>CM064343.1:35143750-36437500 GCA_032595735.1 Pelochelys cantorii | reverse complement strand
AGTGCATGGCAGGGCCTGCTACACACCCGCTAGTGCAGAGCGCCTTGCACGACAGGGCCTGCTATACACCCGCCAGTGCACAGCACCCAGCATAACGGGACCTGTTCTGTGGCTGAGGTGCTGTGTCATCAGTATACACCCGCTAGTGCATGGCACCTGGCATGACAGGGCCTGCTATACACCCGCTAGTGCATGGCACCTGGCACGACAGGGCCTGCTATACACCCGCTAGTGTACAGCATCCAGCATGACAGGGCCTGTTCTATGGCTGGGGTGCTGTGTCACCATTATACACCTGCTAGTGCACAGTGCCCAGCACGACAGGGCTGGCTTCATGCATGAGCTGGGTGCTACTTCAGCCCGAATGCCAATAGCTGCAATTAAGCACAGATGTTCCTCTTCTTCTCCCTGGCAGGAGCACAGCCCACGTGTGGCTTGCACAGCTCAGGGCTCTGCTGGGCCACTCGGGGTCAGGGCGCAGCAGCAGCCCTGGGCAGGGGCGCATATGGACTGGCAGCCAGCATGGCGCCACGCTGTGACAGGCTGTCGTCAGCCAGTGGGGGGGCTGCGGCACGGCACAGCGCTGCCCCCCCATGCTCACTAGGCAATGGAGCTTGCAGCAGGTCAGTGGTGGTAAAGCCTGGCAGCAACGGAGAGCAAGTGAGAGTGCAGAGCAAATTGTGCACAACTGCAAAGTTGGCTGAGGCACAAGCACCCCTGTGCACACTCACGCTGATAGATGGCAGCGCACTCGCACACGGCAGTACATTCATACATGGGTGAACTCACCCAGCAATGTGTGCTCACACGCACATTGACACACGGGTGAACTCACCCAGGGACGTGCACTTGCACGCTGTGGTGGCGCGTTGGGGTTCCCCCGCCTCCTGCACTCCCGTAGTGGCACGAACAGACTCCACCAGCCAGTAGAATAGAGGGAGTTTATTGCTTCTCCAGGATACAGCACAGCACAGATGTCATCTGGTTACAGGGCCAGGCCTAGGATGCCTCAGCCCCCCTTGAGATGGGGGAGACTGGGCCCCTAAATCCCAGCCCCTTCCTTAGGCTGCTTCCTCCATGATTCCAGCCAGAAACTCCCAACTCTCCTCCAGCCCTGCCCCCAGCCAGGTGCTGGTCTCCGCCTTCCTCCCTTTGTCTCTCCCTGGGAGGCTGAGCCTGGGTGTCTGGGTTAATCCACATTTGGGAGAGTCAGTGAGACTCTCCCATCACAGCACAGGGGGACCCCGGGTCACAGAGCAGACAGCACCCCCACTATGTCACACACGCACATTGACACACGGGTGAACTCACCCAGGGACGTGCGCTTGCACGCACATTGACACACGGGTGAACTCACCCAGGGATGTGTGCTTGCACACAGAACCGTGCACACACATTCACAGACATTCACTCACAAACACCCACGTGCACAGAGGAGGAAATAAATTGCCTTGTTATGGATTAACTGTCATCCAGCAAAATCACCCAAACACTCCCACCACCGCTTAAACCGCATTTGCATAGCTGTTTAATAAAAAGTATGGCTGATCACAGCCTGGTAATTAATTACCTGCCATACTTCCTTCTGACTGCCTCCCATCCCTTTTTATTGCCGCCCATGCTGGCTTCCTGCTTACTCAGCAACACAGCTGTGTGCTGGGCTAGGGCGAGCCGTGCAGTGACTAAGTACGTGTTAATCGCGCACTACAGCGCCCAGGAGCAGGGCGTCAGGCCCCGGCTCGCCGCGGCGCGAGTTCGGGTTCCTTTGATGCCAGTCAGAGAGGTCAGAGGAGTTACCAGGACACTGGGCTAGTGGGGAAACTTGGGTTTGCAGAGACGCGCCAGCGCCAAGCTACCTGTCCGTCTATCCAGCCCCACCCACCCCCTCTATCTATCTATCTATCTATCCCCATACCCCCCCATCGATCTATCTATCCCCACCCACCCCCTCTATCGATCTATCTATCCCCACACATACCCTCTATCCATCTATCCCCCACACCCCCTCTATCGATCTATCTGTCCCCACCCACCCCCTCTATCTATCTATCCCCACACCCCCTCTATCGATCTATCTATCCCCACCCACCCCCTCTATCTATCTATCTATCTATCCCCATACCCCCCCATCGATCTATCTATCCCCACACACCCCCTCTATCGATCTATCTATCCCCACACACACCCTCTATCCATCTATCCCCCACACCCCCTCTATCGATCTATCTGTCCCCACCCACCCCCTCTATCTATCTATCCCCACACCCCCTCTATCGATCTATCTATCCCCACCCACCCCCTCTATCTATCTATCTATCTATCCCCACACCCCCTCTATCTATCTATCTATCCCCACCCACCCCTCTATCTATCTATCTATCTATCCCCACACCCCCCTATATCTATCTATCTATCCCCACACCCCCTCTATCTATCTATCTATCCCCACACCCCCTCTATCTATCTATCTATCTATCCCCACACACCCCCTCTATCTATCTATCTATCCCCCACACCCCCTCTATCTGTCTATCCCCACACCCCCTCTATCCATCTATCTGTCCCCACCCACCCCCTCTATCTATCTATCCCCCACACCCCCTCTATCCATCTATCTGTCCCCACCCACCCCCCTCTATCTATCTATCTATCTATCTATCCCCATACCCCCCCCCCATCGATCTATCTATCCCCACACCCCCTCTATCTATCTATCTATCCCCCACACCCCCTCTATCTGTCTATCCCCACACCCCCTCTATCCATCTATCTGTCCCCACCCACCCCCTCTATCTATCTATCCCCCACACCCCCTCTATCTATCTATCTATCCCCACCCCACCCCCCATCGATCTATCTATCCCCACACACACCCTCTATCCATCTATCTGTGGCGACGCGTTGGGGTTTCTCCGTTTCCTGCACCCCCGTAATGGCACGAACAGGCTCCACCAACCAGTAGAATAGAGGGAGTTTATTGCTTCTCCAGGATACAGCACAGCACAGATGTCATCTGGTTACAGGAACCGGGCCTAGGATGCCTCAGCCCCCCTTGAGATGGGGGATGCTGGGCCCCTAAATTCCAGCCCCTCTGGGCCCTAGGCTGTCTCCTCCATGATCCAGACAGAAAACTAACTCCCTCACTTCCAGCCCTGCCCCCAGCCAGGTCTGGCCTCGCCCCCCTTCCTTCCCATTGCTCCGCTCCATGGGAGATACCTGTCTGACGAGTTTCGAAGCCCCCTTGCATAATGACTCATCCCCTGCCCTGCTGGGCCGTGCTGCAGCCAGCAGCCAGAGGGGGTCACCCACAGCCCACTGCCCAGCATAGCAGCCAGCAAGGTACCCCCACTACGTCACAGTTCTCCCCCCTCCGAGAGCGAACTGAGCAGGGTCACTCTGCTCGTGACCTAGGGGGCAGGGGCTGTCCGAGCTCAGAGGGTTGCTCCGGGAGCCGGACGTGCTGCGTTTCTCGCGAGTGGGTAGCGAGATGTTCCCCGTCGGTACCTGTGGAGGCAGCTTGTTCCCCTGCGGCCCCCGTGGCCTTGCCCGACCTGGGAGGAGAAGCGCATTGGCAATCGCCCAGGTGCTCGATGACACGTTCCCGCCCCTCCCTGCTCTTCAGTCCCAGCCTGGAGCCTGCCAGGCCTCGCTTCGCTTCTGGTGCTGGACATGGGCACAGGGTCCAGCGTGAGCCATCCACTGGCTGCACCGTCCCACAGCTGTGCCAGCTCGCCCAGCTCCCCCTGCCGGTGGCGGGGCCTGGGCACGCGGCGCTGCCCGATGGAGACTCCACACACCCGCTCAGAGCCAGCCCAGCAGGGATGTCACAGAAGCACTCGAGCCCTCCGGAGCCATCGAGTCCAGCCCCTGCCCAAAGCAGGACCAGCCCCGACTCAGTCAGCCCAGCCAGGGCGTGGTGAGGCCAGGACTTAAACCCCTCTAGGGATGGAGATTTCCCCCCCCCCCCCAACCCAGTGCTTCCCACCCCCTAGGGAAATAGTTTTTCCTAATATCCAACCTAGACCTTCCCCACTGCAACTTGAGCTCATTGCTCCATGTTCTGCCACCTGCCCCCACTGAGAACAGCCTCTCTCCAGCCTCTTTGGAACCCCCTTCAGGAAGTTGGAGGCTGCTCTCAAATCCCCCCTCACTCTTCGCTTCTGCAGACTAAACAAACCCAAATCCCTCAGCCTCTCCTCATAGGTCACACGCTCCAGCCCCCTAATCATTTTGGTCGCCCTCCGCTGGACCCTCTCCAATGCGTCCACATCCTTTCTATAGTGGGGGCCAGAACTGGACACAATACTCCAGATGTGGCCTCACCAGGGCCGAATAAAGGGGAATAATCACTTCTCTGGATCTGCTGGCAATGCTCCTCCTAATGCCCCCTAATCTGCCATTAGCCTTCTTGGCTACAAGGGCGCCCTGCTGACTCATCTCCAGCTTCTCATCCACTGTAACCCCCAGGCCTTTTCTGCCAAACTGCTACTTAGCCAGTCGATCCCCAGCCTGTAACAATGCTTGGGATTCTTCCGTGCCAAGGGCAGGACTCTGCACTTGTCCTTGTTGAACCTCATCAGATTTCTTTTGGCCCAATCCTCCAGTGTCTAGATGCTGTTTGATAGAGACGTGTTTCCTGGACAGGCGTTCGTCTCTAGACAGTGCCTAGCGCCAGGCCTGGGTGCGGTGCTGGGTGCAGGGTGGTGGGCGATCTGGGCAGGCAGACAGAAGCAGGCCGGGTCTCCTCAGTGGGCAGCGTTGCAGCAGCTGCTGCTGGTGCCGGTTTCTGAGCCCCCCGATCCCCACCCGCGGGCACCAGCCAGGCCCCCCTGGTTCGTGTGCCACGTGCGAAGGGCTGCGGCGGCTGGGTGGGGAGCCTTGGTGCAAGGCCCCTGGCTCGCTCTCCCATGCGTGGCGCAGGCCCCAGGGCAGAGCAGCCCAGGGTCTCCAGGGGCCAGTCCCCCGGTTGGGCAGGTTCCCAAGGGGCAGGGCTGAGCTGCCAGCCCCCAGGGCCTGCCCCCACCTCCCGCTTGGAAGCCGTGGCCCCTGCTGGCTGTCACGCGTGCTGGGGGCACGTCAGCCCTCCTGGCCCTGCGGGGGCTCAGCAATTAGCTGAGGAACTGATTAGTGCTGATTGCGGCCCCCCGCCAGCCGCTCGAGTGGAGTGAGGAGAGGATCGGAGGGGCCCTCCCTGCCCCCACTGTCACACTTCGGAGGCTGTTGGGTTTCTCACTCGTGTCACAGCCCTTGCACTGGGCCCAGCTGGCTGCTCCGCCCCGCGTGTGCCCCTGCCCCGCGCCTGCCCCAGTCCCTGCCCCTGCCCCTGCCCCTGCCCCGCAGCCTGCCCAACCCTGCCCCTGCCCCTGCCCCTGCCCCGCAGCCTGCCCAACCCTGCCCCTGCCCTGCCGCCTGCCCCACCGCCTGCCCAACCCTGCCCCTGCCCCTGCCCCTGCCCCTGCCCTGGAGCCTGCCCAACCCTGCCCCGCGCCTGCCCCAGCCCCTGCCCCTGCCCCTGCCCCTGCCCTGCCGCCTGCTCAACCCTGCCCCGCGCCTGCCCCAGCCCCTGCCCCTGCCCCTGCCCCTGCCCCTGCCCCTGCCCTGCCGCCTGCCCAACCCTGCCCCGCGCCTGCCCCAGCCCCTGCCCCTGCCCCTGCCCCTGCCCTGCCGCCTGCTCAACCCTGCCCCACGCCTGCCCCAGCCCCTGCCCCTGCCCCTGCCCCTGCCCTGCCGCCTGCTCAACCCTGCCCCACGCCTGCCCCAGCCCCTGCCCCAGTCCCTGCCCCTGCCCTGCCGCCTGCCCCGCCGCCTGCCCAACCCTGCCCCTGCCCCTGCCCCTGCCCCTGCCCCGCAGCCTGCCCAACCCTGCCCCGCGCCTGCCCCAGCCCCTGCCCCTGCCCCTGCCCCTGCCCTGCCGCCTGCCCAACCGTGCCCCACGCCTGCCCCAGCCCCTGCCCCTGCCCCTGCCCTGCCGCCTGCTCAACCCTGCCCCACGCCTGCCCCAGCCCCTGCCCCAGTCCCTGCCCCTGCCCTGCCGCCTGCCCCACCGCCTGCCCAACCCTGCCCCTGCCCCTGCCCCTGCCCCTGCCCCTGCCCTGCCGCCTGCTCAACCCTGCCCCACGCCTGCCCCAGCCCCTGCCCCTGCCCCTGCCCCTGCCCCTGCCCCTGCCCTGCCGCCTGCCCAACCCTGCCCCGTGCCTGCCCCAGCCCCTGCCCCTGCCCCTGCCCCTGCCCTGCCGCCTGCCCAACCGTGCCCCACGCCTGCCCCAGCCCCTGCCCCTGCCCCTGCCCCAGCCCCTGCCCCGCAGCCTGCCCGACCCTGCCCCGCGCCTGCCCCAGCCCTTGCCCCTGCCCCTGCCCCGCAACCTGCCCAACCGTGCCCCACGCCTGCCCCAGTCCCTGCTCCTGCCCCTGCCCCTGCCCTGCCGCCTGCCCAACCCTGCCCCGCGCCTGCCCCTGCCCCTGCCCTGCCGCCTGCCCAACCGTGCCCCACGCCTGCCCCAGCCCCTGCCCCTGCCCTGCCGCCTGCCCAACCGTGCCCCACGCCTGCCCCAGCCCCTGCCCCTGCCCCTGCCCCGCAGCCTGCCCGACCCTGCCCCGCGCCTGCCCCAGCCCTTGCCCCTGCCCCTGCCCCACAACCTGCCCAACCGTGCCCCACGCCTGCCCCAGTCCCTGCTCCTGCCCCTGCCCCTGCCCTGCCGCCTGCCCAACCCTGCCCCGCGCCTGCCCCTGCCCCTGCCCTGCCGCCTGCCCAACCCTGCCCCACGCCTGCCCCTGCCCCTGCCCCTGCCCTGCAGCCTGCCCAACCCTGCCCCGCGCCTGCCCGACCCTGCCCCGCGCCTGCCCCAGCCCCTGCCCCTGCCCCTGCCCCTGCCCCGCAGCCTGCCCAACCCTGCCCCGCGCCTGCCCCTGCCCCTGCCCCTGCCCCTGCCCTGCCGCCTGCCCAACCGTGCCCCGCGCCTCCCCCTGCCCCTGCCCCTGCCCCTGCCCCTGCCCCTGCCCTGCCGCCTGCCCGACCGTGCCCCGCGCCTCCCCCTGCCCCTGCCCCTGCCCCAGCCCCTGCCCCTGCCCCTGCCCCTGCCCCTGCCCCGCAGCCTGCCCAACCCTGCCCCGCGCCTGCCCCTGCCCCTGCCCCTGCCCCTGCCCCTGCCCTGCCGCCTGCCCAACCGTGCCCCGCGCCTCCCCCTGCCCCTGCCCCTGCCCCTGCCCCTGCCCCTGCCCTGCCGCCTGCCCAACCGTGCCCCGCGCCTCCCCCTGCCCCTGCCCCTGCCCCTGCCCCAGCCCCTGCCCCTGCCCCTGCCCTGCCGCCTGCTCAACCCTGCCCCGCGCCTGCCCCTGCCCCTGCCCCTGCCCCTGCCCTGCCGCCTGCCCAACCCTGCCCCACGCCTGCCCCTGCCCCTGCCCCTGCCCCTGCCCCTGCCCTGCCGCCTGCCCAACCCTGCCCCACGCCTGCCCCTGCCCCTGCCCCTGCCCCTGCCCCTGCCCTGCCGCCTGCCCAACCCTGCCCCACGCCTGCCCCTGCCCCTGCCCCTGCCCCTGCCCCTGCCCCGCAGCCTGCCCAACCCTGCCCCGCGCATGCCCCAGTCCCTGCCCCTGCCCCACGCCTGCCCCTGCCCCTACCCCTGCCCCTGCCCCGCAGCCTGCCCAACCGTGCCCCGCGCCTGCCCCAGTCCCTGCCCCTGCCCCTGCCCCTGCCCCTGCCCCGCAGCCTGCCCAACCCTGCCCCGCGCATGCCCCAGTCCCTGCCCCTGCCCCACGCCTGCCCCTGCCCCTGCCCCTGCCCCGCAGCCTACCCGACCCTGCCCCACGCCTGCCCCGCAGCCTGCCCGACCCTGCCCTGCGCCTGCCCCTGCCCCTGCCCTGCAGCCTGCCCGACCCTGCCCCACACGTGCCCCTGCCCCTGTCCCTGCCCTGCAGCCTGCCCGACCCTGCCCCGCCCCTACCCCTGCCCCTGCCCCTGCCCCGCAGCCTGCCCAACCCTGCCCCGCGCCTGCCCCTGCCCCTGACCCTGCCCCTGCCCCTGCCCCTGCCCTGCCGCCTGCCCAACCCTGCCCCGCGCCTGCCCCAGCCCCTGCCCCTGCCCCTGCCCCTGCCCTGCCGCCTGCTCAACCCTGCCCCACGCCTGCCCCAGCCCCTGCCCCTGCCCCTGCCCCTGCCCCGCAGCCTGCCCAACCCTGCCCCACGCCTGCCCCAGCCCCTGCCCCTGCCCCTGCCCCTGCCCCGCACGCCTGCCCAACCCTGCCCCGCGCCTGCCCCTGCCCCTGCCCCTGCCCTGCAGCCTGCCCAACCCTGCCCCACATGTGCCCCTGCCCCGCAGGCTGCCCAACCCTGCCCCGCGCCTGCCCCTGCCACTGCCCCGCAGCCTGCCCGACCCTGCCCCACATGTGCCCCTGCCCCGCAGCCTGCCCAACCCTGCCCCGCCCCTGCCCCAGCCCCTGCCCCGCAGCCTGCCCGACCCTGCCCCACATGTGCCCCTGCCCCGCGCCTGCCCCTGCCCCGCAGCCTGCCCCTAGCCCCTGCCCCGCGCCTGCCCCAGCCTCTGCCCCGCGCCTGCCCCTGCCCCGCGCCTGCCCCTGCCCCGCAGCCTGCCCAACCCTGCCCCACGCCTGCCCCAGCCCCTGCCCCTGCCCCTGCCCCTGCCCCTGCCCCTGCCCTGCAGCCTGCCCAACCCTGCCCCACGCCTGCCCCAGCCCCTGCCCCTGCCCCTGCCCCTGCCCCTGCCCCTGCCCTGCAGCCTGCCCAACCCTGCCCCGCGCCTGCCCCAGCCCCTGCCCCTGCCCCTGCCCCTGCCCCTGCCGAGCCTGCCCAACCCTGCCCCGCGCCTGCCCCAGCCCCTGCCCCTGCCCCTGCCCTGCAGCCTGCCCCAGCCCCTGCCCCGCGCCTGCCCCTGCCCCGCGCCTGCCCCTGCCCCGCAGCCTGCCCAACCCTGCCCCACGCCTGCCCTGCAGCCTGCCCAACCCTGCCCCACGCCTGCCCCAGCCCCTGCCCCTGCCCCTGCCCCTGCCCCTGCCCCTGCCCCTGCCCCTGCCCTGCAGCCTGCCCAACCCTGCCCCGCGCCTGCCCCAGCCCCTGCCCCTGCCCCTGCCCCTGCCCTGCAGCCTGCCCAACCCTGCCCCGCGCCTGCCCCAGCCCCTGCCCCTGCCCCTGCCCTGCAGCCTGCCCAACCCTGCCCCTGCCCCTGCCCCTGCCCCTGCCCCTGCCCCGCAGCCTGCCCAACCCTGCCCCACGCCTGCCCCAGCCCCTGCCCCTGCCCCTGCCCCTGCCCCTGCCCTGCAGCCTGCCCAACGCTGCCCCTGCCCCTGCCCCTGCCCCTGCCCCGCAGCCTGCCCAACCCTGCCCCGCGCCTGCCCCTGCCCCTGCCCAACCCTGCCCCACACATGCCCCTGCCCCGCAGCCTGCCCAACCCTGCCCCTGCCCCTGCCCTGCAGCCTGCCCTGCCCTGGTGCTCGGGTGGCTGCCCGGGAGAGAGCCCAGTGCCGCCCAGCTGATTAGCACAGCACCCCGGCCCACACCATGTGTTCATCCTGCCAGAGCCTTCCTGATCTGTCACCATCAGAGGGACATTGGCTCTGGGCAGCCCCGCCAGGCCGTGTCCAGGACAGTGCTGTGGACCTCTGTGTGTGTGTGTGTGTGTGTGTGTGTGTGTGTGTGTGTGTGTATCTCTGGGACTGTCCGTGCGTGCGTGCGTGTGTGTGTGTGTGTGTGTGTGTGTGTGTGTGTGTATCAGTGCCTCTGTGAGTGCGTCTGGGTGTGCATCAGTGTCTCTGTAAGTGTGTGTCAGTGTGTGTGTGTGTGTGTGTGTGTGTGTGTCTGTCTGTCTGTCTGGGTGTGCGTCAGTGTCTCTGTGAGTGTGTCAGTGTGTGTGTCTGTCTGGGGTTGAGTCAGTGACGCTCTGTGTGTGTGTGGCCGTCTGGGTGTGCATCAGCGTCTCTGTGTGCGTCTGTCTGTCTGGGTGTGCGTCAGCAACTCTGTGAGTGTGTGTCAATCTGGGTGTGCATCAGCGTCTCTGTGAGTGTGCCATTCTGGGTGTGCGTCAGTGTCTCTGTGAGTGTGTCAGTGTGTGTGTCAGTCTGGGTGTGCATCGGTGTCTGTGAGTGTGTGTCAGTGCGTGTGTCTGTCTAGGTGTGTGTCAGCAGCTCTGTGAGTGTGTGTCAGTCTGGGTGTGCGTCAGTGTCTCTGTGAGTGTGTGTCAGTCTGGGTGTGCGTCAGTGTCTCTGTGAGTGTGTCAGTGTGTGTGTGTGTGTGTGTCTGTCTGGGGGGGAGTGCGTCAGCAATGCTCTGTGTGTGTGTCCATCTTGGTGTGCATCAGCGTCTCTGTGAGTGTGTGTCAGTCTGGGTGTGTGTCAGTGTCTCTGTGAGTGTGTCAGTGTGTGTGTCTGTCTGGGTGTTTGTCAGCGTGTCTGTGAGTGTGTGTCAGTCTGGGTGTGCGTCAGTGTCTCTGTGAGTGTGTCAGTGTGTGTGTGTCTGTCTGGAGGGGGAGTGCGTCAGCAATGCTCTGTGTGTGTGTCCATCTTGGTGTGCATCAGCGTCTCTGTGAGTGTGTGTCAGTCTGGGTGTGTGTCAGTGTCTCTGTGAGTGTGTCAGTGTGTGTGTCTGTCTGGGTGTTTGTCAGCGTGTCTGTGAGTGTGTGTCAGCCTGGGTGTGCATCAGTGTCTCTGTGAGTGTGTGTCAGTCTGGGTGTGCGTCAGTGTCTCTGTGAGTGTGTCAGTGTGTGTGTCTCTGTCTGGGGGGGGTGCGTCAGCAACGCTCTGTGTGTGTGTGTCCGTCTTGGTGTGCATCAGCGCCTCTGTGTCTGTCTGTCTGTCTGTCTGGGTGTGTGTCAGCGTCTCTGTGAGTGTGTGTCTGTCTGGGGGTGCGTCAGCATCTCTGTGAGTGTGTGTCAATCTGGGTGTGTGTCAGCGTCTCTGTGAGTGTGTCAGTGTGTGTGTCTGTCTGGGTGTGCGTCAGCATCTCTGTAAGTGTGTGTCTGTCTGGGTGTGTGGCAGCGTCTCTGTGAGTGTGTCAGTGTGTGTGTGTCTGTCTGGGTGTGCGTCAGCGTCTCTGTGAGTGTGTCAGTGTGTCTGTCTGGGTGTGCATCAGTGTCTCTGTGAGTGTGTGTCAATCTGGGTGTGCATCAGCGTCTCTGTGAGTGTGCCATTCTGGGTGTGCGTCAGTGTCTCTGTGAGTGTGTCAGTGTGTGTGTCAGTCTGGGTGTGCATCGGTGTCTGTGAGTGTGTGTCAGTGCGTGTGTCTGTCTAGGTGTGTGTCAGCAGCTCTGTGAGTGTGTGTCAGTCTGGGTGTGCGTCAGTGTCTCTGTGAGTGTGTGTCAGTCTGGATGTGCGTCAGTGTCTCTGTGAGTGTGTCAGTGTGTGTGTGTGTGTGTCTGTCTGGGGGGGGTGCGTCAGCAATGCTCTGTGTGTGTGTCCATCTTGGTGTGCATCAGCATCTCTGTGAGTGTGTGTCAGTCTGGGTGTGTGTCAGTGTCTCTGTGAGTGTGTCAGTGTGTGTGTCTGTCTGGGTGTTTGTCAGCGTGTCTGTGAGTGTGTGTCAGCCTGGGTGTGCATCAGTGTCTCTGTGAGTGTGTGTCAGTCTGGGTGTGCGTCAGTGTCTCTGTGAGTGTGTCAGTGTGTGTGTCTCTGTCTGGGGGGGGGGTGCGTCAGCAACGCTCTGTGTGTGTGTGTCCGTCTTGGTGTGCATCAGCGTCTCTGTGTCTGTCTGTCTGTCTGTCTGGGTGTGTGTCAGCGTCTCTGTGACTGTGTGTCTGTCTGGGGGTGCGTCAGCATCTCTGTGAGTGTGTGTCAATCTGGGTGTGTGTCAGTATCTCTGTGAGTGTGTCAGTGTGTGTGTCTGTCTGGGTGTGCGTCAGCATCTCTGTAAGTGTGTGTCTGTCTGGGTGTGTGGCAGCGTCTCTGTGAGTGTGTCAGTGTGTGTGTGTCTGTCTGGGTGTGCGTCAGCGTCTCTGTGAGTGTGTCAGTGTGTCTGTCTGGGTGTGCATCAGTGTCTCTGTGAGTGTGTCAGTGTGTGTGTCTGGGTGTGCGTCAGCGTCTCTGTGAGTGTGTCAGTGTGTGTGTCAGTCCAGGTGTGCGTCAGCGTCTCTGTGAGTGTGTGTCTGTCTGGGGGTGCGTCAGCATCTCTGTGAGTGTGTGTCAGTCTGGGTGTGTGTCAGCGTCTCTGTGAGTGTGTCAGTGTGTGTGTCTGTCTGGGTGTGCGTCAGCATCTCTGTAAGTGTGTGTCTGTCTGGGTGTGTGGCAGCGTCTCTGTGAGTGTGTCAGTGTGTGTGTGTCTGTCTGGGTGTGCGTCAGCGTCTCTGTGAGTGTGTCAGTGTGTCTGTCTGGGTGTGCATCAGTGTCTCTGTGAGTGTGTCAGTGTGTGTGTCTGGGTGTGCGTCAGCGTCTCTGTGAGTGTGTCAGAGTGTGTGTCAGTCCAGGTGTGCGTCAGCGTCTCTCCTGCCCTGTGCCCCTCAGCACCCCCTGCTGGGAGAGCCGGGTGGGCTGCTCCTGCCCCGCCCCGGCAGTGCTGCAGGCGGGGGCTGTTGGCTGAGTCTGTTCTGCTGGTACCGGACTGGCCGGCTCAGCGCCTCTGCGGCAGCATCCCCACGAGCCAGGAGCCGCCGGGCGCGGGGGCTGTGGAGCGCGGCGGTCCTGTGGCCCGGCTCACGGGAGCTGCAGAGCCCCGGGCCCTGGCAGCGGTGAGAAGCGGGGAGCCGGCGCGAGCGGCCGCGGTGCCCGGAGAGAGAGCGCCTGGCCCCTTCCAGCGCTGGGCGACCCAGAGCGTCAGCGTGCGGCCGGGCTGGCCCAGAGCCCTGGGGAGCCAGACCCCGAGGGGGCCCAAGGAGGCTCTTGGGGGTCCCCGTGCTCTGCCCAGGGCACTGTGCCAGCACGCGAACCCCCCGTGCACTGCATGCTCACGAGTCCCGGTGCCCCAGGCTCCTCCCCTGAGCCGCGCGCTCACTGGGTCCCTGGCACCCGACCGAGCGGCGCTCTGGCTCCCGCCGTGCGAAGGGGCCCAGGTGGTGGAGGCTGCTCCTGCGTCTCGGAGCCCGTGGCGCGTGGCGGGCGGCGCTGCGGGGGCGGATCTGCCACTGGGATTCAGGGAGGGTTTAAATATTCAGCAGGGCCGAGGTGCCAGCTGGCGGCAGCCGGCGGCGCTTCCTGGGCATTTCCCTGAGGAGCCGGGGGGCTCAGCACAGACCTTCAGGCTTCCCGGCGGGGGGCATTAAGGGGCTGCTGCCGCCCGGGGCGCTTGGCACCAGCCCCCCACTGCCAGGCCTCAGGCTTGTGCTGCCGATGCCGGCCCGGGCCGCTCTGCCCGTGTGCTCTGGGGCAGCCTTTCCCAGGTGCGGGGCTGGGGGGGGCTCGCTGCCTTGCCCCCCGGTGCCCACGGCTGGTGCCACAGAGGCAGCTCAGCGGCATCACGCTCATGGCTGAAACCATGGAAACGGGCGTGGCCCTTGCCTGCCTCAGTCGTTCTTCCTGCAGCCAGGGAGCGTCCAGTCTCTTTGGGGGCGTCCCGGCTCCCACGGCCGCTCCCAGGCGTCACGTGCCCCAGACTCGCGAGCGCCCCATGGACCCCCCCAGCCTCTGAACAGACATGGACCCCTCCCACGGACGCCCCAGCCTCTGGGTGGACACAGACCCCCCCCCAGGACCCTCCAGCCTCTGGGCGGACACAGACCCCCCCCAGGACCCCCCCAGCCTCTGAACAGACACGGACCCCCCCCACAGACCCCACGGACCCCCCAGCCTCTGGGTGGACACAGACCCCCCACAACCCCTCCCAGCCTCTGGGCGGACACAGACCCCCCCCGGACCCCCCCAGCCTCTGAACAGAAGGACCCCCCCAGGCCCCAGCCCGGGTGGGCCCCCCAACGGACCCTCCAGCCTCTGGGGCGCCCCCTTGGACACAGACCCCCCCTCCACGGCCCTCCAGCCTCTGGGCGGACACAGACCCCCCCCTGACCCCCCCAGCCTCTGAACAGAACGCCCCCCCCCCCACAGATGCCCCAGCCTCTGGGTGGACACAGACCCCCCAGGACCCCCCCAGCCTCGGGCGGACACGGCAGGACCCCCCCAGCCTCTGAACAGACACGGATCCCCCCCCCCACGGACCCTCCAGCCTCTGGGCGGACACAGACCCCCCCGGACCCCCCCAGCCTCTGAACAGACACAGACCCCCCCCCCACGGATGCCCCAGCCTCTGGGTGGACACAGACCCCCCCACGGACCCCCCCCAGGGGGCACGGACCCCCCCACGGACCCCCCAAGACTCTGAACAGACACGGACCCCCCCCCACGGACCCCCCAGCCTCTGGGCGGACACAGACCCCCCACGGACCCCCCCCAGCCTCTGAACAGACAGGACCCCCCCACAGATGCCCCAGCCTCTGGGTGGACACAGACCCCCCCCCACGGACCCTCCAGCCTCTGGGCGGACACAGACCCCCCCAGGACCCCCCCAGCCTCTGAACAGACACAGCCCCCCCCCCAACGGATGCCCCAGCCTCTGGGTGGACACAGACCCCCCCCAGGACCCCCCAGCTCGGGGCGGACACGGACCCCCCACGGACTCCCCCCAGCCTCTGAACAGACATGGACCCCCCCCCAGGACCCCCAGCCTCTGGGGGACACAGACCCCCCCACGGACCCCAGCCTCTGGGTGGACACAGACCCCCCCCCAGAACCCCCCCAGCCTCTGGACACAGACCCCCCCAACGGACCCCCAGCCTCTGGACACGGACCCCCCCCCACCCCCCAGCCTCGGGGCGGACACGGACCCCCCCAGGACCCCCCCCAGCCTCTGAACAGACACGGCCCCCCCCACGGACCCCCAGCCTCTGGGTGGACACAGACCCCCCCCGGACCCCCAGCCTCGGGCGGACACGGACCCCCCACGGACCCCCCAGACTCTGAACAGACACGGACCCCCCCACGGAGCCCCAGCCTCTGGGTGGACACAGACCCCCCCCCACGAACCCCCCAGCCTCTGGGGGACACAGACCCCCCCCCACCGGACGCCCCGGCCTCTGAACAGACACGGACCCCCCCCACGGATGCCCCAGCCTCTGGGTGGACACAGACCCCCCCAGAACCCCCCAGCCTCTGGGCTGGACACAGACCCCCCCCCACGGACCCCCAGCCTCTGAACAGACACGGACCCCCCCCACGGATGCCCCAGCCTCTGGGTGGCACAGACCCCCCCCCACAACCCCCCAGCCTCTGGGTGGGCACAGACCCCCCCCCCCGGACGCCTCCAGCCTCTGGCGGACACAGACCCCCCCCCACGGACCCCCCAGCCTCGGGCAGACACGGACCCCCCACGGACCCCCCGCCTCTGAACAGACACGGACCCCCCCCACACAGACCCCCCGCCTCTGGGTGGACACAGACCCCCCCCCCCCACGGACGCCCCAGCCTCTGAACAGACACGGACCCCCCCCACGGACGCCCCAGCCTCTGGGTGGGCACAGACCCCCCCCCACAAACCCCCCAGCCTCTGGGGGACACAGACCCCCCAGACCCCCCCAGCCTCGGCAGACACGGACCCCTCCCACGGACGCCCAGCCTCTGGGTGGACACAGACCCCCCCCTGGACCCCCAGCCTCTGGGCGGACACAGACCCCCCCCGGACCCCCCCCAGCCTCTGGCGGACACAGACCCCCCCCCACGGATGCCCCAGCCTCTGGGTGGACACAGACCCCCCCCACGGACCCCCCAGCTTCGCGGCGGACACGGACCCCCCCCACGGACCCCCCCAGCCTCTGAACAGTCATGGACCCCCCCAGGATGCCCCAGCCTCTGGGTGGACACAGACCCCCCCACGGACCTCCCCAGCCTCTGCGGGCATGGACACGGACCCCCCGCACCACTCGACCCCCCCCAGCCTCTGAACAGCACACTGGCCCCCCCACCACGGACTGCCCCAGCCTCTGGGTGGACACAGAGCCCCCCCACGGACCCCCCCCCAGCCTCGGGGCGGACACGGACCCCCCACGGGATCCCCCCAGCCGTCTGAACAGACACGGACCCCCCCACCGGGGCCTCACGGACCCTCCAGCCTCTGGGTCGGACACAGACCTCCTCCCGCGGATGCGCTCCAGCCTCTGGGCTGGACACAGACCCCCCACGGAGCCGCCCAGCCTCTGGCTGGACACGGACCCCCCCCCCACTCGGCACACTCCCCCCAGCCTCTGGGCTGGGGACCGCCCTCCCCCACAGACCCCCAGCCTCTGGGCGGACACAGACACCCCCCCATGGACCCCCCTCAGCCTCTGAACAGACACGGCTCCCCCCCACAGTGTCTTCCCACCAGGACCCAGCTCTGGGTGGACACAGACCCCCCCACAAGACCCCCCCCAGCCTCGGTGCGGACACGGACCCCCCACGGACCCCCCCAGCCTCTGAACAGACATGGACCCCCCCCACGGATGCCCCAGCCTCTGGGTGGACACAGACCCCCCCCCACAGGACCCCCAGCCTCTGGGCGGACACAGACCCCCCCGCCTCTGAACAGACACGGACCCCCCCCCACGGACCCCCAGCCTCTGGGCGGACACAGACACCCCCCCCATGAACCCCCCCAGCCTCTGGGTGCAGACACAGACCCCCCCCCCCCACGGACCCCCCCCCAGCCTCTGGGTGGACACGGACCCCCCACGAGACCCCCCCCAGCCTCTGGGCGGACACGGACCCCCCCACGGACGCCCCCAGCCTCTGGGTGGACACAGACACGGACCCCCCCCCACGGACCCTCCAGCCTCTGGGCGGACACAGACCCCCCCCGGACCCCCCCCAGCCTCTGGACACAGACCCCCCCCCACGGATGCCCCAGCCTCTGGGTGGACACAGACCCCCCCCACGGACCCCCCGTGGCAACGGACCCCCCCACGGACCCCCCAGCCTCTGAACAGACACGGACCCCCCCCACACAGACCCCCACCCCCAGCCTCTGGGTGGACACAGACCCCCCACGGACCCCCCCCAGCCTCTGAACAGACACGGACCCCCCCCACAGACGCCCCAGCCTCTGGGTGGACACAGACCCCCCCCCACGGACCCCCCCAGCCTCGGGCGGGACACGGACCCCCCCAGGACCCCCCCAGCCTCTGAACAGACACGGACCCCCCCCCCCCACGGATGCCCCAGCCTCTGGGTGGACACAGACCCCCCCCACGGACCCCCCAGCCTCTGGGCGGACACAGACCCCCCACGGACCCCCCAGCCTCTGAACAGACACGGACCCCCCCCCCACAGACCCCCCCCCAGCCTCTGGGTGGACACAGACCCCCCCCCACGGACGCCCCAGCCTCTGGGGGACACAGACCCCCCCCCCACGGACCCCCCAGCCTCTGGGCGGACACAGACCCCCCCACGGACACCCCCCAGCCTCTGAACAGACACAGACCCCCCCCCACAAACCCCCCAGCCTCTGGGCGGACACAGACCCCCCCCATGGACCCCCCCAGCCTCTGAACAGACACGGACCCCCCCCACGGATGCCCCAGCCTCTGGGTGGACACAGACCCCCCCCCACAGGACCCCCCCAGCCTCTGGGCGGACACAGACCCCCCCACGGACCCCCCAGCTCTGAACAGACACGGACCCCCCCCACGGACGCCCCAGCCTCTGGGTGGACACAGACCCCCCCCCACGAACCCCCCCAGCCTCTGGGCGGACACAGCCCCCCCCCACGGAGCCCCGCCTCTGGGACACAGACCACCCCAGGACCCCCAGCCTCTGGGCGGACACAGACCCCCCCCCCCCCCACTCGCCACGACCCCCCCAGCCTCTGGGGGACACAGACCCCCCACGGACCCCCCCAGCCTCTGAACAGACACGGACCCCCCCCCACGGACGCCCCAGCCTCTGGGTGGACACAGACCCCCCCCCCACAGACCCCCCAGCCTCTGGGTGGCACGGAACCCCCCCCCCACGGACCCCCAGCCTCTGGGCGGACACAGACCCCCCCCCAGGACCCCCCCAGCCTCGGGGCAGACACGGACCCCCCCCACGGACTCCCCCGCCTCTGAACAGACACGGACCCCCCCCACACAGACCCCCCCCGCCTCTGGGTGGACACAGACCCCCCCCCCGGACCCCCCCCCACGCCCTCTGGGCGGACACAGACCCCCCCCCACGGACGCCCCAGCCTCTGGGTGGACACAGACCCCCCCCCCACGGACCCCCCAGCTTCGCGGCAGACACGGACCCCCCCCCCCCCACGGACTCCCCCCACGCCTCTGAACAGTCATGGACCCCCCCCACGGATGCCCCAGCCTCTGGGTGGACACAGACCCCCCCCCACGAACCCCCCAGCCTCTGGGTGGACACAGACCCCCCCCCCCCGCACGGACGCCCCCGGCCTCTGAACAGACACGGACCCCCCCCACACAGACCCCCCCCCGCCTCTGGGTGGACACAGACCCCCCCCCACGGACGCCCCCAGCCTCTGAACAGACACGGACCCCCCCCACGGATGCCCCAGCCTCTGGGCGGACACAGACCCCCCCCAGCCCCCCACTGGGGACCCCCCCCAGCCCCTCTGAACAGACACAGCCCCCCCCCACGGATGCCCCAGCCTCTGGGTGGACACAGACCCCCCCCCCCCCCCACCCTGGACCCCCCCCCAGCCTCGGTGGCAGACACGGACCCCCCACGGACTCCCCCGCCTCTGAACAGACACGGACCCCCCCCACACAGACCCCCCCCGACCCCGCCTCTGGGTGGACACAGACCCCCCCCCACGGACGCCCCAGCCTCCTGAACAGACACGGACCCCCCCCACGGACGCCCCAGCCTCTGGGTGGGCACAGACCCCCCCCCCCACAAACCCCCCCCGCGCGGACAGCCCCCCCCCCACGGACCCTCCAGCCTCTGGGCGGACACAGACACCCCCCCCATGGACCCCCCCAGCCTCGGGGCAGACACGGACCCCCCCACGGACTCCCCCGGCCTCTGAACAGACACGGACCCCCCCCACGACAGACCCCCCCCGCCTCTGGGTGGACACAGACCCCCCCCCCGGACCCCCCCCAGCCTCTGGGCGGACACAGACCCCCCCCCCACGGACGCCCCAGCCTCTGGGTCGGACACAGACCCCCCCCCCACGAGACCCCCCCAGCTTCGCGGCAGACACGGACCCCCCCCCCACGGACTCCCCCCAGCCTCTGAACAGTCATGGACCCCCCCACGGATGCCCCCAGCCTCTGGGTGGACACAGACCCCCCCCCACGAACCCCCCAGCCTCTGGGTGGACACAGACCCCCCCCCCCACGGACGCCCCGGCCTCTGAACAGACACGGACCCCCCCCACACAGACCCCCCCCGCCTCTGGGTGGACACAGACCCCCCCCCCACGGACGCCCCAGCCTCTGAACAGACACGGACCCCCCCCACGGATGCCCCAGCCTCTGGGCGGACACAGACAGCCCCCCATGGACCCCCCCCAGCCTCTGAACAGACACAGCCCCCCCCCACGGATGCCCCAGCCTCTGGGTGGACACAGACCCCCCCCATGGACCCCCCCAGCCTCGGGGCAGACACGGACCCCCCACGGACTCCCCCGGCCTCTGAACAGACACGGACCCCCCCCACACAGACCCCCCCCGCCTCTGGGTGGACACAGACCCCCCCCCACGGACGCCCCAGCCTCTGAACAGACACGGACCCCCCCCACGGACGCCCCAGCCTCTGGGTGGGCACAGACCCCCCCCCACAAACCCCCCAGCCTCTGGGCGGACACAGAACCCCCCCCCATGGACCCCCCCCAGCCTCGGGGCAGACACGGACCCCCCACGGACTCCCCCGGCCTCTGAACAGACACGGACCCCCCCCACACAGACCCCCCCCGCCTCTGGGTGGACACAGACCCCCCCCACGGACGCCCCAGCCTCTGAACAGACACGGACCCCCCCCACGGACGCCCCAGCCTCTGGGTGGGCACAGACCCCCCCCCCAAAACCCCCCAGCCTCTGGGTGGACACAGAACCCCCCCCCCCACGGACCCTCCAGCCTCTGGGCGGACACAGACACCCCCCCATGGACCCCCCCCAGCCTCTGAACAGACACAGCCCCCCCCCACGGATGCCCCAGCCTCTGGGTGGACACAGACCCCCCCCCATGGACCCCCCCAGCCTCGGGGCAGACACGGACCCCCCACGGACTCCCCCGGCCTCTGAACAGACACGGACCCCCCCCACACAGACCCCCCCCGCCTCTGGGTGGACACAGACCCCCCCCCACGGACGCCCCAGCCTCTGAACAGACACGGACCCCCCCCACGGACGCCCCAGCCTCTGGGTGGACACAGACCCCCCCCCCCCACAAACCCGCCAGCCTCTGGGTGGACACAGACCCCTCCCCCCACGGACCCCCCAGCCTCTGAACAGACACGGACCCCCCCCACACAGACCCCCCCCGCCTCTGGGCGGGGTGTTTGCACGTGTTCCCAGGCCACGCCGGCACTACCAGCGCACAGGAGACACGGGGGCTGGTGGGCACAGCGCCAAGCACCGGGGCACCCCCGAGGCCCAGCAGCGGGCGCGCTCGCCGCCGTGCGGCCCTGCAGTGCAGAACGGCGGGTGCCCAGGGCAGCCAGCTGTGCCTGAAGGAGCAGAGGGGTCCATGGGGGGTCTCGCTGCTGGCCACACGGCCTGGGCAGGACGGCTGGAGGCTGCTGAGGGTGGCCATGCCGTGGCAGCAGCACGGGGGGGGCCTGCGGCGACACCGCAGGCTTGGGAGAAGGGGGTGCCGGATGGAGGCTCTGCTCCCACCAGAGCTGCCGGCTGCCTCCCTGGCCCTGCTGCCTTCGCCCCGGGATCTGCTTTCCCTTGCAGCCCCAGGGAGCAGCCCCCGCCCGCCCCGCCCCGCCCCGCCGGCCTCACCTGCCCCCAGGGAGCGCTGAGCCGGGCGCAGGCTGAAGGACAGGCCGGGCTCCCTTCCTGCCCTCTGAGCCACAGCAGGAGGGCTGCGCACCAGAGCGGCTCCCCCGCCGCTTCCCCGCAGGGCTGGGGTACGAGCGCTGAGAGCGGGGCCACAGCGGGGGGCGGCAGAGCCCCCGGCCCGATACAGCAGTGAAATGTGGGGCTGCTGCAGCCCCCCGTCCCTGTGCCCACCCAATGCTCTGCCTGGTGCTGCGGGTGCCGGCGGCTTCACAGGGCACTGGCCACCAAGGCGCAGTAACAGCCCCAGTCCGCAGGGCAGAGACCTGCCGGCAGGGCGGAGACTGGGCCTGCTCCGGCGTGTCCGGGGGGTGCCTCTGGGGAGCACCCGATGGGCTCCTGAGCCCTGGGCCCAGCTTTCCAGGGCCCCTGCCTTGGACAAGGCCCTGCACCGAGGGTGCCCATGGAAGTCAAACGCCCCCCCATGAAGGGTTCACCCTGATCCCTGAGCATCACACTGGCTTCAGCCATGAGTAATATGCTAATGCCTTGTCATTATCCATGTAAATGTCCAGTCCCTCTGTGACACCAGCTAGCAACTGCCTGTGGCGGTGAGTTCCGCAGGTGAATCACAAATGCCAGAGGCTGGGCTCTGCTGTGGGGCAGGGCGGAGGGACCCCCTCCTTTCTCACGGCTCAGAGTGTGCGGTGGCGCCTGTCGCTGTGTGCGGGCAGAGGAGCCCTGCCTAGCACAGGTCCCAAGGGCAGGCCGTGGTGCGTCTGCCCCGCCGGGGCCATTAGGAGCCTGGGAATGGAGAAGGGGCCTGGGGGAGAGGTGGGGGCCAGTGCACACTGACTGCCCCAGCACCCATGGCATGGCCAGGCCAAGCAGCCTGGGGCACAGGCAGGGGGGTACCAGCAGCAGGAAACAGAGCGACCCAGCCCTGCTTGGCCCTAGACAACCCGGGTTCTGGGGTGGGCTGCTCCTGCCTGGCGGCTGCTCTCCGACCCAGACAAAGTGGGGCTGGGAGGATGGGGCTGGAGCATGGCAGGTTTCTGCTCCTAGCCCTCCCAGTGTCACGAGTGGCACGGGCTCAGCGGCTCCAGAGAAGGGCGGCGCATCGGGCTCCATCGCCAGGGCCCCTCTGGCTAAAACTGTGGAAGGGCCCAGGGAGCAGCGAGACTGAGCCGGGCGATGGAGCACGGGGCTCTCGCTCGTAACGGGGTGAGCTGGGGCTCTCTGTCCTTCAGGGGGTGCTGACTCGCCCATCGGGCCATTGCGGCTACGCTGTGCTGCTGAGAGACCCGGCCCTGCCCACTGGGGTGCAGGAGGCTTGAGTGGCAGGCAGAGCCTGGGCAGGGCCGAGCTGTGGGGGTCGCGGGTGATCGAGCCGCAGGCGGAGGCTGGGCAGGGCCGCGCTGTGGGGGTCGCGGGTGTGACGGACCGGGACGGGTCTGGGCACTGCTGAGGGCGTCCACTCAGGGCGAATTGCTCAAATTCGGGGCTTCTTACAGCCCCTGACTGGAGACCTTCCCAAACAGGCCACAAACCAGTCGCACCGAGCACTTCTGCTGCCTGCCTGGCCAGCCAGAAGCCTCACGAGCAAACCCCTCTGACACCCCAGCTCTCTCCATCCCCCGATGGCCCCGGGCCTCATGCACAGGTGAGGGGTCTTAGAACCCAATCTCACCTTCCCCGAACAAGTTCGGTCTGGTCCCAAGAAACCAGCCACGGATCCCAGGTCAATTTACACCCTGGATCTTACCCACAAGATCACGCTGAGCTGATCCTTCAGAATCTAAATTCTAAGGGTGCGTCTAGACTGGCAAGATTTTGCGCAAAAACAACCGCTTTTGCGCAAAAACTTGCCGCCTGTCTACACTGGCTGCAAGAATTTGCGCAAGAACACTGACGTTGTACTGTACAAAATCAGTGCTTCTTGCGCAAATACTTTGATGCTCCCGCTCAGGCATAAGCCCTCTTGCACAAGAATACTTGCACAAGAGGCCAGTGTAGACAGGAACGTTAATTTCTTGCGCAAGAAAGCCCAATGGCTAAAATGGCCATTGGAGCTTTCTTGCGCAAGAGAGCGTCTATACTGGGCACGGATGCTTTTGCGCAAAAGCACATGCCAGTATAGACGCTCTCTTGTGCAAATACTTTTAACGGAAAAACTTTTCCGTTAAAAGTATTTGCGCAAAATCATGCCAGTCTAGATGCAGCCTAAGGCTACATCTACACTGGCAGCTTCTTGCGGAAGAAGAGCCGTTCTTCCGCAAAAACTTGCCAGCTGTCTACATTGCACGACCATTCTTCCAGAAGTAAATTTAAGGAACAGCGTTGTAAAACAAGGCTTCTTCCGGAAGAGTTATTCCTCTCCCCACGAGGAATAAGCCCTCTTGTGCAAGAGCTCTTCCAAAGAGGCCAGTGTAGACAGGCAACATGAATTCCTTGCGCAAGAAGCCCTTATGGTTAAAATGGCCATCAGAGCTTTCTTGCACAAGAGAGCGTCTACACTGTCATGGATGCTCTTGTGCGAAAGCACATGTCTTGTGCAAAAGCACGTGGCAGTGTAGACGCACTCTTGTGGAAGAGTTTTTGCACAAGAACTCTTCCGCAAAAGAGTTCTTGTGCAAGAAGCTGGCAGTGTAGACGTAGCCTAAAGGTTTATGACAACAAGAAAGAAAAGCCTGAGAGTGAGGTTGCTAAAGTATCACACATTACATGCATCGAATCTCCCAGTTCTCGACGCAGGCTCGCAGCAGAGATGTTATAACTGCTGCCTTAAAAGTCCTTGGTGCACATCCTATGCCAGGATGGGTCCACAGTTCTTCCCAGCTCCTCGATCCCCGCAAGGCTGCATCTGGGATGAAGAGCTGAGCTGAGCACCAAGATGGAGTCGGCCACATGGCCATTTATGTCCCCCACTGGCTTCTTCCAAGCTGGAGACAGTCACTTGGTCTCTGACCAGGCACCTAGATTCCTCCATAGGTGGGTCTCTGGTACTTAAGAGACCTATTGACCCTGGAGCCTTGCTAATTAGCATGTCCATAGGCTGAGCCCATCGCTCAACCACATACAGAGAAACTCCCCGTCTCCGCACAGAGGCCATATTTATAACTCCACACACAGACATTACACAGATATATGAAGAGCACATACAGAACCAGTAGAAAGCAAGCTTTTGTTTGACACCTCACATGGGCCCCTTTGTACCAACTTTTGGGGCAAACACTCCCCCCATGGGTGCAGCAGTGATCTGGCTGCTCCCCTCAAAATCCAGTAACGTGACAGCGGGTGATGGAGCCGCAGGCGGAGCCTGGGCAGGGCCGTGCTGTGGGGGTCGCTGGTGACTGAGCTGCTGGTGGAGCCTGGGCAGGGCTGTGCTGTGGGGGGTCATAGAATCATAGAATACTAGGACTGGAAGGGACCTCGAGAGGTCATCGAGTCCAGTCCCCTGCCCTCATGGCAGGACCAAGTACTGTCTAGACCATCCCTGAGACATTTATCTAACCTGCTCTTAAATATCTCCAGAGGTGGAGATTCCACAACCTCCCTGGGCAATTTATTCCCGTGTTTAACCACCCTGACAGGCAGGAACTTTTTCCTAATGTCCAACCTAAACCTCCCTTGCTGCAGTTTAAGCCCATTGCTGCTTGTCCTGTCCTCAGAGGCCAAGATGAACAAGTTTTCTCCCTCCTTATGACGCCCTTTTAGATACCTGAAAACTGCTCTCATGTCCCCCCTCAATCTTCTCTTTTCTAAACTAAACAAACCCAATTCTTTCAGCCTTCCTTCATAGCTCATGTTCTCTAGACCTTTAATCATTCTCGTTGCTCTTCTCTGGACCCTCTCCAATTTCTCCACATCTTTCTTGAAATACGGTGCCCAGAACTGGACACAATACTCCTATTGAGGCCTAACGAGCGCAGAGTAGAGCAGAAGAATGACTTCTCGTGTCTTGCTCACTGTTAGAGAAAAGAAACTGCTCCCCCAGTAAAAAAGTTTGGCCAGGCCGCTCTTGCTATAGTGGTCTGCAGTACTCCTTGAGAGAAACCGGCCGCACCCTTCCTGCATACCATTGCCTTTAGAAAAAGGGAAGGTGTGAAAAGGGGAAAATAGCCTCAGACTCTCCCACCCGTCACCTTGGCGTGAGAACTGCGGGGCTTACCTGCTCGCATGAAACCTGCACAGTTTCGGCCCAACCCCTAGGACACAGACCCCCCCCACTTGGTGACCATTGGGCCATATATGGTAATATGCAAGCGCAGGAAAGCGATGTGCAGATTTGGGGATAAATACCCAATGCACAGTTCGCTCTAGGAGGTCTTCGCAACACACGTACCACCGTGCGTGTGCCTTCTCGTATACTTCAAAGCGCTGCCGGCCTGATCAACTGACCAGCCACCTCCCCCAACTCTTGGGCGTGACCAAGGCCTTCGCAACCGAACTGATATCTCTGAAATGATCCGTGTGCTGTGTAAGTTGGTATGTATGATTTGATTTTTTCCTGTTGTATAAGCTTAGTGTTGTAGTTGTTTTTGGGTAGTACATAAGAGTTTGTAGTTATCACTGTTATTTTGTTACTGTAGCTGGATATTTTAAGATTAGAGACTATTCCCCTTGCCATTCCCATCCTTATATCTCTGACACGTTTTACTAGAAACCATAGAATAAATATAATAAATACTGTAAGTTCATTATTAACACGGTCTATTAAAAATCTTAGAATAAATACTATAAATTCACCACTGTCATAAATAAATAATTTTTATTTGATAAAACTGTCCACCTGGTTCTGTCCTTCCCCCCTTGGGTTTTCATCATCAGACCTGTGATTCTCGCGACACTCACAACACACCTGTTCATGCAGCCCAGAATCATGTTTGCTTTTTTTGCAACAGCTGTGGGGGCCACTGGTGACTGAGCCGCTGGAAGAGCCTGGGCAGGGCTGCACTGTGGGAGTCATGGGTGATCGAGCCGCAAACGAAGCCTGGGCAGGACTGTGCTGGGGGGGTCGCAGGTGATGGAGCCTGGGCAGAGCCTGGGCAGCGCCGTGCTGTGGGGGTCGCGGGTGATGGAGCCGCAGGCGGAGTCTGGGCAGGGCCGTGCTGTGGGGGTCGCGGGTGATGGAGCCGCAGGCGGAGTCTGGGCAGGGCCGTGCTGTGGGGGTCGCGGGTGATGGAGCCGCAGGCGGAGTCTGGGCAGGGCCGTGCTGTGGGGGTCGCGGGTGATGGAGCCGCAGGCGGAGTCTGGGCAGGGCCGTGCTGTGGGGGTCACGGGTGATGGAGCCGCGGGCGGAGTCTGGGCAGGGCCGTGCTGTGAGGGTCGCGGGTGATGGAGCTGCGGGCGGAGTCTGGGCAGGGCCGTGCTGTGGGGGTCGCGGGTGATGGAGCCGCAGGCGGCTCTGCTGTGAGCTCTGCAGAGGTGAAATCGCTAATCGCTCTGGAACGCCGCCATTCCCCGTCCTCCAGGAACATATGGCGCCAATCCCCTGAGCCGCCGACCGGCGGAGCAGCTCATGCTCAGATCAAGTTAATCCAGAGTAATCTAATGGGGTGAAAAGGACTTTAAATAAATCCGGCTTAGTCTGCGGGGAGGGGGAGCCTGCCAGGGCCGCGCAGGGATCCAGCCGGGGTTCGCCGCTAAGGCTTTGGGGCTGCTGTGGGGACGGGGGCGCCGCAGGCTGTGCGGCCCGGGTGTGTGCGGAGGGCACGTACGCAGCTGTGCTGGTTGCAACCAATGGCCGGCTGGCAGGAGCATCCACAGGCCCTGAGCGCCGCAGCACCAAGCTGCCCAACCCAGGCCTGCAGGCTGGTCCCTGGGGCTCTGGGCCCACCCAGAAGTGCCAGGAATTCCCAGGGGTCCCCGCCTAGCAGTGCACAGCCAGAGACTTGTGCATCGGGTGCAAAGCTTTGCCCACGGCGCTGGGGGCAGGCTGCAGGGGAAAGGGTGCCCGGCGGGGTGCACGTCTCCCCATGCTCGTGGCTGCAGCAGAGGGGGTGCCTGGCGGGGTGCCCGTCTCCTGCCCCGCACCGGTCTCCCCGCGCTCGCGGCTGCAGGGGAAAGGGTGCCCGGCGGGGTGCACGTCTCCCCACGCTCGTGGCTGCAGCAGAGCGGGTGCCTGGCGGGGCGCCCGTCTCCTGCCCCGAGCCCGTCTCCCCACGCTCGTGGCTGCAGCAGAAGGGTGCCCGGCGGGGTGCCCGTCTCCTGCCCCGAACCCGTCTCCCCACGCTCGTGGCTGCAGCAGAGGGGGTGCCCGGCGGGGTGCCCGTCTCCTGCCCCGTGCCCTTCTCCCCGCGCTCGCGGCTGCAGGAAAGGGTGCCCGGCGGGTGCCGTCTCCACGCTCGTGGCTGCAGCAGAGGGGGTGCCCGGCGGGGCGCCCTGTCTCCTGCCCTGAGCCCGTCTCCCCACGCTCGTGGCTGCAGGCAGAAAGGATGCCCGGCGGGGTGCCCGTCTCCTGCCCTGCGAACCCGTCTCCCCACGTTCGTGGCTGCAGCAGAGGGGGTGCCCGGCGGGGTGCCCGTCTCCTGCCCCGCGCCCGTCTCCCCGCGCTCGTGGCTGCAGCAGAGGGGGTGCCCGGCGGGGTGCCCGTCTCCTGCCCTGCGCCCGTCTCCCCGCGCTCGTGGCTGCAGCAGAGGGGGTGCTTGGCGGGGTGCCGTCTCCTGCTCCGCGCCTGTCACCCCGCGCTCGTGGCTGCAGCAGAGGGGGTGCCCGGCGGGGTGCCCGTCTCCTGCCCTGCGCCCGTCTCCCCGCGCTCGTGGCTGCAGGGGAAAGGATGCCCGGCGGGGTGCCCGTCTCCTGCCCTGCGCCCGTCTCCCCGCGCTCGTGGCTGCAGCAGAGGGGGTGCCCGGCGGGGTGCCCGTCTCCTGCCCTGCGCCCGTCTCCCCGCGCTCGTGGCTGCAGCAGAGGGGGTGCCCGGCGGGGTGCCCGTCTCCTGCCCTGCGCCCGTCTCCCCGCGCTCGTGGCTGCAGCAGAGGGGGTGCTTGGCGGGGTGTCCGTCTCCTGCCCCGCGCCCGTCTCCCCGCGCTCGTGGCTGCAGGGGAAAGGATGCCCGGCGGGGTGCCCGTCTCCTGCCCTGCGCCCGTCTCCCCGCGCTCGTGGCTGCAGGGGAAAGGATGCCCGGCGGGGTGCCCGTCTCCTGCCCTGCGCCCGTCTCCTCGCGCTCGTGGCTGCAGCAGAGGGGTGCCCGGCGGGGTGCCCGTCTCCTGCCCTGCGCCCGTCTCCCCGTGCTCGTGGCTGCAGCAGAAGGGTGCCCGGCGGGGTGCCCGTCTCCTGCCCTGCGCCCGTCTCCCCGTGCTCGTGGCTGCAGCAGAAGGGTGCCCGGCGGGGTGCCCGTCTCCTGCCCTGCGCCCGTCTCCCCGCGCTCGTGGCTGCAGGGGAAAGGATGCCCGGCGGGGTGCCCGTCTCCTGCCCTGCGCCCGTCTCCCCGCGCTCGTGGCTGCAGGGGAAAGGATGCCCGGCGGGGTGTCCGTCTCCTGCCCTGCGCCCGTCTCCCCGTGCTCGTGGCTGCAGCAGAAGGGTGCCCGGCGGGGTGCCCGTCTCCTGCCCTGCGCCCGTCTCCCCGCGCTCGTGGCTGCAGCAGAGGGGGTGCCCGGCGGGGTGTCCGTCCCCTGCCCTGCGCCCGTCTCCCCGCGCTCCTGGCTGCAGCAGAAGGGTGCCCGGCGGGGTGTCCGTCTCCTGCCCCACGCCCGTCTCCCCGCGCTCCTGGCTGCAGGGGAAAGGATGCCCGGCGGGGTGTCCGTCTCCTGCCCCGCGCCCGTCTCCCCGCGCTCGTGGCTGCCTGTCCCCGGGGAGGGGCAGGTGGCTGGCGCTGCAGGGCCAGGGCTGCAGATGTTCTGTGCCCGGTGGGGCTGGGCTGTCACTCGCCCCGGGCACAGGGCAGGGATCCACTCGAGTCTCCCATCGTCCCGCTATCCCCATCACCCAGCCTCCACCCTGGGGTGAGCGCGGCGCCCCTGGCCAGCTGGCTGGAACGGCTCCTGCGCGGGGCGGGATGAGGTGGACAATGAACCCAGCCGACCCGCTGAAGGTGCAAATCGGAGATGGGAGGCAGCTGCAGAGGCCTGTGTGGGCCCTAAGCCACCAGAGGCCAAGGTGACCTGCGGGCCCAATGTGCCGTAGGGGGGCTGTCTGCTCTGTAACCCGGCGTCCTGCGCTGGGCTGTGGGATTCCCCCGTGTGGATGGGCCCAGACACCCAGGCCCGCCTGAGCAGAGAACAAGGCTCTTCCCGGGGGAGAGACAAAGGGAGGGAGGCGGGGACGGCGCCTGGCTGGGGGCAGGGCCTGGAGCTGGGCAGTTGCTGGCTGAGAAACATGGAGGAAACTGCCTAAGCTGAAGGCTGAGGGTCTGGGGGGGCGATGGACCCCCCAGCCCAAGGGGTGTGAGGCTGCCTGGCCCTGACGCCTGTAGCCACATCCCGTCTGTGCGGGGCTGTGTCCTGGAGAAGCAACAACCCCCCTGTTCTGCTGGCTGGCGGAGTCTGTTCTGGCTGCTCCGGGGCTGCAGGATCGGGGGGTCCCCGACGCGCCGTCACACCCAGCGAGTGCTCAGCAGGCCGGCTCCAGGCTGTGCCCCCCACGGGACATGGTCCTCTGGCACCTTCCCCCACGCCGTTCCCGCACCCCACGCAGCACCCCTGCACTGTTCCCCTGCCCCACACGGCACCCCTACGCTGTTCTCCTGCCCCACACGGCACCCCCATGGCATTACCCCGCCCCACAGCATTCCCGCGCCACAGACAGCAGCCCCGCACCATTCCCCCACCCCACGGCGTTCTGCCACCCCACACGGCAGCCCCGCACCATTCCCCCCCCACGGCGTTCCCCTGCCCCACACAGCAGCCCCACACCATTCCCTCGCCCCCACGGCGTTCCCGCACCCCACACAGCAGTCCCGCACCATTCCCCTGCCCCACATAGCAGCCCCGTACCATTCCCCCACCCCCACGGCGTTCCGCTGCCCCACACGATAGCCCCGCAACATTCCCCCACGCCATGGCGTTCCTGCGCCCCACACAGCAGCCCCACACCATTCCCTCGCCCCCACAGCGTTCCCGCACCCCACACGGCAGCCCTGCACCATTCCCCTACCCCATGGCATTCTCCTGCCCCACACAGCACCCCCACGGCATTCCCCCACCGCCCACGGCAGCCGCACACCATTCCCCCCCCCACGGCGTTCCCCCGCCCCACACGGCAGCCCCGCACCATTCCCCCACCCCACGGCGTTCCCACGCCCCACACAGCAGCCCCACATGATTCCCCCACCCCCACGGCGTTTCGCCGCCCCACACGATAGCCCCGCACCATTCCCCCACCCCACGGCGTTCCCACGCCCCACACAGCAGCCCCACATGATTCCCCCACCCCCACGGCGTTTCGCCGCCCCACACGATAGCCCCGCACCATTCCCCCACCCCACGGCGTTCCCACGCCCCACACAGCAGCCCCACATGATTCCCCCACCCCCACGGCGTTTCGCCGCCCCACACGATAGCCCCGTACCATTCCCCCACCCCATGGCGTTCCTGCGCCCCACACAGCAGCCCCGTACCATTCCCCCGCCCCCACGGCGTTCCCGCACCCCACACGGCAGCCCCGCACCTGCTGCTGGCTAACGCAGCCAGCATGTCCTGGGCCAGGCCCTGGCACCTCAGACATACATGTGACGCTGTGACGCAGTGCGGGGCTGTCCGCTCTGGCCGGGCAGTCACTGGTTGCCGTGTTGGGCCGCGTGGTCCCTACTGCCCCGCGCTGCTCTGCAGAGCCCTGGGGGCCTGTCGGCACGGCCCAGCCGCCTGACACCTGGGCTAGCAGAGGAAGCTGAATCAGCCGGGGCGTGGCTGCCTGTGGGCTGAGGGACCACGTGCTGGGCTTTGCGTTTAGTCTGCGCTGGGGGAAGCGGGAGGGAGCAGCCTAAGACCAGCCAGGGGGCTCAGGGGCCTGTGGACCCCTCCCCCAAGAGGACGCAGGCTCTGCCTGGCTCCGGTGGCAACGTGGAGCCTGCGCTGCGCTGTGTCTCGGAGACGCAAATAACCCTTCTCCTCTACGGCCCGGCGGGGAGTCACGTCCGGCTGCGGGGGTGCGGGGGGGAGACAGGGTCGGGGCCCCGACGCGTCGTCACAGACGCTCCCCCAGCTCCCCAAACGCAAACCAGCATAACCTGCCTACGCGCTGTTACTTCCCCGGCCACTGCGCCACTGGAGCCACCTGCTCCCGCCACCAACCCGGGCGCTTTGGACGGAGGGGCCCCGAGTGCGCGGACCAGCCCCTCTGCACGCGGCCCCTGGAGCGGGCTGCCCGGCCAGCGGCCCACCCCTCCGGCTGGCCCTGCCGGCTGCACCAGCCGCTGTCTGTGGCGTTCTCCTCCCTCCTTTGCACCGCTCCCGCCGGGCCGGACACAGTTACCAGGGGGAGAAGGAACCGCAGTGAGAATCCAAGGGCTGTGGCCTCGCCGTGGTCTAGCTACCAGCCCATCCCTCTGGCCTCAGGGCAGGGGGAAGGGAGCCCAGCCAGTGACTCGGGAATTCCCTGCCCACGCCCCCGGGATCTGCCCACCCATGCCCCCGGGCACTGGCAGGCTGGCCATGGAGCAGCACGTGGAAAACTCGGTGCACGTGGCACTAGTGAGCGTGTGCTGGTGGGGGCAGCTGGCGGAGCAGGTGCGCGGTGTGGAAGGAGGGCCGCAAAGCGGGCCGTCCAGGAAAGGGTTTCCAGGAGCCGCGTCCCGGGTCCCCAAGCCCCTCGGAAGACGGCATCTCGGCTAAACGACGCAAAAATGATGTTGTGGCAGGAGCTAATGGGGGAATTCAGGAGAGACCGTTCACCACGGGCTGATACAAGAGTCAACTAAAACGCAGCCTTTGTGCGCTCCCCAGTTTAATTTTCCACAGATTAGCTCGAAAGAGGCATGGAAATGAAGCTATTAGACTGCGGTGCAGTCCAGAGGAAAACCCCTTTGAGGACTGCACTTGCGCCTTCCCTTGAAAAAGCCTTTGAGACTCATTTTCTTCTTCTAGCCCAGGCCTGGAGCTGCTGTTTGCATTCCCAAGGCGGCGGCTGGGGGCTGGGGAGGCCAGCGGGGTAGGGCTGTTAACCCTTGCAGGTGGCGAGAGTCCAGCCAGCCACCCGGCCGTGGGGCCCTGGGCCCTGCGACTACGCACGTGCCGTGGAGGCAAAGCAGGCACGGGGGGGGGGGGGGGGGAGGGGGCCCTGTTCCCTCACCTTCTCACCACTGCCAGTGCCCTGCAGGGAGTCTGGGCCCACACCCCCAGGCCCCCATGCTGCTCCCGCGGGAACCCGCCTCCCGCCATGGGCTCCTAGGGCCAGGGCCTCCCAGCCACGTAGCTGCGCTGGCCCTTAGGGGCGCCTGCTGGGGGCACAGAGTAGCCCCGCGGCGCTTCCTCTGGCATGTCCTGACCTGCTGAGTGTGCGCCAGGCCAGGGAGGTCCTGGCCCAGCACCGGGGGGACCCAGCGGGGCCTGCAGCGCTGAGCAGGGATGTCACGTAAAGGGGGTGTCGTCCCCTGCTGTAGCCCCGTGTTCACTCGGTTGTTACATTAACGCTGTGCTGTGTTGTGCTGTGTGTATGTGTGTGCCTCAGTTTCCCCCCTCCCCCACTGCAGCACTCTGCATGAGGGGGGAGAGGCTGGGCATGACTCGCCCCAGGTGTGTGCTGGGCCCAGACACCTGAGGGCCAGACACAGATCACAACTCCCGCCCGGGACGGGAGCCAGGCCAGGCGGGGCTGCACCAGGCTGGGGGTAGGGCCTGGGGGAAGAGTCCATCTTAGCTGGGTGAGGAGGAGAGACGGGTGTTGGAGCAGGAAAAGGGGGGTTCAGGGCCCCTCCCCCCGAGAGGAATAAGGCCTCCTGCTCTCGGTCCCAATAAACCTGCTGTTCTACCTGCCGGCTGAGAGTCCCCTCTGGCTGCGGCTGGGGGTGCAGGGTCAGGGCCCCCCCCCCCGACGCGCCGCGATGGGGTTACCGGCTTGGGGGCCGTGCAGAGCCCAGTCACACCTGCTGCTGCCTGGGTCCGCCCCCCCCCCGCCTGCTGCCAGGGCCCCTCCCCCGCCTGCTGCCGGGGTCCCCCCCGCCCCCCGCCTGCTGCCAGGGCCCCTCCCCCGCCTGTTGCCTGGGGCCCCCCCCCGGCTGCCTGGGTCCCCCCCCGCCTGCTGCCAGGGCCCCTCCCCTGCCTGGTGCCTGGGTCCCCCTCCCCCGCCTGCTGCCTGGATTCCCCCCCCCCCGCCTGCTGCCTGGGGCCCCCCCCCGCTGCCTGGGTCCCCCCACGCCTGCTGCCTGGGTCCCCCCCCGCCTGCTGCCAGGGCCCCTCCTCTGCCTGCTGCCTGGGTCCCCCCCCCGCCTGCTGCCAGGGCCCCCCCCCCACTGCCTGGGTCCCCCCCGCCTGCTGCCAGGGCCCCTCCCCCACCTGCTGCCAGGGCCCCCCCCCCACTGCCTGGGTCCCCCCCGCCTGCTGCCAGGGCCCCCCCCGCCTGCTGCCAGGGCGCCCCCCCCCCCCTGCCTGGGTCCCCCCCCGCCTGCTGCCTGGGTCCCCCCCCGCCTGCTGCCTGGGGCCCCCCCCTGCTGCCTGGGTCCCCCCCCACCTGCTACCTGGGTCCCCCCCACCTGCTGCCCCAAGCCCCCCCACCTGCTGTCCTGGCACAGCTGCAACACCTGAGCTGGGGGCGGGCGGGGAGCGGTGGCACCGTGTCCCCCAGCAGGGCGCCCACAGCTGCTGTCGCATCCCTGCCCCGCCACAATCAATGCACCTGCTGCCCCCCCCGGTCCCCAGATAGCAGCAGGAGGCAACTCAGGGCCCGATCCTGGGCCCAGTGCAGGCTCTGGATCATTGTTACAGACCCCAGCAGGGTCAGGCCTGGGCTCCGTGCGGGAGGCTGCGCCCGGTGCCCGCTCTGCCCGGCGCTGGCAGGGCTTGGTGGTGTCCCCCGGCAGGCTGGGTGTGCAGGGGAGTGCCAGGGCATGGGCGGGGCCACAGGCGGAGGGGCGCAGGCCGGCGGGAACCGGCTCTCGGGGGACGTGACTGAACGCAGGGACCGGGGGCAGGACCCCCCCAGCCCCTCTGTCCTGCACACGTCCCTGCCCCTGCGCTCACTGGATTTGGCAGCTGGCCCCTGCCCCGCCCGCCCTGCCCCCGCTCGCGGTGCAGCTCGGGGCCTCGTCCATTTGTCAGGCTGACACTGCTCGTCTGTCAGGCGGCACGAGGAGCCCGCTCCAGCCGCGCTCGTTAACCTTGGCCAAGGAGACGGTCAGAAGCCCCGGCACCCTGGCTGCCAGCCCCTTCCCCCAGGACCCTGCCGCCCGCCTGCCCCGAGGAACATACCGGCCCTCCGGCCCCCTCCGGCCCCCCAGCCCCCTCCGGCCCCTATGACCCCGTCCAGCCCCCCCCAGCCCCCTCCGCCCCCCTCTGGCCCCTATAGCCTCTCTAACCCCTCTGACCCCATCCAGCCCCCTATGGCCCCTCTGACCCCGTCCAGCCCCCTCCGGCCCCTATGGCCCCTCCGGCCCCCCAGCCCCCTCCGGCCCCTATGACCCCATCCAGCCCCCTCCAGCCCCCTCCGGCCCCTATGACCCCGTCCAGCCCCCTCCAGCCCCTATGGCCCCTCCAACCCCTCTGACCCCGTCCAGCCCCCTCCGGCCCCCTCTGGCCCCTATGGCCTCTCCAACCCCTCTGACCCCGTCCAGCCCCCTCCAGCCCCCTCCGGCCCCTATGGCCCCTCCAGCCCCCTCTGGGCCCTCCGGCCCCCCAGCCCCCCCGTCCAGCCCCCTCCAGCCCCCTCCGGCCCCTATGGCCCCTCCAACCCCTCTGACCCCGTCCAGCCCCCTCTGCCCCCCTCTGGCCCCCTCTGGCCCCTATGGCCTCTCCAACCCCTCTGACCCCATCCAGCCCCCTCCGCCCCCTCCGGCCCCCCAGACCCCCTGGCCCCTATGGCCCCTCCAACCCCTCTGACCCCGTCCAGCCCCCTCCGGCCCCTATGGCCCCATCCAGCCCCCTCCAGCCCCCTCCGGCCCCTATGGCCCCTCCGGCCCCCCAGCCCCCTCCGGCCCCCTCTGGCCCCTCCGGCCCCTATGACCCCGTCCAGCCCCCTCCAGCCCCCCCGGCCCCTATGGCCCCTCCAACCCCTCTGACCCCATCCAGCCCCCTCCGCCCCCCTCCGGCCCCTATGGCCTCTCCAACCCCTCTGACCCCCTCCAGCCCCCTCCGGCCCCCCAACCCCTTCCGGCCCCTATGGCCCCTCCAACCCCTCTGACCCCATCCAGCCCCCTCTGGCCCCTATGGCCCCTCCAACCCCTCTGACCCCATCCAGCCCCCTCTAGCCCCTCCAACCCCCTCCAATCCCTCTGACCCTGTCCAACCCCCTCCGGCCCCTCCAACCCCTCTGACCCCCTCCAGCCCCCTCCAGCCCTCTCCAGCCCCCTCCGGCCCCCTCTGGCCCCTCCGGGCCCCACAGCCCTCTCCGGCCCCATCCAGCCCCTCCAACCCCTCTGATCCCATCCAGCCCCCTCTAGCCCCTCCAGCCCCCTCTGACCTCCTCTAGCCCCTCCAGTCCCCTCCAGCCCTGTCCAGCCCCCTCCGGCCCCTCCAACCCCTCCAGCCTCATCCGGCCCCTCCAACCCCCTCCAGCCTCCTCTGGCCCTGTCCGGCCTCATCTGGCCCCTCTGGCCCCTCCAAGCCCGGCAGGGGAGGAAGAGGAGGAGGAGAAGGAAGGCTCTGCAGGGGATGGGGAGGTCGTTGTGGGAGGAGGAGGAGGCGGAGGAGGAAGGCTCTGCAGGGGACGGGGACCGGCGTGGGAGGAGGAGGAGGAGGAGAGGAGGAAGGCTCTGCAGGGGACGGGGAGCCCAGCGTGGGAGGAAGAGGAGGAGGAGAGGAGGAAGGCTCTGCAGGGGATGGGGAGGCCAGCGTGGGAAGAGGAGGAGGAGGAGGAGGAGGAGGAAGGCTCTGCAGGGGACGGGGAGGCCGGCGTGGGAGGAAGAGGAGGAGGAGGAGGAGGAAGGCTCTGCAGGGGATGGGGAGGCCAGCGTGGGAGGAGGAGGAGGAGGAGGAAGGCTTTGCAGGGGACGGGGAGGCCGGCGTGGGAGGAGGAGGAGAAGGAAGGCTCTGCAGGGGACGGGGAGGCCAGCGTGGGAGGAGGAGGAGGAGGAAGGCTCTGCAGGGGACGGGGAGGCCGGCGTGGGAGGAGGAGGAGGAGGAGGAGGAGGAAGGCTCTGCAGGGGACGGGGACCGGCGTGGGAGGAGGAGGAGGAAGAAGGCTCTGCAGGGGACGGGGAGGCCAGCGTGGGAGGAGGAGGAGGGGGAAGGCTCTGCAGGGGACGGGGACCGGCGTGGGAGGAGGAGGAGGAGGAAGGCTCTGCAGGGGACGGGGAGGCCAGCGTGGGAGGAGGAGGAGGAGGAGGAAGGCTCTGCAGGGGACGGGGACCGGCGTGGGAGGAGGAGGAGGAGGAAGGCTCTGCAGGGGACGGGGAGGCCAGCGTGGGAGGAGGAGGAGGAGGAAGGCTCTGCAGGGGACGGGGAGGCCGGCGTGGGAGGAGGAGGAGGAGGAAGGCTCTGCAGGGGACGGGGAGGCCGGCGTGGGAGGAGGAGGAGGAGGAGGAGGAGGAAGGCTCTGCAGGGGACGGGGACCGGCGTGGGAGGAGGAGGAGGAGGAGGAAGGCTCTGCAGGGGACGGGGAGGCCGGCGTGGGAGGAGGAGGAGGAGGAGGAGGAGGAAGGCTCTGCAGGGGACGGGGACCGGCGTGGGAGGAGGAGGAGGAGGGGGAAGGCTCTGCAGGGGACAGGGAGGCCGGCGTGGGAGGAGGAGGAGGAGGAGGAAGGCTCTGCAGGGGACGGGGAGGCCGGCGTGGGAGGAGGAGGAGGAGGAGGAAGGCTCTGCAGGGGACGGGGAGGCCAGCGTTGGAGGAGGAGGAGGAGGAGGAAGGCTCTGCAGGGGACGGGGAGGCCGGCGTGGGAGGAGGAGGAGGAGGAGGAGGAAGGCTCTGCAGGGGACGGGGAGGCCAGCGTTGGAGGAGGAGGAGGAGGAGGAGGAAGGCTCTGCAGGGGACGGGGAGGCCGGCGTGGGAGGAAGAGGAGGAGGAGGAGGAGGAAGGCTCTGCAGGGGATGGGGAGGCCAGCGTGGGAGGAGGAGGAGGAGGAAGGCTTTGCAGGGGACAGGGAGGCCGGCGTGGGAGGAGGAGGAGAAGGAAGGCTCTGCAGGGGACGGGGAGGCCAGCGTGGGAGGAGGAGGAGGAGGAGGAGGAGGAAGGCTCTGCAGGGGACGGGGACCGGCGTGGGAGGAGGAGGAGGAAGAAGGCTCTGCAGGGGACGGGGAGGCCAGCGTGGGAGGAGGAGGAGGGGGAAGGCTCTGCAGGGGACGGGGACCGGCGTGGGAGGAGGAGGAGGAGGAAGGCTCTGCAGGGGACGGGGAGGCCAGCGTGGGAGGAGGAGGAGGAGGAGGAAGGCTCTGCAGGGGACGGGGACCGGCGTGGGAGGAGGAGGAGGAGGAAGGCTCTGCAGGGGACGGGGAGGCCAGCGTGGGAGGAGGAGGAGGAGGAAGGCTCTGCAGGGGACGGGGAGGCCGGCGTGGGAGGAGGAGGAGGAGGAAGGCTCTGCAGGGGACGGGGAGGCCGGCGTGGGAGGAGGAGGAGGAGGAGGAGGAGGAAGGCTCTGCAGGGGACGGGGACCGGCGTGGGAGGAGGAGGAGGAGGAGGAAGGCTCTGCAGGGGACGGGGACCGGCGTGGGAGGAGGAGGAGGAGGGGGAAGGCTCTGCAGGGGACGGGGAGGCCAGCGTTGGAGGAGGAGGAGGAGGAGGAAGGCTCTGCAGGGGACGGGGAGGCCGGCGTGGGAGGAGGAGGAGGAGGAGGAAGGCTCTGCAGGGGACGGGGAGGCCAGCGTTGGAGGAGGAGGAGGAGGAGGAAGGCTCTGCAGGGGACGGGGAGGCCGGCGTGGGAGGAAGAGGAGGAGGAGGAGGAGGAAGGCTCTGCAGGGGATGGGGAGGCCAGCGTGGGAGGAGGAGGAGGAGGAAGGCTTTGCAGGGGACAGGGAGGCCGGCGTGGGAGGAGGAGGAGAAGGAAGGCTCTGCAGGGGACGGGGAGGCCAGCGTGGGAGGAGGAGGAGGGGGAAGGCTCTGCAGGGGACGGGGAGGCCAGCGTGGGAGGAGGAGGAGGAGGAAGGCTCTGCAGGGGACGGGGAGGCCGGCGTGGGAGGAGGAGGAGGAGGAGGAGGAGGAAGGCTCTGCAGGGGACGGGGACCGGCGTGGGAGGAGGAGGAGGAAGAAGGCTCTGCAGGGGACGGGGACCGGCGTGGGAGGAGGAGGAGGAGGAAGGCTCTGCAGGGGACGGGGAGGCCGGCGTGGGAGGAGGAGGAGGAGGAAGGCTCTGCAGGGGACGGGGACCGGCGTGGGGAGGAGGAGGAGGAGGAAGGCTCTGCAGGGGACGGGGAGGCCAGCGTGGGAGGAGGAGGAGGAGGAAGGCTCTGCAGGGGACGGGGAGGCCGGCGTGGGAGGAGGAGGAGGAGGAAGGCTCTGCAGGGGACGGGGAGGCCGGCGTGGGAGGAGGAGGAGGAAGGCTCTGCAGGGGACGGGGACCGGCGTGGGAGGAGGAGGAGGAGGAGGAAGGCTCTGCAGGGGACGGGGAGGCCGGCGTGGGAGGAGGAGGAGGAGGAGGAGGAGGAAGGCTCTGCAGGGGACGGGGACCGGCGTGGGAGGAGGAGGAGGAGGGGGAAGGCTCTGCAGGGGACAGGGAGGCCGGCGTGGGAGGAGGAAGAGGAGGAGGAAGGCTCTGCAGGGGACGGGGAGGCCAGCGTTGGAGGAGGAGGAGGAGGAGGAAGGCTCTGCAGGGGACGGGGAGGCCGGCGTGGGAGGAGGAGGAGGAGGAGGAAGGCTCTGCAGGGGACGGGGAGGCCAGCGTTGGAGGAGGAGGAGGAGGAGGAAGGCTCTGCAGGGGACGGGGAGGCCGGCGTGGGAGGAGGAGGAGGAGGAGGAGGGGGAAGGCTCTGCAGGGGACGGGGAGGCCGGCGTGGGAGGAGGAGGAGGAGGAGGAAGGCTCTGCAGGGGACGGGGAGGCCGGCGTGGGGGAGGAGGAGGAGGAGGAGGAAGGCTCTGCAGGGGACGGGGAGGCCGGCGTGGGAGGAGGAGGAGGAGGAGGAGGGGGAAGGCTCTGCAGGGGACGGGGACCGGCGTGGGAGGAGGAGGAGGAGGAGGAAGGCTCTGCAGGGGACGGGGAGGCCGGCGTGGGAGGAGGAGGAGGAGGAGAAAGGCTCTGCAGGGGACGGGGAGGCCGGCGTGGGAGGAGGAGGAGGAGGAGGAGGGGGAAGGCTCTGCAGGGGACGGGGACCGGCGTGGGAGGAGGAGGAGGAGGGGGAAGGCTCTGCAGGGGACGGGGAGGCCAGCGTTGGAGGAGGAGGAGGAGGAGGAAGGCTCTGCAGGGGACGGGGAGGCCGGCGTGGGAGGAGGAGGAGGAGGAAGGCTCTGCAGGGGACGGGGAGGCCGGCGTGGGAGGAGGAGGAGGAGGAGGAAGGCTCTGCAGGGGACGGGGAGGCCAGCGTTGGAGGAGGAGGAGGAGGAGGAAGGCTCTGCAGGGGACGGGGAGGCCGGCGTGGGAGGAGGAGGAGGAGGAAGGCTCTGCAGGGGACGGGGAGGCCGGCGTGGGAGGAGGAGGAGGAGGAAGGCTCTGCAGGGGACGGGGAGGCCAGCGTTGGAGGAAGAGGAGGAGGAGGAAGGCTCTGCAGGGGACGGGGAGGCCGGCGTGGGAGGAGGAGGAGGAGGAAGGCTCTGCAGGGGACGGGGAGGCCGGCGTGGGAGGAGGAGGAGGAGGAGGAAGGCTCTGCAGGGGACGGGGAGGCCGGCGTGGGAGGAGGAGGAGGAGGAGGAGGGGGAAGGCTCTGCAGGGGACGGGGACCGGCGTGGGAGGAGGAGGAGGAGGGGGAAGGCTCTGCAGGGGACGGGGAGGCCAGCGTTGGAGGAGGAGGAGGAGGAGGAAGGCTCTGCAGGGGACGGGGAGGCCGGCGTGGGAGGAGGAGGAGGAGGAAGGCTCTGCAGGGGACGGGGAGGCCGGCGTGGGAGGAGGAGGAGGAGGAGGAAGGCTCTGCAGGGGACGGGGAGGCCAGCGTTGGAGGAGGAGGAGGAGGAGGAAGGCTCTGCAGGGGACGGGGAGGCCGGCGTGGGAGGAGGAGGAGGAGGAAGGCTCTGCAGGGGACGGGGAGGCCAGCGTTGGAGGAAGAGGAGGAGGAGGAAGGCTCTGCAGGGGACGGGGAGGCCGGCGTGGGAGGAGGAGGAGGAGGAGGAAGGCTCTGCAGGGGACGGGGAGGCCGGCGTGGGAGGAGGAGGAGGAGGAGGAGGGGGAAGGCTCTGCAGGGGACGGGGACCGGCGTGGGAGGAGGAGGAGGAGGAGGAAGGCTCTGCAGGGGACGGGGAGGCCGGCGTGGGAGGAGGAGGAGGGAGGAAGGCTCTGCAGGGGACGGGGAGGCCGGCGTGGGAGGAGGAGGAGGAGGAGGAAGGCTCTGCAGGGGACGGGGAGGCCAGCGTTGGAGGAGGAGGAGGAGGAGGAAGGCTCTGCAGGGGACGGGGAGGCCGGCGTGGGAGGAGGAGGAGGAGGAAGGCTCTGCAGGGGACGGGGAGGCCGGCGTGGGAGGAGGAGGAGGAGGAGGAGGGGGAAGGCTCTGCAGGGGACGGGGAGGCCGGCGTGGGAGGAGGAGGAGGAGGAGGAAGGCTCTGCAGGGGACGGGGAGGCCGGCGTGGGAGGAGGAGGAGGAGGAGGAAGGCTCTGCAGGGGACGGGGAGGCCGGCGTGGGAGGAGGAGGAGGAGGAGGAGGGGGAAGGCTCTGCAGGGGACGGGGACCGGCGTGGGAGGAGGAGGAGGAGGGGGAAGGCTCTGCAGGGGACAGGGAGGCCAGCGTTGGAGGAGGAGGAGGAGGAGGAGGGGGAAGGCTCTGCAGGGGACAGGGAGGCCAGCGTTGGAGGAAGAGGAGGAGGAGGAAGGCTCTGCAGGGGACGGGGAGGCCGGCGTGGGAGGAGGAGGAGGAGGAGGAAGGCTCTGCAGGGGACGGGGAGGCCGGCGTGGGAGGAGGAGGAGGAGGAGGAAGGCTCTGCAGGGGACGGGGAGGCCGGCGTGGGAGGAGGAGGAGGAGGAAGGCTCTGCAGGGGACGGGGAGGCCGGCGTGGGAGGAGGAGGAGGAGGAAGGCTCTGCAGGGGACGGGGAGGCCGGCGTGGGAGGAGGAGGAGGAGGAGGAGGAGGAAGGCTCTGCAGGGGACAGGGAGGCCAGCGTTGGAGGAGGAGGAGGAGGAGGAAGGCTCTGCAGGGGACGGGGAGGCCGGCGTGGGAGGAGGAGGAGGAGGAAGGCTCTGCAGGGGACGGGGAGGCCGGCGTGGGAGGAGGAGGAGGAGGAAGGCTCTGCAGGGGACGGGGAGGCCGGCGTGGGAGGAGGAGGAGGAGGAGGAAGGCTCTGCAGGGGACGGGGAGGCCAGCGTGGGAGGAGGAGGAGGAGGAGGAAGGCTCTGCAGGGGACGGGGAGGCCGGCGTGGGAGGAGGAGGAGGGGGAAGGCTCTGCAGGGGACGGGGAGGCCGGCGTGGGAGGAGGAGGAGGAGGAGGAAGGCTCTGCAGGGGACGGGGAGGCCGGCGTGGGAGGAGGAGGAGGAGGGGGAAGGCTCTGCAGGGGACGGGGACCGGCGTGGGAGGAGGAGGAGGAGGAGGAAGGCTCTGCAGGGGACGGGGAGGCCGGCGTGGGAGGAGGAGGAGGAGGAAGGCTCTGCAGGGGACGGGGAGGCCGGCGTGGGAGGAGGAGGAGGAGGAGGAAGGCTCTGCAGGGGACGGGGAGGCCGGCGTGGGAGGAGGAGGAGGAGGAAGGCTCTGCAGGGGACGGGGAGGCCGGCGTGGGAGGAGGAGGAGGAGGAGGAAGGCTCTGCAGGGGACGGGGAGGCCGGCGTGGGAGGAGGAGGAGGAGGAGGAAGGCTCTGCAGGGGACGGGGAGGCCGGCGTGGGAGGAGGAGGAGGGGGAAGGCTCTGCAGGGGACGGGGAGGCCGGCGTGGGAGGAGGAGGAGGAGGAGGAAGGCTCTGCAGGGGACGGGGAGGCCGGCGTGGGAGGAGGAGGAGGAGGGGGAAGGCTCTGCAGGGGACGGGGAGGCCGGCGTGGGAGGAGGAGGAGGAGGAGGAAGGCTCTGCAGGGGACGGGGAGGCCGGCGTGGGAGGAGGAGGAGGAGGAGGAAGGCTCTGCAGGGGACGGGGAGGCCGGCGTGGGAGGAGGAGGAGGAGGAGGAAGGCTCTGCAGGGGACGGGGAGGCCGGCGTGGGAGGAGGAGGAGGGGGAAGGCTCTGCAGGGGACGGGGAGGCCGGCGTGGGAGGAGGAGGAGGAGGAAGGCTCTGCAGGGGACGGGGAGGCCGGCGTGGGAGGAGGAGGAGGAGGAGGAAGGCTCTGCAGGGGACGGGGAGGCCGGCGTGGGAGGAGGAGGAGGAGGAAGGCTCTGCAGGGGACGGGGAGGCCGGCGTTGGAGGAGGAGGAGGAGTAGGAAGGCTCTGCAGGGGACGGGGAGGCCGGCGTGGGAGGAGGAGGAGGAGGAAGGCTCTGCAGGGGACGGGGAGGCCGGCGTGGGAGGAGGAGGAGGAGGAAGGCTCTGCAGGGGACGGGGAGGCCGGCGTGGGAGGAGGAGGAGGAGGGGGAAGGCTCTGCAGGGGACGGGGAGGCCGGCGGGGGAGGAGGAGGAGGAGGAGGAAGGCTCTGCAGGGGACGGGGAGGCCGGCGTGGGAGGAGGAGGAGGAGGAAGGCTCTGCAGGGGACGGGGAGGCCGGCGTGGGAGGAGGAGGAGGAGGAAGGCTCTGCAGGGGACGGGGAGGCCGGCGTGGGAGGAGGAGGAGGGGGAAGGCTCTGCAGGGGACGGGGAGGCCGGCGTGGGAGGAGGAGGAGGAGGAGGAAGGCTCTGCAGGGGACGGGGAGGCCGGCGTGGGAGGAGGAGGAGGGGGAAGGCTCTGCAGCGGACGGGGAGGCCGGCGTGGGAGGAGGAGGAGGAGGGGGAAGGCTCTGCAGGGGACGGGGAGGCCGGCGTGGGAGGAGGAGGAGGAGGAGGAAGGCTCTGCAGGGGACGGGGAGGCCGGCGTGGGAGGAGGAGGAGGAGGAGGAAGGCTCTGCAGGGGACGGGGAGGCCGGCGTGGGAGGAGGAGGAGGGGGAAGGCTCTGCAGGGGACGGGGAGGCCGGCGTGGGAGGAGGAGGAGGAGGGGGAAGGCTCTGCAGGGGACGGGGAGGCCGGCGTGGGAGGAGGAGGAGGAGGAGGAAGGCTCTGCAGGGGACGGGGAGGCCGGCGTGGGAGGAGGAGGAGGGGGAAGGCTCTGCAGGGGACGGGGAGGCCGGCGGGCTGCAGGAGGCCCCTTGCGTGGCCAGGCCGCGGCGCCAGCTGCTCTGACTCCAAGCGCGAGCGGGCGATGCCACCGGGACCCGCCGCGGCGGCGCGTTCAGCTCCAGGGCTCGGCTGGAATTCGGGGCAGGCGGCGGGCGGGAGCAGATGGGGATCAATGAGCTGTAACTACGGCACCAGCAGCCTTGAATGGCCCAGCTGTGGCCGGCTCTGCGATCAGCCTGGATGAGAGCCCGGCCCAGCCAAAAGCCGCCCAAAGGGACCCGCCACCCTTGTCTCCAGCTGGGACCAGCAGAGCGTGAGAACGGGGGTCACTTCTGCGGGCTCCTGTCTGCCCCAGGCGCCTGGCCAGTCGGCCACCCCACCTCCGTCTCCCAGGCTGCAATCCTGGCACCCAGCCAGTGTCCCCTGTAAGCTGAGCACTTGGGCAGTCACCCAGGAGAGTCAAGGGCCACCCAGCTAACTCACAGAGCACCCACAGCCAGCAGCGTGTGTTTCTGCTGGTGGTGCATGTCCACGCGTGCCTTGGTGCACAGAACAAAATTCATTCCACACACAGATGGCAAACATTAGTGGGAACCCTGGGCAGAGCGTGCCCGTCGGGCTATGTGAACTGAGCATGGTGCGTGGAGAAGGCTCCCCTCCCAGCATGGGGGGGGCTCCCCCTGCTTGTGTCAGCCCTGGGCTTCGGGCAGTGCCCGGCCTCCGGGGGCGCTGGCAACTACCAGCATTCACAGCCCGTGTCCTCTAGAGCTGCCCGAGCAGGGAAGCCATGCTGGGTTAAACGCCAGGGCGCAGTGGCCCTGAGCTGGGGCCAGGCTGGGAAGGTCTGGCCTGCCCGTCTCCCCAGCAGCCTGGCACTCTCTGCCCGCCGGCGCAAGGAGCCCCGCTCTGTGCTACGGGCAAGGACTCCGAGCGGCTGTTCTGCGCGCAGCGTCTCACGTTTGGCTGGAGCCTGCAGACAGGAGGATCTGGCCCGTGGGCACCCGCAGCCCCACAAGGGCCAAGTGTGGGGTGAGGGCTCTGAGGTTTCACTAGGGGGGCCCGAACGTCACCCCACACACTTCACCATCCCCCTGGCAACCCACAGACGGGAAATCAGGGGCTTCCCAGAGCTGGGGCACAGGGCCGCCCTTGGCTCCACGGCTGGGCACAGGGGTGGGCGCTAGCGCCCCAGCAGTGGTGCCAGGGGGCACACCACTGCCCCACACCCAGCAGCCCCCCACAGGGCTGAGGTGTGGGCCTGGCCCGGGAACGACATTTCCTGCCCTCCTGGCAGAGGGGCTGGCTGGGTCGAGGCAGGTGCCGGCCTGGCGCCCTGGCCCCTTCGTCTGCCGCCCTTTGCTCTCTAGCCAGGGTGCTGGGAGCGTCAGTCCCCAACGAGCTGCAGGGGGCACGGTGCTGAGCCCAAACCCGGCAGGACCACCCCTCGCCCGCCCCTCGGGCCATGTCTTAGCCTGGGCCCTGCTGGGGATCCAGCATCTCTCAACAGCCCTGGATCCCGTCCTCCCTGCTCAGTACGGAGGTGCCCCTTCCCGGCGTCCTTCACAGCGAGGAGGAGGCAGCTCAGGTTGCGAAGAAGCCAGCCAGAGCCGGTTCCCTTCGCTCTTATCTAACTCCCTGCCACAAGCTCTTTGCATTTAGTCCCCCAAATGTGCTGCAGAATTACATTATGGCTCGTGGCCGCGAGCCATCGGCAGCGAGAAATCCAGTTATACCTTGTATTATAAGTTCCTGACAATCTTCCAGAGGACTCCGGGTCATAAAAGTCTCCCGGTTTTCTCACCAGCAGCAGCCAGGGAGAGAGATGAAGCTGTGTCTGACTGGAGATAAGAGATGCCCCTCTGGAGTGGCAGGTTGCTGATGGATCTCAGCGCGCGTGAGAACATCTAGAGGGTGAATAGAAACCCACAGCAGGGTGGGCGCCTGGGGGGAGGGGGAGGGGGGACAAATAGCTCCCGGGGCATCGAGAATGCAGACTTCCCAAAGAGGGAGCCGGCTTCGGGAGACACGGCACAGGGCGTTTGCCAGCAGGCACAAATGGGAAAAGCCCTGGCTTCCTCCTGCCTTGCCCTGGCTCCAGCGTGCCACCTTGGCATGAGAGCAAGGGCCTGTGGCGCCTGGCACAGGTGCGCCCAGCAGCCCTGGGTGCCCGGCAGTGGCAGCGGGCGCTGGAGGGTTGCTAACTCCTGGACGCAGCATGCCGCAGCCTGTCTGGTGAGGGCACGTGATACCGGCAGGAGCCCTTCCAGGTGTGGGCGGGAGCAGCTCTCCCGGTGCTGAGGTGGGTGTGACCGACGTCGCTCGGGGTGGCTTGCCAGGTCCCCGGCGCTGCCCCACAGCACCGTGCCTCGCGGGAGCCGGTCTACTCCCGGCTTTGTCTCCTTCACCCCGGGGGGCGGGCGCAGCACCCCACTGCGGAGGGGCTGCAGCAGGGGGCTCTAGGGCCATGGGGCTGGCACAGGCGGTATTGGAGAGCTGCTGGGACTCCAGGCATCGCCCAGTCTGCTCTGGTCTCAAGCTGACGGGCTCAGACCTTGCGGGTCCAGCTCTGAGCTCCTCGAGGCTCCTGGCGACTGAGTCCCACTCCCCAGCTCTATGCTGGCTCCTGTGCGCTTGTCTGCCACATTGCCTGGCTGCCGCGCGGGGCGAGCAGCCTGGACGGGGCTTTATCCCGAAGAGCCCTGCCAGGGGCCCGGAAAACCCGCAGCCCTGCGCCAGGACCAAAGTCCCAGATAACCCGCAGCCCTGCCTCGGGGCCGGGGCCAGGGGCCCGGATAACCCGCAGCCCTGCCTCGGGGCCGGGGCCAGGGGCCCGGATAACCCGCAGCCCTGCCTCGGGGCCGGGGCCAGGGGCCCGGATAACCCTCAGCCCTGCCTCGGGGCCGGGGCCAGGGGCCCGGATAACCCGCAGCCCTGCCTCGGGGCCGGGGCCAGGGGCCCGGATAACCCGCAGCCCTGCCTCGGGGCCGGGGCCTGTCCATTCCCTTCCAGGCCCACGAGCTTCCATCATGGGCCACCTTTCCCCATTCACCCCGTGGGCCTTTGGGATGTGGGTCATCACCACAGCGCCTCCTGCTGGGCACTCCGGGAATTAGCTGCGCCCTCAGCAGGATGCCCCTGCTGGCCGGGGTCTCGCCCGCCCTCGCTGACACTCCAGTTTCCGACCCGGCCTCTTCGGGACACTGCCCGCCAGCAGGGCCCACCCCACGGGTCTCTCGCCCCCTGCGGGGCGGCAGCAGCCCTCAGCCTCAGCCGCCCCTGTGGCCCCCCAGTCTAGCCCCTCATCTCAGGGCAAGCCCCTGGCTGTACCAGCCATTGGTCTTCGTGGCAAAGCGGTGGGAGGGGAGCCCCAGGCCACCCACCACTGTGAGTCCCAGCCCAGGGACCCCTGTGTGCCGTAGTGGGGGGGCTGTCTGCTCTGTAACCCGGGGTTCCCCTGCGCTGGGCTGTGCGATTCCCACTGACTCCCCCACATGTGTCTTGGCCCAGACACCCAGGCCCAGCCTGAGCAGATAACAAGGCTCTTCCCAGGGGGGAGACTAAGGGAGGTGGAGACGAACACCTGGCTGGGGGGCAGGGCTGGGAGCTGGGCAGGTTTTGGCTGGGATGACAGGAAGAGACTAAGCCAGTGGTCCCCAACCTTTTGGGGCTGCCGGGCACCCGGGGGTGGGGTCACTCACGCGCCGGGCACCCGGGGGCGGGGCTGCGCACACACCCGGGGGCAGGACCACGCACGTGCCTGGGTGCGGGGCCACCCATACGCCGCGTGCCCGGTGCTGGCGCCACCCCTGCGTCGCACTCCCGGGGCCAGCGCCGCTCCTGTGCTGCACGCCTGGGGTGGGGCTGCCCATACGCCACACGCCCGGGGCCAGAACAGCCCATGTGTTGTATGCCCGGGGCCGGCGCCGCTCCTGTGCTGCACGCCTGGGGTGGGGCTGCCCATACGCCACACACCCCGGGCCAGCGCCGCTCCTGTGCCACGTGCCTGGGGCGGGGACGCCGATACGCCACACGCCCGGGGCCAGAACAGCCCATGTGTTGCATGCCCGGGGCCGGCGCCGCTCCTGTGCCGCGCGCCCGGGGCCGGCACAGCCCTTGCACCGTGCACCCGGGGGCGGGGCTGCCCATACGCTGCGCGCCCAGGAGCTGGCACCGCCCACGTGCCCAGGGGCGGGGCTGGCCCCGATCACACAGCGGGTGCACCCGAAGGGGTCTAGGGCTGCCAGCCCCTGACTCCTTTTGTCCACATGGTGTCTGTGCTGGGCTGTGTCCTGGAGAAGCAATAACCCCCCTGTTCTGCTGGCTGGCGGAGTCTCATCTTGCTGCTACGGGGGTGCAGGATCGGGGGATCCCTGACGCGCCGTCACATCCTGGCAGTGGCTTGTCCTGCCTCCCCTTGACGGCTCCCGTTCCCTGGGCCACCCCCTGTGACCCCGCCCCTCGCTGGCCCTTGTGTCAAGAACGAAACCAGATTCCGTAAGCGTCTCTATTTTCTGCTGGCCTGCGCTGGGGGCCCAGAGCTGCAATCACCGACAAGCTGATGTGCAGATGGTGGCCTGCCAGTTTCTGTTTAAAAACGCCCCCAGGTCACCGATTCCCTGGGCTGGGCTGGCACTGCTGCCATGGGCAGCCCCTCGGAGAGCCCAGGAAGGCGCCGTGGGAATTCCTGCCCGAGCCCGGTGGCCTGAGACGGGTCGTGTCTCCGCAGCGCGGCTAGCCGTCTAGGCCCCCGCACACGGAGCCTCCCACCCACGGGAGTCAGAGCCTGCTCTTCACAAGCTGATTTCCATCGACACGCGGAGAAACAGGCCTTGGTCGCTGGGTGCCACAGAGCAAGTGGCAAAGAGATTACGACCCCGTGCCTTGCTTCCCGGGGATTCCGTCTGGAGTCACGGTGGGGATGGGGGGCACGTGGGTTCAGCACAGAGAAGCCCGATGCCCCCCAGAGAAAGACAATAACCTGACGGCGTCTGACTAACCATTCCCCGCTCCACGCCCATCTCTGTAGGTCCAAGGGTTAGTCCTTCCCTAGGGTGGATGTCGCTGGATCCTCCGTGCCTGGCTGCTGGGCTTCATTCACGCCTCTCCAGCTCTGCTCTGGCACAGGACGGTCCCTGCTTCCCACTCGGAGCCCACACTTTGTTTCCATTGGCTCTCCTGGCCTCCTGCCACCCCACTGCCTGCCTCCCAGGCGTTCCCGGGGACTCTGGGAGCCACTCTGCTTTGATCCTTGCAGGTGAGACAACTGGGGCTCTGTCTCCAGTGTTAACAGCTGGGTGGCTGGATGGACTATTGCGCCCTCCCCAGGCGCCACTCGCATGGGCCCATGAGACCCGCCAATGGCCAGTGCTTGCCCCAGAGAGCCCTGGGAGAGGAGCTGGAAAGGCTGTGCTGGGCCCCCGGCTCCCTGCCGTGACTGGTGGGGGCTGGCCCTGCAGGGCTATGGAGACCAGCCTGCAATGCCATGCACCGGGGACTGGCCCGCCCGGCCCAGCTGGAGTCCTAGGTGCCAGGCTGGCGTTTGCGGCTTCTCCAGCCCTTTTCCGTCAGGCCCTTCTGGGCACAGTGACTGCAGCGGCTCTTTGTGTTTGTGCAGAAACGTGTCAGGAATCAGCCATTCGCCGGCGCCCAACACGGGCAGTTTACACTGAGCAGTCGCCCAGAATCATCCGTCAATCTCCTACCCCGTTAGAATCGACAGGCTGCTCCCGGCGAGCGCATCTCTCGGACACCCTGCTGTGCGGCCGCCGGCCCGGCATCGCCCGGCCTGACGTCCTGCAGATGTGACATGACAGCCCAGGAGAGAATTGTAACAAAACCTCCCATGCAAGCCAGGTGGCGGGGCGGGAGCCAGCCGCAGGGAGCCGGGAGCCGCGGGCACCCGACACTGGGGGGCCAGAAGTGCGTGTCTGGCTGCCAAAGATGACTGGCCCCTCTCAGCTGCAGCCAGTGGGAAGTCTCCTTTGCTGATGCACCACAGGCCCTGTGACACACTGGGCAGGATCTGCCAGCCCTGCGATGGGCACTTAGCGTCAGGCCCTCTGGCTTCTGCGCAGCAGCCTCGTGCGTGCCCAGTGCCCGCGCCGTCCCGCTAGGGCAGTGACTTGCATGCGGCCGTGCTGCACAGGGAGGGGCAGGAAATGCCGCCAGTGGCTCCTGCATGGGCCAGTATGCGCCTGGGGCCTGAACTGGGGTGAACTATCCCCCGGCCAGGGGGCGTATGGGGCAGCGGCCAGCATCTTGGGGTGCCAGCTTGGGGTGGCTTCCTTGGCACAGCCAGCGTGGCCAGTGGGTGAGGGCACCTCTGCGTCCTGGAGCTGGGGCTCTGTTGCCTGCCCTGGAACCAGACCTGCCGCAGTCTGAGCCAGGCTCACTTGTCCTGGGGCAAGGCCAGACACAAGTGGCCCCCAGGAGACGCTGCAGCTGAAACAGATCGAGTCACCCAGCAATCCCCCGGCGGGAGAGGAGCGACCCGGTTCCCAAGCCCAGCACAACACACCGGGTCAGACCCGCGAGTGGGGGGATATGCTGTCAGTGCCTGAAGCACTAGCCGCCTGGAGGCCTTGCCCAGGGCGGGAGCACAGGGCCAGCGTGGGGCTGTCGATGCAGGGAGGCCATACGCCCCTCTCCGCCCCGCCGCAGCACCACGCCCCCAGCTCGGTTGGCCCTGAGCACCACCGGGGAAGGACTCCGTGGGGAATCTGATCCGTGCAGGCGGCCCGGCTGGGCTCACGCCGAGTGCTGCGTCTGTAGCCAGCCAGGCAGGCTGGGGGCAGGCGCAATCGGTAAATATTTGTCTAGCGCATGAAAAGGCCTTTTAATTAACACTTTTATCCTCACGACTGGTTTAATTTCAAAAACAAACTTCTGCAGGGAGTCAGTTCCCGCGAGCAGCTGGCGAGGAATGTCTCGGCATCAGCAGCTCTGCCATCTGCCGCGGCGGGCGGGACCAGCTGCCAGGTTGGAGGGACCGAGTGTCAGTCATCCAGGAGAGATGCTGGGGCAGCCAATGGAGGCACAGGGCCGGGCCCCGCGCTCTCCTCCCAGAGGAGGTCTGGTGCAGCCCCAGCCATGTGCCCGCAGGGCCAGTGCCTGCCGCCTGCCCCAGGGGCTTGGCTGGAGCCTATGGCCTGGGCTTGATGGCAGCTGGAGCCAGGCGCCCTGTTGCCAGCTTGCCCAGGGCAGGGACATGGCAGCGCCCCGGAGCGATGGACCCTCCGCCGCTGGCCACTGGCTCTAGTGACCCCTCGGGCCTGGCTGGGACAGCCTGGGTGTGTGCAGCTGGTGCACCTGGGCTCTGCCCTCCCCCCGCTCAGACGAGCCAGGCTGTCCCTGCTACCCCAGGTGAGCGCAGCGCCCCCTGCTGGCTCCCCCTGCAAGGCTCACAGCTGCCTGCCCCAGAGGAGGGTGCTGATGCCAGACTGGGGCCAGGGCCAGACTGAGCCCCCAGGGGGCTGGCCAGAGGGTCAGTGGCTCTGGACATGAAGGCGCGCTCACAGCCCCACACAGCGCTGGGATGCTCTCAACTGCTTCCTTCCCCAGGGCTGGGCCCCCTTCGCTGCCCCCAGCCCCCTCTCCTGCCCGATTGGCCTTCCGGCCCGGGTGCACTGGGGCGCGGGGGTGGATCCCCCCCAAGCGAGGGAGACAGGTTGCCCCTGCCCCCCTTGCACAGTGCGGGCACGCAGCCTCGAGCCTGGCGCTTGCCACGAGAGACCCCGCCAATCCTCCCCCCCAGACCAGCCCCTCCCCCCCCCCGGACCAGCCCCTCCCCCACCGACCGCCCTTGAGCCCGGGGCTGTGGCCCCCACACAGCTCCTGTGCATGGGGAGCGGGCTCCCTGCAGCAAGACCCAACGCTGCCCAGCTGACTACAGAGCACCCACAGCCAGCAGCCTGTGCTTCTGCTGGTGGTGCACAGCCACACCTGCCTGGGGGCACGTACAATTTATTCCACACGTGGATGGACTAAAATTAGGGGGCTCATTGTGGCATTTCATGCCCTGGGATGAGGGCCGCCAGAGGAAGGAGAAGACACTGTGTCTGCCCTAAGCCCCTGCCCCTTGTGGGGACGCAGGGGACCAGGGCCTCACAAAGCCCTGCAGCACGAGCCCTGGCGAGTCTCCGCACCGTCTGCGCTCACCCCACAGCCGGCCTCAGGAGCGGTTCCAGCAGACTGGGAAAGGGCCAGTCTAGAGCCCAGCTCTGAAGAGGGCGACAAGAGCACCCTGGAAGCCACAGGGCAGTCAGCTTCATGGCCGTGCGGCACAGTGATGGAGCAAGCGATTAAGGAGCCTGTCTGCAAAGTGCTGGCAGAGCAGGGGACAGGTAACGGCCAGCACGGACCCTGCCAAGCCAATGCGACAGCCGGCTCTGCCAGGACTGCCAGCCTGGGCAAAGGGCGAACTGGTCGGCAGGATACACCAGAGGGCAGTGAAGCATTTGAGAGGGTCTCGCCTGACGGGAGGGGGGAGCCTGGGCCTCCCCCATCGCCCTGTCTGCTGGGGGGGAGGGGAAATCAGCTCCTTCCCCGCTCACCGGGCGAGCGCTTGCCCCCCACGGCACCTGCTGCGGCTCACTTTGGGAATTAGCTTTGCGCCCTGGAGTGCCCCCTTTCAGCTAGTGTCAGGCCAGCTGGTACCAGCCCAGGTCAGGGCCCTGCCCTCTGGGGTCCTCCCCTCCCATGGAACCCCCAGTTCCCTGTGCCCTCCCTGCCTCAGTGTCCCACTGCCAGGCGTCACCTCGTCCTGCCTCAGGGGCACACTGCAGCCTGACACGGTGCCAAGGCTGTTCCCCACTCTGGTATGCTGAATGCAGAAGTGGGGGCCCACAAAAGCACCCCAAAATCTGATCTCTACAGGCTTTGGTACCAAACTCCCTCAAAACCCTAACACCCGGACTTTGGGGACTATCCACTGCCACCACCCAAGTATTACAAGAAAACCCAGGGAAGAGGTCACCTGGGAAACCTCAGCCCTAAAGTAAAACCAGGACACACAAACTAACCAACACCAGGTTAAATAAAAAAGAAAGAACTTTTATTATCAAAACAATACGCCAGTTACAAGCATGGTTGGAATGGCTAGATGGTCAGAGCCACCAATTAATATACTCATGGGCTACGTCTACATTGGCGGGTTCTTGCGCAAGAATCCGCAGAGCGTCCACACTGCCCTCCCGCTCTTCCACAAGATTTACAGGACGGTGTGGTAAGAGCGGGCTCCTTGCACAAGAGCTGCGCTCTTTTTTATCAGGTGTAAGCCCTCTTGTGCAGGAGCTCTTGCGCAAGAGGGCAGTGTGGACGCCCGGCAGGGATTTCTTGCGCACGAAAGCCCTGTGGCTAAAATGGCCATCAGAGCTTTCTTGTGCAAGAGAGCATCCACACTGCCATGGGCGCTCTTGTGCAAAAGCTCAGCTCGCACATGGCAGTGTGAACGTTTTCTTCCGCAACAGTTCTTGCACAAGAACCCTTGCACAAGATATTCTTGCACAAGAAGCCGCCAGTGTAGACACAGCCTTAGGGGAAGACCTTTTGCACAAGAACTCTTCTGCAAAACAGTTCTTGTGCAAGAAGCCTGCAGAGTAGATGTAGCCCTTTTTTGTCATCGCTTGTCACTGCCTAGTCAGGGCTCTATCCTGCCAGCCCAGCGACCCCCCCCTGCTGCCCCCCGATTCCAGGGCTGAGGGCCAGGCCTGGGGATGTAAGGGGCATGGAGCGAGGGATTGTTTCTTGCTGCTCGCTGACAGCCCCGGGCAGGAGCAGGCACCTGGCCCAGCGTGTGGCTCGGGGATTTTCACAGGCCCCGGACGGGGAAATGGTGTTCTGGGGTGGCGCTGCAGCCTGCAGCCCTCTCGCTGCCAGCCCAGCCCCCCACAAACCCCTCGCTGCCAGCCCAGCCCCCCACAAACCCCTCGCTGCCAGTCCAGCCCCCCCACCCCCTCCTGCTCTGCCTCCCCGCTCAGCCTGAGCAACATGTTCCCCGCCCACCCCCCCGCCTGCAGCTGCGTAATTAGTGAGTCAATGCAGCCTCCTGGCGCCCCCCCCCGCGCTCAGGGCACCCGCAGGCCGACACCCCTTCCCCAGCAGCCGGCGAGGGGCTGGCCACGGGCGCCACTCCCTGGCCAGGGGCACAGGAGACAGGGGGGCCTGGATGCTGTGAGCGAGGGGCAGGCGCCAGGGCGCTTGGCTTTGAAGAACACCTCCGAGCCCTGCAGGGCTTGCCAGTGGCAGCCAGCCAACCCGAACGCTCATCCCCATCTCCGCTGCAGGGCCCTGCCCCCATCTCCCCAGCGGGCAGTCTTTGCTGTTATCCCGGCCTCCTCAGGGGAGCAAGGTGGGCTGTGTGGGGGAGTGAGGCGCAGTGTGGGGGGCAGCAGGTCCAGTCCGCAGAGCTGGCCTGGCTCTCGCTGGCTCCTGGCAGCCCCCTCAGCCCCTCGGCTGCCCTTTGTCTCTGGCACTGGCAACCGCTACTCCTGGCAGGGCCACCCTGGGCTCCAGGGCTGCCCGGCTCCGTGCCAGGCCCTGCAAGTCCTAGCCCTGCCGCGTGACTCCGGCCTGGCCCTAGCACGGCCCCGGGGCGTGGAGGGGCCACGGCATGACACTGGACTATGTCGACACTACACTGTTCTCCGCACACTGCGAATGTCCCGGAACAGCCGTCGTCCTCGACACGCAGCCGCGCGCCTGCTCTTCCGCAAACCCTCAGAAGAACCGACGCCTTCCCTGGGCGCCGTGCAGCTTTGCCCAGCTACTCCGGTACCCCGGAGAACCCTGTAGTGTCCACGTAGTCTGGGAGGGAGGGGCCGCCGAGTGACTCCGCGAGGGAGGGGCCGCCGAGTGACTTAGGGAGGGGCCGCCGAGTGACTCCGCGAGGGAGGGGCCGCCGAGTGACTTAGGGAGGGGCCGCCGAGTGACTCCGCGAGGGAGGGGCCGCCGAGTGACTTAGGGAGGGGCCGCCGGGCCCCAGGGTGCAGAGGGGCCACTGAGTGACTCCACGAGGGAGGGGCCATGGAGTAATTCCGTGAGGGAGGGGCTGCCAAGTGACTCCACGAGGGAGGGGCCATGGAGTAATTCTGCCAGGGAGGGGCCGCCGGGCCCCGGGGTGCAGAGGGGCCACTGAGTGACTCCACGAGGGAGGGGCCATGGAGTAATTCCGCGAGGGAGGGGCCGAGTGACTCCGCGAGGGAGGGGCTGTCGAGTGACTTAGGGAGGGGCCGCCAGGCCCCGGGGTGCAGAGGGGCCACTGAGTGACTCCACGAGGGAGGGGCCATGGAGTAATTCCGCGAGGGAGGGGCCGCCGAGTGACTCCGCGAGGGAGGGGCCATGGAGTAATTCTGCGAGGGAGGGGCCGCCGGGCCCCGGGGTGCAGAGGGGCCACTGAGTGACTCCACGAGGGAGGGGCCATGGAGTAATTCCGTGAGGGAGGGGCTGCCGAGTGACTCCACGAGGGAGGGGCCATGGAGTAATTCTGAGAGGGAGGGGCCGCCGAGTGACTCCGCAAGGGAGGGGCCATGGATTAATTCTGCGAGGGAGGGGCCGCCGGGCCCCGGGGTGCAGAGGGGCCACTGAGTGACTCCACGAGGGAGGGGCCATGGAGTAATTCCGTGAGGGAGGGGCTGCCGAGTGACTCCGCGAGGGAGGGGCCATGGAGTAATTCCGCGAGGGAGGGGCCGCTGGGCCCCGGGGGCGCAGGGGCCGACCCCAGGAGGGCCGAGCCATTCAGCTGGGGAAGGGGCGCATACCCCACATGTCCGGGAGCCCGTGACGGGCAGGGCAGGGCAGGCTCCTGGGCTGGCCTGGGGAACGCGGGCTCCACGCGGCCCCCGCCCGCCCGGCGGCAGAAGGTCCCTAGCGCCCAGCAGGCTCCAAGGAGAGCCTGAAGGAAGAGCGGGGCCGGCGGCGGCCACAGCACCCCCTACCAGGAGAAGGACCCCGTGAATACCGGCCATGTGCCAGCGCATGCTGGAGTGATGGAGCGTCGTTGTTCCCGTTGTCACGGTGCCGCAGTGCGAGGAGAGGAGCAGGAGCCGCAGAAATGTCAACCTGCCGGCAGCAAATACGCCGGCTCCTCCCGAGGGCTGGCTGGGGGCTCAGCCCAGCGGCTCTCCTTCAGGGCCGGGGGGGGCAGCATGGGCACATGTCCGCACATGTGTAGTGCACGGCCCTGCCCCGCGTGTGCACACGGGTGAGCGAGCGGGAGCGTGCTCACGGGTGTGTTCACGGGGAGTGTCCGTGCACATTCGCACACACCTCGGTGCACACAACAACCTTTATTCTGCGCTTGGACAGCCCAGGAGGAGAAGGCTGGCTCTTTCACCGCACGCCGACCGGTGAGTGCGGGATCGCGTCCGGGCGCTGTGGCACAGCACGTCAGACTGGGGCAGGAAGAGGCGGCCGGAGGCTGGGGCTCCCTGCCGGCCCCGGAGCAAGTCCTTTCTTTGTGCAGTGAAACGGGGTCGGCCCAGCTAGCCGGGCCCTGCTCCGCCCCCCTCCCTGCGCGTGCCGGGAGTGCTTGGCCCATCGCGCTGCCCCCTGCCCGCGGCCCAGAGCAGGGGCCTGGGTGCCCCCGGGCCGGAGGAGCCGGCCTGGCCGGGTGTGCCGAGGGAGGCAGCTGCTCCCCACGCCAGGCCTCACAGCCGCTCCTGCTCCGAGATGCGACTCTCCTTGCCGTCCTCCTGCGCCACTGGCTGGCGCCCCAGAAGGGTCTCCTGGACGGGGAAGTCCTGGCGCTCATCATGCTCCTCGCACACCTCCTTGGCCACCGGCGGCAGCAGCACAATCTCCACGGGCTCCGGCAGCTCCACGCCCTACTGGGCAGTGGGGACAGGTGAGGGGCAGGTGGGGGGAAGCAGGGGGCAAGTGAGGGGCCAGGTGAGGGGCAGGTGGGGGCAGAGGGACCAGGTGAGGGGAAGGTGGGGGCAGAGGGGGCAGGTGGGGGCAGAGGGGCCAGGTGAGGGGCAGGTGGGGGCAGAGGGGCCAGGTGAGGGGCAGGTGGGGGCAGAGGGACCAGGTGAGGGGAAGGTGGGGGCAGAGGGGGCAGGTGGGGGCAGAGGGGCCAGGTGAGGGGCAGGTGGGAGCAGAGGGGCCAGGTGGGGGGAAGGTGGGGGCAGAGGGGGCAGGTGGGGGCAGAGGGGCCAGGTGAGGGGCAGGTGGGAGCAGAGGGGCCAGGTGGGGGGAAGGTGGGGGCAGAGGGACCAGGTGGGGGCAGAGGGGCCAGGTGAGGGGCAGGTGGGAGCAGAGGGGCCAGGTGGGGGGAAGGTGGGGGCAGAGGGACCAGGTGGGGGCAGAGGGGCCAGGTGAGGGGAAGGTGGGGGCAGAGGGCAGGTGGGGGCAGAGGGGCCAGGTGGGGGCAGAGGGGCCAGGTGAGGGGCAGGTGGGGGCAGAGGGGGCAGGTGGGGGGTCCTGAGGCAGCCCCTCCAGCAGGCAGTGTGGGGCTGATGAGCCTTTCGCCTTTGTTCAGGCTCCTGCTGCCCCCTGCTGGGCTGCTGTGGGATTCAAGTGGCCTCCCCTCCCCGGGGAGATGCAGGGACCCTGCCCCAGACTTCCCGGAAGCCCCACTGCCCTCCTCCCCGTCACAGGGGCGCCCTTCAGGCAGGGCTGGGACAGGGCCCAGGCTGCCCCCCCCCCCCCCGGCCCAGTTAGTGGCCCCAGGGCCGAGCCTGTCCCTGGGCCCAGGAGGGGAGCCCCCTGCGTGGGGCCGGGCCCTGACTGTGCTTGGGTCCTGGCAGCTGCTTTCCCACCCCGGAAGTGGGGGCAGTGCCGGGCACCTACCTGCTTCTGCACCCACGGCCGGCAACCTAGACCAGGAACAGAGACAGGGGGAGTGAGAGCCCCGGCCTGCCCAGCCCAGCCCCCCGCCCAGCGCCCCCCCGCCAACCCTGCCCCCCCAGCCAGCCTAGCCCCGCCCTAGCCAGCCCAGCTCCTCCTGCCCAGCACAGCCCCCCGCCCAGCGCCCCCGCCAACCCTGCCCCCCCCGGCCTGCCCAGCCAGCCCAGCCCCCCCCCCGCCCAGCACCCCCCCACCAACCCTGCCCCCCCAGCCAGCCCAGCCCCCCCCCGCCCAGCACCCCCCCGCCAACCCTGCTCCTTTAGCCAGCCCAGCCCAGCCCCCCGCCCAGCGCCCCCCCGCCAACCCTGCTCCCCCAGCCAGCCTAGCCTCGGCCTGCCCAGCCCAGCCCCCCGCCCAGCGCCCCCCCGCCAACCCTGCCCCCCCAGCCAGCCTAGCCCCGCCCTAGCCAGCCCAGCTCCTCCTGCCCAGCACAGCCCCCCCCAGCCACCGGGGGGGGGGCCCAGGAGTGAGCTGGCTGAGCCCAGTATGGCATGACCATGGTCTGAGCTCTGCCACGGTGCCCCTTTGTGCCCAGGGTGCTATGGGCAGAGCTGTGGCTGGGCCCTTGACTCAGCTGTGCAGAGCTCCCTGCTCCGGGCCGCGGGCTGGGAAAGCAGCAGGCAGTGTTCCCTACGTGCAGAATAAAAGTTCTCTGTGCACCACGGCATGTGCAGATGTGCACCACCCGTGCTGGCTGGCTCAGCAGTGGGAGCTCTGCCCATCAGCTGGGCGGCACCTGAATCTCTCCTGGGCAGCCGCCCACGCGCTCAGCGCCCAGGAAGCACTGGCGGCAGGTGCCCTGCGTGGGCCCAGAACGAGCCGCCCAGCCGCTCACCTTTCCGACAGAGGAGGAGGCCGAGACCCAGGAGGCAGGCGGAAGCCACAATGACAGGGATCAGCACCAGCGCCGGGGAGCGGCTGCGCCTGGGCTCTGGCGAGAGAGGAGGGAGACAGCTGCTGAGCCCTGCACTCCAGCATGACGCCTGCCCCCGAGCCCGCCCGGGCACCCGCTGCTGGGGAGCCGGCAGGCGTGGCAAGGGTGCCAGGCTGCAGCCACGGGGAGCAAAGGGCCCTTGGTCTGCAGGGAAATGCAGCCAGCTCTGGGGGGCAGCAGCATGGACCAGGGAGAACCCGGACAGCAGCAGCCAGGACCCGGCGCTGGCAGGACACGCGGGGAGCCAGGGCCTCGGCTCCATGCCAGCCCCAGGGTGAGCATCGGAGCAGGCTGGCACAAGGGGCCCGTGCCAGAGAGCTGGCGGGACCAGGCCCCAAGGGGCTCCCCTCCCCCAATAACCCCCCCAAATCCCCTCCCCCCGCAGCCTGTGCTCACTGGCAGGGCCCCCAGCAGCTCGGCACTCACCACAAAGCACGTCCATGTGGCTCGTCCCGTTGGCCTTCAGCACCAGCCCCAGCGCCTCGCAGCTGCAGAGAGGGCAGAGCTGGGTCACACCCGGAGCCGGGGCAGCCATGCACCTACCCACGGGTGGCAGCTGTGAACGGGCGGGGGGCTCCCTGCAGTGCGTGGGGGGCAGCACAGACCAGGCCCCCGGGGACTCCATGGACCGGACCTCAATGCCCCCCCGGGGGCTCAGTCTAGAGCCACCACTCACCCCGGTGCCTATGGGGGGCCATGCGGGGTCCAGCTCCGCCCCCTGGTGCCTATGGGGGGCCATGCGGGGCCAGCTCCGCCCCCCTGGTGCCTATGGGGGGCCATGCAGGGTCAGCTCCACTCCGGTGCCTATGGGGGGGCCATGCAGGGCCAGCTCCGCCCCTCTGGTGCCTATGGGGGGCCATGTGGGGCCAGCTCCGCCCCCTGGTGCCTATGGGGGGCCATGCGGGGCCAGCTCTGCCCCGGTGCCTATGGGGGGCCATGCAGGGTCCAGCTCCACTCCGGTGCCTATGGGGGGCCATGGGGGCCAGCTCCGCCCCTCTGGTGCCTATGGGGGGCCATGTGGGGCCAGCTCCGCCCCCCTGGTGCCTATGGGGGGGCCATGCGGGGCCAGCTCCGCCCCCCTGGTGCCTATGGGGGGCCATGTGGGGCCAGCTCCGCCCCAGTGCCTATGGGGGGCCGTGCGGGGCCAGCTCCACCCCCCTGGTGCCTATGGGGGGCCGTGCGGGGCCAGCTCCACCCCCCTGGTGCCTATGGGGGGCCGTGCGGGGCCAGCTCCGCCCCCCTGGTGCCGATGGGGGGCCATGCGGGGCCAGCTCTGCCCCAGTGCCTATGGGGGGCCGTGCGGGGCCAGCTCCACCCCCCTGGTGCCTATGGGGGGCCATGCGTCTCTGCCGTGCAGGCCAGGCGGCCGGGCTGAGGGGAGCGATCCTGTGCGGAGGTGCCGCAGGCAGGGCAGGCAGCCAGAGGGGCAGGAGTGAGGGGCATGGGGGAGGGGGCTGCAGCGGTTTCCATGGTATCCCGGGGTTCACAGTTTGGCTCAGTGGCTCTCAGCCAACCTCGCAGGGGGCTGGGGGGCTCTGACCCTGCACCCCCCGACACTCCCCCCGTGTCACCCGCCAGAGACCCTGTCACAGCTGCTGCCCCCAGGGGGAGCGGGGCCGGAGGGGCAGTGGCACAGGCAGGGCTGCGTGGCGCTGGGCGTGCCGTTGTACCTGGTCCAGCGGCGGCAGGGCTCGGAGGCGGAGGAGTTGCTGGAGAAGTAGCCATGTGCACACGGCTCACAGACCGTGTCCGAGTAGTTGTTGGCTGGAAAGGAGCAGAGTGCACCATGAGCAGGTGGGGTGCAGTGCCAGTGGAGGGCGGGGCAGGGCACAGTGCCTGGGGAGCGCAGGGTCGGGCACCCTGCCAGGGGAGGGCAGGGCAGGGCGCCGTGCCAGGGGAAGGCGGGGCAGGGCGCAGTGCCAGGGGAGGGCAGGGTGGGGCGCAGTGCTAGGGGAGGACAGAGTGGGATGCAGTGCCAGGGGAGGACAGGGTGGGGCGCAGTGCTAGGGGAGGACAGGGTGGGATGCAGTGCCAGGGGAGGACAGGATGGGGCGCAGTGCAGGGGAGGGTGGGGCAGGGCGTCATGCCAGGGGAGGGCAGGGCAGGGCATCATGCCAGGGGAGGACAGGGCGGGGCACAGTGCCAGGAGAGGACGGAGTGGAGCAGGGTGCAGTGTCAGGGGAGGGCAAGGTGGGGCAGGGCGCAGTGTCAGGGGAGGGTGGGGTGGGGCAGGGCACAGTACCAGGGGAAGGCGGGGCGGGGCGCAGTGTCAGGGGAGGGTGGGTGTGGAGCAGGCTGCAGTGCCAGGGGAGGGCACAGCACTGTGCCAGTGGAAGGTGGGGCAGGACGCTGTGCCAGGGGAGAGAGGGGCGGGGCACCATGCCAGTGAAGGGTGAGGCGGGGTGCAGTGCCAGGGGAAGGTTGGGTGGGGCGCTGTGCGGGGGGGTGCAGGGTGGGGCGCTGTGCGGGGGAGGGCGGGGCGTGGCACAGTGCCAGGGGAGGGTGGGGCGGGGTGCAGTACCAGGAGAGGGCAGGGAGGGGCGCCATGTGGGGGAGGGCGGGGCGGGGCAGACCATGCGGGGGAGGGCGGGGCGGGGCGCCGTGTGGGGGAAGGCGGGGCGGGGCACAGTGCCAGGGGAGGGGGTGGGGGTGGGGGCAGGGCACAGTGCCAGGGTGAGGGCGGGGCGGGGCGGGGCGGGGCGCAGTGCAGGGGAGGGCGGGGCGGGGTGCAGTACCAGGGTAGGGCAGGGCGGGGCGCCGTGCGGGGGAGGGCGGGGCGGGGCGCCGTGCGGGGGAGGGCGGGGCGGGGTGCAGTACCAGGGGAGGGCAGGGCGGGGCGCCGTGTGGGGGAGGGCGGGGCGGGGCACATGCGGGTGGGGCGGGGCGCCGGGTGCGGGGGGGGCGGGCGGGGCGCCGTGTGGGGGAGGGCGGGGCGGGGCACATGCGGGTGGGGCAGGGCGCCGGGCGGCGGAGGGCGGGGCCTCCGAGGATCCCCTCACCTTTGCGAGCGACTCCACGGCCCGGCTGGCAGCGGGAGATGGGCAGGCAGGTCTGGCACTCGTGGGTGGAGCAGAACGTCCCCAGCTCGCACGCGCACTCGGTGTCGCTCTGCGCGTCCCCGGGGAGCCTCAGGACCAGCTTGGCGTCTGGGCAAAGGGGCGAGACACAGGTCAGCTGCAGGGCACGGGGCTGAACCGACGGTCGGGGGGGGCCCTGAGCATTACTCGGGGGCGGGTTTCACCCCAGGGAGGAGACCCCCAAGGCACCTACTGGGGTCGCAGTATCTGTGGGGCGAGCAGTGTCTCTCCTTGGTCCAGCTAGGCTGGAAGTGCTTCGCCTCGCACGCCGTGCACACAGGCTCCCTCTCCGCCGTGCAGTCAGACTGCAGCTTGTAGCCTGCAACGCAGAGCACGGCCCTGTTGCTGGGGGGCGGGGCGGCCCCGGAGAACAAGGGCCCGCACGGCCAGGCCCTGCCCCACCGCCTCCTGCACACGCCCCGGAGGGCGGGAACGCCGGCTGCCCCGGCCCTGCCCCACGTGCACACGCCCCGGAGGGCGGGAACGCCGGCTGCCCCACCACCTCCTGCACACGCCCTGGAGTGCGGGAACACCGGCTGCCCCAGCCCTGCCCCCCGTGCACACGCCCCGGAGGGTGGGAACTCCGGCTGCCCCTGCCCTGCCCCCTGTGCACACGCCCCGGAGGGGGGGAACGCCGGTTGCCCCGGCCCTGCCCCACGTGCACACGCCCCGGAGGGCGGGAACGCCGGTTGCCCCGGTCCTGCCCCTCCTGCACACGCCCCGGAGGGTGGGAACGCTGGCTGCCCCTGCCCTGCCCCCTGTGCACACGCCCCGGAGGGCGGGAACGCCGGTTACCCCGGCCCTGCCCCACGTGCACACGCCCCGGAGGGTGGGAACGCTGGCTGCCCCTGCCCTGCCCCCTGTGCACACGCCCCGGAGGGCGGGAACGCCGGTTACCCCGGCCCTGCCCCTCCTGCACACGCCCCGGAGGGCGGGAACGCCGGCTGCCCCGGCCCTGCCCCACGTGCACACGCCCCGGAGGGCGGGAACTCCGGCTGCCCCGGCCCTGCCCCCCTGCACACGCCCCGGAGGGCGGGAACGCCGGCTGCCCCGGCCCTGCCCCTCCTGCACACGCCCCGGAGGGCGGGAACGCCGGCTGCCCCGACCCTGCCCCACGTGCACACGCCCCGGAGGGCGGGAACGCCGGCTGCCCCGGCCCTGCCCCACGTGCACACGCCCCGGAGGGCGGGAACGCCAGTTGCCCCGGTCCTGCCCCTCCTGCACACGCCCCGGAGGGTGGGAACGCTGGCTGCCCCTGCCCTGCCCCCTGTGCACACGCCCCGGAGGGCGGGAACGCCGGTTACCCCGGCCCTGCCCCACGTGCACACGCCCCGGAGGGTGGGAACGCTGGCTGCCCCTGCCCTGCCCCCTGTGCACACGCCCCGGAGGGCGGGAACGCCGGTTACCCCGGCCCTGCCCCTCCTGCACACGCCCCGGAGGGTGGGAACGCTGGCTGCCCCTGCCCTGCCCCCTGTGCACACGCCCCGGAGGGCGGGAACGCCGGTTACCCCGGCCCTGCCCCTCCTGCACACGCCCCGGAGGGCGGGAACGCCGGCTGCCCCGGCCCTGCCCCACGTGCACACGCCCCGGAGGGCGGGAACTCCGGCTGCCCCGGCCCTGCCCCCCTGCACACGCCCCGGAGGGCGGGAACTCCGGCTGCCCCGGCCCTGCCCCTCCTGCACACGCCCCGGAGGGCGGGAACGCCGGCTGCCCCGGCCCTGCCCCATGTGCACACGCCCCGGAGGGCGGGAACGCCGGCTGCCCCGGCCCTGCCCCTCCTGCACACGCCCCGGAGGGCGGGAACGCCGGCTGCCCCGACCCTGCCCCACGTGCACACGCCCCGGAGGGCGGGAACGCCGGCTGCCCCGGCCCTGCCCCACGTGCACACGCCCCGGAGGGCGGGAACGCCGGCTGCCCCGGCCCTGCCCCTCCTGCACACGCCCCGGAGGGCGGGAACGCCGGCTGCCCCGGCCCTGCCCCTCCTGCACACGCCCCGGAGGGCGGGAACGCCGGCTGCCCCGGCCCTGCCCCTCCTGCACACGCCCCGGAGGGCGGGAACTCCGGCTGCCCCGGCCCTGCCCCCTTGCACACGCCCCGGAGGGCGGGAACGCCGGCTGCCCCGGCCCTGCCCCCTTGCACACGCCCCGGAGGGCGGGAACGCCGGCTGCCCCGGCCCTGCCCCATGTGCACACGCCCCGGAGGGCGGGAACGCCGGCTGCCCCGGCCCTGCCCCTCCTGCACACGCCCCGGAGGGCGGGAACGCCGGCTGCCCCGGCCCTGCCCCATGTGCACACGCCCCGGAGGGCGGGAACGCCGGCTGCCCCGGCCCTGCCCCACGTGCACACGCCCCGGAGGGCGGGAACGCCGGCTGCCCCGGCCCTGCCCCATGTGCACACGCCCCGGAGGGCGGGAACGCCGGCTGCCCCGGCCCTGCCCCTCCTGCACACGCCCCGGAGGGCGGGAACGCCGGCTGCCCCGGCCCTGCCCCACGTGCACACGCCCCGGAGGGCGGGAACGCCGGCTGCCCCGGCCCTGCCCCTCCTGCACACGCCCCGGAGGGCGGGAACGCCGGCTGCCCCGGCCCTGCCCCACGTGCACACGCCCCGGAGGGCGGGAACGCCGGCTGCCCCGGCCCTGCCCCACGTGCACACGCCCCGGAGGGCGGGAACGCCGGCTGCCCCGGCCCTGCCCCACGTGCACACGCCCCGGAGGGCGGGAACGCCGGCTGCCCCGGCCCTGCCCCTCCTGCACACGCCCCGGAGGGCGGGAACGCCGGCTGCCCCGGCCCTGCCCCATGTGCACACGCCCCGGAGGGCGGGAACGCCGGCTGCCCCGGCCCTGCCCCTCCTGCACACGCCCCGGAGGGCGGGAACTCCGGCTGCCCCGGCCCTGCCCCCTTGCACACGCCCCGGAGGGCGGGAACGCCGGCTGCCCCGGCCCTGCCCCTCCTGCACACGCCCCGGAGGGCGGGAACGCCGGCTGCCCCGGCCCTGCCCCACGTGCACACGCCCCGGAGGGTGGGAACTCCGGCTGCCCCGGCCCTGCCCCCCTGCACACGCCCCGCAGGGCGGGAACGCCGGCTGCCCCGGCCCTGCCCCCCTGCACATGCCCCGGAGGCCGGGAACGCCTGCTGCCCTGGCCCTGCCCCATGTGCACACGCCCCGGAGGGCGGGAACGCCGGCTGCCCCGGTCCTGCCCCTCCTGCACACGCCCCGGAGGGTGGGAACGCTGGCTGCCCCTGCCCTGCCCCCTGTGCACACGCCCCGGAGGGGGGGAACGCCGGTTGCCCCGGCCCTGCCCCACGTGCACACGCCCCGGAGGGCGGGAACGCCGGTTGCCCCGGCCCTGCCCCACGTGCACACGCCCCGGAGGGCGGGAACGCCGGCTGCCCCGGCCCTGCCCCCCTGAACATGCCCCGGAGGGCGGGAACGCCGGCTGCCCCGGCCCTGCCCCACGTGCACACGCCCCGGAGGGCGGGAACGCTGGCTGCCCCGGCCCTGCCCCACGTGCACACGCCCCGGAGGGCGGGAACGCCGGCTGCCCCGGCCCTGCCCCCCTGAACATGCCCCGGAGGGCGGGGACGCCGGCTGCCCCGGCCCTGCCCCACGTGCACACGCCCCGGAGGGCGGGAACGCTGGCTGCCCCGGCCCTGCCCCACGTGCACACGCCCCGGAGGGCGGGAACGCCGGCTGCCCCGGCCCTGCCCCACGTGCACACGCCCCGGAGGGTGGGAACGCCGGCTGCCCCGGCCCTGCCCCACGTGCACACGCCCCGGAGGGCGGGAACGCCGGCTGCCCCGGCCCTGCCCCCCTGAACATGCCCCGAAGGGCGGGAACGCCGGCTGCCCCGGCCCTGCCCCACGTGCACACGCCCCGGAGGGCGGGAACGCCGGCTGCCCCGGCCCTGCCCCCCTGAACATGCCCCGGAGGGCGGGAACGCCGGCTGCCCCGGCCCTGCCCCATGTGCACACGCCCCGGAGGGCGGGAACGCCGGCTGCCCCGGCCCTGCCCCACGTGCACACGCCCCGGAGGGCGGGAACGCCGGCTGCCCCGGCCCTGCCCCATGTGCACACGCCCCGGAGGGCGGGAACGCCGGCTGCCCCGGCCCTGCCCCTCCTGCACACGCCCCGGAGGGCGGGAACGCCGGCTGCCCCGGCCCTGCCCCACGTGCACACGCCCCGGAGGGCGGGAACGCCGGCTGCCCCGGCCCTGCCCCTCCTGCACACGCCCCGGAGGGCGGGAACGCCGGCTGCCCCGGCCCTGCCCCACGTGCACACGCCCCGGAGGGCGGGAACGCCGGCTGCCCCGGCCCTGCCCCACGTGCACACGCCCCGGAGGGCGGGAACGCCGGCTGCCCCGGCCCTGCCCCACGTGCACACGCCCCGGAGGGCGGGAACGCCGGCTGCCCCGGCCCTGCCCCACGTGCACACGCCCCGGAGGGCGGGAACGCCGGCTGCCCCGGCCCTGCCCCTCCTGCACACGCCCCGGAGGGCGGGAACGCCGGCTGCCCCGGCCCTGCCCCATGTGCACACGCCCCGGAGGGCGGGAACGCCGGCTGCCCCGGCCCTGCCCCTCCTGCACACGCCCCGGAGGGCGGGAACTCCGGCTGCCCCGGCCCTGCCCCCTTGCACACGCCCCGGAGGGCGGGAACGCCGGCTGCCCCGGCCCTGCCCCTCCTGCACACGCCCCGGAGGGCGGGAACGCCGGCTGCCCCGGCCCTGCCCCACGTGCACACGCCCCGGAGGGTGGGAACTCCGGCTGCCCCGGCCCTGCCCCCCTGCACACGCCCCGCAGGGCGGGAACGCCGGCTGCCCCGGCCCTGCCCCCCTGCACATGCCCCGGAGGCCGGGAACGCCTGCTGCCCTGGCCCTGCCCCATGTGCACACGCCCCGGAGGGCGGGAACGCCGGCTGCCCCGGTCCTGCCCCTCCTGCACACGCCCCGGAGGGTGGGAACGCTGGCTGCCCCTGCCCTGCCCCCTGTGCACACGCCCCGGAGGGGGGGAACGCCGGTTGCCCCGGCCCTGCCCCACGTGCACACGCCCCGGAGGGCGGGAACGCCGGTTGCCCCGGCCCTGCCCCACGTGCACACGCCCCGGAGGGCGGGAACGCCGGCTGCCCCGGCCCTGCCCCCCTGAACATGCCCCGGAGGGCGGGAACGCCGGCTGCCCCGGCCCTGCCCCACGTGCACACGCCCCGGAGGGCGGGAACGCTGGCTGCCCCGGCCCTGCCCCACGTGCACACGCCCCGGAGGGCGGGAACGCCGGCTGCCCCGGCCCTGCCCCCTGAACATGCCCCGGAGGGCGGGAACGCCGGCTGCCCCGGCCCTGCCCCACGTGCACACGCCCCGGAGGGCGGGAACGCTGGCTGCCCCGGCCCTGCCCCACGTGCACACGCCCCGGAGGGCGGGAACGCCGGCTGCCCCGGCCCTGCCCCACGTGCACACGCCCCGGAGGGTGGGAACGCCGGCTGCCCCGGCCCTGCCCCACGTGCACACGCCCCGGAGGGCGGGAACGCCGGCTGCCCCGGCCCTGCCCCCCTGAACATGCCCCGAAGGGCGGGAACGCCGGCTGCCCCGGCCCTGCCCCACGTGCACACGCCCCGGAGGGCGGGAACGCCGGCTGCCCCGGCCCTGCCCCCCTGAACATGCCCCGGAGGGCGGGAACGCCGGCTGCCCCGGCCCTGCCCCCCTGCACACGCCCCGGAGGGGATTAGGGCTGCGGCCCCAGCCCGGCTCTGGGGTGGCTGCCTGGGGCGCGACACGGCTCCGTACCTGGCCCGCAGCGGCTGCAGCACTTGCCCTCGTGCTCGTATTGCTGCGGGTTGCAGTCCAAGGCGCTGACAGACGCCCAGTGCTGGAAGAGACGAGAGCGGTGAGCTCAGGGGGGCCGGCTGCGCGTGCCAGGTCTCCCCCCCCGTTCTTCCTGCCCCCTGGCTCCCACAGGCTCTGCCCGGCCTCTGTGTCTCTGGCGCTACCCAGACGCGGCTGCCTGCCGGCGCCCGCTGGAGCCACAGACCACGCTGGGCCTCCCTCCCAGTGGGACCCTGCCGGTCCCGGTGTGCCGCTCCCCCCGCGCCAGGGAGCGCTGCCCCGCCTGCTGCCCCCAGAGCTCTGGCCAGGGCGACGCCGGGCAACGCTGACAGGACCGGGACCCCGCCTGCCCTGCCCGCGGGCTGCCAGCTGCACTCCCTGCCGCAGGGCCGAGCCGCCCCCTCGCCACGGGCCCGTCTCCCAGGGGATGGACACGGGGCGCCGCTGGGAGGAGCCTGCGGGCTCCGGGGCTTGGCTCTGGGGAGCCCCTTCCCCCACCGGGACGTGTCCCGGCCCCGCACCGGCAGCGCGGCCGCTCTCAGGGGGCAGGTGCTGCTGCCGGGCGCTCTCGGGGAGCCAGCGTTGGGGCTTCCAGGGGCAGCGCGAAGCCAGAGGCTGCCGTCCCACGGCCCTCGCGGCCTGGGCTGGGGAACTGGCCCCTCCGCCATGCAGGCCTGGCCTGGCGCCCCGGGAACTGGACGTGAACCTTGGAGCAAAGGTCCTGTGCTGAGAGTCCAGGAAGGGACGGCTGGCTCCCGCGCCTCGTCCCGGCCCGCGCTGCAGGCCCAGCCGCCTCCCGGCCCCGCTCGGAGGGGCCTCGGCCTGGCCCCCGGCAGCCCGGGGCCTGGCACACGCTCAGCTGCAACCGGTGGCGCTGGGAGCCCCCGGCCAGTGCCCCACTGCATCAGGCCTGCGTTTCCTCCCTGGCCGGCCGGGGGCGCTCCCCGCCCAGGCCAGCCCCTGCCCGGGACCCAGCCCTGCCCCCTACGCCCTGTCCCTGGCCTGGCCTGCTCCCTGGGGCTCCCTGGCCGGAGCCAGGGTCCAGATGCAAGGCAAAGCTGGGCTGGGCTGGGCTGGGCTGGGCTGGGCAGAGCTGGGCTGGGCAGAGCTGGGCTGGGCTGGGCTGGGCTGGGCTGGTCAGAGCTGGGCTGGGCTGGACTGGGCTGGGCTGGGCTGGGCTGGGCTGGTCTTGCTCTGTCTCTGGGGCTTGCTCCAGCCCCCTCCTTCAGAAAGAAAGTGAAAGTGAAGCCAGGGGCCTCACCCAGGGAGCAGGCAGGGGCCTGGCCCCAGCTCCGGCTGGGCCCTTTGCCCGGGGAGTGGGGGCCCCAGGCTCTGCCCGCCCTCCCCTCTGTGTCCCCGTCCCACCCGGGCCCCTGGGCTGCCAGGCAGCAGGGCACAGCGGCCGGGGCAGGGAAATCCAAGCCAATGAAGGGAAATTCCCAGCCACAGAAATGAGGAACCAGCAACCTGGCAGGCCAGGGCCAGAGCCTGGGTCCTCACTGACCGGGGAGGCGGGTTCCCACCAGGTGCACGGAGCCCAGGCCAGGGGAGAGGAGGGCCTGGGGGGATTTGCTCCCCTCTCTCCCCCCCGAGATTAGAGCCTGTGCCCCCCACTGGAGGGGCCCCTCCTGCCAGCCCTGCCTCCAGCGCAGCCTCCCAGCTCCTGTGGGGGCTGGCGGCGCTGGTCCTAGGGCAGGGGTGGGAGACACGTCGCTGGCAGAGCCCCGGGCAGGATCCGGGCACCGTCGCTGGCCAGCAGGGAGCTGATTCCAGCCAGCCCGCGTCTCACCCGCTGCCCCGTGTGCACAGCGCCAGGGGCCTGCGCCCCCCAGCCAGCAGCCCCTCCTCCCCGTGGGCTGGGCTGGCACCGGGCTGGCGGCCGCCCTGCCAGCGGTGCGGAGAGGTGGCGTGGTGCCAGCCCCCCGGCTGCCTGGGCAGGGAGTTGGCTCCTAAGAGGCAGAGCCCTGCCAAGCCCCCGGGCGCCCCCGGGAGCCCAGCGCTGGGCCAGGCTCTGCAGCGGGCAGCGCCGGCCGTGGCTTGGCGGGGCGAGGGTGGCACTTACCCAGAGCAGGCAGCTCCCGAGCAGGCAGAGCAAGCTGGGCATGGCGCAGCTGGACCCTCCAGGCAGCTGGGAGGGGACTGGCCGGCTGCTATAAACTCCGGCCCTCGGTACCGCCCAGGAAGGGGGCTGGGCCCCCCTCCCTGAGCAGCCAAACTCCTCCTAGGCCTCCGCCCAGGACTTCCCCAGCCAGCCTGTGGGGTTCTGGGCCTGGCTCTCTGCGCCTGGCCCCAGCCTGGGGCGGTGAGGGGCACAGACGGGTGAGGGGGTGCAGATGGGGGTCAAGGGGTGCAGACAAGGGTGAGGGACGCAGACGGGTGAGGGGGCACAGATGGGTAAGGGGGTGCAGACGGGAGTCAAGGGGTGCAGACAAGGGTGAGGGGGCGCAGACGGGTGAGGGGGCACAGATGGGTAAGGGGGTGCAGACGGGGGTCAAGGGGTGCAGACAAGGGTGAGGGGCACAGACGGGTGAGGGGGCACAGATGGGTAAGGGGGTACAGATGGGGGTCAAGGGGTGCAGACGGGGGTCAAGGGGTGCAGACAAGGGTGAGGGGCGCAGACGGGTGAGGGGGCACAGATGGGTAAGGGGGTGCAGACGGGGGTCAAGGGGTGCGGACAAGGGTGAGGGGTGCAGACGGGTGAGGGGGCACAGATGTGTAAGGGGGTGCAGACGGGGGTTAAGGGGTGCAGACAAGGGTGAGGGAGCCCAGATATGTAAGGGGGTGCAGATGGGAGTCAAGGGGTGCAGACGGGGGTTAAGGGGTGCAGACAAGGGTGAGGGGCACAGACGGGTGAGGGGGCACAGATGGGTAAGGGGGTACAGACGGGGGTCAAGGGGTGCAGACGGGGGTCAAAGGGTGCAGACAAGGGTGAGGGGCGCAGACGGGTGAGGGGGCACAGATGGGTAAGGGGGTGCAGACGGGGGTTAAGGGGTGCAGACAAGGGTGAGGGGGCGCAGATGGGTAAGGGGGTGCAGATGGGGGTCAAGGGGTGCAGACGGGGGTTAAGGGGTGCAGACAAGGGTGAGGGGTGCAGACGGGTGAGGGGGCACAGATAGGTAAGGGGGTACAGACGGGGGTCAAGGGGTGCAGACAAGGGTGAGGGGCACAGACGGGTGAGGGGGCACAGATGGGTAAGGGGGTGCAGACGGGGGTCAAGGGTGCAGACAAGGGTGAGGGGCGCAAACAGGGTGAGAGGGCACAGATGGGTAAGGGGGTGCAGACGGGGGTTAAGGGGTGCAGACAAGGGTGAGGGGGCCCAGATGGGTGAGGGGGCACAGATGGGTAAGGGGGTACAGACGGGGGTCAAGGGGTGCAGACGGGGGTCAAGGGGTGCAGACAAGGGTGAGGGGCGCAGACGGGTGAGGGGGCACAGATGGGTAAGGGGGTGCAGACGGGGGAAAAGGGGTGCAGACAAGGGTGAGGGGGCGCAGATGGGTAAGGGGGTGCAGATGAGGGTCAAGGGGTGCAGACGGGGGTTAAGGGGTGCAGACAAGGGTGAGGGGTGCAGACGGATGGGGGGCACAGATAGGTAAGGGGGTACAGATGGGGGTCAAGGGGTGCAGACAAGGGTGAGGGGCGCAGACGGGTGAGGGGGCACAGATGGGTAAGGGGGTGCAGACGGGGGTCAAGGGGTGCAGACAAGGGTGAGGGGCGCAGACGGGTGAGGGGCACAGATAGGTAAGGGGGTACAGACGGGGGTCAAGGGGTGCAGACAAGGGTGAGGGGCACAGATGGGTAAGGGGGTGCAGACGGGGGTCAAGGGGTGCAGACAAGGGTGAGGGGCGCAGACGGGTGAGGGGGCACAGATGGGTAAGGGGGTGCAGACGGGGGTCAAGGGTGCAGACAAGGGTGAGGGGCGCAAACAGGGTGAGAGGGCACAGATGGGTAAGGGGGTGCAGACGGGGGTCAAGGGGTGCAGACAAGGGTGAGGGGCACAGACGGGTGAGGGGGCACAGATGGGTAAGGGGGTGCAGACGGGGGTCAAGGGTGCAGACAAGGGTGAGGGGCGCAAACAGGGTGAGAGGGCACAGATGGGTAAGGGGGTGCAGACGGGGGTTAAGGGGTGCAGACAAGGGTGAGGGGGCCCAGATGGGTGAGGGGGCACAGATGGGTAAGGGGGTACAGACGGGGGTCAGGGGTGCAGACGGGGGTCAAGGGGTGCAGACAAGGGTGAGGGGCGCAGACGGGTGAGGGGGCACAGATGGGTAAGGGGGTGCAGACGGGGGTTAAGGGGTGCAGACAAGGGTGAGGGGGCGCAGATGGGTAAGGGGGTGCAGATGAGGGTCAAGGGGTGCAGACGGGGGTTAAGGGGTGCAGACAAGGGTGAGGGGTGCAGACGGGTGGGGCACAGATAGGTAAGGGGGTACAGATGGGGGTCAAGGGGTGCAGACAAGGGTGAGGGGCACAGACGGGTGAGGGGGCACAGATGGGTAAGGGGGTGCAGACGGGGGTCAAGGGGTGCAGACAAGGGTGAGGGGCGCAGACGGGTGAGGGGGCACAGATAGGTAAGGGGTACAGACGGGGGTCAAGGGGTGCAGACAAGGGTGAGGGGGCACAGACGGTGAGGGGGCACAGATGGGTAAGGGGGTGCAGACGGGGGTCAAGGGGTGCAGACAAGGGTGAGGGGCGCAGACGGGTGAGGGGGCACAGATGGGTAAGGGGGTGCAGACGGGGGTCAAGGGTGCAGACAAGGGTGAGGGGCGCAAACAGGGTGAGAGGGCACAGATGGGTAAGGGGGTGCAGACGGGGGTCAAGGGGTGCAGACAAGGGTGAGGGGCACAGACGGGTGAGGGGGCACAGATGGGTAAGGGGGTGCAGACGGGGGTCAAGGGTGCAGACAAGGGTGAGGGGCGCAGACAGGATGAGGGGGCACAGATGGGTAAGGGGGTGCAGACGGGGGGTCAAGGGGTGCAGACAAGGGTGAGGGGGCGTAGATGGGTAAGGGGGTGCAGATGGGGGTCAAGGGGTGCAGACGGGGGTAAGGGGGCACAGACAAGGGTGAGGGGTTGCAGATGGGGTGAGGGGGACACAGATGGGGTGGGGTGGGACACAGACGGGGAGGGGGTTGCAGACAGGGGTCAGAGGGCACACACAGAGGTAAGGGGGTGCAGTCAAGGATGAGGGGTTGCAGACAGAGGTTAGGGGGTGCAAACAGGGATAAGGGGCGCAGATGGGTGAGGGGGCGCAGACGGGAGTGAGGGGCTGCAAATGGGAGTCAAGGGGGTGCAGATGGAGTTAAGGGGGCACAGACGGGTGGGGGTTGCAGATGGGGTGAGGGGGTGCAAACAGGGATCAAGGGGGCACAGACAGGGGTGAGGGGGTCGCAGATGGGGTTAAGGGGTCACAGACGGAGTGAGGGGCTGCAGACGGGGTTAAGAGGGTGCAGACAGGGGTGAGGGGGCACAAACGGGGGTTAAGGGGGCACAGCTTAGCCCTCACCCTAAAAATTGTTCCGATGCCACTGACTGTGGGGGGTGCTCAGAGCTTTGACCCAAACTGCAAACCCTGAGTGGGAGGGGCCCACACATTCAGGGGGGTGCCCCCCAGCCCTCGGGCACTCTCTGCTCCATCTCAGCACCAGGCTGGCCAGCTCAGCCTAGGACCTGCCCATGCAGCCTGTGGGCAGCTCTCTGCCCCAGGGCAGGCAGGCCCATGGCAGGAGGGCCACAGGGCCCGGGGTGCGCCAGGAGCACTCAGGCCAGGGGTGCCGGCATGGGGGAGCAGCAGAGATCCCTGCCTCAGGCCCAGGAGCCTGGTGTCCCTGGATGACCTGCTCTAGAGGAGAGAGGCGCAGGCAGCCTGGCCCAGCCAGGGCGTGTACCAGGGCCGTGGGGTGAGCGCAGGGCTGCCCCTATGCCACTGGTGGGCATCTCTGCCACACACTGATGGGCCAGCAGGGCGATGTCACCAGTGTGAATTCACCAGGGCGATGTCCCCAGGGCAAAGTCCCCAGGGCAATGTGGCCAGGAAAAGGCACGTGCGAGCCAGGATCCTAGCAAGGGGGGTCAGTGCTGTTGCCCGAGGACTGGGGTGCCCACCGCTGGAGTCGTTCGTGCTGGGCTGGGCCCCTGGCCATTGGCAGAGCGAGCGGGTGGCACAGGGACAGGGGCTGGTTGTACCTGGCTCTGGCAGGCTAGTTTCGCGGAGGGAGACTGGGGGGTGCCCTGGAACCCCTTGGGGGCCCTGTGTCACATTATTGGATTTTAAGGGGAGCAGCCAGATCACTGCTACGCCCACGGGGGGGTGTTTTCCCCAAAGTCTGTTGTGATGTAGTGGGGGGGGCTGTCTGCTCTCTAACCCGGTGTCCCCTTGTGCTGGGCTGTGTGATTCCCACTGACTCACCCCCATGTGGATTGGCCCAGACACCTAGGCCCAGCCTGAGCAGGTAACAAGGCTCTTCCCTGGGGGACAGACAAAGGGAGGGAGGCGGAGACGAACACCTGGCTGGGGGGCAGAGCCTGGGAGCTGGGCAGTCTTGTCTGGAAAAAGATGGAGAGAAGTGACTCAGCTAAGTACGGGTGTTGAGGGGGGCGGTGGACCCCTGGCCCAAGGGGTGTGAGGCTGCCTGGCCCTGACTCCTGTAACCACATCACGTCTGTGCTGGGCTGTATGCGGAGAAGCAATAACCCCTCCCTGTTCTACTGGCTGGTGGAGTCTCATCTTGCTGCTATGGGGGTGCAGGCTCGGGGGGGGGGTTCCTGACGTGCCACCACAGTGGTGGTAGCAGTGGGATGCACTGCACCCCATAGATGGAGCTTCCAGAAGCAAGGAACGAGGTGCAGTAGAAGGAAGGGGCTTGCACGAGTCAGGCGTGCGGGAGGCAGAGTGAAGGGAGCCGTGGGGCGCTGAACCACTTGGTCGGTGAGTCTGCACCCCAGGGATCGGCGGGGAGATGTCCTACGCCCCACTCCTGAAGGCAGACCTTGTGGGGCTGTGCAGAGAGAGGGGCCTGTCCGTGGGGAAAGCAACCAAGGCCCAGCTGATTGCCCGGCTGGAAGAGAATGACCCATCCAGGGGCCTGGATCCTGTCTCCGCAGGGAGCAGCCAGACACCCCTTGGGAGCGTCCCAGGCTCTCAGACAGGAGGGAGGGCTGGAGTCTGCCAGACAGACACGGTGCCCACCAGGCCACTCTCGGCCAGCAGCGGTTCATCTAGGGCCGGGTCCTCCCCGGCAGAGCTGCGACGGTTGGAGATCGAGCTGAGGCTAAAGGAATTGGAGGATCGTAGGGAGGAGCACCAGGAACGATAGAACGAGTGCCAGGACCAAGAGAGACAGCGGCAGCATAAGCTGGCCATGGCGGAACAGAGAAGCCGAGGGGCCCCGGCTGCGGTGAGTGGGGAAGGCCCCAGGGATCCCGGGACGGCCAGACACTTTGAGAAGCTCGTGTTGGCCCAATCTAAAGACATGGGAGACATGGACGGGTTCCTTAGCTCCTTTGAGCGGGTCTGTGAACTGCACCAGATTCCCCAGTGAACTGGCTCCAGCAGCTCACCCCCTTGCTGGATCAGGAGGCCGCAGGGGTGCTCAGCCAGCTGGAGAATCTGCAGCCGGGCGACTACAAACGGGTCAAAGAGGCCCTGCTGCACAAGTTTGGGCTGACCCCTGAGACGTACAGGAAGAAGTTCCGGGGGGTGCAGAAGGGACCAAGGGAGACCTATGTGGATATGGCCTTCTGCCTGGCGCAATACTGCTGCAAGTGGGGGCTCAGGGTGGGGCCCAGACCACAGAGGACCTGGTTAAGCTGATGATGCTGGAACAGTTCTATGAAGCCTGCCCGCCCAGCCTGAGGCTGTGGCTCAAAGACTGGAGGCCAGAGGACCCCCAGGACGCCGGGAGGCTGGCAGATGAGTTCACGGACAGCCGGTCTGGGTGTGAATGGGAGTCCCGGAGATAAAGGGAATCACGCAGAGACCGGCTCTCAGCTGAGCAACAGAGGAAATCACCTATGGGGTGAGCCCAAGAGACAGAGGCCAGCCATCCGCCCCTCAGAGAGACAGCCAGGGCCCAGACAGAGCCGGCCCAAAGGGGCTTGCAGGAACTAACCTGCCATTGCTGTGAGCAAAGAGGCCACAAGAGAGCCCAGTGCACCAGGACAGGTCCCATGACCCGAGACTTTCCAGGGTTAACTGGCTGGGGCTGGAGGAGGGGCAGGCCGCCCCACAGGCAGGGGCCAGCAGGCAAACCTCAGCTCAGAGTGGGGGGAAGGCCTCTCAGCCCACCTCCCCTGGGAGATCTGACCCTCGGGAGGTGGATTTCTCCCTGTACCAGGTGGGGGCAGGGCGGCCCCTGCAGAGCGAGAGCCTCGTGCCCCGGCAGGTGGATGGCAGGGAGGTGACGGGCTACTGGGACATGGGTGCGGAGGTGACACTGGCCCGGCTTGAGGTAGTAGCCCCAGACCACATGGTGCCCAACACTCAGCTGTCCCTGAGGGGCATAGACGGGACCCCGTTTAAGGTGCCCGTAGCCCGGGTGCATCTGAAATGGGGGGCCAAGGAGGGTCCCAAGGAAGTGGGGGTGCACCGGCACTTGCCCACGGAGGTGCTGATGGGGGGTGACCTAGAGGAGTGGCCAGACGGGCCCCACCAGGGCCCTGGTCACCGCCCGTAGCCAGAGGCAGCGAGGGACCAGCGACCCTGACCCAGGGGAGGGCTCCCTGCAGGGGGCTCAGGGCCCCATCCCAGCAGACACGGAGCCCAGCAGGGCTAGCGCCCCAGACCCAGGCAGGGGAGGGGAACAGGTCCCTGTCCCTGCCCCAGCTGTGGAATTCCAGGCGGAGGTGCAGGCAGACCCCTCCTGGCAGATGCTGAGGGACCAGACTGGCCTGGGCGCAGCTCAGCCCCTGGGGAGAGGCTGCCAGGAGAGATTCCTGTGGGAGAGGGGATTCCTGTACCAGGAATGGCTCCCCCCAGGGGAGGTGAGGGTATGGGGGGTCCAGCGGCAGCTGGTGGTTCCCCAAAAATATCACCCCAGGCTGCTGTATCTGGCCCATGGCGTCCCATTCGCGGGGCACAAGGGGATCTGGTGCACCCGGCTGAGGCTGCTTCAGGGCTTTTACTGGCCGGGGATATTTGCGCCGTGCAGTGGTGCTGCCGGGCCTGCGACTCCTGCCAGAGGGGCGGGAAGCCCGAGACGGGGGGAGAGCTCCCTTGAGGTGCTGGCCCACCATAGAGGAGCTGTTCCTGAAGGCAGCAATAGAGATAGTGGGGCCTGTCGGCCAGGCCATCTGGACAGGGAACGAATACATCCTGATAGCCGTGGATACGGCTACCAACTGCCCTGAGGCCGTGGCTTAAGGCAGACACGGTGGCAGACACGCTGCTGGCCCTTTTCAGCAGGGTGGGGTTCCCCCAGGAGGTCCTCACGGACCAGGGATCCCACTTCATGTCGGCCCCGCTCCGGCGTTTGTGGGAGAAGCATGGAGCCCGGCTCACCTGGACCCCAGCGTATGGCTCCCAGTGCAGTGGGCTGGTGGGGAGGTGCCAGGGGACCCTGGAGCAGATGCTGGAGGCCTTCATGCACCGGCACCCGCAGGACTGGGACGAGTTCCTGGCCCACATGCTGTCTGCACACAGGGAGGCACCCGAGGGTCTGCCAGGTTCTCCCTAACAGAGCCAGGGTGCAGAAGGGGGAGGCCCCCCTGGGCTTGCTGCGGGTATGTCTACACTACAAAGTTAATTCGAATTAACAGCTGTTAGTTCGAATTAACTTTAATAGCAGCTACACATGCAAACCACTAGTTCGAACTTAATTCCAACTAGTGGAGCGCTTAATTTGAACTAGGTAAACCTCATTCTACGAGGACTAATGCCTAGTTCGAATTAAGTAGTTCGAATTAAGGGCTGTGTAGCCACTTAATTCGAACTAGTGGGAGGCTAGCCCTTCCCAGCTTGCCCTGGTGGCCACTCTGGGCCAAACCAGGGAAACTTGTCTGCCCCCCTCCCGGCTCCAGAGCCCTTAAAGGGCCACGGTCTGGCTATGGTGCCTGTGCCAGCTGCAAGCCTGCCAGTACCCAGCCAGCAGACCCTGCACCTGGCACGGCATGAGCCAGCCACCCGCTGCCACCCAGCCCTCCACCTCTTCCCAGGACCAGGCTGGCGGCTCCCAGGAGCCTGCCCGGGGCCGCAAGAGGTGGGCGCCTGCCTGGTCTAGTGCAGAGATTGTGGACCTCATTGAGGTTTGGGGAGAGGCCTCCAACGTCCACGACCTCCGCACTAGGCACAGGAACGCGGTCGTCTACAGCCACATGGCTGCCAGCCTGGCCACCAGAGGCCACATGCGGACCCAGGAGCAGGTTTGCATGAAAATCAAGTTGGTCCAGTGAGACCCCCGACCCTGAGCCCTGAGCTTAGCACATAAGAACGGCCGTACTGGGTCAGACCAAAGGTCCATCTAGCCCTGTAGCCTGTCTGCCGACAGCGGCCAGTACCAGGTACCCCGGAGGGGATGGACTGAAGACAATGACCAAGTGATTTGTCTCGTGCCATCCATCTCCAGCCTTCCACAAACAGAGGCCAGGGACACCGTTCCTACCCCCTGGCTAATAGCACTCCATGGACCCAACCTCCATGACTTTATCTAACACCTCTTTAAACTCTGTTATAGTTCTAGCCTTCAGACAAGGAGTTCCACAGGTTGACGATGTGCTGTGTGAAGAAGAACTTCCGCTTATTAGTTTTAAACCTGCTGCCCATTAATTTCATTTGGTGTCCTCTAGTTCTTCTATTATGGGAACTAATGAAGAACTTTTCTTTATTCACCCTCTCCACACCACTCATGCTTTTATAGACCTCTATCATATCCCCCCTCAGTCTCCTCTTTTCTAAGCTGAAAAGTCCCAGTCGCTTTAACCTCTCTTCATATGGGACCCGTTCCAAACCCCTAATCATTGTAGTTGCCCTTTTCTGAACCCTTTCCAAGGCCAAAATATCTTTTTTGAGGTGAGGAGACCCCATCTCTACACAATACTGAAGATATGGCGTACCATAGTTTTATACTTCCCCTCCTCCTTCTTCCCCTGGCTTCCCCCTTCCAGCTCCCTCCTCCCAGGTTTCCCCCTCCCCTCTCCCACCCTCTCTCTTCCCCTCTCCCACCTCCTTTTCCCAGTCTCCCCAGAGGTTAATCCCCCCCCCCCAGTTTTGTTAAATAAAGAGAGTTTCTATTTTTGAACACGTGTCCTTTATTTTTTACATCAGGAAGGGGGGCTGGGGAGGGGTAAGTGGAAGGAGGTGAGGGAGGAATGGGGCACGAGCCCCCGATGGGGAGGACTGGGGTGGCTCTGCGGGCTCCTCGGGGTGGAAGCTCTCCTGCAGGGCCTCCTGGATCCTGACAGCCCCCCGATTGACACCCCCGGATGGCAGCCTGCGGCAAGTGCAGCCGGGCTGATGGCCAAGTGCTGGGATGTGCCGAGGGTGGGCACTCAGGGCACTCCAAGACAGGACTGCTTTGCTGTCCCTCATCGAGGTAGACAAGCAAGCGGGGAACCCTGAGAACTGTCTGTCCGGGGTGGGGGTCGGGTCCCTTTAAGCACAGCCCTCGGCTAGCCTGAGGCAGCAGCTCCACGCTCTAAGTCCTAACCTGATGCCCTGCCGGTACTGGTTCCGGCCAGCCTTAACTTCGGTTCAGGGTCCACTCAATGTGGACATGCTAGTTCGAATTAGCAAAATGCTAATTCAAATTAGTTTTTAGGTCTAGATGCACTAATTCGAATTAGCTTAGTTCGAATTAACTAATTTGAATTGTTAGTTCGAATTAACTAATTCGAATTGTTAGTTCGAATTAGTGCTGTAGTGTAGACATACCCTGGGAGAGTTATGGGAAGCGGAGGCCTCCCTGGATGGAGAGTCGGGGGTGGAGGACATCCTGGCTTTCCGGGAAAGGCTCGCTGGGCTCATGGGCCCAGCCAGAGAGACGTGGGCAGAGCCCAAGGGAAGTGGAAGAGCTGGTACGACCACAGAGAGTGGGCCCACGCCGGCCCCTCAAAGCCGTCCAGCAGCCACAGAGGGGGGAGCCGGCTCCTGCAGGGCACTGCCGTGGCCGGCCCAAGCCAAGGGGAGCCAATGTCACCGTGGCGGCTTTACCGGGCAGGGGACCCGAACTGCCCCAGGTCACAAGCAGAGTGACCCTGCTCAGTTCGCTCTCGGAGGGGGGCGAGATGTGCCGCAGTGGGGGGGCTGTCTGCTCTGTGACCCGGGGTTCCCCTGCGCTGGGCTGTGGGATTCCCGCTGACTCACCCACATGTGCATTGGCCCAGACACCCAGGCCCAGCCTGGGCAGATGACAAGGCCTGTCAGCCGGGCCAGTCACCTGCAGGTCCCGCCCCCGCCCCCGCCCCAGCCAGGCTCTGCGGCACCGTGTCCCTGCGGGGAATCCCGCCCCTGGGCTCAGGGCCCCGTGCCCACGAGGGGTGCTGGTGCTTTTCCTGCAAACTCGGCCTGGAAGCAGAAGCTGGAGGCTCCGTCCTGCCTCTCCCATCTGGGCCCAAGCTGGGAGGGTGAAAGGGAGCCCCCCGAGGGGCCCCCCACGGGGGCAGTGTGGCCCCAGAGAGGGCAGCGCCTGCTTTCCAGGGCCAGGACCACGGGGGGGGGGGGGGACAGAGCCCAGCAGCCCGGGGGCAGTGGGGGCTCGCACACCACTCCCTGCCTGGAGAAATTCCCAGGGGCGTGGCAGGGCCCCGCCGGCCCTTCTGCTTTCTGCACAGGAAATTTCCCAGGGTTCCTCTTTGTGCCTGTCCCACCCTGGCCGAGAGGAACCTGCTGACACCGGAAGCTCCCGCCGAGGGCTGGGCCTCCAGGCCCATGGAGGAGCGCGCAGGCCCCACGCGGACGCAGACCAAGCAGGTGCATGGAGCTCTCTGGCCTGCGGCCGCAGCGCTCCCAGGACTCACAAGTGACATGAGCAGCACCCACCCTCACGCGGCTGCTCTGGGCATGGAGAGCACAGGGCCCAGCGGGCTCCGCAGACCCCCCCACCCCCACGGCTGCTCTGGGGCTCTCGCAGGCAGGCTGCCCTGGAGGGGAAGTGAGATGGGCCTGGCTGGCGTGGGCGGCTGGGAGCCATGTGACGGGAGAGGCCCCCGTCGGCCTCACTTCCCCAAAGTGACTCTCGCTCACCAAGTATAAAGTGCCCCAGGGGAGCTCTCAGAGCCGGTCGCAGGGCCTGCCCGGCTGTGGGGAGAAGGGAATTTCGGGGCCTGGGAAATCCCCTCTGGCAGCCCCAGGCTCATGGCAGTGGGGGGGGGGGCACTTCTGGTGAAGGTCCTTGTGCGCAGCCCTTAGGGTGGCCAGACGGTTTCAACAGACGTGCCGGACACACTTGCCAGGACATCACCATCAGCCTCAGGTCTGCGTTAGAAACCACCGGGCACGGCCAGTGTCTCATTGCTATTGTCTCTGTGTTTCCCGGACAGAGGGCTCCAATACTGGACTGTCCGGTTCAAAACTGGACCCCTGGCAGCCCCAGTAGCCCAGGGAGCTGAGACCCATCACACCGGGGCTCCGGGGGCTCGTCTCCTTGCTGCCTGCAACCCCCGGCACACACATCTCGGGGCCCCGCAGCCTGGCACCAGGTCCCGTCACCGCGGAAATCGCTTCCCGAGGCCCAGCCTGGCCAATGAACTCAGGGCCTCCTGGAGCTGACAGCGGGCATGTCCAGCCCCCGCCCCAAGCTGCAGACCCGCAGCGGTGAAAGGAGCAAACTATGGAGCTGCCGTTCCCGCAGCCGTGTGTCCTGGCCCCTGCACCCCCCACTTCAGCACTGCCGCTGGAGAGCGTGGGGGTGGCAGGCCTGGTCCCTGCTGCCAGAGCCAGGCCCCCCCGCCGTCTCCCAAGCCACCCTGGGCCCTGGGGAGCCCCCAGCATGGGGCCCAGGCAGCTGCCCTGAAGTGTCCAATGGCAGCAGAGCTCTGGGTCCGTGTCCCCACTCCCTTCCCCCGCAGCCGGCTCCCCCCTCGTTACCCCGAGACGGCTGCTTCCCCTCTGGGGTGCTGTGCCTGGGCGCTCCCCTGCCCACCGAGCACTGCAGACGGTTCTCGCAAACATGGCAAGCGACGGCAAACCTGGGAGAGGCTGAAGGGAGCCCGCCACTGCCCTGTGCACGGGGCTTCGGCAGCGCCTCTGGGATACAGGGCAGGCCCCCGGCTGCCTTGCAGGAATGCCACGGGCCGGACGCTTGCTCTGGCGCTGGGTGGCAGGGTCCTTCTTGCTAGCGCCAGGCCCCGTCGGGTAGGACGCCTGGCGGCTTCTCCACGGGCTGGCACCCGGCCCCATGCTGCTCCAGCACCGAGACTGCTCTGCCTCTGGCTCGGGGCGGGGCGGGTCTCCTGCCCGCACAGACCAGCTCCCTGGGCTGCCTCCCAGCTGGGCTCCAGCCCATCTCCCCTTAGCTCTGCCCTCCCGTCCTGACAGCTCCAGCTCACACAGAGCATGGGACCCCCTCATGGGCCTGCCCGCCCCGTCAATCAGCACTGGCCTCCCCTCATTGGTCCGGGGGACTGTCACTCTCAGGAGGAGCCTTGCGGGCCGGAGCCGGTTCACAGGGGCAGCAAGCGGCTGTGTGCGCTGCCGTTCCCCCGCCCCTGCCTGGGCAGCACTGCCGGCGCCCTTCCCCCCGGGCCTGGCCAATGGGAGCAGCAGGGGCGGAGCTAGGAGCCAGGTGAGCCTCTCCCACGCCCCTCGTGCCCAGACCTGCACCCCACCCTGGCATCCCCCCACCCTCAGCCTCCTCCTGCACCAACGCCCGCCCAGACCCCCCACCCCCGCCCCGCTCCTGCACCCCGGCACACCCCTCAGCCTCCTCCTGCACCCACCCAGACCCCCCACCCCCGCCCCGCTCCTGCACCCCGGCACACCCCTCAGCCTCCTCCTGCACCCACCCAGACCCCCCACCCCCGCCCCGCTCCTGCACCCCGGCACACCCCTCAGCCTCCACCTGTACCCACCCAGACCCCCCACCCCCGCCCCGCTCCTGCACCCCGGCACACCCCTCAGCCTCCACCTGTACCCACCCAGACCCCCCACCCCCGCCCCGCTCCTGCACCCCGGCACACCCCTCAGCCTCCTCCTGTACCCACCCAGACCCCCCACCCCCGCCCAGCTCCTGCACCCAACACCCGCCCAGACCCGCACCCCCGCCCCGCTCCTGCACCCCGGCACACCCCTCAGCCTCCTCCTGCACCCACCCAGACCCCCCACCCCCGCCCCGCTCCTGCACCCCGGCATACCCCTCAGCCTCCTCCTGCACCCACCCAGACCCCCCACCCCCGCCCCGCTCCTGCACCCCGGCACACCCCTCAGCCTCCTCCTGTACCCACCCAGACCCCCCACCCCCGCCCCAGCTCCTGCACCCAACACCCCGCCGCCCAGACCCCGCACCCCCGCCCCGCTCCTGCACCCCGGCACACCCCTCAGCCTCCTCCTGCACCAACGCCCGCCCAGACCCCCCACCCCCGCCCCGCTCCTGCACCCCGGCACACCCCTCAGCCACCTCCTGTACCCACCCAGACCCCGCACCCCCGCCCCGCTCCTGCACCCCGGCATACCCCTCAGCCTCCTCCTGTACCCACCCAGACCCCCCACCCCCGCCCCGCTCCTGCACCCCGGCATACCCCTCAGCCACCTCCTGTACCCACCCAGACCCCCCACCCCCGCCCCGCTCCTGCACCCCGGCATACCCCTCAGCCTCCTCCTGTACCCACCCAGACCCCCCATCCCCCGCCCCGCTCCTGCACCCCGGCATAACCCTCAGCCTCCTCCTGTACCCACCCAGACCCGGCACCCCCACCCCGCTCCTGCACCCCGGCATACCCCTCAGCCACCTCCTGTACCCACCCAGACCCCCGCACCCCCGCCCCGCTCCTGCACCCCGGCACACCCCTCAGCCTCCTCCTGTACCCACCCAGACCCCCACCCCCGCCCGCTCCTGCACCCCGGCACACCCCTCAGCCTCCTCCTGTACCCACCCAGACCCCCACCCCCCCCCGCTCCTGCACCCCGGCACACCCCTCAGCCTCCTCCTGTACCCACCCAGACCCCCCACCCCCGCCCCGCTCCTGCACCCCGGCACACCCCTCAGCCTCCTCCTGTACCCACCCAGACCCTGCACCCCCTCCCCGCTCCTGCACCCCGGCACACCCCTCAGCCTCCTCCTGTACCCACCCAGACCCCCCACCCCCGCCCCGCTCCTGCACCCCGGCACACCCCTCAGCCTCCTCCTGTACCCACCCAGACCCTGCACCCCCTCCCCGCTCCTGCACCCCGGCATACCCCTCAGCCTCCTCCTGCACCCAACGCCCCCCAGACCCCCCACCCCCGCCCCGCTCCTGCACCCCGGCACACCCCTCAGCCTCCTCCTGTACCCACCCAGACCCCGCACCCCCGCCCCGCTCCTGCACCCCGGCATACCCCTCAGCCTCCTCCTGTACCCACCCAGACCCGGCACCCCCACCCCGCTCCTGCACCCCAGTACACCCCTCAGCCTCCTCCTGTACCCACCCAGACCCCGCACCCCCACCCAGCTCCTGCACCCCGGCACACCCCTCAGCCTCCTCCTGTACCCACCCAGACCCTGCACCCCCTCCCCGCTCCTGCACCCCGGCACACCCCTCAGCCTCCTCCTGCACCCACCCAGACCCCGCACCCCCGCCCCACTCCTGCACCCCGGCACACCCCTCAGCCTCCTCCTGTACCCACCCAGACCCTGCACCCCCACCCCGCTCCTGCACCCCGGCACACCCCTCAGCCTCCTCCTGCACCCAACGCCCGCCCAGACCCCCCACCCCCGCCCCGCTCCTGCACCCCGGCACAGCCCCTCAGCCTCCTCCTGTACTCACCCAGACCCCGCACCCCCACCCCGCTCCTGCACCCCGGCATACCCCTCAGCCTCCTCCTGTACCCACCCAGACCCCCCACCCCCGCCCCGCTCCTGCACCCCGGCACACCCCTCAGCCTCCTCCTGCACCCACCCAGACCCCCCACTCCCGCCCCGCTCCTGCACCCCGGCATACCCCTCAGCCTCCTCCTGCACCCAACGCCCGCCCAGACCCCCCACCCCCGCCCCGCTCCTGCACCCCGGCACACCCCTCAGCCTCCTCCTGTACCCACCCAGACCCAGCACCCCCACCCCGCTCCTGCACCCCGGCACACCCCTCAGCCTCCTCCTGCACCCACCCAGACCCCCACTCCCGCCCCGCTCCTGCACCCCGGCACACCCCTCAGCCTCCTCCTGCACCCACCCAGACCCCGCACCCCCGCCCCGCTCCTGCACCCCGGCACACCCCTCAGCCTCCTCCTGTACCCACCCAGACCCTGCACCCCCTCCCCGCTCCTGCACCCCGGCACACCCCTCAGCCTCCTCCTGTACCCACCCAGACCCTGCACCCCCTCCCCGCTCCTGCACCCCGGCACACCCCTCAGCCTCCTCCTGTACCCACCCAGACCCTGCACCCCCCCCCGCTCCTGCACCCCGGCATACCCCTCAGCCTCCTCCTGCACCCACGCCCGCCCAGACCCCCCACTCCCCCCCCGCTCCTGCACCCCGGCATACCCCTCAGCCTCCTCCTGCACCAACGCCCGCCCAGACCCTGCACCCCCGCCCCGCTCCTGCACCCCGGCACATCCCTCAGCCTCCTCCTGTACCCACCCAGACCCCCCACCCCCGCCCCGCTCCTGCACCCCGGCACACCCCTCAGCCTCCTCCTGTACCCACCCAGACCCCGCACCCCCGCCCCGCTCCTGCACCCCGGCACACCCCTCAGCCTCCTCCTGTACCCACCCAGACCCCCCACCCCCGCCCCGCTCCTGCACCCCGGCACACCCCTCAGCCTCCTCCTGCACCCACCCAGACCCCCCACTCCCGCCCCGCTCCTGCACCCCGGCATACCCCTCAGCCTCCTCCTGCACCCAACGCCCGCCCAGACCCCCACCCCCGCCCCGCTCCTGCACCCCGGCACACCCCTCAGCCTCCTCCTGTACTCACCCAGACCCGCACCCCCACCCCGCTCCTGCACCCCGGCATACCCCTCAGCCTCCTCCTGTACCCACCCAGACCCCCACCCCCGCCCCGCTCCTGCACCCCGGCACACCCCTCAGCCTCCTCCTGTACCCACCCAGACCCCGCACCCCCGCCCCGCTCCTGCACCCCGGCATACCCCTCAGCCTCCTCCTGCACCCACCCAGACCCCGCACCCCCATGCCGCTCCTGCACCCCGGCACACCCCTCAGCCTCCTCCTGCACCCACCCAGACCCCCCACCCCCGCCCCGCTCCTGCACCCCGGCACACCCCTCAGCCTCCTCCTGCACCCACCCAGACCCCGCACCCCCGCCCCGCTCCTGCACCCGGCACACCCCTCAGCCTCCTCCTGTACCCACCCAGACCCTGCACCCCCTCCCCGCTCCTGCACCCCGGCATACCCCTCAGCCTCCTCCTGCACCCACCCAGACCCCCCACTCCCGCCCCGCTCCTGCACCCCGGCATACCCCTCAGCCTCCTCCTGCACCCAACGCCCGCCCAGACCCTGCACCCCCGCCCCGCTCCTGCACCCCGGCACATCCCTCAGCCTCCTCCTGTACCCACCCAGACCCCCCACCCCCCCCGCTCCTGCACCCCGGCACACCCCTCAGCCTCCTCCTGTACCCACCCAGACCCTGCACCCCCGCCCCGCTCCTGCACCCCGGCACACCCCTCAGCCTCCTCCTGTACCTACCCAGACCCCGCACCGCCACCCCGCTCCTGCACCCCGGCACACCCCTCAGCCTCCTCCTGTACCCACCCAGACCCCGCACCCCCACCCCGCTCCTGCACCCCGGCATACCCCTCAGCCTCCTCCTGCACCCACCCAGACCCCGCACCCCCACCCCGCTCCTGAACCCCGGCATACCCCTCAGCCTCCTCCTGTACCCACCCAGACCCCGCACCCCCACCCCGCTCCTGAACCCCGGCATACCCCTCAGCCTCCTCCTGTACCCACCCAGACCCCGCACCCCCGCCCCGCTCCTGCACCCCGGCACACCCCTCAGCCTCCTCCTGCACCCACCCAGACCCCGCACCCCCACCCCGCTCCTGCACCCCGGCACACCCCTCAGCCTCCTCCTGTACCCACCCAGACCCCGCACCCCCGCCCCGCTCCTGCACCCCGGCACACCCCTCAGCCTCCTCCTGTACCTACCCAGACCCGGCACCCCCGCCCCGCTCCTGCACCCCGGCATACCCCTCAGCCTCCTCCTGCACCCACCCAGACCCCGCACCCCCACCCCCTCCTGCACCCCGGCATACCCCTCAGCCTCCTCCTGCACCCACCCAGACCCCCGCACCCCCGCCCCGCTCCTGCACCCCGGCACACCCCTCAGCCTCCTCCTGTACCTACCCAGACCCGGCACCCCCGCCCCGCTCCTGCACCCCGGCATACCCCTCAGCCTCCTCCTGCACCCACCCAGACCCCGCACCCCCACCCCGCTCCTGCACCCCGGCATACCCCTCAGCCTCCTCCTGCACCCACCCAGACCCCGCACCCCCACCCCGCTCCTGAACCCCGGCATACCCCTCAGCCTCCTCCTGCACCCACCCAGACCCCGCACCCCCACCCCGCTCCTGAACCCCGGCATACCCCTCAGCCTCCTCCTGCACCAACGCCCGCCCAGACCCTGCACCCCCCCCTGCTCCTGCACCCCGGCACACCCCTCAGCCTCCTCCTGTACCCACCCAGACCCTGCACCCCGACCCTGCTCCTGCACCCCGGCATACCCCTCAGCCTCCTCCTGTACCCACCCAGACCCTGCACCCCCGCCCCGCTCCTGCACCCAACACCCGCCCAGACCCTGCACCCCGACCCTGCTCCTGCACCCCGGCACACCCCTCAGCCTCCTCCTGCACCCACCCAGACCCCGCACCCCCGCCCCGCTCCTGCACCCCGGCACACCCCTCAGCCTCCTCCTGTACCCACCCAAACCCCGCACCCACACCCCTGCTCCTGCACCCCGGCACACCCCTCAGCCTCCTCCTGCACCCACCCAGACCCCCCACCCCCCCCCGCTCCTGCACCCCGGCACACCCCTCAGCCTCCTCCTGTACCCACCCAGACCCGGCACCCCCCCCCGCTCCTGCACCCCGGCATACCCCTCAGCCTCCTCCTGTACCCACCCAGACCCGGCACCCCCCACGCCGCTCCTGCACCCCGGCATACCCCTCAGCCTCCTCCTGTACCCACCCAGACCCCCCACCCCCGCCCCGCTCCTGCACCCCGGCATACCCCTCAGCCTCCTCCTGTATCCACCCAGACCCCCCACCCCCACCCCGCTCCTGCACCCCGGCATACCCCTCAGCCTCCTCCTGTACCCACCCAGACCCCGCACCCCCTCCCCGCTCCTGCACCCCGGCACACCCCTCAGCCTCCTCCTGTACCCACCCAGACCCCCCACCCCCGCCCCGCTCCTGCACCCCGGCACACCCCTCAGCGTCCTCCTGCACCCACCCAGACCCCGCACCCCCGCCCCGCTCCTGCACCCCGGCATACCCCTCAGCCTCCTCCTGTACCCACCCAGACCCCCACCCCCGCCCCGCTCCTGCACCCCGGCATACCCCTCAGCCTCCTCCTGTATCCACCCAGACCCCCCACCCCCACCCCGCTCCTGCACCCCGGCATACCCCTCAGCCTCCTCCTGCACCCACCCAGACCCCGCACCCCCCCCCGCTCCTGCACCCCGGCATACCCCTCAGCCTCCTCCTGCACCCACCCAGACCCCCCACCCCCACCCCGCTCCTGCACCCCGGCATACCCCTCAGCCTCCTCCTGTACCCACCCAGACCCCCCACCCCCGCCCCGCTCCTGCACCCCGGCATACCCCTCAGCCTCCTCCTGTACCCACCCAGACCCGGCACCCCCCCCCGCTTCTGCACCCCGGCATACCCCTCAGCCTCCTCCTGTACCCACCCAGACCCGGCACCCCCACCCCGCTCCTGCACCCCGGCATACCCCTCAGCCTCCTCCTGTACCCACCCAGACCCCCCACCCCCGCCCCGCTCCTGCACCCCGGCACACCCCTCAGCCTCCTCCTGTACCCACCCAGACCCCCACCCCCACCCGCTCCTGCACCCCGGCATACCCCTCAGCCTCCTCCTGTACCCACCCAGACCCCGCACCCCCGCCCCGCTCCTGCACCCCGGCATACCCCTCAGCCTTCTCCTGCACCCACCCAGACCCCCCACCCCCACCCCGCTCCTGCACCCCGGCATACCCCTCAGCCTTCTCCTGTACCCACCCAGACCCTGGACACCCCACCCCGCTCCTGCACCCCAGCATACCCCTCAGCCTTCTCCTGTACCCACCCAGACCCTGCACCACCCCCACCCAGCTCCTGCACCCCAACACCCGCCCACGACCCCCCACCCCCGCCCCGCTCCTGCACCCCGGAACACCCCTCAGCCTCCTCCTGCACCCACCCAGACCCTGCACCCCCACCTAGCTCCTGCACCCAACACCCGCCCAGACCCCGCACCCCCGCCCCGCTCCTGCACCCCGGAACACCCCTCAGCCTCCTCCTGCACCCACCCAGACCCCCCACCCCCGCCCCGCTCCTGCACCCCGGCATACCCCTCAGCCTCCTCCTGCACCCACCCAGACCCGGCCACCCCCGCCCCGCTCCTGCACCCCGGCATACCCCTCAGCCTCCTCCTGTACCCACCCAGACCCCCCACCCCCCCCCACTCCTGCACCCCGGCATACCCCTCAGCCTCCTCCTGTACCCACCCAGACCCTGCACCCCCACCCAGCTCCTGCACCCAACACCCGCCCAGACCCCGCACCCCCGCCCCGCTCCTGCACCCCGGAACACCCCTCAGCCTCCTCCTGTACCCACCCAGACCCTGCACCCCCACCCAGCTCCTGCACCCAACACCCGCCCAGACCCCGCACCCCCGCCCCGCTCCTGCACCCCGGAACACCCCTCAGCCTCCTCCTGTACCCACCCAGACCCCGCACCCCCGCCCCGCTCCTGCACCCCGGCATACCCCTCAGCCTCCTCCTGCACCCACCCAGACCCCGCACCCCCACCCCACTCCTGCACCCCGGCATACCCCTCAGCCTCTTCCTGTACCCGCCCAGACCCCGCACCCCCACCCCGCTCCTGCACCCCGGCACACCCCTCAGCCTCCTCCTGTACCCGCCCAGACCCCGCACCCCCACCCCGCTCCTGCACCCCGGCACACCCCTCAGCCTCCTCCTGTACCCACCCAGACCCCCCACCCCCGCCCCGCTCCTGCACCCCGGCACACCCCTCAGCCTCCTCCTGCACCCACCCAGACCCCCCACCCCCGCCCCGCTCCTGCACCCCGGCATACCCCTCAGCCTCCTACTGTACCCACCCAGACCCGCCACCCCGCCCCGCTCCTGCACCCCGGCACACCCCTCAGCCTCCTCCTGCACCCACCCAGACCCCCCACCCCCGCCCGCTCCTGCACCCCGGCACACCCCTCAGCCTCCTCCTGTACCCACCCAGACCCCCACCCCACCCCGCTCCTGCACCCCGGCACACCCCTCAGCCTCCTCCTGCACCCACCCAGACCTCCCACCCCCGCCCGCTCCTGCACCCAACACCCGCCCAGACCCCGCACCCCCCCGCTCCTGCACCCCGGCACACCCCTCAGCCTCCTCCTGTACCCACCCAGACCCCCCACCCCCACCCCGCTCCTGCACCCCGGCATACCCCTCAGCCTCCTCCTGTACCCACCCAGACCCCGCACCCCCCGCCCCGCTCCTGCACCCCGGCACACCCCTCAGCCTTCTGCTGTACCCACCCAGACCCTCCACCCCCGCCCCGCTCCTGCACCCCGGCACACCCCTCAGCCTCCTCCTGCACCCACCCAGACCCCCCACCCCCGCCCCGCTCCTGCACCCCGGCACACCCCTCAGCCTCCTCCTGCACCCACCCAGACCCCCCACCCCCGCCCCGCTCCTGCACCCCGGCATACCCCTCAGCCTCCTCCTGTACCCACCCAGACCCCCCACCCCCGCCCCGCTCCTGCACCCCGGCACACCCCTCAGCCTCCTCCTGCACCCACCCAGACCCCCCACCCCCGCCCCGCTCCTGCACCCCGGCACACCCCTCAGCCTCCTCCTGCACCCACCCAGACCCCCCACCCCCGCCCCGCTCCTGCACCCCGGCACACCCCTCAGCCTCCTCCTGCACCCACCCAGACCCGGCACCCCCGCCCCGCTCCTGCACCCCGGCATACCCTCAGCCTCCTCCTGTACCCACCCAGACCCCCCACCCCCGCCCCGCTCCTGCACCCCGGCACACCCCTCAGCCTTCTGCTGTACCCACCCAGACCCTCCACCCCCGCCCCGCTCCTGCACCCCGGCACACCCCTCAGCCTCCTCCTGCACCCACCCAGACCCGCCACCCCCGCCCCGCTCCTGCACCCCGGCACACCCCTCAGCCTCCTCCTGCACCCACCCAGACCCCCCACCCCCGCCCCGCTCCTGCACCCCGGCATACCCCTCAGCCTCCTCCTGTACCCACCCAGACCCCCCACCCCCGCCCCGCTCCTGCACCCCGGCACACCCCTCAGCCTCCTCCTGCACCCACCCAGACCCCCCACCCCCGCCCCGCTCCTGCACCCCGGCACACCCCTCAGCCTCCTCCTGCACCCACGCCCCCCAGACCCCCCACCCCCGCCCCGCTCCTGCACCCCGGCAACCCCTCAGCCTCCTCCTGCACCCACCCAGACCCCGCACCCCCGCCCCGCTCCTGCACCCCGGCATACCCCTCAGCCTCCTCCTGTACCCACCCAGACCCCGCACCCCCGCCCCGCTCCTGCACCCCGGCATACCGCTCAGCCTTCTGCTGTACCCACCCAGACCCCCCACCCCCGCCCCGCTCCTGCACCCAACAAGACAAGATGGAGACGGACTCATGGCACTTTATATCCCTGGTGTCTCCCAAACTGGAGCGGGTCACATGGCCCAGTGACCTATCCCTGTGTCCCCTGCAAGTAGCCATGAGGCACTGGCCGGTCTGCAGGTTTCCAGACGCGTCCCTCAGGTGTGTGTTGGCCCCTCCGGGCCAGTGTCCACGCGTCAGGGTAGTGAGCTCGGCCAGTCACTGACCAACCCTTCCTCACAGCAGGCCCCTGGCTCCCTCCCAGCCCGAGACCACTGACAGCACCAGCACCGAGCCCATGTTCCTAGCCCCCCACACACATCACCCAGGCACATGAGTAGCAGACATAGAATCAGCAGAGCAGAAGCTTCCCTTGGACACCTCACATGGCCCCCTTGGTACAGAGTCTGGGGCAACCTCCCCCCAGCGGGTGCAGCAGTGATCTGGCTGCTCCCTGTAGAACCCAATAACGCGCCGGGGGGACTGGCCCCGCACCCTGGAAGACGCGGGGCTGAGGGCAGTCAGCCCTTCGCGCCCCCCGGCCGCGGCGCTGGGCCCCCCTGCCCTGAGGGGTGTGGGCATGCCCTCCGCAGCCCAAAGAGCGCCAGGCCCCGGGCATGCTCTCTATGCCCCCAGCACCCCGCTTCCCCCCAGGCCCCGCGCCCGTTTCCTCCTCAGGCTGGGTGGCTGGTGCTGCGCGCGAGGGGGGCCGTGGGCCACACAGCGGGAGACAGCCCAGCGCTGGCGAGAGCCGGGCCCGCTACAGCCTCAGCTGGAGTCAGGGGCGGCAGCGTCCCCGCTGCCATTTACCACCGAGCCGGGCGGGGAGCGGGGCTGCAGCTTGCCTGGGTCCGGCCTGCCAGGCTCCCCCAGGACTGGCATCCAGGTGAGCCAGGGCAGGCTCTGCCCGGCAGGGGGAAAGCAGCGGCCCTGGGCGGGAAGCTCTCCGTGTAGGCACTGCCCCCAGCGCTCTCCTTGGCCAGTGGGCAGAACTTCCCTGCAGCGCACAGAGCCCCTTGGAGCCACGGGCACCACCCGGAGCTGTGCCAAGTAGGTGCCTGCACTCCCAACCTGTCCCAGCCCTCCTCCGGCACCCCGCTTCCAGGCCCCGCACCCCCACCCTGCTCCGGCACCCCGCTTCCAGGCCCCGCACCCCCAGCCTCCTCCGGCACCCCGCTTCCAGGCCCCGCACCCCCAGCCTCCTCCGGCATCCCGCTTCCAGGCCCCGCACCCCCACCCTGCTCCGGCACCCCGCTTCCAGGCCCCGCACCCCCAGCCTCCTCCGGCACCCCGCTTCCAGGCCCCGCACCCCCACCCTGCTCCAGCACCCCGCTTCCAGGCCCCACACCCCCACCCTGCTCCGGCACCCCGCTTCCAGACCCCGCACCCCCACCCTGCTCCGGCACCCCGCTTCCAGGCCCGCACCCCACCCTGCTCCGGCACCCCGCTTCCAGGCCCCGCACCCCCAGCCTCCTCCGGCACCCCGCTTCCCCCAGGCCCCGCACCCCAGTTCCTCCTCCGGCATCCCGCTGTCCAGGCCCCGCACCTGGGCCACCACAGCGGCCGAGACAGCCCAGCGCTGGCGAGAGCCGCGGCACCCCCAGCCTCAGCTGGGTCAGGCGGCAGCGTCCCCGCTTCCATTTACCACCGACCGGGCGGGCAGCCGGCTGCAGCACTTGCCTGGTTCCAGGCCTGCCAGGCTCCCCCAGGACTGGCATCCAGGTAGCCAGGGCCAGGCTCTGCCCGGCAGGGGGAAAGCAGCGGCCCTGGGCGGAAGCTCCCGTGTAGGCACTGCTCCGGCAGCGCTCTCGCTTGGCCAGTGGCAGAACTTCCGCAGCGCACAGAGCCCCTGGGCTCCGGCACCCCCGGAGCTTGCCAAGTAGGTGCCGCACTCCAACCTGTCCCAGCCCTCCTCCGGCACCCCGCTTCCAGGCCCCGCACCCCCACCCTGCTCCGGCACCCCGCTTCCAGGCCCCGCACCCCCACCCTGCTCCGGCACCCCGCTTCCAGGCCCCGCACCCCCAGCCTCCTCCGGCACCCCGCTTCCAGGCCCCGCACCCCCACCCTGCTCCGGCACCCCGCTTCCAGGCCCCGCACCCCCAGCTTCCTCTGGCACCCCGCTTCCAGGCCCCGCACCCCCACCCTGCTCCAGCACCCCGCTTCCAGGCCCCGCATCCCCACCCTGCTCCGGCACCCCGCTTCCAGACCCCGCACTCCCACCCTGCTCCGGCACCCCGTTTCCAGACCCCGCACTCCCACCCTGCTCCGGCACCCCGTTTCCAGACCTTGCACTCCCACCCTGCTCCAGCACCCTGCTTCCAGGCCCTGCACCCCCACCCTGCTCCAGCACCCTGCTTCCAGGCCCCGCATCCACATCCTGCTCCAGCACCCCGCTTCCCAACCCTGCACTCCCACCCCAGCCCACTGCTGCATCCTCCCTGCCACTCAGACCATGCTCCCATCCTGCTTCTGCACCCTACCACCTGCCCAGACCCTGCAGCCCAAATTCACTCCTGCACCCTACTTCTCACCCAGACCCTGCACCCCCTCCTGCTCCTGCACCCTCCCTCCCACCCTGGCCCCACATGTCTGTCACGGCTCACAGGTGGTGCCCACACTTGGCCCCTCAGCTCCTGGGCGGACCCCCCCCCCAGTGTGGCAGCCCCTTCTTGGGGAGCCCACTCCTCTCCAGCGGCAGTGAGACAGCCCTTTCTCGGGGGTCCACTCCAGTGCAGTGACCCTCTCTTGGGGGGCCCACTCTCACCTGGGGGGTCCGCCCCTCCGCCTCCGGGACGGTGCCTCTCAGGGCCTCCAGCTGCCTGCCTCCGCCGTGAGCCCCCTCGGGGGGTCCCCTCCCTTTGACTCCCCAGGGCCTCCACTCCCAGAGGGAACGGTGCCCCCCTGTTCTCTAGAGCAGAGCGACTCCCAGCCAGCACCAAACAGGCGGTTTATTGAGCTTTGAACACAGCAAAGGATCCCTCAGGCCAGTGGGCCTGGGCCCCCAGCCCCACGTCAGTCTCCCTGCAGCCAGCTGAGTCCTGCCTGCTCTGCTCTCAGTCCCCAAAAAAACAGCCCCAGTTTCCCTCCAATATCCCCCACAACAGCCCCTCCCCCGGCCATTGTCTTCTCCCCAGGTAAGAGGGTCGCCTGGGCCCCTCTTCTCCCCCCCTCCCCGTCCAGTGTTCTCCCCTCGCTGGGGTCAGCTGGGCCGGTTGCCGGGGTCCCTCTCGGCAGCCCCTTGTCTGTCTCTGGCCAGAACTGGCCCTGTCCTCTGAGCAGGGTCGGGGTCACCAGGGTCCCAGACACCACGACTCCAACTCTGGGCTGTTCTCTGACACAACAAACTCCCCCCCTTTGTCACATTAAACCAGTAACTTCTGGGCACTGAGTGCCCCCCTGTGTGCAACACCCCCCTTTGAACCCCCAAAACTCCCCACTTCCTCACATCTCTCCCCCCTTCAAGACCGAACTGAGCGGGGTCACTCTACCAGTGACCTGGGGAAGTTTGGGGCCCCGCCCCGGGACAAAGCCTCAGCTATGACATTGGCATTCCCCTTAACGTGGACCCTCCATGTCATAGTCCTGCAGGAGCCGGCTCCATCTCAGCCATTTGGAATTGGCCCCTTCATCCGGTGTAGCCAGGCCAGCGGGGAGTGATCGGTTACACTGGGAAATGTCGCCCAAACAGAGAAGGCTGCAGCTTTTTAAGGGCCCACCCCAGGGCCGGGCGTCCTTCTCTATGGCCGCGTCGTGCTGCTCCCGGGGCAGGAGCTTTTTGCTCAGGTAACGCTGGGATGTCTCTCCCCCTTGGAGTCACTTTGCGTTAGCACCGCACCCAGCCCCGTGTCGGAGGCGTCAGTGAACACCAGGAAGGGTTTGCTAAAGTCCGGGTTAGCCAGCACCGGGCCCTGGCTGAGGCCTCTTTCGGTGCCCCGAGAGCCCTCTGGCACCGCTCAGTCCAGACCCCCTTGTCGGGTTTGCCCTTCTTGCACAGCTCCATCAGGGGAGCGGCCAGGGTGCTAAAATGGGGCACGAACCTCCGGTAGTACCTGGCCATCCCAATGAAAGCCTGGACCTGCTTCTTAATCTGGGGAATGGGCCAGTCCTGGATGGCCTCTACTTTAGCCGGTTCTGGTCTCAGCCAGCTGCTCCCCACTTTGTGGCCCAAATACGTCACCTCGGCCATTCCCATCCTGCACTTCCCAGCTTTTACGGTCAGCCCGGCCTCCTGGAGATGGCCCAGCCCCTTCTTCACTTGGACCATGTGATCCTCCCAGGTCCGGCTAAAGACACAGATATCATCAGTATAAGCCAAAGCAAAGTCCTCCATCCCCCTCAGTAACTGACCCACCAGGCGCTGGGAGGGGGCCGGGCCCCCTTGAGGCCAAAAGGCAGGACCAGGAACTCAAAGAGCCCTATTGGGGTGATGAAGGCCGACTTCACCCGGGCCTCTGGGTCCAGGGGCACCTGCCAGTCCCCTTTGGTCAGGTCCATAGTAGTGAGGAACTGGGCCCCCCAACTTGTCTAGGATCCCATCAGCCCTGGGCATGGGGTCGGCATCGGACACGGTGATGGCACTGAGTTTCCAATAGTCCATGCAGAACCGGATTGTTCCATCCTTTTTGGGGACCAGCACCACTGGGGAGGCCCAGGGGCTGGAGGAGGCTGGATCACCCCAAGAGCCAGCATGTCCCCAACCTCCCTCTCCAGATCCCGGGCTGCTCTCCCAGTGACCCGGAATGGGGTACAGCGGATGGAGGGATGGGCCCCCATCTCCACCCGGTGCACAGCGAGGTTAGTGAGCCCAGGCCGGGAGGAGACCAGCTGCTGGTGGGAACGCAGCACCTCCCTGATCTCTGCCTGCTGGGCCGGGGTGAGCTGGTCCGCGGGGGTGATTGACTCCAGTGAGGCACCAGCCTCGGCCTCTGGGAGGAGACCCCCCAAGGGATCCTCCCCCTTCTCCTCCCACTGCCCACATGCGGCCAGCACCAGCCTCTCCACATCCCAGTACGACTTCATCATGCTGGCATGGTCACCCGCGGGGCAGCTCCACTCCAGAGCTCACCTCGTTACCTGTCTGACGACCTTGAAGGGTTGGTCCCAAGCTGCCTGCAGCTTGTTCTTCCTCACTGGGATGAGGAGCATCACTTGGTCCCCAGTGGGGTAGGAGCAGGTACGTGCCGAGCGGTCGTACCAGGCCTTCTGCCTCCTCTGGGCCTGGGCCGGGTTCTCCCCGGCCAGGCCCATGGGCTCAGCGCGCCTTTCCCGGAAGGTCAGTACGTCCACCACTGACTCACCGTCCGGAGAGGCCTTCCCCTCCCAGTCATCCCTCAACAGGTCTAGGGGGCCCTTCACCCTTCCCCTCCCAGTCATCCCTCAACAGGTCTAGGGGGCCCTTCACCCTTCCCCTCCCATTCATCCCTCAACAGGTCTAGGGGGCCCTTCACCCTTCCCCTCCCATTCATCCCTCAACAGGTCTAGGGGGCCCTTCACCCTTCCCCTCCCATTCATCCCTCAACAGGTCTAGGGGGCCCCTCACCCTTCCCCTCCCAGTCATCCCTCAACAGGTCTAGGGGGCCCCTCACCCTTCCCCTCCCAGTCATCCCTCAACAGGTCTAGGGGGCCCCTCACCCTTCTCTCCCATTCATCCTTCAACAGGTCTAGGGGGCCCTTCACCCTTCCCCTCCCATTCATCCCTCAACAGGTGTAGGGGGCCCCTCACCCTTCCCCTCCCATTCATCCCTCAACAGGTCTAGGGGGCCCTTCACCCTTCCCCTCCCATTCATCCTTCAACAGGTCTAGGGGGCCCCTCACCCTTCCCCTCCCATTCATCCCTCAACAGGTCTAGGGGGCCCTTCACCCTTCCCCTCCCATTCATCCTTCAACAGGTCTAGGGGGCCCCTCACCCTTCTCTCCCATTCATCCCTCAACAGGTCTAGGGGGCCCCTCACCCTTCCCCTCCCATTCATCCCTCAACAGGTCTAGGGGGCCCCTCACCCTTCTCTCCCATTCATCCCTCAACAGGTCTAGGGGGCCCCTCACCCTTCTCTCCCATTCATCCCTCAACAGGTCTAGGGGGCCCTCACCCTTCTCTCCCATTCATCCCTCAACAGGTCTAGGGGGCCCCTCACCCTTCTCTCCCATTCATCCCTCAACAGGTCTAGGGGGCCCCTCACCCTTCTCTCCCATTCATCCCTCAACAGGTCTAGGGGGGCCCTCACCCTTCCCCTCCCATTCATCCCTCAACAGGTCTAGGGGGCCCCTCACCTTTCTCTCCCATTCATCCCTCAACAGGTCTAGGGGGCCCCTCACCCTTCCACTCCCATTCATCCCTCAACAGGTCTAGGGGGCCCCTCACCCTTCTCTCCCATTCATCCCTCAACAGGTCTAGGGGGCCCCTCACCCTTCCCCCCCCATTCATCCCTCAACAGGTCTAGGGGGCCCCTCACCCTTCCACTCCCATTCATCCCTCAACAGGTCTAGGGGGCCCCTCACCCTTCTCTCCCATTCATCCCTCAACAGGTCTAGGGGGCCCCTCACCCTTCCCCCCCCATTCATCCCTCAACAGGTCTAGGGGGCCCCTCACCCTTCCACTCCCATTCATCCCTCAACAGGTCTAGGGGGCCCCTCACCCTTCTCCTCCCATTCATCCCTCAACAGGTCTAGGGGGCCCCTCACCCTTCCCTCCCATTCATCCCTCAACAGGTCTAGGGGGCCCCTCACCCTTCCACTCCCATTCATCCCTCAACAGGTCTAGGGGGCCCCTTACCCTTCTCTCCCATTCATCCCTCAACAGGTCTAGGGGGCCCCTCACCCTTCTCCTATACAGCACCTCAAATGGGGAGAACCCCGTGGATTCCTGGGGCACTTGCCTGTCCGCAAACAGCAGGTGGGGGTAAGTACTTGTCCCAGTCCTGCAGGTGCTGGTCCATGAAGGTTTTCATCATTCATTTGAGCGTCCCATTAAACCTCTCCACCAGCCCATTGGACTGGGGGTGATACGCTGAGCCCCAGGTGTGCTGGACCCCGCACTTCTCCCACAAACACCAGAGCAGGGCCGACATGAAGTGGGACCCCTGGTCCAGAAGGACCTCCTTGGGGAACCCCACCCTGCTGAAAATGGCCAGCAGCGCATCTGCCACCGTGCCTGCCTCAACAGAGGGCAGAGCCACGGCCTCAGGGTAGTGAGTAGCGAAATCCACCCCCACCAGGACATATTTCTTTCCCTTCCGGATTGCCCTACTCAGGGGCCCCACTAGATCCATCGCCACCTTCTGGAAGGCTCCTCTATGATGGGCAGGGGCCTCAGAGCTGCTTTGCACTTGTCCTGGGCTTTCCCCACCCCCGGGCAGGAGTCACGGGACCTGCAATCCCAGTGAACAGCGTCAAAGACCCCGGGCCAATAAAAGTTCTGCAGCAGCCTCTGCCTGGGGCGCCGGACTCCTTGGTGCCCCGAAAAGGGAATATCATGGGCTAGAAACAGCAGCCTGCGGCAGTACCTCTGGGGCACCACCAGCTGCCTCCTCACCTCCCAGGATTCAGTTTGCCCCGGGCCGGTCCATTCCCAGTACAGGAATCCCTTCTCCCGCAGGAATCTCTCTCTGCAGTCCTCCCACAGAAACCAGGACCCGGCACTGCCCTGCTCAGCTGGGGCCCTCAGCTTCTCTGAAGAGGGATTCTTACGCAGCTCCATCTTGAACTCGGCTGCTGGGCTGGTGTTTATTGCCCCAGCAAGTTGTGCCTCAGTTTCCCTGTCCTGGGCTGGAGGCTCTGGGCTGCCACTGTCCAGCCCTACCTGCGTTGCTTCCCTTCCCCTCTCTGGGGGATCCTGCACCCCTCACTGACTCTGGCTCCGGGTGAGGACCAGGGCATTCTGAGTGCTCTCCGGTCAGTCCTCCAGATCGTTTCCCATTAGCACCTCCATGGGCAGCTGATCATGAACCCCCACCTCTTTGGACCCCTCCTTGGCTCCCCATTTCAGGTGTATCCTCGTGACAAGCACTGTGACCGGGGGTCCGAACACTCCCCTCGGGGTTAGGTAGGCATCAGGCACTAGTTGGTTCGGGCCCCCCCTTGGGCCACGCCAGTGTCACCTCTGCCCTTTCTGGCCACAGAAGTTGCATCTTAGGTCCCTCGAGTCCCATACTGGGGGTTGTCCTGGCTTGGCAGTCTGGGGCCCCCCCAGGCTAGGCTTCCTGGAGTCCCACTTTCGAGGGGTCTCCGGGTGACTCCCCTTCAGGGCCCTGGTGTGGGTCTCTCACCTGTCCCCGATCTGCTGGCCACAAACTCATCCGCCAGCGTCCCTGCCCTGCGCAGTCTTTGGGCTGCCGGTCGGCCAGCCACACCTTGAGGTCTGGGGCAAATGTCATCAAGTTGCTCCAGCCCCACCAGGTTGTACACGTCCTCGGTGGTGGTGGCCCCGGCCTCCTTTCCCCACTTGTGGGGTGATTCCCCCAGCACGTTGGCCCCCTCCTTGTCGGTGGTGCCAGGGGACTTGCGCAGGCCCCGGAACCGTGTCTGGTCGCCTTGGGGCTCAACTCAACCTTCAGCAGCCAGGCCTGTTTGAACAGCTCCCCGTCCCCGTCTCCATCCCGCCCACCTGGCCGAATGTCACTACGGCCTCAGGCCCCAGGGTCGATCTGGTGCAGATCACAAGCCCTCTCGAAGGCTGGGAGAAAGGCACCTATGTCATCCCCCTCCTTAAACGGGGGAAGCAGCTTGGAGTCCAGCTCCCGCCAGAGCTGCCATCTCGGGGCCCTTCCCCACTTACCGCTGGACAGGCCTTCCTGGCCCGTCCACCTTGTGCTTCCGCTGCTGGACTCGGTCCTCTCGCTCTCTGCTTGTCCACCAGCCTCTGCTCCTCCAGCTCCAGCTGCTTCCCTCCCAGCTCCAGCTCCAGCCTCCACAGCTCCCCCGGGGAGAACCTGGATTGGGGCTCCTCTGCGCTGGCTGGGGAGTCAGCTCTGACAGACTCCAGGCTGCTACACTGACTGTCCCCCCACCTGGCTACTCCCTGGCTCTCTGGGCATCCCGGGAACCCTGCTGGGACCCGGAGCCTGTAGCTCCAGCTGATCCCTCTCTACCAGCTGAGCTATTAGCTGCTCCTTAGTGAGTCGCCCACGCTCAGCCCTCTCCCCCTGCGCAGACGGGCCAGGTCGCTCTGACGGAGCTGGGCACAGGCCATTTCCCTGCTGGTTCCTTCAACACCCTCGTTCGTTTCTGGCAATCACTCTTTGCACTGCGCTTGCGCAGCCAGCGGTCTACAGGGTGCACCTCCGAACCATCCTCTACCTCCACGTTGTCACGGCTCACAGGTGGTGCCCACACCTGGCCCCTCGGCTCCTGGGCGGACCCCCACCCCCCAGTGCGGCAGCCCCTTCTCGGGGAGCCCACTCCTCTCCAGCGGCAGTGAGACAGCCCTTTCTCGGGGTCCACTCCAGTGCGGTGACCCTCTCTTGGGGGGCCCACTCTCACCTGGGGGGTCCGCCCCTCTGCCGCTGGGATGGTGCCTCTCAGGGTCTTCAGCCGCCTGCCTCTGCCGTGAGCCCCTGGGGGGTGCCCTCCCTCTGGACCCCTGGGACCTCCACTCCCAGAGGGAACGGTGCCCCCCTGTTCTCTAGAGCAGAGCGACTCCCAGCCAGCACCAAACAGGAGGTTTATTGAGCTTTGAACACAGCAAAGGATCCCTCAGGCCAGTGGGCCTGGGCCCTCAGCCCCACGTCAGTCTCCCTGCAGCCAGCTGAGTCCTGCCTGCTCTGCTCTCAGTCCCCAAAAAAACCACCCCCAGTCTCCCAGCAGAGCCTCCAATATCCCCCGTAACAGCCCCTCCCCCGCCATTGTCTTCTCCCCAGGTAAGAGGGTCACCTGGGCCCCTCTTCTCCCCCCCTCCCTGTCCAATGTTCTCCCCTCGCTCGGACCAGCTGGGCCGGTTGCGGGGTCCCCCCTCTGCAGCCCCTTGTCTGTCTCTGGCCAGAACTGGCCCTGTCCTCTGAGCAGGGCCGGGGTCACCGGGGTCCCAAACACCACGACTCCAATTCTGGGCTAACAACCAACTCCCCCTCCCCTGTCACATTAAACCAGTATCTGCTGGGCACTGAGCCCCCCTGTGTGCAACACCCCCCTTTGGGCCCCCCAAAGCCCCCCCCTTCTTCACACCTCCCCCCCAGCCCGTTCCCTGGCTGCCCCTTCCCACGTTCCCTTCATGTCTGGCTCCTCTCCAGAGCCCCTGCAGGCACAAAATCTGCTGCTCTGCCCCTCCCCCGGCTCTGGGGTGGAGCTGGGGGGTGACGAGGTGAGTGTCTTTTTTACTGCTTCCCCGTGGGGGGGCCAGTCCGGGAGGGATCTGTTTGATTTTTCCTTCTTGCTTGCGCGGCCCCGACTCATTTTTCTGTGGGTCAGTGGCCCCGCCCCGAAGAAAGTTTCCGCCCTTGCAGGAGAGGAACTTCCCGGCCACCCTCTGCGGGAGGCATGCTTGGAAGGGGGCCCGCGAGTATTGGCTTTGAGCCAGCGCCATGGCTGTGCAGAGCCTGGCTGGTGATGTCCGACCCCTGGGCACGCTGCGCTGGCAGGCGCAGGCCCAGGCCCTGGCGCTGTGGACTGGCCAGGGGCTAGCTGCACAGTGCTAGCTTAGGGGGGTTACAGCAGCGAGTCTCAGAATTTGGCTTCAGCCCCAGGCCCCAGCGAGCCCAGCGCCAGCCCTGGCCACCCCAATAACAGGCTCCCGCCCTGCAATTGGGAACCGGGGAGCAGCCCTTTGGGCATTCGGGGTGCTAGCCTTGTCTCCAGCAGGCGCCAAGACCCCAGAGAAGGAGGCTGGGCAAGTCCCCCGCTGCCCTTCTGGTTCCAGCTCCGACAATTTAGGGTCTCATGGCACCATCTAGCGGCCACTGGCAGGTTCAGCTGCTGCCCGTGGCACTCACAAACAGGCTTGTGCTGTATTTGCTGTGGGAACTTCAGCGGGGCTCCGTCAGCAAGGCCAGGCCAAACCCTCATTGGCCCCCGTCCCTCAGGGCTTGGGCTCCGGGTTCTCCCTGCCCTGCAAGCAGAGATTCCAGCCAGCGCATCTCTGGCTAACACAGTGGGGTGGGGAACTGGCACTTTGACGAGCCCTGCAATCTGGCAGCCTGTCACCCCAAGCGCCGCAGAGGGGCTGGCTGCCTCGGCTGTCTCCAGTAGCCCTTTGCCTAGAAGCCTGAAACTCCCTCCAACACTTCTGCACATTTACTGGCACAGACCCTGAACGCCTGGCTTTGTGTTTCAGAACCCGCTGGGTGACCCCTCCAATACTGCCAAGCCTAAAAGCCAAAACTGTGCCTTAATGGTGTTTAATAACACATTTGGAGTTCTTTGTCTATGCCTCCGTGCTCCTAAGCCCCTACGCCATCCACACTACGACAGAAAGTCGATCTAAGCTAGGCAACTCCAGCTACACGAATAACACAGCTGGGGTCCACCTACCTTAAGTCCTGTTGCTGCAGGCTCTGTGTGGTGGGGGTCAATGGGAGAAACTCTCCCGTCAACTTCCCTAACTTCTCATCAAGGCATAGAGTAACAAAGTCGACAGGAGAGTGATCTGCGGTCGATTTGGCAGGTCTTCACTAGACCCACTAAATCGACCACCAGTAGTTCGATCTCAGAGCAGGATCCGGGCGGTTGTGTATGTTACCTGTAGTTCAGGTTCTTCAGATGAGATGATCTTGAGGTTTTTAGGTCCTGGCTTGACAAAGCCCTGCCTGGGATGATTTACTTGGGATTGGTCCTGCTTTTGGTCCTAATGTCCAACTTAAACCTCCCTGCTGCAATTTGAGCCCATCACTTCTTGTCCTATCCTCAGAGCTTAAGGCAGGGGTGGGAAACCTAAGGCCCGGGGGCCAGGTGTGGCCCCCGGCTTGCCTGGATCTGGCCTCTGAGGCTCAAGATCCCCCCAGTGTTGGGGAGTTCACACTGGTCCTCCATTCCCCAGTCATTCCCCCCGGGGCTGGAGCACACAAGATCCACTAGCCTGGGCCCCCCAGGCTCTGGTGTGGGAGAGGGAAGTGGAGAGTCTCTTTCTCCTTCTCCATCTGAGGCCGCCTCAGCGAGGGGTGGCTTTTTTTTTATCATGTCCCCTCTCAGTCTTCTCTTCTCCAGACTAAACAAGTCCAGTTCTTTCAGTCTTCCCTCGCAGCTCATGTTCTCCAGACCTTTCGTCATTCTTGGTGCTGTTTGTGGACTTTTTCCAATTTCTCCACATCTTTCCTGAAAAGTGGTGCCCAGAACTGGACACAATCCTCCAGTTGAGGCACAATCAGCACAGAGCAGAGCGGGAGAATGACTTCTTGTGCCTTGCTCACAACACTCCTGTTAACACATCCCAGGCTACGTCTAGACTGCACGCCTTTTTCGACAGAGGCTTTGTTGACAGTATCTGTGGACAAAGCCTCTGTCGACAAAGAGCGCCTAGATTACATGATGCGGATCGAACATTGATCCGCTTTGTCGACAAAGAGCGTCCAGACTGCCGGCCGCTCTGTCGACAGAAGAAGGCACCCGGAAGTGCTTCTGGCAGGTCACACGGGCAGCCTTAAAGTCCAGGTGCTGCTGCATGCCCTTTGCAGAGACACGTGCTTAAAGGGATCCCCCTGGACAGCCATTGCTCTGCTCCTGCTTCTGGCTTGCCGACCTCCTGGAGGGAAAGCAAAGCTGCTGCAGTGCTTGCTCTGGTTGCCCTGCTTCCTCGGACACCACAGCAGTTTATCTGCAGGGTTTTTTTCTGCTTTTCACTGTGGTTTTGGCCATGGAGCCTGAGCTGCCCCTGGGCAGGCGATGGCCCCACGCTGCCATACTGCAGCTTCTGCTGCATCTGCATAACTCTGTCATGAATCTCCTGCCCCATATGGACCCGGACCAGACCAACGAGACCTTTGTCCGGGATGCAGGAGCTCTGTCCTTGCCCCCAAACTGTTTTTGGGGGACAGGCAGATTTGGAGGCATGAGACGAGTTCGGACTGGTGGGACCGGCTCGTCATGGAGCTCTGGAACGACGACCAGTGGCTCCACAACTTCCAGATGCGGAAGGCCACATTCCTGGAGCTGTGTGCCTGGCTCGCCCCGGCTCTGGAGCACCAGGACACCCACCTGCGGCCCGCCATCCCCCTGCGGAAGCGGGTCACAATCACCCTGTGGAAGCTGGACATCCCCGACAGCTACCGCTCCGTGGGACTCCAGTTTGGCGTGGGGAGGTCTACCATCAGGGCCGTCTTGATGGAGGTAAGTCACTGCTGGGGGACAGGCCCTGCTGAGTGCGGAGGCTGAGAAAGGGGGACTGCCAGGCAAGGGCAAGGGGGCCGCTCCTTGGCCACCCCTGCGTTGATGCGGGGGAGGGGGACGTCCTGACAAGGGGAGGGGTGGGTCGGTGCGGGGGGGGGGGGGAGGGTTCTCTTCCCAAGCGCTTAGGTAACCTGTCTAACTCCCTGGTTTCTGTCTGTCTGTTCATCTCGTGCTGCAGGTGGTGAGGCCATCAGTGCGGAGCTGCTGAGGACGCTCGTCCGTCTCGGGGAGCTGGACAACATCATTGCCGGGTTTGCCGCCCTTGGCCTCCCCCAACTGCAGAGGAGCCCTCGATGGGACACACATCCCAATCCGCGCACCGCCCCGTTGAGCAGCCCACTTTATAAACAGGAAGGGCTACTAATTCCATGGTGCTGCAGGCCCTGGTCGACCACTGGGGACATTTTATGGACATTTGTGTCGGGTGGTCGGGGCGGGCACATGATGCCTGCATATTCCGCAATTCCTATCTGTACCGCAGGTTGCAGGCAGGAACATTTTTCCCCCAGCGATACCTTGCACTCGGGGACGTGCAGATGCCAGTGTGCATCGTGGCCGACGTGGCCTACCCCCTGATGCCGTGGCTCATGTAGCCATACACCGGCCAGCTGGATGCGAGCAAGGAGCTTTTCAACACGCATCTTAGCCAGGCTCGCATCCAGGTGGAATGTGCCTTTGGCCGGCTGAAATGGAGGTTCTGTTGCCTCCTCACACGCCTGGAGATGGGCAAACGCAACATCCCTGAGGTGGTGGCCGCATGTTGCATCCTTCATAACCTGGTGGAGAGGAAAGGGGAGGCCTTCCTGCCGGGGTGGGGGACAGGTGCTGATGGCAAGGAGAGGCCATTTCAGCAGCCCCGGATGGCTGCCATCCACCAGGCTCACCAGGCTGGTGTCCAAATCCGAGAGGCCCTGAGGAAGAGATTCTCAGAAGGAGCCCACTGACTCTCCCCAGAGCCTCCCCCATGGGGGGTTTGGCCTGGCCCACCCCTACCTGTCCCTCCACAACCCTCACCCTCTTCCCAGTCAGAACACAAAACAGACCCACTTTTCTTTGGACACAGAAATTTGCTTTATTAGAAACACTAGCAGTAAAGAAAATGTGCGAACTGTCGAACATGTTTTCGTTTAACTGTTCACCTGTTTATCCACAGAGTAAATGTCAGTCAAAAATAAAGAGTTTATAACATAACTGAAATGTCCTTTAACTGGGATGGTAAGGGGCTGAAAACCTGGAACGGGGAGGGGGCTCAAGAGAGCCGCTGCTTCCCTGCTCGCAGGGTCCTGCCACCTTCCTGCATCCTGGCATCGCCACGGCCTTGGGATCAGGTGGAGCGAGAGCCAGTCCTGGCCTGGGCAGGAGGGAGGGGCAGCTGTTGGGCCTGTGAGGGCTCGGGAGCAGGAGGGGCTGGGGGGGGAGAGGGGGCTGGAGGAGCAGGGGGGGCTGGGGGGAGAGGGGGCTGGAGAAGCAGGGGGGCTGGGGGAGCAGGGGCCTGGCATGCAGGAGGAGCGGTGCCCGTGACAGGGGCAGGCAAGCCGAGGACCTCCCGCATTGTTACACAGATGTCCATGCGCTGCTGGACCAGCTCATCCATCAGCCTGGTGCGCCACTCACCCTCTGCCTCCATCCTCTGCTGGAGGGTCCTGTTGAGGTCCTGCGGGGCCACTACGTGCTCCCTCAGCAGGTCCATGTAGACCCGCCAGTGCCTGCAGGTGCCACGGGTCCCGGATGCTGGTGGGGCAGGTGTGGTGCTCCCCTGTTGAGTAGAGGGTCTGGCTGTGGGGGAAAAGAGGAGACAATCACTGTCTGTGCACCCCACTGTCCCCGAGGGCATGCCGTGGCTGGCAGGGGCTCTCTCTGGACAGGAGACTCAGGGGTGTTACATGTGGCACCGTGTGTGAGTTGGGCAGCGGCCTGAAAGCCTCCCAGGTGGCCCACAGGGGAGGGGTTGAGGGCAGGGAAGGGGTTGGGGAAGGGGTGATGGGAAGGGGAGGGGTTGGGGGCAGGGAAGGGGTGACGGGGAGGGGAGGGGTTGGGGCAGGGAAGGGGTTGGGGAAGGGGTGACGGGGAGGGGAGGAGTTGGGGGGCAGGGAAGGGGTTGGGGAAGGGGTGATGGGAAGGGGAGGGGTTGGGGGGCAGGGAAGGGGTTGGGGAAGGGGTGATGGGGAGGGGAGGGGTTGGGGGGCAGGGAAGGGGTTGGGGAAGGGGTGATGGGGAGGGGAGGGGGGGTTGGGGGCAGGGAAGGGGTGACGGGGAGGGGAGGGTTGGGCAGGGAAGGGGTTGGGGAAGGGGTGATGGAAGGGGAGGGGTGGGGGCAGGGAAGGGGTTGGGGAAGGGGTGATGGTGAAGGGGAGGGGTTGGGGGGCAGGGAAGGGGTTGGGGAAGGGGTGATGGGAGAGGGGAGGGGTTGGGGGGCAGGGAGGGGTGACGGGGAGGGGAGGGGTTGGGGGGAGGGGTTGGGGGGGCGAGGAAGGGGTGACGGGGGGAGGGGGGGGGGGTAGGGTTGGGGGAGGGGTTGGGGGGCAGGGAGGGGTGACGGGGAGGGGAGGGGTTGGGGGAGGGGTTGGGGAGAGGGGTGACGGGGAGGGGAGGTGTTGGGGGAGGGGTTGGGGGGGCAGGGAGGGGTGACGGGGAGGGGAGGGGTTGGGGGGGGGTGGGGGGGCAGGGAAGGGGTGGGAGGGGGGGGTGGGGGGAAGGGGTTGGGGAGGGGTTGGGGGCAGGGAGGGGTGACGGGGAGGGGAGGGGTTGGGGCAGGGAAGGGGTTGGGGAAGGGGTGATGGGGAGGGGAGGGGTTGGGGGGCAGGGAAGGGGTGATGGGGAGGGGTTGGGGGCAGGGAAGGGGTTGGGGGAGGGGTGACGGGGAGGGGAGGTGTTGGGGGAGGGGTTGGGGGGGCAGGGAGGGGTGACGGGGAGGGGAGGGGTTGGGGGGCAGGAGTGACGGGGAGGGGAGGGGCTAGAGGGGGACGCCGGGGGTCCGGCCCGCGGAGTGACTACGAGTCCCAGCATTCCCCGGGGCTGGGTACCCGCGCACGGGGCTGCCGCATTGCATGCTGGGATCCTGAGCGGGCTGCCATTTCGTCGCTGCCCCCACTGCCGCGGCCCTGCTGTCATGGCGGGCGCGCCACGTGACCGTCTCCGGGGCCCGCCGTAAATCGCGGCGCTGTCGCAGCTCCCCCCTCCCCCCGTTACGGCACGCGCAGCGCCTCGCCGTGCGGTACGACGGCGGTTGGGCGGGTCGGTTGGCGCCTTTGTCCTCGCGGCAGAGCTGGGCGGCGGCCTGAGGCGGCGAGCGGGCTCCGGAGCCACGGTACGTGCCGGGGGTGGGGCGAGGGGCCGCGCCCGCCGCGGGGCCTGCGCTCCCTCGGCCGGGGCCGCCCCTGCCGGGCGGGCGGGCGGGCGAGCGCGCGCGCGGGCCTAGCGGCTGAGGCGGCCGCCGGGCCGCAACGCGCCTGCGCAAGCGCCGCTGCCTGGAGGCGGGAGCGGCCCGGCCTGGGCCCGCCGAGCGGGGAGCCGCCAGGCCCGGGAGCGCGTCGCGCGCGGCCGCGTCTGTTCGGCGAATAAAGGCTTCGGCCGCGGTGTGCGTGTGTCTGCCTGTGCGCGCGGGGCCGGGCCGCTCGGAGGTGAGGGGCCTCCGGGGAGCGGCGGGGCGGGGCGGGGCGGGGCGGTCGCTGGCCCGCTTGCCCCCGGGGGACGTTGCGCTGACCCCGCGCCGATGTGCGCATGGCCTCGCCGGAGACTGGGCGGGAGCGCTCTCCGGGGTTCCGCACAGGGGCTTCCCGTGTAAGGTGCCTGCGCACCTAAGGCCTCCTCCGGAACGGGGCGCCTCTCGCAACGGCTGGTGGGGGCGCTTTGCTTTTCCCGTCCGTGACCGTTAAAGATTGTAAGGGGCGAGCTGCACTTCCTGCCACCGCATTCCCGTCCTGAGGCCAGCATCGCTGCCAGCTGGAGGTAGCCAGGAAAGTTGCGGTGCTGTGGCCAGTTTGTGTCCTGCGCGTGTTAGTTCGGTGGTACAGAATATGGTATCCGTATCCAGCTTTCTCCTCTGTCACTAGGCCAGAAAGAGCGAAGGTGCTTGTGAGATGCTAAACCCTTCATTTCGTAAACAGAGGTATTTGACATTTCTAACACTTGATGGTGGCAGGGGCAAAAAAGAAAGTGGGGATGAAGAGGCGTTAAGTAAGGTCATCCCACCAGTAGAACAGAAGCAAAAGCTGAGTACAGTGCTCTAGGAGAGTAAAGTTCTCCCATTCATCATTCGTCCCACCAGGGTTCCCTCTACATTGTGCAGCTCTGCCACTGCCTAATAAGCCCCATCCAGGGGCTCGGGGCTGCTGCACACAGAGTTGCCACAACCCAGCAAGAGGCATCTCTTCTCTGGCCACAGCAGCAGGGAGTTGCTGGGCCAGAGGCTTGCAGAACCAGGCTGAGAGGGGTTTTAGGGGCTGCAGGTACATTAACCCAAGCACCAGGAAACTGTCTCCACAGCTCCTATTGGCTGGAGCTGTGGGGGGGATGGGGATCCCTATAGGTGAGTGCCAGCCTCACTGAGCCACCTGTTCTCTCTCACCTTCCAGATGGGAGCTGCTCCAGGTAAATGCCTCATACCCCCAATCTCTTGCCCTAGGCCTGATCATCTTCTACCATCTAAGCTTCTTCCTAGATCCTCATACCCCAACCCTGGGCTTCATAAACCCTAACTTCTGCCCACACCCACACCCCAATCTCCTGCCCTGAACCTGCTCCTGCACTCTAAACCCCTTGGCCTCAGCCTGGCACTCCCTCCTGCACTCCTCAGCCCCACTTTAGGGCCCACAACCCAGTCCCCTTCACATTCTGTACCCTTCATCCCCGTCCCTACCACAGATGGTCTTTGTGCAGAATGAATTTTGTTATGTGCACCAATATGAAAGTGATGTGTCTCATTATCTCCATATTAGTGCGCACACAATTAATTCAGCACACGAGCATAAAAAATAAAGAGGACACTGCTTCCCATTGCTCTTTTTCCTTCTCCTTTTGGCTTGTCTGACCCAGTGTTTCTCAACCTTTTTTTCTAAAGTACTCCCTTAAAAAAAAAAAAAAAAAAAAAAGTACCCCGCCCCCTCTCTAACCCAATGCAGCCACACCTCCCCCAGAGCCAGGCATCCCAGCCCATCCCTGCTCTAACTCAATGCCCTCCTACAGAGCCAGGCACCCCCAGCTCTCCCGCTCTAACCCAGTGCCCCTCCCCCAGAGCCAGGCACCAGATGTATGGTAACCTTACTTTTGAAGTGCCTGTTCCTGCCAGTGCCAGGCTCGCCCCGTAGGTTGTGCGCTCCCACCTCAGCCCAGTGGGGACACCCCCCCCCCCCAGCATGGCGCCCAGGGGCAACTGCCCCCTCTTACTCCACCACTGATGCGGGGGCATCCTTTGGAGCAAAGCTTATTGTGCCACATCACCACCTTTTAGTTCCTCTCTGCAGCGCCACGGGGAAGGGGTGATGGGGATGCATTGTACTGAGCTGCTGACCAGGGTGGGCGTAATGCGCATCTCCAGGTTCAGCTGCCCTCCCTGCTGGGAAAGCAAACTAGGAGAGGTGGCCGTGAAAGTGATTTTTTTTTTTTCTCTCTGCCCAAACCCGCTCCCCCCCCCCCCCAAACTTGGAACTGCCCTAGATCTCACTGGAGCCTCCGCCACTGCAGCCACGTGCTTTTCCCACCAGCACTGTGGCGTGTGCACGGAGTGGCTGTTAACGTCCGGGCACACGGCTCTGAACATTCAATTTGACAGGCACGTGCCACTGCCCCCTTCCCGATCCCCTTTGCAGGGCAAAATCTCAGACATTTTTTGCCAAATTTCACTTGTGTTGATGCACCCCCCCCAGACTTCTCTCAAGTTCCCCTAAGGGTATGTGTACCACTGGTTGAGAGACACTGGTCTGACCTAAAGCTAGCTATCTGGAAGAAGAGCTGCTTTTCCTAGGGGAAAAGCAGATTCTTGCTATTTTTTTTGTCAGTATATCATAAAGTTTCAACTCTAGCAGAGGAAAGTGGCTTCTGCTTGTGCCCCTTATCAGCACTGGAACTTCTTCCTCTATTGAGTGCTGGTCTACACTATCCGGGAGAACCGTCTAAGGACTCTAAGCTATGCAACTTCAGCTATGTGAATAGCATTGCTGAAGTTGACTGACTTAGATCTATTTACTGTGGAGTGTTAACTCCCCTTGTACTTCTTATTGAGGTGGACTAGAGCAATTCGTGGTTGATTTATCATGTCTGCTAGGTCCAGCTGGTTGCATAGACATATCCTGAGACCCTCCTTTAGCTTCCCTTAACTGGATTCTTAGAAGGAAGCTGAATGGGGGAAATCATTTTCCTGCAGCTTTATCACAGCAGCTGGGACACACCTCCTTTCTGATGGTAATATTGTGAACTTACCTATGCCTTCAACTAAGAAGGTAAGGGCTGGAAACGGTGAATAGTCTCACATTCAAGCCCTATGCTAGCTACTTTTTGGGCTTGCAGATTTCAAAGGTTACCTGAAAAAAAGAAAAGAGAATCCTTTTTTGCTGCCTCATGATGTAGAAAGAATAGGGTTTTTCATCTTAAAGATTTTCTATGTGAACTTTACATTAGAAATAAAGATCCCTTCCAGATTGTTTTTCCTGTAGAACTGTGGACACATGGAGATTTGTGGGGTTTGACAGCTCAAGAGACTGAAATATGGACAGTTGAGTGGGGGGGGAGAATTTTTATGTTGACCATTTAAAGCTCTTTCTTTACACCTGTTTAAGACTCTGAAAACACAAGAATAATTCATTAAGTATTCACAGCACCTACTACTTCAATTAATCATTGCCAATACTCAGTTAGTCTTCCTATAGACAGGATGCTCTATATGTGGTGTTTCTAATATTTAAGTTAAACTAGGGGGTTGCCTCCGCTCACTCAGCTCACCAATCCCCGCTTTCTGTCCGCAAAAACCCCTTGCTTGCTATGCTCGCCACCCCCACCTCCTCGGCCACTTTTGCAGCCAGAGAGCATGATGATGTCATTGCGCAGCCGGAAAAACTTTTTAATTAATATATATATATATAGAGCGAGAGAGAGAGAGAGACTGTCCTTTCAGGCATTCTTTATATACATCCTAAAGAAGTAAAAATTGGCGCACATTTTCTTTTTGCAGTTCGCTTTGAAATGTGTAAATCAGGGGTGAGTCACCTCTTTTGGGTCAGGGGCTGTACACAAGTGAGAAGCAAAAAAAAAAACCCCTCATTTATGTGGCTCCTGACTGAGAAGGAGAAAGATGCTCCCCACATTTCCCTTGGCACTTGAGCCTGGGGGGGGCCCAGTCTAGTAGATTTTGTGTGCTCCAGCCCCAGGTTGGGGGCAAAAGGGGGGGGTTAGGGCACTAGCACAGGCTCCCCAGTTCTTGGAGGGATCATGAGCCTTGGAGGCCAGATCCAGGCAAGCCAAAGGGAACATCTGTCCCCGGGCCTGAGGTTCTCCATGCCGGTGTCAATGAAACAACTATTGTTACTAGCCTTTCAAACTTACTATGAACATGGGTGTAAATGAACTTCAGAAAAGATCCCTTGATATTACAAATCCTGGAGTGATTTTTGTGACAAGACAATTCCAGGGTTTTTTTCCATTGGCAAAATTATATGGCACTAGAAAAAACAGTGCAAATCCATTTTATCTTAAGAAATCTAATTTGCTTATCCAGAGGCTACTCTTCGAAGAAAACTACACCGGTGTTTGTAATTATGGGATTAGTCAAACTATGACTCATAAAATCCTTTTACACTTTCTTATTGGCATGTTCAAAATATTTTTTCCAAGTAACTTTCTTAATTTATTCTCCTCCCCCCCAAAAAAAGTTAACCCCCCCCCCATCCCAGCAAAAAACTCCATTCTTTACTCCTACTATATCTTTAAGCATGTTCTCAGTTTTTTGCTTTAGCGTTTTACTGATCTTATTTTACCTAAAACCTGTAAGTTGTGATGGCTTCAGTATCTCTCTTTAGAGTCAAAGAGTTTAATGCCAGAAAGGACCACCAGATCATATAGTCTGAACTTCTGTATATCACAGGCCTCCAACACCACCCAGCACCCCCACCAGGCTGGATAAAATTTTTCAATTTTAATTGAAAATGAAAAAAAAAAATCTGTATTTCAATTGGATTTTTGAGTTTAAATGATATTTTTTTTTAAATTAAACTTAAAATGTAATTTGAAATTAATACTATAATTTCTTACAGCATTTACATAAATATACTGAGTCTATGAACAGTTATCAAAACCTGGAGTTAAAAGCTGCTTTTTACATAGAGAATTGGGGGGGCTCTAATTTTTAGGCCAAATTTTACAAATATGGCACAATAGGTCATACTGTATTAAGGACTTGTTTAATAAAATCAATTTTATATGCTTTGTGCATTTAATTAAATTCCAGTTATTCTGATCCTGCTGGACACAAATTAATGAGCAATAAATTAATCTAGTAAATTTATATATTCATCAAGGTGGGTTTGATTTGAATTGTGATTTAAATCACTAGTCAGGAAGACTCGATTTAATCATGGTTTTCTACATAAAAGTACATTCTTTTTGGTTGTTATAACCTTAATATATATAATCTGCGCAACTCAGGTAAATGTAGGTTTCATTTTTAGAAAGTACACACTATATATTTTTAAACTGATTTATTTTGAAGACTTTTCAGATTAGTTTTACAGTTATATCAGAAAATGAATGATTAGTTATTTCATTTACCAAAGAGAATTGAAGCAGATATTATGAAGTCATTGGGGAGGTGAACTATCTCCAATTCAATAGTTTAATCATTACTATTTGGAGGATTTTCTTGACATGATATATTAGGAGGAGAACATCATCAGACAGACATTTAGATTGTTGTTTTCGTTAAATAAAACATGTATTCTGGATTTTTCTTCAACAGCAAACGTATACTATTTTAACAAAGCAAGCAATATGATTTTCTTGACTTTAGTTAAACATTCAGGGTTTTTTTAAAATTAGGTTTGTTTTTGTTAAAATTGTTTTTAACTAAAATAGTGAAATGAAATATTTAAAAAAACAACAGATCGATTGTCAGCCAGGTCAGCATGAGATACTTAAAATATTGGCGTCTGCAGCTAACTTAGTTGTCTTCACCTTTATTTTCCTGTTTGTTCATAATCTGGAAAAGGAAAAACAAGCTTTCCTGCTTTTTCATGTCCCAAACTATTTCTTAATTTGGAATTAATTAGTCCAAGGAAGAAAATATTCTTTCTAGACTAGCAGAAGCAGCCACTGCTGTTAAAAATGAGATTATCACTTCAACAGTCTCTGAATCCAAGTGCTTAAGTGACTTCCAGTTCACTGGTGTGACTTTCTATAAAACATCATCAGCAAACATATATGATTCACCCTTTGCTTTGAAGTTTATTATAGTTGGCATTATGGAGGGATGATTGCTGGATGCCTGTATCATAGCCAACTCTGCTTCTTTGGCAGTTAAGGTTTGACCCTGGTACCAGGTATTGAGAATATTTGCAAGAAAATGAGCTGGAAATAGTGCTTGTCCCGTTCACTTTTTAATGCTCGTAACTTAACTTTGTCATTGCGTATTTCTCTTTTTTAAGATCTCACTCAGTTCCTTCCAGACTTCAATGACATCAACAGTAAAACAGAGATTTCCCTGAATTTTGTTTAAAGCTATGGAAATAGGCTTCAGCATGCATTTGATATTTCTCTTAAGCCCAATGTTGAGAACTTTGGCTGTAACAGTGCCATCTATCTCTTCACAGTTTTGTTCAAACTTTCATCAGACTAGGCCAGTTCTTGATGTAGTGCCCAAAACAATCCACTACTGAGTTCCATCACATGTCTTGTGGGAGAGTTAGCTTGGTTCCTCCCACTTTTTTAGAGCAGCTGCTCAGGATTATTGTGGACATTGCTCCCATCCAGACCCAGGTTAACAATTTTAACCTCTAGACTTTTTGCACACTGCTCAATTTATCTTTCATACACTTTATCCAGCAGTTTGCCTGTGACATCTGCTCTATTGGGTGAACTGTATCTTAATTAGGGATGTCAACAAGTAGTCAACTAGATGATTAACCAATAAGCCTAGGCTTATCAGTTAATCTTTTTCACTACTCGCATTACCGCGCCCCCCCCCCCCCCCCGGCTGCCTCAGATGGGGTGGAGCAGGTGCTGGTTACAAGCTGGTTCCCCCCCAGCACCTGCTCTGTAGTGCTGCGGAGCAGCCTCTGTCCATGGAGAGCTTGGACCCCCCCACAGGCAGGGGCTGCTGCCACCCCACACTGCTGCCTCTGTATCAGCGGCAGCAGCGCGGGGCAGCAGGCTGCTGGCCCACAAAGGGAGCTGGTTTTTAAACTGGCTCCCATTGCAGACCAGCTCCTCCTGCCATCCCACACTGCTGCCTCTGATACAGAGGCAGCAGTGCAGAGTGGAAGGGGGCTCCCAGAGAGTGATGCCGGGAGTGCACTGGCTGCCAGCCACGCCCCTTGGGACTATCAAATAGTCATGTAACAGCAAAGATTTCATGCGGTTACATGACTTTTTTTTACCCGAGATCTAACTTCCCTAATCTTAATGACTGAACCATGTTAATGAAGTGTGGGTTCTCAATTATATGGAAAGGCAAGTTTGGTGAATAAACAAACCTGGCAATTCTTTTCATCAACAGCCTCTTTTTTTTCATCTGGTTCCTATCACAAACTTTTCTATGGTTGCTTCTGGATGATGGAGACTTTTTTCTTTTTGCTATTGTGGTTGTGTGTGACATACATGATGAACACTATCAGTGGCAGATAACTCTGGAACTGTAGAACATGACGGTGGTGTTGAAGATAGATAGAATGAGAATTCAAGAATAGTCCAGAAGGAATACAGGCACTCCTTAAGAAAGAAGTATGGAAAAAAAAAAAGTTTACCAACCTGAAGATCCTGCATGTTCAGACATGTTCCTTTCATCTTTATGAGAAGGAACTAGAGAAATAATAGTATAGTCGATTAGATTAACCGATAAGCAAAAGCTTATAGGTTAATGCTATAGACTATATTCATTTCCCTCTTCCTTTCTCCCTGCCAGTAAATTTAGCAGCAGGCTGGCTCAGTCCTGGCTTGCGACGGGTCTGGGACTTACACTTTAAATGCAGAGCTGCAGCAGGGGTATTAGGATCTGGGTAGGCAGGCAACCCAGCTCAGTTCTGGCTTACGCTAGGTCTGGGACCCACCCCTGTTTCAGCTGTGCATTTCAAGCGTATTAAGGGGCAGGTAGGCAGCCCGGCTCAGTTCTGGCTCACGCTGGGTCTGGGAGCTCAGACCCCCCACTAGACAGGGACTACTGCCACCCCACGCTGCTGTCTCTTTCTCAGAAGCAACAGTACAAGGCAACGGGCAGCTGGTCCACAAGAGGAGTTGGTTTTTAAACTCTCTCCCTTCTGGACCAGCTCCCGCCTGGCATCTTGTGCTGCTGCCTCTGATACAGTGGCTGCCGGCCCTGCCCCCAGGGACTATAGAATAGTCGACTAGCGGATAAAATTTCATGAGGTTACTCGATTATTCAATTAGCCGATATTTAATATCCCTGGAAAGAACACTTCTCATGATTTTGGTTCATTCAGACAACCAGACCTTGCATTTCTTTGTTGCACTGTTTGCATCTTGCATGCATGCCTGTCTTACCCTTTGGTAGAGGAACTGCATTAAAATGTTCCCAAACTGGGTCTCTCTTACAGCCTGCTGCTATTATAGGTTTTCCTTCCTCATGAAAGAATGGTATAGTAGATCTCAAATCAATGAAGGCTACACTCAGAAAGGCCTCAGGACTTCTGGAATATGCTGCTTGAACAGTTTCACTTTTATTTCTGCTGCCTCTCCCTCCCTTCTCACGTTCATCTCCAGACTACTCCTTGTCCAGATCTACTCCACCCCCAACGTTCTTCTATTCATTAAACTTTCTGAAACTTTGTACCTTTATAGAGAGGTAAAGTATTGACTCGGTGTACACAAATTTGCAGAGGGCCAATAGTGGTCTGTTTCTCACCTCTTATGTATTATTTATTTCAAAACATTTTTGCTGTTAACAAGCATGTTATCTGCAGAGGCACAAACCCACAGTTTGAGAACTGCAAAACTAAACATCTCTGCTATCTTCTGCACTGAGTCCCATTCGGTAGATAGAAAGATTAACTTAATCATCGATACAGAAGCCTCTGGAACCCCATAATACTGGATCCCTAATCCATGAACTCTTGGAACTTTTCTTAAACATTACATGAATATGTTGTCTCCTACTATAGAATTACAATGTATAATCCCTATTCCATGATGAGGTATCTTTGAGCTATAGTGTATCTTAATTAAAACTATATTTAGACAAGTTTTTTCCTCAAGGATTTTATCAAAAAAGTCCTATTTCAATATTTAAAAATGATTTTTGATTAAAAAAATCATTGATTTTTATCCACCCTGATATTCACGATTTCTAAGCAAACTGAAAAAGCACAGTTAATTAAGATTCTGAAAATATTAGTCTTACTAATTGTTTAATGTACACTCAATATTGTTATAGTATACCCACCTAGGTAGCAAAAAGGTATACAAAATCTGATATAAAGGCTCTTTTAGTTGTAAATCAGCATGTTTTAATGATTGATATCAACCAATGTAAGTGTACTTTTTTAGTAAATAACTCAAGTACAGATGGAAAAGTTGATTAACATGGAGCTTTCCATTTGGCGATTTTAAATGACCTTGATTTAAATTAGTCTACTCTGATCCCCATACTGACTTAACAGGTGATTAGCCCCCAGGAGATGTTGCTGGTATTTCTAGATTTGTCTACAGAAAAGAAGATTTATAAAATTCTACTGTTGATATCACTGGTGGAGAAGATGAATAAGTGGGGAGTAGTGTAGCCCAGCTTCAGTAGGAGCTGACTTGTTGCTGGGGAGCAGATTGGGACATAGGAATTGCACCTCAGTGTTGGTATGAATGGGAAATCAGATTTTCACTTATTGGAGCATTTTGGTTAAATGATTCAATTACTGTCAATTTAAAAAAATCTTTTGAATGAATTCACCTTAGATTTTTGAAAATCTTTTTTCATGCCAGTGTCTCATTATACATTGCTGCTATCAAGATGTCTATTTCCTGTTTATTATTTTAGTATTTAAAAGTCTTTACCAATGTACTGAATACTTAGAGGCTACAATAGTGGACCCTGTAGAAAAGCCTAAAGATATTACTCACTAATTAGATTTACTGATTAGGATGTTCCTGTATGAAATGACTGTCTTATTTTCTTTCATTTGGAATTAAACTTATGAAAACATACTCTTAGAGTGATCAATCATGGATTTAAAATTAAGAGTTTGGGCTGGAATTTTCCTTTTTAGCAGGACATGAAGATCAAACCCAATGCACAGCACAACGTAAGATACAGTTTTCTGCCAAACTTCAAATCATCTGTGTAAGGATTTCTCTTGAACTCAGCTTGCTTAAAGCAGACCTTGTTGACCTCTAGTCTGCAAACATGTTAACATTAACCTTGTTCCAATGTAATTGTAATTGTCATGGATGTGAAATGATATGCATGGCCATTTTTCTTTTTTGCGAAGAGTTGCATTTGGAACGAAAACAAAATGGCTCGAGGACGCACGAGCAATAGCATCAAACAGAGCGACTTCACTAACAGCACCAATCCACAGGATTTAGAGAGAAGACTTTTTGTCGGCAATTTGCCCACAGACCACATGACTCGTGAAGAAATGGAAGAGATATTTTCAAAATATGGCAAAATCAGGGGTTAGTATTTTATTTTGTTATGGCTGGGAAATCAGTCAGAAACTTAATTTTCATGCTACATCTGATGATAAAGGTGACAGTGAAAAGTGACCTTTGGTGACATTTTTCTTTATCTGCATTTTCCCCGAAAACTAACTTTCTTTAGTACAACTGAAGCCTGAGACATGTTAGAGCTATGGCAGTTTGTTTTATCCTTTTGGGTTTGCAGTATGGTTCTATACAAACAAGTCTATCCTTTCTAGGGCTCTTGTATTCTCTTAATTGGATGTTGGTCACTTTAGTGCCTTTTGGTCACTGTCTTGTCAGAAGAAGTTGGGCTGTTATATAGTATTTCATAATTGCCTTAGCAACATTTTTCCCATTTTGGTAAACTCTCCTTTGTTTTGGTCCTGGTTAACTTATTGGAGTGTTCCTATCAAGCTTGGATAGATGTTCTTGGGTAAAGTCCCTTTGTCTGTTCAGCCCTGTGGGGTTTATATAATGGCCTGCATGTGGTAGTACTGTCCCTTAGTTGTAACTGGTCTTGCCCTGCTATTAATTTTTCCAGCCCTCAGCATGTTCCATGGCTATGGGTTCGTGCAGTATGAACGTCTAGAAGACGTCCAGGCCGCTCTGGACGGTGAGAAGGGTCGCCTTTATAAAGGGTATAGATTAGGTAAGGAAAACTGCTCCATGCTACTCATACTGATGCCAGCATGCATTTGGGTAGAAAGAGGGCTTCTTAAAAATCCATGGAAAGACCATTGTGTGAAACCTGCCTTGAATATTAGTTTACATTTGTTATCAGGCACTTTATTTTTTTGAGTTCTTTGTTCTAGTCTTGTTTGTGATACAGTAACTGCTCTGCTCCCTCTTGATATTTTGGTCTTCTCCATAGGGATATGTAAGTAGTTGGTGCTAAACCAAAGAAACCTGAGTGTTCTCTATCCTTTACTGAACTTTATTTTTTTCATCTTGACACATAAAGGGAATTGATCACATAACTAAAAGTTAGTCTGGTTGCTTAGGTGAAAGTGATTGTGACTTGACTATATTGTGTGCAAATAGAATAAATTAATATAAAGTAGGGATGTAGAAGTGTAACTGTTAAGTGGAGGCTCATCAGTTAACCATTATCTGTTACCATTAAGTTACACTCAGGCGGGAGCTGGTGTGCGCTGGTAGCCAACTGCCGCCCCATGCTGCTACCACTGATACAGAATCAGCAGTGCGGCGGCAGCAGCTAGCTCCCCAGGAGTGTGGTTTCAGGCAGGAGCCAGTGTGCGCCAGGAGCAGGCTTAAAAGCAGGCTCCCAGTGCATGTCAGTTCCCAGGAAACTAATTGCTGCCCTGCGCTGTGGGTGCATGTAACCACTGAAAATCTCAGCAATTACACAATTACCCTATTACCTGCTTTTTATCATCCCTAATTTAAAGTATTTTGGTACTTTAAAAAGGCCAGCTTCACAAAGCAGAGAACAATTGAGTAAGGATGTAAAGGAGCAGTCATTTGACTAATCGTGCATCGACTACACAAGTAGTCAGTAAGCGGAGCCACTCTGCAGAGCCGCAGTGGGGGTAGCTCCCGGAGTTGGCGCTGCAGCTCTGCATTTTAAATGTAGTAATTGCTCGGCAGCTCTTACTACATTTAAAATGCAGAGGTGCAGTGGTTCTGGACTGGTGCGAGCCAGGACTTAGAAGCCCTTGTTCGCAACAGCCAGGGCTGGCTGCGGACAGGGGCTACTGCTGGAGCAGGAGCTGCTTCGTGACAGCAGCCCCCATCTGTGGGGAGGCCTAGCTCCCTGCTGGGATTCCCGCGGACAGGGGCTGCTGCTGGACCAGACTTAGTCTGCCACGGGCAGAAGCTCCTTTGTGGCAACTTCCCTAATCCCCTCCCCGCTGGAGATGGTGCTGGAGGGAGCCAGCTTTTAAACCAGCTTCCCCCAACTCCATTTGCTGCCTCTCATACTGAGGCAGCGGGTGGGGAGGGAGCAAGTACTGACTCGATAAGCTTAGCCTTCTTGGGTAGTCGAGTACTCAACTATTCGCTTACATCCCTACAATTGTGTCAGGTCAGCTGAGAGAGAAAATTTAAACAGAAAAATGTGAATTAAAATTGATGAAGGAAGCAAGAGAATGCAAGGAGAAAACTGTGGCCATCAGAGTTAAGGACCGGAAAGAGAGTTGAAGGGTATTAGGAATGAAAGGAACCCTTGACAATGGCATTGGCCTGTTACTAAATGGAAATGATAAAGTTGTCAGTTATGGAAAAAAAGGCAGCCCAGGTGTCCAATAAATATTTCTGTTCTGTATTTTGGCTGAGGCGCTCTTTAAACCATTAATGTTGATTTTTTGATGTCTTGGGAAACTAGAAAGGTTCCAGAAGAAAGATAATACTGTACCAATATTTAAAAGGTGTAAATGGGGTGACCAGACTCCGTTATAAGCCTGTCAGCTGACAGTGATCCAGGCAAAATAATGGAACAATCAGTATGAGTTTATGGAAGATAGATCTTGTCAAACTAGTTTGATATTTGTTGATGAGATTACAAGTTTGGTTGATAAATGCAGTAATGTTTATGTAATAGCAATTGTAGTAAGAAACTAGAACAATAACAATCAACGTGGCAGATTATGGATAGTTTGTTACTTGCAAAAATTGGATTGCTTGGTAAACTGGGCATAAGCAAACATGTCACATAGGAACAAAGATTTAAGGCTGTATTTATAGGAGGGGGATTCTCTATCCTGGAAAGCAATTATTCTGAAAAAGGTTTGGGGGCTTATGGGTAATCAGATGAATAGTCTCCTAGTGTATGGCTAAAAGGGCTAATGCAGTCTCTAGGGGAATAGAGAGTTGGTGTTAAGAAGTTAGCATTATCTCTGTATTCGGCATTGGTGACCACTTCTGAAGTACTGTGTACAGTTCTAGTGTCCACAATTCCGATATTGAAGGTTTAGAGAAGAGGCAGTAGAATGATGAAGGGCTTGGGAATCATACCTTTTGGTAAGGTTCAAAGAGCTCAGTTTAATTAGCTTAAAGAGAAAGTCATGAGGTGACGACCCCACAGCCTGTGTAAATACACCTACATAAAGAATAGAAATTTGATAGAGGTATTTTCAGTCTAGTAGCCAAAGGTATAACAAGATCGCTGATTGGAGGATGAAACTAGACAAATTTAGACTAGAAATAAGGTTTAGATTTTTAACAGTGAAAATTAACCATTCTCACAGTTTACCAAAAGTTGGTGGACTCTTCATCACTGGACATTTTTAAATCAAGATCTATTTTAGAAAAATGTGCTGTGCTGTAGTGCAACCACAACTGTTGACTTGATTCCTGCTTTCAAATACAAGAATATCCGATGGCCTGTGTTGTGCATCAGGTCAGACTAGATGATCACAATGGTTCCTTCTGGCCTTAAAATCTATGAAAACCTTACAAAACAAAAGACTTCAATTTTCTTTTGGAAAAAGTGTCTTGTGAATGTTAAATATTTAATCTGTAAATGCTGGTGACACAAAATAAAACGTTCTTGAAAACTGTTCATTTTTCAGAACAGAAGAGTCCTTTGAGTAAATCCTTTTTTTAATGCATGTCCATTTTGAAGACTTAGAAAATATTAAACCAAGGAAGCAGTGTTGCACTTAAAGGGTTACATCTGGTAAAAGAATATCCTGCAGTGAAAAGTCAAAATGCAGTGAAAACAGGACTACCTTAGATGTACATTTCTATGCACTAAAGCTGAATGTCAGGAACAGTAGGGACCTCAAAAAACCAAACAGTAAAACCCCATTTTTGCATTGCACTGAAACACTTTCACAAATACACTGAAACTCCTTTAATTGTCTCCTTGATAAATAGATTTGTTCAGAGAATAAATGTTCAACATATCTCAAGGTAAATACAGTAGAAAGTTGCCATGTTAAATAGACAAAACACCCATTCATTTCTTAACCCACTGAAATGGTCTTAAATAATATCCTGTGAGTCTCTGTGCCACACACATGTTTCTTGGATCACCGCTACTAATGCACAAATGGTATTTGCCTTTTCATTCATTGTCAAAACATCCCTTGTTTACAATAAGAATAAAGATTGAACTTAGCATCTTTGTTTTCTTTGCTGAATTTTACAGTCAAAGCTTGAGAAATTAAGGTAGATAGTAAAACCACTAAGTTTCTGCTTACAGAACTCTACATACACTGTTTTATTTATTTTTCAGTTTCAGGAAAATTGAAAGCTATACATTATTTAAATACTTAGGGTAATCATAACTGTTACACTGTTAACTCCACAAACAAGTGATGTGTAGCATTTAGTTGGTTTCCTTTTTTTAAAGGTTCTCATGATTGAGAACAAAGTGCCCTAAACCAAGCATTACTTTGGAGTGGTTTTGTTCTTTCCCGCTTTCAGATAACCTCATCATCTCTCCGCTACTATTGATGTTTTCATCGTTTCTCTCCAGATTAACATTATCAGCCTTGTGGCTCCCCAGTTCTCTTGTGTGTTCCACTCTGAACACTTCAAGGAACATTTTCAGTGCTGTTACTAAGACATTATTTCTAAGACACAATTTTCAAATTTCTGATCTGTTGCATTTATTTGCATTACATCGGCCTGATGGTGTTATGACTGCATGAAGTTCACTTCATGGGGTAGTTTTTACTTGAAGTCCCTTGGATCCTTCTGACTCAGAGGTGGAGACTGTGCAATATGATGTCACAACAGTCCCCTGGAAGTCAATTGAACTTGTTTTTGAGAGCCCTTGGGTTCTTTTCCAGAAGGATGGCAGCATGTTCCATTGAACAGGACTGGCTTTGAATTTTGAGATGAAGTGTATTAGCCCAATGGCTTTCCATTTATGAAGGATTGTCTGACTCTTTACTTTTTCTCCTGAAATCCATGGAGCTGCATGCTGTTGGTCCACAGACTACAGGAGAAAGAGGTGGTATTCTCTTATGGGACAAGGGGGTCTGGACGTGGGTGTAAACATGATAAAGGGGTAGAATTTCCTACAAACTGTCCTTCTTTTAGCTGGAAATCACAGTAATCCGTGACCAATTCATTGCATTGTATTATCTTAATTTAATAAAAATAATCAGTGACAATGCCTCTTGGCTGAATGGATTTCCTTGCACCATATGGTTGTCTTTGAACTTTCATTGCTTTAATTTAAAATGTGCTGACAATCTTTTTTTTTATTCCATAGCATTGAACAGATGGGTTGATTATTCTTTTCAGATATTAATAAAGCAGCGGAAAGAAGAAATATGAATAAGGCTTCATCAAGGTCCAGCCCAGCACGAAGGTAAAGTACCTGGAAGCAGTGAGTTATACTAGGAAGGACAGGCTTTAGGGTGTGAGCCCTCCTTCCTCTGCTAAATGTCTAGTTTTCTTCCCTCGCCACCACCATCTCCCCAACAGAATGGAGACACTCGAGTGAACAGCCAGAATGAGGCCGTCCCTTCCGTGTGCGAAGGGCCTCACTGGTTCTCGCAGCTCAGGAGGCACAAGGGAAACCTGGTGTTTGCTCCTGTGACTCCAACTGGATGCTGCATTTTGCAGCATTGGTTGTGTGAAATGTTGGGGAAGGATAAACTGCTGTTTGTTCCTGACTCTTAAGTGTCAGACACACAAGGCTTCTATAGAGAATACCATGGGTATGTAGCATTCACCGCACTGCACTGCAGAGAACACCAGCACTTCTCTTCTTCTGATGTCGAATGCTTCCAGTGCTAACAGGAGCCTGAAAAGTGATGATGCAGACAGTGCACACTGCAGGGAGAAAGCTTCCCTGTGCGCACTATCCTTTCTGCACGGGCACTTGTATAATATCATCTTTCTCGGCACAGTTACATTGGGAATACTGGGCATCTGCCTGCTTTTCCCATGCGTTCCTCCCCAGAAAATAGGCCCAATGCGTACAGTTCCTGTGTGTCCCTCTTCTTGTGCAGTCATTCAGCAGATTGAGAAGAGACCCATGAATTAACTACGTTGCATGTCCATGTTTTGCTATGGCATGTGGGTGAACACTGCAGTTACATTCTGACGCAGTATGAGTCTTCTCTGGCTACCTCAGAGCTGTGTACGCACAGGGAGAAATGTCCATGTTGCCACAGAGAACTGTATGACTACTACATGCAACTAGTCTCAAGCATTCGTGTTTCACAGCTGCACTGCAAAATGATCATGTCTGTGTCAGTAGCTATTTCATGTCCCTGTACATACCGATACAGTGGGTGACAGCTGGCCACTATTTGTGGCTGCGTCCAGTTACAGGGTATGCTAGCAGGTACTGAGAGCATACCTGTTTGAGTGACTGACTGTGGGTCAACACTACCTTCAATTACACTAGAGGTCTTGGGCAAATATGTTCCTTCCTGGACCTCGCAGCAGGAGTAAGAAGCATATGGGGCTTCCCATGTAAATCCTGCATGTCTGGTGATACAGAACTCAGACAGATACTGTAAATGTGCTGCATTTATTCTGCAGAGCACAGTGGATCTGTAGCGCCCATTGCCACTTGGCATCAGGCACTAATGCAGAAACAAGCAAGTACAGGCCAGTGCTTCTGGGCATTGGGCAATGCTACAGGAGCATATGAAAGCAAAGGCCAGTGCCACTGGGCATCAGGGTACAGGTGATGCCACTTGAGCGCATGCGAGCAAACGCCAGTGCTGCTGGGCATCGGGGCTCGGGCGATGGCACCGGAGCATACGCGAGCACAGGCCAATGCCTCTGGCATCGGGGTTCGGGCGATGGCGCAGGAGCATACGCGAGCACGAGCTGATGCCGCTGGGCAGCGGCACAGTAGCGCAAGCAGATTCGCGGATGCTGATGCCATGGGCATCAGGCAATGCCACAGGAGCGTAAGCGGAGGCTGATGGCACAAGAGCGCAAGCAGATTTGCGGAGGCCAATGCCTTGGGCATCAGGTGAGCAGGAGTGCGCAAGCAACAACTAATGCCATGTGTGAGTGTTTGCATCACTGAGGGCAAACCGCTGTTGAGCATCCCTGTATGTGATGTTTCGTTCCCGATAATGAGTGTGGCCTGTATACCTACTTAGATAACAGAGTGGGAATTAATACAATATGCAATGCAATAACGTTGCTGTCTTGGGTGCTTGTATTGTATTCTACCCTATGGTTTACAGCAGGATATGGGACACTCTGTACCTATGTCTGACTACTGTAAATCCCAGGTGGATGCAGTAGTATCTGCTCTGGATTCTCTGCAGCTCACAAATGAGGATACAGAATGTTTTTCCTCTTGTTATACTGCAGGATGAATAGGAATGCTGTGTTCAGCATCCCTGATCAAGTGTGTGACTACACTGCGGATGATAGGTGAGGATATACATTGTATCCTGTCTCTAAAGCAGATAGGGAAACAGTTTCCCTGATACTGAAGATGGTCACGTTATAGGTCACGTTCAAATACGGTGCATCTTCTCGTCTATCACAGGGAGACTGCCTCCCTGGTGCAGATACATTCTGATCACTGATCATGCTGTGGGTAAAACAGTAGTTCATTACAGGATACTCCCTGTAAAGACCACAGGGAATACTGCGTATCCTTTGGATGCAAATGGCGGGTGTCCAGCGGTCAAAGTTATTACATGGAATCCACATAACTTTCTCACTGCTCAGAGAAGAGGGGCATAGGAAAGTAATCATCAGCTGGGTTTGGTAGGTATCAATCAATCAACCTGGTATCAAAGCCTGAATCTCTAGCTGGCTACTCTTGAGACTCACTCTCCAACTGATTCCAAAATGAACCTCAGCACCATAGAACTTACTGGAGGGACTTGCCTTTGTGTGGCTGTGAAAGCATGTTCCATGCCTCGTTCAGGAACTAGACTAGTTAGCCAAGGGAAATTTAGCAATCAGAAGTGTTAAAGGACATACTTGATTGAGATTTTAACCAAGTGTTTCTCTTCCCACAATTGTAAGTGTCCTGCAGGTGGTAGCCATATGGGAGAAGCGCAGCACTTCCATTCCTAAGGTGTACTGTGTATGTGTGGCTTAGAGTGGATTGAAGGCTATGCTAGCTCTGGAAAACAGAGCACTGTTTGGAAAAACAGATTCTATTTTGGAAAAGAGAAGGCATGCAATCTCTCACCTCTTTCTGTGCCTTACTGAAGGTGGCATGCTGCTTTACTGCAATTAAAAGTCTGAGTGAGAGGAGTCATTCAGGTACTGTTGGGAATCATTATCCTGCTGGCAATACAGTCCTGGCTTAAATTAGTACTGCGCTAAACACAGGGCATCATGCAGTCATGCTGATTTCCTTCAGGGACATCTCGTCACTGCAGTGCCCACTATACAGAATCCAGCCACACGATCTTCATGGTCACAACATACATTTTCATCAACATGATAATATTGATGGAATTGTTTCAGGAATTCTGCTCTCCTTTTTCAGTTGGTGAATTGAAATGGTCCCTTTGACATTTAACTCTAGTATCCCAGTGGATGGGAAGACATGGCATCTGGGGCTCTATGTACCAGTTTTCTGAAAATCAAATGTTTTGCTTGAAAATTCTCCCTGCTTGAGAGGCCTGAGACCACGGAGTGATTATTTCTTGTCTTCCTGCCCTTGTTTTGCACAGACAACCCTGCACTTCTAGTGGTGGTTCAGATAGGGTGTTTGGAGCTTCTTGGGCTATGCAAGGTATTTGAATACAAAACCTTTTCAAAATGCCTTGACACAGCCTTTTGGACTTGTCTCTGTGTTTTTGTTGTGGCGGGATTAGGAGGGGAGGATTCACCTGCTGAGCGAAAGGTTTCTGTGGCCACACAAGGTAAGAGGTCTAGGGCTGACAATGCTCATGTGGTTTGGTTTGTGGGGTTTTTTTGGTCTAATGGCATTTCCTTCGTACTTTCCTCAGAGAGCAATATGCGTATGGGGATGGCCGAGATGCGAGACGTGATCGCTCTCCTATCCGGGGGAGCCCACGAAGAGAGCCCAGAGATGGTAGAAATGGCCGAGATTCCAGAGATGGTCGAGATATGCGAAGCAGAGATGTACGTGATCCCAGAGATGCTAGAGACCACAGGGACCCGAGAGACCTGCGCGAGCCCCGGGACATGAGGGACCCGAGAGACCTGCGCGAGCCCCGGGACATGAGGGACCCGAGAGACCTGCGCGAGCCCCGGGACATGAGGGACCCGAGAGAGCTGCGCGAGCCCCGGGACATGAGGGACCCGAGAGAGCTGCGTGAGCCCCGGGACATGAGGGACCCGAGAGAGCTGCGCGAGCCCCGGGACATGAGGGACCCGAGAGAGCTGCGAGAGCCTCGTGATGCTAGAGACCTCCGTGACCCAAGGGATCCTGTGTATGAACGATACCGGGATGTGAGGGAGCCACGGGACCCCGAGTACAGGTATCTTCTTATGCTGGATTGGAGCTCTAGTGATTTGTTGCCTCGCTTGTGGTGATGGTACCAAATTGAGGCCTTGTTGGTCCCCTCACAGCTTGTGGAATCTGGTCATCAGAGGGATAGCCAGGTCCATATTTCAGTTAGCAGCGTGGAGGAATGTTTGGTTGCATTATACTGGGAAAAGTTGGGGTTGCAGGAGAGGCTACGTCAGAACATATGACAGTCTGTGAATGGTTTGCTTTGCAGAAGAGATGATGCTTATGACCGTTACCTTCGCCTGGAAGACTATTACCGGAGGAAGGATGATTCTTATGACCGTTACAGAGACCACTTTGACAGAGCCCCCTTGAGTGCGGAAGGTCAGTCCTGTTCCATCTGCATCCCCCTTTCCCTACCAATACAGTGTTTTACATGACTGGCGTTGTTGTAGGCAGGTGTTGGTATTCTACCACCTGAAGATGGTGGGTGGTTGCATCCAGCCCTGAAGGGAATAGTGCAGCAGATCCAGTTTTCAAATGGTGGCTTACTATGGGGACTGGACAGGCTGGTGGTATGCAGCTAATGCCTGGGCGTAGTTAGAATGGCATTATTCGCACCCTCCATTTCTACGGCTGGCTTTCTTTCAGAGCGCCTGAAACGCGAGGAGCGACGCAGGGAGGAGCTATACCGTCAGTACTTTGAGGAAATCAAGAGGCGCTTTGAATCAGAGAGGCCTGTGGACTGTTCTGTGATAGTGGTCAATAAGCAGACAAAGTAAGAAGCTAATTGCTTTAACCAGTTGTGATCTACTGAATGGAGGGGCATATTTGACTGGAATAAAAATGACCCTGGATCTTCAAGGCAGTTTACCTTGTAGCTGCTATTCAGGAGAGTAGCTTTTGAGCATTTAGAGTGTTGCAATCAGTATCTTTACTGCTCTTGACAGCAAATACTCTATTTTTGTTGGGATGGGGAAAAGCTGAGTATTTGTAACCTGTTACTCTGGGTTTCCCCCACACGCTTTCTGTAACAGCCTGGCACTTCATTGCTACAGGGTTGTCTGCAATGGCCTATGCTTATGTTTCTCTTCATTCTTAAATACTGATTAAAAATTAGCACCAGAGTGGCAATAAGAACACACATTACATGGCTATAGAACTGGTTAACTTACACCTCAGAAAATATGTCAGTTGGTAATAAACAAGTGGGAATGTTTCTGGTGGGATTCTGGAGGTAGCCTGATGCTAGTTGACATTTGTATTGTCAGGAAGTAAATATAAAATCAGCAGATTATGGAAAGATTAGTAGGATGGTATGTAATGGTGACAGGGCTATCATGCAGAGCAGTCTGCATCACTTGGTAAGCTGGGGCACTCAAACAAAACGCGTGTTAATACAGCCAAATACAAGCCATGCCTGCAGAATGAGTCTAGGCGTGCTAATGCAGTGTTTCTCAACCAGTGGTATGAGTACCCTCAGGGGTACTCAAGAGAATTCTGGGGGGTACATCCACACAACTGAAATTTGGAGAAAATTGAATTTTTGTTTTAAGTTTTACAGCGCTTTATTATTTTTGTACTTTTTACACCCAAAAATTTCATCACCTGCCTGGCTATGATTAAGTTGTTTAAACAAATGCATTGCAATGGTAGAAAAAAAATTGTGTGTCTGAAAATTGTAGGTACTGGGGGTACTTTATTTAAAAAAAAAAAAGGTTGAGAAACACTGTACTAATGGACAAACAACCCAGCATGAGTTCCTGTTCTCATGCAGATCTAGTGCCATCCCTTGGCTTGATAAACAGGAGTAGTGAACAGGGAGGGGGGATGGTTCCTCTGTGTACAGCATTGGTGGGACTGAGACTGGCCATTGTTTCCAGCTCTACTGTCCCTATCATCAGAAGGAAGTGAAAAATTGGAGAGGGACTAGATGAAAGTCACAGAAGTGATTTGAGGTCTGGAAAAAAGCCTTATAGTGAAAGATTTACAAAGCAGGTTCTGTTTAGCTTATCACAGAGAAATTTGAGAGGTATCTTGATTACCTACTCAAGGGCTCTTTAAACTGACAGAGAAAAGCAGAACAAAAGCCAATGCCTGGAAGCTGAAGCCAAACTAATTCAAATTGGAAATTAGGCATAAATTGTGAACAGGGAGAATGATTAAGCAAGGGAATAAGCTGCCAAGGGAAATGGTGGCTACTCCATCTCAGGATGCTTTGAAGATTGGCTGCCTTTCTAGCAGATACGTTAGTCATACACCAATTATTGGGCTTAGAGCATGGGGAACTGAGTGAGATGCTCTAGCCTGTGATACACAGGATGTCACACTAAGATGGTCTAAGGGTCCCTCCTGGCTTAAAAGTGTGAATCTGAAGAGCTGAGACAGGGTTATAAATGTGGGGTTCTGAAGCGTTTATTTTCTGTAGCTTATTGATGAATGGTTCATGCATACTGAGTTGTGTAGTCATGCTTGTAGCTCAAAAGAAGTGACGAAGGGAAGATCTACATAACCAGTTCCCCCTGCAGGCCAATTCCAATTCCTGTCTGCAGTAACTGACTATACTTCTTATTTTTGGTTGGAATTAATATGGTTTTTGCTGCATGCTGATATCAACATGCTTCCAGTCCATGCTGTCCAAGGACACTGAATATAGCTGGAGCCAGTATCTCTTTTGGTGGCAGCTGTGCACTCTGCTCTTTAGGCTTTGTGCACGTGCCAAAGTTGCATCAGCAGTTGAACTTAAATTCTGTTTTGAACAGAGTTAAATGGTGAAAATGGATATGATGGGAATGCACACAAGCGTTTCTGTACATGGCTGCTATGTTCTGACTTGCACTGCCTTTGCTTTGTGCAGGGAGTATGCCGAGTCAGTGGGGCGAAAGGTGCGGGATCTGGGTATGGTGGTGGATCTGATCTTCCTCAACACAGAAATGTCACTGAGCCAGGCCCTGGAAGATGTGGGCAGAGGAGGGTCTCCTTTTGCCATTGTCATCACTCAGCAACACCAAGTTCACCGCTCCTGCACCGTTAACATCATGTTTGGCACACCACAAGGTACAAAGACCACAATGCTCTGCTGGCTCAGATCACTCTGAAGTCTTCCAGTGTGCTCTTGGATTCATCTCTCATGCAGAAAACCACACAAACACTTCCTTGCTGTGACACAAATAGCTGTTAATGGCCCAGTGCCAGTACAAAACAGACTGTCCAGGGGAACCCAAATTTCCCACGGTGAAGGAGAAGAGTTATGGCTTGGTGCTCTCTTTGCAAATCCCAGTGTTGCTGAGGCAAATCTCCATGTAGCTTTCCTTTAGAAGCTGAAGTCCTTCCTGCAGGTGGTGATCAGAGAGTTTGCCAATTCTCAGCTCTCTGCTCCCAGGCCAGTCACCTTTCTTCTTGTGAGACAGAATGAGTGGCCACGACTTTCCTAAAGGTGTACCCAGAAGAAATAGGCTTTTGCCTACGGGATTTTTCTACTGCTTGTTGCTCCAGTCCTGGTGCTGCTCAGAGTTTTGCCTGAATCAGCAGGGTGAAAGTCACTTAATTTTTCTTCATTTTAAATCATTGCTCTGGGGTAGGGCTGGGGATGAGGGGTTCGGGACACAGCATGAAAAATGTAGCAAAATGTGTACTTGCCCTCGCTCCCTGAGAGGGGAACAGCCAGCAATGTTCCTGTATGAATGGGGGGGGGCCTTCAGGGCCCACCCCACCTGCCCCAAAGGATGCCTGGGGGGGGTGGGGGATAGAAGGTTTAGTGCTAGGGTAGCCCTGGAGGGGGGATGTCCCAGACAGCCTATTCACCTGCCTGGTAATTAGCTCTTTTCTGTACGGTTTGATGAGAAGCAATCCCATTCCAAGCACATCCCATTTTCCTGGTACAACCAAACCCTTTCCTTGCTGGGAATGTGGGGGGTATATATGAGAGGCTTGGGGATTGAGGAGGGCTTAAGGCAGGGCAGTGGGGGTGCAGAAATCAGGGCAGGGAGTTGGGAGGATGGAGAGTTCAGGGGAGTGAGGATGCCCACTGGCTTCTCCCTGGGGCAGCGGGGACTGCGTACCTCACCTGCTGGCTTCTTCCTGGGGTCGGGGAAGGAGCACGTAGGCCGGCCACACCAGCATTCCCCCTGTGGGGGGGAATGCAGGCTGACAGTCCTCAGACCCAGTCCAGAGGCCGGAGGGGAGAGCACAAGGCAGGAGAGGTCATCCCTGGCAGCGCTCTCCAAGCCCAGCTTGAGAGGTAGAGGGGACAGCACATGGGCCAATCCAGGGAGGGTGGTGGAGCTGCTGGTGGGAGGGGGCTTGGGGCAGGGGAGCTACTTACCCCGTCCGATGGCTGGCAAGAACGCTAGTCCTGGCCACTCTCCTGGTGATGCTGCTGCCCTCAGTGGTGGTCACTATGCAGTATAGCGCATCTCCAGTCAGCCCCCTCCCTCTCGTGTTATGGAAAACAATCCCATTCCAGGCAGATCCCATCTTCCTGGCACAACCAAGCCCTTAAGTTAGAAGAGGAAGTTGCATGGCAAATTTGATAGTCCTAGCTGGGGATATTAGATAGTGGGTAATTGAAGTGTCATGTGACCGCATGAATTTGTATCAGTTACTCGACTATTCTATAGCCCCCAGTGGCGAGGTCATCAGCCAGTGTGCTCTGGCCCCACTCCCAGGGAGCCTCCTGCCATCCTGCACTGCTACTTCTGCAAAGCAGCCTCCACCCCACCCCACCCCCGTGCTGCTGCCTCTGATAGAGGCAGCAGGGGGTGAGGGGAAGGGGGTACCGCTGAGCTAGTGCTGGGGGGGAACCAGCTGCCCCCAGCACCAGCCTCTGCTTCTTGTCCTGACTCTTACCATCTTGGTGGGGTTCTTGAACAGACCGATTCACAGATGGACAGGCACATGCACATTTCTAAAACACAGATAGAGCAGTATAAACATGTCACTGTATGAAACTATAGTTTGTATGGACTTGACCAGTGCTTTTGATGTAGCCTGCTGTAAAAGGAGGCAGATATCTAGGTGAGTTGATGTTCCCCCAGGAGTAGGCATACCTCTGGTTTAGAACCACGGCTGCGGCTCATGGTGCTGGAAAAGATTCCAAGCCCAGTCTTGGAAACTGAGTTGCTCCTGCCTCTTCACTCTAATCTCCTGCTGACCCAGGTCAGGGGATGGAGCAGCTAAAATTTGCACCTAAAATCAGTGAGGTCCACATAGTTAAAGCATCTCTCCTTGTGCAGAACATCGCAATATGCCCCAAGCTGATGCAATGGTGTTGGTGGCAAGGAATTATGAGCGGTACAAGGCAGAGAGCCGGGAGAAGGAGCGTGAAGAAATAGCCAGGCAGGCTGCCAAGATGGCAGATGAAGCAATTCTGCAGGAACGTGAACGCCCACCACCCATAGAGGAAGGTGCCAGAGGGGGCCACCCGCCTGGGATCCAGAGTCTCTTGAACCTACTGGCAGACAACCGCTACCTGACTGCAGAAGAGACCGATAAAGTCATCAATTACCTGAGAGACCGGAAGGAGCGACTGCTTAGAGGAAGTTCAGACTCTCTGCAGGGTAAGTTGTGTCCCCTTTGCTCCAACATATGGACCGTAACAGGCCTTTGAGGCAGCCTGCCTGCTCCCTTGTGTCTGCGCTGCCAGACTTCGCTGGCTCAGCTGTTGTATGAGCAGGGCCTGAGAGCATGATGCCTGGAAGACTGAGCTGTGCCAGTAGAAGCCTCTAATGCAGGGGCTCTCCCACTTGGTTGCACCGGGACGCCTCAGGACAATGCAAATTACAGCATTGCTCAGGAGGGGGACTAAAGTCTGAGCCCCATTACCTTGCACCAGGGAGGCCATAGTCAGAGCCCCGCCACCCTGACAGGGAGGGCCAAAGCTGGAGCAGCATCGTCCTGGGCTGGGGAAGGCAAAGCTGAAGTCCAAGAGCTTCTGACTAGAGGGGGCCTGTAACCCCAGGTAGTGGGAGGCAGCTGGATGCTGGTGGCAGAAAGCACAGCTTTGCAGGTACAGCTGTGCCCACTGGAGGAGTGCGTTGCCAGTGCTCCCTTTGCGGTAGGATGCTCCACCTTAGCTGTGGAGTATTGAGGGGGCTCTGTTCAGTCAGCTCTAACCTGGGGTGTTAGGTTCTCGCTGGGAGATTGCTGGCAGACACCAACTGAAGAATTGAATTGACTTATGTAAATGGATTGGGTGCGGTCCCAGATGACCCCTTGGGGCTCTCCATCACCCTGTCCTGTGGGACCAGATTCTCTGGTCTCCCCCAGACAAGGTGCAGAGTTGGGGTAGCTGCCCTCTGAAGGACAATGCAGAAACTGAACCACTTCAGCTCTGTGGGAGTGCAGTGCTGGGGCGCAGCACCTAGGGAACCAATCCTCCCCAGGGACCAGAACCCCAAATGGATCCATCTTTCTCTGAGTAAGAGCTTTACACACAGGAAGCTCCTGAGGCTGTTTGCCCTTCAGCGAAAGAGAGAGATGCACACTGATTGTTCCCCCCAGTAAAAAGTTATTTACGCAGGGCGTGATAGTAAGCCAAAGTGACTTTAAGTACGAACAGTAGGGTTTAAGTGGCTTGCAAGTGAAAACCGCTCAAAGTAAGAGACTGAATTGAAATAGAGACGTGCAGAGCTAGTTCTAAGACACTTTACAAAGTCACCTGAACTTGCTCTTGTTTCAGGCAAGATTTCAAGTCCAAGATCTTTTACTCTGACTCGGGCTTTCAGTTCTCTTTGTTTCTTTGTATCTTAGGCTATGTCTGCACTGCAGAGTTTTTGCGCAAAAATTCATGGAGTGGCCACACTACAAGCGCGTTTTTGCGCAAGAAAAAGTACAGTAGATCGTCAGAAGACAGGGCTTTTTGCGCAAGAGTTATTCCTCTTTCTACGAGGAATAAGCCATTTTGCACAAGAGCTCTTGCGCAAAAAGGCATGTGTGGACAGACAACTAGGAAAAAAGCACAGGTGCTCTGATGGTCATTCTGTGAATGGCCATCAGAACTTTCTTGCGCAAGAGCATCCATGGCAGTGTGGACACGCTCTTGTGCAAGAACTTTTTGCGGAAGATCTCTAGTGTGCCAGGCCTTCCCCAGGCCAGCTGAAGACAAAGGGACAGAGAGCTTCCTATTGTTTTTAGAGGTTCTCTCTGACCAGGAAGCTTGTTCTGTATTCCCATCTTCTATGGCAAATTACCTGGTCAAACTGGTATCCCACTACCAGGTGATCTGGGCACATGTTTCCCCTCGGACCAGCCACTGCTTAGACTTAGGACAAACAAGGCTGAAGTTGACCACCCAGTCACTACGGCTGGGGTGGCGCACCCTTGAGGGCTCACGTTGGCACATTTAAAACCATAAACAGTCTCAGGGCTCATTTCTCAGGATCTACAGATTGCCACATGGACATTGATAATTACAGGAAGTATTTTGTCCCAAGCATCTTTGCGCACATTTATACTCAGAAGCCAGTTTCATACAGGTGGGGGGGCATCTCAGAGACAGTTTTGTAAGCGATGTGGCCTGTCTTTCGCTTGCAGAAGACAGAGCAGTAGTTGACTTGCCGGGCTTGGTCACTGCCCATTGGGGCTCCTAGGATGCCTGTTTGGATGGGCCTGCAGGGAATTCACCCCTTTCTTTTCTCTGTCCAGCTCCGCTGTCGAGACAGTCTCTTGGGGTGCCTTCCGGATCATCGATGGCCAGCCAGCCCAGCCTTCCAAGCTCTCAGACTCATCCGAGCACTCAGCCCCTGGCCTCTGCCCCCCCCGCCACAGTGTCCTCCACTAATCCTCAACAGGAGCTTCAGGCAAAAATCCTCAGCCTCTTCAACAGCGGGGCTGCGGCTGCAGCGGCAGCAGCTGCTGTAGCAAACAGCAGCTCTGTGGCTTCCACGGTGGCTTCCGGGGGCACTCAGAACCAGAACTACGCTAGCGTAGCCAGCAGCCAAGCCCGGGCAGTGCAGCTCAGCGCTGCAGGCTTGAACCAAGCTCAGCAGCGAACGCAGGCCCCTGTGCCACAGCTTCCTGCACTCCCAGGCTCCACAAGGAATGCAGGCCCCAGGCCTGGGGCGCCTCAGCCACCCCAGGTGCACTATGGTCAGCACCAGAATCGGCTGCCTACCCCTAGCAACATAGCCGCTCAGAGGCCCGTGTCCTCCTCAGGTATCAACTTTGACAACCCCAGTGTGCAGAAAGCCTTGGACACCCTAATCCAGAGTGGCCCTGCACTCTCCCACCTGGTGAGTCAGACAGTGGCCCAGGGCCGAGCAGGGCCCTCCGCCCCCCAACCCATGGGCTCCTACCAGCGCCACTACTAGCATCTCGCTGCAGAGCCCAGCCCCCGCCCCTTCGCCAGTCCCATACTCCTAGCTGTTAAGTCTTTTGTCCTAGCCCTGCACATGCATGTCCTCTCCCCCGGGGTCCTTTGCTGCCCCTGGGCCACGCCTTCTCCACAGGGCTAGAGCCCGCAGCCCAGTAGGGTAGCTGTGGGGCGTGTCGCCAGGGTGGCCCTTTTTCCCTCCGGGTGGGAAGCTGCATTCAGAGAGCAGCGCTCTGCTCCAGCTCCTGCGGGGAGCTGGCAGTCCCTGCTCTTGCAGCGCACTGGCGGTTCCCGGGCTCAGGGCTTGCATGGCAGTGGGGCTGGCAGAGTGCCATGTTGGCAGAGAATTTCACAAGGAGCTTAGCACAGCCAAGTGGGTCTGTCTGCACCTGACTCCCCTCCCTCTGCAGGGCGTGACCTCTGCACTGGGCCTGGGTTGAGGGGTTAGACCTTGCTCTGAAGCTTGGGTGGGCCTTAAAAGAAGCCCATGAGCCCGATGAGGGGAAAGCTCCCGGGTGGTGCTGGAGCAGCGAAACTCCTGAGGCATGTACAAGACTTGACCCCCCAGGTGCGGTCAAGCAGTGCAGTGTGGAGCTCCCATGGCAGGGCTAAGACTTCGAGGCTCAGAGGCGCTTTCCAGCTTTGTTCTGGGTGTAAGGGCAAACCCAGCGCCAGAACTTGCTGCTCAGGCCAGGCGAGGGAGCTAACGGGCTGCCACTTCTAGGCTTAGCAGCCAAACTGACCAGCAGTGTATTGGGGCCATAGCCGCAGAACTCCTGGGTCTGTGCAGCGCTTCCTCCCAGAATTGGGTACAGCAGGCTCACGGGATGGGGGGTCTGCACTCTGCGGGAGCTGTGCAGGCTCCATGTTACCGCTGGGAGGATTGGCTCTGGCTCGGGTTGGGAGGCAGTGCAGAGAGGGAGGACTCCTATGTTTTTAAGTTTCCAAACGTTTTAGTAGCAGCACTGGATGCTTTTGTGGAAAGTCAGGCAGCGATTCCCGAGCAGGTTTTAACCTGTGGCCTGCTTTCTTGGGGCAGACTGACTAGATGTGTCTCCAGTGCAAAAGGGAATTCCTAGCCTCCAAAATCCCCGGGGCTTCCTGGGGGTGGGCAGGAAGAAATTGTTGAGAAAACAGTTCCTGGAGCAGCGACTCCCTGTCCTGAATGGTTTGTGTTGTGGAGCGTTTTTCTTTCCGTGCTGTTAACAAGAGGACATGACTTTTTAATAAAATTGACAAGCAAACTGTGGTGTTGCATGTTACATTGAAGCCAGCCCTTCTTCCCAGGAGCATTCCCTGGGAAGCTAGTGAGAAATAGCCAGGGGGTGTCTCCAGGCTGTTGTTCCTGCAAGCCCCTCTGCTTCCTGGTACCTGAAAATAGCCAAGTGTTAGTCATGTGCTGTAGCTGTCAAAACCAAGTGACAATTTCCCACTCCAGGTGGTGAAGGGTGTAATAAAATCATTTATTGCATTTGGTGCAGACAGGAGTCTAAAAACTGAATACAGGAAAAGCTGTAAAGCATGAACAGGAGCATTCAACAACGCAGGAGGCACTCCTCCCGTACTATCCACAGCGAACACGAGGCAGCCTAACGCTGAGTCACTCACACACAAATTAAATGCAAGCCTATTACTCTCTCTTGGTTTGCAACCAGGTTTATTTACATAATTGAAATGTCTTTGCATTGCTCTGCACACAGATTCTTGAAAACACAAAGCATACGGGGTCACTGTCTATTGAGATATTGCACTTGGAATAAGTCATTGGAATGGATGTAAAACATCTAGGACCAGTGATTATAAAGTTGGTTTAATGAATGGACGGGTGATCACATTCATAACAAATATATTGCACATGTAGCACAAAAGTGGTTTGCAACCAACAACCTCAGAGCGGAGCCTTCCAGTGCGTGTCAGCCCTGCCGTGCAGGGGAGTCTTGGCTCTGATAGTGCAACTATTGGAACTGAACCCATATCCGCCCTTCCTTTGGGTCAGGGGCCTGTGCCCACCCCTGCCCCGTGCAGCCTCCGTCCGCGTCCTGTGAGCCTGGCCCGGCCCGCCCGAGCTCCCCAGCCACCTGGAGCGGAGTGGGCATCGCACGGAGCTAAGAGCCTTCCCCGCGCTGGCTGGAGCGTGCTGGGGCATGGTTCCCTGAGCAGGGTGCTCCCAGAAGCAGGCTCCCCCAGGCCTTGCACGCGGCGAGGCAGCAGCACCGTGCTCCTCCTGCTCGCTGCTCTCCCTAAAACAAGCCTTGTGCGCCGAGACCTACCCGCCTGCTCTGAAAACCCTGAGCAGCAGGGCCTGCGTTTCAGCACGGAACAAACGGGCCGCTGGGCGGGCACGCCCGTGGGAGCCGCAAACGTGCGGAGGCAGAGGGGTTGTCCGACACCCCTGGGGCTTCCTCCTGCGGAGTTTGGCTGGGCAGCGGGGCCTTCCCTTTTCGCTGTCTGTCATAATGGGCGGGGGGCTGCCTGCCCCCCAGCGCTGCTAGAGCCCGCTCGGAGCCGATGGAATGGCAGCCGCGTGTCTGCACTCGGGGGGCAGCGCGTGCCCTGGGGATCACGAGGCAACAGGAACCGGTCAGTCCTGATTCCGGGGAAGGAGCCGGGACCGAGCGGTGCAGGAGCCAGGCAAGCCGGGTAGCGGGCGGCAGCGCGGAGAGTTAGTCCAGCCCGGCCGCGGGTTCACCTGGAAGCCTGCTTTGAGAGCCAAGCCAGGGGCTGTGCCTGGCTGAAGGGGGCCAGCGGCAGCCACCCGCCCACCCGGCACTCGCTGTGCAGCAGGCCCGCCGCAGCCGTAAGGAACCTTCAGCCAAGCAGCTACCTGCGGGTCACTGAGAAGCGTCCTTGTGACGAGAGCTGGGCCCCCCCCTCACCGACGCGGGGGCGGGGGGGGCTGGGCCCGGGCACGGGCCCGGGCCCAGGGCTCTGGTGCTGCGCCGTGGCAGGACTCCCCACCCGTGGCAAGTGGCTGCAGCAGCCGGTGCCCGGCCCGGGGCAGGGCTGCTGAGCAGAGTATCGCAGGTTTCCGGGGGGGCTCAGGCGGCAGAGGCGAGGGCTTGCGAGCAGGAAGCTTCAGCCAGGGCCATAGCCTCCTGCTCCACGCCCCTCCCAGGGTGATGGGGGCCGTGCTGGCAGCCCTGCCGGGCCGCTGGAGGAGACTGCTCCCCCGTGGCGGTGGGCAGGAAGTTGAGGGCTGGTATCGCAGAGGTAGGAGGAGCGGGCGGAGCGGGGCCGAGGAGCTGGCGGGGCGGGGCCGAGCCCAGGGGCACTGACCACGCGGCGCTCTTGCCTGGAGCGCGACAAGCAAGGGCAGCGCGGTGCAGGGGCGATGGAGGAGCCATCTGTGTCTGGGAGAAGGGGCCTGGCTGCCTTGTCCAGCGAGATTCATTCTACCAACCCTCTCGGCTGTGCTTCCGCCCCGAGGCTCTGAGCAGCCGTCTCCCACCTGCAGAAGGCAGAGGGCTGCCTCCGTGGCAGCCTGTACAGGCCCATTCCCCGGGGCTAAGAGGGCTTATGAAGGGGAGTGGGGGGGGGGGGCCACACGTCTGAGTGGCCAAGGGGCTCCCTCGGCGGGGGGAGGGCTGGCACAGCACGGAGAGGGCCGCCCGTAGCAGGCTGCACTCAGATTGGAAGCTCAAATCTGCTGTGAAACAAGTTCAGAAAAGTCTGGAACTTCTTTTCCCTGAAAAGACTAAGAAGCAAAATTCCGAAGAGAACGGGCCCGCGCGCTGGCCTCCCCCAGGCCGCCCCGTAGGGCAAAGCCGCCGCCGCCGCGGAGGAGAAGCCACCCTCTCCCCGAGGGCCCAGCCTCAGCAAAACCTCGAGGAGCTCACGGGCCTGGGCTCAAAAGCCAGAGCCACGGTTCCCTGGCACCAGCCCCTCCTTGCGTCTCGCATAGCTAGAGATCTCTAGGTATAGACTTCCCTCTGGCTCTATGAACATAAATATCACTTTAAAAATACACCGACCAGATTATGTACATTATATACAGCAGGGCAGGTGCCAGGGCTGGGGGAGCCCTCTGCCCCCGGCCTCCCCTCCCCACGGCGTTCCTAGAACTATTCACATTGGTTAAAAGCTCCCTGGTTTCTCAGCTGAGGAAGGGCTGGGAGCAAGGCTTTCCCCCAGCCTTGCCTGCAGCCCCCAGGGCCGTGCTGCAGGGCTGCTGGTGGGCCACGTGGCCAGAGCAAGCAAGGGCCCCGGCAGGGACTGTCAGTGACCTGCTGCTGGGAATGGGGGGAAATGAGCTGATTTGCATATTTATAAGCTTTAAATACATGTGGTCGTTACCCTGAAGCTGCAGCATGGCCTATGGGAGCAGGGAGGCCTGCAGTCCCAGGGATGCCATGTTCATGCCGTGGCGCTAGGCTCATGCCCAGCCCGTGCATGGGGTGTGGGGAAGGACCCAGGCCTCTGCCAGGCGCTAGCCCGGCGTGCACCCATGCTCCCCGGGCTGTGCCCACTTGTGGCCCACTGCCCCACCCCACACCAGCACGGTCAGACCACACGCTGGAGCAGGGGAGCCAGGGTGGTGCAGCCACGTGGGCCTGTGCTGAGCAGAGGGGGCAGGAAAACTCACCATCCATGTCCCCACCTCCGCCAGGACTCAGCCCTGCCCCTCTCAGCCAGGTGGTGGAGCCGGGTTGCCTCAGGACAAAGGCGCTGCCCTTCGCGCCGATGGACGCTGCAGGGTCTGCCCTGCATGCTCACCTGTCCGAAGCAGTGCCGGGGGCCGCAGCGGGAGGGGCCCAGCTTGGCGAGGGGCCCGTGGCTGGCACTGCAGGGTGGCAGTGAGTGGGGAGGTGCGGCAGGCGAGGCGAACATGCTCCAAAGGACGTCAGCAGGCAGGGGCAGGGTAGCAAACGTGTCCCACGAACCTCAATATGTTCAAAGGCAGGCAGAGCCAAGCCCAGGGGGCATAGACCCACAGGGCCAATGCACCAGCACTCCGGCCATCCAGGGGCTCCAAGGACTGCCTGAGAGCCTGGCCAGCCCCCCTTCCTGTGCCACTGGGGACGGTAACGGTCCAGACTCGGGGTCAGGGGGGTTCAGGCTCAGAGCTACTGTCTGTATGAACAGCCACGGCAGGGCTGTGCTGGCGCGGGGAGGCGCGGCGGCGCTGGTGCTGGTTGCCCCGGGCTCGGGGGCTGCAGTTCGAATGGAGCGAGGGAGGGCGCGGCGAAGGTTCTGAGCACAAGCGGCACCGCCCTCTGGCACCCCCGGAGCTGGGGCAAAGGGGCTGGAGCACGGGCGCTCAGGGTGTTCAGCTCGGCAGCTGGGCTTTCAGGAGTAGATGGTGATGACTTCCCGGCCCCCGCCGCGCACCAGCATGACCCGGTCCAGGTGCTCCGTCAGCACCTCCAGGAACTCCATGTCTGTGGGGACGTGGCTGTCAAGGAGGAACGCAGAGCAGCAGAGAGCCGGCTGGGCTGGCTTGGCCTAGTGGCCATTCTGGGCTAACTCCCTGGGCTGGCTCGCGCTGCCCCTCAGGACATGCCCAGGCCCTGAGGCAGGAGGGCGCCTCAGGCTGATCGTCCCACACGGGGGGGCCCTGCACGAACCAGCCCCCGCGCCACTGAACCAGGCCAGCAGGGCCCTACCCAGAGCCAGTGCTGGGATGCAAATTAGCTGACAACAGTGATGTGCTGATTGGCTGAGTTAGTTCCACTGTTACAGGCCTCCACCAATCAGCTGTGCCCCTCTGTGATAAAGTGGGGGGGGGTTCTTGTTTTCTCAATGGGCTACCTGCCCATGGGGGTCCCTGGTGTAACGAGGGGAGGAAGAGGGCATTGTTGCAGGGTCCAGCCCGGAACTGGGAGCCAGCCAGTGCCTGGAGAATGGAGCCCCCAGCGGGCCAGTGGGAGGCCAAGGGGCTGTGACGGGGAGGGCTCGGTGCCCTGCCCAGCCGGTTCCTGCCGGGGAGAGAGCGGCGGAGATGAGAGGGGCCCAGACAACCCTGGTCACCTGACCCAAGACAAAGGGCAGAGTTGGGGCTCGAAATCCCAGGGTCTCCGGACTGGGCAGAGGAGCAGCTGGAGCCCACCCGGCTGCGGGAGAGACTCAGGCGGCTGGGCTGAAGGTGGGCGGGCCTGAGAGTCCCTGTGCGGAGATGCCCCAGAAGCCTCCTGCTCCACGCTGGCTGAGTCACTCGGGCCCAGCGACCAGGGGGCCATTGCTCCCTCTGGCATGGAGGCCCCGGAGCGTGGGGTCCATGGCAGAGATGGGAGGCTGGGGGCTCAGGGGCCGCTCCAGGAGGCGGCAGGGCCTAGGGCTAACCCCCGAGAGAGAATGGGCCCCTAAGAAGGGCTGTCATGCTGAAAGGGGTTCCCCCGTGACGTAGTGCGGTTTGTGGGTGTGGTGCCCAGTGGGGGATGGGGTCCCGGGGGAGAACTCCTGAGGGGAGGCCCGTAGGGAATGGCCCAGGCTGGCCTGTCCCCTGACCCCGGGGGGAAGATGCAGCCAGTGATGGTCAGTGATGGGGCCTGGGAATCTGAACGGGGAGGGGGCGGGGCTGCCTGGGGGCTGGGGCCCCTTGCTGGGAGGTGAGTTTAGTTTTTCGGCTGGCTGGGGGAGAGGGGAGTCTAGCTGGCTTGGGGGGCCGGGCAGGGGCCCAGAGCCCTGGCCCTGGGCCCCCCTCTCCCCAAGACGTATTGTACTGACGGCTCCGAGGTCCTGTAATGAAGTCTGCGCTAGGCTGTGTCCCTGGGAACCAATAAACCTTCTCTTCTACCTGCCGCCTGAGAGTCCTGTCTGGCTGCAAATGGGGGTGCAGGGCCCGGGGACTCCCCACCCCTCAGTGCCAGCTCCAGGGACCTTACGGAGCCGAGTGCTGGCATGAGTCCTGTGAGTGTGATCCCCTCAGAACAGGGTGGAGGGGAGGGCCCCAGGAACTGGCGCTGGTGTGTGCGTGTGTGTGTGGTTGGGTGGAGGGCGGGGCACACACATGGCAGCTTCTGTGTTTGTACCGCTGTGTGTACAGATGATGGCTAAGTCTGAGGGGGAGCCACATTAGTCTGTAACTTGAAAAACAATGAGTAGTCCTGGGGCACCTTAGCCCAGTGGTCACCAGCCAGTCGATCGGGATCCACCGGTGGGTCTTGGAGCCTCTGACAGGGGATCCTGACTGGTTTGGCCAAGAAGCTGTCAAGCGCTGGCACTTCAGCTGCCCCTCCCCGCACTCCTCGCAACTCCTTACCTTTGCCTTGGAGCTGCCTCCCCCACCCCTAGGAGCCTCCTGCTTTCTGTGCAGGGCAGGGAAGGGAGAAGAGAGGCGCTGATGTCAAGTTGCCCCCTCTCCCACCCTGTATCCTATCACCACAGAGCAGAGCGGGGGCATATCGGGACTTGGGATGGAGAGTGCTGGCTGCTTTGGGGAGTGGTGCAGGGCCAGGACAGGGAGCCTGCCCTAGCCTCGCTGCACCACCACCCAGCAGCCACCTGAGGTAAGCAGTGCCCAGTCGGAGCCCACATCCTGAAACCCTACACCAGTCATGAACCCCCTCTTGCAGCCCAGGCTCCTGCCCCAGCCTCAAGCACCCCTGCACCCAAACACCCTCCCAGAGCCTGCACCTAGAACCCCCTCCTACATCCCAACTGTCGGCCCCAAGGTCAGGTCAGAGCCCCTCTCACACTCCAAATCCCTTAATCCAAGACCAGAGCCAGCACCCCAACTCATTGCCCCTGCCTGGTGAAAGGGAGGTAGGATGGGGGAGGGAGGGAGAATGGAGTGAGTAGGGGTGGGGTCTCGGAGAAGGGGTATAAAGGAGGCGGGGCAAAGGTATTTGGGTTTGAGGTAGATCTTGGATTGCGCTTAAATTAAAAAAGTGATCTCATGCTTAAAAAGGTTGGAGACCACTGCCTTAGACTAACAAATATACAGAATCTGAGTTTTCATGGGCACAGCCCACTTCATCAGCTGCGTTCAGGTGGAAATAACAGACCCAAGAGGTATCTATAACAGTAAAAGAAGTGCCTGTCAACTGGAGGACCCGTGTTAATGAGGGCAATGAAGTGGGCTGGATGTGCCCATTCATAGCTTTGGATGTGAAAATGTGGATGTTAAAAGCAGGAGAAATTGGCTTTGTAATGCACCAGCCAGTGACTGTCTTTATGCAAGCCCAGGGTGCAGTGTCAGACTTGTAGGTGAATTCCAGTTCTGTACTCGCTTTCTGTAACTGGTTAGTAAAATTCCTTTGTAGAAGACTGGCTACTGTTACATCCATGGCTGAGTGCCCAGGCAGGTTAAAATGTTCCCCTACAGCAGTGGTCACCAACCAGTAGATTGGGATCTACCAGCGCCTCTGAGATCTTGGAGCCTCTGAGGGTATGTCTAAACTGCAAGCTATCCCGAAATAGCTACCCCACATCCAAGGAATGTGTCTGCAATGTCGGAATGATTTTTGAAATAACGGATGTGCTATTTCAGTATCCCTGTAAACCTTGTTCCGCGAGGAATAAGGGATGGCTCGACATGGCGCTTTATTTTGAAATTTGGTGCCTTGGAGATGTGCCAAATGTTGAAATAGCCTATTCTGAAATAAAATCAAAGTAAAATGCGCAATTTGCGTAGCGTGCGTCTCCTACTTCTATTGTAGAGTGCAGTCTAGACGTACCCTGGCAGGGATCCTGACTCGCTTGGCCGGGAAGCTCTCAAGCACTGGCACTTCAATTGCCCCCCTCTCCCGTCCTGCTGCTCCTGCCACTCCTGCCCTCTGCCTTGGAGCTGCCCCCTGGGAGCCTCCTGCTTGCTGTGCAGGGTGTGGGAGCGGGGTGGTTACTTTTACTGCTGGCGAAGTGGGTTAGTTGGGGGTTGTGACTGGTCTGGGCACTTCATCGGTTTCGTGCCTCTCTCACGCTTAAATGTTCTTTGGGGAGGGAGTTCTCAAATGCCTGCCCTGTCGTGGCTGGAGTCATTCTCCCTCTGGTCACTGCTGCTCCTGGATGTGGCTGGCATGTCCCTGCAGCCCCCAGAGGCAGAGCGAGGGGGCTCCACACACTGTCCTGGCCTGCAGACACCGCTCCTGCAGCTCCCATTGATCAGTGTCGGGGAACCGTGGCCAGTACAAGCTGTGGGCTCAGGGCCTGTAGACAAGGGGCAGCACATGGCACCAGGGAGCCGTTGCTGGACATGCCAGCTGCTTTCAGGAGCAGCGCAGGGCCAGGGCAGGAGTGAGCCACCTTAACCCCGCTGCTCCACCACCTGGAAGCCATCTCAATTAAACGGTGCCCAGCCAGAGCCTGCTTCCTGAACCCCTGTCCCAGCCCTGAACCTCCTCCTGCACCCAACCTCCTGCCCCAAACGCGAGTCCCCCTGCGCCCAGCCTCCTACCCCAGACGCGAGTCCCCCTGCGCCCAGCCTCCTGCCCCAGACGCGAGTCCCCCTGCGCCCAGCCTCCTGCCCCAGACGCGAGTCCCCCTGCGCCCCAAGCCTCCTGCCCCAGACGCGAGTCCCCCTGCGCCCAGCCTCCTGCCCCAGACGCGAGTCCCCCTGCGCCCAGCCTCCTGCCCCAGACGCGAGTCCCCCTGCGCCCAGCCTCCTGCCCCAGACGCGAGTCCCCCTGCACCCAACCTCCTGCCCCAGACGCGAGTCCCCCTGCACCCAGCCTCCTGCCCCAGACGCGAGTCCCCCTGCACCCAGCCTCCTGCCCCAGACGCGAGTCCCCCTGCACCCAACCTCCTGCCCCAGACGCGAGTCCCCCTGCACCCAACCTCCTGCCCCAGACGCGAGTCCCCCTGCACCCAGCCTCCTGCCCCAGACGCGAGTCCCCCTGCACCCAGCCTCCTGCCCCAGACGCGAGTCCCCCTGCACCCAACGTCCTGCCCCAGACGCGAGTCCCCCTGCACCCAACGTCCTGCCCCAGACGCGAGTCCCCCTGCACCCAGCCTCCTGCCCCAGACGCGAGTCCCCCTGCACCCAGCCTCCTGCCCCAGACGCGAGTCCCCCTGCACCCAGCCTCCTGCCCCAGACGCGAGTCCCCCTGCACCCAGCCTCCTGCCCCAGACGCGAGTCCCCCTGCACCCAACGTCCTGCCCCAGACGCGAGTCCCCCTGCACCCAACGTCCTGCCCCAGACGCGAGTCCCCCTGCACCCAACCTCCTGCCCCAGACGCGAGTCCCCCTGCACCCAACCTCCTGCCCCAGACGCGAGTCCCCCTGCACCCAACGTCCTGCCCCAGACGCGAGTCCCCCTGCACCCAGCCTCCTTCCCAGAGCTTGCACCCTGTACTAGGGATGTTAAATAGCAGTTAATTGAATAGTCGAGTAACCTCATGAATTCTTATTGGTTAGTCGACTCTAGTCCCCGGGGCGGGGCCGGCAGCCAGTGCGCTCCGGCCCCACTGCCAACGAGTGCCCTGCCACTCCACGCTGCTGCCTCTGGATCAGTGCGGGGCACCAGGCGAGAGCTGGTCTGCGAGGGGAGCCAGTTTACAAATGACCAGCTGCCTGGCTCCCCACTCGGCTGTCTCTCATACAGTGGCAGCAGCACAGGGTGGCAGCAGCCCCTGTCCAGGGCGGCGGAGCCTGAGCTCCCGGACCCAGCATGAGCCAGGCTGCCTGCCCGCCCAGCTCCTAATACGCTTTGAATGTGGAGCCGCTGCAGGGTGGGTCGTGGACCCGGTGCGAGCCAGGACTGAGCTGGGCTGCTGGCCAGACTGCTGAACAATGCACTTGGCGGGGGGATGCATGTCGTCTTAGCATTAACCTAGAAGCTTTGGCTAATCGGTTAATTGACGACACGGTTCCATCCCTACCCTGACCCCCCTCCCGGACCCCAATCCCCCAGCCTGAGCTGAGCCCAGGGCCCCTCCCCTTGGGCCAAGACCAGAGCCTGCACCCCAAGCCCCGACCCCAGCCTGGTGCCAGTGAGTGTGGATGGGGGAGGAGAGGGATGGAGCGAGCAGGGCGAGGCCTTGGAGAAGGGGCGGGAAGGGGTTTGAGGGAGATGGGACATTGCACTGACATTGAAAAAGCATCTCGAGGTAAGAAGGTTGCAGATCCCTGCCCTACGGTTTGTGTGACCACTGCCGAGGTCTGATCTGTGGCCATTGATCCTTTGGTGCAGACTGTCCGGTTTGGCCCATACCCATGGCAGGGGGGCACAGCTGGCACCTGCTGGCAGATACCATGGGCAGTAATTCCATGCTCCAGTAAGAAGAACTAGCAGGATGGCTCTGTTACCGGCCACCTGGCCAGGGCAGGGAAAGTGACTGAACTCTCAGGGCTACACAAATAAAAACTCAGTAATGGGGGAGTTCAGCTCTCCCTGGATTGCCTGGGCACCTGTCACCCCAGGACGGGACGCAGCGTTTCCTGAGCCCTTGAACGACTGCTGCAGGGAGCAGCTGCTCTTGGAACCCCCGAGAGGCAATTCTTGGTTTAGTCCCAGGTGGAGCGCAGGCTCTGGTCTAAGGGGCAGCTATAGCTTGGGGGTGGGGAACTTGTTTTGGGTCGGGGGCTGCACACAAGTGAGAAGCAAAACCAACCTAACAAGCCTTCACTGAGGTGGCCACAGCTGAGACAGAGAAAGACCCTCCTCTCTCCCTCCCAGACTAGAGCCCAGGAGCCCAGCCGAGCAGATTTTGTGCATTCCAGACCATAGTGGAGAGGCTGGGGGGAGCCGGGGCTGGAGTGCCAGCGCAGAGCCTCGGGCCGGATGCAGGCAAGGGGGGGCCACATCCAGCCCCCAGGCCTGAGGTTCCCCACCCCGCTATAGCTGGACCGCTTGGAAATAGTGACCATAATGGAATTAGATTTAACATCCTGTGCGGGGGGGAGCCACCCAGCACGGCAGCACTGAAGTTCAGAAGGGGAACCACACACAAACGAGGTTAGTGAAACAGAAATGAAATGGCCAGTGACAAAAGTAAAATCCCTGCAAGCTGCAGGAAAATGTTCCCAAGACACCGTAATGGAGGCCCAAGTTAAATGTAACCCCCAAATTAAAACCCCAGCAAGAGAACCAGAAAAGAGCTGCCACGGCTTAACCACCAGGCAACAGAAGCAGTGAGCGAGAAAAGAGCATCGTTTAAAAGTGGGACGTTAGACCCCGAGGAGAACAGAAAGGAGCATAAACTCTTCCAAGTCAAGTGAAGCAAATCTAGCTAGGAAGGCCAAACACGCATGTGAAGAGCAGCTGGCCAGCGCCCCACAAAGTAACAGCAATTCGGTTAAGCCCATCAGACGCAGGAAGCCGGCTAAACAACCGGTGGGCCCCTGGACGCCCGCGTGGCCAAAGGAGCATGCAGGGTCACAGGGCATTGCGGGGGAACTCAATGTACTTTTTGCATCTGTCTTCCTGGCTGAGGACGACAGGGAAATTCCCAGCCTGGAGGAATTGCCCCAGGCTCAGGTGTCCTAAGGACGTTTGGAAACAAACTGAGCAATTCAGTGGACCCGCCATGGGCGCCGGGGCCAGGCGGCACTCCCGAGGGTTCTGGGACAACTCGGCTGTGGTCGGCCCCCCCGCACTCCGCGTCTCCCCGCAGGATGGGGAATAGCCCCCGTGGCGCCGCTTGGCAAAGGGCCTGCTGGCCTGCCTGCGCGGCAGCTGAACGGCAGGTAGGAGCAGGCCCGTCAGGCCCGCGGATGAGTGTGATTTGTGGGGCAAGCCGGCGTGTCTGCGCAGGGACACACCGCCTCAGCAAGCTGCTCAAAGGCCGGGGGGGCCTGGGGTGGGGTGGGGGGCTAGATCGCCAGAGCCTTGCCAAGCCTCTTAAGCTGCTGCTTGGGGAGACAAGCACCTCAGCCTGGGACGCCGCCCCTGCCCCCCGCTCCGCACTCCCCACTGTCTCCCTTTTCTCCCTGCCCCCAAATCCAGCCAAGTCCCTGCGCCCCGTGTAGCGACTGGCTCTGTGGCGGGCGGGTCCTGCGGGGCAATCCAGCACCAGCCCGGGGGTCGGTCAGCGGGCCGGCAGTGGAGGGCAAAGCAGCTGCCAGGGACTAGCAGGGAGAGTGGGCTGAGCCCTTCGCCCGCGTGTCTAAGTCCCTCGGCCGGCCGGGTGACCAGGGCGCTCTAGCTGCTTCCCGCGATCCAGCGCCCTGGAACCCGGGACCTCCCCGGCACTAGCTGGGTAGAGTGACTCCCTCGGCCCTATGCCCCCGGGCTCCCAGCAGCGTCCCGCGAGGGCGCGGCCGCGCACAGAGACGTCGCCACCCACCCGTCTCCTTCGCCGCGCAGCAGCGCCCCCTTCCTGCCGGACAGTGTGTGGCACGGTGGGCGGCTGATGCCTCGTGGGGGGGCGCTGTGGGGGGGAGGTGGCTGGGGCTGCCAGGGGTCCGGTTTTGAACCCGGCAGTCCGCTATTGGAGCTCTCTGTGCGGGAAACACGGAGACAGTAGAAGTGTCGGGTATTGTCTAAATTGGACAGAATGGAGCCTGGGGCGTCAGGGCAAGTGTGCCCGGGATTTTTGTTGAAACCATCTGGCAACCCTAGCAGTGGCCGGAACCTGCTGTGGCCACGTGGTGGGGAGGGGCAGGGGAGAGGGGGCCAGGGCCTGTGCCAAGGCCACGTGGTGGTGGCTGGTCGGTGCCTGCTCAGGGGGCTGGGCCTGCTGTGTAGTGGGGGGGACCCTGCCCCGGGTTCCCCTGCGCTGGGCTGTGTGATTCCCACTGACTCACCCACATGCTGGGATTGCTGAGCCACCCGACCCCCTGCACAAGCTGGACAAACCCCGGGGTGGTTCTCGCACTGCAGCGGGACTTTCCTACGCAGGCCTCACGCCCTCTCTGCTCCCTGGCTCCAGTACACCGGAGTCGCACGCCGGCTCTGCAGCCTTTCGCTTCATCGGCAGGGTTTAAAACTAATAAGCAAAAGTTCTTCTTCACACAGCGCACAGTCAACCTGTGGAACTCCTCGCCAGAGGAGGCTGTGAAGGCTAGGACTATAACAGAGTTTAAAGAGAAGCTAGATAATTTCATGGAGGTTAGGTCCATAAAAGGCTATTAGGCAGGGGATAAAATGGTGTCCCTGGCCTCTGTTTGTCAGAGGCTGGAGAGGGATGGCAGGAGACAAATCGCTTGATCATTGTCTTCGGTCCACCCTCTCTGGGGCACCTGGCGCTGGCCACTGTCGGCAGACAGGATACTGGGCTAGATGGACCTTTGGTCTGACCCAGTACGGCCATTCTTATGTTTGTATGTTATGTTCTAAGTAAATAAGGAAGTGCTATTTACTCCTCATAACACAAGAACTAGGGGCCACCCTATAAACTGAATAGGCAGCAGGTTTAAAACAAACAGGAGGAAGTGTTTCTTCACACAACACACAGACAACCTGTGGAACTCCTCGCCAGGGGAGGAGTGTTGGCAAGGCCAAAACTATAACAGGGTTTAAAAAAGAACTAGATACATTCATGGAGACTGGGTCCATCAGTGGCAGTTAGCCAGGCTGGGCAGGGAGGGTCCCTGGCCTCTGTCTGTCAGCGGCTGGGAATGGGCGACAGGGGAGGGATCACTGGATGGTTCCCTGTTCTGTTCACTCCCTCTGGGGCGCCGGGCACAGGCTGCTGTGGGCAGGCAGGACACTGGGCTGGAAGGGCCTTTGGCCTGACCCGGACTGGCCAGGCTTACGGTCCCACGCTCCTATGTGCAGGGCATGTATTTCCAGAGGAACACGCACTGAGCCAATTGCAGCACCAGGCCCTGCCCCACGGGGGCAGTTGTAAGGTTGCAGCCCTTCCAGGCAGCCAGCACAGCTCTGTTGAGTGCGCCAGGCCCTGCCCCACGCCAGCCCAAAGCCTGGAGCCCCAGCTCAGAGCACAAGGGCTGCAGTCCATTCCTGGGGCACTGGGCGCTGCTCTTCCTGCCCCAGTGACATGGCCCTGCCCAGCAGGGGCCAGGGGCTTAGCGGGCTGCCCTGCCCTGAATCAGCACAGGGGTGGGTGTTTCTCGTTCAGGCAGGGCCAGTCTGGGCCAGATCAGCCCCTGGGACCAGCCCGTCTCACCAGCCTGGCAGGGCTGTGCCTTCCTGGGGTCGGGGAGGGGAAGCTGCCAGGCCAGGGGGGCAGTGTCACTTTGAGGGTGACACCCCAGCTGCTGGCAAGTGGGTGGAGGCATTGGGCAGGCCCCCCAGCCACACTCAGCCCGTGCCTTGGGGCCCCACAGCCCATGTCCCCGAGCCAGCGACACCCTCAGCAGGGCCCTCCTGCCCACAGCCCCAGCGCGGCAGACCCGGCCTGGCCGCGTGGCCAAAGGATACAGTTCTCATCCCCCTTCCGGTTGCGGGGCGGCCCGGGCATGTTGAGCAGGACCAGCTTGGCATCCTGCGACTTCTTGACGATGACCTCGTTAAGCCTGACGGCCGTGTGCATCCGCCGCACGTTGGACTGGTTCCTGGGGAGACGGGCAGGCTCAGGGGCAGGGCAGGGCCCAGGCCCTTACAGCTGGGGTGGGCTGGGGGGGGCACAGAAAGCCCCGCCCACACGGCTGTCGGGGGCTTTCTGTGCCCCGCCCCATCCGACAGCCGTGTGGGCAGGGGCACAGAAAGCCCCGCCCACACGGCTGTCTGTTGGGGCGGGGCACAGAAAGCCCCGCCCACACGGCTGTCTGTTGGGGCGGGGCACAGAAAGCCCTGCCCACATGGCTGTTGGATGGGGCGGGGCACAGAAAGCCCCGCCCACATGGCTGTCGGATGGGGCGGGGCACAGAAAGCCCTGCCCACATGGCTGTCGGATGGGGCGAGGCACAGAAAGCCCCGCCCACACGGCTGTCGGATGGGGCGGGGCACAGAAAGCCCCGCCCACACGGCTGTCTGTTGGGGCGGGGCACAGAAAGCCCCGCCCACATGGCTGTCGGATGGGGCGAGGCACCGAAAGCCCCGCCCACACGGCTGTCGGATGGGGCGGGGCACAGAAAGCCCCGCCCACACGGCTGTGTAGGCTCCAAGGGGGAGGCCTGAGCAGAGCAGGTAACTCCTGCACGTCTCCCGAGGTGCCAGCAGCAGCGCTAGCCCCTGGCAATGGCGCAAGCCCGGGGCACTGGCCAGTCCTGGGGCTCTGACCAGGCTCAGCCTCTTTCCTCTGTTGGGATGTGGAGGTTGGAGCTTGTGGGGCTGGGACCAGCAGTGCCATTTGCTGTTCCCCAAATGCCTGGCAGAGCGTCCCCACCCAGTCGAGGGGCCCCTCCAGCAGGGGGCGGTGTGGGGCTCAGCCCCCCTGCGCACCGGGACAAGAGACGCGCACAGCTCAGACTTACAGGGTCTCCCACTCCCTGCCAGCAGCGCGGGGGAAGAGAGAGAGAGAAGCTCGTCAGCACCCCCGGCCTCACCCCGGAGCCCAGCCCAGCCCCCTCTCAGCGCCCACCTCTGCCCCCTTCCCACGGCGCTGCCCCCGTCCCTCCTCCCCGTCTGCCAGCGCCCACAGCCAGCGCCCCATAGCTAGCGCCCCACTGCCAGCGCCCACTGCCAGCGCCCCACTGCCAGCGCCCACAGCCAGCGCCCCATAGCTAGCGCCCACAGCCAGCGTCCCACTGCCAGTGCCCACTGCCAGCCCCCACAGCCAGCGCCCCACTGCCAGCACCCCATAGCCAGTGCCCACTGCCAGCGCCCACTGCCAGTGCCCCACAGCCAGCGCCCCATAGCCAGCGCCCACAGCCAGTGCTCCACTGCCAGCGCCCACAGCCAGCGCCCACAGCCAGCACCTATTGCCAGCGCCCACTGCCAGCGCCCACAGCCAGCACCTATTGCCAGCGCCCACTGCCAGTGCCCCATAGCCAGTGCTCCACTGCCAGCGCCCACAGCCAGCGCCCACTGCCAGCGCCCACAGCCAGCACCTATTGCCAGCACCCACTGCCAGTGCCCCATAGCCAGCGCCCACAGCCAGCGCCCACTGCCAGCGCTCCACAGCCAGCGCCTATTGCCAGTGCCCCACAGCCAGCGCTCCACTGCCAGCGCCTATTGCCAGTGCCCCACAGCCAGCGCCCACAGCCAGCGCCCACTGCCAGCGCCCACAGCCAGCGCCCACTGCCAGCGCCTATTGCCAGTGCCCCCACAGCCAGTGCCCCACAGCCAGTGCCCACTGCCAGCGCTCCACTGCCAGCGCCTATTGCCAGTGCCCACTGCCAGAGCCCACAGCTAGCGCCCACTGCCAGCGCCCCATAGCCAGCACCCACTGCCAGCGCCCACAGCCAGTGCCCCACTGCCAGAGCCCACAGCCAGCGCCCACTGCCAGCGCCTATTGCCAGTGCCCCACAGCCAGCGCCCACTGCCAGCGCTCCACTGCCAGCGCCCACTGCCAGCGCCCACAGCCAGCACCTATTGCCAGCACCCACTGCCAGTGCCCCATAGCCAGCGCCCACAGCCAGCGCCCACTGCCAGCGCTCCACAGCCAGCGCCTATTGCCAGTGCCCCACAGCCAGCGCTCCACTGCCAGCGCCTATTGCCAGTGCCCCACAGCCAGCGCCCACAGCCAGCGCCCACAGCCAGCGCCCACTGCCAGCGCCTATTGCCAGTGCCCCCACAGCCAGTGCCCCACAGCCAGTGCCCACTGCCAGCGCTCCACTGCCAGCGCCTATTGCCAGTGCCCACTGCCAGAGCCCACAGCTAGCGCCCACTGCCAGCGCCCCATAGCCAGCACCCACTGCCAGCGCCCACAGCCAGTGCCCCACTGCCAGAGCCCACAGCCAGCGCCCACTGCCAGCGCCTATTGCCAGTGCCCCACAGCCAGCGCCCACTGCCAGCGCTCCACTGCCAGCGCCTATTGCCAGTGCCCCACAGCCAGTGCCCACTGCCAGCGCCCACAGCCAGCGCCCACAGCCAGCGCTCCACTGCCAGCGCCTATTGCCAGTGCCCACTGCCAGAGCCCACAGCTAGCGCCCACTGCCAGCGCCCCATAGCCAGCACCCACTGCCAGCGCCCACAGCCAGTGCCCCACTGCCAGAGCCCACAGCCAGCGCCCACTGCCAGCGCCCCACAGCCAGCGCCTATTGCCAGCGCCCAGAGCCAGCACCTATTGCCAGCGCCCACTGCCAGTGCCCCATAGCCAGCGCCCACTGCCAGTGCCCCATAGCCAGCGCTCCACTGCCAGCGCCCACAGCCAGCGCCCACTGCCAGCGCCCACAGCCAGCACCTATTGCCAGCACCCACTGCCAGTGCCCCATAGCCAGCGCCCACTGCCAGCGCTCCACAGCCAGCGCCTATTGCCAGTGCCCCACAGCCAGCGCTCCACTGCCAGCGCCTATTGCCAGTGCCCCACAGCCAGTGCCCACTGCCAGCGCCCACAGCCAGCGCTCCACTGCCAGCGCCTATTGCCAGTGCCCCACAGCCAGCGCCCACTGCCAGCGCCCACTGCCAGCGCTCCACTGCCAGCGCCTATTGCCAGTGCCCCACAGCCAGTGCCCACTGCCAGAGCCCACAGCCAGCGCCCACTGCCAGCGCCCCATAGCCAGCACCCACTGCCAGCGCCCACAGCCAGTGCCCCACTGCCAGAGCTCACAGCCAGCGCCCACTGCCAGCGCCCCACAGCCAGCGCCTATTGCCAGTGCCCCACAGCCAGCGCCCCACTGCCAGCGCCCACAGCCAGCACCTATTGCCAGCACTCACTGCCAGCGCCCCATAGCCAGCGCTCCACTGCCAGCGCCCACAGCCAGCGCCCCACTGCCAGCGCCCCACTGCCAGCGCCCACTGCCAGCGCCCCACTGCCAGCGCCCACAGCCAGCACCCACAGCCAGCAGGCCTGTGCCAACACTGCCTGGCTCGCCAGGGGCCGGTGTGTGACTGGGGGCCACTTACGGCTTCATGCTGAAGAAATCCTTGATGCTCTCGGGGCTGACCGGGCTCTTGCTCTTGTTCTTCTCCGCAACTGACTTCTCCTTGGTCCAGGTGAGATGCACCTTGTCGGGGGCCGGCTCGGCCTCCTCGCTGGGCGACTGGGGGCCGCTGAAGGCTGCGGGCTCCTTGTCATGGATGAGCTGCACCTGGGGGCAGCAGGGAGGGGGAGCTCACCAGGGGGCCACTGCCGGCTGCCAGTGGGGAACAGCCTCCCACCCAGCTCCCCAGGGCCACCGTCCCGCCCAGCCCCACTCTGGGGCCTCAGCCCGATGTCACTGGGCCTGCCAGCTCCCCAACACCCCCCCAGCACTGGGCCCTGCCAGACCCCAACACCCTCCCCCAGCGCTGAACACTGCACACCCCCTCCTCTAACACTGAATCCTGCACACACCCAGCCCCCCCAATCCGCCCCGCCACAGCACTGGGCCCGCCCTGCTGCTCACTGACTCCATGGTGCTCCCTGGCCCTCCAGCACACACTCCCCTCCCCAGAGCTCAGCCCCACCAGGGGCGGCCGTACCTCCTCCTCGGGCTTCTCCTCGCTGTCGCCCACCTGCTCCTCCGGGACGCTCAGCCGCAGCCGGGTGCTGGCGGGGTTCTTGCGCCGGATGGAGCCGCGGGACTCGTCCGTGATGCTCTGGATCTGTGGGGAGGGGGGTCACTCGGCAGCCCCAGCTGGGATCTCGCGGGAGCAGGCTCGGTGGAGGGAGGAGGGGGAAGGGCCCAGCTGGGACCTCGCGGGAGCAGGCTCGGTTGGGGGGGGGGGGCGGGTGAAGAGCCCAGCTGGGACCTTGCGGGACCAGGCTCAGTGGGGGGGGGTCGGGAGAAGGGCCGAGCTGGGACCTCGCGGGAGCAGGCTAGGAGTGGGGGGGGTGAAGGGCCCAGCTGGGACCTCGCAGGAGCAGGCTTGGTGGGGGGGGGGCGGGGTGAAGGGCCCAGCTGGGACCTCGCGGGAGCAGTCTTGGTGGGGGGGGCGGGGGAAGGGCCCAGCTGGGACCTCGCGGGAGCAGACTTGGTGGGGGAGGGCGGGGGAAGGGCCCAGCTGGGACCTCGTGGGAGCAGGCTCGGTGGGGGGGGGGGGGTGAAGAGCCCAGCTGGGACCTCGCGGGAGCAGGCTCGGTTGGGGGGGGGGGCGGGTGAAGGGCCCAGCTGGGACCTCGCGGGAGCAGGCTCGGTGGGGGGGGGGCGGGTGAAGAGCCCAGCTGGGACCTTGCGGGACCAGGCTCAGTGGGGGGGGGTCGGGAGAAGGGCCGAGCTGGGACCTCGCGGGAGCAGGCTAGGAGTGGGGGGGGTGAAGGGCCCAGCTGGGACCTCGCAGGAGCAGGCTTGGTGGGGGGGGGGCGGGGTGAAGGGCCCAGCTGGGACCTCGCGGGAGCAGTCTTGGTGGGGGGGGCGGGGGAAGGGCCCAGCTGGGACCTCGCGGGAGCAGACTTGGTGGGGGAGGGCGGGGGAAGGGCCCAGCTGGGACCTCGTGGGAGCAGGCTCGGTGGGGGGGGGGGGGTGAAGAGCCCAGCTGGGACCTCGCGGGAGCAGTCTTGGTGGGGGGGGGTGTGAAGGGCCCAGCTGGGACCTCGCTGGAGCAGGCTCAGTGGGGGGGGGCGGGTGAAGGGCCCAGCAGGGGGCACAGATCCAGCCCTGCCACGGAGCTGGCGCCGCATTGGCCAGCAGACCCCATGGCTCGGCGGCCCAGCCTCCGGGGGCAGCCCGCCCGGGCAGGGACCCGCTTACCTCTCGCTCCCGCTCGGTCTTGGTGAGGTGCATTTGCTTGAGGATCTGTGAGCGCTGCTCCATCACCAGGGTCTTCTCGTAGGTGTAGGCCGAGATGTCGCTCTCGTGCTGAGGGACAGGACGCACCGTCACATGCTGCCCCGCGCCACGTTACCGGCGTTTCAGGGGAGCGGCCGGGTCACTGCCGCACCCCTGGGGGGGTTGGCCCCAAAAGTCAGTACAAAGGGGCCATGTGAGGTGTCAAACGAACGCTCGCTGTATCTGCGCTTCGTGCACCTAACGTCCGTGTGCGGAGCTGTAAACATGGGCTCTGTGCGGAGACGGGGAGTTTCTCTGTATGTGGCTGAGCGATGGGCTCAGCCTATGGACATGCTAATTAGCAAGCCACCAGGGACAATAGGTCTCTTAAGTACCACACACCCCCCTATGGAGGAATCTAGGTGCCTGGTCAGAGACTATGTGACTCCCTCCAGCTTGGAAGAGACCAGGAAGGGATACAAATAGGCCATGTGGCCGACTCCATTTGGGTCTTCAGATTCTGCTCCTGACCCCAGAGGGGTCTTACAGGGAATCACGAGCCGGGAAGAACTGTGGACCCATCCTGCCATAGGATGTACACCAAGGACTTTTAAGCCAGCAGTTATAACATCTCTGCTGCGAGCCTGCGTCGAGAACTGGGAGATTCGATGCATGTAATGTGTGATACTTTAACAACCTCACTCTCATGCTTTTCTTTCTTGAGTAATAAACCTTTAGATGTTAGATTCTAAAGGACTGGCTCAGCGTGATTTGTGGGTAAGATCCGGAGTGTAAATTAATCGGGATCTGTGGCTGGTTTCTTGGGACTGGAAGAACCCATTCGGGGTAGGTGAGGTTGGGTTCTAAAACCCCTCGCCTGTGTGTTGGGCCCGGGGCCATTTCAGGTACGGATAGAGCTGGGGTGTCAGAGGGGCTTGCTCATGAGGCTTCTGGCTGGCCAGGCAGGCAGCAGAAGCGCTCGGTGGGACTGGTTGTGGCCTATTTGGGAAGGTCTCCAGTCCAGGGGCTATAAAAAGCCCCGAGTTTGAGCAATTCGCCCTGAGCAGATGCCCTTGGCTGTGCCCTGACCCAGCTCAGCCCCTCACACGCCCCCAGCGCCCAGGCCGGGAAGGGGCTGAGAGGGGCGCTCACCATCTCCACCACCTCCACCTCGGCCGTGATGCGCAGGTGGTACAGGAACATCGTCAGGTCCTTCTTCATCTGGATGCTGTTGTCGTCCATCTGCGCCACCGTGAAGATGCGCATCTTGCACTTGCGCCACACCTGCCAGGAGAGGGAGCGCTGGCAGCCTGCCCACGGGCCAGCCAGCCACCAAAGGGGGACCCGGCTCGCCAAGCCCCGCCTAGCATCTCACCGGGGCACCCCACCCCAGCAGCCTGCGGGCCCCCTGGCGCTGTGCGCAGTGACCACACAAGGCTCCCGGTGCTGCTCCTGGCAGAACAGGGCCCACGCGGCATCTGGGCCTCTGCGAGGTCTGGGCAGCTCATTACGGGCTGCCTGGGACCCACCCCATCCCCGCCCAGGAAACCCTGCAGAGCCGGGGCTACCGAGCACTGGCAGGGACATGGGGACAAAGGCACCTGCCAGAAGCCGGGGTCGCTCCCCCTCAGCTGCCTGCAGGACCAGGAACGCGGGTCAGGCCAGGAAGTGGGCCCAGCCCCGGGGAGGGGGGCCCAGAGAGGCTGGTGACAGGGCATCCACACGGCCTGGCTCAGCCCCCAGAGGCGCAGCCGGAAGGGAAGAGGGAAGGAGGCGGCGCTCGGCGTGGGCGGCAGGGCCCTGTGACAGGGGGAAGGAGGCAGCGCTAGGTGTGGGCGGCAGGGCCCTGTGCTAGGGGAAGGAGGCGGCGCTCGGCGTGGGCAGCAGGGCCCTGTGCTAGGGGAAGGAGGCGGCGCTCAGTGTGGGTGGCAGGGCCCTGCGCCGGGGGAAGGAGGCGGCGCTCGGCGTGGGCGGCAGGGCCCTGTGCCGGGGGAAGGAGGCGGCGCTCGGTGTGGGCGGCAGGGCCCTGCGCCGGGGGAAGGAGGCGGCGCTCGGCGTGGGCGGCAGGGCCCTGTGCCGGGGGAAGGAGGCGGCGCTCGGTGTGGGCGGCAGGGTCCTGTGCCGGGGGAAGGAGGCAGCGCTCGGTGTGGGCGGCAGGGTCCTACGTCGGCGGAAGGAGGCAGCGTTCGGCGTGGGCGGCAGGGCCCTGTGCCGGGGGAAGGAGGCGGCGCTCGGCGTGGGCGGCAGGGCCCTGCGCCAGGGGAAGGAGGCAGCGCTCAGTGTGGGCGGCAGGGCCCTGTGCCGGGGGAAGGAGGCGGCGCTCGGCGTGGGCGGCAGGGCCCTGCGCCAGGGGAAGGAGGCGGCGCTCGGCGTGGGCGGCAGGGCCCTGCGCCAGGGGAAGGAGGCAGCGCTCGGTGTGGGCGGCAGGGCCCTGTGCCGGGGAAGGAGGCGGCGCTCGGCGTGGGTGGCAGGGCCCTGTGCCCAGGAGGAAGGAGGCGGCGCTCGGTGTGGGCGGCAGGGTCCTACGCCGGGGGAAGGAGGCGGCGTTCAGCGTGGGCGGCAGGGCCCTGTGCCGGGGGAAGGAGGCGGCGCTCGGCGTGGGCGGCAGGGCCCTGCGCCAGGGGAAGGAGGCAGCGCTCGGTGTGGGCGGCAGGGCCCTGTGCCGGGGAAGGAGGCGGCGCTCGGCGTGGGCGGCAGGGCCCTGCGCCAGGGGAAGGAGGCGGCGCTCGGCGTGGGCGGCAGGGCCCTGCGCCAGGGGAAGGAGGCAGCGCTCGGTGTGGGCGGCAGGGCCCTGTGCCGGGGGAAGGAGGCGGCGCTCGGCGTGGGTGGCAGGGCCCTGTGCCCAGGAGGAAGGAGGCGGCGCTCGGTGTGGGCGGCAGGGCCCTGTGCCGGGGGAAGGAGGCAGCGCTCGGCGTGGGCGGCAGGGCCCTGTGCCCAGGAGGAAGGCGGCGGCGCTCGGTGTGGGCGGCAGGGCCCTGTGCCGGGGAAGGAGGCAGCGCTCGGCGTGGGCGGCAGGGCCCTGTGCCCAGGAGGAAGGCGGCGGCGCTCGGCGTGGGCGGCAGGGCCCTGCGCCGGGGGAAGGAGGCAGCGCTTGGTGTGGGTGGCAGCGCCCTGTGCCAGGGGAAGGAGGCAGCACTTGGTGTGGGCGGCAGGGCCCTGTGACAGGAGGAAGGAGGCGGCGCTCGGCGTGGGCGGCAGGGCCCTGCGCCGGGGGAAGGAGGCGGCGCTCGGCATGGGCAGCAGGGCCCTGCGCCGGGGGAAGGTGGCGGCGCTCGGCGTGGGCGGCAGGGCCCTGTGCCGGGGGAAGGAGGCGGCGCTCGGTGTGGGCGGCAGGGTCCTGTGCTAGGGGAAGGAGGCGGCGCTCGGTGGGGGTGGCAGGGCCCTGTGCTGGGGGAAGGAGGTGGCGCTCGGTGGGGGTGGCAGGGCCCTGTGCCGGGGGAAGGAGGCGGCGCTCGGTGGGGGTGGCAGGGCCCTGTGCCGGGGGAAGGAGGTGGCGCTCGGTGGGGGTGGCAGGGCCCTGTGCTGGGGGAAGGAGGCGGCGCTTGGTGGGGGCAGCAGGGCCCTGTGCCGGGGGAAGGAGGCAGCGCTCGGTGTGGGCGGCAGGGCCCTGTGCCCAGGAGGAAGGCGGCGGCGCTCGGCGTGGGCAGCAGGGCCCTGTGCCGGGGGAAGGAGGCAGCGCTCGGTGTGGGCGGCAGGGTCCTACGCCGGGGGAAGGAAGCGGCGTTCGGCGTGGGCGGCAGGGCCCTGTGCCGGGGGAAGGAGGCAGCGCTCGGTGTGGGCGGCAGGGTCCTACGCCGGGGGAAGGAAGCGGCGTTCGGCGTGGGCGGCAGGGCCCTGTGCCGGGGGAAGGAGGCGGCGCTCGGGGTGGGCGGCAGGGTCCTGTGCCGGGGGAAGGAGGCGGCGCTCGGTGTGGGCGGCAGGGTCCTACGCCGGGGGAAGGAGGCGGCGTTCGGCGTGGGCGGCAGGGCCCTGTGCCGGGGGAAGGAGGCGGCGCTCGGCGTGGGCGGCAGGGCCCTGTGCCCAGGAGGAAGGAGGCAGCGCTCGGTGTGGGTGGCAGGGCCCTGCGCCAGGGGAAGGAGGCAGCGCTCGGTGTGGGCGGCAGGGCCCTGTGCCGGGGGAAGGAGGCAGCGCTCGGCGTGGGTGGCAGGGCCCTGTGCCCAGGAGGTAGGAGGCGGCGCTCGGTGTGGGCGGCAGGGCCCTGTGCCGGGGGAAGGAGGCAGCGCTCGGCGTGGGCGGCAGGGCCCTGTGCCCAGGAGGAAGGCGGCGGCGCTCGGCGTGGGCAGCAGGGCCCTGTGCCGGGGGAAGGAGGCGGCGCTCGGCGTGGGCAGCAGGGCCCTGTGCCGGGGGAAGGAGGCAGCGCTCGGTGTGGGCGGCAGGGTCCTACGCCGGGGGAAGGAGGCGGCGTTCGGCGTGGGCGGCAGGGCCCTGTGCCGGGGGAAGGAGGCGGCGCTCGGCGTGGGCGGCAGGGCCCTGCGCCCGGGGAAGGAGGCAGCGCTCGGTGTGGGCGGCAGGGCCCTGTGCCGGGGGAAGGAGGCGGCGCTCGGCGTGGGCGGCAGGGCCCTGCGCCAGGGGAAGGAGGCGGCGCTCGGCGTGGGCGGCAGGGCCCTGCGCCAGGGGAAGGAGGCAGCGCTCGGTGTGGGCGGCAGGGCCCTGTGCCGGGGGAAGGAGGCAGCGCTCGGTGTGGGCGGCAGGGTCCTACGCCGGGGGAAGGAAGCGGCGTTCGGCGTGGGCGGCAGGGCCCTGTGCCGGGGGAAGGAGGCAGCGCTCGGTGTGGGCGGCAGGGTCCTACGCCGGGGGAAGGAAGCGGCGTTCGGCGTGGGCGGCAGGGCCCTGTGCCGGGGGAAGGAGGCAGCGCTCGGTGTGGGCGGCAGGGTCCTACGCCGGGGAAGGAAGCGGCGTTCGGCGTGGGCGGCAGGGCCCTGTGCCGGGGGAAGGAGGCAGCGCTCGGTGTGGGCGGCAGGGTCCTACGCCGGGGGAAGGAGGCGGCGTTCGGCGTGGGCGGCAGGGCCCTGTGCCGGGGGAAGGAGGCGGCGCTCGGGGTGGGCGGCAGGGTCCTGTGCCGGGGGAAGGAGGCGGCGCTCGGTGTGGGCGGCAGGGTCCTACGCCGGGGGAAGGAGGCGGCGTTCGGCGTGGGCGGCAGGGCCCTGTGCCGGGGGAAGGAGGCGGCGCTCGGCGTGGGCGGCAGGGCCCTGTGCCCAGGAGGAAGGAGGCAGCGCTCGGTGTGGGTGGCAGGGCCCTGCGCCAGGGGAAGGAGGCAGCGCTCGGTGTGGGCGGCAGGGCCCTGTGCCGGGGGAAGGAGGCAGCGCTCGGCGTGGGTGGCAGGGCCCTGTGCCCAGGAGGAAGGAGGCGGCGCTCGGTGTGGGCGGCAGGGCCCTGTGCCGGGGGAAGGAGGCAGCGCTCGGCGTGGGCGGCAGGGCCCTGTGCCCAGGAGGAAGGCGGCGGCGCTCGGCGTGGGCAGCAGGGCCCTGTGCCGGGGGAAGGAGGCGGCGCTCGGCGTGGGCAGCAGGGCCCTGTGCCGGGGGAAGGAGGCAGCGCTCGGTGTGGGCGGCAGGGTCCTACGCCGGGGGAAGGAGGCGGCGTTCGGCGTGGGCGGCAGGGCCCTGTGCCGGGGGAAGGAGGCGGCGCTCGGCGTGGGCGGCAGGGCCCTGCGCCAGGGGAAGGAGGCAGCGCTCGGTGTGGGCGGCAGGGCCCTGTGCCGGGGGAAGGAGGCGGCGCTCGGCGTGGGCGGCAGGGCCCTGCGCCAGGGGAAGGAGGCGGCGCTCGGCGTGGGCGGCAGGGCCCTGCGCCAGGGGAAGGAGGCAGCGCTCGGTGTGGGCGGCAGGGCCCTGTGCCGGGGGAAGGAGGCGGCGCTCGGCGTGGGTGGCAGGGCCCTGTGCCCAGGAGGAAGGAGGCGGCGCTCGGTGTGGGCGGCAGGGTCCTACGCCGGGGGAAGGAGGCGGCGTTCAGCGTGGGCGGCAGGGCCCTGTGCCAGGGGAAGGAGGCGGCGCTCGGCGTGGGCGGCAGGGCCCTGCGCCAGGGGAAGGAGGCAGCGCTCGGTGTGGGCGGCAGGGCCCTGTGCCGGGGGAAGGAGGCGGCGCTCGGCGTGGGCGGCAGGGCCCTGCGCCAGGGGAAGGAGGCGGCGCTCGGCGTGGGCGGCAGGGCCCTGCGCCAGGGGAAGGAGGCAGCGCTCGGTGTGGGCGGCAGGGCCCTGTGCCGGGGGAAGGAGGCGGCGCTCGGCGTGGGTGGCAGGGCCCTGTGCCCAGGAGGAAGGAGGCGGCGCTCGGCGTGGGCGGCAGGGCCCTGTGCCGGGGGAAGGAGGCAGCGCTCGGCGTGGGCGGCAGGGCCCTGTGCCCAGGAGGAAGGCGGCGGCGCTCGGTGTGGGCGGCAGGGCCCTGTGCCGGGGGAAGGAGGCAGCGCTCGGCGTGGGCGGCAGGGCCCTGTGCCCAGGAGGAAGGCGGCGGCGCTCGGCGTGGGCGGCAGGGCCCTGCGCCGGGGGAAGGAGGCAGCGCTTGGTGTGGGTGGCAGCGCCCTGTGCCAGGGGAAGGAGGCAGCGCTTGGTGTGGGTGGCAGCGCCCTGTGCCAGGGGAAGGAGGCAGCACTTGGTGTGGGCGGCAGGGCCCTGTGACAGGAGGAAGGAGGCGGCGCTCGGCGTGGGCGGCAGGGCCCTGCGCCGGGGGAAGGAGGCGGCGCTCGGCGTGGGCGGCAGGGCCCTGCGCCGGGGGAAGGTGGCGGCGCTCGGCGTGGGCGGCAGGGCCCTGTGCCGGGGGAAGGAGGCGGCGCTCGGTGTGGGCGGCAGGGTCCTGTGCTAGGGGAAGGAGGCGGCGCTCGGTGGGGGTGGCAGGGCCCTGTGCCGGGGGAAGGAGGCGGCGCTCGGTGGGGGTGGCAGGGCCCTGTGCCGGGGGAAGGAGGTGGCGCTCGGTGGGGGTGGCAGGGCCCTGTGCTGGGGGAAGGAGGCGGCGCTCGGTGGGGGTGGCAGGGCCCTGTGCCGGGGGAAGGAGGTGGCGCTCGGTGGGGGCGGCAGGGCCTTGCGCCGGGGGAAGGAGGCGGCGCTTGGTGTGGGTGGCAGGGCCCTGTGCCGGGGGAAGGAGGTGGCGCTCGGTGGGGGTGGCAGGGCCCTGTGCTGGGGGAAGGAGGCGGCGCTCGGTGTGGGCGGCAGGGCCCTGCGCCGGGGGAAGGTGGCGGCGCTCGGCGTGGGCGGCAGGGCCCTGCGCCGGGGGAAGGAGGCGGCGCTCGGTGTGGGTGGCAGGGCCCTGCGCCGGGGGAAGGTGGCGGCGCTCGGCGTGGGCGGCAGGGCCCTGCGCCGGGGGAAGGAGGCGGCGCTCGGTGTGGGCGGCAGTGTCCTGCGCCGGGGGAAGGAGGTTCTGCTCGAGCTGGGCTCGCCGTGATGCCAGCAGCTCCCACCGGGGACTGAGAGAAACTGGGGCGTTCACCGCTTCCACTGGCCCCCAGAGACGCTGGCCCTGCGCCCCCATGTCCTGCCCTGGGTCCACCTGCCCAGGGACAGGCCAGGGCCCTGGTCTGCCCGGCCTGAGCCCCTTGTAACTTTTGCTTCTCTGCTGCCCCGGGGCCTAGCCCAGCCCTACTTGGGGGAGGCTGCTTGTGGCACTGCCCATGGGGCTGAGCTGCCCGCATGCCCAAGGGTGAAATCTGGGGCTCCCTGCCAGGGCTCCCGGTGTCAGCCAGGGGCCTGGAGCCCAGCCTCGGGCGCTGCGTCCGGGGGCTGATGGCTGGGACAGCGGGAGATAGTCGACAGGCCACTGCGTGGCACAGACCCTGCGAATCACCTGGGGCAGCCGAAGGCGGGAACTACCCCCCCCCCAGTACCTTGTGGTGCCGCAGCAGGAAGGGCAGCAGCATGAGCATCCCTCCGTCATGCACGATCCACCAGATGTCGATGTGGCCCTCGGAGAAGCGCTCCTGGTTGCCCGGGAACATGGCCACGTTCTTGGTGACCAGCAGGGCCAGGTGGGCGGCCGTGGTCTCCCTCACCAGCTCTGTGGGGCAGGGCTGTGGCTCAGGGCAGGGCGGGGCCCGGCCCCTCCCCGACAAGGAGCACCCGGCGGGCGTCCCCTCGGCCCTGCACCCGGCCCTCCCTGCCAGGCCTGCCCAGCGCCCCCCTACCCCACACCCCACACCCAGGAGCTGGGAGGGCCTACAGCAGGCAATCACACTTGGCACGCCAGGCCTTCCTCCCTCCCACCCGCAGGCGGCACGCGGGGCTCTGGGTGGCTGGGCTCATGTGAGATGTCTGCGAGGGTGGGTGCAGGTTGAAGGATAAACTTAATTTGTTGTCAGTATGACCTCTGTGACACCTGGATGTTAAGTCTGGTCTTTGTAAAGAGGTACGTGCTTGAACTCAGGTGAGCAAAGGGGGGGGAGTAGGTAAAACTGGTTTGAACCTGTTGTAAGGCCTGCAAAGGGACTGAGAGGGGACAGATAATGATTGGAGGGAATTTGGTGCAAAGGGGCATGACCTGTATATGCATGCAACTGTAAGTGGTCAGTGAGAAAAAGGTAATTACCATGTAAGGTGGTACAAAAGACCTTGCCTTTTGTTTGGGAAGTTGCAGAAACTTTTCCTGAGAGTATCCTGGAGATTTTTGCCCTGGAATGCATTCCTGAATAAAGCTGGTTGCTTAAGAAGGGTGTCTGGAACTGATTTGGTAGGGGTTTTGGGCCCCCATCCGAACCCTCGGATTAAAAATTCTCCGTCAAGGTGCACGTGGGGGATGCGTGTGGGGTGTGTGTGGAGGGGTGCACACAGGGCTGTACAGGTGCACGATGAGGTATGGGTGCACATGGGGTACGCACGAGGGGGTGGGTGCATGGAGGGGTGTGGGTGGAGGGGTGCACACAGGGGTGTACGAGTGCACGATGAGGTATGGGTGCACATGGGGTACACACGAGGGAGTGGGTGCACGGGGGTGTGTGGAGGAGTGCACACAGGGGTTGCACATGGGGGGTGCACGCAGGAGGGGGTGTATGTGGGGAGATGTGGGTGTGTGCGGGGGTGTGGGTTCATGTGGGTGTGCACGGAGGTGTGGGGGGGGTGTGGAGGAGTGCACACAGGGGTTGCACATGGGGGGGTGCACGCGGGAGGGGGTGTATGTGGGGAGATGTGGGTGTGTGCGGGGGTGTGGGTTCATGTGGGTGTGCATGGAGGTGTGGGGGGGGTGTGGAGGGGTGCACACGGGTGTGCATGCGGGGGGGTGGGTGCATGTGGGTGTGTGCAAGGGTCTATGGGAGCCCCATGGCACTCCCCCACAGCTCCGACTAGGCCATCCCCCTGGCGCCCCTCCCCGTGTAGCCCCAGCTAGGCCAGCCCTTGGTGCCCCTCCCCCGTCCCTGCCCCAGGCCCTGATGCCCCCTCCCCACTGTGCCAAGCCCTGGTGGGCACTGACCCGGGCACCGCGCCCGGCCGGCTCGTACCAATGAAGTTCCTCCAGGTCTGGTGATCGTCCTTCTGGCGCCAGTTGCGGGGCCAGCCCACCAGCACGGTGTTGTGCTGCAGCCCCCCGAGTCCACTGGACTGGATGAGGTGGGATACGCCGTCCCGGAGCTGGGATGAGATTACCACCTGGCAGAAGCCCTTCACCTTCTCCGTGTCCATCAGGCGGCGCAGCGACTGGCGGGAGAGAGGGGGTTAGGGCTGCGTGCCGATGGTGCAGGGCGGTGGCGAGTCGGGGCGCTGGTGCGAGGAGCTGGGCAGAGCGCGAGGAGGGCAGCGAGCCAGGCAGGGAGCGAGGAGCTGGGCAGGGCGTGAGGCACTGGCAGGGCATGAGGAGGGCAGGGAGCTGGGCAGGGCGTGAGGAGCTGGGCAGGGCACGAGGAGCCGGGCAGGGCACAAGGAGGGCAGCGAACCAGGCAGGGCACGAGGAGCCAGGCAGGGCACAAGGAGGGCAGCGAACCAGGCAGGGCACGAGGAGCCAGGCAGGGTGCAAGGAGGGCAGCGAGCCGGGCAGGGAGCCGGGCAGGGAGCGAGGAGCTGGCCAGGGGGCAAGGAGGGCAGCGAGCCGGGCAGGGCGCGAGGAGGGCAGGGAGCCGGGCCGGCGCCGGGCCAGGAGCATGGGGCTCCGCGCGGGTGCTGCCAGGCAGCCTGCTGAGCTGGCGCGCGCCGCCCGTGCTCTCCGAGCTGAGCCGAGGGGCGGCCCTGACAGGAGGGAGGGCAGCCCTGGAAATTATTTACTTACAAAAATTACAGCGTGTCGCCAGAGGAGAAACCCCCTTGGCTCCAAGCTCCTGATGCAATTAGGGGGCAGCCCAGCCCAGCCACGCGCTGTGCCTGGCGAGGGGGCTCCGGCTGCGCAGCCAGCGGCACATGGAGCCCCGCGCCCCCGGGTGTGACGTCGCGGGGGGGCTGTCTGCTTTTGTGAGCCTGTGCTGCTCTGTGTGTGTGCATGCGTGAGTGAGTGTGTGTGTGCGTGTGCAGGGCCCGCGGGGGACGGGGGCTCCGGGGCCAAGACGTGTAGGCAATGTCCCGGCAGCTTCTCACCGGGCCAGGGGAGGGAGTTTGGACAAAGGAAGGGGGGGGCTCCCTGGGGGGGGGGAGTGACGAGAGTCTGGGGAGGGAGATGAGCAGGGCAGACTAAAGCCAGGACAGGGGGGGTTCAGGGGCCGTTGAACCCCTCCCCCCAGGAGGAATAAGGCTGTCCGCTCTCACTGTACCCTGCTACCACTGCCTGGGTCCCGGAGAACCAATACACCTCCCACTCTACTGGCCAGCTGAGAGTCACGCCTGGCTGCAGATGGGGGTGCAGGGTCGGGGGGGCTCCCCAACACGTCGTTACACCCGACACGACCATGCCCCGCCCTGCGCCCCAATCCCCAATCACGTCCCTCCCACGCCCTGCGCCCCAATCCCCGAGCACGTCCCTCCCCCGCCCTGCGCCCCAATCCCCGAGCACGACCCTCCCCTGCCCTGCGCCCCAATCCCTGAGCACGACCCTCCCCCGCCCTGCGCCCCAATCCCTGAGCACGTCCTTCCCCCGCCCTGCGCCCCAATCCCCGAGCACGTCCCTCCCCCGCCCTGCGCCCCAATCCCAGAGCACGACCCTCCCCCGCCCTGTGCCCCAATCCCCAAGCACGTCCCTCCCCTGCCCTGCGCCCCAATCCCAGAGCACGACCCTCCCCCGCCCTGCACCCCAATCCCTGAGCACGTCCCTCCTCCGCCCTGCACCCCAATCCCAGAGCACGACCCTCCCCCGCCCTGCGCCCCAATCCCCGAGCACGTCCCTCCCCAGCCCTGCGCCCCAATCCCCGAGCACGTCCCTCCCCGCTGTACGCCCGAGTCCCCGGGCACATCCCCCCGTCCCGGGCTCTCCCCAATGGCCAGTGCAACAAGCCCAGCAGCTGCCCCATCGGCTCAGACGCCAGCTCTGCCAGGCCCGGCTGGCCCTGGGCCATCCCGCAGAGCCCTGGGCTGCGGGGAGCCCTGAGGCCCAGCGCCTGCTCCGCCGGGGTGGGTCTGGCGGGAGGCACATGGCCCATGGCAGCCGGCAAAGCCGACGGAAGGGCCAGGGGGCAGGGCAGGTGGTTGTGGGACGGGAGCAAACGGGAGAGGCGGGGGGAGGGGGGTACTGCAGGCACTGCAGGGTCCCCAGGGTGGGAGAGGCGGGGGAGGGGGGTACTGCAGGCGCTGCAGGGTCCCCAGGGTGGGAGAGGCGGGGGAGGGGGGTACTGCAGGCGCTGCAGGGTCCCCAGGGTGGGAGAGGCGGGGGAGGGGGGTACTGCAGGCACTGCAGGGTCCCCGGGGTGGGAGAGGCGGGGGTGGGGGGTACTGCAGGCGCTGCAGGGTCCCCGGGGTGGGAGAGGCGGGGGAGGGGGGTACTGCAGGCGCTGCAGGGTTCCCGGGGATGGGAGAGGCTGGGGGAGGGGGGTACTGCAGGCGCTGCAGGGTCCCCAGGGTGGGAGAGGCGGGGGAGGGGGGTACTAGCAGGCGACTGCAGGGTCCCCGGGGTGGGAGAGGCGGGGGAGGGGGGTACTGCAGGCGCTGCAGGGTCCCCGGGGTGGGAGAGGCGGGGGAGGGGGGTACTGCAGGCGCTGCAGGGTCCCCGGGGATGGGAGAGGCGGGGGAGGGGGGTACTGCAGGCGCTGCAGGGTTCCCCGGGGTGGGAGAGGCGGGGGAGGGGGGTACTGCAGGCGCTGCAGGGTCCCCGGGGTGGGAGAGGCGGGGGAGGGGGGTACTGCAGGCGCTGCAGGGTTCCCCGGGGATGGGAGAGGCTGGGGGAGGGGGGTACTGCAGGCGCTGCAGGGTCCCCGGGGTGGGAGAGGCGGGGGAGGGGGGTACTACCGGCACTGCAGGGTTCCCGGGGGTGGGAGAGGCGGCGGAGGGGGGTACTGCAGGCGCTGCAGGGTCCCCGGGGTGGGAGAGGCGGGGGAGGGGGGTACTGCAGGCACTGCAGGGTCCCCGGGGTGGGAGAGGCGGGGGAGGGGGGTACTGCAGGCACTGCAGGGTTCCCCGGGGTGGGAGAGGCGGGGGAGGGGGGTACTGCAGGCACTGCAGGGTTCCCGGGGTTGGGAGAGGCGGGGGAGGGGGGTACTGCAGGCACTGCAGGGTTCCCGGGGTGGGAGAGGCGGGGGAGGGGGGTACTGCAGGCGCTGCAGGGTCCCCGGGGTGGGAGAGGCGGGGGAGGGGGGTACTGCAGGCGCTGCAGGGTCCCCAGGGTGGGAGAGGCGGGGAGGGGGGTACTACAGGCACTGCAGGGTTCCCGGGGTGGGAGAGGCGGGGGAGGGGGGTACTGCAGGCGCTGCAGGGTCCCCGGGGTGGGAGAGGCGGGGGAGGGGGGTACTGCAGGCGCTGCAGGGTCCCCGGGGTGGGAGAGGCGGGGGAGGGGGGTACTGCAGGCGCTGCAGGGTCCCCGGGGTGGGAGAGGCGGGGGAGGGGGGTACTGCAGGCGCTGCAGGGTCCCCGGGGTGGGAGAGGCGGGGGAGGGGGGTACTGCAGGCGCTGCAGGGTCCCCGGGGTGGGAGAGGCGGGGGAGGTGGGTACTGCAGGCGCTGCAGGGTCCCTGGGGTGGGAGAGTCGGGGGAGGGGGGTACTGCAGGCGCTGCAGGGTCCCCGGGGTGGGAGAGGCGGGGGAGGGGGGTACTGCAGGCGCTGCAGGGTCCCCGGGGTGGGAGAGGCGGGGGAGGGGGGTACTGCAGGCGCTGCAGGGTCCCCGGGGTGGGAGAGGCTGGGGGAGGGGGGTACTGCAGGCGCTGCAGGGTCCCCGGGGTGGGAGAGGCGGGGGAGGGGGGTACTGCAGGCGCTGCAGGGTCCCCGGGGTGGGAGAGGCGGGGGAGGGGGGTACTGCAGGCGCTGCAGGGTCCCCGGGTGGGAGAGGCGGGGGAGGGGGGTACTGCAGGCGCTGCAGGGTCCCCGGGGTGGGAGAGGTCGGGGGAGGGGGGTACTGCAGGCGCTGCAGGGTCCCCGGGGTGGGAGAGGCGGGGGAGGGGGGTACTGCAGGCGCTGCAGGGTTCCCGGGGATGGGAGAGGCTGGGGGAGGGGGGTACTGCAGGCGCTGCAGGGTTCCCGGGGGTGGGAGAGGCGGGGGAGGGGGGTACTGCAGGGTCCCCGGGGCAGGGGAGGGGGGTGCTGCCCTCACCTCCTCCGCCCGCTGGGCTTGCAGGTGATTGTCCAGGAAGGTCCCTTCCAGCACGGAGCCCACGATGGTCAGCCCCTTGCCCGCTTTGAGCTGCGAGGTGAGCGACAGGAGCTGCGGGTGAACCACGTTCTGCTCCTGATCCACCCGCACCAGCACCAGGAGCTGCGGCCTGAGGAGGGAAATCCGGGGCTTACACCTGGCCACGCACGGCCCCGATCCTGCACACGCACAGCCCCGATCCTGTATGCCCCCCCCAATCCTGCACACGCACGGCCCCGATCCTGCACACGCACAGCCCCGATCCTGTACGCACCCCCCCCCAATCCTGCACATGCGCACGGCCCCGATCCTGTACGCACCCCCCCCAATCCTGCACGACGTACGGCCCCGATCCTGTACGCACAGCCCCCATCCTGTACACGCAGGCCCCCCAATCCTGCACACGCACAGTCCCGATCCTGTATGCAGCCCCCCCCAATCCTGCACACGCACAGCCTCCGATCCTGTACGCACCCCCCCAATCCTGCACAGCGCACGGCCCCGATCCTGCACGCGCACGGCCCCAATCCTGCATGCGCACAGTCCCGATCCTGCACGCACCCCCCCCAATCCTGCACGCGCATGGCCCCGATCCTGCACACGCACAGCCCCGATCCTGTACGCACCCCCCCCAATCCTGCACGCGCACGGCCCCGATCCTGCACGCGCACGGCCCCGATCCTGTACGACACCCCCCCCAATCCTGCACACGCACGGCCCCGATCCTGTACGCGCACAGTCCCGATCCTGCACACCCACTGCCTCGATCCTCAATGCGCCCGGCCCCGATCCTGTACGCGCATGGCCCCGCCCCATAGCACGCGCACGGCCCCACATCCTGCATGCGCACAGTCCCGATCCTGCACGCACCCCCCCAATCCTGCACGCGCATGGCCCCGATCCTGCACACGCACAGCCCCGATCCTGTACGCACCGCCCCCAATCCTGCACGCGCACGGCCCCGAGCCTGCACGCGCACGGCCCCGATCCTGTACGCACCCCCCCAATCCTGCACACGCACGGCCCCGATCCTGCACGCGCACAGTCCCGATCCTGCACACCCACTGCCTCGATCCTCAATGCGCCCGGCCCTGATCCTGCACGCGCATGGCCCTGCCCCATAGCACCCACACCCAGCATCAGCGAGTGTCCATCTTGCCCTGCCAGCCACGCACAGCCCCACCCCCGGGAGCCTCTGTCCAGCCCTGCCGCACCCCGGTTCCCGTGCATGCAGACACCACGGCTCCTGGGACGGGCCTGCACACCCCGACGTGTCTGCAGCCCCTGGCCTGCGAGCTCTGTGCGCCATGTGCAGCACCTGCCCAATGAGACCAACCCCCGGACACTCCTGCAGGCCTCCCGCCCTGCCCCGCCCTGCCCCAGCCACTGACCTCTGCCCCCAGAGCCCAAAGCGCTGCCCCCCGCACCCTGACTCCCAGGGCCAGGCAGCATGGCTCTCCCCGGGCTGCATCCTGCCTCCTGCTGCCCAGCTGTTCTGCTCCCGCCCCCGCCAGCCCCGCACTCACCGCCAGTTCTTGGTGTGCGGGGGCCCCTCCTCCAGCCGGAGCAGAGCGTAGCGAGCCGCGCTGAGCGACAGCCCTCGGATCCCGTCGCCCCACTCCTTCTCCGCTCTGCGGGGGGCAGGGAGCTCAGCCCTGGGGCAGCCCGTGGGCAGGGCCTGGTGGGGCCCAGCGGGAGCGCCAAGCACTGGCGGGCACTAGCACCGTGCCGGGGCGCGCTGGGAAGGGGGAACCGCTGCAACAGGCGGCTGCAGCCTGACCAAAGCACCGGCGGCCCAAGTGGCGGGGGAACCTGGGCGGCTCATGAGCTGGGCAAAGGCCCGGCCTCCCATGCCCGTCACACACGCGGCCAGCACGGCAGCTCCGGGCGGGGGGGCTGGGGACCTGCCGGGGAGCCCAGAGCCGATTGCAGAGCAGCCGCGAGAACGTGGCTCTTTATAGCCCAGGCGCCCGCGTTTCCCAGCCGGAAGGAGCTCAGTGGGCACCGCGCAGGCGGGCAGGGTGCTCCGGGGAAGCAAGGCCCTGCCAGGCTCCATTCACCCCCCGCTGGACGCTGCCGACTCCCCGCCCCTGGGTGCTGCTGACCCCCCCCGCCGGGCGCTGCTGACTCCCCGCCCCTGGGCGCTGCTGACCCCCCCCTCCACCCGGTGCTGCTGACCCCCCCCCCGCCGGGCGCTGCTGACTCCCCGCCCCGGGGCGCTGCTGACCGCCCCCCCGCCGGGCGCTGCTGACTCCCCGCCCCTGGGTGCTGCTGACCCCCCCTGCCGGGCGCTGCTAACCCCCCCGCCCCCGCTGGGCGCTGCTGACTCCCCGCCCCTGGGCGCTGCTGACCGCCCCCCCCGCCGGGCGCTGCTGACTCCCCGCCCCTGGGTGCTGCTGACCGCCCCCGCCGGGTGCTGCTGACTCCCCGCCCCCCCTGGGCGCTGCTGACCGCCCCCCCCGCCGGGCGCTGCTGACTCCCCGCCCCTGGGTGCTGCTGACCCCCCCTGCCGGGCGCTGCTGACCCCCCCCCCACCCGGTGCTGCTGACCGCCCCCCCGCCGGGCGCTGCTGACTCCCCGCCCCTGGGTGCTGCTGACCCCCCCGCCGGGCGCTGCTGACCACCCCGCCCCCGCTGGGCGCTGCTGACTCCCCGCCCCGGGCGCTGCTGACCCCCCCCCACCCGGTGCTGCTGACCCCCCCCCCGCTGGGCGCTGCTGACTCCCCGCCCCTGGGTGCTGCTGACCCCCCCTGCCGGGCGCTGCTAACCCCCCCGCCCCCGCTGGGCGCTGCTGACTCCCCGCCCCTGGGCGCTGCTGACGCCGCCCCCCCGCCGGGCGCTGCTGACTCCCCGCCCCTGGGTGCTGCTGACCCCCCCCGCCGGGCGCTGCTGACTCCCCGCCCCTGGGCGCTGCTGACCGCCCCCCCGCCGGGCGCTGCTGACTCCCCGCCCCTGGGTGCTGCTGACCCCCCCTGCCGGGCGCTGCTAACCCCCCCGCCCCGCTGGGCGCTGCTGACTCCCCGCCCCTGGGCGCTGCTGACCGCCCCCCCGCCGGGCGCTGCTGACTCCCCGCCCCTGGGTGCTGCTGACCCCCCCGCCGGGCGCTGCTAACCCCCCCGCCCCCGCTGGGCGCTGCTGACTCCCCGCCCCTGGGCGCTGCTGACCCCCCCCCACCCGGGTGCTGCTGACCCCCCCCCCGCTGGGCGCTGCTGACTCCCCGCCCCGGGGCGCTGCTGACCGCCCCCCCGCTGGGCGCTGCTGACTCCCCGCCCCTGGGTGCTGCTGACCCCCCCCCACCGGGCGCTGCTGACTCCCCCCCGCCCCTGGGCGCTGCTGACCCCCCCCCGCTGGGCGCTGCTGACTCCCCGCCCCTGGGTGCTGCTGACCCCCCCTGCCGGGCGCTGCTAACCCCCCCCGCCCCCCGCTGGGCGCTGCTGACTCCCCGCCCCTGGGCGCTGCTGACCGCCCCCCCCGCCGGGCGCTGCTGACTCCCCGCCCCGGGCGCTGCTGACCACCCCCCCGCCGGGCGCTGCTGACTCCCCGCCCCTGGGTGCTGCTGACCCCCCCCGCCGGGCGCTGCTGACTCCCCCCCCGCCCCCGCTGGGCGCTGCTGACTCCCCGCCCCTGGGCGCTGCTGACCGCCCCCCCCCGCCGGGCGCTGCTGACTCCCCGCCCCTGGGTGCTGCTGACCCCCCCTGCCGGGCGCTGCTAACCCCCCCGCCCCCGCTGGGTGCTGCTGACTCCCCGCCCCTGGGCGCTGCTGACCCCCCCGCCGGGCGCTGCTGACTCCCCGCCCCGGGGCGCTGCTGACCGCCCCCCCGCCGGGCGCTGCTGACTCCCCGCCCCTGGGTGCTGCTGACCCCCCCGCCGGGCGCTGCTGACTCCCCCGCCCCCGCTGGGCGCTGCTGACTCCCCGCCCCTGGGCGCTGCTGACCGCCCCCCCGCCGGGCGCTGCTGACTCCCCGCCCCTGGGTGCTGCTGACCCCCCCGCCGGGCGCTGCTGACTCCCCGCCCCGGGGCGCTGCTGACCGCCCCCCCCGCCGGGCGCTGCTGACTCCCCGCCCCTGGGTGCTGCTGACCCCCCCTGCCGGGCGCTGCTAACCCCCCCGCCCCCGCTGGGCGCTGCTGACTCCCCGCCCCTGGGTGCTGCTGACCCCCCCCTCCACCCGGTGCTGCTGACCCCCCCCCCCGCCGGGCGCTGCTGACTCCCCGCCCCGGGGCGCTGCTGACCGCCCCCCCCGCCGGGCGCTGCTGACTCCCCGCCCCTGGGTGCTGCTGACCCCCCCTGCCGGGCGCTGCTAACCCCCCCGCCCCCGCTGGGCGCTGCTGACTCCCCGCCCCTGGGCGCTGCTGACCCCCCCTGCCGGGCGCTGCTGACCACCCCCCCCCCCGCGGGGCGCTGCGACTCACCCCCGGTATTCGATGTACTTGTAGATGAGGCTGGCGATCAGCATGGCCACGAGCGCGTAGTACCAGGAGCAGATGAACATCAGGGCCAGGCAGAGGCTCATGCCCAGGAAGGACAGCGTCCTGGGGGCAAGCGGAGCTCTCAGCCCAGCCCCACAGCCCTGCCCAGCGCTCGCCCCGCCAGCGCCCCGCTCCCCAGCCGGGCCGGGCCTGCCAGGAGCGCACGCTGGGGCCTGGGCACAGACCTGGAAGCAGGGCTAAGAGAAGCCCCGGTAGCATTGCTCCCCCCGGCCGCCATCTGCGCAGGCTCTGACCTGTGCCCCCGCCCACAGGCTGGGCGAGCCAGCCCCTTCCCTAGCCCCGGCTCAGGAGCCGGCCTCCCCATGGCACGTAGGCGCTGAGCGGGCCAGGCCTGGGCCAGGTCACCCAGTGGATCAGGCTGGAACTCAGGGCTCCCAGCCCCTGCCTGGCAGCAGCCGGGCCCCTGGGGCCGATACCCACCAGTGGTAGTAGCGGAAGCGGGGCCGCCAGTTGGGCGTTCTCAGCAGCGTCTGCACCGCGCAGGCCAGGTTGACAAACATGTAGCACATCAGGAAGAACCTGCAGGAGAGCAGAGCGGGCCTGAGCCAGGCCCCCGGGAGGCCCCTGCCCTCCCCTGGCTGCCCGGGGGCCACAGGGTCCAGCCGCTCCAGGCCTTCTGGAGGCCAGGGCAGCCGGCGGCGCGCAGCCCTTCCAGGACGGCGGGGGAGCCCTGCCCGGGGCCTGCGCTGGGGTGGGGGGAGCCCTGTGTGACGTAGTGGGGGGTGCTGTAGTGTATGTGGGGGGTGTACCTCAGTTCACACCCCCTCCCCCCCACTTTGCAGCTCTCTCTGCATGAGGGGAGGGGCCAGGCAGGGCTCACTGGGGAAGTGTGTCAGCGTCTCACCTCCTGGGGACCAGGGGACAAGAGATTCCCCTTGGGGCTGGGAGCCGGACAGTGCAGGGGGCGGGGCTGCCTGGGGCTCAGGGACCAGTTGCTGGGGGTTGCTTTAGCCTTGTCTGGGGGGAAGCACGAAGAGAGCAGACTAAGGCCCGGACAGGGGGGTTCAGGGGCCTGGGAACCCCTTTCCCCCAAGAGGACCAAGGCTCTGCCCTGGCTCCGGTGGCAACATGGAGCCTGCGCTGCGCTGTGTCTCGGAGACGCAATAAACCTTCTACTCTACAGCCGCCTGAGAGTCCCCTCTGGCTGCAGACGGGGGGTGCAGGGTCGGGGGTCCCCGACACGCTGTCGCATCCTGGCCGGGGTGGGGGGGTGCCCTGGCTGGGTTGGGGGTGCCCTGGCTGGGGTGGGGGGAGCCCTGGCCGGGGTGGGGGGAGCCCTGGCTGGGTTGGGGTGCCCTGGCCGGGGTGGGGGGAGCCCTGGCCGGGGTGGGGGGAGCCCTGGCTGGGTTGGGGTGCCCTGGCCGGGGTGGGGGGAGCCCTGGCTGGGTTGGGGTGCCCTGGCCGGGGTGGGGGGAGCCCTGGCGGGGGTGGGGGGAGCCCTGGCTGGGTTGGGGTGCCCATGGCTGGGGTGGGGGGAGCCCTGGCTGGGTCGGGGTGCCCTGGCCGGGGTGGGGGGAGCCCTGGCTGGGTCGGGGGTGCCCTGGCTGGGTTGGGGTGAGCCCTGGCGGGGGTGGGGGGAGCCCTGGCTGGGTTGGGGTGCCCTGGCAGGGGTGGGGGGAGCCCTGGCTGGGTTGGGGGTGCCCTGGCCGGGGTGGGGGGAGCCCTGGCTGGGTCGGGGGTGCCCTGGCTGGGTTGGGGTGAGCCCAGGCGGGGGTGGGGGGAGCCCTGGCTGGGCTGGGGGGAGCCCTGGCTGGGTTGGGGTGCCCTGGCTGGGGTGGGGGGAGCCCTGGCGGGGGTGGGGTGCCCTGGCTGGGCTGGGGGGAGCCCTGGCTGGGTTGGGGTGCCCTGGCCGGGGTGGGGGGAGCCCTGGCTGGGGTGGGGGGAGCCCTGGCTGGGTTGGGGTGCCCTGGCCGGGGTGGGGGGAGCCCTGGCCGGGGTGGGGGGGTGCCCTGCCTGGGGTGGGGGGAGCCCTGGCCGGGGTGGGGGGAGCCCTGGCTGGGTTGGGGTGCCCTGGCCGGGGTGGGGGGAGCCCTGGCCGGCCCAGTCCCGGGGCACAGCCAGAGCACGCTGCCTACATGGAGAGGATGGGGGCAACCTCATCGAGGGAGGCGATGAGGATCCCGATCTCGCAGATGCAGGCGGTGAGGAGCAGTGCCCAGGTGGGCTCCCCGTTGGCTTTGCCGTGGCCGAAGACCTGAGCAGAGAGCGGGAGAGACAAGCATTAGGGTGCCGGGGCCCTGCCCACTTCCATCCGGCGCCCCCGGGAGGCCCCGACATGGGGCAGGCACCCCACTGGTGGGGTCTGCACCATAGCCAAGGAGACAGAAGCCCCCAGGGCACAGAAGCGGAGGCAGAGCCTGGGGGTGGGTGCCATGGGCGGGGGTGAGCCATGGGAGGGCAGAGCAGGTGCCATGGGCGGAGGGGGGGCTGAGGCAGAGACAGGGGGTCAGGCTGGCACCACACAGTTCCGATGCCCATCGACTGCAGTGCTGCTGGGGAGACCAGGCTGTTTGGCAGCACCTGCCCTGCCAGGGGAGCCAGTGGCCCTGGTCTGGGGATGGGCAGAGGGGGAAGGGAGCTGAGCACAGGTGGCTCCAGGCAGCACACTGGGATGCTCCCTCCAGCCTCAGGAGGCTCCAGGCTCTCCCTGCCCCTGCCCCTGCCCTGCCCTGCCCCTGCCCTGCCCCTGCCCCTGCTCCTGCCCCACCGCACCCCGGGCTGCCCCTGCCCCTGCTCCTGCCCTGCCCCTGCCCCTACCCCGCCACGCCCCGGGCTGCCCCTGCTCCTGCCCTGCCCCTGCCCCTGCCCCGCCGTGCCCCGGGCTGCCCCTGCTCCTGCCCCACAACGCCCCGGGCTGCCCCTGCCCCTGCCCCGCCGTGCCCCGGGCTGCCCCTGCTCCTGACCTGTCCCTGCCCCTGCCCCGCCGTGCCCCAGGCTGCCCCTGCTCCTGCCCCACAACGCCCCGGGCTGCCCCTGCCCCTGCCCCGCCGTGCCCCGGGCTGCCCCTGCTCCTGCCCTGCCCCTGCACCTGCCCCGCCGGGCCCCGGGCTGCCCCTGCTCCTGCCCTGCCCCTGCTCCTGCCCCACAATGCCCCGGGCTGCCCCTGCCCCGCCGTGCCCCAGGCTGCCCCTGCTCCTGCCCCACAACGCCCCGGGCTGCCCCTGCCCCTGCCCCGCCGTGCCCCGGGCTGCCCCTGCTCCTGACCTGTCCCTGCCCCTGCCCCGCCGCGCCCCAGGCTGCCCCTGCTCCTGCCCTGCCCCTGCCCCTGCCCCGCCGTGCCCCGGGCTGCCCCTGCTCCTGCCCTGCCCCTGCTCCTGCCCCACAATGCCCCGGGCTGCCCCTGCCCCGCCGTGCCCCAGGCTGCCCCTGCTCCTGCCCCACAACGCCCCGGGCTGCCCCTGCCCCTGCCCCGCCGTGCCCCGGGCTGCCCCTGCTCCTGACCTGTCCCTGCCCCTGCCCCGCCGCGCCCCCGGCTGCCCCTGCTCCTGCCCTGCCCCTGCCCCTGCCCCGCCGTGCCCCGGGCTGCCCCTGCTCCTGCCCTGCCCCTGCCCCTGCCCCGCCGTGCCCCGGGCTGCCCCTGCTCCTGCCCCACAACGCCCCGGGCTGCCCCTGCCCCTGCCCCGCCGTGCCCCGGGCTGCCCCTGCTCCTGCCCTGCCCCTGCTCCTGCCCCACAATGCCCCGGGCTGCCCCTGCCCCGCCGTGCCCCAGGCTGCCCCTGCTCCTGCCCCACAACGCCCCGGACTGCCCCTGCCCCTGCCCCGCCGTGCCCCGGGCTGCCCTGCTCCTGCCCTGCCCCTGCTCCTGCCCCACAATGCCCCGGGCTGCCCCTGCCCCGCCGTGCCCCAGGCTGCCCCTGCTCCTGCCCCACAACGCCCCGGGCTGCCCCTGCCCCTGCCCCGCCGTGCCCCGGGCTGCCCCTGCTCCTGACCTGTCCCTGCCCCTGCCCCGCCGCGCCCCAGGCTGCCCCTGCTCCTGCCCTGCCCCTGCCCCTGCCCCGCCGTGCCCCGGGCTGCCCCTGCTCCTGCCCTGCCCCTGCTCCTGCCCCACAATGCCCCGGGCTGCCCCTGCCCCGCCGTGCCCCAGGCTGCCCCTGCTCCTGCCCCACAACGCCCCGGGCTGCCCCTGCCCCTGCCCCGCCGTGCCCCGGGCTGCCCCTGCTCCTGACCTGTCCCTGCCCCTGCCCCGCCGCGCCCCAGGCTGCCCCTGCTTCTGCCCTGCCCCTGCCCCTGCCCCGCCGTGCCCCGGGCTGCCCCTGCCCCGCCGCGCCCCGGGCTGCCCCTGCTCTGCCCTGCCCCTGCTCCTGCCCCACAATGCCCCGGGCTGCCCCTGCCCCGCCGTGCCCCGGGCTGCCCCTGCTCCTGCCCTGCCCCTGCCCCTGCCCCGCCGTGCCCCGGGCTGCCCCTGCTCCTGCCCCACAACGCCCCGGGCTGCCCCTGCCCCTTCCCCGCCGTGCCCCGGGCTGCCCCTGCTCCTGCCCCACAACGCCCCGGGCTGCCCCTGCCCCTTCCCCGCTGCCCCGGGCTGCCCCTGCTCCTGCCCTGTCCCTGCCCCTGCCCCTGCCCTGCCGCGCCCCAGGCTGCCCCTGCTCCTGCCCTGCCCCTGCCCCGCCGTGCCCCGGGCTGCCCCTGCTCCTGCCCCACAACGCCCCGGCTGCCCCTGCCCCTGCCCCGCCGTGCCCCGGGCTGCCCCTGCTCCTGCCCTGCCCCTGCTCCTGCCCCACAATGCCCCGGGCTGCCCCTGCCCCGCCGTGCCCCAGGCTGCCCCTGCTCCTGCCCCACAACGCCCCGGGCTGCCCCTGCCCCTTCCCCGCCGTGCCCCGGGCTGCCCCTGCTCCTGCCCCACAACGCCCCGGGCTGCCCCTGCCCCTTCCCCGCCGTGCCCCGGGCTGCCCCTGCTCCTGCCCTGTCCCTGCCCCTGCCCCTGCCCCGCCGCGCCCCAGGCTGCCCCTGCTCCTGCCCTGCCCCTGCCCCGCCGTGCCCCGGGCTGCCCCTGCTCCTGCCCTGCCCCTGCTCCTGCCCCACAATGCCCCGGGCTGCCCCTGCCCCTGCCCCTGCCCCGCCGTGCCCCGGGCTGCCCCTGCTCCTGCCCTGCCCCTGCCCCTGCCCCTGCCCCTGCCCCTGAGCCCAGGCTGCCGGCCGCGGGGCGGGTGCGAGGGGGCCCCTGCGAGGCAGCCAGTGCCGTGCGTGCAGGGAGCGAGGGGCCCGTCTGCCCGCATTAGTCAGCCAAGGCTGCTCCGAATCGGCTGGCAGGGCAAGGAGCCAGGTTAAAATTAGCCGGCTGTCCCCGGGGGGAGCTGTCGCTTCGCATTTGCAGACAGGAGGCTCTGGGAAGGCATCTCCAGCGAGCAGATGAAATATTAGCGGGCACAGGCCGACCTTCCCAGCCTGCTCCTCTCCTGCCCCTGCGGCACCCCCACCTGCCGGGCCCCCAGCGGGCCTGGCCACCCCCGGCCAGCGGTGCTCTCCGCCTCCGCAGCCACAGGGCTCGGGAGTTCTGGATCTGCCTGAGGCCGGCCCCGTGGGCAGAGGCACAGAGCGATCCCCACCCCGGCACTACGCCCTCTCCTGCCCCCACCCCCCAGAAGCTCCCCCCATGCCTGGCAGCCAACTCCCCCTTCTGGCTGGTCCAGTCCATGGGGTGAGCTCCTGGGCGGGGACCCCCACTGCTCCCACCCAAGCCCCAGGCAGGCGGGCGGGGAGCTGCGGCCAGGTGCCTGGTCCCTGCTCCCTGCAGGCGGTTCCGTCACAGCCAGCCCGGCACGAGCCCAGCCGGCACCTGGGCACAGAGCGCACCAGAGCCAGCGGCCAGGTGGCTCTCACACCGACGATGCAGCGCGTTGCACGGAAGCCTTGTGCAAAGAGGGGGCGGGAGGCACACCAAGGGGCTGTGCGGAGCCTGTGAAGGGGGGGGCGGGGGGCACACCGAGGGGCCGTGCGGAGCTTGTGGGGGGGGCGGGGGGCACACCGAGGGGCCATGCGGAGCCTGTGACAGGGGGGCAGGGGGCACACCAAGGGGCTGTGCGGAGCTTGTGAGGGGGGCGGGCAGGGGGCACACCGAGGGGCCGTGCGGAGCCTGTGACGGGGTTGGGGCAGCGCTGGCAGAGTGGGGGGGCCCTGAAGCAGAGCCGAGGGCCGTGCCGCGCAGCCACTCACTCACCCGCAGGAAGGGGACAATCCCGTCCCGGGAGATGGCCTGGAGCAGGCGGGGGGCGCCCGTGAGGCTCTGCAGCCCTGCCCCACACGTGGAGAAGAAGGAGCCGATGACAATGACCCACGGAGACGGCCAGGCCAGGGTGCCCACCACCAGGTTTCCGTTGACGGCCTCGCCGAACCTGCAAGGCGCCACGCGTCACTGGGGCTGCCATTGGCTGGTGAGCCAGGCCCGGGCCGTGGGGGAGCAGCCGCTGCCCACCGTGTCCAAGAGGGGCAGCTGTGCCCCGTGCAGCACCAGGGCCGGCCCGCCACTCGGCCACTGCAGGCGGAGAGCGGTGGCCGGCTAGCAGAGCCGCTGGATGGGCAGAGCTGGCCCTGGGACCTCCAGGGGCTGCCAAGCAAGTGAGGGGCCCTGGTTCCTGTCGCGTGGGCGTGGCGGGAGGCGTGGTGCCCCCGGGCAGGCCTGACTGCCCTCCCAGTAACGTCCGACCCAGCCATGCCAGCCCCGCAGAGCAAGGAGCCCCAGGGGCCAGCACAGGCCAGAGCCTGGGGGGGGGGGCGCATGGGCCGCTGCCTTTACACCCTCCTGCCGTCCCCCACGGGTGTCACATGCCTCCGACCCTGGCCGGAGCCACTGGCTGCCCTGGAGCAGGGACTCTCTGGAGCGCCAGCGGCCAGGGCGGGGAGCCGCCACCGTTCCTAGAGTCCCAGCCGCTTGCTCAGCCAGCCGGGTTTGGCGGGAGGCTGCTCTATGCCAGCGAACTCCAGTGCCCGGCTGCGCCGCTCGGCGTGGGCCAGCCCCACGCTGCAGGCAGCATTGCCACATGCCCTCGGCTGGGGCAGACAGCACCAGGCCCTGGCGCAGCCCCTCTGCCAGCCGGGCGACGGGCCTGGGGCGGAGGGTTCCCGGCGCCAGGGGACCCCCTCCCCTCGGGTCAGTGGCTCAGCTGTGCGGCTGCAGCATTTCCCGGGCAGCAGAGACCCATTCGGCTCCTGCTTGCGCCAGACTCGGGGCTGGGACCCACGGGGGGTGGCCAGAGCTGCTGGGGTTCAGCAGGGCGGTGGGCTTGAGCCCTGGCCCCCCAACCCAGGCAGGGAGCTCAGCCAGTTCCGGCTTTGGCCCCTTTGCTTGTCAGAAGGGGGCCATGGGGCAGCGGGTCTGAGAACGGGTGAGCTGGCCCGACGCTGGAGGGGCCAGTGCCCAGCCCGGTGCCAGGGCCTGCCAGGGAGTGAGCGGCGGCAGGGAGAAGAGGGCAAAGGAGCAGCGGCGTGACAACCCCACAACCCAAGGCGCTGGTGCTGGGCCTCCCCTTTGTCTGGTGGGGAAACTGAGGCGGCTGAGGCGGGGGCAGGGAGGGACGGCCCCACTTCCTCACCGTGGGAAGCTCGGCTCCTGCCTGTGCAGAAAACCCAGCAGCGCTGCCCTAGATCCACACCCAGCAGCGCACTGCGCAGGGAGACACCGCAACTCGGAACAAGGGGGGGGAGGGACCCGCAGGAGCCCCCAAGGCCTCATTCCTGGGGGAGCCTCCCGAACACCACTCGGGGGGCCACTGCCCATGGGCTGCGAGCCCCCTCCGCCCCCTCCCAGGCACCCCCTGCGCCCCCTCCCAGCCAGCCCTTCCCAGCCAGTCCCTCCGCCCCCTCCCAGCCAGCCCCTCCCAGGCACCCCCCTGCGCCCCCTCCCAGGCACCCCCTGTGCCTCCTCTCAGCCAGCCCCCTCCCAGCCAGCCCCTCCCAGGCACCCCCTGCGCCCCCTCCCAGCCAGCCCCTCGGCCCCCTCCCAGACAGCCCCCTCCCAGACAGCTCCTCCGCCCCCTCCCAGCCACCCCCTCCCAGGCACCCCTCCCCCTTCCCCTCCCAGGCACCCTCTTCCAGTGTGACGTAGTGGGGGTGCTGTTACAGTCACTGCTGTAGTGTGTGTGTGTGTGTGTGTGTGTACACCTCAGTTCCCCCCCACTTTGCAGCTCTCTCTGCATGAGGGGAGGGGCCAGGCAGGGCTCACTGGGGAAGTGTGTCAGCGTCTCACCTCCTGGGGACCAGGGGACAAGAGATTCCCCTTGGGGCTGGGAGCCGGACAGTGCAGGGGGCGGGGCTGCCTGGGGCTCAGGGACCAGTTGCTGGGGGTTGGGGCAGTCTGGGCTGGGGGAAGCACGAAGAGAGCAGACTAAGGCCAGTGGGGGGGGGGTTCAGGGGCCTTTCCTCCAAGAGGACCAAGGCTCTGCCCTGGCTCCGGTGGCAACATGGAGCCTGCACTGCGCTGTGTCTCGGAGACGCAATAAACCTTCTATTCTACTGGCCGGCGGAGAGTCACATCCGGCTGCGGACGGGGGTGCAGGGTCGGGGGCTCCCGGAGGCGTCATCACCCCCAGTAACCCCCTCCCCCCACCCAGGCAGCCCCTTCCCCCTCCCAGCCCCCCCGCTGCCCCACACGCCACTCACTTGTCTCGCAGCACGACCCCCTCGATGCAGGCGCCGAAGAGGATCACAGAGCTGATATCTGCAGGTGGTGAAGGAAAGTCCAAGAGGCAGAGCCACACGGGGGGCCAGGCCCATAGGGCTGGGCGACCAGAGCACATGGCAGGGCCCAGCCCCTGGAGGCAGAACCTTGGCCAGGGCTGCAGAGCTTCCTGGGCCCAGGGCACCCCCAGTCTGCACAGCACATGGGAGGAGGAGGTTGGGAAAGTGCCGGGACATGGCCCCTGCCCCACACCCATCCTCAGCCCAGGACTACAGAGACACATGAGTGCCCGCTGCCCCCTCCCGCCCGGGGGACAGGAGAGCGCCCGCTGCCCCCTCCCGCCCGGGGGACAGGAGAGCGCCCGCTGCCCCCTCCCGCCCGGGGGACAGGAGAGCCCCCGGTGCCCCCAGCCGCCCAGGGGGGACAGGAGAGCCCCCGGTGCCCCCTCCCGCCCAGGGGGGACAGGAGAGCCCCCGGTGCCCCCTCCCGCCCAGGGGGAACAGGAGAGCGCCCGCTGCCCCCAGCCGCCCAGGGGGGACAGGAGAGCGCCCGCTGCCCCCTCCCGCCCGGGGGACAGGAGAGCGCCCGCTGCCCCCTCCCGCCCGGGGGACAGGAGAGCGCCCGCTGCCCCCTCCCGCCCGGGGGACAGGAGAGCGCCCGCTGCCCCCAGCCGCCCAGGGGGGACAGGAGAGCCCCCGGTGCCCCCTCCCGCCCAGGGGGGACAGGAGAGCCCCCGGTGCCCCCTCCCGCCCAGGGGGAACAGGAGAGCGCCCGCTGCCCCCAGCCGCCCAGGGGGGACAGGAGAGCGCCCGCTGCCCCCACCCGCCCAGGGGGGACAGGAGAGCGCCCGCTGCCCCCTCCCGCCCGGGGGACAGGAGAGCGCCCGCTGCCCCCTCCCGCCCAGGGGGGACAGGAGAGCCCCCGGTGCCCCCTCCCGCCCAGGGGGGACAGGAGAGCCCCCGGTGCCCCCTCCCGCCCAGGGGGGACAGGAGAGCGCCCGCTGCCCCCAGCCGCCCAGGGGGGACAGGAGAGCGCCCGCTGCCCCCTCCCGCCCGGGGGACAGGAGAGCGCCCGCTGCCCCCAGCCGCCCAGGGGGGACAGGAGAGCGCCCGCTGCCCCCTCCCGCCCAGGGGGGACAGGAGAGCCCCCGGTGCCCCCTCCCGCCCCGGGGGGACAGGAGAGCGCCCGCTGCCCCCTCCCGCCCGGGGGGACAGGAGAGCGCCCGCTGCCCCCAGCCGCCCAGGGGGGACAGGAGAGCGCCCGCTGCCCCCTCCCGCCCGGGGGACAGGAGAGCGCCCGCTGCCCCCTCCCGCCCGGGGGACAGGAGAGCGCCCGCTGCCCCCTCCCGCCCAGGGGGGACAGGAGAGCCCCCGGTGCCCCCTCCCGCCCAGGGGGGACAGGAGAGCCCGCGGTGCCCCCTCCCGCCCAGGGGGGACAGGAGAGCCCCGGTGCCCCCTCCCGCCCAGGGGGGACAGGAGAGCCCCGGTGCCCCCTCCCGCCCAGGGGGGACAGGAGAGCGCCCGCTGCCCCCAGCCGCCCAGGGGGGACAGGAGAGCGCCCGCTGCCCCCTCCCGCCCGGGGGACAGGAGAGCGCCCGCTGCCCCCAGCCGCCCAGGGGGGACAGGAGAGCGCCCGCTGCCCCCTCCCGCCCAGGGGGGACAGGAGAGCCCCCGGTGCCCCCTCCCGCCCAGGGGGGACAGGAGAGCGCCCGCTGCCCCCTCCCGCCCGGGGGACAGGAGAGCGCCCGCTGCCCCCAGCCGCCCAGGGGGGACAGGAGAGCGCCCGCTGCCCCCTCCCGCCCGGGGGACAGGAGAGCGCCCGCTGCCCCCTCCCGCCCAGGGGGGACAGGAGAGCCCCCGGTGCCCCCTCCCGCCCAGGGGGGACAGGAGAGCCCGCGGTGCCCCCTCCCGCCCAGGGGGGACAGGAGAGCCCCCGGTGCCCCCTCCCGCCCAGGGGGGACAGGAGAGAGTCCGCTGCCCCCACCCGCCCAGGGGGACAGGAGAGAGCCCGGTGCCCCCACCCGCCAGGGGGACAGGAGAGCGCCCCCTGCCCCCTCCCGCCCAGGGGGGACAGGAGAGCGCCCGCTGCCCACACCCGCCCGGGGGACAGGAGAGCGCCCGCTGCCCCCACCCGCCAGGGGGACAGGAGAGCGCCCGCTGCCCCCTCCCGCCAGGGGGACAGGAGAGCGCCCGGTGCCCCCACCCGCCAGGGGGAGAGGAGAGCGCCCGGTGCCCCCACCCGCCAGGGGGACAGGAGAGCACCCGCTGCCCCCACCCGCCAGGGGGACAGGAGAGCGCCCGGTGCCCCCACCCGCCCAGGGGGGACAGGAGAGCGCCCACTGCCCCCACCCGCCCGGGGGACAGGAGAGCGCCCGCTGCCCCCACCCGCCAGGGGGACAGGAGAGCCACCGCTGCCCCCTCCCGCCCAGGGGGACAGGAGAGCGCCCGGTGCCCCCACCCGCCAGGGGGAGAGGAGAGCGCCCGGTGCCCCCCCCGCCAGGGGGACAGGAGAGCACCCGCTGCCCCCACCCGCCAGGGGGACAGGAGAGCGCCCGGTGCCCCCACCCGCCCAGGGGGGACAGGAGAGCGCACGCTGCCCCCTCCCGCCCGGGGGGACAGGAGAGCGTCCGCTGCCCCCACCCGCCCGGGGGACAGGAGAGCGCCTGGCGCCCAGGGGGCTGCTTGAGAGGCAGAGAAGACCTGGCCCAGGCCTGGCAAGGATACAGACGGCGGACGTGGTGGCGATGGCTAGGATGGTCCCAGTGGGGATGGATTTCTGGGCATCGCGCAGGTCTCCGGAGCGGTTTGAGCCGGCCATGATCCCTGGGGAAGACAAGGGAACTCACACTGGGACCAGCCACGGGTAAGCCCCAGAGCACATGGCAAGTGGCCCAGGGGGGCTGAGCGGGACCGGCCCAAGGAGGGCACTGGCAAAGGGGCGTGGGGGCTGCCAGAGGGGTGCGGAGGGCTGGCAAAGGAGTGGGGGGGGCTGGCAGAGGGGTCCAGGGGCTGGCAGAGGGGCGCGAGGGGTGGCAGAGGGGTGCGGGGGGCTGGCAGAGGGATGCGGAGGGCTGGCAGAGGGGCATGAGGGGTGGCAGAGGGGCGTAGGGGCTGGCAGAGGAGTGCGGGGGGCTGGCAGTGGGGCATGAGGGGTGTCAGAGGGGCGTGGGGGCTGTCAGAGGGGCGTAGGAGCTGGCAGAGGGGCATGGGGGCTGGCAGAGGGGCGCGAGGGGTGGCTGAGGAGTGCGGGTGGCTGGCAGAGGGGCATGAAGGGTGGCAGAGGGATGCGGAGGGCTGGCAGAGGGGTGTGGGGGGCTGGCAGAGGGGCGTGAGGGCTGGCAGAGGGGCGTGGGGGCTGACAGAGGGGTGCGGGGTGCTGGCAGAGGGGCGTGAGGGCTGGCAGAGGGGTGTGGGGGGCTGACAGAGGGGCGTGGGGGCTGACAGAGGGGCGCGAGGGGTGGCTGAGGCATGCGGGGGACTGGCAGAGGGGCATGAGGGCTGGCAGAGGGATGCGGAGGGCTGGCAGAGGGGCATGAGGGGTAGCAGAGGGGCAAGGGGGCTGGCAGAGGGGCGTGAGGGCTGGCAGAGGGGTGTGGGGGGCTGGCAGAGGGGCGTGAGGGCTGGCAGAGGGGCATGGGGGCTGACAGAGGGGTGCGGGGTGCTGGCAGAGGGGTGTGGGGGGCTGGCAGAGGGGCGTGGGGGGCTGACAGAGAGGTGCGGGGGGCTGGCAGAGGGGCGTGGGGGCTGACAGAGGGGTGCGGGGGGCTGACAGAGGGGCGTGAGGGCTGACAGAGGGGTGCGGGGGGCTGGCAGAGGGGCGTGAGGGCTGGCAGAGGGGTGTGGGGGGCTGACAGAGGGGCGTGAGGGCTGGCAGAGGGGTGTGGGGGGCTGACAGAGGGGCGTGGGGGCTGACAGAGGGGTGTGGGGGCTGGCAGAGGGGCATGGGGGGCTGACAGAGGGGCGCGAGGTGTGGCAGAGGGGCACGAGGGGTGGCAGAGGGGTGCGGGCGGCTGGCAGAGGGGCGTGAGGGCTGGCAGAGGGGTGTGGGGGGCTGACAGAGGGGCGCGAGGGGTGGCAGAGGAGCATGAGGGGTGGCAGAGGGGCGCGGGGGCTGGCAGAGGGGCATGAGGGGTAGCAGAGGGGCTAGGGGGCTGGCAGAGGGGTGTGGGGGGCTGACAGAGGGGCGCGAGGGGTGGCAGAGGGGCACGAGGGGTGGCAGAGGGGCATGGGGCTGACAGAGGGGTGTGGGGTCTGACAGAGCGGTGTGGGGGGCTGACAGAGGGGCGCGAGGTGTGGCAGAGGGGCACGAGGGGTGGCAGAGGGGTGCGGGTGGCTGGCAGAGGGGCGTGAGGGCTGGCAGAGGGGTGTGGGGGGCTGACAGAGGGGCGCGAGGGGTGGCAGAGGAGCACGAGGGGTGGCAGAGGGGCGCGGGGGCTGGCAGACGGGCATGAGGGGTAGCAGAGGGGCTAGGGGGCTGGCAGAGGGGTGTGGGGGGCTGACAGAGGGGCACGAGGGGTGGCAGAGGGGTACGAGGGGTGGCAGAGGGGTGCGGGGGCTGGCAGAGGGGCGCGAGGGGTGGCAGAGGGGCGCGGGGGCTGGCAGAGGGGCACGAGGGGTGGCAGAGGGGCGCGGGGGCTGGCAGAGGGGCACGAGGGGTGGCAGAGGGGCGCGGGGGCTGGCAGAGGGGCACGAGGGGTGGCAGAGGGGCGCGGGGGCTGGCAGAGGGGCATGAGGGGTGGCAGAGGGGTGCGGGGGCTGGCAGAGGGGCATGAGGGGTAGCAGAGGGGCTAGGGGACTGGCAGAGGGGTGTGGGGGGCTGACCAGGAGAGGGGCGGGGGGCGGGGAGGGGTGGCAGAGGGGGCGGGGGCTGGCAGAGGGGCATGAGGGGTAGCAGAGGGGCTAGGGGGCTGGCAGAGGGGTGTGGGGGGCTGACAGAGGGGCGCGAGGGGTGGCAGAGGAGCCGGGGCTGCAGGGCGCAGGGGTGGCAGAGGGGCGCGGGGGCTGGCAGAGGGCATGAGGGGTAGCAGAGGGGCTAGGGGGCTGGCAGAGGGGTGTGGGGGGCTGACAGAGGGGCGCGAGGGGTGGCAGAGGGGGCGGGGTGAGGGCGAGGGGTGGCAGAGGGGGCGGGGGCTGGCAGAGGGGCATGAGGGGTGCAGAGGGGCTCGGGGCTGGCAGAGGGGCTGGGGGGTGCAGAGGGGGCGGGGGTGGCAGAGGGGCCGGGGGTGGCAGAGGGGACGAGGGGTGGCAGAGGGGCGCGGGGGCTGGCAGAGGGGCCGAGGGGTGGCAGAGGGGCGCTGGGGGGGCTGGCAGAGGGGCACGAGGGGTGGCAGAGGGTGACAAGGGGTGGCAGAGGGGTGGGGGGTCTGGCAGAGGGGCGCGAGGGGTGGCAGAGGGCGCGGGGGCTGGCAGAGGGGCACGAGGGGTGGTCAGAGGGGGCGGGGCTGGCAGAGGGGCACGAGGGGTGGCAGAGGGGCGCGGGGGCTGGCAGAGGGGCACGAGGGGTGGCTAGAGCCCCGGGCGCGGGGGCTTGGCAGAGGGGCACGAGGGGTGGCAGAGGGGTCTGGGGGCTGGCAGAGGGGCATGAGGGGTAGCAAAGGGGCTAGGGACTGGCAGAGGGGTGTGGGGGGCTGACAGAGGGGCGCGGGGGTGGCAGAGGGGCGCGGGGGCTGGCAGAGGGGCCGGGGGTGGCACGAGGGGTGGGGGCGCAGGGGTGTGGGGGGCTGCAGAGGGGCGCGAGGGGTGGCAGAGGGGAGGGGGGGAGGGATGCGCGGGGGCTGGCGACGGCTGGGTACGAGGGGCTAGGGCTGGAGAGGGGTGGGGGCTGACAGAGGGGCGCGAGGGTGCAGAGGGGAAAGGGTGGGGGGTGGGAGGGGCGAGGGTAAGGCTGGGGACCTGGCAGAGGGGTGTGGGGGGTGACAGGGGGCGCTGGGGTGGCGAGGGGAGGGGGGGCAGAGGGTGTGAGGGGTGCAGAGGCCGGTGTGGCAGAGGGGCGATGTAGGGGTGGCAGAGGGGCCTGGGGGCTGGCAGAGGGGCGGGGGTGGCTAAAGGGGCTCAGGGTGGCAGAGGGGTTGGGGGGCTGACAGAGGGGCGCGAGGGTGTGGCAGAGGGGGCGGGGGTGGCTAGAGGGGCTCGCGGGGTGGCAGAGGGGCGTTGGGGGTGGCAGAGGGGCACTGGGGGTGGCAGAGGGGGCGGGGGACTGGGTAAACGGGCCATGCCGGTGCAGAGGGGCTAGGGGGCTGGACAGAGGGGCTGGGGGTCTGAGCAGAGGGGGGAGGGTGACAGACCCGGGGGGGGGCTGGCAGAGGGGCACGAGGGGTGGCAGAGGGGTGTCGGGGGCTGGCAGAGGGGCATGGGGGTACAGAGGGGCTCAGGGCTGGCAGAGGGGTGTGGGGGGCTGACAGAGGGGCGCGGGGGTGGCAGAGGGAGGGGGGGATGGGCTAGAGGGGCTGCGAGGGGTGGCAGAGGGGGCGGGGGTGGCAGAGGGGCACGGGGTGGCAGAGGGGAGGGGGCTGGCAGAGGGGCATGAGGGGTAGCAAGGGGCTGGGGCTGGCAGAGGGTGGGGGGGCTGCAGAGGGGCGCGAGGGGTGGCAGAGGGGCGCGGGGGCTGGCAGAGGGGACGAGGGGTGGCAGAGGGGTACGCGGGGGCTGGCAGACGGGCATGAGGGGTAGCAGAGGGGCTAGGGGGCTGGCAGAGGGGCTGGGGGTGCTGAAGAGGGGCGAGGGGTGGCAGAGGGCCGAGGGGTGGCAGAGGGGCGCGGGGGCTGGCAGACGGGCATGAGGGGTGCAGAGGGGCTAGGGGGCTGGCAGAGGGGGCTGGGGGTGCTGAGAGGGGCGCGGGGGTGGCTAGAGGGCACGAGGGGTGGCAGAGGGGGCTGGGGGCTGGCAGAGGGGCATGAGGGGTGCAGAGGGGCTAGGGGCTGGCAGAGGGGATGGGGGGTGAAAGGGGCGCAGGGTGGCAGAGGGCGCGGGGGCTGGCAGAGGGGCACGAGGGGTGGCAGAGGGGGCGGGGGCTGGCTAGAGGGGCCGAGGGGTGGCAGAGGGGCGCGGGGGCTGGCAGAGGGGCACGAGGGGTGGCAGAGGGGGCGGGGGCTGGCAGAGGATGCTCAGTACGGCTTCCTGTGGACGAGGGGCACGGACTGGGAGAGGGCACGAGGAGGAGCAGCGGGGAGCGGTCTGCAAGGAGGGGGGGGGAGGCGATACTCGTACCCTGGTCAGGGGTTTGGGGGGCACAGGGAGCGCTGGGGTGTGTGAGGGGAGGGGGGATGGGTTATAACCTCTCCCCTGTGTGAGGGGGGTTTAGGGGGGGACAGGGGGCACTGGGGTGTCTGAGGGGAGGGGGGATGGGTTATAACCTCTCCCCTGTGTGAGGGGGGTTTAGGGGGGGACAGGGGGCACTGGGGTGTCTGAGGGGAGGGGTGGGGGGATGGGTGTATAACCTCTCCCCTGTGTAGGAGGGGTTGGGGGGGCACAGGGGGCGCTGGGGTGTCTGAGGGAGGCGGGGGGATGGGTTATAACCTCTCCCCTGTGTGAGGGGGGCTGGGGGGGCACAGGGAGCACTGGGGGTGTCTGAGGGGGGGGAGGGGGGGGATGGGTTATAACCTCTCCCCTGTGTGAGGGGGCTTTAGGGGGGGACAGGGGGCACTGGGGTGTCTGAGGGGAGGGGGGGATGGGTTATAACCTCGGTCCCCTGTGGTGAGGGGGGTTAGGGGGGGACAGGGGGCACTGGGTGTCTGAGGGGAGGGGGGGATGGGTTATAACCTCTCCGGGCCTGTGGGTGAGGGGGGTTAGGGGGGGACAGGGGGCACTGGGGTGTCTGAGGGAGGCGGGGGATGGGTTATAACCTCTCCCCTGTGTGAGGGGGGCTCGGGGGGCACAGGGAGCGCTGGGGTGTCTGAGGGAGGCGGGGGATGGGTTATAACCTCTCCCCTGTGTAGGGGGGCTGGGGGGGCACAGGGAGCGCTGGGGTGTCTGAGGGGAGGTGGGGGATGGGTTATAACCTCTCCCCTGTGTGAGGGGGGCTGGGGGGCACAGGGAGCGCTGGGGTGTCTGAGGGGAGGGGGGGATGGGTTATAACCTCTCCCCTGTGTGAGGGGGGCTAGGGGGGGCACAGGGAGCGCTGGGGTGTCTGAGGGAGGTGGGGGATGGGTTATAACCTCTCCCCTGTGTGAGGGGGGCTGGGGGGGCACAGGGAGCGCTGGGGTGTCTGAGGGGAGGGGGGGATGGGTTATAACCTCTCCCCTGTGTGAGGGGGGCTGGGGGGCGACAGGGAGCGCTGGGGTGTCTGAGGGAGGGGGGGATGGGTTATAACCTCTCCCCTGTGTGAGGGGGGCTGGGGGGGCACAGGGAGCGCTGGGGTGTCTGAGGGGAGGGGGGGGGATGGGTTATAACCTCTCCCCTGTGTGAGGGGGGGCCGGGGGGGCACAGGGAGCGCTGGGGTGTCTGAGGGGAGGTGGGGGATGGGTTATAACCTCTCCCCTGTGTGAGGGGGGCTGGGGGGGCACAGGGAGCGCTGGGGTGTCTGAGGGGAGGTGGGGGATGGGTTATAACCTCTCCCCTGTGTGAGGGGGGCTCGGGGGGCACAGGGAGCGCTGGGGTGTCTGAGGGAGGCGGGGGATGGGTTATAACCTCTCCCCTGTGTGAGGGGGGCTGGGGGGGCACAGGGAGCGCTGGGGTGTCTGAGGGGAGGTGGGGGATGGGTTATAACCTCTCCCCTGTGTGAGGGGGGCTGGGGGGCACAGGGAGCGCTGGGGTGTCTGAGGGGAGGTGGGGGATGGGTTATAACCTCTCCCCTGTGTGAGGGGGGCTGGGGGGCACAGGGAGCGCTGGGGTGTCTGAGGGGAGGTGGGGGATGGGTTATAACCTCTCCCCTGTGTGAGGGGGGCTGGGGGGGCACAGGGAGCGCTGGGGTGTCTGAGGGGAGGTGGGGGATGGGTTATAACCTCTCCCCTGTGTGAGGGGGGCTGGGGGGGCACAGGGAGCGCTGGGGTGTCTGAGGGGAGGTGGGGGATGGGTTATAACCTCTCCCCTGTGTGAGGGGGGCTGGGGGGGCACAGGGAGCGCTGGGGTGTCTGAGGGGAGGTGGGGGATGGGTTATAACCTCTCCCCTGTGTGAGGGGGGCTGGGGGGCACAGGGAGCGCTGGGGTGTCTGAGGGGAGGGGGGGATGGGTTATAACCTCTCCCCTGTGTGAGGGGGGCTGGGGGGGCACAGGGAGCGCTGGGGTGTCTGAGGGGAGGTGGGGGATGGGTTATAACCTCTCCCCTGTGTGAGGGGGGCTGGGGGGCACAGGGAGCGCTGGGGTGTCTGAGGGAGGTGGGGGATGGGTTATAACCTCTCCCCTGTGTGAGGGGGGCTGGGGGGCACAGGGAGCGCTGGGGTGTCTGAGGGGAGGTGGGGGATGGGTTATAACCTCTCCCCTGTGTGAGGGGGGCTGGGGGGCACAGGGAGCGCTGGGGTGTCTGAGGGGAGGGGGGGATGGGTTATAACCTCTCCCCTGTGTGAGGGGGGCTGGGGGGGCACAGGGAGCGCTGGGGTGTCTGAGGGGAGGGGGGGATGGGTTATAACCTCTCCCCTGTGTGAGGGGGGCTGGGGGGGCACAGGGAGCGCTGGGGTGTTGAGGGGAGGTGGGGGATGGGTTATAACCTCTCCCCTGTGTGAGGGGGCTGGGGGGCACAGGGAGCGCTGGGGTGTCTGAGGGGAGGGGGGGATGGGTTATAACCTCTCCCCTGTGTGAGGGGGGTGGGGGGCACAGGAGCGCTGGGGTGTTGAGGGGAGGTGGGGGATGGGTTATAACCTCTCCCCTGTGTGAGGGGGGCTGGGGGGGCACAGGGGGCACTGGGGTGTCTGAGGGGAGGTGGGGGATGGGTTATAACCTCTCCCCTGTGTAAGGGGGGCTGGGGGGGCACAGGGAGCGCTGGGGTGTCTGAGGGGAGGGGGGGGATGGGTTATAACCTCTCCCCTGTGTGAGGGGGGTGGGGGGACAGGGGGCCTGGGGTGTCTGAGGGGAGGGGGGGATGGGTTATAACCTCTCCCCTGTGTGAGGGGGCGGGGGGCACAGGGAGCGCTGGGGTGTTGAGGGGAGGTGGGGGATGGGTTATAACCTCTCCCCTGTGTGAGGGGGGCTGGGGGGCACAGGGAGCGCTGGGGTGTCTGAGGGGAGGGGGGGATGGGTTATAACCTCTCCCCTGTGTGAGGGGGGGCTGGGGGGGCACAGGGAGCGCTGGGGTGTCTGAGGGAGGTGGGGATGGGTTATAACCTCTCCCCTGTGTGAGGGGCTGGGGGGGCACAGGGAGCGCTGGGGTGTCTGAGGGAGGTGGGGGATGGGTTATAACCTCTCCCCTGTGTGAGGGGGGCTGGGGGGGCACAGGGAGCGCTGGGGTGTCTGAGGGGAGGGGGGGATGGGTTATAACCTCTCCCCTGTGTGAGGGGGGCTGGGGGGGCACAGGGAGCCTGGGGTGTCTGAGGGGAGGTGGGGGATGGGTTATAACCTCTCCCCTGTGTGAGGGGGGCCTGGGGGGGCACAGGGAGCGCTGGGGTGTCTGAGGGAGGTGGGGGATGGGTTATAACCTCTCCCCTGTGAAGGGGGCTGGGGGGGCACAGGGAGCGCTGGGGTGTGTGAGGGAGGTGGGGGATGGGTTATAACCTCTCCCCTGTGTGAGGGGGGCTGGGGGGCACAGGGAGCGCTGGGGTGTTGAGGGGAGGTGGGGGATGGGTTATAACCTCTCCCCTGTGTGAGGGGGGCGGGGGGGCACAGGGAGCGCTGGGGTGCCTGAGGGGAGGTGGGGGATGGGTTATAACCTCTCCCCTGTGTGAGGGGGGCTGGGGGGCACAGGGAGCGCTGGGGTGTCTGAGGGAGGTGGGGGATGGGTTATAACCTCTCCCCTGTGTGAGGGGGGCTGGGGGGCACAGGGAGCGCTGGGGTGTCTGAGGGAGGGGGGGATGGGTTATAACCTCTCCCCTGTGTGAGGGGGGCTGGGGCACAGGGAGCGCTGGGGTGTCTGAGGGGAGGGGGGGATGGGTTATAACCTCTCCCCTGTGTGAGGGGGGTGGGGGGGCACAGGGAGCACTGGGGGTGTCGAGGGGAGGTGGGGGATGGGTTATAACCTCTCCCTGTGTAAGGGGGGCTGGGGGGGCACAGGGAGCGCTGGGGTGTGGAGGGGAGGTGGGGGATGGGTTATAACCTCTCCCCTGTGTGGGGGGGCTGGGGGGGCACAGGGAGTGCTGGGGTGTCTGAGGAGGGGGGGATGGGTTATAACCTCCCCCTGTGTGGGGGGGCTGGGGGGGCACAGGGAGCGCTGGGGTGTCTGGGGAGGTGGGGGATGGGTTATAACCTCTCCTGTAGGGCGGACTGGGGGCAGGGAGCGCTGGGGTGTGTGAGGGGAGGGGGGGATGGGTTATAACCTCTCCCCTGTGTGAGGTGGGGCTGGGGGCAGGGAGCGCTGGGGGTCTGAGGGAGGTGGGGGATGGGTTATAACCTCTCCCCTGTGTGAGGGGGGCTGGGGGGCACAGGGAGCGCTGGGGTGCCTGAGGGGAGGTGGGGGATGGGTTATAACCTCTCCCCTGTGTGAGGGGGGCTGGGGGGCACAGGGAGCGCTGGGGTGTCTGAGGGAGGTGGGGGATGGGTTATAACCTCTCCCCTGTGTGAGGGGGGCTGGGGGGCACAGGGAGCGCTGGGGTGTCTGAGGGGAGGGGGGGGATGGGTTATAACCTCTCCCCTGTGTGAGGGGGGCTGGGGGGCACAGGGAGCGCTGGGGTGTCTGAGGGGAGGCGGGGGATGGGTTATAACCTCTCCCCTGTGTGAGGGGGGCTGGGGGGGCACAGGGAGCACTGGGGGTGTCAAGGGGAGGTGGGGGATGGGTTATAACCTCTCCGCTGTGTAAGGGGGGCTGGGGGGGCACAGGGAGCGCTGGGGTGTGTGAGGGGAGGTGGGGGATGGGTTATAACCTCTCCCCTGTGTGAGGGGGGCTGGGGGGGCACAGGGAGCGCTGGGGTGTCTGAGGGGAGGGGGGGATGGGTTATAACCTCTCCCCTGTGTGAGGGGGGGCTGGGGGGGCACAGGGAGCGCTGGGGTGTCTGAGGGAGGTGGGGGATGGGTTATAACCTCTCCCCTGTGAAAGGGCGGACTGGGGGGGCACAGGGAGCGCTGGGGTGTGTGAGGGGAGGTGGGGGATGGGTTATAACCTCTCCCCTGTGTGAGGTGGGGCTGGGGGGGCACAGGGAGCGCTGGGGTGTCTGAGGGAGGTGGGGTATGGGTTATAACCTCTCCCCTGTGTGAGGGGGGCTGGGGGGCACAGGGAGCGCTGGGGTGTCTGAGGGGAGGGGGGGGGATGGGTTATAACCTCTCCCCTGTGTGAGGGGGGCTGGGGGGGCACAGGGGCCTGGGGTGTCTGAGGGAGGGGGGGATGGGTTATAACCTCTCCCCTGTGTGAGGGGGCTAGGGGGGGCACAGGGAGCGCTGGGGTGTCTGAGGGAGGGGGGGATGGGTTATAACCTCTCCCCTGTGTGAGGGGGGCTGGGGGGGCACAGGGAGCGCTGGGGTGTTGAGGGGAGGTGGGGGATGGGTTATAACCTCTCCCCTGTGTGAGGGGGGTTTGGGGGGCACAGGGGGCCTGGGGTGTCTGAGGGGAGGTGGGGGATGGGTTATAACCTCTCCCCTGTGTGAGGGGGGCTGGGGGGCACAGGGAGCGCTGGGGTGTCTGAGGGGAGGTGGGGGATGGGTTATAACCTCTCCCCTGTGTGAGGGGGGCTGGGGGGCACAGGGAGCGCTGGGGTGTCTGAGGGGAGGTGGGGGATGGGTTATAACCTCTCCCCTGTGTGAGGGGGGCTGGGGGGCACAGGGAGCGCTGGGGTGTCTGAGGGAGGTGGGGGATGGGTTATAACCTCTCCCCTGTGTGAGGGGGGCTGGGGGGCACAGGGAGCGCGGGGGTGTCTGAGGGGAGGTGGGGGATGGGTTATAACCTCTCCCCTGGGGGGGGGGGGGGGGGGGGGGGGCCCCCCCCAGGGAGCACTGGGGTGTCAGGGGAGGTGGGGGATGGGTTATAACCTCTCCGCTGTGTAAGGGGGCTGGGGGGGCACAGGGAGCGCTGGGGTGTGTGAGGGGAGGTGGGGGATGGGTTATAACCTCTCCCCTGTGTGAGGGGGGCTGGGGGGGCACAGGGAGTGCTGGGGTGTCTGAGGGGAGGGGGGGATGGGTTATAACCTCTCCCCTGTGTGAGGGGGGCTGGGGGGGCACAGGGAGCGCTGGGGTGTCTGAGGGAGGTGGGGGATGGGTTATAACCTCTCCCCTGTGAAAGGGCGGACTGGGGGGGCACAGGGAGCGCTGGGGTGTGTGAGGGGAGGTGGGGGATGGGTTATAACCTCTCCCCTGTGTAAGGTGGGGCTGGGGGGGCACAGGGAGCACTGGGGTGTCTGAGGGAGGTGGGGGATGGGTTATAACCTCTCCCCTGTGTGAGGGGGGCTGGGGGGCACAGGGAGCGCTGGGGTGTCTGAGGGGGGGGGGGGGGATGGGTTATAACCTCTCCCCTGTGTGAGGGGGGCTGGGGGGGCACAGGGGCCTGGGGTGTCTGAGGGAGGGGGGGATGGGTTATAACCTCTCCCTGTGTGAGGGGGGCTGGGGGCACAGGGAGCGCTGGGGTGTCTGAGGGAGGGGGGGATGGGTTATAACCTCTCCCCTGTGTGAGGGGGGCTGGGGGGCACAGGGAGCGCTGGGGTGTTGAGGGGAGGTGGGGGATGGGTTATAACCTCTCCCCTGTGAAGGGGGGTGGGGGGGCACAGGGAGCCTGGGGTGTTGAGGGGAGGTGGGGGATGGGTTATAACCTCTCCCCTGTGTGAGGGGGGCTGGGGGGCACAGGGAGCGCTGGGGTGTCTGAGGGAGGTGGGGGATGGGTTATAACCTCTCCCCTGTGTGAGGGGGGCTGGGGGGCACAGGGAGCGCTGGGGTGCCTGAGGGGAGGTGGGGGATGGGTTATAACCTCTCCCCTGTGTGAGGGGGGCTGGGGGGCACAGGGAGCGCTGGGGTGTCTGAGGGAGGTGGGGGATGGGTTATAACCTCTCCCCTGTGTGAGGGGGGCTGGGGGGCACAGGGAGCGCTGGGGTGTCTGAGGGGAGGGGGGGATGGGTTATAACCTCTCCCTGTGTGAGGGGGGCTGGGGGGCACAGGGAGCGCTGGGGTGTCTGAGGGGAGGGGGGGATGGGTTATAACCTCTCCCCTGTGTGAGGGGGGCTGGGGGGGCACAGGGAGCCTGGGGTGTCGGGAGGTGGGGGATGGGTTATAACTCTCCCTGTGTAGGGGGGCTGGCTGGGGGGGCACAGGGAGCGCTGGGGTGTGTGAGGGGAGGTGGGGGATGGGTTATAACCTCTCCCCTGTGTGAGGGGGGCTGGGGGGGCACAGGGAGTGCTGGGGTGTCTGAGGGGAGGGGGGGATGGGTTATAACCTCTCCCCTGTGTGAGGGGGGGCTGGGGGGGCACAGGGAGCGCTGGGGTGTCTGAGGGAGGTGGGGGATGGGTTATAACCTCTCCCCTGTGAAAGGGCGGACTGGGGGGGCACAGGGAGCGCTGGGGTGTGTGAGGGGAGGTGGGGGATGGGTTATAACCTCTCCCCTGTGTGAGGGGGGCTGGGGGGCACAGGGAGCGCTGGGGTGTCTGAGGGGAGGTGGGGGATGGGTTATAACCTCTCCCCTGTGTGAGGGGGGTTTAGGGGGGCACAGGGGGCACTGGGGTGTCTGAGGGGAGGTGGAGGATGGGTTATAACCTCTCCCCTGTGTGAGGGGGGCTGGGGGGGCACAGGAAGCGCTGGGGTGTGTGAGGGGAGGTGGGGGATGGGTTATAACCTCTCCCCTGTGTGAGGTGGGGCTGGGGGGGCACAGGGAGCGCTGGGGTGTCTGAGGGGAGGTGGGGGATGGGTTATAACCTCTCCCCTGTGTGAGGGGGGTTTAGGGGGGCACAGGGGGCACTGGGGTGTCTGAGGGGAGGTGGAGGATGGGTTATAACCTCTCCCCTGTGTGAGGGGGGCTGGGGGGCACAGGGAGCGCTGGGGTGTCTGAGGGAGGTGGGGGATGGGTTATAACCTCTCCCCTGTGTGAGGGGGGCTGGGGGGCACAGGGAGCGCTGGGGTGTCTGAGGGGAGGGGGGGGATGGGTTATAACCTCTCCCCTGTGTGAGGGGGGCTGGGGGGGCACAGGGAGTGCTGGGGTGTCTGAGGGAGGTGGGGGATGGGTTATAACCTCTCCCCTGTGTGAGGGGGGCTGGGGGGGCACAGGGAGCGCTGGGGTGTCTGAGGGAGGTGGGGGATGGGTTATAACCTCTCCCCTGTGTGAGGGGGGCTGGGGGGGCACAGGGAGCACTGGGGGTGTCGAGGGGATTTGCTGGGGAGGCTCCTTGCTGGCCAGGGTGGCAGCGGACGTGCTCGGCGCCTCACAGGGAAGGGCCCCAGGCTGGGCTGCCGGTTGCCCTGGTTCTGAGCAGTTTCCCTGATCGGACCCGTCAGCGGTGCCAGCCCCTGGTATTTGGCCTGGGGGGGCCTGCGCTGGGGCCATGACGGGGCTGCGGGGCGCAGGCCAGGCGCCTACGTGGAGCCGAACACGGCACGTCCCGGTGCCTGCGGCTCCGCCGGGCGGGGCTGCCTCAGGAAGAGCCGCGCTTGTAGCAGGGCCTGGGTTAGTCACGGGACACGAGTCCATGTGAAACCGAAGGGGCTGGCGAGGGCGGCGGGCGGGGCCGTTCCAGGCGATGCGCCGCGTGGGGCTTTCCTGCCACGGGATCCCGCCCACGCCACAGCCCCAGTCCCCGCACGGCGCGCTCCGCCCTGCGCCGGGGCCATGCCGCTCCCAGACGGGCCTCGCCCGCCCCGCGCCCGGAGCTGCTGGGCTCCGTCATCCCGCCCACAGAAAGGAGCCCAGCGCCGAGGGGAGACGTACTGCCGGCCCGTCGGGGGGAGCAGCCTGGACCCTCCCCACCCCCCACGCACTCGCACTCCCAGCAGGGAGCCGCAATGCAGAAGGGGCACAGCCAGCCAGACGGGACAGAGCCCTTCTGCGCGCACACACGGGAGCACACGCGCGTCCCGCACGTGCGCCGCACGGCCCCCCCGCCAGCACGGCCCGTGCAGACACCCAGTAGTGAGCGCCCCCGCCCCCGCCCCCGCCCCCGCCCCCGCGCCCAGCCCTACCTGTGACGGAGGGGAAGTAGATGCCCACCAGCAGGGTGAAGTAGGAGGTCATGTCGCTGAAGACGTAGGGCTGCTCCATGTCGATGAAGGGCTCTGCCAGGGGGGCCGAGGGCACCCCCGCCTTCTCCACAATCGCACCCTTGCCCAGGTACGTGCTCCACAGGTTCTCTGCAGGCCGAGCCGGGCGGCACAGCTGAGGGGGGCTGCTCCGAGGGCGCTCGGCATGCCCACTCCTCCAGCAGCGCCCCCACGCCGGCCAGGCACCCGCCCCTCAGCGCCCAGCCCCCGCGCCCGCCCCTCAGCGCCCAGCCCCCCGCGCCCGCCCGGGCACCCTCCCCTCAGCGCCCAGCCCCCGCGCCCGACCCTCAGCGCCCAGCCCCCGCGCCCGACCCTCAGCACCCAGCCCCCCGCGCCCGCCCGGGCACCCGCCCCTCAGCGCCCAGCCCCCGCGCCCACCCCTCAGCGCCCAGCCCCCCGCGCCCGCCCGGGCACCCGCCCCTCAGCGCCCAGCCCCCGCGCCCGCCCCTCAGCGCCCAGCCCCCCGCGCCCGCCCGGGCACCCTCCCCTCAGCGCCCAGCCCCCGCGCCCGACCCTCAGCGCCCAGCCCCCGCGCCCGCCCCTCAGCGCCCAGCCCCCCGCGCCCGCCCGGGCACCCGCCCCTCAGCGCCCAGCCCCCGCGCCCGCCCCTCAGCTCCCAGCCCCCCGCGCCCGCCCGGGCACCCGCCCCTCAGCGCCCAGCCCCCCGCCCGCCCGCCCCAGCCCCCGCGCCCAGCCCCCCCGCGCCCGCCCGGGCACCCGCCCCTCAGCGCCCAGCCCCCGCCCCGCCCGGCCCGCCCCTCAGCCCCAGCCCCCGCGCCCGCCCGGGCACCCGCCCCTCAGCGCCCAGCCCCCCGCGCCCCAGCCCAGGCACCCGCCCCTCAGCGCCCAGCCCCCGCGCCCGCCCTCAGCACCCAGCCCCCCAGCGCCCGCCCGCGGCACCCGCCCCTCAGCGCCCAGCCCCCCGCGCCCGCCCGGGCACCCGCCCCTCAGCGCCCAGCCCCCGCGCCCGCCCCTCAGCGCCCAGCCCCCCGCGCCCGCCCGGGCACCCGCCCCTCAGCGCCCAGCCCCCCGACGCGCCCCGCCCGGGCACCCGCCCCTCAGCGCCCACCCGCCCCCCGGGCACCCGCCCCTCAGCGCCCAGCCCCCGCGCCCGACCCTCAGCACCCAGCCCCCCACGCCCGCCCGGGCACCCGCCCCTCAGCGCCCAGCCCCCCGCGCCCGCCCGGGCACCCGCCCCTCAGCGCCCAGCCCCCGCGCCCCGCCCCTCAGCGCCCAGCCCCCCGCGCCCGCCCGGGCACCCGCCCCTCAGCGCCCAGCCCCCCGCGCGCCCGGCCCGCCGCACCCGCCCCTCAGCGCCCCCCCAGCCCCCCACGCCAGCCCGCCCCGCCCCTCAGCGCCCAGCCCCCGCGCCCGACCCTCAGCACCCAGCCCCCCACGCCCGCCCGGGCACCCGCCCCTCAGCGCCCAGCCCCCGCGCCCCGCCCGGCGCACCCGCCCCTCAGCGCCCAGCCCCCGCGCCCCGCCCCTCAGCGCCCAGCCCCCGCGCCCGCCCGGGCACCCGCCCCTCAGCGCCCAGCCCCCGCGCCCGCCCCACCCCAGCGCCCAGCCCCCGCCGCGCCCGCCCAGGGCACCCGCCCCTCAGCGCCCAGCCCCCCCGCCCGCCCGGGCACCCGCCCCTCAGCGCCCAGCCCCCACGCCCGCCCCCCTCAGCGCCCAGCCCCCGCGCCCGCCCCTCAGCTCCCAGCCCCCCACGCCCGCCCCTCAGCGCCCAGCCCCCGCGCCCGCCCGGGCACCCGCCCCTCAGCGCCCAGCCCCCGCGCCCCGCCCCACAGCGCCCAGCCCCCCCGCGCCCGCGCCGGGCACCCGCCCCTCAGCGCCCAGCCCCCGCGCCCGCCCGGGCACCCGCCCCTCAGCGCCCAGCCCCCGCGCCCGCCCCACAGCGCCCAGCCCCCCGCGCCCGCCCGGGCACCCGCCCCTCAGCGCCCAGCCCCCCGCGCCCGCCCGGGCACCCGCCCCTCAGCGCCCAGCCCCCGCGCCCGCCCCTCAGCGCCCAGCCCCCCGCGCCCGCCCGGGCACCCGCCCCTCAGCGCCCAGCCCCCCGCGCCCGCCCGGGCACCCGCCCCTCAGCCCCAGCCCCGCGCCCGCCCCACAGCCCCAGCCCCCCGCCCCGCCCGGGCACCCGCCCCTCAGCGCCCAGCCCCCCGCGCCCGCCCGGGCACCCCCCTCAGCGCCCAACCCCCGCGCCCGCCCGGGCACCCGCCCCTCAGCGCCCGCCCCCGCGCCCGCCCCACAGCGCCCAGCCCCCCGCGCCCGCCCGGGCACCCGCCCCTCAGCGCCCAGCCCCCGCGCCCGCCCCATCAGCGCCCAGCCCCCGCGCCCGCCCGCCCCGCCCCGCGCCCAGCCCCCGCCCCTCAGCGCCCAGCCCCCCGCGCCCGCCCGGGCACCCGCCCCTCAGCTCCCAGCCCCCGCGCCCGCCCCTCAGCTCCCAGCCCCCCGCGCCCGCCCGGGCACCCGCCCCTCAGCGCCCAGCCCCCCGCGCCCGCCCGGGCACCCGCCCCTCAGCGCCCAACCCCACGCGCCCGCCCCCGCGCCCGCCCCTCAGCTCCCAGCCCCCCGCGCCCGCCCGGGCACCCGCCCCTCAGCTCCCAGCCCCCGCGCCCGCCCCTCAGCTCCCAGCCCCCCGCGCCCGCCCGGGCACCCGCCCCTCAGCGCCCAGCCCCCCACGCCCGCCCAGGCACCCGCCCCTCAGCGCCCAGCCCCCCGCGCCCGCCCGGGCACCCGCCCCTCAGCGCCCAACCCCACGCGCCCGCCCCCGCGCCCGCCCCTCAGCTCCCAGCCCCCCGCGCCCGCCCGGGCACCCGCCCCTCAGCGCCCAGCCCCCCACGCCCGCCCAGGCACCCGCCCCTCAGCGCCCAGCCCCCCGCACCCGCCCGGGCACCCGCCCCTCAGCGCCCAGCCCCCACGCCCGCCCCTCAGCGCCCCACACCCAGCACCCACCCGGGCACCCGCCCCTCCGCGCCCAGCACCTACCCCTCAGCACCCAGCGCCCCGCACCCGCCCCTCAGCATCCCACACACAGCACCCATCCGGGCACCAGTCCCTCAGCGCCCAGCCCCCCGCACCCACCCGGGCACCCGCCCCTCAGCGCCCAGCCCCCCACACCCGCCCGGGCACCCGCCCCTCAGCGCCCAGCCCCCCGCACCCGCCCCCTCAGCGCCCCACACCCAGCACCCACCCGGGCACCCGCCCCTCCGCGCCCAGCACCCCAACCCCAGGACCGGCCTGGGCACCCGCCCCTCAGCTCCCCACACCCCGCACCCACCTGGGCACCCGCCCCTCAGCGCCCCACACCCAGGACACACCCGGGCACCTGTCCCTCAGCGCCCCACACCCAGCACCCATCCGGGCACCCGCCCCTCAGCGCCCCACACCCAGCACCCACCTGGGCACCCGCCCCTCAGCGCCCCACACCCAGGACGCACCCGGGCACCTGTCCCTCAGCGCCCCACACCCAGCACCCATCCGGGCACCCGCCCCTCCGCGCCCAGCACCCCGCACCCGTCCGGGCACCCGTTCCTCAGCGCCCCACGCCCAACACCGGCCCGGCCACTCACCCCTCAGCGCCCAGTGCCCCAACCCCGGCACCGGCCCAGGCACCCGCCCCTCAGCGCCCCATGCCCAGCACCCACCCGGGCACCCACCCCTCAGCGCCCAGCACCTACCCCTCAGCACCCAGCACCCCAAACCCAGCACTGGCCCGGGCACCCGCCCCCTCAGCGCCCCACACCCAGCACCCACCCGGGCACCCGTCCCTCAGTGCCCCACACCCAGCACCCACCCGGGCACCCGTCCCTCAGCACCCCATGCCCAGCACTGGCCCTCAGCGCCCCACACCCAGCACCCACCCGGGCACCCGTCCCTCAGCTCCCCATGCCCAGGACTGGCCCTCAGCGTCCCACACCCGGCACCCACCCGGGCACCCGCCCCTCAGCGCCCCATGCCCAGCACTGGCCCTCAGCGCCCCACACCCGGCACCCACCCGGGCACCTGCCCCTCAGCGCCCCATGCCCAGCACTGGCCCTCAGCCCTGGGATCCAGGGTGCCCCCAGCAGCCAGCTCTCTGACAAGGGGCCCCTGCGGGTCACACGTCACCACCCTCCATTGCCACCCTCTGGTGCCGCAGCGCCCAGCCATCCTCGAGTGGCCTGGGCCCAAGGCACCGTGCAGGCCCCAGGCCGGCCCCTATGCTGCAGGGCTGGCCGGGCGCCTCCCAGAAGGGTCCCTGCAGAGGGGCAGGCAGGGATGCCCAATTCTGAGCACCAGGAGAGGCTGAGCCTGCCCCAGCCCCACCGGGGGTCTCCTGGCCCCTCCTGCTGATCGCCTGCCCTCTCCCCCCAGCCACAAGCGGCTCTGCGAGGAGCAGGCCCTGGAGAGGACAGGTCCTGCCGCCCCCAGACACCCGCCCCGCCCTCCCCTCTCACCCACGCCCCGCCCCGGCTGCCGGTACCTCTGATGAGCCCGCTGGCGGCACCAGGGATGCCCTGGATCTCGCTGACGTTGTTGCGGAGGAAGTACTCGTCGCAGGTGGCGTTGAGGAACCTGGAGGTGCAGAACAGCTCCCACAGCTTGGAGCCCACGGTCTCGTTGCCCTCCAGCACCAGCTTGGCACAGACGTCGAAGCCGCGGCGCACCAGCGTGCGGTTCCCCAGGAGACAGATCCTGAGGGAGAGGAGCGAGGCGGGACTGCACCAGGGCCCAGCCCGGCTCGGCCCGGCCCTGCCAGCACGCTTGGGGGGGTTGCTACTCACGGGAAGCTGGGGGGGTCGATGGCGGACTTGATGACCCCAGCGTAGATGGCCAGGATGGAGAGGATGACGCAGCCCAGGAACACCAGGGCAAACTTGTTGACGTACTTGACGCCGACGAAGACCACAGTGGCCATGCAGGTCAGCACGCAGGTGCCGTAGACACGCATGTTGTTGAGCATGGCCGCAGCCTCCTCACTGGCCTCCTCCGCCTTGAAGATGGCCATGGCAGGGAAGATGTAGGCCTGGGAGAGTCACAGCCAGGCTCAGCGCCGGCCGAGGGCAGCCGGCCTCTTCGCAGGGCCCTGGCTGCTGTCGCCAGGCCCGGGGCCCCCTTCGGCCAGGCTGGACCCCCACTCGCCCTGGGACGTAGTGGGGGGCTGTACACGCTTGTGGCCCTGGGTCCACTCCGCTGGGCAGTCACTGGTCGCTGTGTGGGCTGTGGGTGACCGCTGCTGGCCTGTGTCAGTGTGCACGGCCCAGCGGGGGGTGGTCTCTGCACAGGCACATAGGCCATGGCCCAGCAACTTCTCACCTGGCCAGGGGAAGGGGTTTGAACAAAGGAAGGGGGGTGGCTACGGGGGGGGGGAGTGAGTGGCCCGGGGCTGAGAGAGGGGGGCAGTCTTGGCTGGGGAAATATGAAGAGAAGAGACGGAATCGAGTACTGGGGGATCAGGGGCCTGTGGACCCCACCCCAAGGGGTCTGAGGCTGCCGGCCCCTTACTCCTATGTCCGCATGGAACCCGGGCCGGGCTGTGTCTCTGAGAAGCAATAAACCCCCCTGTTCTACTGGCTGGCGGAGTCACATCTTGCCGCAGACGGGGGTGCAGGGTCGGGGGTCCCCGATGCGCCGTCACACCCCCACCTTCCCGGGGGGAGCCATTCCCGGTACAGGAATTCCCTCTCCCACAGGAACTTCTCCTGGCAGCCTCCCCCGAGGGCCTGAGCTGAACCCAGGTTAGCCTGGTCCCTCAGGGTACGTCTACACTAGCTCGTTAGTTCGAGCTAGGTAGGGTAATGAGGGCAACCAGAGTTGCAAATGAAGCCCGGGATTTAAATATCCCGGGCTTCATTTGCATGTTCCCGGGCGCCACCATTTTTAAATCCCCCTTAGTCCGAACTCCATGCCCGCGGCTACACGCGGCACGGACGAGGTAGTTCAAATGAAAGAGCCTAATTCGAACTACCGGTACCCCTCGCGGAACAGCCGCCCCGAGCCGCGCTCACCAGCAGGATCTCGATGGTGCCCAGGATGTACATGGCTCCGGCGAAGGTGGTGCCCAGGTAGAAGCAGAGCCCCACGGCGCCTCCAAACTCGGGCCCCAGGGAGCGGGAGATCATGTAGTAGGAGCCGCCCGCTGGCAAGGAGAAGGAAAGAGGGTCGGTCCCACCGCAGGAGCCCGGCACACGCCGCCCCTCTCAGCCCCACGGCTCCAGCCAGTCCTGCCAGGGCCGGGCCAAGGGCTGGGACGGGGTCCCCTGGTGCTGGGCCCTCGGCGGGCAGCTGCCAGGCTGAGCTCTGCCCCACCGCTGCAGAGCTGATCCCGCTGACGCAGGCCCTGGCCGCGGGGGGCCGGGAGGGCAGCAGAGGTTCTGCCCCCGAGCTCATAGGGCCTGCCGCAGCAGGCGGCAAATCCGGGGGGGGGACACAGGGCACCAGCCAGAGCCCCACGCCCAGCCGCCCTCTCCGGCTCAGCCCCTCGCCCCGACCCCCGGCCGCTCTCCCCGGCTCAGCCCCGACCCCCAGCCGCCCTCCCCGGCTCAGCCCCTCGCCCCGACCCCCGCCGCCCTCCCCGGCTCAGCCCCCGACCCACCAGCCGCTCTCCCCGGCTCAGCCCCTCGCCCCGACCCCCAGCCGCTCTCCCCGGCTCAGCCCCTCGCCCCGACCCCCAGCCGCTCTCCCCGGCTCAGCCCCGACCCCCAGCCGCCCTCCCCGGCTCAGCCCCTCGCCCCGACCCCCGAGCCGCTCTCCCCGGCTCAGCCCCGACCCCCAGCCGCCTCCCGGCTCAGCCCCTCGCCCCGACCCCCAGCCGCTCTCCCCGGCTCAGCCCCTCGCCCCGACCCCCAGCCGCCCTCCTCCGGCTCAGCCCCTCGCCCCGACCCCCAGCCGCTCTCCCCGGCTCAGCCCCGACCCCCAGCCGCCCTCTCCGGCTCAGCCCCACGCCCCGACCCCCAGCCGCTCTCCCCGGCTCAGCCCCTCGCCCCGACCCCCAGCCGCTCTCCCCGGCTCAGCCCCTCGCCCCGACCCCCAGCCGCTCTCCCCGGCTCAGCCCCGACCCCCAGCCGCCCTCCCCGGCTCAGCCCCTCGCCCCGACCCCCAGCCGCTCTCCCCGGCTCAGCCCCTCGCCCCGACCCCCAGCCGCTCTCCCCGGCTCAGCCCCCGCCCGACCCCCAGCCGCCCTCCCCGGCTCAGCCCCACGCCCTGACCCCCAGCCGTCCTCCCCGGCTCAGCCCCTCGCCCCGACCCCCAGCCGCTCTCCCCGGCTCAGCCCCGACCCCCAGCCGCCCTCTCCAGCTCAGCCCCACGCCCCGACCCCCAGCCGCTCTCCCCGGCTCAGCCCCACGCCCGACCCAGCCGCCCTCTCCGGCTCAGCCCCTCGCCCCGACCCCCAGCCGCTCTCCCCGGCTCAGCCCCGATCCCCCAGCCGCCCTCCTCCGGCTCAGCCCCTCGCCCCGACCCCCAGCCGCTCTCCCCGGCTCAGCCCCGACCCCCAGCCGCCCTCCCCAGCTCAGCCCCATCGCCCCGACCCCCGAGCCGCCCCTCTCCCGGCTCAGCCCTCACGCCCCGACCCCCAGCCGCCCTCCCCGGCTCAGCCCCGACCCCCAGCCACCCTTCCAGGCTCAGTCCCCGACCCCCAGCCTGCCCTCCCCAGCTCAGCCCCTCGCCCCGACCCCCAGCCGCCCTCTCCGGCTCAGCCCCTCGCCCCGACCCCCAGCCGCTCTCCCCGGCTCAGCCCCGACCCCCAGCCGCTCTCCCCGGCTCAGCCCCGACCCCCAGCCGCTCTCCCCGGCTCAGCCCCTCGCCCCGACCCCCAGCCGCCCTCCCCGGCTCAGCCCCTCGCCCCGACCCTCAGCCGCCCTCTCCGGCTCAGCCCCACGCCCTGACCCCCAGCCGCCCTCCCCGGCTCAGCCCCACGCCCCTGACCCCCAGCCGCTCTCCCCCGGCTCAGCCCCGACCCCCAGCCGCCCTCCCCGGCTCAGCCCCACGCCCCGACCCCCAGCCGCCCTCCCCGGCTCAGCCCCTACGCCCAAGCCGCCTCCCGGCTCAGCCCCTCGCCCCGACCCCCAGCCGCTCTCCCCGGCTCAGCCCCGACCCCAGCCGCCCTCCCCGGCTCAGCCCCTCGCCCCGACCCCCAGCCGCTCTCCCCGGCTCAGCCCCGACCCCCAGCCGCCCTCCCCGGCTCAGCCCCTCGCCCCGACCCCCAGCCGCCCTCCCCGGCTCAGCCCCACGCCCCTGACCCCCAGCCGCCCTCCCCGGCTCAGCCCCTCGACCCCACCCCCAGCCGCTCTCCCCGGCTCAGCCCCGACCCCCAGCCGCCCTCCCCGGCTCAGCCCCTCGCCCCGACCCCCAGCCGCCCTCCCCGGCTCAGCCCCACGCCCTGACCCCCAGCCGCTCCTCCCCGGCTCAGCCCCGACCCCCAGCCGCTCTCCGCTCAGCCCGACCCCCAGCCGCCCTCCCCGGCTCAGCCCCTCGCCCCGACCCCCAGCCGCCCTCCCCGGCTCAGCCCCGATCCCCAGCCGCCCTCCCCGGCTCAGCCCCTCGCCCCGACCCTCAGCCGCCCTCTCTCGGCTCAGCCCCACACCCCGACCCCCAGCACCCTCCCCGGCTCAGCCCCGACCCCCAGCCGCCCTCTCCGGCTCAGCCCCACGCCCCGACCCCCAGCCGCTCTCCCCGGCTCAGCCCCGACCCCCAGCCGCCCTCCCCGGCTCAGCCCCTCGCCCCAACCCTCAGCCGCCCTCCCCGGCTCAGCCCCTCGCCCCGACCCTCAGCCGCCCTCTCCGGCTCAGCCCCACACCCCGACCCCCAGACACCCTCCCCGGCTCAGCCCCGACCCCCAGCCGCCCTCCTCCGGCTCAGCCCCACGCCCCGACCCCCAGCCGCTCTCCCCGGCTCAGCCCCGACCCCCAGCCGCCCTCCCCGGCTCAGCCCCTCGCCCACCCACGCTCCCGCCGCCAGCCGACCCTCAGCCGCCCTCTCCGGCTCAGCCCCACCCGACCCCCGCACCCCCCGCTCAGCCCGACCCCCAGCCGCTCTCCGGCTCAGCCCCTCGCCCCGACCCCCAGCCGCTCTCCCCGGCTCAGCCCCTCGCCCCGACCCCAGCCGCCCTCCCCAGCTCAGCCCCACGCCCTGACCCCCAGCCACACTCCCCGGCTCAGCCCCGACCCCCAGCCGCCCTCTCCGGCTCAGCCCCACGCCCTGACCCCCAGCCACCCTCCCCGGCTCAGCCCCTCGCCCCGACCCTCAGCCGCCCTCTCCGGCTCAGCCCCACGCCCCGACCCCCAGACACCCTCCCCGGCTCAGCCCCGACCCCCAGCCGCCCTCCCCGGCTCAGCCCCTCGCCCTGACCCCCAGCCACCCTCCCCAGCTCAGCCCCACGCCCTGACCCCCAGCCACCCTCCCCGGCTCAGCCCCACGCCCCGACCCCCAGCCGCCCTCGCCGGCTCAGCCCCATGCCCCGCACCCCTCAGCCACCCTCCCCGGCTCAGCCCCTCGCCCCGACCCCCAGCCGCTCTCCCCGGCTCAGCCCCGACCCCCAGCCGCCCTCTCCGGCTCAGCCCCTCGCCCCGACCCCCAGCCGCCTCTCCCGGCTCAGCCCCGACCCCCAGCCGCTCTCCCCGGCTCAGCCCCGTCCCCCAGCCGCCCTCTCCGGCTCAGCCCCTCGCCCCGACCCCCAGCCGCCCTCTCCGGCTCAGCCCCTCGCCCCGACCCCCAGCCGCTCTCCCCGGCTCAGCCCCGACCCCCAGCCGCCCTCCCCGGCTCAGCCCCTCGCCCCGACCCCCAGCCGCTCTCCCCGGCTCAGCCCCGACCCCCAGCTGCCCTCTCCGGCTCAGCCCCTCGCCCCGACCCCCAGCCGCTCTCCCCGGCTCAGCCCCGACCCCCAGCCGCCCTCTCCGGCTCAGCCCCTCGCCCCGACCCCCAGCCGCCCTCTCCGGCTCAGCCCCTCGCCCCGACCCCCAGCCGCCCTCTCCGGCTCAGCCCCTCGCCCCGACCCCCAGCCGCTCTCCCCGGCTCAGCCCCGACCCCCAGGCGCCCTCTCCGGCTCAGCCCCACGCCCTGACCCCCAACCACCCTCCCCGGCTCAGCCCCTCACCCCGACCCTCAGCCGCCCTCTCCGGCTCAGCCCCACACCCCGACCCCCAGACACCCTCCCCGGCTCAGCCCCGACCCCCAGCCGCCCTCCCCGGCTCAGCCCCACACCCTGACCCCCAGCCGCTCTCCCCGGCTCAGCCCCGACCCCCAGCCACCCTCCCCGGCTCAGCCCCAAGCCCCGACCCTCAGCCACCCTCCCCGGCTCAGCCTCACGCCCCGACCCCCAGCCGCCCTCCCCGGCTCAGCCCCGACCCCCAGCCACCCTCCCAGCTCGTCCCCGACCCCCAGCTGCCCTCCCCAGCTCAGCCCCTCGCCCCAACCCCCAGCCGCCCTCCCCGGCTCAGCTCCTTACCCCGACCCCCAGCTTCCCTCCCCGGCTCATCCCTGACCCCCAGCCGACCTCCCCGGCTCAGCCCCGACCCCCAGCCGCCCTCCCCAGCTCATCCCCGACCTCCAGCTGCCCTCCCCGGCTCAGCCCCATGTCCCGACCCCCAGCCACTCTCCCCGGCTCAGCCCCGACCCCCAGCCGCCCTCTCCGGCTCAGCCCCTCGCCCCGACCCCCAGCTGCTCTCCCCGGCTCAGCCCCGACCCCCAGCCGCCCTCCCCGGCTCAGCCCCACGCCCTGACCCCCAACCGCCCTCCCCAGCTCAGCCCCGACCCCCAGCAGCCCTCCCCAGTTCAGCCCCATGCCCCGACCCCCGACCGCCCTCCCCAGCTCAGCCCCACGCCCTGACCCCCAGCCACCCTCCCCGGCTCAGCCCCACGCCCCGACCCTCAGCCACCCTCCCCGGCTCAGCCTCACGCCCCGACCCCCAGCCGCCCTCCCCGGCTCAGCCCCGACCCCCAGCCACCCTCCCAGCTCGTCCCCGACCCCCAGCTGCCCTCCCCAGCTCAGCCCCTCGCCCCGACCCCCAGCCGCCCTCCCCGGCTCAGCTCCTTACCCCGACCCCCAGCTTCCCTCCCCGGCTCATCCCTGACCCCCAGCCGACCTCCCCGGCTCAGCCCCACGCCCCAACCCCCAGACGCCCTCCCCAGCTCAGCCCCACGCCCGACCCCCAGCTGCCCTCCCCAGCTCAGCCCCACGCCCCAACCCCCAGACGCCCTCCCCGGCTCAGCCCCTCGCCCCGACCCCCAGACGCCCTCCCCGGCTCAGCCCCTCCAATGCCCTCCCCTGCAACGTGCTGCTTAGCTCCCCTCTGCCCAGGCTGCTTACACACCCCGCAAGGGCCACCCCCAGAGGCAGGGCTCCCCTGGGCCCAGAGCAGCACCAAGAGCACCACAAACAGAGAGCAACATCCAAAGTCACCATCAGTACCGGGCGTTACAGCAGAAAATCATTCCCCAGTTACTCCCCGGCCCTCCCGCGACCGACCATCCCCCCGGCCTTCCCGCGACCGACCATCCCTCCCCGGCCCTCCCGCGACCGACCATCCCCCCAGCCTTCCCGCGACCGACCATCCCTCCCCGGCCCTCCCGCGACTGACCATCCCCCCAGCCTTCCCGCGACCGACCATCCCTCCCCGGCCCTCCCGCAACTGACCATCCCCCTGGCCTTCCCGCGACCGACCATCCCTCCCCGGCCCTCCCGCGACCGACCATCCCCCCGGCCTTCCCGCGACCGACCATCCCTCCCTGGCCCTCCCGCGACCGACCATCCCCCCGGCCTTCCCACGACCGACCATCCCTCCCCGGCCCTCCCGCGACCGACCATCCCCCCAGCCTTCCCGCGACCGACCATCCCTCCCCGGCCCTCCCGCGACCGACCATCCCCCCGGCCTTCCCGCGACCGACCATCCCTCCCTGGCCCTCCCGCGACCGACCATCCCTCCGGCCTTCCCGCGACCGACCATCCCTCCCCGGCCCTCCCGCGACCGACCATCCCTCCGGCCTTCCCGCGACCGACCATCCCTCCCCGGCCCTCCCGCGACCGACCATTCCTCCCCGGCCTTCCCGCGACCGACCATCCTTCCCCGGCCTTCCCGCGACCGACCATCCCCCCAGCCTTCCCGCAACCGACCATCCCTCCCCGGCCTTCCCGCGACCGACCATCCCTCCCCGGCCTCTCCCGCAGACCGACCATCCCCCCGGCCTTCCCGCGACCGACCATCCCTCCCCGGCCTTCCCGCGACCGACCATCCCTCCCCGGCCTTCCCGCGACCGACCATCCCCCCGGCCTTCCCGCGACCGACCATCCCTCCCCGGCCCTCCCGCGACCGACCATCCCCCCGGCCTTCCCGCGACCGACCATCCCTCCCCGGCCCTCCCGCGACCGACCATCCCTCCCCGGCCTTCCCGCGACCGACCATCCCTCCCCGGCCCTCCCGCGACCGACCATCCCTCCCCGGCCCTCCCGCGACCGACCATCCCTCCCCGGCCCTCCCGCGACCGACCATCCCTCCCCGGCCTTCCCGCGACCGACCATCCCTCCCCGGCCTTCCCGCGACCGACCATCCCTCCCCAGCCTTCCCGCGATCGACCATCCCCCCGGCCTTCCCGCGACCGACCATCCCTCCCCGGCCCTCCCGCGACCGACCATCCCCCCGGCCTTCCCGCGACCGACCATCCCCCTGGCCTTCCCGCGACCGGCCATCCCTCCCCGGACCTCCTGCGACCGACCATCCCCCCTGGGGCAGGGGGCGCTAGGGGAGAGGCGGAAGAGGCGGGGACGGGGCAGGGGCGCTGCGGGAGGGGAGGGGACGGGGTAGGGGGCACTGCGGGAGGGGAGGGGACGGGGCAGGGGGCGCGGCGGCCGAGGAGGGGACGGGGCAGGGGCGCTGCGGGAGGGGAGGGAAGGGACGGGGCAGGGGGCGCTGCGGGAGAGGAGGGGACGGGGCAGGGGCCTGCTGCGGGAGGGGAGGGGACGGGGCAGGGGCGCTGCGGGAGAGGAGGGGACGGGGCAGGGGGTGCTGCGGGAGGGGAGGGAAGGGGACGGGGCAGGGAGGCGCTGCGGGAGGGGAGGGAAGGGGACGGGGCAGGGAGCGCTGCGGGAGAGGAGGGGACGGGGCAGGGGGTGCTGCGGGAGAGGAGGGGACGGGGCAGGGGCCTCGCGGAAGAGGAGGGGATGGGGCAGGGGGCGCGGCGGGAGGGAGGGGACGGGGCGGGGGCTGCTGCGGGAGGGAGGGGACGGGGCAGGGGGTGCTGCGGGAGAGGAGGGGACGGGGCAGGGGGCGCGGCGGGAGAGGAGGGGACGGGGCAGGGGGCGCTGCGGGAGGGGAGGGGATGGGGCAGGGGCCTGCGGAAGAGGAGGGGACGGGGCAGGGGGCGCTGCGGGAGGGGAGGGGACGGGGCGGGGGCGCGGCGGGAGGGGAGGGGACGGGGCAGGGGGCGCGGCGGGCGAGGAGGGGACGGGGCAGGGGGCGCGGCGGGAGGGGAGGGGATGGGGCAGGGGCCTCTGCGGAAGAGGAGGGGACGGGGCAGGGGGTGCTGCGGGAGGGAAGGGGACGGGGCGGGGGCGCGGCGGGAGGGGAGGGGACGGGGCAGGGAGCGCTGCGGGAGAGGAGGGGACGGGGCAGGGGGCGCTGCGGGAGGGGAGGGGATGGGGCGGGGGCGCGGCGGGAGGGGAGGGGACCGGGCAGGGAGCGCTGCGGGAGAGGAGGGGACGGGGCAGGGGGCGCTGCGGGAGGGGAGGGGATGGGGCAGGGGCCTCTGCGGAAGAGGAGGGGACGGGGCAGGGGGTGCTGCGGGAGGGGAGGGGACGGGGCGGGGGCGCGGCGGGAGGGGAGGGGACGGGGCAGGGGGCGTGGCGGGCGAGGAGGGGACGGGGCAGGGGGCGCGGCGGGAGGGGAGGGGACCGGGCAGGGGCCTCTGCGGGAGAGGAGGGGACGGGGCAGGGGCCTCTGCGGGAGAGGAGGGGACGGGGCAGGGGGCGCGGCGGGAGAGGAGGGGACGGGGCAGGGGGCGCTGCGGGAGAGGAGGGGACGGGGCAGGGGCCTCTGCGGGAGGGGAGGGAAGGGGACGGGGCAGGAGGCGCTGCGGGAGGGGAGGGCAGGGGACGGGGCAGGGGGCGCGGCGGGAGGGAAGGGGACGGGGCAGGGGGCGCGGCGGGAGGGGAGGGGACGGGGCAGGGGGCGCTGCGGGAGAGGAGGGGACGGGGCAGGGGGTGCTGCGGGAGGGGAGGGAAGGGGACGGGGCAGGGGGCGCTGCGGGAGAGGAGGGGACGGGGCAGGGGGCGCGGCGGGAGAGGAGGGGACGGGGCAGGGGGCGCGGCGGGAGAGGAGGGGACGGGGCAGGGGGTGCTGCGGGAGAGGAGGGGACGGGGCAGGGGGTGCTGCGGGAGAGGAGGGCACAGCCCCACCGCAGGGTGTCCCTACCTGGCACGACACCGTTGGTGGCGATGGCGCTCATGGATATGGCCGTCAGCATGGTCTGCGCAGAGGAAAAGCAGGTTAGCGGCTGTGAGAAGAGGAGATTGTGCTCCTGATTCCTACTGTCCTGCGCTGCTCTGTGGTAACTTGTGTGTGAGTGTGTGCCTCAGTTTCCCTGGGCACTGCACTACTCTCCAGATGGGGATGGGAATTCTGGGTGTGGCTCACTGGGAGAGGCTGCCCGGCCCAGCCTGTACACAATGGCCCAGGTTCTTGTGTAACCTGAGCCTGGGGGCGGAGCGGGGGCAATGGGGGGGGGTGCAGCCGGGTGACTCCTTTTGCCAGGGAAGCAGGACAAAGGAGGGAGTGGGGCTGGGACCAGGTTCTGGGGTTGGGCGGGGGAATCTCAGCTGTCTTAGCACACAGGGAGGGGACACAGGTCCCAGGGCTGCTCCCCTCACGCCCAGCGGTGCCCAGGGCTGCTCCCCTCACGCCCAGCGGTGCCAGGGCTGCTCCCCTCACGCCCAGCGGTGCCAGGGCTGCTCCCCTCACGCCCGGCGGTGCCAGGGCTGCTCCCCTCACGCCCGGCGGTGCCAGGGCTGCTCCCCTCACACCCGGCGGTGCCCAGGGCTGCTCCCCTCACGCCCAGCGGTGCCAGGGCTGCTCCCCTCACGCCCAGCGGTGCCCAGGGCTGCTCCCCTCACGCCCAGCGGTGCCAGGGCTGCTCCCCTCCCGCCCAGCGGTGCCCAGGGCTGCTCCCCTCACGCCCAGCGGTGCCCAGGGCTGCTCCCCTCCCGCCCGGCGGTGCCCAGGGCTGCTCCCCTCACGCCCAGCGGTGCCAGGGCTGCTCCCCTCACGCCCAGCGGTGCCCAGGGCTGCTCCCCTCACGCCCAGCGGTGCCCAGGGCTGCTCCCCTCCCGCCCGGCGGTGCCCAGGGCTGCTCCCCTCACGCCCAGCGGTGCCAGGGCTGCTCCCCTCCCGCCCAGCGGTGCCAGGGCTGCTCCCCTCACGCCCAGCGGTGCCAGGGCTGCTCCCCTCACGCCCGGCGGTGCCAGGGCTGCTCCCCTCCCGCCCGGCGGTGCCCAGGGCTGCTCCCCTCACGCCCAGCGGTGCCAGGGCTGCTCCCCTCACACCCGGCGGTGCCCAGGGCTGCTCCCCTCACGCCCAGCGGTGCCCAGGGCTGCTCCCCTCACACCCGGCGGTGCCAGGGCTGCTCCCCTCACACCCGGCGGTGCCCAGGGCTGCTCCCCTCACGCCCGGCGGTGCCCAGAGCTGCTCCCCTCACACCCGGCGGTGCCCAGGGCTGCTCCCCTCCCGCCCGGCGGTGCCAGGGCTGCTCCCCTCACGCCCAGCGGTGCCAGGGCTGCTCCCCTCACGCCCGGCGGTGCCCAGGGCTGCTCCCCTCACACCCGGCGGTGCCCAGGGCTGCTCCCCTCACGCCCGGCGGTGCCCAGGGCTGCTCCCCTCCCGCCCGGCGGTGCCCAGGGCTGCTCCCCTCACGGCTGGGGGTGCCCAGGGCTGCTCCCCTCACGCCCGGCGGTGCCAGGGCTGCTCCCCTCCCGCCCAGCGGTGCCAGGGCTGCTCCCCTCACGCCCAGCGGTGCCAGGGCTGCTCCCCTCACGCCCGGCGGTGCCAGGGCTGCTCCCCTCCCGCCCGGCGGTGCCCAGGGCTGCTCCCCTCCCGCCCGGCGGTGCCAGGGCTGCTCCCCTCACACCCGGCGGTGCCCAGGGCTGCTCCCCTCACGCCCAGCGGTGCCCAGGGCTGCTCCCCTCACACCCGGCGGTGCCAGGGCTGCTCCCCTCACACCCGGCGGTGCCCAGGGCTGCTCCCCTCACGCCCGGCGGTGCCCAGAGCTGCTCCCCTCACACCCGGCGGTGCCCAGGGCTGCTCCCCTCACGCCCAGCGGTGCCAGGGCTGCTCCCCTCACGCCCGGCGGTGCCCAGGGCTGCTCCCCTCACACCCGGCGGTGCCCAGGGCTGCTCCCCTCACGCCCGGCGGTGCCCAGAGCTGCTCCCCTCACACCCGGCGGTGCCCAGGGCTGCTCCCCTCACGCCCGGCGGTGCCCAGAGCTGCTCCCCTCACGCCCAGCGGTGCCAGGGCTGCTCCCCTCACACCCGGCGGTGCCCAGGGCTGCTCCCCTCACACCCGGCGGTGCCCAGGGCTGCTCCCCTCACACCCGGCGGTGCCAGGGCTGCTCCCCTCACGCCCGGCGGTGCCCAGGGCTGCTCCCCTCACGCCCAGCGGTGCCAGGGCTGCTCCCCTCACGCCCGGCGGTGCCCAGGGCTGCTCCCCTCACGCCCGGCGGTGCCCAGGGCTGCTCCCCTCACGCCCGGCGGTGCCCAGGGCTGCTCCCCTCCCGCCCGGCGGTGCCCAGGGCTGCTCCCCTCTCGCCCGGTGGTGCCAGGGCTGCTCCCCTCACGCCCGGCGGTGCCCAGAGCTGCTCCCCTCACGCCCAGCGGTGCCAGGGCTGCTCCCCTCACGCCCAGCGGTGCCAGGGCTGCTCCCCTCACACCCGGCGGTGCCCAGGGCTGCTCCCCTCACGCCCAGCGGTGCCAGGGCTGCTCCCCTCACACCCGGCGGTGCCCAGGGCTGCTCCCCTCACGCCCGGCGGTGCCCAGGGCTGCTCCCCTCACGCCCGGCGGTGCCCAGGGCTGCTCCCCTCACGCCCGGCGGTGCCAGGGCTGCTCCCCTCACGCCCGGCGGTGCCAGGGCTGCTCCCCTCCCGCCCGGCGGTGCCCAGGGCTGCTCCCCTCCCGCCCGGCGGTGCCCAGGGCTGCTCCCCTCACGCCCGGCGGTGCCCAGGGCTGCTCCCCTCCCGCCCGGCGGTGCCCAGGGCTGCTCCCCTCTCGCCCGGCGGTGCCAGGGCTGCTCCCCTCCCGCCCGGCGGTGCCCAGGGCTGCTCCCCTCACGCCCGGCGGTGCCCAGGGCTGCTCCCCTCTCGCCCGGCGGTGCCCAGGGCTGCTCCCCTCTCGCCCGGCGGTGCCAGGGCTGCTCCCCTCACGCCCGGCGGTGCCCAGGGCTGCTCCCCTCCCGCCCGGCGGGGCCCCGGGCTGCTCCCCTCTCGCCCGGCGGTGCCCAGGGCTGCTCCCCTCTCGCCCGGCGGTGCCAGGGCTGCTCCCCTCACGCCCAGCGGTGCCCAGGGCTGCTCCCCTCACGCCCGGCGGTGCCAGGGCTGCTCCCCTCACGCCCAGCGGTGCCCAGGGCTGCTCCCCTCTCGCCCGGCGGTGCCAGGGCTGCTCCCCTCACGCCCGGCGGTGCCCAGGGCTGCTCCCCTCCCGCCCGGCGGTGCCAGGGCTGCTCCCCTCCCGCCCGGCGGTGCCCAGGGCTGCTCCCCTCACGCCCGGCGGTGCCCAGGGCTGCTCCCCTCACGCCCGGCGGTGCCCAGGGCTGCTCCCCTCACGCCCGGCGGTGCCCAGGGCTGCTCCCCTCACGCCCGGCGGTGCCAGGGCTGCTCCCCTCACGCCCGGCGGTGCCAGGGCTGCTCCCCTCACGCCCGGCGGTGCCAGGGCTGCTCCCCTCACGCCCGGCGGTGCCAGGGCTGCTCCCCTCACGCCCGGCGGTGCCCAGGGCTGCTCCCCTCTCGCCCGGCGGTGCCCAGGGCTGCTCCCCTCACGCCCGGCGGTGCCCAGGGCTGCTCCCCTCACGCCCGGCGGTGCCAGGGCTGCTCCCCTCCCGCCCGGCGGTGCCCAGAGCTGCTCCCCTCTCGCCCGGCGGTGCCAGGGCTGCTCCCCTCACGCCCGGCGGTGCCAGGGCTGCTCCCCTCCCGCCCGGCGGTGCCCAGGGCTGCTCCCCTCCCGCCCGGCGGTGCCAGGGCTGCTCCCCTCACGCCCGGCGGTGCCCAGGGCTGCTCCCCTCCCGCCCGGCGGTGCCAGGGCTGCTCCCCTCACGCCCGGCGGTGCCAGGGCTGCTCCCCTCACGCCCGGCGGTGCCAGGGCTGCTCCCCTCACGCCCGGCGGTGCCAGGGCTGCTCCCCTCACGCCCGGCGGTGCCCAGGGCTGCTCCCCTCACGCCCGGCGGTGCCCAGGGCTGCTCCCCTCACGCCCGGCGGTGCCAGAGCTGCTCCCCTCACGCCCGGCGGTGCCAGGGCTGCTCCCCTCACGCCCGGCGGTGCCAGAGCTGCTCCCCTCACGCCCGGCGGTGCCAGGGCTGCTCCCCTCACGCCCGGCGGTGCCCAGGGCTGCTCCCCTCACGCCCGGCGGTGCCAGGGCTGCTCCCCTCACGCCCGGCGGTGCCAGGGCTGCTCCCCTCTCGCCCGGCGGTGCCAGGGCTGCTCCCCTCACGCCCGGCGGTGCCCAGAGCTGCTCCCCTCACGCCCGGCGGTGCCCAGGGCTGCTCCCCTCACGCCCGGCGGTGCCAGGGCTGCTCCCCTCACGCCCGGCGGTGCCCAGGGCTGCTCCCCTCACGCCCGGCGGTGCCCAGGGCTGCTCCCCTCTCGCCCGGCGGTGCCAGGGCTGCTCCCCTCACGCCCGGCGGTGCCCAGGGCTGCTCCCCTCACACCCGGCGGTGCCCAGGGCTGCTCCCCTCACGCCCGGCGGTGCCCAGGGCTGCTCCCCTCACGGCTGGGGGTGCCCAGGGCTGCTCCCCTCACGCCCGGCGGTGCCAGGGCTGCTCCCCTCACGCCCGGCGGTGCCCAGGGCTGCTCCCCTCACGCCCGGCGGTGCCCAGGGCTGCTCCCCTCACGCCCGGCGGTGCCCAGGGCTGCTCCCCTCACGGCCAGGCCATTCACTGAAATCTGCGCGGCCTGCACTAGGCATGAGGGTTTCCACATGAGGCTTTTCTGGCCTCTCGGGACCCTGCTGCCTGCAGGGGGAGGCACCATCTTGAAGGCAGGGCCCCCCGCTGTAGCTGCCTGAAGTGTGCCCCTGGTTGCTGCCGTGCCCGGGCCGGAGGGCCCCCAGGAAGGGCCTGCCAGAATGTCCAGGAGATAAAGGCCCCGACGGAGCCGCTCCCCTCGGCAGGGCCCAGCAGCAGCTGCAGGGTTAACAGGCGGGGAGCAGCTCCCAGCTTGGGCAGGCTGGTTTGGGTCTGGGTGTGTCAGGGCGCTCGTCTTGCCCCTCGTGCCAGGCTGCCTGCTCGCCCCCACCCCCTCCAGCCAGCGCCGAGCGGGGCGTCCTCCTGCTCCGGGCACGTCTCCCGCCTGCAGCTCTGGGCCGGGGGCCATTGGGTGCCGGGCCCCCGGGGCGCGGGCACAGCAGCAGCAGGCGGGGGCAGGCACTCACGCAGGAGCAGCACAGGAGCACCATGCAGAAGGACTCCATGATGCCAGCAATGCCCACCACCCAGGTGAGGCGCAGGAAGAGGATGACGCCGAAGATGTTCTGCAGGCAGGGCAGGTAGACGCCCATGAAGGTGCCCATCCGCGGAGCCTAGGGAGGAAGCACAGAGCCATGAGCCCCCTGGGAGCCCCGGGAGGGCGGGCGCTGAGGGCGAGGGGCTCCCAGCAGTGGGGGGTCGCTGCTGCCTGCCGGCCCGGAGCAGCCGCCCGCCGCTCCCAGCAGTGAGGCCCCGGCCCCGGCGAGGAGCAGGGCCCTTCCCTGCCCTGAGGACGGAGGCTGCAGCCAGCCCGGCTGTGCGGAGAGCTGGGGGTGTCGCAGGGTCCCTGGCTCAGTTGCCGCCCAGGCCGTGGCCAGGCCGCACTGAGGCGCCTGCCCGTGGGCGCTACCCGCAGCCTGGGCCCGGGGGGCGCCGCGGCAGCGAGGCAGACAGCAGGCGCTCACCTGGGCCTGGAGATTGGGGGGCAGCCACGTCCCACCCCCCGCTACCGCACTGGGGCTGGGGGGTTCGCCGGGGGGGAGGCCCGCGGAGGTCGCAGGACAGGCCTTGTGCTGGACACGGGCCGGGCCCCGCCTCGCTCAGGCCGATCCCCGGGGCCCTCCAATCCGGGCAGGCGGGAGTGGACTGATCCCACTGGCGCATGCCCTCTGGCCCCATGGCCCGTGTCTCCTGTGACTGGGCCACCCCCCGCGTGGCCTGGTGTGCAGGGACGGGCCCCTGGGGAGGGAGCCCGGGGCCCAACGGCCCCTGAGAGCAGCCCCAGCACTGCCCCACGCCGGCAGCCCCGCAGACCTCCCAGCCCCCTATGCCGGCAGCCCCACAGACCGCCCCCCCCATGCCTCCCACTGCCGGCAGCCCCACAGACCCCCCAGCCCCCTATGCCGGCAGCCCCACAGACCGCCCCCCCCCATGCCTCCCACTGCCGGCAGCCCCACAGACCCCCCAGCCCCCTATGCCGGCAGCCCCACAGACCCCCCCCCCACCTGCACAGGTTTCTTCTTGGTTCCCTCGTTGTTCTCCGCCTCCTCATGCTCCCGGCTGCCCTGCGGCAGGTTGGTGTAGTTCGCCAGGCCGCTCAGCAGGGACGAGACCATGGGGCTGGTGTCCATCTCCTCCTGTGGGAGCAGCGGCAGGTGAGGGCGAGGCACCTGCTGGGCCGGCTGCGCCCTCCTCCTCTTCCCCCCAGGCTCCTGGCCCCTCCCCGCCCCCCAGTCCTTTCCCACTCCCCAGGTCCTTCCCCAGTCCCCCAGTCCTTCCCCACTGCCCCGGTCCTTCCCCAGCCCCCCAGTCCTTCCCCAGCCCCCCCGGTCCTTCCCCACCCCCCGGTTCTACCCCACTGCCCTGGTCCTTCCCCAGCCTCCCCAGTCCTACCCCACTGCCCCGGTCCTTCCCCAGCCTCCCCAGTCCTACCCCACTGCCCCGGTCCTTCCCCAGCCTCCCCAGTCCTTCCCCACCGCCCTGGTCCTTCCCCAGCCCCCCGGTCCTACCCCAGCCTCCCCAGTCCTTCCCTGCCCCCATCCCCGGTCCTTCCCCAGCCCCCCCCCGGTCCTTCCCCACCGCCCTGGTCCTTCCCCAGCCCCCCGGTCCTTCCCCAGCCCCCCCGGTCCTTCCCCACCCCCCGGTCCTACCCCACTGCCCTGGTCCTTCCCCAGCCCCCCCTGGTCCTTTCCCACTCCCCAGGTCCTTCCCCAGCCCCCCCGGTCCTTCCCCATCCCCTGGTACTTCCCCAGCCCCCCGGTCCTTCCCCACCACTCTGGTCCTTCCCCAGCCCCCCAGTCCTTCCCCATCCCCCGGTCCTTCCCCAGCCCCCCTGGTCCTTCCCCAGCTCCCCCGGTCCTTCCCCCACCACCCCGGTCCTTCCCTGTATCCCTGGTCCTTTCCCGCCCCCCAGCCTTTCCCCACCCCTTCCCCACCCCCCGGTCCTTCCCCAGCCCCCCCGGTCCTTCCCTGCCCCCCCTGGTCCTTTCCCACTCCCCAGGTCCTTCCCCAGCCCCCCTGGTCCTTCCCCAGCCCCCCTGGTCCTTGCCCCGCCCCCCAGCCCTTGCCCCACCCCCCAGTCCTTCCCCAGCCCCCCAGGTCCTTCGCCGCCCCCCAGCCCTTGCCCCGCCCCCTGGCCCCCCGTGGCGCCAACCTCAAAGAGCGCCATGTTCTTGCCGTCGTACTCTTTGCCCTTCTCCGGGTCGGTGCTGTTGATGAAGGGGCTGCTCTCCTTGGGGTTGCCATCTCCTGCGGACACAGAGCAGGGCTGGGTCAGCCCCGCCCGGCCCCTCGCCCCGGGGAGCAGGGCCCCTGCCAGCACCACCCGGGCCTGTGAGTGAGAGGCCAACACCCCTTGCAAGTGCCCCACCCACGGCTGGCTCAGGGCCCCCTTGCCTGACCCCAGCCAGGCCTTGACCGCAGGGACAGAGCTGGCGCCCCGGGCAGCCGGCTGGCTCCAACACAGGCCCCTGGCTGGGCACTGCCAGCACCCCCGAGCCGCCCTCCTGCAGGAGCCTGACCCCAGCACAGGAGGCCCCTCGCCCAGCTCCGGGGCTGGGCCTGGCTGGGCGCCTGGGGGTGGGCTGCGCAGAGCAGCCAGGGACCGGTGGGGGTGCCGGGCCCAGAGGGGACAGCGCGATGCGCCCCCCTTGGCCGGGAGAGGGCCCGGCTCCCTGCCGCACTCCGCCTGGCTCGGAAGGAGTGAGCACCGGCTCAGCCCCACGGGAGCACTGGCAGGGCCCGGGACCAGCCCGGGGGTGAGGGGCTAGACCCGCCCGGAGGCCAGAGCACAGAGCAGTGTCCACCGTGCGCTCCTGCCTGCCAGCCCGCCCTGCGCAGCCCTGGGAACTGGCCCAGCTCCGCGCAGCCCTGGGGGAGGCTGGGCTGGCAGCAGGGATCCAAGGAGAGCAGCTCCCGCGGCTCCGAGGTGGCGGCGCCCAGCTGGGGGCCTCCTAGGGCCAGGGAGCCCCTGACTGTCTGGGGAACCCTGAGCCCAGCTCCGCACAAAGCTCCCCGGGGAGGGCCGGGGCGGCGCAGCCTGGCCCGAGTCAGGGCCACGCGGAGCCCAGGAGCTGGGCGAGGGGCAGAATGTTCAGGCCGAGCTGCGCTTGCCGGAGGACCAGGAGCCGCCAGGCCTCAGCGCGGAGCTTGCGCCACACACCCAGCGCCCTGCACGGGCCCCGCTGCGGCCGTTATCCAGCCCCAGCCCCGCTCCCTCCGGCGTGGGAGGCCCCCGGATGCTGCACAGGGGGCCGCGGCAGAGAACGCGCTGTCCCAGCCTGCAGAGCGCCCCTCCTGCCGCCCCGACCGGCCCTCTGGCCTGGGCGTCGGCTGCGGCCCCTCCCCCACAGCGGGCGCGGGGGGCCAGAGCGGCTGGCCGGGCAAGCGCCCACGGGCAGCAGCGCTGGCGGGGCTAGACCAGCAGTGCCCGGTGTGGAGCGACCGGCCGTGGGTCTGTCAGCTCCTGCCCCACAGGCAGCACAGCAGCCTCCGGCTCGGCCCTCGGTCCGAGCCCCGCACAAGCTGCAGACCGCATGCAGCCCGGGCCGGGGGGGGGGGGGCATCATCCCCCTTTGACAGGCCAGGGCTGGGGCGCAGATCTCAGTGGGGCTGGGCACTTACATCGCTTGGAGGGTCTGGGCCAAGGTGACATGCCCATGGACATGCAGGGAGCCTGTGGCAGAGTCAGGGACAGCCCTTGGGTGTGTGGAGCCCAGGGCCTGCACCTTGCCGCCGGCCTGCACCTTGCTCATCCCTCCTGTCACATCAGCCCAATGCTCTGCAGTGCCCAGCGTGAGAGCCCAGGGACCCATCCCCACATGGCAGAGGCCAGCCATCTCCCCTGCCTCCCCTCGTCCCGACAGCCTTCTCGTCCAGTGGGAGTCCCACGCGCACGAGCAAAGCCTCGGCAGTAGTGACCATTTCACCAGCCCCGGGCACTAGTGCGAAGCACCCAGCTGGTGTCTAGCAATACCCCTTTGTGCCCACGGATCAGTCAGCGCAGCCAGACGGCTGGGCTGTACTCCCTAAATATCGTACAGAGCACGTATTTTCCAGTGGCCACATGCTGTGCCACGCCCGCATGCATGCCCACGAACACGCCCACACACGCACGCACCCCCATATGCACATGCCCGCCCGCGCGCACACGCACCTGCACGCCCACACACATATGCACATGCCCCCCCGCCACTGCCTCTATCGGAGAGAGGCAGCAAGGGGGGGGGAGCAGGGACCAGTGCTGTGAGGAGCCAGCTTAAAAGCCAGTTCCCTCCCCCCCCCAGCACCATCTGCGCAGCAGGGCAGGGGAGGCAGAGGCGTAGCGGCAGATCAGGTGCGAGCTGGGAATCAGCTGATTCCTGCCCCCCCCCCCCCGCTACACTTCAGCCTTTTAAATGTATGAAGAGCCTGGCGGGGAGCTAACCCTGCTGCGGCTCTGCGGCTCCCCCATCAAATAACCGACTAGTCGATGGAAATCGCATCGGCTAATAGATCAGCTGAGTAAATGCCATTTAACATCCCTCGCGCGCGCACGCACACACATATCCACACACACGCGCGTGCACACCCATCCGTCTGTACTTGCCGAAAGGCGCACTCCAGCGCTGCAGGGGAAGGACGACCCCGGGATGGCTCTGTGCCGCTTCGGGCCCTGGGCCGAGCGAGGGGTCTGTGCCCGTCCCATGCACGAGGCTGGAGTGGTGCGTCTTTAGCCAGGTCTCCCATCGAGGCCCGGCTGGAATCGCCCCCCCAACCCCCCACCCGGTTGCTAACTTGCTGCTTCCTCCTCCCAGCCACAGTGGTGGCAGCTGGGACACTGGACGCTGGCGCGGGCTGCGGCCTGCGAGCGCTGCTGACCGGGACAGCACAGACCAGGCTGCCGGGCCCTGGGCACTGCAGCTGCTCTCAGCGGGTGCCCCGGGGAGCCCTGGTGCTTTTCCAGTGCACTGAGATTCCCAGGGCTGAGCCCAAAGGGCCTCAGCTGAGTCAGACCCATGCGGCCCAGAGAGATGGAGGCAGAGGGTCTGGAACTGGGGGTGCTGCAGCCCCGGGCGTGAGGCGGTTTCCATTCGACGCAGGGTTTCCGGTTCAACGGCTCCCAGCTCCCCCTGCCAGCATTGCTCTGCAGGCTGCCAGGGGAGAGCCTGCCGGGGCAGGGGGCAGAAGGGGCATTTCCCACAGCCAGGCAGGGACCGAGGGGGCCCGCCCAGGCCCGGGCGAGGCAGGGCTCCGCACCCTGGGCCAGCGGTTCTCAGCCGCCCTGTGCTGCCCAGCCGTGGCGTGACGCGCTTCCCTGAATATCGTGGGGTAGGGCGTGGCATTAGGCGGGGGCAGAGGCACAGCATTCGGAGTCCGGCAGAGCTCGTGACATGCTGGAGCCCTGGGGGCAAGGCTCAGACTGCAGCTGGAGGCGTCCTGTGGCGTGGGGACCCCGGGAAATTGCTCTGCTTGCCACACCCGAACAGCAGCCCTGGTGACCCCTAAACTTGTCCTGTGGTCCCCCCATAGCGGGTTGAGAAACACTGGCCTGTCCCCCACAGGGGTTTGTCCAGCCTGCTCTTCAATATCCCCAGGGAGGGAGATTCCACAACCCCCCTGGGCAGTTTATCCCAGTGTTTCACCACCCTGGCAGGCAGGAAGTTTTCCCTCATGTCCAACCTCAACCTCCCTGGCTGCAGTTTAAGCCCCTTGCTGCTTGTCCCGTCCTCAGAGGCCCAGGGGAACAATCTAGCACCCTCCTCTTTGTAATAGATACGTATTTACATGCATTTGAAGTCTGTTCTCAAGTCCCCTCTCAGTCGTCTCCTCTCCCGAGTAAACAAACCCAATTCTTTCAGTCTTCCCTCACAGCTCATCTCTGGGCCTCTCATCATCCTTGCTCTTCTCCAGACCACCTCCAACTTCTCCACATCTTTCCTCCACACAATACTCCAGCTGAGGCCTGATCCTAGAGCCCCAGGGCTGGCAGAGCCCTCAGGAGTCACTGGGTCCAGCTCCCTGCCCAAGGCAGGACCAGCCCCAACTCAATCAGCCCAGCCAGGGCTTGGTCAAGCCAGGACTTAAACCCTCCAGGGATGGAGATTCCTCCCCCTCCCCAGGGAACCCAGCCCAGCGCTTCCCCACCCTCCTCGGGAAACAGTTTTTCCTAATATCCAACCTAGACCGCCCTGTCACAGGGTGTGGGGGAGTCCCCAGGCCCTGCACCCCCATCCGCAGCCAGGCGGGACTCTCAGGCGGCAGATAGAAGAGAAGGTTTATTGGTTGACAGGGACACAGCCTAGCAGAGACTCAGGGGTGGCCCGTGACAATAGGCCGACTCGGCCATCACCTAGGGCGCTGCCTTCAACAGGGCGCCCGGGGTGCCCAATGATGACATCACGGGGTGCCCGGGGCACCTGATGATGACGTCACGCCATTGACGGTCGTGCAGGCGGGGGCGCTGATCGCGCGTTCTGCCTGGGGCGCCAGCTGCCGCAGCCCGCCTCAGACTGCTCCTGTGCAGACTTGCTGTTACAGGATCCAGGAGCAGTCAGCACAGCCCAGCCTGGGGGGGGGGGGGGCAGAGCCCCAGCTCTGGGCCCCCACCCCGGCTCCCCAGGCCAGCCAGGCTCCCCTCTCCCCCAGCCAGCCCAAACTAACTTCCACCCCCAGCCACTGCTCCCAGCCCCCAGGCAGCCCCGCCCCCTGCATTGTCCTGCTTCCAGGCCCAAGGTGTTAGCTGCCCTCACCTGGGCCTCAGGCCATGAGAGACGGAACATACTTCTCCAGTGAACCATGCCCAGCCTCCCCCCCTCATGCAGCTAGTGTGGCAGTGCCCAGGGAAACTGAGGCACACCCACATACACACACGTACACACACACAGTTACGCTAGAACAGCACAGGACAGTAGAATCACAGGGGGTTTTGCGCCAAACGGAAGTTGCTACTGTGACGTAGTGGGGGTACCTTGCTGGTTGCTATGCTGGGCAGCGGGTTGTCAGTGACCTCCACTGGCTGCTGTCTGCAGCACGGCCCAGCAGGGCAGGGGATGAGTCATTATGCAAGGGGGCTTCGAAACTCGTCAGACAGGTATCTCCCATGGAGCGGAGCAATGGGAAGGAAGGGGGGCGAGGCCAGACCTGGCTGGGGGCAGGGCTGGAAGTGAGTGAGTTAGTTTTCTGTTGGGATCATGGAGGAGACAGCCTAGGGCCCAGAGGGGCTGGAATTTAGGGGCCCAGCATCCCCCATCTCAAGGGGGGCTGAGGCATCCTAGGCCCGGTTCCTGTAACCAGATGACATCTGTGCTGTGCTGTATCCCGGAGAAGCAATAAACTCCCTCTATTCTACTGGCTGGTGGAGTCTGTCCGTGCCATTACGGGGGTGCAGGAGTCGGGGGACCCCGACACGCCGCCACAATGGTGTCAGGGGTGGGATGCACTGCACCCCACGGATGGAGCTCCCAGCAGCAAGTGACAAGGCGCAGTAGAAGCAAGGGCCTTAGAGCCAGGCGTGCTGGAGACAGAGCAAAGCGGTTCCTGAGAATCGTGGGGCGCTGCAGCACTAGACTGGTGAGTCTGCACCGAGGGGACCAGCAGGGAGATGGCCTACGCCCAACTCCTGAAGGCAGAGCTGGTGAAGCTGTGCAGAGAGAGGGGCTTCCTGTGCGGAGTGCAACCAAGGCCCAGCTGATTGCCCGGCTGGAAGAGAATGACCAGCCACAGGGCTGGGATCCTGTCCCGGTGGGGAGCAGCCAGACCCCCCCGGGAGCATGCCAGGCTCTGAGGGTGGGCGGAGCAGTGGAACCCACCAGAGAGACGGGACAGCCTCCCAGGGGAACCCTGCAAACCATAGTCCATCCAGGGGAGGGTCCAACCCAGCGGAGCTGCGGCGGCTGGAGATCCAGCTGCAGATGAAGGAATTGGAAGTCCAGGACCGCAGAGAGCAGTGACAGGATGAGCTGGCCATGGCAGAGCAGAGAAGCGTTAGGGCCCCGGCTGCGCCGAGTGTGGACGGGCCCCAAGGGCCCAGGGCGGCCAGACGCTTGGAGAAGCTCGTGGTGGCCCAATTGAAGGATGTGGGCGACATAGACGGGTTCCTCAGCTCCTTTGAGAGGGCCTGTGGACTGCAACGGGTCCCCCCAGCTGACTGGCTACAGGAGCTCATCCCCGCACTGAACCAGGAGGCTGCCAGGGTGCTCAATCAGCTGGAGGACCTACAGCCAGGGGATTATAACCGAGTCAAGGAGGCCCTGCTGCACAAGTTCGGGCTCACCGCCGAGATGTACAGGAAGGAGTTCCGGGGGGTGCAGAAGGGGCCACGGGAGACCTATGTGGATATGGCCTCCCGCCTGGCACAATACTGCCGCAAGTGGGTGTTTGGAGTCTGGAGTCGGAGCCCAGACCGCAGAGGACCTGCTCAAGCTGATCATGATGGAGCAGTTCTATGAAGCCTGCACACCCAGCCTGAGGCTGTGGCTCAAGGACCGAAGTCCGGAGAACACCCAGGAAGATGGGAGGCTGGCGGATGACTTCACGGAGAGCCGGTCCGGGTGTGAACGGGAGTCCCGGAGAGAAAGGGAATCGCGCAGAGACGGGTTCTCGGCTGAGCGACGGAGAGAGGCACCTCCGAGGCGAGCCCCAGGGAGCAGGACCAGTCAACGGTGCCCCAGAAAACCAGCCAGGGCCTGGACAGAGACAGCCCAAAGGGCAACTTGCCATCGCTGTGGGCAAAAAGGCCACAAGAGGGCTCAGTGCACGAGGTCCCATGACCTGGGATTCCCCAGGGTTAACTGGCTGGGGCTGGAGGAAGGGCTGGCTGCCCCAGAGGCAGGGGCTGGCATGCAAACCCCAGCTCAGAGTGGGGGGAAGGATGCTCAGTGCACCTCCCCTGGGAGGTCTGACCCTCGGGAAGCAGATTTCTCCGTGTACCGGGTGGGGGCAGGACGGCCCCTGTGGAGCGAGTGCCTCTTACCCCTGCAGGTGGATGGTCGGAAGGTGACGGGTTTCTGGGACACGGGGGTGGAGGTGACGCTGGCCCGATCCGACATAGTGGCCCCAGACCGGGTTCTACCCCACACTCAGCTGACCCTGAAGGGCATAGACGGGTCCCCGTTTAAGGTGCCTGTAGCCAGGGTGCATCTGAAATGGGGGGCCAAGGAAGGTCTCAAGGAAGTGGGGGTGCACCCGCACTTGCCCACGGAAGTGCTGATGGGGAATGACCTAGAGGAGTGGCCCCATGAATCCCAGCGGGCTCTAGTCACCGCTCGTAGCCAGAGCCAGCGAGGGGCTGGCAACCTGGATCCAAGGAAGGCCTCCCGGCAGGGTCCTGAGGGTCCCACCCCAGGGGACACGGGGTCCAGTGAAGCTGGGACTCCAGACCTAGGCAAGGGCGGGGAGCAGGTCCCGATCCCCCCCCAGCGGCTGAATTCCAGGCTGCGGTGCAGGCAGACCCCTCCTTGCAGAAGCTGAGGGACCAGGCTGGCCTCCGGGTAGCTCAGCCCCTGGGGAGAGGTGGCCAGGAGAGATTCCTGTGGGAGCGGGGATTCCTGTTCCGGGAATGGCTCCCCCCAGGAAGGTGAGGGCATGGGGGGTCCAGCGGCAGCTGGTCGTCCCCCAAAAGTATCGCCTCAAGCTGCTGTATCTGGCCCACGACGTCCCCTTTGCGGGGCACCGGGGGATCCGGAGCACACGGCTCAGGCTGCTCCAACACTTCTACTGGCCGGGGATATTTGCAGCCGTGCAGCGGTACTGCCGGTCCTGCGACTCCTGCCAGAGGGGCGGGAAGGCCCAAGACGGGAGGAAAGCTGCTCGGGGGCCCCTACCCCATATAGAGGAGCCCCTGGGCTTGCTGAGAGAGTTATGGGAGGGGAAGACCTCCCTGGATGGAGCGTCGGGGGTGGAAGACGTCCTGGCTTTCCAGGAAAAGCTTGCTGGGCTCATGGGCCCAGCCAGAGTGACCCGGGCCAGAGATCAAGGGCAGCGGAAGGGCTGGTACAGCCACCGAAGACAGGCCCATGCCGGCCCCCCCGGAGCTGTGCAGCAACGGGACAGGGGAAAGCTGGCCCCTGCAGGGCATCGCCGTGGCCGGCCCAAGTCAAAGGGAGCACCCATGCCCCAGGGCGGGTTCCCACACAGAGGACCCAAACTTCCCTAGGTCACGAGCGGAGTGACCCTGCTCAGTTCGCTCTCGGAGCGGGGAGAACTGTGACGTAGTGGGGGTACCTTGCTGGTTGCTGTGCTGGGCAGTGGGTTGTCAGTGACCTCCACTGGCCGCTGTCTGCAGCACGGCCCAGCAGGGCAGGGGATGAGTCATTATGCAAGGGGGCTTCGAAACTCGTCAGACAGGTATCTCCCATGGAGCGGAGCAATGGGAAGGAAGGGGGGCGAGGCCAGACCTGGCTGGGGGCAGGGCTGGAAGTGAGGGAGTTAGTTTTCTGTCGGGGATCATGGAGGAGACAGCTTAGGGCCCAGAGGGGCTGGAATTTAGGGGCCCAGCATCCCCCATCTCAAGGGGGGCTGAGGCATCCTAGGCCCGGTTCCTGTAACCAGATGACATCTGTGCTGTGCTGTATCCTGGAGAAGCAATAAACTCCCTCTATTCTACTGGCTGGTGGAGTCTGTCCGTGCCATTACGGGGGTGCAGGAGTTGGGGGACCCCGACACGCTGCCACAGCTACACTGCTTCTTTTTGCACAAAAACTCCTTGTGCAAAAAGAATCGGCAGAAAATATGCTAATGACATCGTGACTCATGCTAATGAGTCCCTCATTAGCATACTCTTTGCCGCAAAAACCTTATAGTGTAGACATAGCCAGAGAGCACAACAAAGCAACCAGTGAATGAACACAGGACGACAAGAGTGGAGAAAACCTCCACGACGTCACACCCCCCCACTGCAACTTGAGCCCATTGCTCCTTGTTCTGCCACCTGCCCCCACTGAGAACAGCCTCTCTCCACCCTCTTTGGAACCCCCTTCAGGAAGTTGGAGGCTGCTCTCAAATCCCCCCTCACTCTTCGCTTCTGCAGACTAAACAAACCCAAATCCCTCAGCCTCTCCTCATAGGTCACACGCTCCAGCCCCCTAATCATTTTGGTCGCCCTCCGCTGGACCCTCTCCAATGCGTCCACATCCTTTCTATAGTGGGGTCCAGAACTGGAAACAAGATTCCAGATGTGGCCTCACCAAGCCGAATAAAGGGGAATAATCACTTCTCTGGATCTGCTGGCAATGCTCCTCCTAATGCACCCTAATATGCCATTAGCCTTCTTGGCTACAAGGGCGCCCTGCTGACTCATCTCCAGCTTCTCACCCACTGTAACCCCCAGGCCTTTTCTGCAGAACTGCTGCTTAGCCAGTCGGTCCCCAGCCTGTAACAATACTTGGGATTCTTCCGTGCCAAGTGCAGGACTTTGCACTTGTCCTTGTTGAACCTCATCAGATTTCTTTTGGCCCAATCCTCCAATTTGTCCAGGTCACCTGGACCTATCCCTGCCCTCCAACGTATCTACCTCTCCCCCTAGCTTAGGGTATGTCTACATTTCATTCATCTTCCGAGAGAGAGGAATGCAAATGCAGACACCCGAAATTGCAAATGAAGCGGGGATTTAAATATCCCGCATTTCATTTGCATAATCGCATTATGGCGCTATTTTGAAATAGCGCTATTTCAAGAGAAAAAACGGGGTTATTTCGAGATAAAACCCTTCCCCCAAAATAACCCCATTTTTTCTCTCGAAATAGCACTATTTCGAAATAGCACCATTATGCATTCTTGGAAGAGGAATGAAATGTAGTCATATCCTTAGTGTCACCCACAAACTTGGTGAGGGTGCAATCCATCCCCTCAACCAGGTCATTAATAAAGATATTGAACAAAACCGGTCCTAGAACAGATCCATGGGGCTCTCCGCTAGAAACCCACTGCCAGCCAGACATCGAGCCGTTGATCGCTACCCGCTGGGCCTGACAACCTAGCCAGCTTTCTATCCACTTTACAGTCCATTATCCAATCCAGACTTCCTTAACTTGCTGGCAAGAATCCTGTAGGAGACGGTATCAAAAGCTTTGCTAAAGTCAAGGTATATCACATCCACTGACTTCCCCATATCCACACAGCCCGTTACTTTGGCCTAGAAGGCAACCAGTGCAGAGTAGAGAGAACGACTTTGCATCTTGCTCACAACACCCCAGCTAACACAGCTCACAATGGTGTTTGCTTTTTTGCACGTGTCCCACTCGGCTCGTGTTTAGCTTGTGATGCACGACAGCCCCCAGACCCCTTCTGCAGTGTCCTCTCGTAGGGGGTCCTTTCCCATCCCGGGCATGCAGTGATTGCGGAGCACCGCACTTCTGTCCTCACTGAACTTAGGGCTGGTTTTTTCAGACCATTTCTCCAGCTTGTCAAGACAAGTTTGAATTCTAACCCTGTTCTCCAAAGCGCTCGCCCCCTCCCGGCTGGGTGTCACCCACCAACTTTGTGAGTGAGCTCTCTCGGCCATTACTCAAACCATTTCTAAAGAGCTGGATTGCCTAGTGTGTTGGTGACACAGTCGTGTGGCAGTAACAAAAGCCTTGTTAGAGTCGAGCGAGATCACGTCAGCTGCCCCCTCCCCCGACAAGGCTTCTTGCCCTGTCGGAGAAACTCCCCATCCTGGGCAGTGTGGCTCTGGGGGGGGGGGAGCGTTGGGGGAGTCCATGCTAGGGTGCAGCAGGAGCAGACCCAGGGATAGGAGCAGGAAGAAATCCATGGGCTTGAGGGCTGGGACCACCGGCCAAGTAAGAGGGGAGTGCAGGTGAGGGAAGGTCCTACCTGCTGTCTCCTGAATGCAGCCTGCCAGGGAATGAGAGGTTCAGGGTCAGCGCCCCGGGGTAGCTCCCCTCCCGCCCTGCCCCCGCCCCCGCCCCCTGCACAGGTCCCCTGCACCACCCTGGCGTGAGGCGGTTTCCATTCGACGCAGGGTTTCCGGTTCAACGGCTCCCAGCTCCCCCTGCCAGCATTGCTCCGCCGGCTGCCAGGGGAGAGCCTGCCGGGGCAGGGGGCAGAAGGGGCATTTCCCACAGCCAGGCAGGGACCGAGGGGGCCCGCCCAGGCCCGGGCGAGGCAGGGCTCCGCACCCTGGGCCAGCGGTTCTCAGCCACCCTGTGCCACCCAGCCGTGGCGTGAGGCGGCCTCCGCTCGACACAGGGCTTGCCGTTCGGTTCAAGGCTCCCCAGCCTGCTCGGGATCAACAGCTGGCGACGCAGGCCCCTCCCCCTGGGACGCCTGAGCGAATGGTGCGGGGACTGGAGCCGCCCGAACACACTGCGCAGGGGGCTCCAGCCCCGCCCCTCACGCCCCTCACGCCCGGGAAGGGAGCGTTCGGACGGCCCTCCCCTCGCCAGGAGCCTGACGGGGCCCCCGGCTCACGCACCTGTCCCCCAAGGCGGCGCGAGGAGCCGGCCAGCCGGGAGGCTTGGCCCTGCTACCGCTGGGATGGGCAGGGGCAGGGAGGCAGGCCTGGGGAGCCGGCAAGCACCGGAGCCAGCGACAGGCAGACTCCCCACACGCGCCCATGGGTGCTCACTCCCCTGCAGCAGCGGCAGCGGCGAGCCCAGGCCGGGGGCTCGGGGGGCCGAGCGGCTCCCTGCGCCCGGCCCCGTGCAGCTCCCAGACGGGCTGCAGCCATCACCGGGCTGGTTTCCATGGCAACGGAGAGCAGGCGGGAGCGTGGACAAAGCAGCCCTTATGTAACGACTGCGCCGCGACTCGGCCGGCCGGGCCCCCCCCCCCGCGGCCTGTCCTGGGAGGGCCCCACACTGCGGGGGACCCCAAACTTCCCACGCAGGGCCTCGTGCCCCACATCCTGTCCCTGCCAGCACCCAGCCCCACATCCTGCCCCCCACGAGAACTGAGACCCACTTCCTGCACCCCATCAGCACCCAGCCCCACATCCTGCCCCCCACCGGCGCCAAGCCCCACATCCTGTCCCCCCACAAGCACCCAGTCACACATCCTGCCCCCCATGACCCGAGACCCACATCCTGCCCCCATGAGCACCCAGCCCCACATCCTGCCCCCCACCAGCACCCAGCCCCACATCCTGCCCCCCCCAGCGCCAAGCCCCACATCCTGCCCCCCACGAGAACTGAGACCCACTTCCTGCACCCCATCAGCACCCAGCCCCACATCCTGCCCCCCACCAGCGCCAAGCCCCACATCCTGCCCCCCGCCAGCACCCAGTCCCACATCCTGTCCCCCCGCAAGCACCCAGTCACACATCCTGCCCCCCATGATCCCTGAGACCCACATCCTGCCCCCATGAGCACCCAGCCCCACATCCTGCCCCCCACCAGCACCCAGCCCCACATCCTGCCCCCCTGCCAGCACCCAGTCCCACATCCTGTCCTCCCGCAAGCAGCCAGCCCCACATCCTGTCCCCCATGAGCACCCAGACCACATCCTGTCCTGTGCCAGCACCCAGACCAACATCCTGCCCCACGGACTGGCACTGAGCCCAACATCCTGCCTCCACCAGCACCTTGTCCCACACCCTGCCCCTGCCAGCACCAGTACCTGACCCCTGTGAGGACCTAGCCCCAGCTTCTGCACCCCACGAGCCCCCAGCCCCACATTCTGCCCCTCAGATTGTCATTGAGACCCACACAGACTCAGAATCCTAGAACACTAGAACTGGAGGGGCCTTGAGAGGCATCGAGTCCAGTCCCTGCCCCCATGGCAGGACCAAGCACCGTCTAGACCAGTGTTTCCTAAAAGGTGTTGGGTGGAACCCTGGGGTTCCGCAAAGTGAAAAGAAGGGTTCCATGAGAAAATTTGATTCCAATAACATTTTATTGTTTAAAAAAAATAAAAATTAGTATTTAAGCATTTATAATTTTATTGAAAACAATTTTCATTTGTGTTGATCTCATGACCTTGTGTAGCATTTATTTATGATTTTTCCTTACTTATTTGTGGTTTCCTTTTTCAGCTCCATATAGCAGACTGTTATTAGGGGTTCTGCACAACTCTTTCAAGTTTAAAAGGGTTCTGTGGCCAAATAAAATTGGGAAACACTGATCTAGACCATCCCTGACAGGTGTCTGTCCAACCTGCTCTTAAATCTCTCCAGGGATGGAGATTCCACAACCCCCCTGGGCAATTTATTCCAGTGTTTGACCACCCTGACAGGCAGGAACGTTTTCCTAATGTCCAACCTAAACCTCCCTTGCTGCAGTTTAAGCCCCTTGCTTCTCATCCTAACCTCAGAGGCCAAGGAGAACAATTTTTCTCCTTCCTCCTTGTGACACCCTTTAAGATATTTGAAAACCGCTATCATGTCCCCCCTCAGTCGTCTCCTTTCCAAACTAAACAAACCCAATTCCTTCAGCCTTCCCTCACAGCTCATGTTCTCTAGACCTTTCATCATTCTCGTTGCTCTTCTCTGGACCCTCTCCAATTTCTCCACATCTTTCTTGAAATGCAGTGCCCAGAACTGGACACACTACTCCAACTGAGGCCTAACTAGCGCAGAGGAATGACTTCTCGTGTCTTGCTCAAAACACACCTGTTAATGCATCCCAGAATCATGTTTGCTTTTTTTGCAACAGTGTTGCACTGTTGACTCATATTTAGCTTATGGTCCACTATAACCCCTAGATCCCTTTCTGCCGTACTCCTTCCTAGACAGTCGCTTCCCATCCTGTGTGTGTGAAACGGATTGTTCCTTCCTAAGTGGAGTATTTTGCATTTGTCCTTATTCAACTTCATCCTGTTTACCTCAGACCATTTCTCCAATTTGTCCAGATCATTTTGAATTATGACCCTATCCTCCAGAGCAGTCGCAACCCCTCCCAGCTTGGTAGCATCTGCAAACTTAATATTCCTACATTCTATGCTGATATCTAAATCATTGATGAAGATATTGAACAAAGCCGGTCCCAAACAGACCCCTGTGGAACCCCACTTGTTATACCTTTCCAGCAGGATTGAGAACCATTAATAACTACTCTCTGGGAACCGTTATGCACCCACCTTATAGTAGCCCCATCTAAGTTGTATTTGCCTAGTTTATTTATAAGATCATGCGAGATTGTATCAAATGCCTTGCTAATGTCTAGGTATACCACGTCCACTGCTTCTCCCTTAGCCACAAGGATTGGTATCCTGCCCCTCCATGAGCACCCAGCCCCACATCCTGCCCCCCACAAGCATCCAAACCCACATCCTACCCCCCAGCACCTAGCCCCACATCCTGCCCTCCGTGAGCACCCAGCCCCACATCCTGCCCCCACCAGCACCTAGCCCCACCTCCTACTTCCCATGAGCACCCAGCCCCACATCCTGCCCTGCCAGCACCTAGCCCCACATTCTACCCCCCACATCAGTACCGAGCCCCACATCTTACCCCACAGGCTGGCACCGAGCCCCACATCCTGCCCTCATGCCAGCACCCAGCCCTAGCTGTGTTCTCCTCCCCTAGGGCCTTTGCGGGGCGGAGGGGCTGAGTCAGTGGGTGGGCCAGGAGCTGCTTGCAGGTTCTGACCCACACGCCCCCACCCTCCTGCCCCAGGCTGAGGTATGGTGTGGGTGACGGGCACTGGCACCGGCGGGCTGGTTGGGGCCACCAAAGGGGTCCCTGCTGATAGAGCGGCTCAGCAGCAGGGCCCCACGGTTGGCCCCATGCCCCGGGACCCATGGATGGCACCACGAGAGCCATCAGGGCATCCCACCCCTGGGCAGCAGGGCGGACAGAGGGATGGAGCCTGGGTCGGCGGTGAGGAGGAGGAAGATTTCTCACAGCTCCTGTCCTAGTGCAACCCAGGGCCCTGCTGCAGCTTCCCGAGGGCAGGGCTATCACCCGGCCGGCCCCCCCACTGTCCCCAGGCCTCGCCATCCCCTCCAGGGAGCAGCCCCGCCTCTGCTGAGCCCTGCACATCAGGACCACAGGGCAGGCAGGCGGGAGCTAGGCCAGGGGTATGCAGAGCAGTGAGCAAGCCAGGCCTGCGGTGGCCAGTCCCTGTCCAGCCAATCCCCCATCCCCCACCCCGGGCCTGGCCCTGACCCAGGCTGCTTGGGCTAATTCTCCCATCCCCCACCCCGGGGCCCTGCTCTTCAATCTCTCCAGAGATGGAGATTCCACAACCCCCCAGGCAATTTATTCCAAAGGTCCTGCCAAAGGAGGCACCCAGGGGGGTCTCTGTGCATGGGGTTGCCCCCGCTGGCACCCACCTGCTTGTGCACACACAGACCGCCTGTGCACACTCACCTGCCCGTGCACATACAGACTGCCTGGCACCCACACCCACCTGTGCACACAGACCGCCCATGCACACTCACCCACCCATGCATACACAGACTGCCCGTGCACACTCACCTGCCCATGCACATACAGACTGCCTGGCACCCACACCCACCTGTGCACACAGACCGCCCATGCACACTTACCCATCCATGCACACACAGACCGCCTGTGCACACTCATCTGCCCGTGCGCACACAGACTGCCTGGCACACTCACCTGCCCGTGCACATACAGACTGCCTGGCACACTCACCCACCCATGCATACACAGACCGCCCGTGCACACTCACCTGCCCATGCACATACAGACTGCCTGGCACACTCACCCACCCATGCATACACAGACCGCCCGTGCACACTCACCTGCCCGTGCACATACAGACTGCCTGGCACCCACACCCACCTGTGCACACAGACCGCCCATGCACACTTACCCACCCATGCACACACAGACCGCCTGTGCACACTCACCTGCCTGTGCACATACAGACTGCCTGGCACCCACCTGTGCACACAGACCGCCCATGCACACTTACCCACCCATGCACACACAGACCGCCTGTGCACACTCACCTGCCCGTGCACATACAGACTGCCTGGCACCCACCTGTGCACACAGACCGCCCATGCACACTCACCTGCCCATGCACATACAGACTGCCTGGCACACTCACCCACCCATGCACACACAGACCGCCCGTGCACACTCACCTGCCCATGCACATACAGACTGCCTGGCACCCACACCCACCTGTGCACACAGACCGCCCGTGCACACTTACCCACCCATGCATACACAGACCGCCTGTGCACACTCACCTGCCCGTGCACACACAGGCTGCCTGGCACCCACCTGTGCACACAGACCGCCCATGCACACTCACCTGCCCATGCACATACAGACTGCCTGGCACACTCACCCACCCATGCACACACAGACCGCCCGTGCACACTCACCTGCCTGTGCACATACAGACTGCCTGGCACCCACACTCACCTGTGCACACAGACCGCCCATGCACACTTACCCACCCATGCACACACAGACCGCCTGTGCACACTCACCTGCCCGTGCACACACAGACTGCCTGGCACACTCACCCACCTGTGCACACAGACCGCCCGTGCACACTTACCCACCCATGCATACACAGACCGCCTGTGCACACTCACCTGCCCGTGCACACACAGGCTGCCTGGCACCCACCTGTGCACACAGACCGCCCATGCACACTCACCTGCCCATGCACATACAGACTGCCTGGCACACTCACCCACCCATGCACACACAGACCGCCCGTGCACACTCACCTGCCTGTGCACATACAGACTGCCTGGCACCCACACCCACCTGTGCACACAGACCGCCCATGCACACTTACCCACCCATGCACACACAGACCGCCTGTGCACACTCACCTGCCCGTGCACACACAGGCTGCCTGGCACCCACCTGTGCACACAGACCGCCCATGCACACTCACCTGCCCATGCACATACAGACTGCCTGGCACACTCACACACCCATGCACACACAGACTGCCTGTGCACACTCACCCGCCCATGCACACACAGACTGCCTGGCACACTCACCCACCCATGCACACACAGACCGCCCATGCACACTTACCCACCCGTGCACACACAGACTGCCTGGCACACTCACCTGCCCGTGCACACACAGACTGCCTGGCACCCACACCCACCTGTGCACACAGACCGCCTGTGCACACTCACCCGCCCGTGCACACACAGACCGCCCGTGCACACTCACCCACCCATGCACACACAGACCGCCCGTGCACACTCACCCACCCATGCACACACAGACCGCCCGTGCACACTCACCTGCCCGTGCACACACAGGCTGCCTGGCACCCACCTGTGCACACAGACCGCCCATGCACACTCACCTGCCCATGCACATACAGACTGCCTGGCACACTCACCCACCCATGCACACACAGACCGCCTGTGCACACTCACCCGCCCGTGCACACACAGACTGCCTGGCACACTCACCCACCCATGCACACACAGACCGCCCATGCACACTTACCCACCCGTGCACACACAGACTGCCTGGCACACTCACCTGCCCGTGCACACACAGACTGCCTGGCACCCACACCCACCTGTGCACACAGACCGCCTGTGCACACTCACCCGCCCGTGCACACACAGACCGCCCGTGCACACTCACCCACCCATGCACACACAGACTGCCCGTGCACACTCACCTGCCCGTGCACACACAGACCGCCCGTGCACACTCACCCACCCATGCACACACAGACCGCCCGTGCACACTCACCTGCCCGTGCACACACAGACTGCCTGGCACCCACACCCACCTGTGCACACAGACCGCCTGTGCACACTCACCCACCTGTGCACACAGACCGCCCGTGCACACTCACCCACCCATGCATACACAGACCGCCCGTGCACACTTACCCACCCATGCACACACAGACTGCCCGTGCACACTCACCTGCCCATGCACACACAGGCTGCCTGGCACCCACACCTACCTGTGCACACAGACCGCCCGTGCACACTCACCCGCCCGTGCAAATACAGACTGCCTGGCACACTCACGCACCTGTGCACACAGACCGCCCGTGCACACTCACCCGCCCGTGCACATACAGACTGCCTGGCACACTCACCCACCTGTGCACACAGACCGCCCGTGCACACTTACCCACCCATGCATACACAGACCGCCCGTGCACACTCACCCGCCCATGCATACACAGACCGCCCGTGCACACTCACCCGCCCGTGCACATACAGACTGCCTGGCACACTTACCCACCCATGCATACACAGACCGCCCGTGCACACTCACCCGCCCGTGCACACACAGACCGCCCGTGCACACTCACCTGCCCGTGCACACTCACCCGCCGTGCACACACAGACCGCCCGTGCACACTCACCCGCCCGTGCACACACAGACCGCCCGTGCACACTCACCCAGGCCTCAGACAAGCCCAGGGGTCTGGCTGCTCACACCGGTGCCCATCAATCATGCTGCCAGCAGGGGGGGAGGCAGGCGGGAGAGCAGCTTCCCTGGGCGGGGATTCAGGAGCACGGGCTGCAGACTGGGGGCCGGGATGGGGGGCACAGGCTTCATTCAGCCCATCCCAGAGATGCCCCGTGGGCAGTGCCGAGCCCTCTTGGCTGCCAGCAACAAAGCTCCATGGGCTGCCAGGGTCCCAGATGACGGACGGGCTCCCGGCTCCTGCCAGAGACCATTTTGCCGCAGAGGGGCTGGTGCAGCCTTTCTGGCAGCTCATCACACCGTGCGCGGGCACCGCAGCCCAGCTCGGGTCAGCCAGACCTGCCCTGGGCTCCCTGCTGGGCACTTCTGCTCCTGCTGCAGCTGGTGTGGCAGTGACCCGACCTCGGCGAGGCCCTGACCGCTCGCCCCCAGCATCTCCCCCCTGGGCACTGGAGCCGCCAGCAGATCCTCCGACTGCCCCCGGGCCAGGCTGTGGGCACAGAGCCCAGCTCACCCACCTGCAGGTGCCACCAGCCCCAGTCCCAGCCCCAGTCCAGGGCAGAAAGGGGGCCGGCAGCTTGGGGTGCTCCAGCCTAAGGCCCTCCCAGCTCTGGACTGCTGGGAGAATCATGGGAGCCACCTGGGGCAGAAAGCCCCTCCCCCCCGCACATGCAACTTCAGCAGAGATCATGGGGGGGGGGGCGTGGGCTGGGCCGCCCCTGCCAGGGGGCGGCCCAGAGACCAAGAGTCAGAGGAGCAAGTGCAGGCTTCGATTCCCTGCTCTGAGCCTGCCTCCCTCCTCCCTCCTCCCCGGGGAGCACTCACCATGAATCGGCCGTTTAATTTGCTGTGGCACTTGGCAGGGCTGGCGGCTGGATTGCTGGCAGGGAATCAGCCGGCGAGTCCACAAGCAGTGCGGGCCGGCCAGCCGGGAGGGCAGACGGGCCGCCCGGCAGCGGTGCCCATGAGCGCAGCGTCCCCCACTGCCCGGGCAGGGGCTCCTGCGGGGTCCCCAAGCTGGGCAGGGCAGCGCCGAGGCACCCTGGCTGTCCTTGCTGCAGCGGGCGCTGCCCGGGGTGGGGCAGGGCCGGGGGAGGGCAATTTGCTTTTCCTTTGATCACACTGGAAAGGTCACTGCCCACCAGGCACACTCCGTGGGGGCTGGGCACAAGCAGAGGTGCCCCAGGCCCCAGCCCCCACCCCCAAATGGATGGCACACGGGTCTGCACGCCCTTCCCTGGCACTGCCCAGACTGGGCCAGAGCCCGCAGCTCCCAGAACACCTGCCATGGGAGGGGCTGTCCCATGGGGGCTCCGCAGGAGGCAGCACAGAGGGCAGGCCTGGGCAACGAGGGCCATGTGCTCCTTTGCTGCCACGGTGCCCAGGGTCTGGTGGGCAGAGACCCGCCTCCCAGGCCCGTCTGATCCACCAAGGGAAATCTCCCTGCACAGCCCCGCTGCCCCGGCTCCCAGGGTCCTGTGGGCAGCCCTGCCGTCTCCAGCAACACGCCCAGCTCTGGGCAGGGGCTGGGCCAGGCCAGGCTGCAGTGTGTGACCTGGGAGCCGGGTCCCACCGGACATGCCCAGCCCCCCTACTTCCACGCCTCCTGGGGAGTGGCCCCCCTCCCAACACGTCTGCTCCTCACAGCGGGACCCCCCAACTAGGCCATGTCCCTTGGCCCACCCCACCCTGGGGCCACCGCCTGGAGCCAGCCAAGCACATGGCCAGGCATTGGGATGGGGAGGCCATGGGCAGCCCCCCAGTTCCCAGGACAGCCCCTGCCCCCACCCCATGAGCACCCAGCCCTGCGTCCTGCTGCATTGTGCCACTGGCCACAAGCAGACAGCCTGGACACTGGGCTCCCATTGCTTGCCAAGGCCTGCGGCAGCCCCATGAAACGCCCGGCTCTACCCACCTCTTGCACAGGCCCCAGGGCCTGGCTGAGTTAACTGGCTGCACAGGGGAGCGCCCCAGACTGAGCATGCAGAGCAGGGCCCAGGAAGGGGGCCGGGGGACTTTCTGCTGCAGGAGACACTGGCCCCCCACAGGCTGGGGGGGCACTGGCTGGCGGGGGAAGGGGCATGGGGCCGTTCCCCCAAGGGTGCAGGGCCGTTTGGTGGGGCAATGGGCCGGCAGGAGCCGAGTACCTTACCCAGGGGCAGGAGGCACCAGGCAGTGGCTGTGGGCCCAGGCAGACGGAGGGCACCGCCTGCCTTGGCTCCCCAGGCCCCTGGAGGGCTTGCGGAGAGGGGCGCATCCCCGTGCACCACTCTGCCCCAGCGTAGCCAGAAGCCCGGCACCCCTGTCGGAACCCAGCAGGCAGGTGGTGTCCCAGGGGGGCGGGGCGGGGCCACGGGAAGCCCTTCATCAGCTGGGATCCCAGAGGGGCCCGATCCTGGCTGGGCCTCTGCTCCTCCTCCCACCCGTCCCAAAGGCCCCATTTGCTCAGGGGTGGCACCCACCCTGCCCGACCCAGCCTAAGCCTCGGCCCCTCGCTGGCCCTGGGTGGCTTCACCCCTGCCCCATCAAGGCAGAGCTGCCCAGAGAGCTGAGCACCCTTCACCGACACAGACCCTGCAGCCAGAACTGCTGGGCATGGGCGGCTTCAGGCACCGGGGCTGTCCCTGGGGGTGCCAGGGGAGCGTGGGCTGTGCTGGGGCAGGGGGCCTCTCCAGCAGAGGGGTTCTGGGGCGGGAGTCTCAGAGCCTGACCCGCACCAGGCCTCGCAAACCCGGCCAGCTCCGGCCTGCAGCCCAGGCGGGGGCGGGCTCCAGTGACTCCGAGCCCCGCCTCAGCCCACGGCCGGCCCCAAAGCCCCCCTTGGCTCCAGCCAGCGCAACCCGGACACGCCGGGGGCGGGGAGCGAAGGGGCCGGGCCGCGCTGCCTGGGAGCGCTTGGCCGGGGCGCAGAGGGAGCCTGCTTGGGGGTCGCGCCAGCGGCTCAGCTGCAGCGCCTGCCGCAGGGCCCCGGGGCAGAGAACCAGAGTCCTGGAGCGCCCCCCGAGAAAGGCCGGACCCAGGAGCTGGGGGCGGGCCTGGGGGCCCCGCGAGCTCTGCCTCGGGACCGGCGCGGGGCGCCAGCGACCCCGCGCTCCCCTTCCAGCGCCCCCCCCCCGCCGGGCAGGGCGCCCACGGGCCGGGGCAGGCGTGAGCCCCCGCCCCCTCGGGCAGCTGCCAGAGAACAGCGAGAAACCTGCAGCCGCGGGTGTCAGACCCCCCGGCCCCCGACCCGACTCCGGGGCCGCTCCCAGGTGGGGCGCGGGCTCCGGTCGGGGCATCGGCTGCGGCGCGTCCTGCGGCTCGGCCCGGCCTCCGGCGCGGGGTCGTCAAGGGAGCCCAAGGGGGCGGTCGGGCCAATGCGGCGCGACCCAGCTTCAGCCACGGCCCGGCCCGGGAATCTGGGTCTGCAGCGAGGCACCCACCGCAGCGAGTCCGCAGTGCCTGGCGCGGCTGGACGGGCGCCTGGCTGGGCTCGCAGGGCAGGAGCCCGAGCTCGCTACTCTGCGGCGGCAACCAGGGGCGAGTCCCACGCCAAGCCGCAGGGTCTGCAGCGCCAAAGCCCAACCGGGCCCCCAGAACCGGCCACCCCCAGAACCGAACCCCGAGCCCCCCCCCACCCGCCCCCCGAGAACCGGCTACCCCCAAAACCGACCGCCCCCAGAACCGACCACCCCCAGAGCCGGCCACCCCCAGAACCGAGCCCCCCCCCGAGCCGCCCCCCCAGAGCCGCGCGCCCCCAGAGCCGCCCCCAGATCCGCGCGCCCCCAGAACCGGGTCCCCAGAGCCCCCCCAAGCCGGAGCGTCCCTGGCACGGACCCTTCAGCACCTTGGACAGGCCCCGCGCGGGAGAGGGGCAGGCGAGCTCGGACCCACACACCGAGCGGCGGCCGCGGACCCCGGGCCATTCCCCGGGGGCAGGCAGCGGCCCCGGCCCCCGCGCCGCCCGCACCCGGCGCGAGCCCCCCTCGCCCCCTACCTTGGGCCGCCCCCCCCTCGCCGTCCTCGCCCTCCGCCAGGCTGTTGAGCATGGCGCCCGCCCGGTCCCGCGTCCCGCGGGCTGCACCAGCCGCCGGCTCCGCGCCGCCGCCGCGCTGGGGGAGGCTGCAGTGCGGGGGCCTCGCCGCACAGACTCGCTCGCTGCCTCGCGCGCGCTCCGGCGGCGGGGGGGTGGGGGGGCGGCCGCTCTGCCTCCAGCGGGGGGGTCGGGGCGTTCCCGGGACCGCAGCTCCCCCCCCGCCCCCCGCGGCCGCGTGCGGCGCAGCAGCCCCCCGCTCGGAATGCGGCACGCGGGGGGGGCGGGGGCGGGCAGGGGCAGGACCCAGGCTCCCGGCCTCAGCCAGCACAGGAGCTGCCAACCGTGGGGCTGGCCGTGGGATCAGCAGTGGGGCCAGCCGTGGTGCCAAGCCATGGGGCCAGCCGTGGGCCAGCTGTGGACCAGCCGTTGGACAGCGATGGAGCCAGCAGTGCGGCCAAGCCATGGGACCAGCCATGGGGCCAAGCCGTGGGGCCAGCAGTGGGGCCAAACCATGGGACCAAGCTGCAGGGCCAAGCCATGCTGGGCCATGCCCTCCTGGAGCCCAGGGGCTGTGGCAAGTCAAGGCCCTTGGCAGGTAGCAGTCCGGAGGCCCCGGGCGCTGCAGAGAGGGGAGCGGGAGCGGCTGGGCAGGCCGTGGAGCTGGGGGTGACATGCCCTGGCCAGGCAGGGGTAGAGCCCCTGGGTCCCACCATCTCCATGGGGCTGGGAAAGCCAAGGCCCAGCAGCGATGTACCCCCGGCCCAGCCGCCCCTGCAGCCAGCTATGTACCCCCTCAGCCCAGCCCTGGGGCTCTGGCATGGCCACTGGCAAAGTCCAAAGCCCCTCCAGGGGGGACTCAGAGCTGTGGGGCTGCCAGCAGAAGGCGCAGGGGACCTGCCCCTTGCTGGGGGCACAGAGCTGCCCAGGGCTGAGAGCAGCGGATCTGTGTCAACCAGCACAGGCTGCATTCACCAGATCCCTCCAACTCCCCTTTCCAACCCTCCCAGGAAGCCAGCCTGGGCCCTGGAGGCTGCTGCAGTGGCGGCTGGGCCGGGGGTACATCGCTGGCTGGGCTGGGGGTACATCGCTGGCTGCAGGGGCGGCTGGGCCGGGGGTACATCGCTGGTGGCACTAGGGGTACATCGCTGGCTGCAGGGGCGGCTGGGCCGGGGGTACATCGCTGGTGGGACTAGGGGTACATCACTGGCTGCAGAGGTGGCTGGGCCAGGGGTACATCACTGGCTGGGCCGGGGGTACATCGCTGGCTGCAGGGGCGGCTGGGCCGGGGGTACATTGCTGGCTGGGCCGGGGGTACATTGCTGGCTGTAGGGGCGGCTGGGCCAGGGGTACATCGCTGGCTGGGCCAGGGGTACATCGCTGGCTGGGCCGGGGGTACATCACTGGCTGCAGGGGCGGCTGGGCCGGGGGTACATCGCTGGCTGGGCTGGGGGTACATTGCTGGCTGTAGGGGCGGCTGGGCCAGGGATACATCGCTGGTGGGACTGGGGGTACATCGCTGGCTGCAGAGGTGGCTGGGCCAGGGGTACATCACTGGCTGGGCCGGGGGTACATCGCTGGCTGCAGGGGCGGCTGGGCCGGGGGTACATCGCTGGCTGCAGGGGCGGCTGGGCCGGGGGTACATCGCTGGCAGGACTGGGGGTACATCGCTGGCTGCAGGGGCGGCTGGGCCGGGGGTACATCGCTGGCTGGGCTGGGGGTACATCGCTGGCTGCAGGGGCGGCTGGGCCGGGGGTACATTGCTGGCAGGACTGGGGGTACATCGCTGGCTGCAGGGGCGGACGGGAAACAGCTTGCAAGTGGTGTTGGTGCTGCTAGCAGTTGGGGGGTCCCCGGCAGGCACAGAACATCCCCATCCAGCTGGGAGCAGGTGGCAGTGGCTCCCTGGCCTGGCACAGGGCACTAGCGCAGGGGCCAGGACACTTTTTGGCTCAGGGGCCGCACACAGTAGCGTGGCCCTGCCTGAGGAGGAGAAAGACGCTCCCCACATTCCCCCACACACCAGTGCTCGGGGGCCCAGACTCGTAGATTTGGGGTGCCCCAGCCCTCCAGGGAAGCAGCAGGGGGCTGGGGCGCCAGCACAGCCCCCCCTATGCTGGGGGGACCCCTGAGCCTCAAGGTCTGGATCCAGGCAAGCCGGGGGTCGAGTCTGGCCCCGGGCCTGAGGTTCCCTACTCCTGCCCTAGGGGAAGTTGGTTGCGCCCCAAGGGGCCAGTGGGACCCCTGCCCTTAGCCACAGAGCAACCCCATAGACGCGCCCTCACCCCAAGCCAGGCAGCTGCCCTGGACCTGAGGAAAGCACCCCCCAGCCAGACCTTGCTTCATGGCCTGCCCTGGGTGGCCGGTTCAGGGACCCTGGCCCTGCCCTGCAGATGCCTAGGGCTCCGCCCTGCCCCGCCCTGCCCCGCCCCAGCCTGTGGGAGCCGCTCAGCAGAGCCCAGGGCCCAGACACTGCAGCTGCCAGGTCTCCAGAGCGGCTGAGCCGGGGCCAGGCCGCAGGCAGCAGTTACTCTGGCGGCTGTAATTAATTGTTTGCTTTCTCCTGGTGTGTGGCCAACTGCTCTGCGGGCTCCTGGCTCTCGCCTTGCAAGGCTCACAGGTCCTGCCCTCCCCAGCCAGCTCCCCAGCAGGGCCCTGCCTCAGCCTGGCCTGCTGCCGCTGGGGTGCTCGGCGGGCCATGGCTGGCAGGGGGGTGCTGCTGGGTGGGCTGGGCGGGCCATGGCTAGCAGGCGGGTGCCGCTGGGGCTCTGGGCGGGCACTGCCGGGCCATGGCTGGCAGACGGGTGCCGCTGGGGCTCTGGGCGGGCACTGCCGGGCCATGGCTGGCAGACGGGTGCCGCTGGGGCGCTGGGCGGGCACTGCCGGGCCATGGCTGGCAGACGGGTGCCGCTGGGGCGCTGGGCGGGCACTGCCGGGCCATGGCTGGCAGACGGGTGCCGCTGGGCGGGCTGGGCGGGCACTGCCGGGCCATGGCTGGCAGGCGGGTGCCGCTGGGCGGGCTGGGAGGGCACTGCCGGGCCATGGCTGGCAGGCGGGTGCCGCTGGGGCGCTGGGCGGGCACTGCCGGGCCATGGCAGGCACTGCCGGGCCATGGCTGGCAGGCGGGTGCCGCTGGGGCTCTGGGCGGGCACTGCCGGGCCATGGCTGGCAGGCGGGTGCCGCTGGGGCGCTGGGAGGGCACTGCCGGGCCATGGCTGGCAGGCGGGTGCCGCTGGGGCGCTGGGCGGGCACTGCCGGGCCATGGCTGGCAGGCGGGTGCCGCTGGGCAGGCTGGGCGGGCACTGCTGGGCCATGGCTGGCAGACGGGTGCCGCTGGGCGGGCTGGGCGGGCACTGCCGGGCCATGGCTGGCAGGCGGGTGCCGCTGGGCAGGCTGGGCGGGCACTGCCAGGCCATGGCTGGCAGGCGGGTGCCGCTGGGGCGCTGGGAGGGCACTGCCGGGCCATGGCTGGCAGGCGGGTGCCGCTGGGGTGCTGGGCGGGCACTGCCGGGCCATGGCTGGCAGGCGGGTGCCACTGGGCGGGCTGGGAGGGCACTGCCGGGCCATGGCTGGCAGGTGGGTGCCGCTGGGGCGCTGGGCGGGCACTGCTGGGCCATGGCTGGCAGGCGGGTGCCGCTGGGGCTCTGGGCGGGCACTGCCGGGCCATGGCTGGCAGGCGGGTGCCGCTGGGCGGGCTGGGAGGGCACTGCCGGGCCATGGCTGGCAGGCGGGTGCCGCTGGGGCTCTGGGCGGGCACTGCCGGGCCATGGCTGGCAGGCGGGTGCCGCTGGGGCGCTGGGCGGGCACTGCCGGGCCATGGCTGGCAGACGGGTGCCACTGGGCGGGCTGGGAGGGCACTGCTGGGCCATGGCTGGCAGGCGGGTGCCGCTGGGGCGCTGGGCGGGCACTGCCGGGCCATGGCTTGCAGGGGATCCCCAGTCCCCTGGAGGGAGGGAGGGAGGAGGAGTGGGAGGTGCCAGGCTGAGGGGAAGGGCTGGGACCAGCCCCGTGGGTGGAGCAGAGGCCAGGAGTCCTGGCACTGTAACCTATGGTGCCAGCCCTGAATGCCCCTGGAGCTGCACCCTGCCTGCCCAGCACCTCTGCTGGCTTGGGGGCAGGGGCTCACCGGAGGGGCAGGTGGCGCCGGGCAGGCCCCTGCTCCCTGTATGGCCTGAGCTGGGGCCCCAATGGGGCTGGGCCTGGGCATGCTCGGGGCTAAGAGCAGGCCCTGGGCCTGCGGGTGCGGGCAGCAGGGCCCGGTGCTGAGGGCCGACTGTCCAGCCCGGCGCTGGGGGCCACAGGGCCCAGCCCAGAGGGCGCCCGAGGTCACCAGGAGGAAAGGCAGAGCCTCCGAGTGAGCAACTCTGTGGGGCCCTGGTCACTGGAGAGCAGGCGGTGACCCACAGGCCCCCCGTGGCCTGCCCCTCTGGCCGAGCACTGGGAGAATCATCCCCCCAATCTCCAGGGCGGGGGGCTCCACTGGCCGTGAGGCAGCAGAAGAAGCTCCAGCCTTGCGCCCAGGTCGGTCAGGCTGAGAGCAGGGCTGGGAGGGGTAGCTGGCCCAGGCACCCCCAGACTCAACCCATGGCCCCAGAGCCAGCCCCCCGGGCGGTGACCCGAGCCCAGCGCTTTGGCTGGTGGGGTGCGGCTCGGCCGTGACAGGGATTTTCCTGCTCGGCGGCTGGGGGCGGGGGCGGGCGAGAGTCATAATCCCACGATTAGGGCTCCCTGGGATTTGCCAGCCGCTCGCTGGACTGTCGCCAGCTGCCACCCTCCCCTGCCCACCATGGCGAGATGCCCACGGGCCCAGCCTGGGGCCTGGCGCAGGGCACGGGGAGGGAGCTGGGCTGGGATTTGTGACGACACGTCGGGGAGCCCCCGACCCACATCCGCAGCCAGACGTGACTGTCATGCAGCCAGAAGAGTAGAAGGGTTATTGGCTCGCAGAGACACAGCCTGGCGTAGGGTCGGTGTTACCACAGGAGCCAGGGCAGAGCCTTAGTCCTCTTGGGGGGGGTTCCCAGGCCCCTGCTCCCTGCTCTCCTCATGCTTCCCCCAGCCCAGACTGACCCAGCTCCAGGCCCTGCCCCCAGCCAGGTGCCGTCTCCGCCTCCCTCCCTTTGTCTCTCCCCTGGGAAGAGAAAGCTGGGCCTGGGTGTCTGGGCCAACCCCACAGCCAGGACGTTAACACTGGGTTACAAGACAGACAGCCCCCCCCCAGGATAACTCACAGCCAGGGGTGGGGAAGGGCCCCTCCCGTGGGGGCAGGGAGCAGGGGAAGGCCAGAGAGGGGCTCTCAGCAGAGCCGGGGCAGGCTGAGGTGCGGGGAGGGGTTAGGGTGTGTCCAAAGCCCTGCAATGCACAGCTGGGGCAGCTCTGGGCAAAACTCTAAGCTGGGAAGGCCGTGCCTGGGCAGAGGGGTCTGTGCCAAGGGGCCGTGCCTGGGGAGAGGGGTCTGTGCCGAGGGGCCGTGCCTGGGGAGAGGGGTCTGTGCCGAGGGGCCGTGCCATAGGGGAGGGGTCTGTGCCGAGGGGCCGTGCCTGGGCAGAGGGGTCTGTGCCGAGGGGCCGTGCCATAGGGGAGAGGTCTGTGCCGAGGGGCCGTGCCATAGGGGAGGGGTCTGTGCCAAGGGGCCATGCCTGGGGAGAGGGGTCTGTGCCGAGGGGCCGTGCCTGGGCAGAGGGGTCTGTGCCAAGGGGCCGTGCCATAGGGGAGGGGTCTGTGCCAAGGGGCCATGCCGTGGGGGAGGGTATGGGCCGAGGGGCCGTGCCATAGGGGAGAGGTCTGTGCCGAGGGGCCGTGCCATAGGGGAGGGGTCTGTGCCGAGGGGCCGTGCCATAGGGGAGAGGTCTGTGCCGAGGGGCCGTGCCATAGGGGAGGGGTCTGTGCCAAGGGGCCGTGCCGTGGGGGGAGGGTATGGGCCGAGGGGCCGTGCCGTGGGGGAGGGGTCTGTGCCGAGGGGCCGTGCCTGGGGAGAGGGGTCTGTGCCGAGGGGCCGTGCCATGGGGGGAGGGGTCTGTGCCGAGGGGCCGTGCCATGGGGGAGGGGTCTGTGCCGAGGGGCCGTGCCTGGGGAGAGGGGTATGTGCCGAGGGGCCGTGCCATAGGGGAGGGGTCTGTGCCGAGGGGCCGTGCCTGGGCAGAGGGGTCTGTGCCAAGGGGCCGTGCCTGGGCAGAGGGGTCTGTGCCGAGGGGCCGTGCCTGGGCAGAGGGGTCTGTGCCGAGGGGCCGTGCCATAGGGGAGGGGTCTGTGCCGAGGGGCCGTGCCATAGGGGAGAGGTCTGTGCCGAGGGGCCGTGCCATAGGGGAGGGGTCTGTGCCAAGGGGCCGTGCCTGGGGAGAGGGGTCTGTGCCGAGGGGCCGTGCCTGGGCAGAGGGGTCTGTGCCAAGGGGCCGTGCCATAGGGGAGGGGTCTGTGCCAAGGGGCCATGCCGTGGGGGGAGGGTATGGGCCGAGGGGCCGTGCCATAGGGGAGAGGTCTGTGCCGAGGGGCCGTGCCATAGGGGAGGGGTCTGTGCCGAGGGGCCGTGCCAGGGCAGAGGGGTCTGTGCCAAGGGGCCGTGCCATAGGGGAGAGGTCTGTGCCGAGGGGCCGTGCCATAGGGGAGGGGTCTGTGCCGAGGGGCCATGCCGTGGGGGAGGGTCTGGTGCCGAGGGGCCGTGCCATGGGGGGAGGGGTCTGTGCCGAGGGGCCGTGCCATGGGGAGAGGGGTCTGTGCCGAGGGGCCGTGCCTGGGGAGGGGTCTGTGCCGAGGGGCCGTGCCTGGGGGAGGGGTCTTGCGAGGGGCCGTGCCATAGGGGAGGGGTCTGTGCCGAGGGGCCATGCCGTGGGGAGAGGGTCTGTGCCGAGGGGCCGTGCCATAGGGGAGAGGGTCTGTGCCGAGGGGCCGTGCCATAGGGGGAGGGGTCTGTGCCGAGGGGCCGTGCCATGGGGAGAGGGGTCTGTGCCGAGGGGCCGTGCCTAGGGGAGGGGTCTGTGCCAAGGGGCCGTGCCGTGGGGGGGGGGTCTGTGCCGAGGGGCCGTGCCATAGGGGGAGGGGTCTGTGCCGAGGGGCCGTGCCATAGGGGAGGGGTCTGTGCCGAGGGGCCATGCCGTGGGGGGAGGGTATGGGCCGAGGGGCCGTGCCATAGGGGAGGGGTCTGTGCCAAGGGGCCATGCCGTGGGGGGAGGGTATGGGCCGAGGGGCCGTGCCATAGGGGAGGGGTCTGTGCCGAGGGGCCGTGCCATGGGGAGAGGGGTCTGTGCCGAGGGGCCGTGCCATGGGGGGAGGGGTCTGTGCCGAGGGGCCGTGCCATGGGGGAGGGGTCTGTGCCGAGGGGCCGTGCCTGGGGAGAGGGGTCTGTGCCAGGGGCCGTGCCATAGGGGAGGGGTCTGTGCCAATGGGCCGTGCCTGGGGAGAGGGGTCTGTGCCAAGGGGCCGTGCCATAGGGGAGGGGTCTGTGCCAAGGGGCCGTGCCATGGGGAGAGGGGTCTGTGCCAAGGGGCCGTGCCATGGGGGAGGGGTCTGTGCCGAGGGGCCGTGCCTGGGGAGAGGGGTCTGTGCCGAGGGGCCGTGCCTGGGGAGAGGGGTCTGTGCCGAGGGGCCGTGCCATAGGGGAGAGGTCTGTGCCAAGGGGCCGTGCCATGGGGGAGGGGTCTGTGCCAAGGGGCCGTGCCTATAGGGGAGGGGTCTGTGCCAAGGGGCCGTGCCATGGGGAGAGGGGTCTGTGCCAAGGGGCCGTGCCATGGGGAGGGGTCTATGCCAAGGGGCCGTGCTATGGGGGGAGGGGTCTGTGCCAAGGGGCCGTTCCATGGGGGAGGGGTCTGTGCCAAGGGGCCGTGCCTGGGGAGAGGTCTGTGCCAAGGGGCCGTGCCATAGGGGAGGGGTCTGTGCCAAGGGGCCGTGCCATGGGGGAGGGGTCTGTGCCAAGGGGCCGTGTCCTGGGGAGAGGTCTGTGCCAAGGGGCCGTGCCATAGGGGAGGGGTCTGTGCCAAGGGGCCGTGCCATGGGGGAGGGGTCTGTGCCAAGGGGCCGTGTCATAGGGAGAGGTCTGTGCCAAGGGGCCGTGCCATGGGGGAGGGGTCTGTGCCAAGGGGCCGTGTCATGGGGAGAGGTCTGTGCCAAGGGGCCGTGCCCTGGGGAGGGGTCTGTGCCAAGGGGCCGTGCTGGGGGGAGGGGTCTGTGCCCTGACAGCCAGCCAGGATGGGAGCGCAGTGGCCTGGCACTGGCAGGATGCTGGAATCAGGTGCCTCCAGCCACCACAACCAAACGGCCCCATGACCAGGCCAGAAGCTACAGGGCTTCCTAGAGCACAGGCCCCGTCTCCTGCAGGTCTCTGCCCCTCTGTGACGCCCGTCCCCTGGGACTCCCCTGGGCCAGAGACCCCCCTCAGGGCCAGCCGCTCTGTGGCCCAGTCCTTGGTTCAGCCATCACATCAGGCAACAGCCTGGCTCCTTGTAACCCAAGCTCCCGCCTCCCTGCGGCCTGTGCTGGGAGCTCCTGAACTGCTCGCTGTGCACAGGCTGCCTGGGCCATGCGGGTTCAGCGCCTGCTGCAGCAGCAGAGCTGGGAGCCCTGACACCCCCACCTGATGTTCTTGTTCTCTCCACACTGTTTCTACAAATGCCCCAACCTTTAAAATCCCTGTGATAACTCCACCTGTGGGAGATCTTGGAGCAGTGAGTTCCGCAGGTTAACACTGGTCTGTGTCATTTGATTGGTTCTCCATGTACTGCCGATAAACCCTCTCAGCACAACAAGCCTCGGGGGTCTGACCCCTGGGGGCTCAGGAGCCAGGAGCAGGGCTAGGTGTCACTAAGGATGCTTTGGGTGGGGGGTAGCTGTTCCTGTCAGCCTGCTGCCTCACAGGCCCCATGGGCTGGGCATGGCTGTACTGGGTGGGCCACACAGCGCAGGGCAGCCCCGCCTACAGCCTTTGTAGCCTCAGGGCTGGACACCGCACAGGCAGCCTGGGCGCTGTCACCGACCAGCAACGCCGCTCTCCCACAGCCACGTGCCACGGCAAAGCTTTGTGGGCCAGGGAGGCATTCGAAGCACCCTGTGAGGAAGGGGGGAGTTTTGGGGACTCGGGGGGGCTGCATGCAGAGGGGCACTGGTGTTACTGGTTAATGTGACAAGGGGGAGGGAGTTTGTTGTTGCAGAGAACAGCCCAGAACTGGAGCCAGGCAACTGGTGCCCTGGTGCCCCCAGCCCCACCAGACAGACAAGGGGCTGCAGAGGGGAGACTCCAGTGACCGGCCCAGTGGTTCCCAGCGAGGGGGGAACATTGGACGGGGAGGGAGGCGGAGAAGAGGGGCCCGGGCGACCCTGTTACCTGGGGAGAGACATTGGCCGGGGAGGGTGTGACGCAGCCGGGGGCTGTCTGCTCTGTAACCCGGTGCCCCCACCTGGCTGCGCTGTGCTGTGTGATTTCCACTGACTCACCCACATGTGGCTTGGCCCAGACACCCAGTCCCAGGCTGAGCAGATGACAACCCTGTTCCCAGAGAGACAAAAGAAGGGAGGCGGGGACTGTCCCCAGGCTGGGGGGTAGGGCCGGGGAGTTGGGTTAGTCTCGGCAGGGGTTAGGTTGAGGATGATGCCTGAGCCCAAGGGAAGGGGGGTTCAGGGCCCGTGAGCCCTTCCCCCCAAGAGGAATGAGGCCGCCTGCTCTCGGTGTCTGCGCTAACACGGATTCTACGGCACGCTGTATCGGAGAAGCAGTAAAACCTACTCTACTGGCCAGAGGAGAGTCACATCTGGCTGCGGATGGGGGTGCAGGGTCGGGGGCTCCCCGACACATCGTCACAGAGGGGCTGTTGCGGGGGATATTGGAGACTCTGCTGGGAGACTGGGGGGTGGATCGGGACGGGGGGGCAGAGCAGGCAGGACTCAGCTGGCTGCAGGGAGACTGACGTGTGGGCTGAGGGCCCAGGCCCACTGGCCTGAGAGACCCGTTGCTGTTCAAAGCTCAATAAACCCTCCTGCTGGGTGCTGGCTGGGAGTCACTCTGGGCTGGGGAACACGGCTGTGCTGTTTCCTCTGGGGGGGGCCAGAGGGAAGGGACCCCCCGAGGGGGCTCACGGCCGAGGCAGGCGGCTGAAGGGCCTGAGAGATGCCAGCCCAGAGGCGGAGGTGAGGACCCCCCAGGTGAGAGTGGCCCCCCAAGAGAGGGTCGCCGCACTGGCGTGGCCCCCTGAGAAAGGGCTGTCTCACTGCCGCTGGGCTGGAGGGGGCTCCCCAAGAAGGGGCTGCCGCACTGGAGAGGGGGGTCCTGCCCGGGGACAGACAGGCTGAGTGTGGGCACCACCTGTGAGCCGTGACACACCCATGAATGACAAACATGTTTTGCCCATTACATGCGAGGAGACGAGGGGTGTGAACACCGGGGTGTGAGCGCAGAGAGGGGTGTGAGAGCAGATGAGGGGGTGTGAATGCAGACAAGGGGTGTGAATGCAGATGGGGGTGGTAAGTGCAGAGGAGGGGTGTGAACGCAGACGAGGGGTGTAAGCATGGAGCCATTGACATGATTAACCCCTGAGCCTGGGCCAGCAGCATGGTCAGTCCAGAGGGCGCCCTGCCCACCAGATCAGGGCCTGTGGCCCCCCTGTTCACCACGTCAAGGCTCCGTCTGAGCCCCATGGCTCCAGGCCTGGGTGGGGTGCTGCAGACAGACAACAGGGCAGGCAGGTGCATTTACAGCTGTGATGCTGCCCGTCCCAGCGGTGCCTCTGCTTATTCCTCCAGGTGCATGGGCGACAGGCAATAAATCTCCCGGGTAGTAATCCAGCCGGTCTCCCTGGCACAGTGGCCCTGACCCCTGCAACCCCCCCGGGACTGAGCCACGTGGCTCCCGCCTCCCAAGTCACTGGCAGGCCTGCCCCCCACACAGCGCTGTCGGCCCTACCACCGGACGGATGGGCAGCCACCAACCCGCCACTGCTTCCTGTGCCTGGGACAGGAACCCCCTGGCGCGGGTCCTTCCGCTGCCCCACAGAGCCCGTCACTGGCCCTCCAGGCCCGGAGCTGTGTTGTCTGGGTTGCAGGGTGGCGGATGTGGGGGGGACAGTCTGGGGCCAGCCAGGGCCAACACCTGGCAACCAACTTCCACGCCCTGAGAGGCACTCTCCTGGCCGCACAGCCGGCGGGGCCTGGGGCCAGAGGAGAGTTGGCAGCAGCATGCGAGGCACCTGGACAGGGAGGTGGGGGCAGCAGCAAGGGCTCAGGGGTCACAAGAGACGTTGCAGCTGTGGAGCGGGAGTGAGGGGCACAGGGCTGGGCTGGGGGGCAGGAACTGCAGGGCAGGAGTGAGGGGCACAGGGCTGGGCTGGAGGGCAGGGACTGCGGGGCGGGAGTGAGGGGCACAGGGCTGGGCTGGGGGGCAGGGACTGCGGGGCGGGAGTGAGGGGCACAGGGCTGGGCTGGGGGGCAGGGACTGCAGGGCAGGAGTGAGGGGCACAGGGCTGGGCTGGGGGGCAGGGACTGTGGGGCGGGAATGAGGGGCACTGGCAGGGCTGAGGGGGCAGGGACTGAGGGGCAGGAGTGAGGGGCACAGGGCTGGGCTGGGGGGCAGGAGTGAGGGGCACAGGGCTGGGCTGAGGGGCAGGGACTGCAGGGCAGGAGTGAGGGGCACAGGGCTGGGCTGGGGGGCAGGGACTGAGGGGGCAGGAGTGTGGGGCACATGGGCAGGGCATGGGGGGCAGGGACTGGGTGGCAGGAGTGAGGGGCACAGGGCTGGGCTGGGGGACAGGGACTGAGGGGCAGGAGTGTGGGGCACAGGGCTAGGGCATGGGGGGCAGGGCCTGCAGGGCCGGAGTGAGGGGCACAGGGCTGGGCTGGGGGACAGGGACTGAGGGGCAGGAGTGGGGGCACAGGGCTGGGCTGGGGGGCAGGGACTGCAGGGCAGGAGTGAGGGGCACAGGGCTGGGCTGGGGGGCAGGGACTGCAGGGCAGGAGTGAGGGGCACAGGGCTGGGCTGGGGGGCAGGGACTGTGGGGGGGAAAGAGGGGCACTGGCAGGGCTGGGGGGGCAGGGACTGCAGGGCAGGAGTGAGGGGCACAGGGCTGGGCTGGGGGACAGGGACTGAGGGGCAGGAGTGAGGGGCACAGGGCTGGGCTGGCAGCAGCTGGGGGGCACCGGCAGGGCTGGGGGAGCCCAGGGCTGGGCTGTCAGTATTGAGCAGAGCTGCCTGGCCCTTGGGAGGCGGGAGCAACCCTCGGCCCAGCCTGTGCCCTGGACCACGGGCTGCTCTTGTAGGTATCAGAGGAACCCAGCCAGCCTGAGCTGCGCCGCGTGTCCCAACCGCCCGTCTGCCGGCACCGAGCCGTGATCAGCAGAGAAGACCGGACACTGCACAGTGGACGTGTCTGGTATTTTCGGAAAGCTTTTACGGGACGAAAGGGCCAAATGCCGGGCTGCCCGGTTCAATGCTGGACACCTGGCAGCCCCAGCGTTTCTCCCAGTCCTCCACGCAGGGTGGGACCGGTGGCGTCGGGATCCTGGCCCGGCCCGGGGCAGTGACTGATGGAGAGCGGCTGCCCCGGGGAGCATGCTCTCACAACAGCCAGGAGGAGTCACACTCAGGCCTGGCAGCGCCGGGGGAGGGGGTTCAGGGACTCCCTGCTGCCCCCAGCCTGCTTGGGAGCCGCTCACTGGAGCAGGGCGCTGGCTTTTCCCACTGCTCCCCCCAGAATCAGTGCGAAAGGGCCCATGAGCTGGGAACCCTGGGCAGCCAGGCCCCTCCCCCAAAGGCCCCATGGAGCTAGGCCCTGCCCAGCCCCCGCGCCACAGGCGGCTCAGCCCTTGCTGCCCGGCTGCCGTGGGGCAGGCTCTGCTCATGGGGGCCCCAAAGCTGGCATCGCCAAGTGCTGCCGCTAGAGGCCATTTCCTGCCCCCCCACCCCCGCCAGTCACGGGCTACATACGCGCAGCCCCACAGGCGCCCTGGCTGGCAGGGAGCTGGTGCCGGGTGCTCAGAGGAGGCTGGAGCTGGGGGACATAAGAACATCAGAGAGGCCAGACTGGGGTCAGCCCAAAGGCCCACCCAGCCCAGTGTCCTGGCTGCCCACGGTGGCCAGTGCCAGGTGCCCCAGAGGGAGGGAACAGAACTGGGAATCCTCACCTGATCCCTCCCCTGTCACCCATTGCCAGACTGACAGAGGCCAGGGACCCTCCCTGCCCATCCTGGCTAACAGCCATTGATGGACCTAACCTCCAGGAATCTATCTAGATCTTTTTTGAACCCTTTTAAAGTTCTAGCCTTCACCACGTCCTCTGGCAAGGAGTTCCACAGGTTGACTGTGCAATGAGTGAAGAAAAACTTCCTCTTGTTTGTTTAAAACCTGCTGCCTATTACTTCATTTGGTGACCTCTAGTTCTTTCATTGTGGGAATAAGTAAATAACTTTTCCTTATTCGCTTTTTCCACCCCAGTCATGATTTTATAGACCTCTATCATATCCCCCCTTCGTCCCTCTTTTCTAAGATGAAAAGTCCCGGTCCTTGAATCTCTCTTCATATGGGACCTGTTCCAAACCCCTCATCATTTTGGTTGCTCTTTTCTGAACCTTTTCCAATGCCAAGAGATCTTTTTTGAGATGAGGTGACCACATCTGGACACAGTTGTGATGGCGTGTCGGGGAGCCCCACGACCCTGCACCCCCATCCGCAGCCTGATGAGACTCTTCACCAGCCAGTAGAGTAAAAATGGGTTTATTGCTTCTCAGAGATACAGCCCAGTATGGGCTCGATGTGGGCATAGGAGGACAGGCCGACAGCCCTGGGGGGGAGGGGTTCACAGGCCCCTGAACCCCCAATACTGTTTTTAGTCTGCTTTCTCCATGCTTCCCCACACTCAGACTGCCCCTTCTCCAAGCCACCAAATACTCGCTCCCCCCAGGTAGCCCCACCCCTTCCTTTGTTCAAACCCCTTCCCTTGGCCAGGTGAGAAGTTGCTAGGCCATGGCCTACATACCTGCCCTTAGGCACCACCCCCCTGCTGGGAACTGCACACAGACACACACACAGTCTCCACAAGCAGCATAGGCCAGCAGGAGTCACACCCAGCACAACACAGCAACCAGTGACTGCCCAACCAGAGCGGACAGCACACCCCACTGCCTCACAGCACTATTCAAGTGTGGGTGTACTGCGGTTTTATCCAGAGGCAATAAGATATTCTCTGTCTTATCCTCTGTCCCTAATTTAATGACTCCTAACATTCTATTTGCCTTTTTGACTGCTGCTGCACACTGAGGGTACGGCTACACTGGGGGCGGGGGGGGCACGTTCAGAAGAAGGTATGTAAATTGCACTCACATTTGCACATCTTCTTCTGATTCTTTTTCCAGAAGAGGCTTTTCCAATATTTGGCCCGTCTACACGGGGCTGAATGTCGGAAAAAAAACCCTCTTTTGGAAGCCCCCTATACACCTGGTTTTCCAAGGAATAAGGAGGCTTCTGAAAGAGGGTTTTTTTCCAACATTTGGCTCTGTGTAGATGGGCCAAATCTCCAAAAAGCTTCTTCTGGAAAAGGAATCAGAAGAAGATATGCAAATACGAGTGCAATTTGCATACCTTCTTCCGAGAACGAGAGAGAGAGAGAGAGAGAGAGAGAGAGAGAGAGACACACACACAGAGCGTAGCCATACCCTGAGTGGATGTTTTCAGAGAACTATCCACGCTGACTGCAAGATCTCTCTCGAGTAGTTGTAGCCAAATTAGTCTCCATCATATTGTATGTATCATTGGGATTATTTTTTCTAATGTGCATTACTCTGCATTTATCAACATTCAATTTCATTTGCCATTTCGTTGTCCAATCACTTCTCTTGGAGAGATCTTTTTGAAGCTCTTCACAGTCTGCTTTGGTCTAACTATCATGAGCAGTTTGGTACCAAATTTTGCCACTTCCCTGTTTACCCCTTTCCTGAGATCATTTATAAGTAAGTAGAATAGGATGGGTCCCAGGACAGACCCTTGGGAGACCCCGCTAGTTACCTCTCCACTCAGAAAAACTGACCATTTATTCCTACCCTTTGTTTCCTGTCTTTTAACCAGTTCTCAGTCCATGAATGGACCTCCCCTCTTATCCATGGCAACTTACTTTGCTTAAGAGCCTTTGGTGAGGGACCTTGTCAATGGCTTCCTGGAAATCTAAGTACACTAGATCCATTGGATCTTTCTTGTCCACATGTCTGTTGACCCCCGCAAAGAACTCTAGTAGATTGGTGAGGCAGGATTTCCCTTTACAGAAACCGTGTTGACTTCCCCCCAGCAAGGGTCCCTGGAGCAGCACAGGGGGAGCCAGGAGACACCCACCCCGGCAGGCACCCCTCTGCCAGCCCACACAGTTGCCCTGGTGCCTGGCCAGTCTCTTGCCCAGATACTCACCAGCAGCTGAGCAGGGACCTGGGCACCCCACTGAGCAGACCCCCCAGGGGCTGTGTGCACGGTGCCCCTCCCACAGCCATGCCCAGGAAGGGGGCGTGGAGGGCATCTCTCCTCCCAATCACCACCTGCCACCTTGCACTGCAGGGCTCCAAGCTAGAGGGCTGGCGTCGCCGTGGGGCAGGGCACCCTGAAGAGTTCCCCACCTGCCCACCAGCAACACTCCCTACAGCCAGAGCACGCACCCCTGCTGGACCCCCACCCCGCTCACTGCAGCCCAGCGCCCCCTGCTGGGCCCCCGCCCCGCTCACTGCAGCACTGCGCCCCTGCTGAGCCCCCGCCCCGCTCACTGCGGCACTGCGCCCCCTGCTGAGCCCCCGCCCCGCTCGCTGCAGCACTGTGCCCCCCTGCTGAGCCCCCGCCCCGCTCGCTGCAGCACTGCGCCCCCTGCTGAGCCCCCGCCCCGCTCGCTGCAGCACTGCGCCCCCTGCTGACCCCCGCCCCGCTCGCTGCAGCACTGCGCCCCCTGCTGACCCCCGCCCCGCTCGCTGCAGCACTGCGCCCCCTGCTGAGCCCCGCCCCGCTCGCTGCAGCACTGCGCCCCCTGCTGAGCCCCCGCCCCGCTCGCTGCAGCACTGCGCCCCCCTGCTGAGCCCCCGCCCCGCTCGCTGCAGCACTGCGCCCCCTGCTGAGCCCCCGCCCCGCTCGCTGCAGCACTGCGCCCCCTGCTGACCCCCGCCCCGCTCGCTGCAGCACTGCGCCCCCTGCTGAGCCCCCGCCCCGCTCGCTGCAGCACTGCGCCCCCTGCTGACCCCCGCCCGCTCACTGCCGCACTGCACCCCCTGCTGAGCCCCCGCCCCGCTCACTGCAGCACTGAGCCCCCTGCTGAGCCCCCGTCCCTGCTCACTGTGCCCCCTGCTGGGCCCCCGCCCCGCTCACTGCAGCACTGCGCCCCCTGCTGAGCCCCCGCCCCCTCACTGCAGCACTGCACCCCCCCCTGCTGGGCCCCCCCCGCTCACTGCAAGCACTGCACCCCCCCTGCTGGGCCCCCACCCCGCTCACTGCAGCACCGCGCGCCCCCCCCACTGGGCCCCCGCCCCGCTCACTGCAGCACCGCGCGCCCCCCCTGCTGAGCCCCCCCCGCTCACTGCAGCACCGCGCCCCCTGCTGAGCCCCCGCCCCACTCACTGCAGCACTGCGCCCCCTGCTGGGCCCCCGCCCTGCTCACTGCAGCACTGCGCTCCTAAGTACATCAGGAAGCATTTTGCCTGTGTCAGGACTGTCCCTTGGTTTGGGGTTCGCTTTTCATGTCCCTGCTCACCTGACCCTCTGCCTCATACGCCGTACCCAGCTCTGACTGCCCTGCACGTGCAGCAGGGCCCGCTCCCAATGCAGGGTCAGGCACGGGTGCATCTGCTCAGGCAAAAGGAGGGTCCCCTGGTTCAGCCTTATGCTCCCCCCCAGCCATGCACCACAGAGATGGGTAGGCACATTTCCCTGACAGGCACACAGCCTGTTTCCATGGTAACCAGCAGCAACCCCAACTCTGAGCAAGGGAGCCCCCCCGTGACATGGATGCCGCATGCCCTGCAGCCACCCACCCCCTGCTCTGGGCAGCCCAGACCCCTCCCCCCACAGGGCCAGCAAACAGCCCCAATGATCCCCATCACATCAGGGAAATGACACTGGGCCTGGTTGCCATGGAAACAAGAGAGCCTGCTTATCCTGTTTGGTACCCATGGAGCCCCGGCTGTATCTGGACATTTTTCTGTGCACCGTGTTTGTGTGTCACCAATACCTGTACCCAGGGCTTTGCCTCCCCCGGTGCCCTCGTCTGCCTCCCCGTACGCCCCTGCCCACCTCCCAATGTACCCACAGCCCCCTGCCTCCCCCTCCCTGCCCGCCACCCCCCGTACCCACAGCCCCCTGCCTCCTCCATGCCACCCCCTCCCTGCCCGCCTCCCCCATGCACCCACCGCCCCCTGCCTCCCCCTTCCTGCTCGCCTCCCCCCTGCACCCACAGTCACCTGCCTCCCCGCACCGTGTACCCGTGTGCTGCGCGAGCGGGAGTGGTGCCCCCGAGGGGCACAGGGCAAAGAAGGCTGGAGGCCCTGAGATGCGCCGTCCCGGTGGCGGAGGGGCGGACCCCCAGGAGAGAGGAGGCTCCCTGAGAAGGGGCTGTCGCACTGGAGGAGGGAGCCGCCCGGGGACCAACAGTCCAAGCGTGGGCAGGAGCTGCGAGGCCGTGACAGGCGGCGCAGCTGGGGCCAGGGGACAAGGCTCCCTCCTGGCCCTGGCTTCACGTGGGCCCAGAAGACGCTGCCAGGTCCCGCAGCCCCTAGGCACAGGGAGGCTCCGTGCAGCGCCCCCTCCCCCGCGTGCTGGGCCGGTTCCATGGGAACTGCAACCCATGGGAGCCAGACCCCAAGCCACTGCCCCAGCCTGGCCCCCCTCCTGCACCCCACGGCCCCAGCCCACCCCTCGGAGCCCAACCTCCTACCCCAGCCCGGAGCCTTCCCACACCCTGAACCCCTCCCTTCTGGCCCCTCCCGGAGTCTTCCCCCCACAGCTGGAGCCCACCCTCTGCCCCACCTGGTGACACAGAGGGAGGGAGGCAGAGCCTCAGAGAAGGGGCGGGGCAGCAGGCAGGACGAGCTGTCCCACTCCAAGTGCAGGAGCAGAGCCCCGCTGCTGAGTCCGGCAGGAGCGCAGGTGCGGAAACCTGCACGGGGCAGCCTGGTGCAATGTTTTTGCCAAATAGAAACGCAGGGAGGGAAACAGCCCGGGGGGGGGGGGCGGAGCTATGGGTCTGGACCAAGGGGCAGCAGCACAGCTGTTGTGGGGGAACCCAGGGCTGGGATAACTCTGTAGGTTGGCATAGAGGAGCACTGGAAGATCCAGGGGGTGGGTGCCCAGGCTGTAGGTTGGCACTGGGAGGCACTGGCTGAGCTGGGGGTGGGTGCCCGGGCTGTGGGTTGGCACTGGGGGGCACCGGCTGAGCCGGGGGGGGTGGGTGCCTGGGCTGTAGGGTGGCACTGAGAGGCACCGGCAGAGCAGGGGGTGGGTGCCCGGGCTGTAGGTTGGCACTGAGGGGCACTGGCAGAGCCGGGGGGGGGGGTGCCTGGGCTGTAGGGTGGCACTGAGAGGCACCGGCAGAGCAGGGGGTGGGTGCCCGGGCTGTAGGGTGGCACTGGGAGGCACTGGCAGAGCCGGGGGGTGGGTGCCCGGGCTGTAGGGTGGCACAGAGGCACCGGCAGAGCAGGGGGTGGGTGCCCGGGCTGTAGGGTGGCACTGGGGGGCACTGGCAAAGCCGGGGGGTGGGTGCCAGGGCTGTAGGGTGGCACTGGGGGGCACCAGCAGAGTAGGGGGTGGGTGCCCGGGCTGTAGGGTGGCACTGAGAGGCACCGGCAGAGCAGGGGGTGGGTGCCCGGGCTGTAGGGTGGCACTGGGGGGCACCGGCAGAGCTGTGCACAGCAGCAGACTGCAGCTGGCTCTAGATCCCAGCTGGGCAGTTTCTCTCTAGGTACAGGAGGGGCCCACGGTCCCTCGTGCTTGGCACCAGGGAACAGCCCCTGCTCCAGCCCCGCCCCGCCGGGAGGAGGGGTCCTACACAGGCTTGGGCCATGCAGCCGCCCAGCTGCTTGCGTCAGTGCAGTGGAACAGCAGCGCCTCCCCTTGGGCCCTCTGCCAGGGGCTGCCACATGTTCTGGGGGCCTGAGCTGCTGCCCAGGAAAGCTGGCGAGCCGTTGCTCCCCTTGCCACAGAGGACAGGCCAAGAGGCAGTAGGGTCCAATGGCTGCACAGCAGAGAGAGAGGAAATCTCAGGGAAACGGCCCAGCTGTGAGAACAGGAGGCCCATGGGACAGATGCCTGGGGAGGGCACCGCAGCTCCTTCCCTGGAGGTTCAGAGGAGGCTGGAGCCACCTGTGTGGGATGGTTAGGACACAACAGACCCGGCATCCCGGCAGGCGTTAGAGCCCATGGCCCTTGCCAGCCCCTCTAGCCCAAATGGGTGCAGGGCAAAGCCCTGCCCGGCCCGGGCACAGGTGTCAGCCCTGGCGCTGCCCGCAGCAGCCAGCAGAGGGCTAACCCTGCCCACATTTAACCCAGGATGCAGGCTTCTAGCCTCAGCTGCTGGGGGGGGGGGCGAGATAGGCCTGTCCCCCCCCCAGCAGCTGGGCCCAAGACAGCACCCCCCCCCTCCAACCAGCCAGGAACCAGCAATGCAGCTCCAGCAAGCAAGGTCCCCTGCCCCAGCCTCCACATCCTGCCCCGTCCCTTGGCACCCAACGCTTAGCACTGACTTCCCTTCTGCTCCCAGCCCTACCACTGAGGCCACGGCCCCCTTCGCGCTGCCCCAGCCACGGGCGCCATCGGGGTGCTGGGCAGGGCTGTGTTGCTAACCCCAGCCCTGCTGGGGCTCCGGTCCCCCCTCTGTCCCGTTACTGGATTGTAATAGGAGCAGGCAGACCGTTGTTGCCCCACGGGGTGTGTTTTAAGGATGTTAATTTGCAGTTAATTGACTAGTCGAGTAGTTGATGGAATTTCCCTCGACTACCTGCCTGTCCGCATTCCTCCTTGGAAATGTACAAGAGCCCCGCTGGCCCCACTGAGGCCCTTGTACATTTCCAAGGGGGAATGGGGAACTCGGCGGGCAGCCCAGGGCCGGTGGGAAGTCCCGACTCCGGGCTGCACACGGGAGCCAGTTTTGATGCGTACAAGAGTCCCCAGCGGGAGCTCGTGTGCATTCCAAAGCGGAAGCGCAGCATGGAGCCTGGGGCCAGAGGGAGACTCAGAGTCAGGGAGGGGGTTGCTCAGTGACTGGCTATTCTGTTTGGACGAGGGGCCTAGAGCGTGGCCCATACGGGCCCGAGGGAGAGGGCCGGGAGCCGCAGACCAGCGGGGAGCCCCCGGTTGTCAGCATAGGAAGGCCCCGGGCAGGGGAGGCGATCTCGTGACCCGCTCCAGTTTGGGAGGTGCCGTCCCTCAGGAGACGAGGGATTTCCCTCCGCACGGGCCAGGGGAGAGGCCCTGGGGCGCCTCCGTCTTGTCTTCACTCCCGCCGGCCGCTCCAGAAGCCCCTTGGCTAGGGACAGAGGCGGGAAGGGTCTGTCGAGCCAGCCCGGCACAGGGCGAGCTCCAGAGACTAGTGAGCCGGCAGCTCGTTCCCTCTCTGCTCCGAGCCTGCCCCAGGGCCGTGGGCATGGGCTGTGCAATGCGCTGGCCTTCCCCAGCCTCCTCTCAGCCTTCCCCTTCTGTTAGGAATAAACCTTTCCTGCTCCACGCCAGAGGACCGGCCCGGCGGGCTCCTTGGGGAAAGGTCTGCGGGAAAAACTGACCTGGGACTGGGGCTGGCCCTTTGGGACTGGGAGAACCTGTTCGGATGTGGGGGGATGGGTTATAACCTCTCCCCTGTGTGGGGAGGGGCTGGGGGGCACAGGGAGCGCTGGGATGTCTGAGGGGAGGTGGGGGATAACATCTCCCCTGTGTGAGGGGGGGCTGGGTGGGGAACAGGGAGCACTGGGGTGTCTGAGGGGAGGTGGGGGGGATGGGTTATAACCTCTCCCCTGTGTAAGGAGGGGCTGGGGGGGCACAGGGAGCGCTGGGGTGTGTGAGGGGAGGTGGGGGACGGGTTATAACCTCTCACCTGTGTAATGGGGCACTGGGGGGCACAGGGAGCGCTGGGGTGTCTGAGGGGAGGTGGGGGATGGGTTATAACCTCTCCCCTGTGTAACGAAGGGGCTGGGGGACACAGGGAGCGCTGGGGTGTCTGAGAGGAGGTGGGGGATGGGTTGCTGTGACGTAGTGGGGGGGGCTGTCTGCTCTGTGACCCGGGGTCCCCCTGTGCTGTGATGGGAGATTCTCACTGACTCTCCCAAATGTGGATTAACCCAGACACCCAGGCTCAGCTTCCCAGGGAGAGACAAAGGGAGGAAGGCGGAGACCGGCTGGGGGCAGGGCTGGAGGAGAGTTGGGAGTTTCTGGCTGGTATCATGGAGGAAGCAGCCTAAGGAAGGGGCTGGGATTTAGGGGCCCAGTCTCCCCCATCTCAAGGGGGGCTGAGGCATCCTAGGCCTGCCCTGTAACCAGATGACATCTGTGCTGGGCTGTATCCCGGAGAAGCAATAAACTCCCTCTATTCTACTGGCTGGTGGAGTCTGTTCGTGCCATTACGGGGGTGCAGGAAACGGGGAAACCCCGACGTGCCGTCACAGTGGTGTCAGGGGTGGGATGCACTGCACCCCGCGGATGGAGCTCCCAGCAGCAAGTGACAAGGCGCAGTAGAAGCAAGGGCCTTAGAGCCAGGCGTGCTGGAGACAGAGCGAAGCAGTTCCTGGGAATCATGGGGCGCTGCAGCACTAGACTGGTGAGTCTGCACCGAGGGGACCAGCGGGGAGATGGCCTACGCCCCACTCCTGAAGGCAGAGCTGGTGAAGCTGCGCAGAGAGAGGGGCTTGCCCATGCGGAACGCAACCAAGGCCCAGCTGATTGCCCGGCTGGAAGAGAATGACCAGTCACGGGGCCGGGATCCTGTCCCAGTGGGGAGCAGCCAGACCCCCCCGTGAGAGCGTGTCAGGCTCTGAGGGGGGGCGGAGCACTGGAGCCCACCGGAGAGACGGGACAGCCTCCCAGGGGAACCCTGTAAACCATAGTCTGCCCAGAGGAGGGTCCAACCCAGCGGAGCTGCGGTGGCTGGAGATCCAGCTGCAGATGAAGGAATTGGAAGTACAGGACCGAGAGAGGCAGCGACAGGATGAGTTGGCCATGGCAGAGCGGAGAAGCAGTAGGGCCCCGGCTGCGCTGAATGCGGAGGGGCCCCAGGGTCCTGGGGCGGCCAGACACTTGGAGAAGCTCGTGGTGGCCCAATTGAAGGATGTGGGTGACATAGACGGGTTCCTCAGCTCCTTTGAGAGGGCCTGTGGACTGCAACAGGTCCCCCCAGCTGACTGGCTGCAGGAGCTCATCCCTGCACTGAACCAGGAGGCTGCCGGGGTGCTCAATCAGCTGGAAGACCTACAGCCAGGGGATTACAACTGAGTCAAGGAGGCCCTGCTGCACAAGTTCAGGCTGACCCCCGAGATGTACAGGAAAAGTTCCAGGGGGTACAGAAGGAGCCAAGGGAGACCTATGTGGATATGGCCTCCCGCCTGGCGCAATACCGCCGCAAGTGGGTGTCTGGAGTCAGAGCCCAGACCACAGAGGACCTGCTCAAGCTGCTCATGATGGAGCAGTTCTATGAAGCCTCCACACCCAGCCTGAGGCTGTGGCTCAAAGACCGAAGTCCGGAGAACCCCAGGAGGCTGGCAGACGAGTTCACAGAGAGCCGGTCCGGGTGTGAACAGGAGTCCCAGAGAGAGAGGGAATCGCACAGAGAGCGGTTCTCGGCTGAGCTATGGAGAGAGTCATCTATGAGGCGAGCCCAAGAGACAAGGACCAGTCATCTGCGCCCCAGAGAACCAGCCAGGGCCTGGACAGAGCTGGCCCAAAGGAGCCCGCAGGACCTAACTTGCCATCGCTGTGGGCAAAAAGGCCACAAGAGGGATCAGTGCACCAGGCACCAAGACCTGGGATTTCCCAGGGTTAACTGGCTGGGGCTGGAGGAAGGGCAGGCTGCCGCAGAGTCAGGGGCCGGCAGGCAAACCTCAGCTCAGAGTGGGGGGGAGGATGCTCAGTGCACCTCCCCTGGGAGGTCTGACCCTCTGGATGCGGATTTCTCCGTGTACCGGGTGGGGGCAGGGTGGCCCCTGTGGAGCGACTGCCTCGTGCCCCCGCAGGTGGATGGCAGGGAGGTGACGGGCTACTGGGACACGGGGGCGGAGGTGACGCTGGCCCAGCCCGAGGTAGTCGCCCCAGACCACATGGTACCTAACACTCAGCTGTCCCTGAGGGGCATAGACAGGACCCCGTTTAAGGTGCCCGTAGCCTGGGTGCATCTGAAATGGGGGGCCAAGCAGGGCCCCAAGGAGGTGGGGGTGCACTGGCACTTGCCCATGGAGGTGCTGATGGGGGTGACCTAGAGGAGTGGCCAGACGGACCCCATAGGACCCTGGTCACCGCCCGTAGCCAGAGCCAGCGAGGGGCTGGCGACCCTGACCCAGGGGAGGGCTCCCTGCCGGGGGCTCAGGGCCCCATCCCAGGGGACGCGGGCTGTACTCAGGCTGGGACCCCGGACCTAGGCAAGGGCGGGGAACAGGTCCCGATCCCTGCCCCAGCGGCTGAATTCCAGGCTGCGGTGCAGGCAGATCCCTCCTTGCGGAGGCTGAGGGACCAGGCTGGCCTCTGTGCAGCTCAGCCCCTGGGGGGAGGAGGCCAGGAGAGATTCCTGTGAGAGAGGGGATTCCTGTTCCGGGAATGGCTTCCCCCCAGGAAGGTGAGGGCATGGGGGGGGGGGTCCAGCGGTAGCTGGTCGTCCCCCAAAGGTATCGCCTCAAGCTGCTGTATTTGGCCCACGATGTCCCCTTTGCGGGCCACCGGGGGATCCGGCGCACCCGGCTGAGGCTGCTTCAACACTTCTACTGGCCAGGGATATTTGCGGCCGTGCAGCGGTACTGCTGGTCCTGCAACTCCTGCCAAAGGGGCGGGAAGGCCCAAGATGGGAGGAAAGCTGCTTGGGGGCCCCTACCCCGTATAGAGGAGCGGCTCCGGAAGGCAGCAATAGAGATAGTGGGGCCTGTCGGCCAGGCGACCCGCACGGGGAACAAATACATCCTGATAGCCGTGGATACGGCCACCCACTGCCCTGGGGCCATGGCTCTGCCCTCTAGCGAGGCAGCACGGTGGCAGACACACTGCTGGCCCTTTTCAGCAGGGTGGGGTTCCCCAAGGAGGTCCTCACGGACTAGGGATCCCACTTCATGTCGGTCCTGCTCCGGTGCTTATGGAAGTAGCGCGGGGCCCAGCTCACCTGGACCCCAACGTTTGGCGCCCGGCCCAGTGGGCTGGTGGGGAGGTTCATGGGGACCCTCAAGCAGATGCTGGAGGCCCTTATGCTCTGGCACCCGCAGGACTAGTACAAGTACCTGTCCCACCTGCTGTCTGCACAGGGGGAGGCACCCCGAGGGTCTGCCAGGCTCTCCCGGACCGAGCCGGGGTGCAGAAGGGGGTAGGACCCCCTGGGCTTGCTGAGAGAGTTATGGGAGGGGAAGACCTCCCTGGATGGAGCGTCGGGGGTGTAAGACGTCTTGGCTTTCCAGGAAAGGCTCGCTGGGCTCATGGCCCCAGCCAGAGAGACCCGGGCCAGAGCTCAAGGGCAGTGGCAGGGCTGGTACGGTCATCAAAGACAGGCCCGTGCCGGCCCCCCCGGAGCTGTGCAGCAACGGGACAGGGGGGAGCCGGCTCCTGCAGGGCATCGCCGCAGCCAGCCCGAGCCAAGGGGAGCCAATGTCACCGCGGCGGCTTTCCCGGGCAGGGGTCCCGAACTTCCCTTGGTCACAAGCAGAGTGACCCTGCTCAGTTTGCTCTCGGAGGGGGGACAGCTGTGACGTAGTGGGGGGGCTGTCTGCTCTGTGACCCGGGGTCCCCCTGCGATGTGATGGGAGATTCTCACTGACTCTCCCAAATGTGGATTAACCCAGACACCCAGGCTCAGCCTCCCAGGGAGAGACAAACGGAGGAAGGCAGAGACCAGCACCTGACTGGGGGTCAGGACTGGAGGAGAGTTGGGAGTTTCTGGCTGGTATCATGGAGGAAGCAGCCTAAGGAAGGGGCTGGGATTTTAGGGGCCCAGTCTCCCCCATCTCAAGGGGGGCTGAGGCATCCTAGGCCCAGTTCCTGTAACCAGATGACATCTGTGCTGTGCTGTATCCTGGAGAAGCAATAAACTCCCTCTATTCTACTGGCTGGCGGAGTCTGTTCAGGCCATTACAGGGGTGCAGGAGTCGAGGGAACCCCGACGTGCCGCCACAGTTATAACCTCTCCCCTGTGTGAGGTGGGGCTGGGGGGGCACAGGGAGCACTGGGGTGTGTGAGGGAGGTGGGGGGATGGGTTATAACCTCTCCCCTGTGTGAGGGGGGGCTGGGGGGCACAGGGAGCACTGGGGTGTGTGAGGGGAGGTGGGGGGATGGGTTATAACCTCTCCCCTGTGTAAGGGGGGCTGGGGGGGCACAGGGAGCACTGGGGTGTGTGAGGGAGGTGGGGGGATGGGTTATAACCTCTCCCCTGTGTGAGGTGGGGCTGGGGGGGGCACAGGGAGCACTGGGGTGTGTGAGGGGATGTGGGGGGTGGGTTATAACCTCTCCCCTGTGTGAGGGGGGCTGGGGGGGCACAGGGAGCACTGGGGTGTGTGAGGGGAGGTGGGGGATGGGTTATAACCTCTCCCCTGTGTGAGGGGGGTTGGGGGGGCACAGGGAGCACTGGGGTGTGTGAGGGGATTTGCTTGTGCAACTCTGTGCTGGCCAGAGCGGCAGCTGGAGTGCTTGGTGGGGCTGGTTTCATGCTGCGAGGTAGTGGGGCCGCATTCAGGGTGGCTTTGTTGTGCTGTGTGAGTCCCGTTGCTCTGTGCTGCTCCGCAGTGACTGTGTGAGTGGGTGTGTGTGTGCGCACGCAGTCCCAGTGGGGGATGGGGTCCCGGGGGAGAACTCCTGAGGGGAGGCCCGTAGGGAATGGCCCAGGCTGGCCTGTCCCCTGACCCCGGGGGGAAGATGCAGGCAGTGATGGTCAGTTACCACCTGGGGCCTGGGAATCTGAACAGGGAGGGGGCGGGGCTGCCTGGGGGCTGGGTTTAATTTTTCGGCTGGCTGGGGGAAGAGGGGAATCTAGCTTGCTTGGGGGGCTGGGCAGGGGTCCAGAGCCCTGGCCCTGGGCCCTGCTCTCCCAGGCTGTGCTGTGCTGACTGCTCCTGGATCCTGTAACCACAAGTCTGAGCTAGGCTGTGTCCCTAGGAAGCAATAAACCTGTTCCATCTGCCGCCTAAGAGTCCCGACTGACTGGGGGCGCAGGGCCTGGGGACTCCCCCACACCCCGTGACAGGTGCCCCATAGAGGAGGAACCCAGTGTGGGGTTGTAAGTAGCCCTTTGTCTGAGCCGTGTGCCCAGATTTCAGCTCTGAGCGTTACGCTTGTAGGAAGCACACGGGATCTTTTCCGGGATAAAAGGCCACACGCCGCATACGACCCTCTAAGCACGTCACATAAACCACGGGAAACTCTGTGGCCCACAAGTGCTGCCCCACACTCGGGATGTGAAGAGGCGGGTATTGAACTAATCCAGCAGTCGCTAGGCAGCCAGCTGAGTTCTGGCTCACGCCAGGTCCAGGGCCAAACCCCGCTGCGGCTCTGCAATGTAGAAGGCAATAGGAGTCGGGCAACCCCTGCCCCCCAGCACTGCCTCTAACGGGGGGGAGGGGCAGGTGGCACCATGGAGACGATGCTGGGGGGGAACCGGCTTTGAAGCTGGCTCGCCCAGCACCGGCTCCTGCTCCCCCCCTTGCTGCCTGAAACAGAGGCAGGACGGGAAGCGAGCGGTCGGCTGGATGACCTGGTAAGCTGACTACACCCTTACCTCCCTACCCCAGACCACCTGTGTTATTACCCCTCCCGCCACACTGCTCTGAGTGACTCCCCAGGCGTGGGGCAGGCCCCCAGCGGGGCTGGCACCTTCTGGCCTCTCAGACAGTCCCCAGGGCGTCTCTGTAACCAGCGCGACCTGCGCCGTGGCCAGGCTAGAGCCTGCTGCACTTAGGGGTCACTGACAGCCCGGGGGGTCCATGGGCCACACAACATGAGCCGCACCCCTCCCCCATCTGGAGCCCTAGAGGCCCCCAGCACAGCCCCACGCAGCTCGCGCGTCTCTGTGCTCGGAGCCCCGGCCCTGCCGCACGGGCCAGGCTCAGCAGCTCCCTGCCGGTCTCCTGCCAGGCGCCCTTGCCGAGGACAAACTCCCGGCCTGTGCCATGGGCAGGATGCTGCCTAGCTTGGGTTTCTCAGATCGATACGGCTCCGGTGATTGCCGGATGTGCAGCCAGGAGCCCTGTGCTCTGCGCCGCACAGCGCTGGGGATCTGCTGCGCTCCAGCCCCAGGGCCAGAGCCAGGCAGGCCCCGGGGGGTCAGCAGCCCCTGCACCCAGGGGCCACAGGCAGGAGCTGGCAGGCCCCACTCTGGCCCAGCTGGGCTGGATCCTGCCACACTGGGTGAGCCTGGCCAAGACCCTGCCCTTTGCTGCCGCCTGCCTCACCCTCTGGCTGGGGGCAAAGCGGGGAACGGGCTCCCCGCCCGGCATGTGTCACGCCAAGCTCCCTGGAGAGCTGCCCCCAACGCCCTGCGGCTCAGGCGCCCGGAGAACTGGGACGTCCCACGGGCACGGACAGCCCTGGCCTCACCCCTGTGGGCACGCAGCGCCAGGACCCCCAGCCACCGGCGCTGCGCCCCAGGCGGTGCTCTGCTCCCACAGACGGGGCACGCCCCCAGCGGCCGGGCCATGGCTGCTACCCCACGCGTGGGGCTGGAAGGCCAAGTCCCACAAGTGAAGAGCGGGGGGGGGGGGGGCACGGCGCAGGCTGCGGGGAGAAATCCACGTGCGGCCCCGTCTCGGGGCGGCTGCCTCCCAGTCCGCGCTCAGGACAGGGCCGGGGAGCCGGGGTGCCCCAGAACCCCACCCCGCACAGCCCTCGGGCCGGTGCCCATCCCGGCTCCCCCCCAATTCGGGGCCCCCACGTCGGCCGGCGCCCTGCTCCCCTGGAGAGAGCCTGGCGCGCCCAGCCCCCCACGGGCCCCCCCTTCACTCACAGCAGCAACTTCTGCTGCAAGCCCCCGGCCAGGGGCAGGGGCAGGGCCAGGCGCACGCCCCGGCCTCCAGCGGCTCCTCTGGGACGCGGTGCCCACGCCCCCCCGCTCCAGGGCGGCCGAAGCCCCCGCCCGGCACCGCCTGGCCCTGCAGCGGGAGGCTCCTGCAGGTCCCCGGAGCATCCCGGCCCCGCCCCGGCTCGGCACTGCCCGCGGGCGCCGCGCACCACCCTACCTTTGCCGTCTGCTCCGGAGGGGCGGCCGGGCGGGGCCCCTTGCGGGGCGGCAGCTCCATGGAGCGCGGGGGCCGCCTCCTCCCGGGGCAGGGCCGTGACCGTGAACCTCTGGCTCATGCCCCGGCCGTGGCAGGGGCGCCTCGCCCGCTCCCGCCGCCTGTCTCCACAAGTGTCTGCCAGCGGCACCGGCTGCAGGAGACAGAGCGGCCCCCCCTCCGCCGGCTGCCTAGCCCGGTCCTAGTGCCCTCCCGCTGCCTCGCACAGCCGGCCCCGGCCCCCCCGGGACCCGGCTCCCCGGCCGGAGCCAAGCCGCGCTCGCCCAGGCGCCGGCTGCCCTGCGGACCAGCCCGGGTGTCGGGCTCTGGAGCAGGAGCTGCTGCATGGCGCCCCCGGGGCCTCCAGTGTGCAGTGACCCACGGCTGGAGCGTCCCCGCCAGACAACGCTGCAGGGCCAGGCAGTGGTGGGGCAGTGCAGCTGGAGGGGGCAGTGATGGGCGCAGTGCAGCTAGAGGGGGTAATGGCGGGCCAGTGCAGCTGGAGGGGGCAGTGTCGGGCGCAGTGCAGCTGGAGGGGGCAGTGATGGGCGCAGTCCAGCTAGAGGGGGTAATGGCGGGCCAGTGCAGCTGGAGGGGGCAGTGTCGGGCGCAGTGCAGCTGGAGGGGGCAGTGATGGGCGCAGTCCAGCTAGAGGGGGTAATGGCGGGCCAGTGCAGCTGGAGGGGGCAGTGTCGGGCGCAGTGCAGCTGGAGGGGGCAGTGGCGGGGCAGTGCAGCTGGAGGGGGCAATGGCAGGCCAGTGCAGCTGGAGGGGGCAGTGGTGGGGCAGTGCAGCTGGGGGGGGGCAGGGAGGAGGAGAGGAGGCCAGAAGGGCAGTGATGGTGCAAGGGGCCAGTGGGGAGGGTCCAATGAGCCAGCTCAGGGGCTTCCCCAGCCCGGGGCACACTGGCTGCTCCCAGTTCACTTTGTCCCTGGGGGGGGGCCGCGCACGGGGCTTGCTGGGAAGGTGGCCGCCGGGCCTGGGCCCAGAGCCAGGGGCAGCTCTGGGAACCCAGTGCTCAGCACAGCCGCAGCAGCACCCCCCACCCCCGCTGGGCCCGAGGGCGAGGTTAATGGCAGCCGGGTGGGGGCTGAGGCCAGCGTGGCCAGGAGCCCTGGGCAGGCTGGAGGAAGCCAGGGGGAGGGGGCAGCCGCATGAGGCAGAATCTGTCTCCATGGCGATGCAGTGTGACCCCAGCCCAGCTCTGGTAGCAGGGTCCCATAAAGGGCCTTTGCAAGTCCCACAGCAGCGTGGGGGGGACTCCACAGGATGGGGGGCAGGGCCTTGCAGCCAGGACCGAGCCGAGCGGCTGCACGGCCGACAGGGGACACAGGCTGGCGGGTCTCTACCCCAGAGCCAAGCGGGTGAGACCTCCCAGGCCCACGGGGGACACAGCAGCACCTGGATTCTGTGTCCCCCAAGCCCTTCCCTTCTCAGCCTTATCCTCTCCCCCACCCAGCTGCCCCAGGGTCTGGCACTGCCCCAGGACCGCCCTGCACAGCTTGGAGCCCCGCCTTCCACTGAGAACCAGGATCAGACTCCCCCAAACTGCCCCCGCCCCGGCCTGGCCCAGCACCATTGCAGCATTAACAAGACTCAGCACAAGGGCTGGGCCTGGGGCCAAAGCTGAGCCCACTGGCTTCCTGCTGAAGGTGGCTGCACAACCCCACAACTGACCCCTCCAGCTGCTCACGCTGGACCCCGCTCACAGCTCCCATGGTCCTGGAGCACATCGGACCCAGCTCCAGAGGGTGCGAGGGAGGGACGTGTGGCTGGGGCAGTGCTGGGTGCATGGCTGCACAACTCTGATGCATATGCAAATCACATCAGCCCTCAACTTTCCCTATCACCAATATGGGAGCCAGAGACTCCCATTTGCTCCCACTGGCCAGGAACCACGACCAATAGGAGCTGCGGGGGTCATGAGGACAGAACACTGAGCCTCCCTGTGCCAAGGTTTAGGACCCCGCACCCAACCCCCTGCCCCACCCAGGAGGTCCCTCCCGCACCCAGACTCCCTCCTGGAGCCTGCACCTCTCACACCCCAACCCCCTGCCCCAGCCCTGAGCCCCCTGTGTACCCCAAACTCCTATACCCCACCCCAGAGCATGCACCCCAGCCAAAGACCCCATCCCAGTGGCATAGCTAGCATGAAAAACGTGGGCCCCACAACTTTGGGTGGGCAGGCAATGACAAGAGGGAAGGAGAAGGGGTAGGATGGATTGGGGCTGTCTGGGGCCTGTGACGGTGCGTTGGGGAGCCCCCAACCCTGCACCCCATCCGCAGCCAGGTGTGACTCTCAGCCGGCCAGTCGAGTAGAAGGTTTTATTGGTGCTCAGGGACACAGCGCAGCGCAGTTTCTGTGTTCACATAAGCTCCAAGAGCAGACACCGTCTTCCTCTCGGGGACAGGGGCACGCGGCCCCTTTATCCCCCTTCCTGCTCTCAGTCCCCTCCCCCCATCCTAGCCCTGCCAAGACTCACCCCAATCCTAGGTCCTACCCCCCAGCCTGGTCACAATCCCCACCTATATCCCTTTGGGAACAGAGCTGATATCTTCTCAGGCTGGCCCATAGGTGTCTATGGCCGATACACACTTGGAGTGAGTCATTGGGAATCCCACAATACAGACAAAACTGAAAACAACAACCAGTGCGCTGGTCGCACTTTACAGACTAACAAAACGTGTCGATGGGATCATGAGCTTTCATGGGCACAGCCCACTTCTTCAGATGACCGGAGTGCAGGATGTCCAGGACCAAAATAAATAGGGGAGAAGGGAGGGGGGCTGGAAAAAGGAAAAGATGGGGGGAGAGGGGGACAAGAAGAGGCAGTGGGTAAAAAACCATATCAAGGGGAAAGCTGAACTGGAATGTAATAGGGAAAACAAATAGTTTCTAAGTCCCTAAAGGCTGGATACTCAAAAGAGGCAGATAAGAACCAAGCAGACAGCACCCTCCCTACATCACAGCGCCCTTCCCTATGAGGCACCAAACCAGCCCCACTGAGCACGTCTGCTGCCACCCTGGCCAGCAAGAAGTTACACAAGCAAATCCCCTCACACACCCCAGCACTCCCTGTGCCCCCCCAACCCCACCTCACACAGGTGAGAGGTTATAACCCATCCCCCACCTCCTCCCAGACACCCCAGCACTCCCTGTGCCCCCCCCCCAGCCCCACCTTCCACAGGGGAGAGGTTATAACCCATCCCCCACCTCCCCTCACACACCCCAGCGCTCCCTGTGCCCCCCAGCCCCACCTTCCACAGGGGAGAGGTTATAACCCACCCCCCACCTCCCCTCAGACACCCCAGCGCTCCCTGTGCCCCCCCAGCCCCTCCTTACACAGGGGAGAGGTTATAACCCATCCCCCCACCTCCCCTCACATACTCCAGTGCTTCCTGTGCCCCCCCAGCCCCCCTCACACAGGGGAGAGGTTATAACCCATCCCCCGCCTCCCCTCAGACACCCCAGCGCTCCCTGTGCCCCCCCAGCCCCTCCTTACACAGGGGAGAGGTTATAACCCATCCCCCGCCTCCCCTCAGACACCCCAGTGCTCCCTGTGCCCCCCCAGCCCCTCCTTACACAGGGGAGAGGTTATAACCCATCCCCCGCCTCCCCTCAGACACCCCAGCGCTCCCTGTGCCCCCCCAACCCCACCTCACACAGGGGAGAGGTTATAACCCATCCCCCACCTCCCCTCACACACCCCAGTGTTCCCTGTGCCCCCCCAGCCCCTCCTTACACAGGGGAGAGGTTATAACCCATCCCCCGCCTCCCCTCAGACACCCCAGCGCTCCCTGTGCCCCCCCAGCCCCCCTCACACAGGGGAGAGGTTATAACCCATCCCCCACCTCCCCACACAGGGGAGAGGTTATAACCCATCCCCCACCTCCCCTCACACACCCCAGCGCTCCCTGTGCCCCCCCAGCCCCACCTCACACAGGGGAGAGGTTATAACCCATCCCCCGCCTCCCCTCAGACACCCCAGCGCTCCCTGTGCCCCCCCAGCCCCTCCTTACACAGGGGAGAGGTTATAACCCATCCCCCGCCTCCCCTCAGACACCCCAGTGCTCCCTGTGCCCCCCCAGCCCCTCCTTACACAGGGGAGAGGTTATAACCCATCCCCCGCCTCCCCTCAGACACCCCAGCGCTCCCTGTGCCCCCCCAACCCCACCTCACACAGGGGAGAGGTTATAACCCATCCCCCCACCTCCCCTCAGACACCCCAGCGCTCCCTGTGCCCCCCCAGCCCCCCCTCACACTGGGGAGAGGTTATAACCCATCCCCCGCCTCCCCTCAGACACCCCAGCGCTCCCTGTGCCCCCCCAGCCCCCCTCACACAGGGGAGAGGTTATAACCCATCCCCCGCCTCCCCTCAGACACCCCAGCGCTCCCTGTGCCCCCCCAGCCCCTCCTTACACAGGGGAGAGGTTATAACCCATCCCCCGCCTCCCCTCAGACACCCCAGTGCTCCCTGTGCCCCCCCAGCCCCTCCTTACACAGGGGAGAGGTTATAACCCATCCCCCACCTCCCCTCACACACCCCAGTGTTCCCTGTGCCCCCCCAGCCCCTCCTTACACAGGGGAGAGGTTATAACCCATCCCCCACCTCCCCTCAGACACCCCAGCGCTCCCTGTGCCCCCCCAGCCCCCCTCACACAGGGGAGAGGTTATAACCCATCCCCCACCTCCCCTCACACACCCCAGCGCTCCCTGTGCCCCCCCAGCCCCACCTCACACAGGGGAGAGGTTATAACCCATCCCCCGCCTCCCCTCAGACACCCCAGTGCTCCCTGTGGCCCCCCAACCCCACCTCACACAGGGGAGAGGTTATAACCCATCCCCCACCTCCCCTCACACACCCCAGTGTTCCCTGTGCCCCCCCAGCCCCTCCTTACGCAGGGGAGAGGTTATAACCCATCCCCCACCTCCCCTCAGACACCCCAGCGCTCCCTGTGCCCCCCCAGCCCCCCTCACACAGGGGAGAGGTTATAACCCATCCCCCACCTCCCCTCACACACCCCAGCGCTCCCTGTGCCCCCCCAGCCCCACCTCACACAGGGGAGAGGTTGTAACCCATCCCCCACCTCCCCTCAGACATCCCAGCGCTCCCTGTGCCCCCCAGCCCCTCCCCACACAGGGGAGAGGTTATAACCCATCCCCCCACATCCGAACAGGTTCTCCCAGTCCCAAAGGGCCAGCCCCAGTCCCAGGTCAGTTTTTCCCGCAGACCTTTCCCCAAGGAGCCCGCCGGGCCGGTCCTCTGGCGTGGAGCAGGAAAGGTTTATTCCTAACAGAAGGGGAAGGCTGAGAGGAGGCTGGGGAAGGCCAGCGCATTGCACAGCCCATGCCCACGGCCCTGGGGCAGGCTCGGAGCAGAGAGGGAACGAGCTGCCGGCTCACTAGTCTCTGGAGCTCGCCCTGTGCCGGGCTGGCTCGACAGACCCTTCCCGCCTCTGTCCCTAGCCAAGGGGCTTCTGGAGCGGCCGGCGGGAGTGAAGACAAGACGGAGGCGCCCCAGGGCCTCTCCCCTGGCCCGTGCGGAGGGAAATCCCTCGTCTCCTGAGGGACGGCACCTCCCAGAAGGGGGTTTGTCACATGAACAAGTCACCTGCCCATGTGTCCTGTTGGATAAGTGGCCTTGGGGTTCCCAGCAGAATTCCTCAGATGTGATTTGGCAACACCTACGCCCATTGTCAGGCAAGTGCTGGAAGTCGCTGGACTCTCCGCCCTGCACGGTAGGAGGGTGCAGCCTGCCCATGGCTCTCGGCAGCAAAGCTTTGAAATCCCAGCGCAGAGCCAGTCCTGAGAACGTCACTCGCAAACACCAGCCAGGCGTGGGAATAGCAGAGACAGGCCCTGCCGAGCATCGGCCTTGTCGGCTCCTCCCCAGGCCTCTTGGCCCAGAACACTGGGTTCTGCACAGTCACCTCAAAACCCAGCCACGTTGCTGGGCGGCCAGGCAGAGCGGGGCAGGTGCTGGGGCTGGGGAGAGGCAGGCTGGGGGTGTGGGGACCTGGGTGCTAAGTGGGTGGGTCACGGCCCACTCGTGGTAACCCCTGCCTCACCTCCCTCCAGTGCCCCAACCTCTGCCTCAGCCCAGTGAAAATGAGTGAGGCTGGGGGACAGTGACAGAGGGAGGGGAAGGGGCAGGGCCTCAGAGAAGGGGTTTGACCATGGGACTCTGTTCCGGGCACAAGGATTGTTAGGAACAGATGGGATCCACCTAACCAAGAGAGGAAGGAGTATCTTTGTGGGCAGACTTGCAAACCTAGTGAGGAGGCTTTAAACTAGGTTCGTTGGGGATGGTGACCAAAGCCCTGAGGTCAGTGAGGAAGTTGGACACTGGGAAGAATCACAAGGTGGAACGAGCAACAAAGGAGGACCCCTGATTCGGATGGAGAAGGCAGGACGATCAACTGGTTATCTAAGGTGTTTGTACACCAATGCGAGAAGCCTGGGAAACAAACAGGAAGAATTAGAAGCCCTGGCCCAGTCAAAGAACTAGGATTTGATTGGAATGACGGAGACTTGGTGGGATGACTCGCATGACTGGAGCACTGTCATGGAAGGGTATAAACTGTTCAGGAAGAACAGGCGGGGGAGAAAAGGAGGAGGAGTTGCATTGTATGTGAGAGAGCAGTATGATTGCTCGGAGCTCCAGTATTTAGAGGGAGAAAAGACTGTTGAGAGTCTATAGGTTAAGTTTAGAAGTGGAAGCAACAGCAGTGATGTTGTGGTTGGTGTCTGCTATAGACCGCCGGATCAGGTGGATGAGGTAGACAAGGCTTTCTTCGGACAACTGAGAGAAGCTTCCAGATCGCAGGCCCTGGTTCTTATCGGGGACTTTAATCACCCTGACATCTGTTGGGAGACCAATACGGCAGTACACAGACAATCCAGGAAGTTTTTGGAGAATGTTGGGGATAACTTCTTGGTACAAGTGCTGAAGGAACCGACCAGGGGCCATGCACAGCTTGACCTGCTGCTCACAAACAGGGAGGAACTAGTAGGGGAAGTAGAGGTGGGTGACAACCTGGAAAGCAGTGATCATGAGATGGTAGACTTCAGGATCCTGACCAAAGGAAGAAACCTTCCCAATGCGCAGCAAGAAAAGCAAATATGGTAGGCGACCGGATTGGCTTACCGGGGACATCCATGGTGAGCTAAAACACGAAAAGGAAGCTTACAAGAAGTGGAAACTTGGACAGATGACTAGGGAGGAGTATAAATATATTGCTTGAGAATGCAGGGGAGTTATCAGGAAGGCAAAAGCGCAATTGGAATTGCAGCTAGCAAGGGATGTGAAGGGGAACAAGAAAGGTTTCTACAGTCATGTTCGCAATAAGAGGGTGATTAGAGAGAGTGTGAGTCCCTCACTGGATGAGGAAGGTAACCTAGTGACAGATGATGTGGGAAAAGCTGAAGTACTCAATGCTTTCTTTGCCTCTGTCTTCACGGACAAGGGCAGCTCCCAGACAAATGCACTAGGCAATGCAGTATGGGAAGGAAGTGGACAGCCCTCGGTGGGGGAAAAAACAAGTTAGGAACTATTTAGAAAAGCTAAACATACACAAATCCATTGGCCCGGATTTAATGCATCTGAGGGTACTGAGGGAGTTGGTAAATGTCATTGCGGAGCCTTTGGCCATTATCTTTGAAAACTCGTGGAGATGGGGAGAGATCCCGGATGACTGGAAAAAGGCAAATGTAGTGCCCATCTTTCAAAAAGGGAAGAAGGACAATCCAGGAAACTACAGACCGGTCAGCCTTACTTCAGTCCCTGAAAAATCATGGAGGGGATCCTCAAGGAATCCATTTTGAAGCAGTTGGAAAAGGGGAAAGTGATCAGGAATAGTCAACATGGATTCACAAAGGGCAAGTTGTGGCTGACCAATCTGATTAGCTTCTATGATGAGGTAACTGGCTCTGTGGACATGGGAAAGTCAGTGGATGTGATATACCTTGACTTTAGCAAGGCTTTTGATACGGCCTCCCACAATATTCTTGCCACCAAGTTAAGGGAGTATGGGTTGGATAAATGGACTGTAAGATGGATAGAAAGCTGGCTAGACTGTCGGACCCAGCGGGTAGCGATCAACGGCTCGATGTCAGGATGGCGGTCGGTTTCTAGCGGAGTGCCCCAAGGATCTGTTCTGGGACTGGTTTTGTTCAACATCTTTATTAATGACCTGGATGAGTGGATGGATTGCACCCTCAGCAAGTTTGCAGATGACACTAAGCTAGGGGGAGAGGTGGAGATGCTGGAGGGCAGGGAGAGGGTCCAGAGTAACCTGGACAGATTAGAGGATTGAGCCAAAAGAAATCTGATGAGGTTCAACACGGACAAGTGCAGAGTCCTGCACTTGGGATGGAAGAATCCCAAGCATTGTTACAGGCTGGGGACCAACCAGCTAAGTAGCAGTTTGGCAGAAAAGGCCCCGGGGATTACAGTGGATGAGAAGCTGGATATTAGGTTGCATTAGGAGGAGCGCTGCCAGCAGATCCAGAGAAGTGATTATTCCCCTTTATTCGGCTCTGGTGAGGGCACATCTGGAATATTGTGTCCAGTTCTGGCCCCTGCCTACATAGAGGATGTGGACGCATTGGAGAGGGTCCATCGGAGGGCGACCAAAATGATTAGGGGGCTGGAGCACATGAGGAGAGGCTGAGGGATTTGGGTTTGTTTAGTCTGCAGAAGAGAAGAGTGAGGGGGGATTTGAGAGCAGCCTTCAACTTCCTGAAGGGGGGTTCCAAAGAGGCTGGAGAGAGGCTGTTCTCAGTGGGGGCAGATGGCAGAACAAGGAGCAATGGGCTCAAGTTGCAGTGGGGGAGGTCTAGGTTGGATATTAGGAAAAACTATTTCCCTAGGAGGGTGGTGAAGCTCTGGGATGGGTTCCCTAGGGAGGGGGTGGAATCTCCACCCCTAGAGGTGTTTAAGTCTCGGCTTGACAAAGCCCTGGCTGGGTTGATTTAGTTGGGATTGGTCCTGCCTTGGGCAGAGGGTTGGACTTGATGACCTCCTGAGGTCTCTTCCAGCTCTGTGATTCTAAGGGGTGGGGCAGGGTGGGGTTCAGAGCAGGGGTGGGGCAGGGCCTCAGAGCAGCCTCCCACGGTGGGGGGGCACAGAGCTGAGAGGACAGGCCCGGCAGCCCCAGGAGACACTCCCACTTGGCAGGGCCTCTCCAGGTGCCCCTGCCCGCCCGCCTCCCGGGGCAGACAGAGCAGCGCTGCAGGCCGGGTTTCTCCAGGATTCTCTTTATTAAAAACGTGCCTGGTACAAAACTGGCAGGCTGGGCAGCAGGAGAGAGCGAGGCCTGAGCCCAGCCGCCGTCATGGCCCATGGACCTGCCAGGCCCGGCGCACAGGCAGACAGACAGACACAGTGTTGCTCACAGCAGTTTGCACCAGGCAAACCTCTCGGAGCAGCCCCTGCGGGGCCAGGGGCGACCAGATACAGTGTCCCGCTCCCCCCACCATGGGGCTCCGGCGCCAGGCACAGCTGGCACTACAGGACCAGCATGTTACAGCCCCAGAGCGGTCGCCCAGTCCCAGCCGGGTGAGATTCGCTGTCCTCACAGCTGCTGCCCACAGTCTCTGGAAAGCAGGGCCCTGCCCTGACGGACCCGCCTGGAGCTGAGGGAGGCCCTGGGCAGAGATTCCATGTGCCAACGTCTCCACCGCCCTACTGGCCTTGGCTGCCACATAGGAACAAAACAGCAAACACAAAGAGTCTGCAGGCAGGAAGAATCGCTGGCGGGGAGAGGTGCTGGCGGGGAGAGTCGCTGGTTGGGGTTGGCGCTGGTCGGGGTTGGCGCTGGTCCGGGGAGAGTCGCTGGTCGGGGTTGGTGCTGGTCGGGGTTGGCGCTGGTCCGGGGAGAGTCGCTGGTCGGGGTTGGCGCTGGTCGGGGTTGGTGCTGGTCGGGGTTGGCGCTGGTCCAGGGAGAGGCGCTGACGGGGAGAGGCGCTGGTCGGGGTTGGTGCTGGTCGGGGCCGGCGCTGGTGCAGGGGAAGCCGTCTAGGCCCTACTGCTCCGGGCAGTTCAGGATGTCGTACTTCACATAGCCCACCTGCTCCACCTGGTAGCGCGGGGTCATGCGCCAGTAGAAGCGGTCCTGGCAGAAGTGGTACTTCCCTGGGCCGGGGAGGAAGGCGGAGGGGAGGGGTTAGCAGGAAGGAGGGGCCGTGGGCTCTGAAGAAGCCAGGCGCAGTCCCAGCTCTGGCCATGCTGAGGCGCTGCCGGCTCAGCGCAGGGCCCCAGAGAACGTGCTGGTGCGGCTAACGAGGCCGGCAATGAGGCCCACATGCGAGCCCGGCCCAGGTCCTGCACCCTGCTGGCCCCAGCCAAAGGGGCCCCAGAGACCAGCCCCTCCTGGCCCCCCTCTGCTCTGGAGGGCATGGGCCAGGACAGCCCCGGCAGGAGCAGGCGCGGGGTGGAGAGCGACGCAGCTCTCAGGCAGAGAGGGGGCTCTCCCCTGCCCCGGCCCCTGGCACCAGCTTTTCCTTCCAGGGCCAGGGTGCTCAGAGTTGGGGGTGGAGGTAGGGAGAGGCCCTAGAGCTGCAGGACTGGCCTGGGCCCAGGCACAGGGCCTGGTGGGCTACGGGCTGTGCCCGGGTGCCAGGGAGGGCTCCCTGCCGCAGGCCCGTCTTGGCCCAGAGAGCGGCCCCGTGAGGAGCCCAGCGCCCGGCTCACCTTGGTACAGGAAGACGGTGTGGGCATTGAGGGGCACACCGGCGAAGGTGTCATCGGTGAGGCGCGGGTAGCCCTTGTCCACCTTCTGCACCTTCACGTCCAGCCTGCCAGCAGAAGAGCAGCGCTGACTCCGGCACTCACAGACCCGGAGCTGGGCCCCCGCAGCAGCGGATTCCCTGGACCCGATTGTCGCCCTGCCCCCACTGGCCCTGCCCCCCACCCCCACATCACTGCCCTGCCCCACCAAACCTGCACCGACCCCCCCCATCACTGCCCCGCCAAACCTGCCCCACCCCACCAAACCTGCACCCCTCCATCACTGCACCGCCCCACCAAACCTGCACTGACACTCCTCCCCCCGTCACGGCCACGCCGCCACCAAACCTGCACCGACACTCCCCCTTCTGTCACTGCAACGCCCCCACCAAACCTGCACCGACACTCCCCCTTCTGTCACTGCAACGCCCCCACCAAACCTGCACCGACACTCCCCCTCCGTCACTGCCCTGTCTTCATCGGCCGTGCCCTGGGGCACCCACTCACCTCCAGTACTTCTCCCCACTGAAGAGCAGCACCTTGCTGTTCCCCCTCTGCAGGGCCCCCGAGATCCGCTCAGCCTCCTTCCTGATGCCCAGCTTCTCGACCCCACGGGGGCCCACCACGCTCCTGCCCGTGTAGACCCAGAACCGCCGGCCTGCAGCAGAGACAGCGCTAGCTAGGGAGCAGCACCCCGAGCTCCGGCAGGAGCCAGCGAGCCCCCAAGGGAGCAGAGCGGCAGGGCAGGGAGCTGCACCCCGAGCTGGGAAGGGCCAGGCCCGTCTGCCAGGCACTAGAGAGCAACCCCTGGGCTCTCCCCAGCTCCAGGGGCCCAGGGCTCCAGGGAGCAGGCCGGTCGTGCCTCAGGCTGAGGTGCTGACTGGCCCCTCGTGCAGCCCCTGGTCATGCGGCAGGGCAGGGTGAGTGGGAGAGGCAGCGGGCGTGTACTGGGCTGGGAGGGCGCCGATCCTCACCAGAGAAGAAGTAGAGCTTCTTGGTGAGCGTGTCCTGGAAGGCGGCGTCGATGAGGGCCGGGAGGGCTGGCCACGTGGCCGAGGTCCGGAACGGGCCCTGGATGGCCCCCTTCCGGGCGACCGAGCTCTTCCAGTAGTTCCTGAGGGCACAAGATTACAGCGTCGAGCTGGCTGCACGAGGGGGCCCCCAGTGGCCCCCCCCAAGCACCCTGCCACGTTCGGCTCCACTGCAGCGCCCAGCGGGATCGCACTCCAGGTCCAGGGGGCCCACGTCCCCGTCCCACCAGCTCCCTGCACTAGGAGGGCGACTCCAGGATTCACTGCTCATGTAGCTGCCGTGCCCCCCGCCCGGCTGGGATCTGCCACAGTCCCTGCAGGGCACGCGGCCCGGCGCGCTCACCCGCCCTTGAAGAAATGCAGCTCGCCGTTGATTTCGGTGATGGCGTCGAAGGACTTTACTTTGCAGGGGTCACTGCTGGGGTCCACGGGGCCGGGCTCAGTGGGCAGGGGGGCGTCGTCCTCCGTGCTCACGTCAGACTCTGCCGTGGTGACGGTGTCCTCGGCTTGCGTGGGGGACTGGCCAGGGACGTCTGGCGCCTGGGTGGGTGGCTTAGGTGCAGGGGGCTTGGGACCAGAGCCCTGGCCTGGAAAACAGGAAGGAACATGAGGCCAAAGCAGCCGGCGAGGGGCCCCAGGGACCCCAGAAGGACAGGCCAGCGCAGCTGGGACGGCCCCTTGCAGGCGGTGAGCTAGAGGCCTCACTCCTGGGGCCACCACGTGGGTCACGCTGCCAGCCCTGTGGGCGTGGAACAGGCCTGCCTGGAGCAGTGCGCCCGGCACCCCATTCCTGCAGCTGGCACCCCCTGGACAAGGAGGGGCAGGGAGGTCCCAGAGCCCCAGGCACAGCCCCTGGGCCTGCCACTAGCCCACTCCCCTCCCACCTGCAGCACGCAGGGCTGCCGTAGAAACTGGAATCTCCATGGATCCTGCTGGAAGCACTGAGGGGTGACACGGGCAAGTCGGGGCCATTTCTCTTTCCCACGGCCCTGCCCTGCCGCCCAGCCCCGCCCCTGGCCCCGCCCACAGGCCTGCCCTGCCGCCCAGCCCCGCCCCTGGCCCCGCCCACAGGCCTGCCCTGCCGCCCAGCCCCGCCCCTGGCCCCGCCCACAGGCCTGCCCTGCCGCCCAGCCCCGCCCCTGGCCCCGCCCCGGCCCCGCCCACAGGCCTGCCCTGCCGCCCAGCCCCGCCCACAGGCCTGCCCTGCCGCCCAGCCCCGCCCCTGGCCCCGCCCACAGGCCTGCCCTCCTGCCCTGCCACCCAGCCCCTCTCCTGGTCCCCCCCCCCCGCTGCCCCGCCCTGCCTGCCTGTGCACAGGGCTCCTGCTCACCATAGAGGAACTGGATGCCCCTGACGTCATCGGGGTGCAGCTGGAAGTCCTGGATGTAGCTGTACATGGGGTACATCAGGGCCTCGCGGACGCTCGAGTGGTCCAAGCCCAGAGCGTGGCCGAACTCATGGGCAGCAACCAGGAAGATGCTGTAACCTGGAACCCGGGAATAGTGTCAGGACCCAGTCAGCCCTGCCTAGCCCCGGGGGTCTGACCCCCCACCCAGCCAGCCCTGCCTAGCCCCGGGGGTCTGACCCCCCCGCCTCCAGCCAGCCCTGCCTAGCCCCGGGGGTCTGACCCCCCTGCCTCCAGCCAGCCCTGCCTAGCTCCGGGGGTCTGACCCCCCTCCAGCCAGCCCTGCCTAGCCCCGGGGGTCTGACCCCCCCGCCTCCAGCCAGCCCTGCCTAGCCCCGGGGGTCTGACCCCCCCGCCTCCAGCCAGCCCTGCCTAGCCCCTGGGCTCTGACCCCCCTCCAGCCAGCCCTGCCTAGCCCCAGGGCTCTGACCCCCCTCCAGCCAGCCCTGCCTAGCCCAGGGGGTCTGACCCCCCACCCAGCCAGCCCTGCCTAGCCCCGGGGGTCTGACCCCCCTCCAGCCAGCCCTGCCTAGCCCCAGGGCTCTGACCCCCCTCCAGCCAGCCCTGCCTAGCCCAGGGGGTCTGACCTCCCCCTCCAGCCAGCCCTGCCTAGCCCTGGGGGTATGACCCCGCCTCCAGCCAGCCCTGCCTAGTCCCCGGGCTCTGACCCCCCACCCAGCCAGCCCTGCCTAGCCCCGGGGGTCTGACCCCCCCCTCCAGCCAATCCAGCATTGCAGTCCAGCAAGCCCCTGGCCAGCCCCCACAGGGAGCGGGAATGCAGCAGACGGGCTGAGGCCAAGGCCAGGGCCAGGGGGAGCGGTGGGGCCGGTGGTACCTTGGTCGGGGCAGAAGCCCCACTTGTGATCAGTGTCGTAGTTGCTGGTGGTGGCGCACCAGAGCTTCCCGTCCTGCCGGCCCTCGCTGGTGCAGGCGTCGTAGGTCTGGCCCAGGAAGGTGAAGGGGAACGCGCAGGGGTCGCCCTGGGAGTTCCCGCCAATCACAGCTGTGTCTGCAGCACAAACCAGCAGTGTTGTCTTCAAGTTGTCATTGTCAAGTCCAAGTCGAGTCTCAAGTCACTACAGTTCAAGTCTCGAGTCGAGTCTCAAGTCCGTAACGTCACTTTCGAGTCAAGTCCCAAGTCGAGTCTCAAGTCTTAATTTGAAAAAGGTCAGGTCACTTTTGTACAAGCCTCAATAGCAGCATTTTCGGACAATTGTTTCACCAAGTCGATTTAACAAAATTCGCAGGTCTCAAGTCGAGTCTCAAGTCACAAACAATGAACCCGAGTCGAGTCTCAAGTCAAGTCACCTAGGCAACTTAAGTCGGACTCGAGTCAACAACTCTGCAAACCAGCCTGGTGAGCCGGACTCCAGCCCCCTGGCAGGGGAGCAGCGCAAGGAGACGCCCACTGGGGCAGCAGCCCCTGCAGACACAGACTCCCTGGGGCCCCAGCGGGTAGAGGGCTCAGAGTGGGGGCAGGCAGCGAGGGCCTTGCTTCTGAGGAGTCTGGGGCCAGCCCAGCTTGGGCACTTGCCCCTAGAAAGCACTCTCCTGCCCAACAGGCCCTGGGCAAGGGAGCCAAGGCCAGCAAGTGGCAGGGGACGTCAGCTGGGTGTGAATGAAGCAGCAGCTCCCAAAGCCAGTCCCCTCTCGGGATCCCTCTGCAGCTGGCCGGGGTGGTGCGAGCAGCCACAACAGAGCCCATGGGAGGCAGCTGGAGCCACCCGCTGGGCCGAGGGCCTTTGCTGGCAGCCGGAGCCAAGGGAGGGGTGGGCCCAGACAGGCTGGAGAACCAGACCAGTTGCAGGGCTGGAAGAGGCCCCTGGGGCAGCTGGGGAAAGCAGCCGGCCTCAGTGGTGCCCAAGGGCAGAGACTCCCGCAGGCGGTGACAGGGCTAGTGCGGAGGGACCCACCCTCGCCCCGGAGCCCAGTACCTCGGTTGGGGCAGAACCCGTATTTCTTGTCCTGGTCGAAGCTGGCGGTGGTAGCGCACCAGCGGTAGCCGTCGGAGCGCCCGTCTGTGGTGCAGGCGGAGTAGGACTTGTCCTGGAAGGTGAAGGGGAAGTGGCAGGCGGCCCCGTCGCTGTTGCCATCGTAGGTGTAGAGAACTACCCGGGAGAGAGGGAGCTGGAACGTCTCTGCCAGCCGGGCTCTGGCCTCCCACCCCCCAGCGCCGGGAGCCTCCACCCGCCCCCCTCCCAGCCTGGGCCCCGCTGGCCCAGCCCTCACTCACGCTCGCTGGGGCAGAAGCCGTAGACCTTGTCCTTGTCGAAGCTGGCGGTGGTGGCGCACCAGGGCAGGCCGTCGGAGCGCCCGTCCGCGGTGCAGGTGGAGTAGGAGCGGCCCTCGAAGATGAAGGGGAAGTGGCAGGCGGCCCCGTTGGCGTTGCCGAAGCTGGTTTTCACCACTGGGCAGGAGAGAGGAGGGCGGTTCAGGGGCTGCGGGCAGTGCCGGGGTGGGTGGGGTCCCACTGGGCAGCAGCCCTGGGTCTGGCCTTACCTATCCCTGTTCCCAGCGTCCAGAACTCGTCGTCGTCGAAGTGGGCATCTCCCTGGATCCCTTTGCCAGGGGGGAACGCGTGGGCCAGGAGCCCATCCTTCCCGTCAAAGGGGTACCCGTCGCCGTGCTCTGGAGAGACACCCCGCCCTGTCAGCCAGGGCCCTGCTCCGCGCCCCGCCAGGCTGGCGCCAGCGAGCCCCTGCCACCCAGGCAGCCTCCCTGCCCATCGCCCGTGGCTCACCCTGGGTGCCAAACTGGATCATGATGTCGGCCTCGCCGCTGCGCAGCTGGGTGAAGGTGAGCGGGGTCACCTCGCTCCACACCTTGAAAGCTCGCTCAAAGGCGTCGTCTATCACCGCCGCGTCCAGGTCTGGGGAGTAGTTCACCACCCTGTGGGGGGCACAGGGTCAGACCCCCCACCGAACCGGGCAGGGGCGGCGCTGCCCCCCTGGGACTGCAAAGCCCAGGTCGGCCAGGCTGGCAGCCAAGGCCCCTCCGGGCGTGGCAGATTGGCCAGCGCTGGGCTCCGGGCAGGGGGCAGCTATAAAACCAGGCCAGCTCCCCCGCCCCGCCCCGCCCCGCCCCGCCGGGGCGCCCAGCTGGGATCTCCTGGGGACTCACCGGTAAGTGAGGTCGTGGTGCTCCCACTTGAGGTCCCCTTCGAAGGTGAGGAAGTGGCCCACATCGGGGACGCCGCAGCGAGGGGCCCGCATGGCCTCCAGCGTGCTGGCATCCAGCTCGCCTGTCTCCTCCAGGCCCAGCTGCTTCTGCATCCTCCTGAGTGCCTTGGCCAGGGACACCTGCCTGCTGCGGGTCTCGGCCCCCGGCTCCGCGTAGCCGAAGCGCTGCAGGTAGCGCTGAGCGAGGAGAGACAGTCAGGGTGGCTGGCCAGCTGGGAAAGTGCCCCCCCCAGCCCAAGGAGACGCCAGCTCTGCCCCGAGGACACGCGCCTCCCGCTGAGTGCAGGCAGGGGGCAGCCCTCCCCCTGCTCCCCCAGCCAGGGCCCGGGGGAGACAGCGCCGCCACCGCGGGGGCACTGGGCCAGCTCCTCACCTCGGCCAGCTGCCAGTTCGTCAGGTTACTGACCAGCTCCCCGGGGAAGGTGATCAGTGCCCGGGGCTGGGACTGGAGTGGTGCGGCCCAGCAGCTCAGGGCCAGGAGCCCCACGGCAAGTGGGGCCAGGAGGGCAAGCCCCATGGCGAGGCAGTGGCTGAGGTCCCTGGGCTGGCTCTGGCGCTGGCTCTGGCGCTGGCTCTGGCGCTGGTGCCCGGCTGCTCTGCCACTCTGTGCAGCACCCAGCTGCTGGCTCCTATTTATGCTGGGACGTGAGTCAGAGGCAGCCCGCAGGTGACGAAATGCTCACTCAGGCCTGGGGCTGCTCAGCCCTTAACTATTGCAACACCTTGTTTACCAACCACAGGCGCAGGCAGCGGGACATCCTGTGAGGCAAGAGTCCGGTGGAGAGGCTGGCCTGGCCCCTCCACGTGCGCCGTGCCAGGGCCGTGCCGGGCCGGGCCAGGCTGGAGAGCACCCCAGCCCCAGCAGCAATGCCCAGAGGTCGCTTCCTCCCCAGGCCCCAGCACTGGGGCACTCAGCCTGGGAAGCCACCACCATGCTTTGCTGCCTGGCCCTGGTTCTCCCAAGGGGCTGGGGGCAGCACGTCCCCCTCAGGCCCTGTGGGACTCGGGGCTGGCCGGGGCGGCTGCAGGGCCAGCTCTGCTCAGTGGTGTAAACGGGCCGAGAAGCAGAGCCAGCCGAGCACACTGGGGCAGGGTAGCCTGAGCTGGCACCGCAGCGGTAGCGCTGCCTAGAGTGGGACCTTCAGAGCCCCCGTGCAAAGCCAAACCCACCCGAAAGCTGGCCTGTCAGGGCAGCACCAGGGACAGCTTGTGGGGCAAGTCTGGGGTCCTTGGGTGCTGGGCTCCCCGGCCAGCGCCCCGCTGTGGGACAGTGTGTGGTGACACTGTACACAGGCACCTCGAGATGCCCGTCTTGCCCAGCCACTGGCTTTCAGCCTCAGCCAGAACCAGCCGCCTCAGGGGACGGAGCCGCTCCCCCGTGCCAGGAGCTGGGGCCCTGTAGGAAAGGGGCTGGAGGCCCAGGCTGGAGCTGGTGCTTTGGGTGCAGGGAGGGGAGCTGCTCACACATGTGCTGCACCATTGTAGAGCCGCCGGGGCAGCCGACCCCCAAGGAAAATCCCAAGGCGCATGGCTCAGGCCCGGCCTCCTGTGTCACCAGCGTGGGGCTGGCTGCTGGCTCAGCGCCTCAGTCGGGCAGGAAGGCCAGGGCCAGGCAGGCCGGTCACTCGGGGTGTGAGCCGCAACCAGCCTCCCGCCCAGGGCTAGCACCAGGCCCGCTTTGGGCACGTCACTTTCCCTTGGTCATTTCACCTGCAGAGAACGTGTCCTGCACTCCCCCTGCCCTGGCCCGACTGGCCCGGCCCCATGTCCTGCCCTGCCGGCTCATGACACTAGCCCCCTGCCCCCCTGCACTCACCTGACTGACCCCGGCCCCATGCCCTTCCCTGCCGGTTTGTGATGCTAGCCCCCTACTCCCCCCACCCTGGCCCAACTGGCCCCGGCCCCATGTCCTGCCCTGCCGGCTCATGGCACTAGGCCCCCCCCCCCCGCACTGCTCAGACTCAGTGGTTGTACTGAGAAGTACTGCACGGTAATACGGACTCTACAAGGGGCATCGGGGGCCAGGAGGGAGCAACCCAGATTCTGCTTTGTTGCCCAGAGGGGTCCCTGGCTGTGGGGCTGGGCAGGCTGGCTCTGTTCTCGCGCCAGTTTGTGAGGGTCCCTTGCTCCATCCCGCCTTGGGAGTAGGAGCCCAGGCCCCACCTGCCAGCCCTGTGTCCCCTGGACCTGGCTCTGCCATAGACCAAAGGCTCCTGGAAAGTCTCCCCCAGCCTCAGCCCCCTCAGGCCTGCGTGGGGCTGGTCCTGCCTTTCAGCAGGGGAGCCCCGCAGAGCCGGACAGCATGGGGGAGCCGTGCTGTGCCCACAGCCCACCCGCCTCGGCTGATGGGTCTGAGCCTCACCCTGCAAGGGCCAGTAGCTTACAGCGGTGCCAGGCCTGGCTGGCACCGGGCACTGCCGGGGGCGGGAGCTCATTACCCACTGGGGCTGCAATCAGCCAGCTGGCTTCCCCATTCACCCGCCCCCGAGGAATGACCCCCCTGTGGGCCGGGGGGACCGTGGCAGCAGGCGTCTGCCCCCACAAGCCAAGGGCTGCTCCCTGTGTGCCAAGGAGCCAGGGTCATTGCAGGGGTCTGGGCTCCCTGGCAATTCATAGCTGCCCCCCAGAGGAAGCTGCTCCTGGCAAGGAAGCCTCCCCCTCCAAACGCAGCCTGGGAAGCGGGGCTGAGAAAAGAGCGATTGCTTCACCTCACGCCACAGCCTGCATGATGGGCAGGAAGTTACTAAGCCGATGAAGAAAACCCTCCTTGAATCACAGCTCTGCACACGCCTGCCAGCCCCCCCGGAGGAAGTGAGGAGTTTGGGGGGCTCAAAGGGGGGTGTTGCATACAGGGGGGTGCTCAGTGCCCGGAAGTTACTGGTTCAATGTGATGGGGGTGGCGGGGGGGAGAGTTTGTTGTGTCAGAGAACAGCCCAGAGTTGGAGTCGTGGTGTCTGGGACCCTGGTGACCCCGGCCCTGCTCAGAGGACAGGGCCAGTTCTGGCCAGAGACAGACAAGGGGCTGCCGAGAGGGACCCCGGCAACCGGCCCAGCTGGTCCCAGCGAGGGGAGAACATTGGACGGGGAGGGGGGGAGAAGAGGGGCCCAGGCGACCCTCTTACCTGGGGAGAAGACAATGGCGGGGGAGGGGCTGTTGTGGGGGATATTGGAGGGAAACTGGGGCTGTTTTTTGGGGACTGAGAGCAGAGCAGGCAGGACTCAGCTGGCTGCAGGGAGACTGACGTGGGGCTGAGGGCCCAGGCCCACTGGCCTGAGGGATCCTTTGCTGTGTTCAGAGCTCAATAAACCTCCTGTTTGGTGCTGGCTGGGAGTCGCTCTGCTCTAGAGAACAGGGGGGCACCGTTCCCTCTGGGAGTGGAGGTCCCGGGGGCCAGAGGGAGGGGACTCCCCGAGGGGCTCACGGCGGAGGCAGGCAGCTGGAGGCCCTGAGAGGCACCGTCCCGGAGGCGGAGGGCTGGACCCCCCAGGTGAGAGTGGCCCCCCAAGAGAGGGTTGCCGCACTGGAGTGGGCTCCCTGCGAAGGGGCTGTCGCACTGGAGAGGGGGGTTCCGCCCAGGAGCCGAAGGGCCAAGTGTGGGCACGACCTGAGAGCCGTGACACCCCCGCACTCAGCACCTACAGGCCCAGGGGCTTGGCAGAGATCCCAGCCCAGGGACCCCCACGCTCCACAGCCCGGGGAGCAGCTGGGGGGAGGGCGCTCCCTGGGCTGGGAACCCGGCTTCCCAGGACACAGCCCAGATGCAAACGGGCCACAAGGGGGGAGCCAAATTTCACCTCGCGATGTGCCCGGTGGCACTCGCTGGGCACCTGGTGCAGAACCCTGCACCCCCCCCAGTCCTTCCACGAGGCCAGCCCGGATGGCAAAGCCTCCTAGAAAAGTCCTGGCCCCGAGGCCAGGCCCCCCGGGGGCGGTTCCACAGCTGGGCTACCCAGGCCAGACCCGCTGGCACCTGCTTTGGATCCCCTCCCCTGACGTGCCAGCGTGGGGCAGGCACCTGTGCTCCAGCACTGTAACCCTTCCCGCTGGGCCAGCCCTGGCCCCCTCCGTTCCAGCAGGCCCTGCCCTGGCCAGCGGGGAGCCCCATGGGGAGTGGGCAGACGCTGCCTCGGTGGCTGTCAGAGCCTCCGATCCATGGGGCAGGCCGCCCCAGCCCTGTGTTCTGGGGTCCACACCAGCAGCGCCCCCCAACAGGACTATGGACAGGACTTGCGGGGCGCAGGTGGCCTGGGGGCCTGGCATGGTCAGGGAGCAGCACTCACCGTGGCAACAGGAGCCAGAGTGACCCAACAGGCAGCTCTGCTCTACTCCACCCTGCCCCACTGCCACCCCCAGCCCCTGCGCTGCCCTGCCCCACGGCAGCAAGCGAGTGCCCCGCTCCCCGAGTGCTGCAGGGCTCAGGGAAGCCAGCCGGGGCTGGCAATGCCCAGGTCATGTAGCTTGGGGCAGGGGCTTCAGGCAAGGGCTGCAAGGGGGGCGGGATGAGGCGAGAAGAGGCGGGGTGACCCAGCCCCTGCCCCAGCATGGGAGCAGCCTGAGGCCCTTGGCGGGGCAGGCAGCAGGGCTGGGGTGGTATCTGAAGGAGGCCTGGGGCAGAGGGCTGGCACGAGCAATGCCAGCCTCGCACACCTCTGGCCAGGGCAGCCCGAGCCTCCCCCGGCCAGCTGCTCCATGAGTCACGGCCAGGCTCCTGCAGCTTCGCCTGGCATCCGCGCCAGGCCTGGGGATTTTCGGGTGACTCCCTGGAGCCAGACAAGGGAAGGGAAACCGCCCCCTCTGTCTGGAGCCAGCACACCTCCACGCAGGGCACCGGCGGGGAGTCCCAGCCCCCAGGCCAGGCCAGGCCCAGGCCCAGGCCCAGCTCCACAGGCAGCCAGCAGCTACCTGCCCGGGCAGCCCAGGCCCCACGGGGGCCAGGCCTGGGAGGTACTCAGTATCAGCAGGCAAAGGAGCTGCAGGGAGAGCAGCGGGGCCAGACGCGAGGGGCTGCAGGCAGGTCTCCGGCCACGGACAGGTTTGTGCAGCCTGAGCTGCCTCCGGACCTGCACCCAGAGCCTGGGAGCGAGGCCCCTGCCCGAAGGCGAGGCCGGAGGCCAGCTGGGGGCAGGAGAATGGCTCAGCCCAAGAGCACCCAGGGCTGGGTGCAGGGAGCCTGCTTGGGCCTGGGACTTGCAGGAGCCCAGGCCACCAGAGAAGCGGCACAGCTCCCCTTCCCGCCGTGCGTCAGCCAAAAGGGGAAGCCGCCTGCATCAGCTGCCCACCAGTCTCTTACTCACAGCCAGGTCTTCCTGTCAGACAGGCTGGGGAAGCCCCTTCCCTTCTGCAGGACAGATGCCCAGCTAGGCCCAATGGCCAGTTCCTGGCAGAGCGTGGTGCCTCAGGAGCCCACGGCTGAGCAAGCACCCCCCAAGCTCCCCTGGAGGCACAGGGTCCCAGCCAGGGCAGCCAGCCTGGCACGGGATGGGCCCTGGAGCAGCATGGGAGGGAAACTGAGGCGTGAGGTCACCTGGGCAGGGAACACCCCGGGGAGGCTGCACGTGGTCCAGGGGGACCCAGTGGGGGCAGCGTTATCTGAGTCGGGGATAGCCTCCCACCAAGGCCAACCTGAGCCAGCTCTGCTGGCCCTAGGGGAGGTGGCGGTCAAGGAAGCACTGCGGGCTGGGCTGTGCTGGGTTCTGCTCCGCGCGGTCACGTTCTCTGCATGGGCCTGGCTCTGCATGTGGCAGATCCACCTGGGCTGGAACGGTTTCCTCCAGGCAAGCCCCGCAGCTCCATCCCAGCCCTAGGCTGGAGCTTGGGGCCTGCAGCCCCCGGAGCCCTGTGAGCAAGTCCCATGGAGACAGGCCCTGGGCAGACACGTGCAGGGTGGGGGTGAATGCCCCTGGCTTCGCCTTTGCAGTGACACTCCCAGTGCTGCCCAGGTCAGGTGGATCCGTCCGCTGGCGCAGGCAGCCACAGAGCAGCAGTGAGACTGGCTGGGTAAACCCAGCCCAGCCCAGCCGCAGGGACCCCTGGGTTCCAGCTCCGTCTGTCTCCATCTGTGCTTCCTCCTTGCTCAGAATCCTGTGGGCCCCAATGGCACCCGAATGCCCAACACTCCCCTGCCCCGTTGTTCCCCAGTGGGGGAAATGCTGCTCCGCTGCCTGCCCAGAGGTGGGGCCACCAGGGCCCAGAGGTGGCACGTGACAGTGACCAGGCAATTGGATCAGTGTGGTCTCAAGGGCTCCACCGATACAGGACCTCATGCTCAGGTGCCATTCACACCTGTGTCAGCCCACCCGGAAAGCAAACAGCCCTTTCCACCCCTGGGGACCAGCACAGCACACAGGGAAACTGAGGCAGACATGGGCTTTATGAAACCACCACAAACTAGGGCTGCCAGGTGTCCAGTTTTAAACCAGACAGTCCAGTATTTGAGCTTTCTGTCCAGGAAACAAACGGAGAAAATAGAACTGAGACAACAGAACTGTCCAGGATTTCTAACTAAGATGCAGTGTAGACTGGGATGTCATGGCAAGTGTGTCCAGGATTTTTGTTGAAACTATCTGGCAACCCTAGCCCAAACGCAGCCACACTTGGTCGCCAACCAGAACTGGGGTGTGCTTGCAACCCCTGGCCCAGGAGCTGGGCCTTTCAAAACACCCCACACAGTGCCCAAGCTGCAGGCCCTGCCTTCAGGAGGGAAACTGAAGCCCAGGGAAGCCAGGAGGCGGAGAGCTCTCCATCACCGGAGAGGTTTAAGAGCAGGCTGGGCAGACACCCATCGGGGGGGGGGGGGGGAACGAGGCGGGGCATGGTTCTGCCGGGAAGGCTGGGGATGGGACTTGCTGAGCTCCCCAGGTCCCCGCCCGTTCGCTGGTTCTATGAGAAAAGGCGACATGGCGGTGGCGGCGCTGTCAGGCGGGGCGAGGGCTGGAGCAGCCCCTCGGCATCGGGAGCAGAAGCAAGAGCCCGGTGTTCAGAGGGGCCTAGGAAGGCAGGGGCTGAGCCCAGGGCAGGCTGATTGGCAGCTGGGGAGGGAGGGCGGGCGGGCAAACATCAAGGGCTGGGGCAGAGCCCTTCGTCCCGCACCCCCCGTGGCTGGGCACGGAGGAGGGGAAGCGTGAGCTGCTGCATTTGGAGCCCAGCAGGAGGGAAGCGCAGCGGGAGAACAAGGCCCCACCGGGCGCAGAGCCCGGCAGGAGTCAGCAGCTTGTGAGGGTGACACAGCCGCGTCCGGCAGAGCTCAGGTTGCTGCAGGAAAGCAAAACCCGAGGAGAGGAACCAGCTCCGAGCTGGCGCTGTGCAGGCAGCGGGCAGCGCCCAACACCCGCCGGCTGGGCGGGGCCGCCTCAACACGGCTCCTGGGAGCCCCGAGCCAGTGCAAGGGCAAGCCAAGCACAAGCCAGACCCGCCTCCCTCTGCCCCCAGCAGCACGGCTGGCCTGCCGGCACCCTTGACTCCCAGCCCCTGCCTGGATGCTGGCCCCCGCCGGGCAGGCTCAGGGGGGTCTGCTGAAGGGTCAGGAGATCTGCTGGGGCCTTGGCACTTGCAACCCTGTGACAGGACCCCCAGGACTCCTTGCCCCTGCCCCGGGTGACAAGGCCAGGCTCCCGGCTCACCAGGGCGGGGCACAGGCCACGGGGCCACCCAGCAGACAGGTGCTGGCGCAGCAGGGCCAAGGCATTCACACCACACACGGCTGACTGACGGGCCTGCGCAGGCAGCCCGGGGAGCACCGCCCCACGCCGGACCTGGGAGAAAGTCCAGGGGTACCGGGACCTGGGCCAGCAGCAGCAGCACATCCAGCAGGGCAGGCCCCACGCCAAGAGGCTGGCGAGATGGAGCGCGGCAGGCTCAGGCCGAGGCTGCAAGTCACACCCACGGGCTGGCCACACTCCCCAATGCTCATCAGGGCCCCGTGGCCCACGCTGGGCACCTGTGCGACCGCCTTGGGGCTGCGCCTGCCCCTCACCTGGGGGTGGCCTCTGCCCTGGGCTGCCAGCCGTGGGGGGGGGGGAGCTCAGCCAGCTCCTGGGGCATCCCCGGCACCCTTGCCCAGGACACACTGCTCACAGCGCGCAGCAGGCGAAAGGGGCCCTGAGCCAGACCCACCCACGCCCCCAGCCGGGAGACTCGCTTCCAGCCGCAGCCAGGGATATTCCACTCACAGAGGGCCAGGCTCAGCCCCTGCCCCCCCAGCCCACGCAGCACACCTCACGCCCCCTTCCCAGGCCCTGCTTAGCTCCCGGAGGCTGCAGCCCCAGCCTGGCTGGGCCCAGGTCTCCCCTCTCTGCAGCCGCTGCCAAGAGAGCGCACACCCCATGTGCCCAGCTAAGTGACACAAGGTGGGACTGCCCGGCCCCAAAGAGCAGCGAGCCCAGGGGCCCAGGCTACTGCTGGGGCAAAACAAGACACAAGCCTGCCTAGGCACAGGCCCAGCCAGGGCAGGGCAGGGCAGGGCAGGGCAGGGCAGGAAGGAGGCACACCCAGCCCGAGCAGCTTCTGTCCCTTTCAGCCATGCTGCCCCCAGCTGCCCAGGCACTGCCCCCAGCGGGGGGCAGAAGGGACTCCTCATGCTCTGGGCCGGAGGGGCGCAGGTGGAACTGTCAACTGTGCCAAGCTGCCAGTAAAGCTCATGCCCCCGGCCCCCCCACGACGCAGCAGCAAAGGGAGGGCAGGCCTGTCTGCAGGTGCAACAGAAGGAACGGCTGCGGGCCCACACAGGCGGCTAGCTGAGGCAAGGTCCCCGGTGATCTCCCAGCATTGGTGCTGCAGCAGGGTTCCCCCGGAGATCTCCCGGCACTGGCGCTGCAGCAGGGCCCCCCCGGCGAGCTCCCGGGATTGGCGCTGCAGCAGGGTTCCCCCAGCGAGCTCCCGGCCCTGGTGCCGCAGCAGGGCCCCCGGCAATCTCCCGGGATTGGCGCCGCAGCAGGGTTCCCCCGGCGATCTCCCGGCATTGGCACCGCAGCAGGACCCCTGGCGATCTCCTGGCAGTGGCGCCGCCGCAGTGGCTCCGCAGCAGGGCCCCAGGCGATCTCCCAGCAGTGGCGCGGCAGCAAGGTTCCTCCGGCGATCTCCCGGCATTGGCGTTGCAGCAGGGCCCCCGGCGATCTCTCGGGATTCGGGCCGCGGCAGGGTTCCCCCGGCGATCTCTCGGGATTCGGGCCGCGGCAGGGTTCCCCCGGCGATCTCCCAGCATTGGCGCTGCAGCAGGGCCCCCCCGGCGAGCTCCCGGGATTGGTGCTGCAGCAGGGCCCCCCCGGCGATCTCCCGCGATTGGCGCTGCAGCAGGGTTCCCCCGGCGATCTCCCGGCCCTGGTGCCGCAGCAGGGCCCCCGGCGATCTCCCGGGATTGGCGCCGCAGCAGGGTTCCCCCGGCGATCTCCCGGCATTGGCGCCGCAGCAGGGTTCCCCCGGCGATCTCCCGGCATTGGCACCGCAACAGGGCCCCAGGCGATCTCCCGGCAGTGGTGCGGCAGCAAGGTTCCTCCGGCGATCTCCCGGCATTGGCGTTGCAGCAGGGCCCCCGGCGATCTCTCGGGATTCAGGCCGCAGCAGGGTTCCGCCGGCGAGCTCCCGGGATTGGCGCCGCAACAGGGTTCCGCCGGCGAGCTCCCGGCATGGGCGCCGCAGCAGGGCTCCGCCGGCGAGCTCCCGGCATGGGCGCCGCAGCAGGGCTCCGCCGGCGATCTCCCGGCATTGGCGTTGCAGCAGGGCCCCCGGCGATCTCTCGGGATTCAGGCCGCGGCAGGGTTCCCCCGGCGAGCTCCCGGCATTGGCGCCGCGGCAGGGCCCCCCCGGCGAGCTCCCGGCATTGGCGCCGCAGCAGGGCTCCGCCGGCGAGCTCCCGGCATTGGCGCCGCAGCAGGGCCCCCCCGGCGAGCTCCCGGGATTGGCGCCGGAGCAGGGTTCCCCCGGCGAGCTCCCGGGATTGGCGCCGCAGCAGGGTTCCCCCGGCGAGCTCCCGGGATTGGCGCCGCAGCAGGGCCCCCCCGGCGAGCTCCCGGCATTGGCGCCGCAGCAGGGCTCCCGCCGGCGAGCTCCCGGCATTGGCGCCGCAGCAGGGCCCCCCCGGCGAGCTCCCGGCATTGGCGCCGCGAGCAGGGTTCCCCCGGCGAGCTCCCGGCATTGGCGCCGCGGCAGGGTTCCCCCGGCGATCTCCCGGCATTGGCGCCGCGGCAGGGCCCCCCGGCGAGCTCCCGGCATTGGCGCCGCAGCAGGGCTCCGCCGGCGAGCTCCCGGCATTGGCGCCGCAGCAGGGCCCCCCCGGCGAGCTCCCGGGATTGGCGCCGGAGCAGGGTTCCCCCGGCGAGCTCCCGGGATTGGCGCCGCGGCAGGGTTCCCCCGGCGATCTCCCGGGATTGGCGCCGCGGCAGGGCCCCCCCGGCGAGCTCCCGGCATTGGCGCCGCAGCAGGGCCCCGCCGGCGAGCTCCCGGCATTGGCGCCGCAGCAGGGCCCCCCCGGCGAGCTCCCGGGATTGGCGCCGGAGCAGGGTTCCCCCGGCGAGCTCCCGGGATTGGCGCCGCGGCAGGGTTCCCCCGGCGATCTCCCGGGATTGGCGCCGCGGCAGGGCCCCCCGGCGATCTCCCGGCATTGGCGCCGCGGCAGGGCTCCCCCGGCGATCTCCCGGCATTGGCACCGCGGCAGGGTTCCCCCGGCGAGCTCCCGGCATTGGCGCCGGAGCAGGGCTCCCCCGGCGATCTCCCGGCATTGGCGCCGCGGCAGGGTTCCCCCGGCGAGCTCCCGGGATTGGCGCCGCGGCAGGGCTCCCCCGGCGAGCTCCCGGGATTGGCGCCGCGGCAGGGCTCCCCCGGCGATCTCCCGGCAGTGGCGCCGCGGCAGGGCTCCCCCGGCGATCTCCCGGGATTGGCGCCGGAGCAGGGTTCCCCCGGCGATCTCCCGGCATTGGCGCCGCAGCAGGGTTCCCCCGGCGATCTCCCGGGATTGGCGCCGCAGGAGGGCCCCCCCGGCGATCTCCCGGCCCTGGCGCCGCAGCAGGGTTCCCCCGGCGAGCTCCCGGCAGTGGCGCCGCAGCAGGGCCCCCCCGGCGAGCTCCCGGCAGTGGCGCCGCAGCAGGGCTCCCCCGGCGATCTCCCGGGAGTGGCGCCGCAGCAGGGCTCCCCCGGCGATCTCCCGGCAGTGGCGCCGCAGCAGAGCCCCCCCGACGATCTCCCGGGATTGCGCCGCAGCAGGGTTCCCCCGGCGATCTCCCGGCCCTGGCCCCGCAGCAGGGCCCCCCCGGCGATCTCCCGGCCCTGGCGCCGCAGCAGGGCTCCCCCGGCGATCTCCCAGCTCTGGCGCCGCAGCAGGGTTCCCCGGCGAGCTCCCGGCACTGGCGCCGCAGCAGGGTTCCCCCGGCGAGCTCCCGGCCCTGGCGCCGCAGCAGGGTTCCCCCGGCGAGCTCCCGGCATTGGCGCCGCAGCAGAGCCCCCCCGGCGAGCTCCCGGCATTGGCGCCGCAGCAGGGTTCCCCCGGCGATCTCCCGGCCCTGGCGCCGCAGCAGGGCCCCCCCGGCGATCTCCCGGCTCTGGCGCCGCAGCAGGGTCCCCCCGGCGAGCTCCCGGCACTGGCGCCGCAGCAGGGTCCCCCCGGCGAGCTCCCGGCACTGGCGCCGCAGCAGGGTTCCCCCGGCGAGCTCCCGGCACTGGCGCCGCAGCAGGGTTCCCCCGGCGATCTCCCGGCACTGGCGCCGCAGCAGGGTTCCCCCGGCGATCTCCCGGCATTGGCGCCGCAGCAGGGTTCCCCCAGCGATCTCCCGGGATTGGCGCCGCAGGAGGGCCCCCCCGGCGATCTCCCGGCCCTGGCGCCGCAGCAGGGTTCCCCCGGCGATCTCCCGGCCCTGGCGCCGCAGCAGGGTTCCCCCGGCGAGCTCCCGGCCCTGGCGCCGCAGCAGGGTTCCCCCGGCGAGCTCCCGGCCCTGGCGCCGCAGCAGGGTTCCCCCGGCGAGCTCCCGGCAGTGGCGCCGCAGCAGGGTCCCCCGGCGAGCTCCCGGCATTGGTGCCGCAGCAGGGTTCCCCCGGCGATCTCCCGGCATTGGCGCCGCAGCAGGGTTCCCCCGGTAATCTCCCGGCATTGGCGCCACAGCAGGGCTCCCCCGGCGAGCTCCCGGCAGTGGTGCCGCAGCAGGGTCCCCCCGGCGATCTCCCGGCATTGGCGCCGCAGCAGGGTTCCCCCGGCAATCTCCCGGCATTGGCGCCACAGCAGGGCCCCCCCGGCGAGCTCCCAGCAGTGGTGCCGCAGCAGGGCCCCCCCGGCGAGCTCCCGGCAGTGGTGCCGCAGCAGGGCCCCCCCGGCGAGCTCCCGGCAGTGGTGCCGCAGCAGGGCCCCTCCGGCGAGCTCCCGGCATTGGCGCCGCAGCAGGGTTCCCCCGGCGATCTCCTGGGAGTGGCGCTGCAGCAGGGTTCCCCCGGCGATCTCCCAGCCCTGGTGCTGCAGCAGGGCCCCCTGGGCAAGAGGTGGAGCCAGAGCTCTGCTGCGCTATGGGCCCTACCCCCCGCAAAGCTCCCCTGAGACAGCACCCCAAGGGCCCCGGGCACTGAGCCCTCTGCTGAGTGGCACTGCCCCCAGGGGCCTGGAGACCCAACCCCCAGGCAACCCACGGAGAGTCCAGTGCTGTGGCTCCCACGGGCAGCGAGGGACACTACCGCGGTGCAGCTGCCACTGCATGTGAAGTCAAGGCCACTCTCTCAGCTGCCGGGGAACGGAGGCACAGACGTGACTCAAGCCTTACAAAATACTCCGTGTGTCGCAGGGGCAGGTGGTGTGGTGCTCTCAGCCTGACCTGCGTGCGCCTTGCTCCCGCTGCTAGAGCCACGGCTGGCGAGTCAGGTCAAGGGCACAGACACAGCCGCTATCTTCCAGTGCCCCCGAGCAGCGTTCCCACAAGGAGCACTAGCCAGACGGCCACTGGCCACTGCTGACCCAGGAGCCATAGTCCTGCGGGGACCCGGGGTGCATGGAGCTTGCCAGACAAAGGGACCAGTTGTATTTTTAACCCGAAGGTGCAGAAGCGGTGGAGGAAGGGAACTGGCAGGGACACACACTTGGATTTCAGCAAAACATTCCACCAATGGCTGAGAGTCCCAGCCGCAAAGTGCACTCAGCCCGGCTGGCTGCGACCGTGGCTGCGAGCCCAGCAGCCAACAGCGCCGGGCCAGGGCGGCACGGCCGGGAGCCGCAGAGGCGTGGGGGCCCGACTTGCGAGGCGGAGTACACGGCACTCTGTACGTCTGCGGGGACTCTGGCGTGCGCATCCTGCCACACGCCACTGGCCCAGCCCGGCCCAGGGAGGGGGTCGGCAACTAACCCTTCTCAGCTAGTCAGCACACTAGTCCACTTGTGGCTTCCCCCTTTGCTGCCTCTGCTAAGCAAGGGGGGGAGGGCGGAGGAGGGGTCCTGGGGGGAGCCATGTTAAAAGCCAGGTCCCCCAGCTCCAGCTCCATGGGAGGGGGCAGGGGCGGGCGGCGTTCCACCTTTGACACGTACACGAGTCCCCGCTGGCCCCAGGCTCTGCCGCCTTTCAATCTTTGTGCATCTCAGAGCGGAAGTGCCCTCATCAGCCAGTCTACGGAAAGCCCCTCGACTCGTCGCTAGTCAGAGCTGGGCGTTTCCAGCCGACACGCTGGCCAACAAGGTACCTTGCCTGCAGCACGGCCAGCCCCAGCACGCGGAGACCCGCACAGAGCGCCTAGGGCCGGCCGCAGCACCTGCCACTTGCAGGGGAGCCCCCTCCAGACTCCTGAGCCGGACTTCAAACCGGCTCCAAGGGTTTGCTGGGGGCCCTGAGCAGGACTGCAAGCCACAGGGCCGCTCGGCCGAGGGGCTCGGCACCCGGTCCAGCCGGTCCGGGGAAGCGCCAGCCACTCTGCAGGGCAGAGGCCCACACAGCAGGGCTGGGCAGAACGAACAGGCTGGGGGGGTTACTTGGGCACCTCACGGCACCCGCTCCCCGGGGACCCTGCTCCACACAGGCCCGTGCTCACCTTGGCTTTCCAGATTTTCCAGCAAGCTGCTTATTTCCCCCCTTTGCTCGGCCAAACCAGGCTGATGACTCAGCAGCCCCTCCAGGGCTGGAATCTGGCGGCTCAGAGATCTCAGGTCCTGGGAAGGAAGCCACAAGAACACAACACGGTCTGGGGGAAAACAGCCAGCAGAGCAGTTCCCAGCACGGTGAGGGCCGGGCCATGCTGCTGTTAGCACTTTTAGCGACCAAGAAAAAGCCAGGCCTCAGTGCAGCCCCAAAGGGCCCAAAGGGCCCTGGACTCCAGCAAGGCCATGGCCCCACCAGTCTCCTAGGCAGGAGGCTTACAACAGCCTGGTGCCCATGCGTGGAGCCAGACACTCCCCACACCAGGGGCAAGGGTATGTGCAGGGAACCAGCCAGCGCACGCAGCAGGGAGCGCTCTCTGCTGCAGCTCCCGTCTCCCTGGGGGTGTGAAGTTCCAGTTAATCAGTTAACTAGTTAAATCTTAGGGTCAAGCTGTTAACTGATTAAGTGGGATCCTGCAGGGGGAGGGGTGGCTGGGCACAGACTGCTCCAGCCTGGCTGGAGCAGCTTCCCCCCCCCCCCGGATTGCTCCTGGCCCCCACCCGTCTCCTGATCCCCAAGGGGGTCGAGCAATCCTCTGCCTGTGATGGGCTGCTCCCGGGCACCGGTACTGGTAAGTCTGATGTATATATGGAGATGGAGATATACCATCATCTCATAGAGCTGGAAGGGACCTTGAGAGGTCATCGAGTCCAGTCCCCTGCCCTCACGGCAGGACCAAGTACCATCCCTGACAGATTTGCCCCAGATCCCTAAATGGCCTCCTCAAGGACTGAACTCACAACCCTAGGTTTAGCAGGCCAATGCTCAAACCACTGAGCGATCCCTCCCCCCAGCCCCTCTTTCTCAGTAACCGGTTACTGGTTCACATCCCTAATTCCCCCCGCCCCCCAGCACCAATTTGGATGTATCTTTCTTCCTCAAACTACGGTTACAGCCCCTAGCACTACGCTGCCTCCTATCTGTCCTCCTCGGGTAGGGAACTCCCTCAATGTGACAGCTATGCCATGCGCGCCATCCTCCCCACAGCCTCGCTGGCAGGGGGCATGTGCCCTCGGGGGCAGCGATGGCATTCCCTGCCTGCGCACCAGCCCCAGACGGGCGTAATCACATCATGTGGGCACAACCCCGCTAAAGCTCTCAGCTCTGGCCCGGCTCACGGCAAGGGGGACAGAGACCAGTGCCCAGGGCCAGGGGCCTGCTGCTTGCCAAGCTGTGCAGGCACACGCCCAGGGAAGCAGCCTGGCATGCCCTCCAGGAGCGGGTCTCGGCTGCTGGGAAGCGGGCGGGTGGCGAAGCTGCTGAGTGAAGCAATGTGGTGGGAGGGAAAACCCATTTCCTGCAGCAATGGTTGTTTTGCTCAACAGTTTACAAAATGTGCTGATGCAACCCTGCTCTCCAGGTGGACTATAAATATGAGCCTTGTTGATGTAGCTGCAGGGCATTAACCCACATCTCCACCTCCTTAGTCAGGTTTTTCGGTGGGTGTTTTCCACGCGAGGAACAAACAAGGGACGTTAAGTATCGGTGAATTGAATAGTCGAGTAACCTCCTGAATTCTTAGCAGTTATTCGACTATTCTGTAATCCCTGGGGGCGGGGCCGGCAGCCTGTGTGCTCTGGTCTCACTCCCAAGGAACCCCCTACCTCTCCGCACTGCTGCTTCTGTACCAGAGGCAGCAATGTGGGGTGCCAGGCGGGAGCTGGTCTGGAGGGGTCCGATACAGAGGCAGCAACACAGGGTGGCAGCAGCCCCTGTCGGGGGGAAAAGGAGGGGCTGAGCTGCCAGACCCGGCACGAGCCAGAACTGAGCCAGGCTGCCTGTCACCTGTCTCCTAATACACTTTAAATGCAGAGCCGCAGTGGCGGTAGGTCCCAGACCCAGCATGAGCCAAGACTGAGCCGGCCTGCTGGCCAGCCCGCTAAAAAATGTATTGGCAAGGCGGGGGAAGGAGGGGGAGAAATGCGTATAGTCTATAGCATTAACCGCTAAGCTTTTGCTTATCGGCTAATCAGTTAATCGACTATGATTACATCCCTAGAACAAAATCCCTGGTTACAAGTGTCACAGACTAGCAAGCAGCCCAGGGACAACTCCCACCGGACTGAGGCTACGTCTAGACTATGGAGTTTTTCCGGGATACCTAAACTCCACAGCATCCAGGGAACGCGTCTGCTCATCCAACACCTTTTGTGGAAGAGCAGACGCTCTTTTGGAAGCCCTGTCTTCCTTGCGGGACCAGGGAGAAGGACTCTTCCAAAAGAGGAGGGTTTTCTGAAAATTGGCCCAGTGTAGACAGGCCACATTTCGGAAAAGCCTCTTCCGAAAAAACAATTGGAAAAAGGCGGCATAGACGGAGCCCGAGTGCTAGGCTGAGACTGGCTCAGCCTGTCCACGGCTGGAGCCACCTCGCTGGCAGCACAGCTCCTAGCCGCAGCTCACAGCCAACCCAAAGGGCGAGGCAGCTGGGACGCATCAGCAAAGGGAGAGTCAGAGGATAGATGGGACGGTTAGACTGCCTCCTCTGGCCTCCTGCGTCCCTCGGACCCACCACAAGGCGCTAGGCACTCGCTCTGACCAAAGCATCTGCCAGAAAGGCTCCAGCGCAGAGAAGGGGACAGCGAGAGAGGGAACCCAGCACTTCCCGGGGGAGTTTGTCCCATGGTCAATCACCCGCATGTTCCTCATTTGATTTGTCTGACCTCAGTGCCCCACTGCTGGTTCTGCCTTTTCCCACCATGCCCTGAAGGGCTTTTAACCCAAGCCCCGCGCCGGGAAGCACTTATGGACTCTCGCTTGGGCTTCCTGAGAAGCTAAACAGATGAGCTCTGTAGGTCTCACTCAGGCAGTTTCCCAAGTCCCCAGGCCTGCAGCAGCAGGGGCTACTGAAGACCAGGAAGGAGGGGCAGGAGGCTGAGCTATGCCTGGTGGGGAAATCCATGAGTTTACCTGCAAGCACACATTCCCAAAAGGCACCAGACCCCATGTCCAGCCAAGCTCTGGTCCTACGGAAGCCTAGGGCTGGGCTACATCACAAGGGCAGGAGTAAGTCCCTCTGGCCTGTTCTGTACCAAAACACAGCCAGCTGCCACCATATCCCCTCCTGGCATGGTACCAACCCTCCACCCCGGAAACCCCAACTGACTCCCTAAAGCAGCTGGCCAGTGGGCCAGGAAACAGGAACTACGCTAGTTCCCAGCCCAGGGAGCAGTTCTCCTATTCCAGCCCATTAACCCAACCCCAGAATTCCCGCGCCAGCACTCGCCCGCCTGCTGCAGGAAGACTGAGCAGGTGTCCTACAGGTGCCGAAGAACGTTCCAGGCTCTTCTGCCCGGACTGCCAGCACTGGGCTGTGACACTGAAGTCTAGTGCTCAGAGCACGTACTGTAAGGGGCAGCCGCTGGCAAGGGACCCCCCCCGGCCTGCACCGGAGAGGTGCTCCCCCTGCTCAGGCAGGATGGGCGCACGGGCTTATTACTGTGAGGCCACAGGCCTGAGCGCAGCTCACAGAACAGAGAGGCAGGGAGACCCCTGCTCCCCGGGGCCACAGCCAGCGCACCGGGAGTCGCCGAGGCGCGTGTGCAGGGCCTGGTCCAGTCGCTCAAGCCTCATTCCAGCCCAGAGCTGACTTTCCGCTCAACTGTCACATAGAAATGGACCATCAGGAAGTCCACACAGGCAAGCCACAGGCACGTTTCATTAGCGCGGCTGACAGCCAGAAATGTGATTGGCTGATGACACAGGGAAGTGCCTCTTCTGCTGCCTGGTGGGCACCTGGAGCCTGCCAGGAAACCTCGGCTGGCGAGACTCAGGGCAGTGGCTGACTTGCCCCTCCAGAGCGGAGGAGCACGGAAGAGAAAGCCCCAAGGAGGGAGTGAAGAGTGCAGAGGCCTGACAGGAGAAGCTTGCCCTGGCCACACCCACAATTTATACAAGAGCCCCGCGGATCAAGCACGCAGGTAACAGTGAGATGCTCCCTGAAGCATTCATGCCAAGTCCCAGGGTCAATATGCTGTCAGAAGAGATGCCAGCAGACTCGCACAAGCAGAACTCGGTCCAGGTTATCCTTCTCCCTGCAGAAGTCAGTCCCGGCTGAAGGCAAGCCAACGAGGCCAGAAGAAGTTGGAGCAGTGTCATTGTGGGCAACAGTGGGCCAGGCTAGGGAGCCCTCCTGTTCAGGAAGTCCACACAGGCAGAAGATGGTGGGAAAACTCAGGATAAATGGCTTCCAGTCCCATAACCTCCCCATGCCTAGCTGCAATAATGACGCATCTAAAAGTAGTTTCCCTCCTGTGATGGCACGATGGGGTTTCCTGTCTCCTGCACCCCCGTAGTGGCACGAACAGACTCCGCCAGCCAGTAGGATTGAGGGAGTTTATTGCTTCTCCAGGATACAGCATAGCACAGATGTCATCTGGTTACAGGAACTGGGGCTAGGAGGCCTCAGGGCCCCCCCTTTTAGATGGGGGGTAGCTGGGCCCTACAATCCCAGCCCACTCCCTAGCCCCTTCTCCCCTGCTTCCCCAACCGAACACTAAACTCTCCTCCAGCCCTGCCCCCAGCCGGGGTTGGACCCCACCTTCCTCCCTTTGTCTCTCTCCCTGGGAGGCAACTGGTCTGACAGGTTGGGAGACCCTTGCCTAGTGACTCATCCGCTGTCTCGCTGAGCCGTGCTACAAACAGCCGCCAGTGGGTGTCACCCACAGCCCACCACCTGGCATAGAAAGCAGCAAGGCCCCCACACTACAGCACACCTCCCAACAGCCTGCCTAGACCCACATCCCAGACTGCTTCCTGTCCAACACAGGTACAAAGGCAGAAATTGGCTGACGCTGTCCGTTGTGTCCCTCCAGTACAATGGGGATGAGTGCAGCATGCGGCCTAGCAGAGCAACTGATCTCACTTAGCATCGTATTTAGGGTGTCAGGCAAAGACAGACCGCAAACACAGGTCCTGGCCCACTAGCAGGGAGATACAACTCAATGTCTTTAATAGGGTTACAGTTGCCTCATCAGTCATTTTATAGGTTTGAAACACTGTCTCCTGCACAGTCGTGTAACGTGCCCCCCTTTGCAGACAGACATACACCTGCCAAACCTCGCACAGCGCCTGGAACAATTTCACAGAGGCGGCTGTGAAGCCCAGGACACAAGAAAGAGCTAGACAGGTCCAGGGAGGGTCGGTCCATCAGTGGCTACTAGCCAGGAAGGGAAGGGACGTGCACTTGGCTCGCGTGGCAGGGTCTGGGGACGGGCGACGGGAGGGATCGATCGCTGGATGATTCCCGGTTCTGTTCCCTCCCTCCAAGGCACCCGGCCCCGGCCGCTGGGAAGTTCTTACAAGTTTCCAATCCATGCAGCGGGCGGGCGGGCTCCAGGCCGCAGGGGCGTTTGCCCAAAGCACGGCCCAGGGTCTGCGCGGCGGCACCGGCGTGTCCGCTGGGACCGGCCAACACACGCACCACGGAACCGGGGCGCTCAGAGTCCGGATGGGGTTCCCCCCCCGCACCCGCAGCCCCGCCCCCTGCGTCCCCCCCCGCGCCCGCAGCCCCGCCCCCTGCGTCCCCCCCCGCGCCCGCAGCCCCGCCCCCTGCGTCCCCCGCCCGCTCCCGTGTCCCCCCCGCGCCGCGCCCCGCCCCCTGCGTCCCCCCCGCGCCCGCAGCCCCGCCCGCTCCGTGTCCCCCCCGCGCCCGCAGCCCCGCTCCCGTGTCCCCCCCCCGCGCCCGCAGCCCCGCCCCCTGCGTCCCCCCCCGCGCCTGCAGCCCCGCCCCTGCGTCCCCCGCCCGCGCCCGCAGCCCCGCCCCCTGTGTCGTCCCCCGCGCTTCCCTCGGCCCCGCCCCCGGGGGGGCCCGCTGCGCGGGGGGGGGGGGCCGCTGCGCGCCAACCCTGGCTCGTTACATCCCGTTGAGCGAAGGGCCGAGCAGCCGCGCGCGCTCCCGCCGGTCACTCGCCTGCTCCCCAGGGCGCCCCCCGCCGCTGTGTCCGGGACGGGGCCGCGGGGGGCGGGGCGGGTGGCGGCCTCCCCACGTGATCCGCCTGACCCCGGCGTGACCCCACGTTCAGGGTCCGGCCACCGCCAGCCTCGCGCGCCGTGACGTCCTCTACGTGCGGCCTTGCCCAATGGCCCCTCTGGTGCTTCCGCGGGAAAAATATAGTCCCGGCGGAGGCGTGCTTCCGGCGCGGGGGCCCGGCGCCCCGGTCACGCGAGGCGGGCCGCGGCCGGGTACATGGGTCGCCCCGAGCCGGGGGGGGTCCTCGGCGGCGCGAGGGGCCGCTGCGCGCGCGGCGCGGTAAGTAGTCCGGCGCGGGGTCCCGACGGGAAGATCCCTCCGCGGGGGATGGCGGCCGAAGGGATGCCGGGCCCGGGCCGCCGCGGCCGCCGCAGCGGGACGCTCCGAGGGACGGGCCCAGGCGCGGTGAGCGGGCGGCGCGCAGGCCCCGCGGCCCCGGCTTCCGCCTCCGCGCCGGCGCCGCCGGGCCGCCCGGCCGCGGGGACCCCACGCCAAGATGGCGCCGGCCCGAGCGGGGGCGCAGGCAGCGCCAGGGGCAGCCCCGGCCGCTCGCCGCCCGCAGGCCCCGCCGGGCTGCGCAGCCCCCTGGGGAGCGGGCCCGCCGCCCGCCCGCTGCATTGTGGGAGGGGCCGGGGGCCGGCTGAGGGGGCCTGACAGCGGGGCCCAGCCCCCCGGGACGGGGCCCCTGGGGCGGGACCGGCCGCAACGGGCTGAGCCTGCCGCGGGGGCGGCTCGGGTGCGGAGCGAGGGGAACGGCCCCCCTGTGGGGGGGGGGGCTGTGGAGTCTCCGTCCCGGGGGGGGTGACATGCGGGGGGGGGGGCTGTGGAGTCTCCGTCCCGGGGGGGGTGACATGCGGGGGGGGGGGCTGTGGAGTCTCCGTCCGGGGGGTGACATGCGGCGGGGGGGGGCTGTGGAGTCTCCGTCCCGGGGGGGGGTGACATGCGGGGGGGGGGCTGTGGAGTCTCCGTCCGGGGGGGGCTGACATGCGGGGGGGGGGCTGTGGAGTCTCCGTCCCGGGGGGGGGCGTGGCATGCGGGGGGGGGCCTGTGGAGTCTCCATACGGGGGGGGGGCTGTGGAGTCTCCATCCGGGGGGGTGACATGCGGGGGGGGGGGCTGTGGAGTCTCCGTCCCGGGGGGGGTGACATGCGGGGGGGGGGGCTGTGGAGTCTCCGTCCCAGGGGTCACACGCGGGGGGGGGGGGCTGTGGAGTCTCCATACGGGGGGGCTGTGGAGTCTCCATCCGGGGGGGTGACATGCGGGGGGGGGGCTGTGGAGTCTCCATCCCGGGGGGGGTGACATGCGGGGGGGGGGCTGTGGAGTCTCCATCCCGGGGGGTGACATGCGGGGGGGGGGGCTGTGGAGTCTCCATCCGGGGGGGGTGACGCGGGGGGGGGGCTGTGGAGTCTCCATCCCGGGGGGGGGTGACCACGCGGGGGGGGGCTGTGGAGTCTCCGTCCCGGGGGAGGGTAACATGCGGGGGGGGGGGCCTGTGGAGTCTTCATCCCGGGGGGGGTGACATGCGGGGGGGGGCTGTGGAGTCTCCGTCCAGGGGGTCACACGCGGGGGGGGCTGTGGAGTCTCCATCGCGGGGGGGGGGGCTGTGGAGTCTCCGTCCCAGGGGGTCACACGCGGGGGGGGGGGCCTGTGGAGTCTCCATCCCGGGGGGGTGACATACGGGGGGGGCTGTGGAGTCTCCATCCGGGGGGGGTGACATGCAGGGGGGGGGCTGTGGAGTCTCTGTCCCGGGGGGGGTCTGTGGAGTCTCCGTCCCGGGGGGTGACATGCGGGGGGGGGCTGTGGAGCCTCTGTCCTGGGGGGTGACAGGCGGGGGGGGCGCTGTGGAGTCTCCCCCCGGGGCAGTGGCAGAGCTGGTCGGAGGGATGCCAGCCTGGGCGGGTCTAGCCCAGGGCTGCTCAACACATGGCCCGGGGCGGAGCCGAAACAAGAGTCACTATAAGGGCCCGCTGTTGGGATACGGTTAGTTCAATCCCTGGGCTGTCACTGCTCGTTAAAGGTGCTGACACATGGGTGGAAATGGGGTCAATGTCGCATTTTATTAATAGCGGAACTGACTTAAATGGGGCTTGCGTGTGGTGTAGTCTTGCCTTAAATTTTGTGTTCATGCCCATCGCTGTGAAAGAAGCTATTTGCATATATCTGCAGCCCTCGGCATATGTTGTGAGTATCGTTGTGGCTCCCGAGGCTTCCAAAGTTGAGTAGTACTTGGTCCTGCCATGAGGGCAGGGGACTGGACTCGACCTCTCCAGGTCCCTTCCAGTTCTAGGATTCTATGATAAGCAATCCCTCCCCTGTTACCCAGCTCCAGCCTCTGGCAAACAGAGGCCAGGGGCACTGTCCCTGCCCATCCTGGCTAGTAGCCATTGATGGACCTAACCTCCAGAATCTTAGCTGGATTTTTTTAAACCGGTTATATATTTGGCCTTCACAACAAACATCCTCTAGCTGTTCAGCTGTGGATCGTGTGAAGAAATACTTCCGTTAGTCATTTTAAACTTGCTGCCTATGAGGAATCCTAAGTCACTTTACTTTTCTCTCCTGTGGTGTATTTCTCTGTAAAATCGCAATAATTATACTTTCCCACTTGGTGGTGGTGTGTTATAAAGTTAAATTATTAGTGGAGGGGGAGGAGTGTTTGTGATGCTCTGAGGAGGCTCCAAATATGGGGAAAGTGGTGGTGTTTGCTGTACTGTTACTCTCCCCATGAGTTCAGTGATCAGCATCATGTGACCTTTCTGAAGAGACTCTGGTTGAGGATCCCCGAATAGATTTTTCATTCCTTACCCTGGCGGGATTTGACAGCCCTGAGAAGAGCTCTACCTCAGCCCTTCCTGCTCAGGTTGGGTGAAGTGAGGGCTGGTCGGGCTGCCACCCAATGCTCATATGAGGTTTGGTATTTATTGCTTTGTCTCCCCTTGGCTAGGATGAAAGTTTGGCATTTGCTGTTTGCCTTCAAGAACAAGAGTAGGAGACGTGTCAGGCTGTAATAAGTCCTGGGATATTGCTGCACGGGTATGTTTCGTTCCTCTGGACCGAGTGCTAACAGAGTACTGCTGTGGTGCCCACCCTGTGTCCCATCAGAGCATTTCATAAAGCCTGCAGCCTGCTTAATTAGTGTTTGTTGTCATGTTTATATCATTTCAGTTTACACAAGTGTGTACATAAACTGTGCCACTGTGGGGTGTGAAAAGCCACACCCTTAGTGACTGTCGCTCGCAGTAGGGAACTTATTAAGCTGACGGGAGCTCTCGCCCATTGGCATAAAGTGTCTTCACCAGACACTAAAGTGTAGCGCAGACCTGGGCCTAAAGCTCAGCTGTGCTCTAATGTCTCCTTTCCCTAATGACTGAAGCCCTTGTGCATGCATCCGGATGCTTACGTTGTGTTAGTGCTGGGGATGTGCACGTGTCCAAGGTTAACCGGTTGAGCCTGGGCTCGTCGGTTAATGTGCACGGTTACATGCAGCCCCTCTTCCCCCCCTCTCCTCTGGCACAGCTGCCTCTATATCAGAGGCAGCGGCGCTGGGGGGGAGCCTCTCCCCACCCCCCGCACTGCTGCCTCTGTATCTGAAAATGTCAGCGGTTACCCGCTTACCTAAATAAACGCATCGTTTAGACTGCTCTTGTATGCCAGTTACCCTGGCAGCCAGGTCCCTGTCACTCCTCCCTGGCGGCGGGATGGTGGGCCCCAAGCGCGCAGTAAGACTGACTGCAGCGCTTCCTCTTGCCTAGGTCTCACTGGAGGGACCCAGGCAGATTGAGCATGGAGATGGAGGAGAACGAAGTGGAGAGCAGCAGCGATGCGGCCCCTCCTCTGGCCCAGGAAGAGCCTTCGGAGAGCGGGCTTGGTGTGGAGACTTCTGAGGCCATGTCTGCGGACAGCAGCGATGCTGCTTTCGTGCCCATCCTCTCCGAAGCGGACGACTCTGGCGTGGGGCAGAGCTCAGACAGCAGCGGGGGCTCTCTGGTAAGGAGGAGGTCTGGAAACCTTTTGGGGATGGAAGTGAGGCGGTGGCTGTCGGATTTCGTTGTCAGACTGAGAATACGGATCATATCCTTCAGGGAGTAGGCTCTCTGCCCCAGCCCAAGGCTGCCCCGGCTAAGTGGGAGCCAGCCCTACACACCAGAGGGCAGGGTGGCCGTGGACCAGCTCTGTCTACAGTAACAGTACTGAGATAGACACCAGGTCCGTCCCCCCACGCCCAGGGGAAGAACTCTGCCTGCCTGCAGCCTGTGTCTGAGGGTGTGTCTCAGCTACACCGCGGGGCTGCAGGGTCATCAGCAGAAGCCAGAAAAGCTATCGCTTGTCACCCTCTTGTAGGGCCCTGCAGGTCTGTCTTCTGGACAGGCGCCCCTTTGCGAGGCAGGCTGCTGACGTGCAGCTCCAGGCTGGCTCTTGAAGAGGCTCGATAGAGGCCTCTGGCCTGAGCTCCCCGACCTGTCTGTGTTCCAGGAGGAAGTGTCGGAGAGCAGCTCTAGCACAGATGCCATTCGGAGGATTTACCTGCCAGACTCTTCCTCTATCGCCCAGTCTACCCTGATCTCCAGCGTCTCTACCGTGAGCCAGTCCATTATGGTATCGGAGTCCCCACAGGTGCTGGTTCACTCCAGCGTCATCACCGATGGGGCCACAGTGGTGTCGGACTCCACTGCATCCACCTCCTCCGACCTGGGCTCGGCCATAGACAAAATCATCGAATCCACGATTGGGCCGGACATCATCCAGAGTGAGTGCCCCACCTGCTCCCTGGCCCGGAGTCCCAGGCACGTGGCATAGCTCCGAGTGCAGTGAGCCCAGGGCCGGGCAAGGGGCCGCTGCTGTAGCAAAGCGACTTGGTCAAAAAAAAGGAAACCCCATTTAGTGGGAGACTGCCCCCGGCTTGCCCTGACCATTGGAAGCAGTGCCTGCTGTTCCCTGCCTTACCACTAGCTGGGAAAGGGCTCCCTATCCTTGCTGGGATGGGTTTCCATCCTCCCTCCGTCCTGCGCTCGCAGCATTGAGGACATGGAAGAGCACCCATGCAGCCTCCAGTTAGCTTTCCTTTCTCCCCCCTGCCCCACCCTGACTCCCTAAAGGAATGCCTGGTCTTGTTAGTTCATCTGTCTCTACAGCCAGTCCCTTCACCCTCTGCTCTCCATTCCCTTCCTAGGTTGCATCGCAGTGACGAGCGCTGAGGATAGCGGTGCCCAGACGACCCAGTATCTCATTCTGCAGGGGCCTGATGATGGTAAACGAATGCTTCTGGGTCAGCCAGTGTCATCCTCTGCCTCTGGGCTCTCTTCCCATTTCCATTCAGAAACCCCGGCAGGGAATTGTGCAGAAACACGGGTTGTGCAGGGCTTCTTGACTGCTCTAGTCCCAGTCTCCCAGCGGGGGGCACTGTAGCTAGGGTGGGGATGTCGCCTGTGGGGCCGTGCTCCTAGCTACTCCAGCCCCCTGGCAGCAGGGGGCACTGGCTCTGGGGGAACACATGCCTGTGTGTGTAGCTGTGTGGGTTCTGTTCCCTTGGTGAGCTCTTGCTGGTGCTTTAGGTGCCCCCTTGGTGTCCCAGATGGCCACGTCTGCTCTGGCCAACAGTTTGGCAATAGAAGCCATAGCCGATGGACCCACCTCCACGTGCCTAGACCAGCCTGGCCCTTCAGACCCGTCGGAGCAGCCTGATCTGCTGGAGCTGCCCACGCGGCCAGAGCAGGCCAGAGAGGTAGATGCTGGGGAGGAGCCCGACCAGCCGGACCTGGAGAGCTTGGAGGAGATGATGGAGGTGGTGGTGGTGCAACAGTTCAGGTGCAAGATGTGCCAGTACAAGAGCATCTCCAAGAAAACACTCATCAATCACATGAGGGAGCGGCACTTCCAGCCAGGTAGGGAAGCTGCCATCTTGGGAGCCTGATCTGCTGGGTGGGGTGCCGGGGTGAGAGGAGTTTCTGTTCTGGGGGGAGCAAGGTGGTTAATGGACCGGGTGGGGGCCCCACTGCTTCCAGGGAGGTGGCTTAGAATGGCCCTCTTGCAATGGGAGAGTCAGACTTACCCAGTGGAAGCGGAGCCAGAACTTGTTTTTATGTAATGCATTTACTGCGGGCTAAATTGTTCAGCCCTTAATTCAGAATTCTCGGGCAGGGGAGAATTTGACCCTGAATATAAAATGACTAGAAATATTAAGCCATCCGTAGCTTACAGAATGAAATTCTAAACGCCCTGCCGAAAATAAATCATTTCAAGTTCAAAGCTTTTGATTTGGAGGGCAGTGAATGTAACACCATTTAAAAAAAAAAAAAAAAAAGCAGCCCAGAGGCGGCCCTGGCAATAGCAAGTTCCCTACCTGGCAGACAGGTTACAGCTGGAGGAGAGAAGAGAATTGCCAGACGTCTAGTTAGGCACGATTTGTTGGGGAAGAGTCAACACAGCTTTGCCAGGAGAAATCCCGCATCATCAGTCTCTGAGAATTCTTCCGTGTCCCTCCCCACAGATTAAGCAAAGTAAACAGTCGGTGATGGTAAACACAAAGTGCTGAGCATCGGAAAGCATGATCCCTGTTATACATTAGGGATGTAAGCATTAGGCTACTACCCGATAAGCCTAGGCTTATCGGGTAGTCAAGTGAGTACTCTTTTTTCCCCCCCCGCCCCCCCGCCTCTGCTTCAGATGCAGCAAGTGGGGGAGCAGGAGCCAGTGCTGGGGGAAGCCAGTTCCCCCAAGCACGATCACTGTGGTGCAGGGTGGGGGGGCAGGGGAGGCAGAGCCGCAGCAGTCCAGGAGCTGGCACGAGCCATCCCTGTGAGCTAACCCCACTGCGGCACTGTATTTTAAATGTGATTAGAGCCCGGCAGCTCTTACTACATTTAAAATGCAGAGCCGCAGTGGCGGTAGTCCGTCTCTCTCTCCCCCCCACCCCTCCCCAATCGACTAATCAAGTAGTTGATGGAAATTCCTTCGACTACTCAATTAGCTGATTAACCGTCACTTAACAACCCTGCTATACATGCAAAATGCTGGGATCTAAATTAGCTGTGGGCGCTTGAGAGATCTTGAAGTCTTTGTGGGTAGTTCTCTGAAAACATCCCCTCCGAGTGCAGTGATGATCCAAAGTGACAATGTGAGGAACCATTAAAAAAAGACAGAAACATATTCCAGTGCCACTGTGTAAACCCACGATATGGTCACGCCTTGGATGCTCAGGGAGCCAAAGGGCTTCTGTCTCAAAAAGAAGCATTGGAATTGGCAACAGTAGAGAGGGGCGATGGAAGTGAGGAGAGAGTGAAAATAAACCAGGATTGTCCCTCTGGGAGAGATGTTGAAGGGTGACTCTGCAGAGGCCATACAGAGGGTGTTCTGGGCAGGGATGTTCAATAGCGGTTCATTGAATAGTGGAGTAACCTCAGGAATTCTTACCGGTTAGTCGACTAGACTATAGTCCCCAGGGCGGGGCCGGCAGCCGCTGTACCAGAGGCAGCATGGGGTGCCAGGCGGGAGCTGGTCCATGAGAGGAGCCAGTTTAAAAACCAGCTCCCCTTTTGGACCCGCTGCCTGTTGCCCTGTGCTGCTGCCTCTGAAAGAGAGGCAGCAGCGCGGGGTGGCAGCAGCCCCTGTCTCCGGGGGGTCTGAACTCCCAGACCCGGTGCGAGCTGGAACTGAGCTGGGCTGCCTGTCTGGCTCCTTATACGTTTTAAATGCAGAGATGCAGCAGGGGTTCTGGACCCGGTGCGAGCCGGAACTGACCTGGGCTGCTGGCCAGCCTGCTAAAAAATGAACTGGTGGAGGGGGCAGGGAATGGATGTAGTCTATAGCACTAACTTATAAGCTTTGCTGATTGGCTAACCGGTTAATCGACTACACGATTACACCCCTAGTTCTGGGGGGACGCTGCTGAGAGGCCGGGCTGCTCAGCCCAAGGCTGGGGTTCTCCCACTTACAAGGCACACCAGAGCAGTTGCGCTGAGCAGTGCTGCACCACGCTGGGTAGCAAGAAGTCCAAAGACACTCCAGGTCTCTTGTATCGACAGTGCTCCTTCCACCAGGGTTGGGGGCCACTGACCCACAGAAAACTCAGTCGCCGGTCACGGACGAGTGAGAGGCAAAAAAAATCCTCCTGGCCATAGCCCCCCCACTGCTGAGCAGAAAAAGAAGCCGCTCACCTCACTCGTGCAGCTCACGGCACCAGGGTTCCCCTCACACTCCAGCCCCAGCAGGGAGTGGGAGGTGCCAAGGCTCAGGGCTCTCTCTCCTCCCCCCCCCCCCCCCCCCGGCCAGATGAAGTCTTCTGGAGCCCCCTAGGCTCTAGGGAGGGGCCAAAAATGAGAGGTTCAGTGGGAGGGAGGGGGCTGCCAGGGAGCGGGATAGGGATGTAGGGGTACAGGGTCTGGGTGGGAGGTGGGGTATAGGAGCGTGCTGGGGGTGGAATCTGGTCAGGAGATGGGGTGCAAACCTTGGTACCCCCATTTCGCTGGAGCTTCAGTACCAGCGAACCCTTCTGCAGAAGGCAGGACCCCAAGCCGTGAGGGCCTAATCAAGGCAAGCCACAGCCAGATGCAGCCTATGTGCTGTGGGTCCCCCACTCCTGCCTTGTACAGATGAGGTGGTGTGAAAACCAGTCCCTCAGACAAACGGCTCTGCCCATCCCCAAGGACCAGGCACATGCCCAGGTCAATTTGTAACCTAGAATCTTCTCCCAAACCACCTTGTGCCAATTGCTTACTAACTAACAGTTAAAGGCGTGTGTCTAAGAAGCTGCCTCTGCTTTTGTACCGTGTGGGGTGCCTGCTTGTGACACACCCCAGCCGAGCTTCCCCAAGGGGTTCTCACGCTGTTTGCTCTGCCAGTGGCTGCTGCTCTGGCCTTGAAGAAGGGGCGTCCACGCAAGGGGGCTGCCTCACCAAAGCACCCGGAGGAAGATGGTCCAGAGGAGGAAGAGGAGGATGATATCATGGATGCTGGAGCTATTGATGACCCTGAAGGTACGGCCCCTTTTCCCCTCTGGCCCATGCTGCCAGCCACTGCCAGGGTCTGTGTCTGATGCCTTGGCCCATCCTCCCACAGAGGACAGTGACTATAATCCAGCCGAGGACGAGCCTCGTGGGCGGCAGCCCAAGTACAGCCGCATTGTCCCCACATCGAGTGAGGAGAGGCCACGCCGGCGCCCAGGGAGGCCCCGCAAGTTCCCTCGCCTAGAGGCCCTGCCGCAGCCTGAAGGTAGGGACTTGGAGTGGAGTAGGGGGCCTGGCTGGTGCAGGGGGAAAACTCTGGCCTGCTCCCACGAGCAGGGGGTTGGGGCACAGCTGAGGGGTCAGATCAGGGCGAATTGCTCAGAACCAGGGCTACTGGCAGTCCAAACCGGGGGGGGGGAGGGGCCCTCCTCTATACGGCACCAACCAGCTGCGCCGAGCACGTCCGCTGCCACCCTGGTCAGCAAGGAGCCTCCCCAGCAAATCCCCTCGACACCCCAGCACCCTGGGCCCCCCCAGCCCCCCTCACACAGGGGAGAGGTTATAACCCATCCCCCACCTCCCTCAGACACCCCAGCGCTCCCTGTGCCCCCCCAGCCCCCCCTTACACAGGGGAGAGGTTATAACCCATCCCCCACCTCCCCTTAGACACCCCAGCGCTCCCTGTGCACCTCCCAGCCCCACCTCACACAGGGGAGAGGTTATAACCCATCCCCCGCCTCCCCTCACACACCCCAGCGCTCCCTGTGCCCCCCCCAACCCCACCTCACACAGGGGAGAGGTTATAACCCATCCCCCACCTCCCCTCACACACCCCAGCGCTCCCTGTGCCCCCCCCAGCCCCACCTCACACAGGGGAGAGGTTATAAAACCAATCCCACCGACTCCGAACAGGTTCTCCCAGCCCCAAAGGACCAGCCCCAGGGCAACTTATAGTCCCAAAGGAGCCCGCTGGGCCAGTGCTTTAGCATCTAACATCGAAAGATTTATTACTAAAGGAAAGGTTGGGAGTCAGATTGTTAAAGCGTCCCATTGCGCACCCCGATCCCCTGGCCCCGGGGCAGGCTGGGAGCTGAGGTGGAACAAGCAGCTGGCGCTCAAGTCTCTGGAGCACGTCCTGTGGTAGGGTTGACTCCTTTCAGGCTCAGTTCATAGCAAAGCTGCTTCAGAAGTGACGAGCTGGAGTGAAGACCCAGGCCCCTCTGTGCCCAGGCCCCTACCTCCTCGTGCGACAGCCCCAGATGGAGTTTGTCACGTGAGCAGGCACTGTCCCCGCCAGCCTGGCAGCAGCCCTGGCTCAGGTGTGGCCTGGCCCTGCTGCGGAGCGCTCGGTGACGCGCTGCGTCCACGTGGCTGGCTGCCCTCACAGTCCGCGGGTTGGGCCTGTTGGCGTCTCCCAGCAGCAAGCATGTAACTCCCCGCCCCGAGCCACTTCTCCCCGCCCCGCGTGGCGGAGTGGGTGCACCTAAAGCTTTCAGTGGGCGCCTGGCGTGGCCCCGGGTGGGGTGCAGGGCCCCCCCGGGGTGCAGCAGTGCGGTGTGATTGCACCAGGAGCCTCACTCCGGGCTGCTGTCGGGCAGGTGGCGAGGAGGAGCCCGTGGTCACGTCCCAGAGCGCTCTGAGCAGCGAGCTGCAGACCTCCGAGGCAGCCAGCTCCAGCCTGGAGAACGGGGCCAGCGCCAGCCTGGCGGAGCCCGGCATCAGCCAGTCGGACTCGGAGAACAAGGACCCTTCCTCCAACACGGGCCCTGAGGAGGCTGACGCTGCGCCCCGCAGGCGAGGCCGGCCCTCCCGCCGCTTCCTGGGCAAGAAGTACCGCAAGTATATTGGGCGCAGGTGAGGGGGGCAGCGCCCCAGGGGGGCAGGGGCGGTGACCCAGGTGGGCGAGCGGGCAGCCCCTCGGGCGGGCTGCCTTGTAGCCGTCACAGCGCTGAACTCTGCTCTGTTCTTGCAGGTACTACTACAAGTCCCCCAAGCCCCTGCTGAGGCCCTACCTGTGTCGTATCTGCGGCTCACGCTTCCTCACGCATGACGACCTGCGCTTTCACGTGAACTCCCATGAGGCCAATGACCCTCAGCTCTTCAAGTGCCTCCAGTGCAGCTACCGCTCCCGCCGCTGGTCCTCCCTTAAAGTGAGCCCGCCCCCCGCCCGGCCCCCCGAGGCAGAGCTGGCTCTCGCTCACGGCCTGCTCTCTGCCTCTCACAGGAACACATGTTCAACCACGTGGGCAGCAAGCCATACAAGTGCGAGGAGTGTGACTACACCAGTGTGTACAAGAAGGACGTCATCCGCCACTCCACTGTGCACAGCCGGGACCGGTGAGGGGGGCCGTGGGACCGCCCGCATCTCGCCAGGCAGCCCCTTTCCCGCCCCCAGTTCCCCGCGGCCCCATGTGCTGAGCCAGGCAGCCACGAGGCCGAAGGCGGCATGTGCCTCGGTTCCCTTGCCAGCCACGGCTTCCCGTGGGCGGGCGGGGCCTTGGGCTGAGGGACTGTCTGACCAGCGTGGTTTTCCTCTCTCTCTCACAGGAAGAAGAGAGCTGAGCCGGTGAGTGCCCAGCCCGCTCGTGGCTGGTGTGTTAGTCCCAGGGCAGGCGCCCCAGCCTCTCTCTGCTCCCGCTGCCTGGCTGAGGGGGACTGAGCCCAGATCTGGCTGGGTGGGGCCGAGGGGCTCGCTCATCCCTGCGTCCTCTCTCTGCAGCCCCCAAAGCTGAGCTCCTTCCCCTGCCCGGTGTGCAGCAGAGTCTACCCCATGCAGAAGAGGCTGACCCAGCACATGAAGACTCACAGCACCGAGAAGCCGCACATGTGTGACAAGGTGGGGCGGGACTGGGGGCGGGGCTGGCTGCACTTTGGGGGCGGGGCAGGCTGGGCAGTGAGGGCCACTCTGTTCCCTTGCAGTGTGGGAAGTCCTTCAAGAAGCGCTACACCTTCAAGATGCACCTGCTGACGCACATCCAGGCCATTGCTAACCGCAGGTAGGGCGGGGTCCCGGGCTGGCCCAAGGCGGCGCGGTCCTGGGCCCAGTAACGAGCGGCCCTTCTCCTGGCCTGGCAGGTTCAAGTGCGAGTTCTGCGACTATGCCTGCGAGGACAAAAAGGTCCTGCTGAACCACCAGCTGTCCCATGTGAACGACAAGCCCTACAAATGCAGCTTCTGTAAATACGCCACCTTCCGGGAGGACTTCCTGGTGTCGCACGTGGCTGTCAAGCACACAGGTGAGCCCGCTCTCCCCCCCCCCCCCCCCCCGGCCTTGTGCCAGCCCCCCTCTCCCCCCGCCGCTGGGGCTGAGCGCTGCCCCTCTCTGCCACAGGGGGCAAGCCCTTTGCCTGTGAGTACTGTCACTTCACCACCAAGCACAAGAAGAACCTGCGCCTGCACGTGCAGTGTCGCCATGCCGAGTCCTTCGAGGAGTGGGCGCAGCGGCACCCTGAGGAGCCCCCCTGCCGGCGCCGGCCCTTCTTCACCCTGCAGCAGATCGAGGAGCTGAAGCAGCAGCATGGCCAGGCGCAGCCTCCCAGCGACCCCGCCGCCAGCGCGCCGGTGAGCACCGGGGCCCTGGGCTGCCCCCCCACCTCCACCCTGGCAGGCTTGGACGGGCTCTCCATCGCCTCTTCTCCCATCCAGGTTCCGCCTGGCCCGGTGACCTACCACACGGTGCAGCCCCTCCCGACGGTGGAGGCCCCCATCCTTTCCCAGGATTCCCTGGGGGAAGCCACCATCATTTACGAGCAAGGTGAGCTCCCGGGGAAGGGCGAGGGGCCTGCCTGGGCTGGGCCGGCCCGGTGCCTCTCACCTGCTCTCTCTGCCTTCCCAGGCGTGGAGGGCTCGGCAGAGCTGGCCACGCAGACGGCGCTGGATCTGCTTCTGAACATGAGTGCCCAGCGGGAGCTGGCCGCAGGCTCCCTTCAGGTGAGGTCGCGAGCCCCCGCCTGGCTGAGAGGAGGGCCCAGGCCCGGCTCCGGCTGACCCTGCTGGCTCTTGCCATGCAGGTGGCGGTGGTGAAGGCAGATGGCTCTGGGGTGGCGCAGGCCGCGGAGGCCCAGGCCCAGCAGGAGGCAGCGGACCTGGAGTCTCCTGGGCAGCAGCAGAAGGTGGTGACGCTACACGTGGCTGAGCACAGCGAGGCCCTGGTGCAGGAGGCCTACGAGGAGGCGAGCCTGGCGAGCTCTGAGCTGCAGCAGATCACCATCCCATTCGGGGGCGCGGCGGAGTACAGCGTCATCACGCCCGCCGGCGAGGAGCTCCAGGCCCCGCAGGCGCTCTACAGGTCACTGCGCGCTCGGCCCCGCCCTGGCCAGGGGAGAGGCCTCTCTCCTCACCCGGCCTGCGCCCTGCTGCAGGGGGAGACCGGAGCCCCTTGTTCCCGGCCCCAGCCCGGAGCGCCCCCCACCGCACCCCGACCCTGTGCCCCAGCCCGGAGCGTGCCCCCCCCCCCAACCCTCTGCCCCAGCCCAGAGCACGCCCCCCCTGCACACACCGACCCTCTCCCCCAGCCCGGAGGGGGCCCCCCCCCACACACACACCCCAATCCTCTGCCCCAGCGCGGAGCGTGCCCGTGTCCCTCCCCCCCACACACACACCCCAACCCTCTGCTCCAGCCCGGAGCACTCCTCCCATGGCCCCACCCCACAAGTCTGAGGGTGTGCGTTACACATCCCCTCCGTCTCGGTGCACCTCACACAGTGGATCCCGGGGGAGCGTTGGTACAGGTCCATGCCAGCTCTGCTGGGAGGTGCCAAAGCAGCTGCCCCTGCCCTAGGTCCTCAGTCTGCTCCAGTTCCCAGCACGAGTCATTGCAGAGACGGCCCATTCCCCTGCCCCGGCGGAGCCCCAGGGGATGGGGACCCCCTTGACCCTGCGCTTGCTCCCGTAGCGAGGAGGAGCGCCCCGCAGAGACCACCCACACGGTGGTGGTGAGCGAGGCCGTGGTGACGGACGCGCTGAAGGAGCACAGTGCTCACTACATCGTGTCAGCCAGCTTCCCCGGGAGCCAGCTGCATCGAGTGGAGGTAAGAGGCCTGGTCCCGGGCCTGGCGGGGGCTTCAGGCAGCGTGACCCTCAGGCTCTTCTCTCCCAGCAGCTCAGTGGGGACTCTGCCATCTCCCCAGGGCCGGGCCAGGAGGCCCCGGGCTCCGCCAGCAAGTGGCCCGTGCTGCAGTGCCTGGCCAGGCAGCTCCGGAGGAGCTCTGCCTTCTCCCCTGCCCCAGACGAGCCAGAGAGTCCGTCTCCAAAGGGCAAGTGGGCCCCACTGCAGGGGGGGGCCAAAAAGCTGTCGTGCAAGATTTCCACAGCCAAGAAGCTGTCGTGCAAGATTTCCACGACCAAGAAATTCTCGTGCAAGATTTGCACAGCCATGTTCACTGGGAGAGCGGAGATGGAGAGTCACAAGAGGGCCCATGTAGGACCCAGCACCTTCAAGTGTCCCGACTGCCCCTTCACAGCTGCCGTGTGGCTGGAGGTCCGGGTAGGTGGGCTGGGCGCCCGGGGCTGGGTGGGCGTTGGGTGCTGGCAGCTGCTGATCGTGCTGACTCCCTCCCCAGAGTCACATGGCCCAGCACGCCAGCCTGCGGCCCCACAAGTGCTCGCACTGCAGCTTTGCCTCCAAGAACAAGAAGGACCTGCGCAGGCACATGCTGACGCACACCAACGAGAAGCCCTTCGCCTGCCAGGTCTGTGGACAGAGGTGGGTAGAGCAGCCAGGGCCCTGCCCCGGGTGTCCTCCTCTGGCTGGCCTGCTGGCCCCCCAGTGGGTCGCCTGCTCTCGGGCCCCTCCTCCTCCTCCTCTCCAGCCCCTGCAGCTGCCTGGCAGCGCCGAGGAGCCGGCCTGTGCTGGCCCCTGCCCCTGCCCCTGCCAAGGAAGGGAGGGTGCCAGGGCCCTGCAGCCCGCTCCGCTCCACTCCACGCTCGCTCTCCTGGCAGGTTCAACCGGAATGGGCATCTCAAGTTCCACATGCAGCGGCTGCACTGCTCCGAGGGGAAGCGGCCCGGGCCGCCGGCAGCCCCCGCCCAGCAGACCATCATCCTGAACAGTGAGGAGGAAGCACTGGCCACGCTGCAGAGTAAGAGACCGGGCAGGGGCTGCCCCCCGCCGCCCTGGGCCACCAGGCGACACCGCTGGAGAGCTGGGTGGGCCTGGCCTGGTCAGGCGTAGGGATGGTCAATGGCAGTTCATTGACTAGTCTGTTAACCTCGTGAACTCTTGGCGGTTAGTCGGCTATTCTGTAGTCCGGGGGAAGGGGGCTGAGCTCCCAGAACTGAGCCGGGCTGCTTGCCTGGCTCCTAATGCACTTGAAATGCAGAGCCGCAGTGGGGGTAGATGCAGGGCCTGGTGCAAGCCGGGACTGAGGCAGCCTGCTGGCCAGCCTGCTAAAGAATGTACTGGCCAGGGCTGGGGGGGAAATGCCTGTAGCCTACAGCATTCACCTCCGAGCTTTTCCTTGTTGGTTAATGGACTGCACGATTACATCCCTAGTCAGGTGAGACTAGGATCTCCCCACAGAGCTGCAGCGGGGGGCTCCCCTCTGGCTGCCGTGCTGGCCCCGGTGCGTTGCTGGGGGGGGCTCCCCTCTGGCTGCCGTGCTGGCCCCGGTGCGTTGCTGGGGGGGGGGTTCCCCTCTGGCTGCCGTGCTGGCCCCGGTGCGTTCCTGGGGGGGGGGGTTCCCCTCTGGCTGCCGCGCTGGCCCCGGTGCGTTGCTGGGGGGGGGGGGCTCCCCTCTGGCTGCCGTGCTGGCCCCGGTGCGTTGCTGGGGGGGGGCTCCCCTCTGGCTGCCGCGCTGGCCCCGGTGCGTTGCTGGGGGGGGGCTCCCCTCTGGCTGCCGCGCTGGCCCCGGTGCGTTGCTGGGGGGGGGGTTCCCCTCTGGCTGCCGCGCTGGCCCCGGTGCGTTGCTGGGGGGGGGGGGTTCCCCTCTGGCTGCCGCGCTGGCCCCGGTGCGTTGCTGGGGGGGGGGGGGGTTCCCCTCTGGCTGCCGCGCTGGCCCCGGTGCGTTGCTGGGGGGGGGCTCCCCTCTGGCTGCCGTGCTGGCCCCGGTGCGTTGCTGGGGGGGGGCTCCCCTCTGGCTGCCGCGCTGGCCCCGGTGCGTTGCTGGGGGGGGCTCCCCTCTGGCTGCCGCGCTGGCCCCGGTGCGTTGCTGGGGGGGGGCTCCCCTCTGGCTGCCGCGCTGGCCCCGGTGCGTTGCTGGGGGGGGGCTCCCCTCTGGCTGCCGCGCTGGCCCCGGTGCGTTGCTGGGGGGGGGCTCCCCTCTGGCTGCCGCGCTGGCCCCGGTGCGTTGCTGGGGGGGGGCTCCCCTCTGGCTGCCGCGCTGGCCCCGGTGCGTTGCTGGGGGGGGGCTCCCCTCTGGCTGCCGCGCTGGCCCCGGTGCGTTGCTGGGGGGGGGCTCCCCTCTGGCTGCCGCGCTGGCCCCGGTGCGTTGCTGGGGGGGGCTCCCCTCTGGCTGCCGTGCTGGCCCCGGTGCGTTGCTGGGGGGGGCTCCCCTCTGGCTGCCGCGCTGGCCCCGGTGCGTTGCTGGGGGGGGCTCCCCTCTGGCTGCCGTGCTGGCCCCGGTGCGTTGCTGGGGGGGGCTCCCCTCGTGGTCAGTGGCTGGTCCCAGTTTGCGTGCTTGGGTCTGGCTGATCCTGGCTGGCGGTGAGGCCAGGGTGGCCCTGCCTGTACTCAGGGGCTGACGGGGGCTCTCCTCGCTCCTCCCCTCCCAGCGGCTTTGCAGACCGGCCAGGCAGTGCTGGCTCCGGATCGGCTGCAGCAGGCACTGGGGCAGGAGCACATCATTGTGGCCCAGGAGCAGAGCATCACAAGCCAGGTGAGTCTGGCGCCGCCTTTGCCCGTCCCCTCCCCGCCCCGCAGCCAGGGCCTGCTCCCGCTGCCTACCCCCGCTCGGGGGCTGGGCTCGGCCACTGTGGTGACGGGCGGCTCTCTTGCAGGAGGAGGCCACCTACATCCAGGAGATCACCACGGCCGACGGGCAGACGGTGCAGCACTTGGTGACCGCCGATAACCAGGTGTGCGGGGAGCTGCTCTCGGGCCGTGCAGGGCCAGCGCTCGGGCGCGGGGGCTGGGGGACTCTGCCAGGGAAGGGCCATGGGGCTTGATTGGCTGAAAGGAACCAGCGGGAATCTCCGGCTGAATCTTGGCATGGAGGTGACCCAGGCTGAGCCAGGCTCCCAGGACGAAGGGACCAGGTGCTCAGCCTCTCGGGGCTGATACCCTGCCCAGCCTGTGGGGACGCTGTGGGCGGGGGTGGGGCTCGGTCCCTGTGGGTGGCGGGGGGCTCAGTCCCTGTTTCCCTGCAGGTGCAGTACATCATTGCTCAGGACGGCATGCAGCACCTGCTCCCCCACGAGTACGTCGTCGTGCCAGAAGGGCATCACATCCAGGTAGGGGCCCCGCTGCCTGGCATGGGCTGGCACCAGATGGCTGCCTAGGTCGTGGGGTCCAGGATGGAGCTGGGGTGGCCGGGGCTCCCTGTTCCCTTGAAATCGGGTGCTGTGACGTCGTGGGGGGCTGGCTGTGTAACCCAGAGCTCTCTCCTGCCTGTGGGGTTTGATTCACCCCACGTGTATTGGCCCAGACACTTAGTCCCAGCCTGGGCAGATCAGAAGGCAGAGACACAGGAAGGGGGGGGATGGCCACCTGGCTGTGGGGTAGGGCCTGGGACCTAGGCAGTCTCGGCTGGGCTAGGGGAAGGGAGGATGCTTTTAGACCGAAGAAGGGGGTGAAGCCCCCCGCCCCCAAGAGGACTAAGGCTCTGTCCTGATTCCTGTGTCCACATGGACCCTGCGCTGCGCTGTATCTCAGAAGCAATAAAACCTACTCTGCTGGCCGGCGGAGTGTCACATCTGGCTGCGCATGGGGGTGCAGGATCGCGGGCTCCCCGACGCACCGTCACAGGTGCATCTCTTGGGTTCAGTCTTCCCACTGGCTGAAGTGAATCAGGCCTCCCCCTGCTCTGGGATACCCTGCAGCCTGACCAGATGGGCCCCGTGCACCTTGGCCTCATGTCCTCCCCCCTATCGGCTGCTCCCTCCCCCCACATGCTGCGCCCCGGGGAGCCCCATCAGGCTTCAGTGGCAGAGCAAACTCCCTCTCCTGTGCAGGCGGCCGGGCCAGGGCCCGGGGCGGGGGGGGTAGTTGCTGGCCAGGAGGTTCACTCCAGCTGCTGTTGCAGGTGCAGGACGGCCAGATCACCCACATCCAGTATGAGCAGGGCAGCCAGTTCCTGCAGGAGCCCCAGGTAACGGGAGCAGAGGCCCTAGAACGGGCCCTGGTGGGAGAGAAGGGAGGGGAGGGCGGGCGAGCCCGTGGTGTGGGACTGTGCGCAGGGTAAGTGCCCTGCATTAGCTAGTGGCCCAGCCTGTGAGGGCCCCCCTGCCAGCCAGTCACGTCCCCCCGTCCGCCCGCTCTGTGCTGCCTGCCCAGACTGAGCTCCCCCTGCTGCTCCCCGCAGATCCAGTACCTGCCTGTCTCCCCCGAGCAGCACCTGGTCACCCAGGCTCAGCTGGAAGCAGCGGCACACTCAGCTGTGACAGGTACCGTGTCAGGGCTCCCTCCCCTGCTGGGCCGCGCCCCCTCTGCCTGCCTGCCCAGGGGCGGAGTCCTGGGGCGTCCCCGCGCCCCCTCTGCCTGCCTGCCCGCCCAGGGGCGGAGTCCTGGGGCGTCCCCGCGCTGGCTGGCACTGGCAGAGCAGTTCTGTCTCCTGGCCGCTTGGTCACACGCTGCCTGCCCAAAGCATCCTCCGCCGTGGCCAGCGGCTTGGCGGGACGGCTGTGGTTTCTCACCTCACTCTCTCAGGAGAGCAAGCCCGCTATGCTAGCTGCGGAGGGGCTGTACCTAGCGGTACCCGCTCCCTATGCTCAGCCACGGCCTCCCCTCTGTTGGCTGGGGTGCCCCGAGCCCGGCGTTCACATGCTCTCTGCTCTCCTCCCCGGCAGGCCTGGGCCGCCCACCTGTCCTGGCAGAGCAGTGGAGAGCTCGTGGTAGGGGTGCCCGGGCGCAGGAGGCTGACGGTGCTTTTCCCTCTGCAGCGGTGGCCGACGCGGCCATGGCCCAAGCCCAGGGCGTGTTCACCACCGAGGCGACGGCTGAGCAGATCCAGCAGCTGCAGCAGGGAATCCACTACGACGTCATCACGCTGGCGGATTAAGGGCTGGGCCAGGCGATGGGCCACGTCTGGCCGCTCGCTGGCTGGCGCGTGCAGCAGGAGGGCTGGGTGCTGCCCCTCTGCCCGCTGGCATTCCCCCGGGGCTGGATTCTGGGCCTTGCCCACCTCCCGGCCTCAGATCCCTTTCCTGTGGCGCAAGTGCCAGGTGAGCCGCCCGCCGCGGTGGGCGAGAGCCACGGGCTCATTGCAGCTGGCTGGTCGAAAGGCTGGGCCGGGGCTGCTGCTGCTCCGCATGGGCCTAGCCCAGCGGCTTTCCTGGCCTGCAGGCAGGCAGTGCTGCAGGGCGCAGGGAGCCCGGCGCGGCCCCCCCAAGCAAGAGCTGTTCTGTTTTCCTTCCGCCCAGAGACAGGCTCTGCTGGAGAGAGCAGCTCTGGGCGGGGCGGGAGCCGCTGGAAGCTGCTTAAGAATAAAGAGGCGCTGGGTTCTGCCAGGCCTGCGTGTGCAGTGGGGCTGGGGCTGGGGCTGCAGCCCTGGGGCTCTGGCAAAGGTAGCGGGTGCACAGCCTTCCTCCTGGGGCCGGGTACGGGTGTCTGCTCGGCCCCAGCCAGCCTGCCTGGCCAGCAGGGGCAGGGGCGGTACGCAAGCCCTGCCTGGGCGAGCCGCAGTCACCTTGACGGGCGGGGCTGGGCTGCCCTCCAGGGATGGGCTGTGTCGTGGTGACATGAAGGGAGCGGTAAACAGCCTCAATCCATGTACCGTGGCCCAGCCGCCCCGAGCGGATTGGCAGCAGGATTTACATGGGATTAGAACAGCTCAGGCGGGTCTGCCCCCCCCTTTAGAGTCAGCCCCCGCAGCCGCCCCGCCACTTCCTGCTGCAGCCCCACAGCCTAGGGCTGCTGCCTTGCCCAGGCTTCCCGTAGCCCCAGCTTCTGCCCAGGGAGGGGGGAGCCCACTGGGCCCTGCTTTCCTCTGGCTGCACAGAGGGGGCTGGATTCCTGTGACTAGCCCAGGGCTTGCCCGGGCTCTCAGGTGCTGCCTGGGCCCCTTAGTAGGGGCAGGCTGCTCCCCACCCTGGGCTCTCCTCAGCAGCTGCTGCGGAGCAGAGGTGCCCAGAGGGCTCCCTGTAGACACCGCTTCCCTGCTGGGCTGAGCCCTGGGACGGGTGGGGCCCGTCCTGCCTCGCCCGCTGCTGGGCTGAGCCCTGGGACGGGTGGGCCCCGTCCTGCCTCGGCCTGTCTCGCCTGCTGCTGGGTGGGCCGTGGCGCGCCGGGGCCTGTGTTCTGTGCCAGACTAGCCATCTCCCTGCGCTGGCTCTGCCGTCGGCTGGCCGAGAGGCTAGGGTGGGGCCCGTGCTGTGAAGCGGGGCCAACTGCAATTTACGTGGATGCTCCAGCCTGCGTTGTTGGGGATGACGCTGGCTCAACCTCCTGCTGGGGTGCAGGAGCCCTCTACAGCCTCCTCCACTTCTGCTCTGCCCGGGTTCCACAGCGGCCCTGAGCCACAGGCCTCTGCTGGGCCCCTGGGCCAACCCAATAACCCCCCCGCAGGCGGCTCAGTTCCAGCATGGACCTTGGGGGGAGGGCTGCGCTCATGGCAGCCCAGCAGTGCCTGGAGCCACCGGCACCAGCAGCCTGCAGCACAGACCTCAGCCAGGCAGAGGAGTTTCCCTTGCTGGCGGTGGGGTGTGCCAGACTGTCTGTGCTGCCCACTCCTACCGTGGGAGGAGCTGCCCTGTGCCTGCCCCCAGCTGTGAGAGGCTGCCCCCCTACTACCCCTGGCCTGCCCCTTCTTGGGCTCAGCCTGCCCTGCTCTGTGAACAGCCCGGCTGGGAGTACCTGGGGCTGCCACAGAGCGGGGGGAGCCCCCAGGGCCTGCACCCCAGCTGCAGCCAGAGGGGCTCCTAGCCGGCAGGGAGCACAGGGGCGTTCTTGGGACCCAGCGTAGTGCAGACGGGGTAGCGGTGGGACCGGAGCAGCCAGCGCAGCCCAGCCTGGGGAGAGGGGGACCCAGGGCCCAGCCTCCCTCCGTGCATCCTCCCCTAGCTGAAATTCCCCCTTCTCTTCCCCCCCCCCTGCCCCCCCACCCACACATACAAACCCACAGACCGGTCCTAGCCCTGCAGGCAGCCCCCTCCCAGGCTAGTGTTAGAGAGCCTGGGCCACTGTGCTGGGGCCGCCTCCCTCAGCGAGAGCCACACCCCAAGCTCCCGTCCCTGGCACAGCGCCCAGGGAAACTGAGGCATGCCCGGCGTTGCAGAGCGGCACAGGACAGCAGGTGAATACGGTCCCCACCTCCGTACAGAGCCAGGCCATTCACCTGGTGGGGCTCAGCTGAGGCTGCACGGTGCCTGGGCTCAACCCGCCAGGCCACTCAGGCACAGCATCCTGTGCTGGATGGGCACTCTGGGCCCTGCCTGCCACAGTGCCCAGCCCAGGGCAGAGCCACCACATGCAGCTGCTGCGGTGATGCCAGGACCTGGCTGCCAGGTGGGCCCAGCCTGGGAGAGGCTGATCCCTAAGGGTACCCATATCTCCAGGCACTGGGGGAGCATCCCGCCCCAGTGACCACGCCCCTGCCTGGTGCCTAGGGCCCCTGGCACAAGATCCAGCTCAGGACCAGCCTTTCTGCTGGCTTCCCCAGGATGAGCGCTGGCCCCCATCAGTGCTTGGCCCCCAGGGACCCTGCCCAGCTCAGCGCTGGATGCATTGGCAACCCCCTCGTTGGTGCTCAGCTCCGGAGGGAGGGAGGGCCAGGCCCTGGTGGGCTCCCAGGTGGGTGCCTGCTGGATCTCGTGCCATGTGAGCTGGGGTGGAGTTGAGGGCAGAATTTGGGGCTGTCTGCAGGCACCGGGGCTGAAAGGCTGCACGTGCAGGCGCCCCTGGGGTGCTGCTGCCGTTTGCTGTGGGCCCTGTGCTCGGTGCTGTGCGGCTCGGGGCAGGGATTCCTGGGGGCTCGGCCCCAGCACCCAGAGATGTGGCCTTGCATGGGACGATGGGCTGAGGCGCCCTTCTGTGGCTTGGGCCGTGCGGCGTGTGGAGGTGCCTGGGGCCAAAGGGGCACTAGGCATGGGGAAGGGCCGGCTGCGTGCGGCTGGCCCTAGCCGGGGCAGCTGTGGACAGCAGTGGCTGCGGGCACGCTTGCCACTCATTAGCCGGGTGACCTTCCCGCAGCCTGGTCCTGGCAGAGCCCAGCGGGTTGGTACGTTTAATATCCTGAGTGTGATTAGTCGCTGGGCGATTGCGGCCCCAACCTGGGCGCTAATCCCCGGCTGAGCAGGGAGAGGCACCCGGCAGGGGCAGGGCAGGCTCCCAGCTGCCTCAAACAGCTGCCCTCAGCCCCTCCCCAAAGGCCCCCTTGCCTGGAGCCTGCCTCCCCCTCCTGCGGGGCCGGTTCCCAAAGGAAGCAGGGAAGCCTCTGCCTCCTCCCTCAGCGTGTCCTGCCAGGGCTGCGGCCGGGCAGCACATGGGGCTCGGTGTCCCCGCGCATCTGGCCTCGGCCCCTCCCCTGCGCTGGCAGGAACAAGGGCCTTGGGGCTCAGCCGTCCTCTTGCGCAAGGCGAGCTCATTAGCCCTTTCTTGGCCCAGCCTGGGCCAGTCGCCTGCCCTGTGACTGACCTGTGGCAGCCAGCGGGCCCTGGGCTGGACCCCGAACTGGCCGGTGGGCCGTGCAGCCCACCCCAGCCCGCAGAGCTCTGGGGCTGCTGGATGGGGAGCCGTGGAGGGAGCTAGGCGGCCTGGTTCACTTGGCTCCAAGGCCTGGGGGAGGGGGCGCCCCAGCCCTCCCAGAAAGGCAAAGGGAGGCCCAGAACCATGGGTGACACAGGGCAGGGACAGTGGCCTCCTCTCACCAGAGCCCAGGCGGGGCGGTGAGGGGCCGGCCGGGTGATGGGACCAGGGGCTAGGCTGGAAGTTGGAGAGTCCAGCCTTGGGAGGGCTGGGAAAGCGCCAACAGCTGAGGATGGACGACCCCTGCCAGCTGCTGGGCCCTTGAGCCTGGGGGCAGACAAGCGCGGCTGGCGCTCAGCGACTCCCGGGGCAGGGTGGCTCCCGGGCCTGGCTGCGCCCCAATGGGGACCCCTCTGGCCTGGAGCCCGGCACCGTGGGCCGAAGCCCCGGCATATGACGCTGATGCCACCCAGGCAGTGGGGGCTGCTGGAAGCCCAGCCACAGGCAAAGGACCCAGGATGATGCGTGCACGAGGCCCGGGGGGGGGAGCAGTGCATGGGGACGTTCCAGCGGTGGGCCCCTGGAGGGGGTGCCCCTTGGGCAGGCAGGAGCTCCCGGGGTCCCTGCTTGCAGCTGCTGAGAAGGAAGTGGCTGGCCCCACGGGGCTCACGGTAAACGCTGGGCTCCCCCTCTGAGGCGGCTGTGCCAGATAGCCTAGGGGGGTGCCTGGTGGGAGGGCTGCTCTGGGCATAGAGCTGCGGGTGTGGGTGCTGCTGCTCCCATCCCAGCCAGGCCTGCCCCCCTCCTCCAGCCCGCCCCCTCCCAGCCAGGCCAGCCCACCGCTTCCTGCTCTGTGAGGACCTCCTGGGGGAACCCCACCCTGCTGAAAAGGGCCAGCAGCGCGTCTGCCACCGTGTCTGCCTTGCTGGAGGGCAGAGCCACGGCCTCGGGGCAGTGGGTGGCCGTATCCACGGCTATCAGGACGTATTTGTTCCCCGTCCAGGTGGCCTGGGCGACAGGCCCCACTATCTCTATTGCTGCCTTCCGGAGCCGCTCCTCTATACGGGGTAGGGGCCCCCAAGCAGCTTTCCTCCCATCTTGGGCCTTCCTCCCCCCCGGCAGGAGTCGCAGGACCGGCAATACTGCTGCACGGCCGCAAATATCCCCGTCCTGTAGAAGCGTTGCAGCAGCCTCGGCCAGGTGCCCCGGATCCCGCGGTGCCCCGCAAATGGGACGCCATGGGCCAGATACAGCAGCTTGCAGCGATGCTTTTGGGGAACTACCAGCTGCCGCTGGACCCCCCCATGCCCTCACCTCCCCTGGGGGGAGCCATTCCCGGTACAGGAATCCCCTCTCCCACAGGAATCTCTCCTGGCCGCCTCTCCCCAGGACTGAGCTGCACAGAGGCCAATCCGGTCCCTCAGCATCTGCAAGGAGGGATCTGCCTGCACCTCCGCCTGGAATTCCACAGCTGGGGCAGGGACAGGGACCTGTTCCCCTCCCCTGCCTGGGTCCGGGGCTCTAGCCCTGCTGGGCCCCGTGTCTGCTGGGATGGGGCCCTGAGCCCCCTGCAGGGAGCCCTCCCCTGGGTCAGGGTTGCCAGCCCCTTGCTGCCTCTGGCTACGGGTGGTGACCAGGGTCCTGTGGGGCCCATCCGGCCACTCCTCTAGGTTCCCCCCCCCATCAGCACCTCCATGGGCAAGTGCTGGTGCACCCCCACTTCCTTGAGGCCCCCCCCTTAACCCCCCCATTTCACATGCACCCAGGCTACAGGCACCTTAAACAGGTCCCGTCTATGCCCCTCAGGGTTAGCTGGGTGTTGGGCACCATGTGGTCTGGGGCTGCTACCTCGGGCCGGGCCAGCGTCACCTCCCTGCCATCCACCTGCCGGGGCACGAGGCTCTCGCTCCACAGGGGCCGCCCTGCTCCCACCCGGTGCAGGGAGAAATCCGCTTCCAGAGTGTCAGGTCTCCCAGAGGAGCTGGCCTGAGCGGCCTCCTCCCCTGGGGCAGCCTGCTGTCCCCCCCCCCCAGCCAGTTAACCCTGGGAGGTCATGGGTTGTGGGGCCTGCCCTGGTGCCTGGGGCACTGAGCCTGTGTGTGGTCCCTTTGCCCGCAGCGCTGGCGGGGTCAGGCCCAATGGGGCTCCTCGGGCTGGCTCCGTCCAGGTACTGGCTGGCCTGCTGGGGGCAGATGGCTGGACCCTGCTTCCTGGACGCGCCCTGTCTCTGCAGGCTTCTCTCTCACCCCCCAGCCCGGCTGTCTGTGGACTCATCAGCCAGCTTCCCCGCGCGGGGCGGGGGGGGCCCCCCTCCGGGGTCCAGTCCGTCAGCTACAGCCTCAGGTCGGACGAGCACATTGGCTAGAACCGTGCCAGGACCATCAGTGTGACCAGGCCCTTGGTGGTCTGGGCCCCGCCCCGAGCACCCCCTTGCAGCAGTATTGCGCCAGGTCCATATAGGTCTGCCCTGGCCCCTTCAGCGCCTCCTGGAACGTCTTCCTGTACGGGTTGGGCGGGGGGGGGAGGGAGACCGGGGGGGGGGGGGGGAGACGACAGCCCGAACTTGTGCATCTGGGCCTCTTTGACCTGGCTGTAGCCCCTGGCCATAGCCCCTCCATGACACCTGGGGCCTGGCAGCAGGACAACGCAGGGGCCAGGGCTCCCTGGGGGCTGTGAGCAGTGGCTGGGGGTGGAAGTTAGTTTGGGGTGGCTGGGGGAGAGGGGAGCCTGGCTGGCCTGGGGGGGGCGGGGGGGGCGGAGCAGGGGCCCAGAGCTGGGGCTCTGCCCCCCCCCCCCCCACCGCCCCCCCAGGCTGGGCTGTGCTGACTGCTCCTGGATCCTGTAACCACAAGTCTGCGCTAGGCTGTGTCCCTGGGAACCAATGAACCTTCTCTTCTACCTGCCGCCTGAGAGTCCCGCCTGGCTGCGGCTGGGGGGTGCAGGGCCTGGTGACGCCCCCACACTCCATGCCAGCCAGCTGTGGGGCTGTCGCTGCATCCAGCGGGAAGGGGAGCGTCTGGCAGGGCCCATGGGCCTGGGGCAGCCTCCTGCTGGATGCTGAGTGACTGGAGGGGCGGGGGCACAGCGTGATTCCTGCCACCAGAGGCTGGGGGGGGGGGGCGGGGCAGGGGAGATGCTGATGTGCCCAGGCCCGTACCCACCACCCCCCCTGCTGTGGGCTCCCCTGGCACAGCCCCTGCTGCCATCCCTGCCCTCCGGGGCTCTGCCCATGCAGCCCAGCGGGGGCTAAGCCCAGCTCCTTGGCCCCTCCCCACCTGGGGACTCCCAGGGCTCAGCCCCAGGGCTCCAGTGGCAGGTGGGGTGAGGGGCCAGGTAGGAACATGGGTCCTCCTGCCCCTGCAGTCCCGGCTCCAGCCCCTGCGCTGAGCAGCCCCTCCCCCCCGGCCCCCCATCAGCCGCTGCGCCGAAAGCTGGGCCCCCCCCCCCCCAGCGGCGCATGGCCTCCTCTGCCCTGTGCCCCTCCCTCTGGGCACCCCAGTGGGGCCCAGCATGGGCCGGGGGGCTGAGCTCATCCCCCCCCCCCTCCCCCAGAGCACAGGAGGCTGCATGTAGGATGCACAGGCCCCTAGCAATGCCAGCAAGGTGCCCGCCCAGGGCTGCTCTGGCCTGGCTTGGCGCGGGACCTGGGCCAAGGCCGTTTCCCTCCCAGGGACCAGCCGGGCAGGGATTTACCACCCAGACAAGCTGTGCAGCGCTTGGTCAAGGGCTGGCACCACCCACCGGGGCCTTGCTAAGCAGCTGTCAATCACCCCCGGCCCCACACGCACCCCCCCAGCTCCCTATAAATCTCCCAGCCCTGGCTCCCTCCCACTGGCACCGGCAGCATGGCTGCAGTGCAGCTGGCAGGAGAGGCGCAGGCTGGCACCGAACCAGGCCCCAGTGGTATGTGGGGCACCCCAGGGGTGCAGCCGCCCCCTCGCCACGCTGTCCTGCAGCTGCCCTTCACCTACCCAGCCTCACATGGCGCCAGCCTGCTGCCGCGGCCCCTGGGTCGCCTCGCGCAGCCAGTAAGTGACGCGCCGGCGGGGGGGGGGGCTGGGGACAGGGGAGACACCCAGGGGCCCCCACCCTGGCAGGGAAAGGAGGGCAGGTAGCGGCGTGCAGTGTGGCTGGGCTCAGCCGGGTGGCTCGGGGTTTCCAGGGTGTGGCCCTGGCTCTGCGGGGAGGGGCTGGGGGGTGGCATTGGGGGCAAGTCATTAGAGCCAGCGGCTGAGCAGCATGACCCGCTCTGCTATGCCCGCCTGCGTCCACCGCACCTGGGACTCGCCCACCTGCCCTTGGGGGGCTCTTGTTCCTGGGGGTGCCTGGCTGCAGGGTGCTCTGAGCCCCCCGGAACCATAGCCCAGGAGCTGTGGATGCACCCTGCCCATGGGCTGGGGGAGGCGGGGAGGGCTGGTGCTAGCCGCAGCCCCTTGGAGAGGAGGGCAGGGGAGGGGGGGCGCCCTGCAGCAAACCCCAGGGGCTTCCAGTGGGACTCAGGACCCTGGAGGATGGGGGCAGGGCTGGGCCTGCCCCACACCCTCCTTGCCTGCCCCACAGCCAGGCAGGGCCCCGTGTGCTCTGCACTAAAGCGGAAGAGCCGGCGCCCTGGCAGGCGCCGGGGCCTGACCCTGCTCTCCTTCGGGGGGCTGGGCAGGGTAGGGCCCAGGCCCTGGCAGGAGGGAGAGGGCACCATGGCTGCAGCAGGCCGGTCCCCGTGGGTCTGGACACTGGGATTGCTGGGGGGCAGGGCTGGGAGGCCCCAGCGAGCTCCTTCCCTCCAAGCTCCCGCAACCGGGCCCCACAGCCGCCTCCCCTGTGCCTTCCAGGTGCCGGCTGCCAGCGCCCTGCAGCCCCTGCTCTGCGCCCCCTGCTTCGGCCAAGGCCTGCCTGCAGCGCCGCCCCGCCCCAGGGTGCCCGCCTCCCGGGACAGCACCCGAGCCCTGAAGGCCTGGCTGGGCCAGCACCGGCGGCGGCCCTACCCCAGCCGGGGCGAGAAGGTGGCGCTGGCCCTGCTCAGCAGCATGAGCCTCACCCAGGTCTCCACGTGGTTCGCCAACGCCCGCCGGCGCCTCAGGAAGGAGCAGCAGGCGCGCGGGTCCCCCTGCCGGGAGCCCGGGCCCCAGCCTGAGGGCAGGAAGCCCCCACAGCCCCAGCTCTGGCATCTGGCTGAGACCGCGGCAGCCCCCTGGCCAGAGCCAGACTCCCGTCTGCGCATGGGGGGGCCCCCGCCCTGCGGGGACCATGGGGCACCTGAGTGGGCAGGGGGGGCCATGTACATCCTACCCCCCCACCTCAGCCTGGCTCTGCCCTGGGGCCCTGAGAGCCACTGGCAGCTCCCCCTGTGAGCCAGGCTGGGCAGCGGGGGTGAGGGGGGTTTCTTTGCCCATAGGGCCCCAGGTGTTGGGAGGAGCCAGGGCCTTCGGGGGTGGGTCCGTGAGGGGCTCCCAGGAGACAGGGGAGGGGTCCAGAGGCTTTGGCAGGCGGGGGGGGGGGGCAGCAGGCCCGTGGGTCTGAAGGGGGCCGGTCGCACCCACTGTACCACCACCTGGGCCCTCGCCAGCCCCACCGGATGGCAGCAACAGGGCAAGTGGGCCTGGGGGCCACAGCCCAGTCATGCTATCCCACCTGGGGCCCCTGTGCCCCTGGGGAGGCAGAGCCCGGCTGGGGCCCAGGTGGCCTTTGCTCCCTTCTGCCTAATAAAGATGAATAAGCCACTCGAGTCACCAGCCTCTTTCTGGGCACATGTGTTGGCAGCCCGCCCCCCCCCCCCGGCCCAGGGCCCCCCAGCTCAGCCTCCAATCCCGACTCAGCTCGGGGCCGCGCGCTCGGCTGGGCAGCCCCACCGGGGCCCTGGAGCGATTCCGGCCGCTGGGTGCTGAGTGCCAGGGAACAAAATGGATGGAAACCATTTCGGGTGGGGGGGCAGCCCCCAGCCCCTGCAGCCAAGCGGCAGGAAACGCCTACAGAGCTGCCAGCCACTTGCCAGGTGCCTTAGGCAATGGCTCCCTCGCGTGGTCGTGGGGGCTCCCACGAAAGGCAGGCGGTGCGGGGCCCAGAGGCTGCCCGTCGCCAGCAGCGGAGAGCAGGGCGCTCAGGGCCCCCTGCACCCCCAGCCGCAGGGGGCGTTTGGTCAGGTCCCCCCCAAACCCAGCCACAGAGCTGCTCTTCCCCCCACCGCCCCAGCCAGGCCCCCATCCAGCCGTGAGGCCGGGGCCTTCGGGGCCGGGGGAACTCGGCAGCAGAGGGCGCCAGGGACCTGCATGGGCCCGGTGCGGGCAGGTTCCCAGGTTGTGGCTTCCCAGGGGTGGCAAAAGGGATCATACCCGCAGGCGCAGCACGAGGTGGGGGGTGGAGAGCCCTCCCCCGCTGACATGGGCTCCTGCCACACTGGACTCCTCCGGGGCTGCAGGGCGTGATGGACAGGCATCCTAGTGGGCAAACTCCAGCCACCGGCCCCCCTGGGCTCACAGGTCCCTCCCCCCCTGCAACAGAGCAACACACCAATGCCTCACGGCCCAGGCTCTCTGGGGCCAGGCTCCACCATGGGTCCAAGGTCTCCTGGGCCGGGCTCTGGGGCTGGGTTCTCCAGGGCTGGGCTCTCGGGCTGGGTTCTCCGGGGCCGGGGTCTCGGGCTGGGCTCTCCGGGGCCGGGCTCTGGCGCTGGGTTCTCCGGGGCCGGGCTCTCGGGCAGCGCTGGGTTCTCCGGGGTCGGGCTCTCGGGCAGCGCTGGGTTCTCCGGGGCCGGGCTCTCGGGCAGCACTGGGTTCTCCGGGGCCGGGCTCTCGGGCTGGGTTCTCCGGGGCCGGGCTCTCGGGCTGGGCTCTCGGGCTGGGCTCTCGGGCAGCACTGGGTTCTCCGGGGCCAGTCTCTGGCGCTGGGTTCTCCGGGGCCGGGCTCTGGCACTGGGTTCTCCGGGGCCGGGCTCTGGCGCTGGGTTCTCCGGGGCTGGGCTCTCGGGCAGCGCTGGGTTCTCCGGGGCCGGGCTCTCAGGCTGGGTTCTCCGGGGCCGGGCTCTCGGGCTGGGCTCTCGGGCAGCACTGGGTTCTCCGGGGCCGGGCTCTGGCGCTGGGTTCTCCGGGGCCGGGCTCTGGCGCTGGGTTCTCCGGGGCCGGGCTCTCGGGCTGGGTTCTCCTGGGCCTGGCTCTCGGGCAGCACTGGGTTCTCCGGGGCCAGGCTCTCGGGCAGCACTGGGTTCTCCGGGGCCGGGCTCTCGGGCAGCACTGGGTTCTCCGGGGCCGGGCTCTGGCGCTGGGTTCTCCTGGGCCTGGCTCTCGGGCAGCACTGGGTTCTCCGGGGCCAGGCTCTCGGGCAACGCTGGGTTCTCCAGGGCCGGGCTCTCACGCTGGGTTCTCCAGGGCTGGGCTCTCGGGCTGGGTTCTCTGGGACCGGGCTCTCGGGCTGGGCTCTCGGGCTGGGCTCTCCGGGGCCGGGCTCTGGCGCTGGGTTCTCCGGGGCCGGGCTCTCGGGCAGCGCTGGGTTCTCCGGGGCCGGGCTCTCGGGCTGGGTTCTCCGGGGCCGGGCTCTCGGGCTGGGTTCTCCGGGGCCGGGCTCTCGGGCTGGGCTCTCGGGCAGCACTGGGTTCTCTGGGGCCAGTCTCTGGCGCTGGGTTCTCCGGGGCCGGGCTCTGGCGCTGGGTTCTCCGGGGCCGGGCTCTGGCGCTGGGTTCTCCGGGGCCGGGCTCTCGGGCAGCACTGGGTTCTCCAGGGCCGGGCTCTTGGGCAGCACTGGGTTCTCCGGGGCCGGGCTCTCACGCTGGGTTCTCCGGGCCTGGGCTCTCACGCTGGGTTCTCCAGGACTGGGCTCTCGGGCCAGGCTGCACAGCTCCATGGGCTTGTACGGCTCACCATGGCCAAAAACACTCCAGCTAATGCAGTGAACAGTCCTGACCTCATGGGCCGGAGCCTCGATTGCAGCCCCACTGCCGAGCGTGGGGACTATGCAGGCGCTGGGGTCCAAAGGCAGCAGGCCAGGCACCCTGGGCAGGGCTCAGAGGCCAGCAAGGAGCCTGCCATTTGCACTGCAAGAGGCTCCAGAGCGCAGTTCTAGGAATGGCCACATGGGCTCAGCCCCCCTCCCCAGCAGCCTGGGCAGCGAGCTCCAGGGTGCAGCAGAGGGGGACTCTGGAGGCAGAGTAGGGCCAGGTCTCCCTGGGGGAGGAACAGCACCAACACCCAGGGCAGCTGGAATGCTGTTTTTTAATGTCCCTAAGAACCAGGAAACAAACATCAAAACTAGACTTGACTTTGCTTTCTTTGATAAAAGTAATAAAATGGTTGGCAGGGTTAATTAATCCTTAAGAGAGTTCAGACCGAAGCAGACTGTGAGGAGCTTCAAAAAGATCTCACCAAACTAAGCGATTGGGCATCAAAATGACAAATGAAATTGAATGTTGATAAATGTAAAGTAACGCACATTGGAAAAAAGAATCCCAATGATACTTTCTATAAGATGGGGACTAATTTAGCTACAACTACTCAAGAGAGATCTTGGAGTCAATGTGGATAGTTCTCTGAAAACATCCACACAAAAAGCAAACCAAATGTTAGGGATCATTAAAAAAGGGATAGAGAATAAGACAGAAAATATCTTATTACCTCTGTATAAAACCATGGGATGCCCACATCTTGAATACTGTGTACAGATGTGGTTGCCTCATCTCAAAAAAGATCTACTGGCACTGAAAAAGGTTCAGAAAAGGGCAACAAAAATGATGAGGGGTTTGGAATGGGTCCCACATGAGGAGAGATTAAAGAGACTGGCTTTTCAGCTTAGAAAAGAGGAGACTCAGGGGGGATATGATAGAGGTCTATAAATCATGACTGGTGTGGACAAAGCGAATAAGGTTAATAAAAGTTATTTACTTGTTCCCATAACATAAGAACTAGGGGTCACCAAATGAAATCAATAGGCAGCATGTTTAAAACAAATAAAAGGAAGTTTTTCTTCACTCGGCACACAGTTAACCTGTGGAACTCCCTGCCAGAGGATGTGGTGAAGGCTAGGACTATAATAGGGTTGAAAAAAGAGCTAGATAGATTCATGGAGGTGAGGTCCATTGATGGCTATTAGCCAGGCTGGGTAGGAATGGTGTCCCTGGCCTCTGTTTGTCTGGCAATGGGTGACAGGGGAGGGATCAGGTGAGGATTCCCTGTTGTGTCCCCTCCCTCTGGGGCACCCGGCATTGGCCACTGTGGGCAGCCAGGACACTGGGCTGGATGGACCCTTGGTCTGACCCCGTCTGGCTGTTCTGATGTTTTTAAAAAACAAAACCCAAGGAGGTTAAATAAAGCCCAGAGGCCCCAGGGAAAAACCACAACAACTACGAACAGCTGCAAAGACGTCTTCACACAGAAATTCCTTCGCTCTGCTTCTCTCTTCTACGGGAAACAGCTTCGGCAAGCACAGATCTCGCACGTGTGCGAAGGAAACAGGCTGCTACGAACAAGCCCTGCAGGGAGCACGGGCGCTGCGGACAGAACTAGACGGGGGCTGGGCTGGGGCCAGGCAGCGGGAAGAGCCTCCGGCCCCTGTGGAGAAGCCGGCGCTGCTCTGGAGGAAGATGGCAGCAGTGTTTGTAGGGCATCTCCTCTCAGCGAGGGAAGGCAGGCGCTCAGCACTCGCTCCCCACCAGCAGCGAGGGGGACCTGGCCTGGGCTCCGGGCCCCTGAGCGGTGACGCCCTCCGGCAGCCCGGGCGCCAGGCTGGCGGGCCGTGCCTGGTGCCTGCAGGCCAGGGGTGCGGCAGGCTCAGGGGGAGGGCAGCTGGAAGCGCTCCCGGCACAGGCACTGGCAGAGGCTGCAGACGACGCAGAGGAGCAGGGTGCATGGCACCAGGCCGGTCAGCACGAGGCCCAGGCCCTGGCGCTCCATGAGCAGCAGGTAGATGCCGAAGGGCAGGGAGCTGAGGTAGACCAGGCAGAGCGTCCAGAGGAGGAAGTGGGGGACGGCCTGCCCGGGGCACGCGCGGCACTTCTGGGGGGGGCCGCGCCAGGGCAGCGAGTCCAGGCTGACAGGGCGGTACAGGCGGATCACGTCCAGCAGGCCCAGCCCCTCGGGGGGCGTCCCGTCCTCGGGCAGCTCCAGCAGGGTGAGGACCAGGCAGTCCGGGGGGCTGCGGGAGGGCTCCAGGACGCTGGGGCACAGGAGCACCTCGGGGGAGGGCAGGGGGCACCGCAGCGCCGCCAGCACCTGGCCGTCATCCTGGAGCTGCTGCACGTCCGCCCCGGGCACCGGGGTCTCCTGGCGGCAGAAGGGGCAGCTGAGCAGGCGGGGCGCGGACTCGCCCGGGGCCGCCAGCCTGCGCAGGCAGGCAGCGCAGAGCCGGTGGCAGCAGCCGAGCAGCTTGGGCGCGCGGGCCCGGGCGTCGTAGCGATGGCAGCAGATCTGGCACTCCAGCTCCGGCGCCGGGAGCCCCGGCTGGCCGCTCGCCAGCTCCCCGTCCTGGCGCTCCATGGTCGCCTGCCCGCCGCCCCAGGGGAGACAGTCCGGGGGGCGGGAAGGGGACCCCAGCCTGGGGAGAGGGACAGGGGAGACCCGCGTGAGTGCGAGCAGAGACCCACGGGCCCTGCCTGCTCCCCCCCCCCGACAGCGCTCGGGCCTCCCGGGGCCCTGCCGCCAGCGGCCCACCGCCCCCGGGCACTTCACAGGGCCCCTCCGAGCTGGCAGGCCGGCCCTGAGCGGCTGGGTCCCCAGCGCCCCGTCTCCGCCGGGCTGCGGGGCTGGAGCGGGGCGCACGCCTGGGGCTGCCCCGGGCTCCGCGATCCGAGGCTGCGGCGTCTGACGCCCAAGGAGGAGCCTGCCCAGGGCAAAGCCCCCGCTGCGCGCCTTCAGCCGGGGCGCGGCGCCGGAGCCGGGCAGGGCGCGGGCAGGAGGGGACCCGCGGGAGCTCACCTGCGGGCCGGGCCGAGTGCGAGCCCGGCAGGCCCAGACGCATCCGCCGCGGTAGCGGCAGCGCAGGGCGGGGGGGGGGGAGCGTCTCCCGCCACCTGCGCCGCGGGCGGGGCCCCTCCGTACCCGGGGCGCGGGGCGGACGCGGGACCCTGCCCGCAGCCACCTGCCAAAGCGCCGCGTGAGCCCGGCTCGTACTGCGGTAGGACCGGGGGGGGAGACAACGACCCGCCGCCGGACAAACCAGCTGCTCCGGGGGACCCTGCGCCCCCTTCCCCGTCGGGGCTGGCCTGGCGCGGAGGCGGTTCCCCCCCGGCCCTGGCCGCTGGCAGCTCCCAGGCACCGCCGAGGCGGCAGACTGAGCCTGGCCCCCTTCGGCCGTGGCGGAATTGGCGGCTGCGGGCCGAGGCCCGGGCTCTTTGCAGCAGCGGCCGCGGGCGGTGCCCCCCACTGGCAGAGGAGCCTGTGGCGGCCCAGGAGCCGTGCCCCCCCCCCGCAACCTTTTCATTGCCAAGTGGGGCCCCCGCGGCAGTGGGGAAGGGGCTGCCTGTGTGCCACGCTCTGGCTGCAAACACCAGCCCCCCGCCCCGCCCCGCCCCGCCCACCCAGGGAGGCAGGAACCCCGGGCAGGAGGGAAAAGCTCCGTGGTTGCAGCTGCACCTCCCCAGGCGCCCCTGCCCTTGGCACAGAGCCACTGCCCCGTCACTCAAAGCAAGGGGCATTTCCGCCCAGCCAGCAGCCCAGGCGCCATCCCAGAGGCAGCCCGCACTGTGGTACCCAGGGCCTGCAGGCTCAGAGGTGGCAGGAACGGCTGGTCACCCTCGTCCTTGCCAGTCCCACCACCTACCTGCAGGCTGGAGCAGATGGCGCTTTGCCACCTCCCTCTGGCCTGGCCCCAGCACCTGCCCTGCCACGCTCCGCCCTGCCCCTTGGTGCAACGTCCCTCTCGGCACGCGAGGAGCGGCTCTGGGCGCGGGCAGGGCCAGGCCGCTGGAGGAAGCTGCAGCGGCTCCCGCACAGCTCAGCGAAAGCCAGGGCTGCTGCCGGGTGCTGGATTGACAGACCTGAGTCATCCCTACAGCAGAGGCGGTGGCCGCGCCTGCACCCCCCATGGCCAGCACAAGTGCCAGGGCTGCAGCACAAAGCCGGTGCCAGCAGGGAGCAAGTCCAGAGCAGGCTGGAAAAGCCAGGGAGGAGCAGGAGGTGAGTGCAGGCCAGCAAAAAGGAACTGGGCAGAGCACCTAGGTCAAGACCTCCCGCCCCCAGCTGCCTGTGTGGAGACAGCTGGCGTCTGATCGGTGCTCCTGCCCGTGCATAGCACTATCTAGCAGTGTGTGCAGAGCCCCGCTCAGCTCCCCTTCCGCCAGCCGCACTCCACCCGCTCCCCACAGACCCCCCTCCGAAACGGGGACTGTAGAGTCAGTGACCGGCCCCTCCTTGTGGCCAGGCAGAACGGACTCCACTTCTCCAGGGCAACATTCAACTCCCGGAGCCAGGAGGCCAAGGGGTCAGAGGGAACCAGGAGCTGGCAGACAGGACAGAGGCTACAAGCCAAGTTGCTCAGGGCCTGGCCGTGCCACCAATCTCAGTCTCATTGAGCAGTTTCATTCAGGGCCTCGGCCCCAGAAGCAGGAGCGTGCGGACAACACTGGCTGACCTAAAGCTGGGGACGTGGTCCAAAGGGGGCCCAGGCAAGCACCCAAGACCTTGACAGCTAATGAAACAGCAACGGGCTGAAATGCGGTCATGCAAAGGCAGGATCCGGCAGTTGGATTTTTGCTGAGAGCAGCGGCTGTATCAGGTGGAAGTGGCAGAGGTGGCAACAGACCTGGTGGCACAGCTGGGCACAGGACTAGGAGCTGCTACGGTGACGTGAACGGGAGAAGCGACTCCTAGGATGAATCGGCTGAGGATTTGCCAGTAGAAACAGGGCCCTGGGGAGCCCTCAGTGGGAGCGCTGGGGCTGAGATGAATTCAGAGTTAATCAGTGCAGGGAGCGGGTACCAGGATGCAGCGGAATGAAAGCGCTAACCCTCAAGGCTGTCTCCACTTGCTGTGCTGGGGATCGTATGGACTCGTAAATTGAACACAGAGGGCGGCTCCGGCCAGCAGCCAAACTCCCAGCAGCCACGAGGAGGAAGAGATCAGCCTGCGCAGTGGGGACAGTGCCACGCTCCACATAAGGTAAGCCCACTCCAGCTGCAGCTTCTCCAGTGGTGGCACAACCCAGACCTGGCCCAAGAGAGGCGGCTGCAGGGGCTGGGCTCGTTCAGCCTAAGGCCAGTCACACGGCCCAGGGAGAGAAACTGGCCACTCAGTGGTCGAGAGGGGTGAAATTAGAGACTTTCCAGGCCTCAGGGATGGGCAAGTCTGGAACTGCCTCCCAAGGGAAGCAGTGGGGCACAGCCCATCTGGCTCCAAGGCTGAGGTCAGGCAGGATATGCCACTGCTAGGAGCAAAGAGCCACTGCCCAGAGAGGGGCGCTATTGGAAAGGGCTCCAAGCTGCTAGAGAATTCTTTCCCCGCCGGGTGGGGCTCGCCCCCCTGCCGCAAGTCTAACTGGGCACTGGATTTGGTGTCAGGAAGAGATTTTCCTCCAGGGCCGATAGGCACAGACCTCGGGGATTTTCCCCCTCCTGGGTGGTGTGGGGCACAGGACAGAGGCATGTCAGCTAGTGTCAAGAGCAGATCCACTGTCACGGGCAGTCTTTAAATCAGGGTTCGAGGGCTCCAGGAACTCAGCCCGAGCTAGGTGTCCTGTAACACGCCTGTGATCAGATTAGAGGCTTATGCTGGTCCTTTGAGACCAGCCGGTCTCCCTGCACTTCCCTGCTTTGGTCACAGTAGCCCTTCTAACTTCTGCGAGCAGAGAGGCAGGAACATCCCCCTTCGGCACAACCCCCGTGTGATTTGCCCTGCGAGCAGGCCCTCCGCGCTGAGGCAGGGGCCGGAATAGTGTGACCATGGAGCTCGAGCCTATCACGCTGCAGGTGCCCAAGAGGGCAGAGTTAAGGTTCCAAGGGCAACCTTAGTGGTTCCTTGGTTTGGAGCAATTGACTTCGCAGCCTGGACGTTCTGTGAATCACGTCCTAGGCGTGAGCCTCACGCACGTTCTCTCCTGTGGCAGCAGGCTGCCCCCCAGCGTGTTCAGTGGCATGGCTAGGACCACCAGAGGCCGTGGCGCTTGAGCGCAGGCAGCACCTGGCAGCAGCAGTGGGTGGGCCTGGTGCCCAGCACGGGAAGGCACCGCACTTTGCCAGGGGCTTGACAGACACTTGCAGAGAAACAGGGAGACTCAGGATCTTGGTTCCATTCCAGGCTTTTTGCAGGGGGGGGGGGTTCCTAGTGCAGATTCCTCAGTCTGTTCTCCCCAAATTCCTCTCTCCCATGCCCCAGCCTAGGCCCACTGCCCAGCCACGCAGTGCCCTGCCCCCCACTCCTTGTCTCCATCTCACCCATCCCACTACCTCTCCTGGCCTCAACACTGCTCCTGCTGCTGGCTACTGCCCCCCACCCCCCGCCCCGCAGCGCTCCCTGGCTGTGTGCCAGTCTGTGCCCAGCCACTCCCACTCGTCACTCACCTCCCAGGGCCTTGTCCCAATGCCAGCTGCTTATCCAGCCAGCTACCCCTCTCCCCTCCAAGTCCTCAGCTAAACTGCCCCCCCCCCATTTACCTCCCTGACTCCCAGTCTAGCTTTCGTCCCCAGTCAAGGCGGACAGCTGGCTGCAGGGGGTCATTCAGGGCACTAGAAGTAGGCTTCTTGCTCCATCCCAGTGCCTGGCCTGGAGCAGATGGAAGTGGTCAGGGCAGGAGGCTTCTGTGCTGGACCATGTTCGGTCACTTGTGCAGCACATGCAGACCTGTAGGGGCTGAGAGGCTGGAACAGGCTGGGTGGAAATGGCTCGAGCAAGCTGGTGAGCTCCAGGACCGAGGAGAGTCTCACACCTGCCCTGGGAGGAAGGCTCCAGACAACTGCTGAAGTCCCAGAAGTCTCCGCAGGGCCTGTGCATGCTGCCGGTCAGGATTTCTGGAATTGAGGCGGGAAGGCCCAGCCTGAGACACAAAGACCCCCCCCCGTTCAGATCTCTGCTCCGGCACACAGGCCCTTGTGCTTTGCTGAGGACTGTGGTCAGAATGCACGAACACGTGCAAAACAGCCCCCATGGCCCCTGGCTTCCTGCACGAAATGCCTGAAAGTTCCCAATCCGCTGCTCCCGCAGCCTCCACTCGAGGGTCACCTGGCTCTCTTGCCTCTACCCTTTGCTAGTCTGGTGCGCGCCCTGGGACCCGCAGGGACTCTTGACGAGCTCCTTCCGGGGCACAGTCTTGTTCTGACCACATTGAAAAAGGTGAACGGTTCAGCCAAGAGTGCCAAGAACGATTTGAGATCCGGAAAACCTGCCTCTTCCTTAAGTGCAGGACTTCAGAGACTTCAATCCGTTCAGTTAAGAGGCTCTCCAGCCACACAAACACAGCCCGAGCGCGGCTGGCAGGAAGCATGCGTGGAAGGAGGCTCACATTGCAACACGGACAATCAGCCATTGGCGCGTCCCTGGGGATGCTCTGCTGTGATCTAAAAGAGGAGCACGCGGGGAGCCAGCAGGTAAGGGTTTAATGCAGGAAAGGCAGGGTTATACAGAAAATCAGATCAGATAAAACAACAAAACCGTTTATAAACCCTCCCTGCCTGCTCCCTGGGCCTCTGACCCGCGCCCCTGTGCCCCTCACTTCAGTCCAAGGGCCCACGCCCCAAAGCGTGGCTGCTGGGCCAAAGTGCCTCTCCAAGGCGAGCTCCAACCTCTTGCCCTCCGGCTTGTCATCGCTGGCTGCAGTCCTGGGAGCAGCTTCCCCGCCGGCAGTGCGCTGGCCTATCACTCTGTCCATTCACAACCGTCTCCCCTTGGCTGCATCCAGGCCCCTCCGTGCCTGGCCTGCCCCCGAGTCCCGGTGCACATGCAGCCCAGTGCTTTTGTCCTGTTCCCCTTGAAGACCAAGTGAGCCCATGTCACTCAACCCTCAGCGCCACTATTCGATAACCCCCTCGTCGAAGGCCGATTCGAATGTCCCTGCTCCTGTCCCCACTAACAGCGCTGAGCCCCGGCCCGTGGCAGTGCTAAGGAACTGTGCCCTAGGGATCAGTGCCGGCCACCTCTCCCGCCCCCGACTTGCCATTCCAAATCTCTGGAAAAGGCTCCCTTCCCTGGCCTATGCCGCAGTGTCTCCCTGGCACGGTTCTAACGCCATCGCGCACGCCCCTGCCCACTCAACCCACAAGCCCTCTCAGACAAGCAGATTCAAAGCATGGGCTCTGTAAGAAACGATCATGTCCTAGAATTCACCCAGTACAGAGGCACGGGAGGCAGTGGTGAATCTGAGGGCAGGCATGGTAAACCTGGCCTCCCCGGACAGTCCCAGGCCCCCCGGAGGAGGAACAGCACCAACACCAAGGGCAGCTGGAATGCTGGTTTTTAATGTCCCTAAGAACTAGGAAACAAAAATCAAAAATAGACTTTACTTTGCTTTCTCTGATAAAAGTAATAAAATGGTTAGCGGGGTTAAATTAATCCTTAAAAAACAAAACCCAAGGAGGTTAAATAAAGCCCAGAGGGCCCCAGGGAAAAACCACAACAACTACGAACAGCTGCAAAGACGTCTTCACACAGAAATTCCTTCGCTCTGCTTCTCTCTTCTACAGGAAACAGCTTCGGCAAGCACAGATCTCGCACGTGTGGGAAGGAAACACGGCTGCTACGAACAAGCCCTGCAGGGAGCACGGGCGTTACGGACAGAACTATTTACACTCTGGACGGGGGCTGGGCTGGGGCCAGGCAGGCCTCCAGCCCCTGCCTGCCTCTCTCCTGGAAATGCCAGGCCCCAGCCAGCTGCCAGGGGCCCACCAGGCCACAGCTCTGCCTGTCAGTCCATCCGTTTGTCGTCCTCCTGTACAGCGGTCCCAGCTTCTGCTGCCTCTTCCTCAGAGCTTTAGTGTTCGAAGGGGCTTCAGGCTCTTCCTATGACTGCGACATCTGGCTTCCTAGCCCCTCGCCTAGGGCAGCAGCTGAGCCTTTCCCCAGGACATGAGGCCAGGGACGCTCCCTGGACTCTGGGGAGGAAAGCAAGCAGTGTGGGCTGCCTGGAGAGTCCCCCAGGCCCGGCACGATTCAGCCAGCAGTCTCTCCACCTGCCACTGCAAACCTCCCCTTCTCTGGGGCGCCGTGCCCTCCGCCCCCTGCTGGCTGTCCCTGCATGCTGCCCTCTGCAGATTAATTGGCGTTGGTCTCCCGGCTGGTGCTTTGCTCTCGGCCCGGCTCCCGATCTTTGTCTGCCGCTGAGGAAGAAGTGGAGGAGGCAGAGGAGGAGCCTGTGGAACTGAGAGTCCGTCCCGAGTGCTTATAGGCTGTGACGAGCTCCTGCAGCCGCTCCGGCGTGGGCTCCCACTTGGCGAAGCCGGCGCTGTTCTGGAGGAAGATGACAGCAGTGTTGTGCACGGCTTTGTAGTACATCTCCTCTCTGCAAGGGAAGACAGGCGCTCAGCACTTGCTCCCCACCAGCCATGGCTCCGGGCCCTCCCACGCTAGTGACCTCACCACCTCCCTCCCCCCCTGCAGTGCTGCAAAACAGCCACTCTAAGGGAGCCATACAGGGAGTTCAAATAGGTAGGGGAAGATTGGCCCTGACGAGCCAACACAGCTCTGCGGTGCGCTCCGTGGCACCCACGTGGGCTCAGAACCTTCCACGGGAGATCCCCCGGGATCAGCGTGTGTCACTTCCCAGGGTCTCGGCCAAGCGCACACAGCAGCCCCCTTAGCTCCTGAGGGACGGGAAGATGCAGGGAGCTCAGCAAGCGAGAGAAGAGGGAACAAGGTACCCATCTCGCACTGCAGCTCCCACTCCACCACACGCAGCCGGGAATTCCCGCCAGCCCGGCTACCAACACCCATGTTGTCAGGCCTCCTGGGCCAAGGAGCAAGCGAGTGTGGACAAGGGATATTTAAGCACATGCTGCCCACCAGGCAGAAGCCAATGGTGAAAACTGGCTCAAGCTTCTGCTTTGTACTGTTACTCAGGGGCAGAGGCAAGGGGGCATTTTCTACCCCAGAAGGGTCCTCGGCTCAGGCTCCTCAGGCGTCGGCTGGCAAGTGGCGCGGAGCTCTTCTCCACAGTGCCACGCGGCGCACACAGCTCAGCTCAGTGACAAGTCCCTGAGGGAGGCCAATGACAATCTTCAGTACAGGCTGAACCGCTCGTCCAGCGCCCTCGGGACCTGGCTGGTGCCAATCCAGAGAATCGGCCAAACCATGGAGGTCAGTATTGGCTAGCAGCATCATGCGGGTCTCTGAGAAGGCGTGTGGAGCTAAACAGCAGCACAGAACACAGAGCCAGGACTGGCAGCTGTAAACAAACTTTATGGGGCTGCTGGAAACTTGGCCACCCGCGTTATAACTGGGCATCCGGCTCACTCCAGTCCTGCCAGGCCCCGGCTGTTGCCAAACTAGAGTTCAACCCACAGAAGGGAAACGTGCTGCCCAGGTATAGTGACCCTGCCATCTGAGCCCAATCGGAGACGTGCTGGAGGTTCACTTGGGATACGCCACCTCACTCTCTTCTTGGGCTACTGCCTACCCCTAACCGATGCCACTATGAGCTAGGGATGCCTGCCAAGGCCCTCTCTAAAATGCACCACATCTCCAGAGCATCCCAGGGCAGGCATGCTCACTTTTTGCAGACGTGCTGAGACCCACTGCGGTATTCGTGGTCGAAGGCTGGCAGGATGAGCTGGTGCCGCTTGAACCTGCTCTGCTCCATGCGGGTCAAGGCTGGCGTCGGAGGGTCCCTCCACTCAGGGATGAAGACGATGAAGGAGAGAGGCTCATTGGAGCTCTCCAGCAGTTTCTAATCCACAAGGAAAAGAAGAGTCTTAGCCCTGACCAAGTAACGACAAGCAAGACAGGCTCTGTAAGAAGGAAACAGCCTTCCCAGACTGCCCCAATCTTCAGCCACCCGCTGCTCCATAAGCCTGCCACGAGGACACGGGATAGCAGCAGAGGGAAGAGAGGACGCAGGGTGGCAGATGAGTGACGTACCTCAAAGTGAGACACCATGGCGTCCATCAGTTCCTCGCAGAACGGAGGGTTTGCTTCAAAAGAGCCACTTACGGGGAAAAAATCCAGGAAGGGGCTGAAGGGAACAAGGGAGACCCTGCTGTTAATACAGACATCTTACAAGACACTGGCATTTGTAAAAGGGCAGCCACGTGGCCAGATGCAGCCTGACATCCTAGCAAGGCAGGGCCTGCCGCTTTACTTCCTCTGTGGCACAAGCGGCCACTAAGGAGTGACAGGCCATGTGGGAAGCAGCAGGCCAACATGCCACAGTTCCAAATCCACTATTTTCAATCTTGTGTGAGGCTCCCTCTTCCTTCAAAATGAGAGTGACACATCCACAGGCCTAGTGAACATGGCAAATCCAGAGCAAGTCACTGTCCCAAGAGGGCCTGCAACACAGGCCTGAGCATTTCACAGCCAGTCCATACCCACAACCAGGCCTGGAGTATGTCAGAGATGAAAGGCTGGAAGGGACCCAAAGAGTCGGCTAGATCAGCCCCGAGACAGGCCCAAGTAAATCTAACCAGCCCTGACAGGTTTGTCCAGCCTCTTAAAAACCTCCAGTGCTGGGGATTCCACAGCCTCCCTTGGAAACCTGTTCCAGTGCCGAGCCACCCTTAGGAAAAGCTTCCAATTCCATCCCCCTCGCTGCAGCTACGACCTTGTTCCAATCTCCAGTGGACACAGAGCAATGGGTCGCCGCCCTCTTTGTAACAGCCCTCGACAGACACGGATAATGTTCTGAATCCCCCCATAGTCTTTGCTCAGGACTGAACGTGCCCAGGTGCTGTAACTGTTCATCGTACAACAGGTCTTCTACACCTTGGAGCATTCTCGCTGCTCGCCTCTGGACTCTTCAATTTGTCCACCTTTCCTCAAGCGCAATGCCCAGCACAGGACACTGGACTCGAGTGGAGGCCTTACCAGTGCTGAGCAGAGGGGAAATTACCTCCCGTGTCTTACCTGCGACATCTGCCAATAGAACCCAGAACTATATGAGCCTCACAACTGCATCATGTTGACGCTCATTCATCATCCGCTACAACCTCCAGAAGCTTTTCAGCCACACTTTGCACTTGAACTGGGAGGGACCTCATTAGAGACACCCTCCCAGTCTGACAGCAAACCACTGACAACTACACAGAGTACAGCCCTTCAACCAGCCGTGCACCGACCTTAGAGTAATCCCATCTCTAGGCCACATTGCCCTAGTTCACGTATAAGAACGTCAGGTGGGACTATGTTAAAACCCAAACTCAAATCAAGATATAGCATGGCTACTCCTTTCCCCTCTGCCCAGCCCATTGGCTAGTAACCCCCCAAAGGAAATTAGATGCATCTGACAGTTGGTTCTTGACAAATCTCTCCTGGTTATTCCACATATCCCTGCTTACATGTTGATTAAGAGCATCAAAATTAGTCTGACGAGTCTATCAGTTTCAATTGCTCTCCTTCCTAAAGACAGAAATGTTGCCCTGTTTTTCATCCACTGGACCCTTACTTGTTCTCCCTGTGTTCTCAAAGGTAACCGCTAGTGGTTCTGAGATTGCCTTTGCTAGTTCGAGTGTCCTGGGATGAATTCCTTCAGCCACTGTGGATTGGAACACAGCTAATTTATCTAGTTATTCTTGCGCTTCCTCCTCCTCTATCTGGGCTCGTGTTCTTTCCCTGTTGTCATCAGCATGAAAGGTTTGGATCTCTGGTCACCACTCATCTTTTGAGTGAAGACAAACAAAATAGGCACTGAACACCTCCGCCTTCGTGAGGTCATCAGCTAGCAGCTGTCATGAGCACTGGAAGTCCAGGAGAGAAGTCCTCCCAGGCCAGAAATGCACACACAAACGGATACATGTGGCAAGGGCAAGAGAACGCAAGACTCACCCCCGGGATCCAAAATAGCCATCTGTGTCCAGGAAGGCGGAACAGTACTGTTTGAAATAGCAGTTCAGGGGCGAGGCAAAGCACTCAAAACTCACTCCAAAGAGTTTGTGGAGGGCTTCAAAGACATGCACCGGGAGCGCCCCCTGCAGGCCAGTTCCTTCATAGAGCCCAACACCAAACATCATCTGAGGAGAGCAAATCCTCTGTGAGTGACTGCCCTCGGAGCTGTGCGCGCTCGCTGCACTCTGACCAGGCCCAGACCCCTCTCCACCAAGCTGACAGGACCCCCCTTTGCCCCTCACTCTCAGGAATGGCCTCTAGACACTGCACCTGGGCCCCACTGTCACACATCTGCAAGCTGAGCCCAATGACCACTCCCCTCACCTGGAACTCCAGCCAAGAGCAGCAAGTTGGTTTTGTAAACGAGTGCTCGTCTCCCTGCTTGACGACCAACACCAAGCTCCCCAGCACAGCGCCCTACCCTGAGGCCTGGAGGAAACCCCTTTAGCCCACCTTTGCTCCATTCTTCAGAGTTTGCAGCTGGGCCTCCAGAGCACCAGTGAGTGTCGGTATTGCAATTCCACCAAAGCTGAGAAGGAACCATACCTGATATCGACGGAGAAGGCACCACACCCTGGGCAGAAACTTCTCACAGCCAGAGTCGTCAATGCAGCTGTACCGATAGAGAAGCCACTGGAAGAGAAACCCAGGTCGTTACACACAGCAATAAAGCAGCAGGTGAGTTGGGGAGCCGCGAGGTGCTGAAGTGATAAGGAATCAGAGCCGGCGGGGGCTAGTGCAAGGGCTTCCCACCACTGAGAGAAGCTGGGTGAGAGCAGGCCCGGAGGTGAACTTGCCAGGGACTGCACAAACACAACCAAATGACAGCCCCTGCTCCACTGCTTTTAAGATTCTCTATTGCCTTGGGGCACGGCCTGTCGCTACCAGATCTGTGCAGGCCTATCACATCCGATCAGACTGCTGGGCCATCGAGTCCAGCACAGGCCAACATCGGATTCTTCAAAGGCAGAAGAACCAAGGATGAACCTGGCCAGCTGACAAAGCTGCTCTTATGGGGAGGAAGATTCCTTTCTGACCCCGCCACTAAGCAGCTAATCCCCTGAAAGAGGTGAGCATGCTATTTTAGTTCATTTTAGGACTAGTAACGTATGTAATCATGTGACCTAGCTTGGCCCCTCCCTCAGTGACCAGGAACGACAGGTGTGTCGCAGGATGTCTACACACCAAGGAACTGTTGCCTTTTACTGGCTCTAAGTGTATTGCCCCCTAAGTTTAATGAACGGCCTAATACTGAAGGACTAGGTTACAGCAGGCAACAGTCTATTTTCACTTAAACACATCAGCATTCTGAGCCCACAGGCCAGTCCACAAACCATTCATTGTCAGCTGTACACTGAGGCTGCCTTGGCCTCCCCCTGATCTCTGGGGCCTCAAACATCCTGCACTGGGCAGACCCCCTGGTGCAGCGTCCCTCCTGGAAGGCGAGGAGAGGGCAGAGCGCTCCCACTAAGAGGCCATTTGCAACGGGGGGAGTTTCTCTTGTGCCTCAGGACCGAAGTGCAGCCCTTACCAGCTTACTGAAGTAGTTGCGGCTCACTTTCACCATCTCCCCCTTGTACCGCACACACGCCACGTTGTTCTCCACGTGCATGTCTACGCTGGGGACTGGGGGGGAAGGGATGGCCAGTCTCACCGGGTAACAGTAGACGAGCCGATCCTGGACCTCTGCTGCTTCCACCTCAGCTACGTGGGAGACAGAGAAAGAGACCGTCACGTTAGACTCCAAGCCCACTAAGGGACAGGCCCCACCGCCACCCCAGAGACAGCAGTGATAGGGCTGCAGCCAAGGTGGTAGACCCCACTCCACAGACAGAACTGGGGTGACCACATCACAGGGCAACCAGGCAGTCCACTAAGGCACCCAGTTAAGAGTGGAACCCGCGGCTTCCTTCAGACGCATGTTGACCCAACACTCGCTCAATGGCACTCAGCTGGCTGCAAGACAGGAACTCTGGATCAAGCCCAACATTTCAGGGAAAGGTCACAAGCTGCGGACACTAGACGGGCTGGATTCCGAGGGAAATCAAGGCCCCCTGCAAAAAGTCTCTCTCCCCCCCATGCTTACACAGCAGCAGCACCACCACCATTTGCTGTGGGGAAGATGAACCTGGACTGCATGGCCACGTCTACACTAGCACTTATGTTCTCAAAGCCTGTGTCACTCAAGGGTGAGGAAAAGCCAGACTGCTGGCAACCTGCGTTTTGCTGGCAGAAGTGCCTGGTATGCACACGGTCTGCAGGATTTGGAAAGCACACCTCCCCCACTACAATGAGGTGCATGTGAACGGGACAGCCTAGGCTGCATCTAGGGATGTAAAAGCCTGTTTATGGGATTCCGCGGGCGGGGGGGAGGGGCCTGCTGTGACGGCACGCTGGGGTTCCCCCTGATCCTGCACCCCCGTAGCAGCCAGAACAGACTTCGCCAGCCAGTAGAATAGGGAGGGTTTATTGCTTCTCCAGGATACAGCCCAGCATAGACGTGACGTAGTTACAGGAGTCAGGGCCAGGGGGCTTCAGACCCCTTAGGTTAGGGGATCCATCACCCCCTCAGCTTAGTCTGTTCCCTTCATGCTTCCCAGCCAGAAACTGCCTTGCCCCAGGCCCTGCCCCCCCAGCCAGGTGTCCGTCTGCACCTCTCTCCCTTTGTCTCTCCCCTGGGGAGAGCCTTGTTATCTGCTCAGGCTGGGCCTAGGTGTCTGGGCCAATCCACATGTGGGTGAGTCAGTGGGAATCACACAGCACAGCACAGCACAGGGGAACCCCGGGTTACAGAGCAGACACTATGTCACACCTGCTCCAGCCTGGCCAGGCCCACCCGCCAGTTAGCCATTTCCTAGTAGGTGTGCTCTTGCTGGGTAACCCTCTCCATCCCTAGTTGCCCTGCCACATGGCATGCAGTTGGCATGAGCTGCACTGCCCTGGGGCTTGCTGCCTACCAGATATATTGTGCTCCTTGAGGATGGCAAGATGCTTCTCCCGGATCCGCTTGACGTACTCGAGCGATATGTGGTATATCTTACTGCAGATGCCTTCAACAGAGTCCTTGGCTGCAGCAGACACGTGGGGCCCACACTGCTTCCGTAAGTGCTCTAGGCGGTCCTGCAGGGTCAGAGAGAGGCCCTCACACCCTGCCACCAACTCTCCATCAGCCTGACACACACACACTTGGGCTTCGGCAAGTTTCTCCCTTCCCTCACTCAGCACTCTGGGCGAGAAGTCAGCCAGAGACTGAGGAGCTTTGCCCTGCCCTCCGCAGCCCCCACCTTCCCTCGCCTGCAGGTGCAGAAGCTGCATAGGGATACTGACCATGTAGTCCTCCTTCGAGGCTGAATGGTCCCGTCGCAGCCAGCTGAAGGTGTCCTCCACGTTCCATTTCACCACTTTCCTACTGTCTGGTGATGCACTCCTGCACACAACGCAGAAACAGGAATTTAACCCACAGCTGCGGTGACATGTCCCTTCCCAGCGCTAGGTCACGCAGCAGCCACGTCTTCCTGAGCGCAGTGTCCGGTCACTGTCAGACGGGCGCCCCGCGGGCAGTTTGTCAGACGCCTGCCTGATCAGGACCTGCCATGCCATCACAATGCACATGGCTCTCCATGCTGCCGAAACACAATGTACACGCCTGCGCTCCTCTCCCCGGCAGGAGAGGTAAGTACAGGAATTCCCTAACTGACCAGCGGGCCTCTCACCTCCAAAGGTGCCCACTACTGAACGCGTCCAAGGACGGCATAAAACCCTCTCCCACACAACGAAAAACTGCATCAATGGAAACTGCAGCCTAGCCCAGACAGGACCATCTGTGTAAGGCTTCAATGTTTAGCTCCTTGGGGCTGGGCTCTGCCTTGCCCCAGACACCAATGCCAGAGCCACGAAAAGAGCAAGGCAGGAGTTCATTCTTTCTTCCTGGCCCTGAAGGCTCTTCAGCTCATGTCATTTTTAACCTAACTTGCACCCCACAGATAATGGCCCTCATTCACCAAACTCCTAGCAAAAATCACGGACCTGTGTGTGTCAATACTACCCTGCGATGGAGAGCTGCACAGAGCATTCACACACTGCCTAATGTTGCCCCTTAGCCACTGGAAATTGGCTGCTTGTTCCCACCATTGGTGCCTACTGTTCTTGTAGCATCACACACGATACCCACTTGGCCTTCTCTGGGCCAGGCATCTCTCAGACACCGTCTCCTCTTCTCTCCAATCTCAACAGCATACATCTTTCCAAACTCTCATCCTACTCATCCCCGCCGCCATAAGATGCCGCTGGCCATTTTCACTGCCTTTCTCAGGGGGTCTTTAGTCCTGCTTTGTTCTGAGAATACTTGGAAGAATTCCAGGTGGGGCTGCAACAGCCATTTCTGGAAAGGCCTTGGAATATTCTCTGCTCTAAGCAGCAGATAACCACCTGCAAGAGACAACCCCAACCTGGATTCAATGAGCCGTTTCGCAGCCTCGGCGTATTTGAATAGCAGTCGCTTGGCTTCCTCACGGAACTTGATTCGGGATAATCTGCAACAAATACAAACACACACGTCATGGCCCGCTTCCCGGTTATCGCAGCATGCAGGCGCATCAGCTCCCGCCCCACCCTTCGCGCAAGCCTGCTGACGCTGCACTGGGGAAGTGACACCCAGCAGCGAAGAATCCTCAAGGAAAGCCCTAAAGTGCTCCAAGGCCAGGAAGCCCAGAGGTGCGCTTGGCTTGAGCAGTACCTGATGGGAATGTCATTCATGATTTCTCTGAACATGGAAGGAGACACTACTGGCTCGCAATTGCTTGGTAGCAGAGGGTCTGTCCCTTTATCCACTACCTTCCGCTCCAGCATCCAGCGGTTAAAGGATTCCCGTGGAGGGTCAATCCCTAGAGGAACAGAAAAGGCCTGCTTAGTGCCCCTTACTATTAGCATGAGGCTGCAGCCAGATGCTTGGATCAGCACGCAATCTCAGATCACGTCCAAGGGAGCCCAGGAGAGCCACACGAGGCAGGCAAAGGACAGGGAAGAAGAGACAGAAGGAAGGAGAGCAAGGCACAGCAGCCTGTGCATGAGTGGGGAGGGGGGAGGCGAGGTGGGGGGGGAGAGGAAGAACGGACACAGGAATTTACCCTCTCGTTGCTGGCAGAGCTCCCGGTAATGCTGCCGCAGCTTCAATATAAGCTGGGATCGAAGCAACTCCACCTCGGGGTGCAGAGGCAGCACTTTGGATGGAGCCCTCTGCTTTATCACTGCATTGGTTTGGATGTCCAGGTCCCAGTACACTCTGCGGCAGAAGCAACAGTTGGTTAAATATCCGACCATCCTGACCAACTCTCCCCCCAGAAGTCACTGTGGGATGTACCAGAAGTCAGAAGACTGAATCCTCCAGCCTCCCATCAGCCTGGAGCCTGCCAAGTTCCCCTGCACAGGCATGGGGAAAGTCTGCTGTCCCCAACTTGGTAGCAAGGAAAGAGCAGCAGCAAAGAGAAGCCAACTCACTCAGTTGGTCGGAAAAGAGCTGCCTGTTTATCTTCAGATGTAACGCCACATATCTTCAAAATAGGGATTCCTGGAATACTGGGGGAACTGGGGACTGTCTGGGCAGCTGAATTCCCTGGAACATCCACCTGCGAGTGAGAAAGGCCATCATTAGGCTGGAAAGCAAGGCACTGGGCACCAAGCCCATCTTCCCCAAAAAGCAGCAGTCAGCATGCCCAGGACTGCTCGAGAGAGTATGTCAATATTGCCTGTGGCCTACACAAACATGGGCACTGCTCAGTCGAGCGCCTTTCCCAGCTCAACTCCCTAACGGCCACAAGCACAAGAACTACTGGGTGCGGGCTGAGTCGGATTTTCCTCTTCCTTGGGTGCCAGGTCTGAGTCATTGGACAGGAGCTGTCCTCGGACCTTGAACGGTGCCGGTGACTGAGCCCAAGTTCCAAGCCCCTTTGATTTCTGTCTCAGGCGGAAGGAAGGAACACACAGAGAAGACAGTGCCTTTGTACAGGGCTTCCTTGAGGATTAGTCACTCTCTGCCATTCTAGGAATCCTGTCTCTTCCTGTCACAGCACAACACACCCGACCTTGTGGGACTCTTCAGAACAGAAACGCTCGCTCTCAGATCAGCAACAGCTGAACACAACTCCCTGAAAGCTCACCTTCAGCGTACCTCCCCCGACACTCCTACCCTGCCTCCTGCCACGGACTCCTCTCAGAACGTTCCAACTCAGAGTCAAACCAGCACTCACAAATCCTCGGCGGCGACACCCCCGCCGTGTGTTTTCTTTCACGGACAGTCCCCATCTCCCAACAGCAAAAGCCAGGAAGAACCTTCGCTTCACCAACCGCCTTGTGCTCACTGACACTCCCAGCTCTGGCTGCTGCAGTTTTGAACAACACAGCAAGGCTTGTGCTCGCTGTCTCTGGCCTGTGCTTTTCAGCCCTCAACAAATGCCTCCCCCAGTGGGACCCAGCCTCCTGTCTGCTGTACGCTAAGGAGTAAATTGTGCTTGGCCTTTTGGTACTGGAAGCATCTTTTCCCTGGCTTCCTGGGCGCTTAGGAGTGCTTACTTTCAGGCTGCTTTGAGAGGAGCCCTTCGCTGTAGAGCAGGGGTCGCCAACCTTTTTAAGCACAAGATCACTTTTTGATTTTAAGTGCAATCCAGGATCCTCAGATCCAAATACCCTGCCCTGCCTCTGTGGCCCCTCCCCAAGGCCCTGTCCCTGCTCACGCTGTCCTCCCTCCCTCCCCCATTCTCCCTCCCTTTCACCAGGCAGGGGCAGAGGGTTGGAGCAGAGGCTCTGGTCTTGGGCTAAGGGATGTGGAGTGAGAGAGGAGCTTTGAGCTGAGCTAAGCCAGGGGTTGGGGTGCAGGAAGGGGTTCAGGGTTCAGGCTCCGTAGGGGAGTTTGGTTCCAGAGGACTCAGGGCTAGGACTGGGGTTTGAGGTGTGTGTGTGGGGGGGTGGGTCGGTCATGACTGGGGTAGGACTTTGGGATGCTAGCTCTAGCGGGACACTGCTTACTTTAGGCAGCTCCTGGTTGGGGGTGCAGTGGGACTCAGGCAGGCTCACCCCTGCTCTGGCCCTGCACTCTCAAAAGCAGCCAGCAAACTCCCTCCATCCCAAGCCCTGTTATGCCCTCCCTCCATTCTGTGGAAATAGGATACAGAGTGGAAGAGGGGGCATCCCGACATCAACACCCCCTCTTCTCTCTGCCCAGCCCAGCAAGCAGGAGGGGCAGCTCCAAGGCAGAGGGCAGGAGGTGCACAGCAATGGGGGGAGGGGCAGCTCAAGTTTGATAGCCTTAGCCTCTTGGCTAAACCAGTCCGGATCACCTGTCAGAGGCTCTAAGATCTACCAGTAGATCCTGATCTACTGACTGGTGACCACTGCTCTATAAGCACAGCGTGTAAGGACAGAAGGGACATCAGAGCATCTAGTTTGACCTTCTGCATATCAAAGGCCCCCAACACCACTTTGCACCAGCTTGCTCACCCAGCAGCCAAATGAGACCAAAGCATTACAGCCCACAGCAGACTAGAGTGTTCTGTGCACGGGGGAAGAATAGGAGGGACTGAGGGGCATGAATGCCCCAGGGCCCTGCAACAGCAGAGAAATGATTCAGTGAGATACCCAAATAATCTTGGCAAGTGACCTGCATGCTGCAGAGGCAGATGAGACACCCCCTCACCAAGGTCACTGCTATGTGACAAGGTGATCACAGCCTGAGCACGCCCTTTCAGGTTCAGCAGACTGACGCACAGGGGGGATCCAGTGGACATAGTGTAGTTAGATTTCCAGAAAGCCTCTGACCAGTCCCTCACCAAAGGCTCTTAAGTAAAGTTACTTGTCATGGGATAAGAGAAAAGGTCCTCTCATGGATTGAAAACTGGTTACAAGACAGAAAACTGAGGGTAGAAATAAGTGGTCAGTTTTCAGAGTGGAGAGGGGTAGCTAGTGGGGTCCCCAAAGGGTCCATTCTGGGACCAGTCCTATTCAATCGATTTATAAATGAACAGGGAGGGGGCAACATTTGCAGATGACACCAAACTGCTCAAGATAGTTAAGACCAAAGCAGACTGAAGAGCTTCAAAAGAATCTCACAAAACTAGGTGATTGGGCAACAAATTGGCATATTAATTTTTATTTATTTAAATATTTTTACCCCGCCTTTCTATTTAAAATATTCAAGGCAGCTGAATATCAATATCAATTTTCATGTTGATAAATGCAGAGTAATGCACATTAGAAAAAATAATCCCAATGATACATACAATATGATGGAGACTAATTTGGCTACAACTACTTGAGAGAGATCTTGCAGTCAGCGTGGATAGTTCTCTGAAAACATCCACTCACTGTGCAGCGGCAGTCAAAAGAGCAAACAGAATGTTAGGGCTCATTAAAAAAGGGATAGAGAATAAGACAGAGAATATCTTATTGCCTCTGTATAAAACCATAGTACGCCCACATCTTGAACACTTGTACAGATGTGGTCACCTCTTCTCAGAAAAGATCTCTTGGCATTGGAAAAGGTTCAGAAAAGGGCAACAAAAATGATTAGGGCTTTGGAAACAGGTCCCATATGAAGAGAAATTCAAAAGACTGGGACTTTTCAGTTTAGAAAAAAGGAGATTAAGAGGGGGGAATAGGATAGAGGTCTATAAATCATGACTGGTGCAGAAAAAGTGAATAGGGAAAAGATATTTACTTGTTCCCATAACATAAGAACTAGGGGTCAAATGAAATTAATAGGTAGCAGATTTAAAAAAAAAAAAAGTTTTTCTTTACACAGCACACAGTCAACCTATGCAACTCCTTGCCAGAGGATGCTGTGAAGACCAGGACTTTAATAGGGTTAAAAAAAGAAGTAGGTCAATTCATGGAGGTTAGGTCCATCAATGGCTATTAGCCAGGATGGGCAGGGAGGGTGTCCCTGGCCTCTGTTTGTCAGGGGCTGGAAATGGGTGACAGGGGAGGGATCACTGGATGATTCCCCTCGGGGCACGTGGCATTGGCCCCTGTGGGCAGAAAGAGCTCTGGGCTAGATGGACCTTTGGTCTGACCCAGTCTAGTCATTCTTGCTGCACTGTACTTAGACCCCATTACCTGTATTCTTAGGCAGTCAGGAAATGGGGAACCATCCCGCTACCTTTATCCTGTTAGATGTTTCTTTGCTCCTCAGGCAGTCAGCAGCCTTAGCCCACTTCCACTCCCTTTCTCCTCAGCAAGCCAGGATTTTCCTCAATCCCCAAAACACACAGCCACAGACTCTTCAGCTCTTGTAAAAGCTTCCCCCAGTAACTCAGCTCTCATCAGCCGGCCAATTCTTCAGTAGCCCTCCCAGCTAAACAAACCACATGTGACATTAATTCCAGAGTTTCTTCTACTCTGGGTGTGCTTTAAGGGCACCTGATCGAGAACTGGGACCCACCTTCACTTTCTTTACGCTGTTACCACTGGGCTGAACCTCCTCAGAGAGTCTCCTCTTCCTTGGCTTGCCCTCCGGAGTGCTTTCCAACACACCTCCTTCTGCAGGCATTGGAGCAGCGTTCAATCCCAGAGGGTCAGACTAAAAGGGTTAGTTCCAGGCATATAGTTACAAGAAGAATCATTAGCTCACATGCCTTCCACAGCCCCACAAATCCCAGCTGGAGAGAACAAGCTCTCATCTTTCCCATGTCATCACCCCAGTCTCTCACATGCAGAGAGTTCAAGTTAGGAACTACAGAGTGACCTTACTCTAGGTAGCGCCCTAGAAGAGGTGCAGAGTCTGAGACAACTCCAGCAGTGCACCCCGCCCCCCCGAAATGCCTAGCCAGGACCAGACAAGACTCTTGCAGCAGGTAAGCTGCTTCCCCACAGTGCCCTGATGGTACCAGATGAAGCAGACCCTCCGACGAGGAGCAGTCCCACTCCTACAGGAGTGCATGTGACTCCCAGCAGGGCACCCCGCACTCCTATGACCGCCTGAGGCAAACAGGTCCTCACAATGACATCGTGTTGTCCCAGGACAGGCATCTCCCACAGCGACTGGTTGGTGAAACGGTTGAAGTAGTAAGGGCGATTCTCCCGCTTGCTCCAGCACTTCTCCCAGCCAGCCTGCACCAGCTCATCTGGAAGAGAGGAAAAGTATCAGCACAGGAGCAGCCCTGAACAGCAACCCTACTGCTCCAGCCCCCATCGCTGCCACCACACGTTCTGATCTGGGAAAAGGGGGGGGGGGAGGGAATTGTCCCCAAATCCCCTCTACCAGTCTGAGAGGCTCCTTACCCTAAACTTCCCCCTCTCCCTCCCTGCTGTCAATGGGCTCCAGAATCCTACCCCTGAGCCCTGAACAGCAGAACAAGTACCTGGCAGGTCATGCACCAGTCGGATTGGTTTCGGGGAGCTGGGCTGGGTCTGGTTAGAGGTACCAGGTGAGTGACTCATCAGAGATGCTTCCTCCCTGGGGCTGCCGTGATTCTCATTGGCCATTTCTCAGCACATGCACTAGAGAAAATAGGAACAACCAGCAGATGGAATTATGATTTGGTCAAGGCAGGTTTTGTGCCCAGAGCCAGTTCAACAGCTTAGCTCTAGCAGTACAAGCCCATATCAGCAATGCCCCAGGGCTTGAAACGGGGAAAAGGCAGTACCTGCTCACTGGCAGAGAGCTGTTACAGATGCCTGTTAACCTATTTATATACAGATTAATGGGAACTCTGAACTGCAAGAGGAAGCACTTAGCAGCACTGGAAATACACAACTTACAGCTAGACCCCATCTGAAAGGTTAAGTGCCCCATCCCCCCACTCGCCTACCGGGGAACGCAGCAGCTCCTCACCTGAAAACAGACCTGCCCCTACCACCCCTCCACAATGCCAGGCACACAGCACACACTGGCCTGCTCCAGTCATCTTTATGAGGTAGCATAGGCTTAAAAATACACGCACACTTTGTTAGCTTTAAACACGAGGCGGCCAGGAAACATTCATGCCCTAAAATACGAATTCCAATGCTCTACTAGAAAGACAACCAGGGAGCCACAGGTGCAGACAAAGGCTGGGAGGCAAGAACCCCTTCGTCTCCTCACTGATTTGCTCCAGGGCTTTGAACAAGTTCCTGCACCTCTCTGCATGTCAGTTTCCTGATCTGCGAAACAGGGGTGATGCTCCTGTCTGCCCACAAAGGGGAACGGGAAGGTTAATAGGTCACATTGCTCAAGCACCATCTAGGTATTTATTAAATGTCAGTTTGGACAGAAGCCTCCCTGTAAAACTACCAAAACAGTTAGTATTGAGTCAAGCACTAGAGATGACTTCTCTATCAGCCCTAAACATCCTACTTCTACGGCAAAAACAGGAAAAGGGGGTGAATATTAAGGCATTTTCAGCTGTTACCCCAGTTTTTCCAACACCAACTGGGCAGCTGCCTTTGTATTTCATTGCCCTTATCTCCCCCAATTCAGCACTTAAGACGGGAGAAAAGAGGTGGCACAAAGACTTGCATTTAAGTGGCAATAATATAATATCACCTAGTGGCCATGCTCTCATCTTTCACCTACAGAGACCAATGTGAAAACCCTGATTTGGGTCATGTGATAAATCTCGTAGTCACTGATTCTAGATTACACTCCTGCATCTTAAAAAGCTCCTGTACGCGCCAAAACAGGCAGTGTGGCCAGCAGAAATGGAACAGAACGAAGTTCTACAAATCAGGAATTAACACCAGCTAGCTCCCAGTGGCACTAACTACAGAAGAGCGTGGTGTAGATCAGAACTGAAGCCTATTGGCAGGCATGCTCGTAGGGGAGGGGCCGCAAAATAGGGAATCACCCTCTCTCCCCCAGGAAAGGTAATATAGTTTAGCAGAGGTGTACTGATCCATTAGCCTTGATTCTCCAGAGGCAGGCAAGAGACAAGTAAGCCAACAACTGAAAGGCTGAGAGCACCTATTAGACAGCCTGTAGCAGGACATACAAATATTTAGACCCTTCAGCAAACGGAGGAAATATTAATTTTGCATAACTGTGCTGTGCTTCCTACACTCTAACCCTGGTGTGACCTGTACAGTCATCCTAACCGAGGGTAAGCAAAGACTGCAAAACTAGCTTGATCATTTTGCAGGGAAAAAAGCAACCGCTTAGCCCCACTATATAGTCAGTGTTATGCACCAAACCAGAGCTGGCATTTTTATGGGACTCAACTCACAAGCTTCATTCAATGGTCTAGCCAAGCTTTAAAAGCTTTTAATCTCTCCTCTTTAGAAACTATGTAGCAAGCCCAAGCCCATGCTTATTTAATAGGATTGATGGTGGATTGAAATGTAGGGGGTATAAGAGTCAAAATAAACCAGGTATGCACTTTAAGAAGCTACAGCTATTAAGAGGCTACAAAATGTTACATAAAATGACAGAAGTTGTTGCAAAGTTTGACAGAAGGTGGCAAGTACAGCAGTTACTGTTTTCTCATCCACAGTTTAAAGCACTTAAAAGACGCATTCTCTCTAGTTAGTGAAGGAAAATGGAAGCAAAGAGGGATTCTTCCCAAGTCACTGAAGGAAGCGTGGCCGGGCAGATTGCCTTCTCTCTCCCGTGGACTATGCTGATGGGCACCTTTGGGGCAGCAACGTGGCCTGTGTCTCACCAACGCCCGGCGCCAGAACTAGCAGGGCACGCTGTGGGTTCGCAGGTGGCGTACAGCACTGTGCACACACAAGACCCGGCTTCTGCCCAGAGCGCTCGTAAGCTGGCAGCGGTAACTGGCACCGCAGCCGGCAGCGAGGCGGAAGCCCAGGCACGGATACCACGGGGACGGGCAGACACGCTTCGCTGCAGCCAGGCCGCGGGGCGAGCGCAGGGGTTACCAATCAGCAGCAGAGGGGGACTCTGAAGTGCCTGGGCTGGGACAGCCGGGGTCACAGCTGCTCCCTGCGCGCCGCGCTACGGCTGCCCCAGGGAAGCGGGCTCCGCCCGGGCCGGGCCGCTACTTACAAGCGCGGGCGGGGTCGCGGGCCGATCTCTCCTCTCCGGCGAGGCCGAGCGCTGCGCGGGGCCGCATCCTCACAGCGGGCGGGGGCGCGCCAGGCCCGCGGCGGGCGCTACGGGAGGAGACGCCGAGTTAGTGCCGGCCCGCGGGCCGCTTTACACCGCCCCCGCCCGGCCCGCGGGCCCCCGCTCCCCTCCGGCCCGGCCCGGCCCGGCCCGCGGGCGCTGCTGGCGCTGGAATCGGGAGTGCGCACGCGCGGGGCCGCGCGGCAGAGGCGGCCCGGGGCCGGGGCCGGGGCCGGGGCCGCGCATACGGCGGCGCCAGGGGCCAGGCGCGCGGGGCCCTAAGATGGCGGCCGGGAGCGCGGGCCCGCCTCCGCCGCGCGGGCCCTTCCCCCCCGGCGCCGCGGCCCCGCCTCACCCGCGCGGCCCGCGCCGCCCGGTACCTGCGTGCGGGGAGAGGGGCTGTAGGCGCCGGGGAGCACTCCGCTTCCTGCCGCCGTCCCGCCTCCGGCGCGCCCTCCCCTCCGCCGCCATCTTGTGTCGGGACCCAGAACCGCCAGTGCGCAGGCGCCGGGCCGCCCCGCCCTGGGCAATGCGCAGGCGCCGCTCTCAAACTCGGGCACTGCGCAGGCGTAACTGTCGCCACACCGCGGCCCCAGGCAATGCGCATGAGTAGAAGCTAGAGTCGCCCTTCAGGTGCTCGCAACACGCACGCGCCAAGCCTGCCCCACCCTGTCAGCTTCCAGGCGCCATCTGTAGTGTGGCAGGAGTAGGCTCCTCCCCTCTAGGCGTGGCTAGAAGGGAGGCTGGCGGGGGAGGCACCAGCTGGGGGTGGAGCCCTGCCTGCTGGGACGCCTGGGTCCTACTGCCCAAGGTGAGGGGTGTGCTAGGCTCAGCCCCTCCCCAGCCCTGGGCTCCAGCCGTGGGGAGCCCCCAGCATCCCTCCGCCTGCCCCTGCCAGGGTGCAGAGCGGCACCGTGTGGGGCGTCTCCCCGGGGTCCAAGCAGGCAGCAACTGACAGATACGGGCACCTGCACCTCTCTGAGCCTCTTCCAGACAGGCCTCTCGTCCAGCCCAGATGGCACAAAACGCAGATTCCTGCATTTCCCCCTGTGACTGTGGCCAGCTGGGCCGCAGCATGGCTCAGGAGTGTGATACTGAGCCCAGGGCGGGCTGTTCCCAACCAAGGGCCAAGTGTGAACTCCTTGGGCACTGCAACCTCCTAAGCGTGGAGTCACAGAATCCTCAGATCCCAGGGCTGGAAGAGCCCTCAGGAGTCATCGAGTCCAGACCCCTGCCCAAAGCAGGACCAACCCCAGTGAATCACAGCGAGCGTGCCGGTCTGTGTCGCCAGGAGCGCGCTGGTCTGTCTTGCCAGGAGCACGCTGGTCTGTCTCGCCGGTCCGTGTCGCCAGGAGCGCGCTGGTCTGTCTCGCCACGCAGGGGAGCCTGCTTGCTTTGTGACATGGTCCCAGCAAGTCAGGTTCAAGGATCTGTCATGTATCCCAGGCCAATTGGACTTTAGCTCTCACCCCAAAGACGCATTTGTAGCCAATCCTATAATAGATGATCTAAAGGTTTATTAAGTAGGAGAAGGAAACCAGAGAACTATTACAAGGTACAGCAGGAAACGCACAAATCTCAAGCTTCAAAATAAAAGATGCTTCTGTAGTTGGCAAGCTCTAGAGTCTAGCTGTCCGGTAGGGGAACCCAAGCTAAGCACTGGGAGCTTTTTTTGCTTATGCTCTGAAACATTGTCCTCATGGTGCAAACGCAGAAAGTTGCTGTTCCTCCTTGTGGGTTGTTGTTTTTCCATTCTCCACTTCTGCTTTGAACTGCAAGCTCAGCTAACGGGAGGAATTCACTTATAAGCAGGGCTTAAGTTCTCAGCGATTATTTACTGGAGGGAGGGCTCCCTTCCACGGGTGACTCAGAGCTCTAGCCAGGGCTTCAGCTCCCATGGAGGGCAGAAGACCTGAGCCCCAGTGTACGTTGCAGGGCTGAGCCCCTAATCCCCCTGTGGAGGGTGCTGGGGCTCCGGCTGTTTGAAAGACTTTCCCAGAACTTGGGTGTGGTGGGCTCTGGGTGAATTGAAGCCGTGCTTGCAAGACACATCTTCCCCAGGGGAGGGGGGGGAGCAGCAAACTCTCTTGTCCTCTCCAATGCCCATTGTAATCCCGCCGGGGCGGGCGTAGTGCCTGCAGGAGAGCAGCTTTCACGCTGTCCTGCCCGGAGAGTGAGGGTCACAAGGGCTTCCAGAGCAAATGCTCCGGCTTGCCATACACGCCGGAGCCACCCGGTGCAAGTGAGAATAACGCAGGCTGCAGTGCCCCAGCCGCCATTCAGTACAGTCTAAAAACCACCCGGCACACCCCACCCTATTTCCACCGCGCTAACGACCAGGTGGGCTGGGCCGACCCCGCTGCGTGTCTGTCAGGGTTCAGGGGAGGCAGGGAACCTGGCCTCAGCTGGGCCCGGGGAGGCCAGCGCCAGCGTCTCCCTGCTAACTCTGTGCCTCGGTGCCACGTGGAATTTGTTCAGCGTTCCTTGTTGGCCGCTAGCTCTGATTCCACCTTCCTCTCGCAGCTGGCAGAGCCCTTTGGAACGGAACATTTCCGCCCTGGGTCCTTGCACCAGACTCAGCCCCCAGGCCCCAAACGTGAACTCGGCGTGGAGCGCGGTCACCCGCCCCATGTCTGCGAGCGGAGAAGAGTTGTGAAATACCCAGGCCAAGCGAGCCTGTCAGATGGGAAACCCTGCCTGCGTGCTCCTGCTCTAGCCACTCTACTTCACTTCCCCCGGGGCCTGCTAGCCGGCCCCCTGGCTCCCAGACCCGTGCGGGAGCACTGGTGCACACTTCCAGCTTGTCTACACTGAAAGCACCAGCTGCCCCGCTGCCCCTCCGCAGCGCTTCACAGCAGACACTGCCCAGGCCAACGGCAGGCTGCTCCCGGCAGCGAAGGTCACCCGCCTTCCCCAGAGGGTCGCCAGGGTGACGGAGAGTTCTCCCAGCGCCGGTCCGACCGGGTCTGGCCGTGTCTCGGGGCTGCACTTTTCACACCTCTGAGAGACGGAGCTCTACCCGCGTAGACAAGCCCTTCCTCTGCAGCGCGTGGGGGGAGCGCTCTGACCGCCACGGCTCGCTTGAGTGCAGTAGAGCGGGGGCTGGCTCCGCACCCCAGGATAAAGGGAGGAGGCAGGCGGGGTGGCAGGCCTCCTGCTTTGTGGCATCGCAGTGCCCCGGGCGCTAGGGGCTGTGCACACACAAAGGACAGTCCCAGGCCCAAAGAGCCTACAATCTGAGTGCACTAGGCATTGACGCCGGCGCAGCGACGCCTCTCGGGCCTGAAAAATCCACACGGCCTGAAAGACCCAGCTGGAGCGGCCTCGCCCCGGCAGGCAGGGCTCCGTCAGCGGAAGGACTCTGCTAGCCCAGCTGCACAGGGAGGGAGAATCCCGCCCCACATACAGAACCCCCTCCCAGATAGAGAAGCCCCCCCCATACAGAGAAGCCCCCTTGTAGAGAGAAGCCCCCCCAGATAGAGAAGCCCCCCCTCGTAGAGAGAAGCCCCCCTGGATAGAGTCCACACGGAAGCAGGACACTGGTGCCGCCTTATGTGTAGACGCAAAGCAGCAAACGCCAGCTCCAGGCAGGGGGAGCCCAGGGGGAGGGAGAGGCTGGGGCAGTGTCATGGGCAGGGGCCTCTGTGTGCCGGAAGCCTCCCAGTAAAGCTGTCTGCACACACGGGCCCCGGCTCTGGGCCCGGGGACTCTAGGCCCACCCTGGTATGGGCCCGGCCGCCTCATGGGCAGGGAGGGGCTGGGCCGGTGTCCTCTGGAGCCCCCAGCCAGCTGCTCCGCTGCCCGCCGGCCCGCTTGGGGCTCACTTGGCTGGCAGGCTCCCTGGGTCCCTCTCTGGGCTGGGCAGATCCCTGGCAGCGCCGCACCCAGAGCGAGGCTCCTCTCCCCACCCTGCGGCTCTGAGCCCCCCACACGGCTCTGCCCCGGGCCTCCTGCTCCCAGCAGCTGTGCTGCCGGCAGGGCGGGCCCCTGCAGAAGCCGTTAACCGCGGCTTGGCCTGCACACAGCCAGCGGCGCACCGCGGCTCTGAAGTCCTGGCAGCGGGGCAGGGCGGGGAGGGGAGGGGCCGCGCTGCTAATGGTCCCCGCTGGGTCACCCCAACGCTGCCTTGCCGGCATTGGCCAAGCCGCAGCACAGCCAGCAGCCACACCAGCCTCTCCCCACGCCAGCCTGGTGATTAGCCCTGGCAGGAATGCGGCGCCACCACAGAGCACTCAGGGAGAGCGGGCCCAGCCCTGTGCTTCTGGGCCTGCAGCCGCCACCTCAGTTGGGCTCTGGACGGGGTGCAGGGTGCCCAGGAATGGCCTGGGGCTAGCGGCAGGGGCAGCGGGAGCCATGGGAAGAGGAGCTCTGCTCCGAGGGGCGATGAGCAGTGGGGAGCAGGCTGGGGCCAAGACGCGCGACTTCCTGCCGCTGCAGTGAGCGTGGGGGTGGCTCCCTGCTGCCAGCTCCAGCCCCCCACGTCGTGTCTCTCAAGGGAGGGGGCTTTGGGGCGGGGAAGGGGGGGGGCTGCCCTAGGGATGGCCCTGCCTAAAGGGGTTTTTCTAAACATCCCTCCCTCACCAAATCTGGCTGCCCTGCGCCAAGGCTGATCCCACGCTGGGCGCTGCCATTTTTGGGGGGCTCCCAGCGGGCTCCCCAGTTGAGCTACTTTCAGCTGCATGGAGGGTTTAGCCAGAGTAGCGGACTTCACCTTGCAGCCTCTGGGGAGGCGGGCGTCCTACAGCTCTTCCTGGGAACCGGGCGCCGATCCTCCCGCCGCCCTGGGCCCGGCCCAGAGCGCCGCGCCAATCCTCCCTGCCGCATCCAGGCTGCGGTGCAGGTGTTTGGCGCCACGTGGTGTGCACATGCACAAGCAGTTGCCCTGTCGCAAAGCCCCCTGATTAGCCAGGCCTGCGAGCACCAACCCAGCTGCCCATGAGAATCAGGTGCAGCTTAGCCACAGCCCCGGGGGACATGTGCATGACTATGCTGATCCTGTGTGTGAGAGGTGAAAGGAGGGGGAGTCTCTTTGTGTGTCACATGACCACCGTGTGCCTCAGTTTCTCTGTGTGCGGCACATGTAACGGGGGGGGGGCTTGTTGTTGCAGAGGAGCAGGTGTGACCTTGCCTAGCAGCCTGGCTGCCCCACCAGACGATGGAACGTAGCAGCTGGTGACCCCCAGGTCCCCCATCTTGGGAGCCAGCTGGTTCTGGCCGGCCAAGGGCAAGGGGCAGAGGGGACAGGAGCCTGGGATCAGGAAGGCAGCTGGGCCGGTTCTGGCCAGTGGGAACAAAGGAGGGAGGTTGCGGCCCAGGCAGGGGAGGGGCTGGGAAGGCGATGGCGGGGGGGGGCGGGGGTGTCAGCAGGAAGGCCTGGGGCAAAGAGCAGCCTGGGTGGAGGCAGACCCTGGCCAGGGCTAAGTGCCCAGGCCAAGGGCCCTGGGACCTTCCTGAACTGTGTTGTCCAATGAGCCTCGTCTCCCTGCTGGCTCGAGATGGGGGAGCCCAGGGGCCGGGTGATGGGCTCCCTGTTCCGAGGGGCGGCCCCAGGAGCCGGCATGGGCAGAGCAGGGGTAAACCCTCGCCGCAGGCTGCTCCTCTCCTCCTGGGGGCGGTCGGAGCAGAGGGTGGGGCCCCTGGGGGCCCAGTTCAGGCACAGGACGTGCCAGCCTCTGGCCCCCAGCGTGTCCCTCTCCGGCGTGTCCCCGAAGGAAGCGGCAGGCGGCTGTTCCCGGGGCAATCCCAGCGAGGGAGCCCTCAGCAAGCCAAGGCCAGAGGGAGGCAGCACTGGCCTTGATTCTGCCCCCGGCCCTTGCCCCTGGGCTGCTGGGGGGGGTAGTAGGCGGGGGGGGGGAGAGTGTTCCAGAGCCCCTTGGCACCGACAGGCCGAGCCCCTGGGCTGCTGGGGGGGGGCAGCAGGCAGATGGGGGGGCAGAGTGTCCCAGAGCCCATGGCACCGACAGGCCGAGCCCCTGGGCTGCTGGGGGGGGGCAGCAGGCAGATAGGGGGGCAGAGTGTCCCAGAGCCCATGGCACCGACAGGCCGAGCCCCTGGGCTGCTGGGGGGGGGGGCAGCAGGCAGATGGGGGGGCAGAGTGTCCCAGAGCCCATGGCACCGACAGGGCGAGCCCCTGGGCTGCTGGGGGGGGGCAGCAGACAGGGGGTGGCAGAGTGTTCCAGAGCCCATGGCACCGACAGGCCGAGCCCCTGGGCTGCTGGGGGGGGGCAGCAGGCAGATGGGGGGGCAGAGTATCCCAGAGCCCATGGCACCGACAGGCCGAACCCCTGGGCTGCTGGGGAGGGGGCAGCAGGCAGGGGTGGGGTGGGGCAGAGTGTCCCAGACCCCATGGCACCGACAGGGCAAGCCCCTGGGCTGCTGGGGGGGGAGCAGCAGGCGGGGGGGGGGCAGAGTGTCCCAGAGCCCATGGCACCGACAGGCCGAGCCCCTGGGCTGCTGGGGGGGGGGCAGCAGGCGGGGGGGGGCAGAGTGTCCCAGAGCCCATGGCACCGACAGGCCGAGCCCCTGGGCTGCTGGGGGGGGGCAGCAGGCGGGGGGGGGCAGAGTGTCCCAGAGCCCATGGCACCGACAGGCCGAGCCCCTGGGCTGCTGGGGGGGGGGGCAGCAGGCGGGGGGGGGGGCAGAGTGTCCCAGAGCCCATGGCACCGACAGGCCGAGCCCCTGGGCTGCTGGGGGGGGGCAGCAGGCGGGGGGGGGGCAGTGTCCCAGAGCCCATGGCACCGACAGGCCGAGCCCCTGGGCTGCTGGGGGGGGGGGCAGCAGGCGGGGGGGGGCAGTGTCCCAGAGCCCATGGCACCGACAGGCCGAGCCCCTGGGCTGCTGCGGGGGGGGGCAGCAGGCGGGGGGGGGCAGAGTGTCCCAGAGCCCATGGCACCGACAGGCCGAGCCCCTGGGCTGCTGGGGGGGGCAGCAGGCGGGGGGGGGGCAGAGTGTCCCAGAGCCCATGGCACCGACAGGCCGAGCCCCTGGGCTGCTGGGGGGGGGCAGCAGGCGGGGGGGGGGCAGAGTGTCCCAGAGCCCATGGCACCGACAGGCCGAGCCCCTGGGCTGCTGGGGGGGGGCAGCAGGCGGGGGGGGGCAGTGTCCCAGAGCCCATGGCACCGACAGGCCGAGCCCCTGGGCTGCTGGGGGGGGGGCAGCAGGCGGGGGGGGGGCAGTGTCCCAGAGCCCATGGCACCGACAGGCCGAGCCCCTGGGCTGCTGGGGGGGGGGGGCAGCAGGCGGGGGGGGGGGCAGAGTGTCCCAGAGCCCATGGCACCGACAGGCCGAGCCCCTGGGCTGCTGGGGGGGGGGCAGCAGGCGGGGGGGGGGCAGTGTCCCAGAGCCCATGGCACCGACAGGCCGAGCCCCTGGGCTGCTGGGGGGGGGGCAGCAGGCGGGGGGGGGGCAGAGTGTCCCAGAGCCCATGGCACCGACAGGCCGAGCCCCTGGGCTGCTGGGGGGGGCAGCAGGCGGGGGGGGGGCAGAGTGTCCCAGAGCCCATGGCACCGACAGGCCGAGCCCCTGGGCTGCTGGGGGGGGGCAGCAGGCGGGGGGGGGGGCAGAGTGTCCCAGAGCCCATGGCACCGACAGGCCGAGCCCCTGGGCTGCTGGGGGGGGGGGGCAGCAGGCGGGGGGGGGGCAGAGTGTCCCAGAGCCCATGGCACCGACAGGCCGAGCCCCTGGGCTGCTGGGGGGGGGGGCAGCAGGCGGGGGGGGGGGCAGAGTGTCCCAGAGCCCATGGCACCGACAGGCCGAGCCCCTGGGCTGCTGGGGGGGGGGGCGGGGGGCAGCAGGCGGGGGGGGGGCAGAGTGTCCCAGAGCCCATGGCACCGACAGGCCGAGCCCCTGGGCTGCTGGGGGGGGGGGCAGCAGGCGGGGGGGGGGCAGAGTGTCCCAGAGCCCATGGCACCGACAGGCCGAGCCCCTGGGCTGCTGGGGGGGGGGGCAGCAGGCGGGGGGGGGGCAGAGGCAGGTGTCCCAGAGCCCATGGCACCGACAGGCCGAGCCCCTGGGCTGCTGGGGGGGGGGGCAGCAGGCGGGGGGGGCAGAGTGTCCCAGAGCCCATGGCACCGACAGGGCCGAGCCCCTGGGCTGCTGGGGGGGGGCAGCAGGCGGGGGGGGGGGGGCAGAGTGTCCCAGAGCCCATGGCACCGACAGGCCGAGCCCCTGGGCTGCTGGGGGGGGGCAGCAGGCGGGGGGGGCAGAGTGTCCCAGAGCCCATGGCACCGACAGGCCGAGCCCCTGGGCTGCTGGGGGGGGGCAGCAGGCGGGGGGGGGGCAGAGTGTCCCAGAGCCCATGGCACCGACAGGCCGAGCCTGGGCTGCTGGGGGGGCAGCAGGCGGGGGGCAGAGTGTCCCAGAGCCATGGCACCGACAGGCCGAGCCCCTGGGCTGCTGGGGGGGGGGGCAGCAGGCGGGGGGGGGGGGCAGAGTGTCCCAGAGCCCATGGCACCGACAGGCCGAGCCCCTGGGCTGCTGGGGGGGGGGGCAGCAGGCGGGGGGGGGCAGAGTGTCCCAGAGCCCATGGCACCGACAGGCCGAGCCCCTGGGCTGCAGGGGGGGGGGCAGCAGGCGGGGGGGGGGCAGAGTGTCCCAGAGCCCATGGCACCGACAGGCCGAGCCCCTGGGCTGCTGGGGGGGGGGGCAGCAGGCGGGGGGGGCAGAGTGTCCCAGAGCCCATGGCACCGACAGGCCGAGCCCCTGGGCTGCTGGGGGGGGGGGGGGGCAGCAGGCGGGGGGGGGGCAGAGTGTCCCAGAGCCCATGGCACCGACAGGCCGAGCCCCTGGGCTGCTGGGGGGGGGCAGCAGGCGGGGGGGGCAGAGTGTCCCAGAGCCCATGGCACCGACAGGCCGAGCCCCTGGGCTGCTGGGGGGGGGGGGGGCAGCAGGCGGGGGGGGCAGAGTGTCCCAGAGCCCATGGCACCGACAGGCCGAGCCCCTGGGCTGCTGGGGGGGGGGGCAGCAGGCGGGGGGGGGGGCAGTGTCCCAGAGCCCATGGCACCGACAGGGCGAGCCGCTGGGCTGCTGGGGGGGGGCAGCAGGCGGGGGGGGGCAGAGTGTCCCAGAGCCCATGGCACCGACAGGCCGAGCCCCTGGGCTGCTGGGGGGGGGCAGCAGGCGGGGGGGGGCAGAGTGTCCCAGAGCCCATGGCACCGACAGGCCGAGCCCCTGGGCTGCTGGGGGGGGGGCAGCAGGCGGGGGGGGGCAGAGTGTCCCAGAGCCCATGGCACCGACAGGCCGAGCCCCTGGGCTGCTGGGGGGGGGCAGCAGGCGGGGGGGCAGCAGGCGGGGGGGGGGCAGAGTGTCCCAGAGCCCATGGCACCGACAGGCCGAGCCCCTGGGCTGCTGGGGGGGGGCAGCAGGCGGATGGGGGGGCAGAGTGTCCCAGAGCCCATGGCACCGACAGGCCGAGCCCCTGGGCTGCTGGGGGGGGGGCAGCAGGCGGGGGGGGGGCAGAGTGTCCCAGAGCCCATGGCACCGACAGGCCGAGCCCCTGGGCTGCTGGGGGGGGGGGCAGCAGGCTGGGGGGGGGCAGAGTGTCCCAGAGCCCATGGCACCGACAGGCCGAGCCCCTGGGCTGCTGGGGGGGGCAGCAGGCAGATGGGGGGGGGCAGAGTGTCCCAGAGCCCATGGCACCGACAGGCCGAGCCCCTGGGCTGCTGGGGGGGGGCAGCAGGCAGATGGGGGGGGGGCAGAGTGTCCCAGAGCCCATGGCACCGACAGGCCGAGCCCCTGGGCTGCTGGGGGGGGGGGCAGCAGGCGGGGGGGGGCAGAGTGTCCCAGAGCCCATGGCACCGACAGGCCGAGCCCCTGGGCTGCTGCGGGGGGGGCAGCAGGCGGGGGGGCAGCAGGCGGGGGGGGGGCAGAGTGTCCCAGAGCCCATGGCACCGACAGGCCGAGCCCCTGGGCTGCTGGGGGGGGGGCAGCAGGCGGATGGGGGGGCAGAGTGTCCCAGAGCCCATGGCACCGACAGGCCGAGCCCCTGGGCTGCTGGGGGGGGGGCAGCAGGCGGGGGGGGGCAGAGTGTCCCAGAGCCCATGGCACCGACAGGCCGAGCCCCTGGGCTGCTGGGGGGGGGGGGCAGCAGGCGGGGGGGGGGGCAGAGTGTCCCAGAGCCCATGGCACCGACAGGCCGAGCCCCTGGGCTGCTGGGGGGGGCAGCAGGCAGATGGGGGGGGGCAGAGTGTCCCAGAGCCCATGGCACCGACAGGCCGAGCCCCTGGGCTGCTGGGGGGGGCAGCAGGCAGATGGGGGGGGGCAGAGTGTCCCAGAGCCCATGGCACCGACAGGCCGAGCCCCTGGGCTGCTGGGGGGGGCAGCAGGCAGATAGGGGGGGGCAGAGTGTCCCAGAGCCCATGGCACCGACAGGCCGAGCCCCTGGGCTGCTGGGGGGGGCAGCAGGCAGATAGGGGGGGGCAGAGTGTCCCAGAGCCCATGGCACCGACAGGCCGAGCCCCTGGGCTGCTGGGGGGGGGCAGCAGGCAGATAGGGGGGGGCAGAGTGTCCCAGAGCCCATGGCACCGACAGGCCGAGCCCCTGGGCTGCTGGGGGGGGCAGCAGGCAGATGGGGGGGGGCAGAGTGTCCCAGAGCCCATGGCACCGACAGGCCGAGCCCCTGGGCTGCTCCGCTGACCCGGCAGCCCGCGCTGGCTCCCGAGGAGCGGGGCCGGGGCGGGTTCCCCTCGGCCCGGCGGTGCCGCTTCAGGGCAGGGCTGGGCGGGGCGGCGGGTGCGCGGGGCCGGTTCGGGACAGGGCGCCAGCCCCGTGAGCCGAGGGGGCGCAGGGAGAGTCTGAGCCCCCGGCCCGGCCCCGCCCCGCCCCGCCAGCCCCGGCACCGGGCGGGCGCTCGGGGGCCCGGGCAGGCGGCGGCGGCGGGGGAAGCGGCTCCGCGGGGCTGGCCTTGGCACCCTGAGTCCGGCTGCTCCGAGCCCCGTCTCCTCCCCCGGGCGCCCGAGGCGCTATAAAGGCCGGGCGAGCGCGGGGAGCCCGAGACGCGGCTGGAGCCAGCGGTCCTGCAGCCTCCCTCCGGCGGAGCCAGGCGGCCGTGAGTGCACCGGGGCGCCCACCGCGGCACAAGCGGAACGTGCCCCCGGGGCCAGATGGGGGGCTAAGCCCCTTCCCTGGCCCCAGCCCGAGGGGGAGTGGGGAGGGGGAGGCGCCAGCCGCCGCTGCGGGCGAACGGAGCCAGGACCGGACGGGTCTCTCTGCCCTGCCTCGACGTGCTGAGTCCCCGCAACTCGGGCGCCCGCGCACGGCCTGGCTGCAAGGAAGGGGGGTCCGCGGGTGCGGGGCCTGGAGCCGAGCCCCCCGGCTCCCTCTGGCTCCGCTCTGGAGCGTGCCCAGGGCTCCCGCTGGAGCAGGGGCTGGGGCTGGGGAGGGAGTCCCGGACCAGGGGGTGCTGGAAGAGCAGGTGACTTGCTCACAGTGCGGGGTGGGGGCAGGGCTCTGGCTGGTCTAAGCTGCTGATAATCAGCCCCCAGAAGGGGCCAAGTATCCAAGGGATTTGCAAAGAATGTCGATCTGCCCAAATCCGCTGGCACGTGAGGCGGCCAGGGAGAGCGGGGGGAAGCAGGGGGGGAAGCAGGGGCAGACCTGGGGGAGCGGGGGGGGGGGGGAAGCAGGGGCAGACCTGGGGGAAGCAGGGGGGGAAGCAGGGGCAGACCTGGGGGGAGTGGGGGGGGGGAAGCAGGGGCAGACCTGGGGGGAGCGGGGAGCCGCGGGCTGGTCCGGGAGGGGGGAGCTCTGCCTGTTACCCTGCGCTGGGCGGGTAGGGGGCAGGAATGGCTCCCAGCAGGAGGCGCTCTGGCCAGGGCAAAGCCAGGGCTCCCCGCAGCGCTGGACCAACACAGGTACAAGCAGCCCCCCCCCCCCGGGGCAGGAGCCAGGCCCAGTGCACTGGGTGGCACAGGAGGGATGGATCCTGGCCCCTCTGCTCCGCACCTGAGTCCACCACATCCAGGGCACCTTATGCAGAGCAGGCCCCTCTCAGGGCACCTCCCCACCTGGGCAAGCCAACCCCCTCTGGCTGGGGTGCCCGTGCCCTGGCTGGAACGAGCCCCCTGGCAGGGGCGGCCGGCGGGGATTCGCCCCTGCCCGCGGTCCTGGCCCCGTGAGGCCAGGCGGGGACACGGCCTTGGCTCCCTGCGGGGAAGGGGCGGGCGAGCTGTGCAGTGGCGGAGGGGCCCAGACATCTGGCAGCACTGGAGGCTTGTCCCACCGCAGCCTGAGGCTGCCCCATGCCCCGGACTCTGTGTGGGGCGTGGGGCTCCTGCACCCTGCCCTGCTGCTGCCAGACAAGGGCCAGTGCCTTCCGGGACGCGTCCTGCGGGGCCCTGGGGCTGGCCCGGCTGCGCACCCGGGCCAGAAGCAAGTGAGCAGTGGGGCAGGGACCAGTCAGTGTCTGGTGCTGCCAGGGCAGGGCACCACAGGGCTGGGGGGCAGGCAATGGGTAGGAGGCTCCGTCTCTGGAGCTGGGAGTGGCGCCTGGCGGGCGGTGCTTTGTGGAGCAGGGGCTGCCCGCTCGGCTGGGCCCGACAACCCGTCTCTCCCCCCTCCAGGAAGAGAGGCGCCATGGCCCCGTGCAGCCTCCTGCTCCTGCTGCTGCCCTGCCTGGTGGCTGCTGTGCCCCCACCCCTCCCGGGCTGCAAGATCCGGATCACCGCCAAGGCCCTGGAGCTGGGTAAGGAGCTGGCGGAGGAGTCAGTGGGTCCCGTCAGGGGGCCGGGTCGGGGTGTGCCCAGAGTTCGGGGTCCCCCCATAGGGCGCTCCTTGCGCTGGGCTGAGCCAGTGGGTGGGGGCGGGGTGTCCAACTGTCCTTAGCCCACCGTCCTGGGCAGGCGAGGGGGGCCGACGGGGCTGCTGTTCACATGGCTCCGGTTGCCCGGAAAGGGGCTGGGCTGGGTTGGCAGGGGGCTGGAAGGGCCCAGCCTCCTTCCCTGCCTGGGGGCCAAGGCCGGGCCAACCTGGCTGCTGTTTTGCAGTGAAGCAGGAAGGGCTGCGCTTTGTGGAACAGGAGCTGGAGAACATCAGCATCCCTGATGTGCACGGGAAGGAAGGGCAGTTCCAGTACAACATCAGCGGGTGAGCCGGGGCCGGGGCCAGGAGCTGGGGCCGGGGGTGGAGGCCGGGAGTGGAGCCGGGGGTTGGGGCTGAAGCCTGGGGCAGGGGCTGGGGGTCGGGGGCCCGAGGCTGTAGAGCGCATGGTGGGATGGGCCTCAAAGGGCAAGGAGGCAGTGGCTGGAGGAGTCGGGATGGGCCAGCCCTCTGCAGCCTGGGCAGGAAGGCTCCCTGGAGGGGCTGGTAGCCCTGGGCTGGGGACAGGGGCTTCTCCCATTGCAGTGAGCCAGGGCCGGGGCAGCACAGCCCAGCTAGAGATGCTGGGCGGAGCAGGGGTCTGGGGGAGCCTGGGGGCAGAGCCGGGGAGCTGGGGCTGAAGCTGCCTGTGCCCACAGGGTGAAGGTGCTGAACCTGCAGCTGGCGCTTTCCAACCTGCACTTCCAGCCTCCGCAGCACCTGGTCTTCAGCATCAACAACGCCTCCATCAGCCTGCGCTTCCGGCGCCAGCTGCTCTACTGGTTCTTGTGAGCGGAGCCGTCCCCCTGCCCTGCAGCCCCCACACCCCTCCCTGCAGCCCAGGCCCAGGTCTTGGGCCGCATCCTCCCCTCCCCCAGCGCGGGGTCAGGTCCCAGGCCCCCTCTCCCTGTCTCCCCCCAGCAGGGGGTTGGTCCTGGGCCCGCCCCTGGCGCTGGGCTCAGCAGCTCACGCTGACATTTGCAGTGCTGGGCCGGGCTCTGGTCTCTGGCTGGGCCCCCAGCCCCTTTCCCACCCCCACGCAGGCCCCGGGGCCGCTTGGGGCTGCTCACCGGCCTCCGCCGTTTGCTCCCCAGCTACGACATTGGCTCCATCAACGCCTCTGCCGAGGGCGTCAACATCCGCACGGCGCTGAAGCTGTCCATGCACAAGGCCGGGCGCCTCAGGATCTCCAACCTGACCTGCAATGCCTCCATCGCCCGGATGCAGACGGGCTTCACGGGCACGCTCCGGTACAGCCCCCAGTCTCCCTAACTCCCCTAGCCCCCGGCTCCCTTGCTCTGGTGCCAGAGGCTCCCAGCCCTAGTGGAGGCTGGGTGTGAGGGCTGCGCTTCTGTCTCCACAGGAAGGTCTATGAATTCCTGTCCACCTTCATCACCACTGGCATGCGCTTCCTTCTCAACCGGCAGGTACGCCAGGGCAGGGCGCCGCCCACTGAGCGCATCAAGGGCGGGGTGCCAGGGGCTCTGGGGCAGGTGGGAGGGGGCTGTGGGTCCCGGGTGGAGCAGGGCCAGGTGGGGTGGAATGGGGCTAGTGGGGGGGAGCTGTGGGGCAGGTGGGACAGGGCTGTGGGTCCCGGGTGGAGCAGGGGCAGGTGGGAGGGGGCTGGGCGTGAGGGCTGCCATGTGTGCAATGGGTGCTTGGGAGGAGAGGGCTGCGGTCCCGGCTGGGGGCTGAGTGCCGGGGAGGGACAGTGAGAACTGGGGCGTGTTTCAGATCTGCCCGGCGCTGCGCTACGCGGGGCTGGTGGAGCTGAACTCGCTGTTGGACACCGTGCCGGGTGAGTGCGGCCGAGGGGGCAGGAAGGGGCTGGGGGAGCGCGACCCTGGGCATAGAAGGGGAGGGAAGGGGCTGGCTCCGGCCTCCGAGGGGGCAGGAAGGGGCTGGGGGAGCGCGACCCTGGGCATAGAAGGGGAGGGAAGGGGCTGGCTCCGGCCTCCGAGGGGGCGGGAAGGGGCTGGCTCTGGAACCAGGCTGGGGCTGCCGTGCTCGGGCCAGCCCATGCTGGCTGGGGGAAGGGGCTGCAGGTGCAGCGGCGGGGATGGGCTGGGGTCCCGTGGCCGCTTGGCCTGGGGGCCCATGGCCGCTTGGCCTGGGGGCAGGAGCGAGAGGAGGCCGGAGGGGGTGAGGGCCAGCAGCCTGGCTTGGCCTTGTCCGGCGACTGAGCAACCTCCCTTGGGTGCAGTGCGCAGCCCGGTGGACGAGCACGTCAGCATCGACTACTCCCTCCTCAGCGACCCCGTCATCTCCCCCGACACCCTCGACCTGGACTTCAAGGTAGGGGCAGTGGAGAGCGGCTCTGGCCACGTCGGCGCTGCCTGCTGGGCGTGACACCCACCCGGGGCACCAGGCACAGTCCGGGGACTGCAGGGGCCCGTGTGCCGGGGAGCCTGTAGGGGCACGGGGGGCAGGGTCTCACCAGCTCTGTGCTGCCCAGGGCATGTTCTACCACCGGGCGAACGAGACGCTGGTGAACCAGGCCGTGGCGCCCGTGATCAAGGAGAAGGAGCGCATGGTCTACGTGGCCATCTCCGAGTACTTCTTCAACTCCGCCATGGATGCCTACTACCAGGCTGGGGTGCTGAGCAAGGAGATCACTGGGGAGGAGGTGAGGGAAGATGGGGGGGGAGGGCGGGGGGGCTGGGCATGCAGGAGGGTGGGGCGGGGGCACTGAGCATGGAGGGGGGAGGAGCACGGGTGCTGGGCATGCAGGAGGGAGGGGCACTGGGCATGCGGGCGGCAGGGGAGCCGGGGGCATGGAGGGCTCGCTCCTTACTCAGGGTTGTTGCGCCTTCTTGCAGGTGCCCAAGGACCTGGAGGTGTTGCTGAGAGCCACGTTGTTTGGAAGCATCATCATGCTGGTGAGAGGGGCCGTGGGCCCAAGGGGGTGGGGGCGCCGTGGGCCGCCGGGGGGCGCCGTGGGGCAGGGGTGCCAGGCCAAGGCTGGCGCGCAGCCAGATCCCACGGGGACGGTGATGGAGCTGGTGGCGCCAGCCTCCAGGGACCTGGCCCAGCCCCTGTGCCGCCGTCTTCCTGCTCTCTCGGCAGAGCCCTGCTGTGGTGGACGCGCCCCTGAGGCTGGTGCTGCAGGTGTCGGCTCCTCCCCTCTGGACCATCAAGCCCTCAGGCGCCTCCGTCTCCGTCGCCGCCGACCTGAACATCTCCCTGGTGCCCGCCAACCACTCCGCCATCCCGCTCTCCTGCATGACCATGGTGAGTGCCCAGCGGGGGCCGCCCTGCTGGGGGCACCTGCAGCACCTGGTCCCGCGAGCCCCGGGGCAGCCAGGCAGGGTGGCGAGGGGCTGGCCTGGCTGCTCCCTGGCGTGGGCACTAACGGCGCCGTGGCCTCATCTCCCCTGCAGGACGCCAGGCTGAGCGCCAAGGTGTCGCTGCGAGGGAAGGCGCTGCAGGTGCAGCTGGATCTGAGAAGGTAACACCCTGTCCCTGGGAGCCCCTCACCCGGGCATCTGGGCAGCGGGAGCAGGAGCCACGTTCACAGAGCTCTCTCCCTGGCAGGTTCCGGATCTACTCCAAGCAGTCAGCCCTGGAGTCCCTGGCGGTGAGTGGGCCCCATGGCCTGACCCAGCCCCCTGACCCTAAACACCCCTTCACCCGCTTCACTGGCCCGGGCCTCGCAGCCAGCCCAGGACAAATCTGCCAGGCGTGGGGAGAGCAATGGGGGCCCGGGGTGGAGGGGAGGGATGGCCGGGGGCCCAGCATGGGGCAGCGTGTGGAAGAGGCAGGATATTCCCCAGGATGTGGGGGTTGGGGGGTGCTCACTGAAACCCTCCCAGCCCCAGGCTGCTCTGCGTCCTGCCTTGAATGTGCCCCGGGCCCGAAAACCTGCCGCCAGCCTGAGCACAAAAGCCCGAGAAGGGTCGTGGGCCAGCAGCTCGTGGCAGTCGGGGGCTTAGGGCAGGGCTGCGCCCCTGCCCAACGGGGCTGACAGCTGCCGCCGGACCTGGCCTGCAGGGCAGGCCCCAGCTCTAGACCCGTGCTAGGCTTGGCTGCACCCCCCAGGGGCCAGTCCCACAGGCCGACTGGGCCTTGCCCTGTGGATCAAACCTGCGGCCTTGGAACTTCAGTGCCAGCAGAGCCCTGGGTACGGGAAGGGTTAAGTCAGGCTCCCCTCGTCCCTCCCCCGCCACCGTCCCGTGGCCCCTCACGCCCCCTCCAAGGCGTCCCAGGCCTTCGAGTTTCGGCTCCAGTCCCCTACTTGATTTTGTGTGTCTACCTCGTGCAAATCCAATGGCTTCTGAGAGGGGCTGATCCAAACTGGGCACCGGCGCCAGGGCAAGGGCGTGCCAGGGCGTCACGGCCTGGTGTCACTATGGCTCCCTTCCCCCCGCGTCCCGATGCCCGTTTGCGGCGGGCTGCCCGTGGCGAGGTGGCAGAGCCCCCCAGCTCCAGTCTCGGGAATGGCGCCGGCGCTTTTCCACCCAGCGTGATGTCGAGCTGGAATTGAGTGCCCAGGTGCAGCCTTCGCGTTGCTGCAGCCTGAGCTCATTCTGCCCTTGTGGCTCCTCGCAAGCCGCTTTCCACTCGCCGTGAGCAACCGGGTATCCCGTTTTGCCAGCTCACCGTGCCCCCTTTTCCCATGTCAGTCATGAGCAAGGACAGCGCGGTCCCTGGGGATTGACCTCTCCTGGGAAAGGTGACCCTTCCTCCCCCCCTTTGCCAGTTACTGAACCCCGCCAGGGCCTGCCCTCTTCTCCCAGCCCCTCACTTTGCCTCAGGGCCACGTTACAGGCATTTGGAACATCCCAGTTCATCACAGCCACTGGCTCCCACTTGTCCACAGCGTGGGCCCCTCCGCGGAGGCTCGGGCTGGAGCCTTTACCAGCTGGGGGCACGTTTGCCAACCACCGGGCGGAGGCTGAATTAAGCAACAGGTTGCGTAGCAACCAGCCGTTCTGCAGCGTCAGATCCGAACTCCCCGCAGACCTCGCCGGGCCGCGTGACGTCTCACCCTTTGACTCGGAAACGTGTTCCACACGCTCCTCGCTCAGGCTGGGACAGGCCCTCAGACCCCCCCCCCCAGCAGAGACTTCCCCAGCTCAGATGCCCCCCCCCCGAGACCAACCCACAGGCCCTCAGATGCCCCCCCAGCAGAGACCCACCCCCAGCTCAGATGCCCTCCCCCCCGAGACCCACCCACAGGCCCTCAGATGCCCCCCCAGCAGAGACCCACCCCCAGCTCAGATGCCCCCCCCCCACAGAGACCCACCCCCAGCTCAGGCTGGGACAGGCCCTCGGGCACCCCCTGCCCCAGCAGAGACCAACCCACAGGCCCTCAGATGCCCCCCCAGCAGAGACCCACCCCCAGCTCAGATGCCCTCCCCCCCACAGAGACCCACCCCCAGCTCAGATGCCCCCCCCCCCCACAGAGACCCACCCCCAGCTCAGGCTGGGACAGGCCCTCAGACCCCCCCCCTCCCCAGCAGAGACTTCCCCAGCTCAGATGCCCCCCCCCCCCCGAGACCCACCCACAGGCGCTCAGATGCCCCCCCCCCCACAGAGACCCACCCCCCCAGCTCAGATGCCCCCCCCCCCAGAGACCCACCCCCAGCTCAGGGTGGGACAGGCCCTCGGGCACCCCCTGCCCCAGCAGAGACCAACCCAAAGAGTTCATTTAGCTTCTCCCCAATGGCCTTGCCTTCAGTAAGTGCCCCTTTACCCGAGCTTGGCCAGCAGCCCCCCCCTTGGCTGGATTTGTGGCTTTTGCAAGTTCCTCCTGCGAGTCGGGATGGAATCGTGCGGTCGAGTAACCGACAAGCAAAAGCGTCTAAGTTAACGCAGTAGCCTGCACCCCCCCACCCCCGGTAAACGTTTTAGCAGCTGGCCGGGTCTCTTCCTTTTCTTAGCAGTTGGAGCTTGACGTTTAGGTGGAGCCTCTGCTGGCCGGTTTCAGGGCTGCCCTGCAGCTCAGGCCCTTCGCTCCGCCCTGGGTTTTCACTTCCCTTCCATCAGCTGCCTCCTGTTGCCGGAGTTCCCCTTTCTGGAGTTCAGTGCAGCTGGGGAGAAGCCCCCCCCCCCCCCCCGATCACCCTGAATGACAGCTGGTTGCTAACAGAGCGAGTGACATTCTCTTGCAGCAGCCCCCGGGGCAGCGAACCGGCCCCTCGCCCCGCAGCTTTGGGGCCTGGCTGCGTCTCACATGCCGCTCTCTGGGCACTGCGGGGCTGGCTGAAAAGCCCCTCAGCCCCAGGCTCTGCCACTGGGCAGACCAGCACTGCCCTGAGCCGGTTCCTCTTTCCCCAGCTGTTCCCGTTGCAGACGCCCCTGAAGACGCTGCTGCAACTGATGATCATGCCTATGCTTAATGGTAGGGACAGGCCCTGCGGGGGTGGGAGAAGCTGGGCCTGAGGCCCCCCCCCACCCCCACTCACAGGGTCCCTTTTCTGTTCGGCAGAGAGGACCAAGAAGGGCGTCCCTATCCCCCTGCCGGAGGGCCTGGACTTCACCAAGGAGGTGGTCACGAGCCACGTGGTACGTGTGCCTGGCCGGCCGGGCCCACTACTGGGTGGCGTGCAGCCCCCCCACAGGCCAGCTGTGCTCAGGCAGGGAGGGGGCCTATGCCCTGCAGAGGGGAGCTGAGGCCCATGGCTTGGGATGGGGGTGGGAGGGGAGCTAAGGGCCCTTGCTCTGGCTGGGGGGAGGGAGGGGGCTCTGCAGCACTAACACTCTCTCCTTTCCCACCCTGCAGGGATTCATCACAGTGGGGGCAGATCTCCATTTCTCCAAGGGGCTGCGGGAGTTGGTTGATAAATACCAGCCAGGCCGGCCCCAACCTCTGCCCCTCCCGGCTGACTCCTCGCACCCGCAGAGCCCTGGGCCAGCCCGGGAGCCATAGCCAGAGCAGCCCCTGCCCAGCCTGGGCCCCGCAGCAGCAGCTATGCCAATAAACAGGCTCAGACTCAGCTCCCGCAGCCTGGCCATTGCTGGGGGGGAAGATGACTGTCCAGCAGCTACATGAGGGCCAGGGCCACCCCCTCTGCTAGAACCCATGAGGGGGCAGCAGGGGCACTGGCCAGCCCTTCCCCTGTGGGGGCAAATCTGGGGTCCACACACCCAGCCCCATGGAGGCTGGGGGGCCTAAGGCCAAGGCAGAGTTTTGGGGGTAGGGTCCTTTGAACCCAGAGTCCAGTGGCTGGAGTGAGACCCTGAGCATAGAGGAACCCAGCATGTCCCTCACCAGGAGGCTGGAGTAGCACAGGCCCCCACTGCACTGCTGGCTGAGCCCTTGGCTCTGGCCCCTCAGCCCAGTGGGGTCTAGGTAGCCCAGGAGCCCATGGCCAGGATTAGGTAGCAGGGAGGCCCTGCCTGCCTTCATCCCCTCCCCGGCAGGGCCAAGAACCCACAGCAGCAGCTAGGGCAGAACTTCCCCCCGGAGCGCTCCCCCCCGCCTGGGAGCTGCTTCTTGGCGGGCCAAGCAGCCATGCCGGGCCGCGAAGCCACGCTAGTCCCCGAGCCAGCCCGGCTCCAGGCCCTGGGCTGTGCTGGGCACGACGCAACGGACAAGCGGCACAGGGCTCCAGGTTCACTGACACTTTATTGCAATGCCCAGGAGTGAGTGCGGGGCCGGGCAGAGACACCTTCATTCACCCTCCGTCAGCAGGGCCCGGATGAGACCTGGCCCAGAGCGGGCACGCCAGGCCCTGGGGAGCCCCGCGCAGGCGGCCCCGCGGCGGGAGCCCCGTCACGGGCAGGGGGCGGCGGCAGGGAACGCAGGGCCCGTGGCTGGGCTCTCAGAAGGGCTGCTGCTGAATGAAGCGGCTGAACATGGTGAAGGCGGCGCACGGCTGGTCGCTGGGCACCATGTGGCCAGCTCCCTGTAGAAGAGGTGAAGGGCCCAGGTGAGGGGCAGCCGCGAGGGGCAGGCGAGGGAGTCTTAGGGGGCCCAGCTGGCTGGGCAGACCTGCCGCAGGAGCGGAGGGGCCCCCCCTCCAGTCCCAGCTTCCCCCACCCCCCCCGGCCTAAGCAGGAGCTACGGCAACCCAGGCTGCCTGTGACCAAGGCAGGGAGGCTGATGGGGCCCTGCCCTGCAATGCCTCAGGTGCGGCCGGGGGGGGGGGGGGGGGGGGGGGAGAGGGCAGGGGACCCTGCGGTTCCCGCAGACATTACAGCACCACAGCCCGTGAAAGGCTTCGTGCACCCGGCCCTGCACACACACGCCAGGCCCCTGCTCCCAGGCCCGGTACCCCCGCCCCTTGGCCGCAGGCTCCACACCCAAGGCCCTGCGCCTGACCCCTAGGCTCCGCCCCTAGCCCCACCCACACGCCAGCTGCAGCCTCCCTCCCCCCCATCTGGGTTCCCCGTGCCTGGTGCCAGTCCTGGGCCTAGCCCCAGTGGCAGGCACCCCCCCCCCCCCACACTTCAAGTCTGCCAGGGCCGCTGCCGCTGCCCCGGGGCGGGTACCTTGATGGTGAGGAAGGAGAGGTTGGGAAATTCCTTCACAAAGCCCCCGATCTGGTCCTCGCCCCCGTCATTGTACAGCCAGGGCCTGCGGGCCACCTGCACCTGGAACCAGAACCCAGCCCCCTCAGCGCCAGCTGTGTGTGCCCGCCCTGCCCCCAGTGCCAGCGCCAATGTGCCTGCCCTACCCCGCCCCCAGTGCTTGCCCGCCCCGCCCAGCCCCCATGCCAGTCCGTGTGCCTGCCTGCCCCCCAGGACCCTGGTTGTCGGGCAGGGAGGCCGCTCCCCCCACCGGGCCTGGTGTTTGCCGATGGCCTCACCTGGGCCCATCACACAGTTCTAGGCTGGTGCCCTCAGCCTCCCTGCTGGCTTGTGAGCCGTTCGTCCCCCCCATTTACCTTCTGCTCCAGGGAGTCCACGAACCACTGGTCCCCCAGGAAGTTGCAGGCCATGTCGATGTCGCCGTTGTACACCAGGATCCGGTATTTCTGCCAAAGTGCTAGTGTCACCCCGGGCCTCACACGGGGGCAGCCAGGGTAGGGGCTGGGCAGGCTCAGCATGTGCCTGCCGAGCGGATGTGTCATGGGGGGGCGGGGAGAGGCCAGCAGGGGCAGTGAGTTGAGGGGCCAGGCTGGGGGAGGGATCCAGGGCCCCCCACACTCACCTTGGTGCCAAGCAGCTTGAGGTACTGGTCATTCATCGTCATGTACAGCCGCTTGTAGTTGTGGTTCACCTCCGAACTGCGAAGGAACAGGCAGAGTTACGCCGGCAGAGACCCCCGCCCCGCCCCGCCGGCAGCGGAAACCTCCCCACCTGCATATGCGCCACTCGGGTGCCTCGGGAGAGATGTGCAGCGCCTTGCGTACTTGGGGGGCGTTGAGATAGAGGCTGGAGGCTGTGGAGTTGGTGCAGGGGGGTTCCAGGCGAAGCCCTTTCTTGGCTGCCGGCATCTGCAGCAGACTCTGGGAGAGGAGAGAAAGCTGCTGCAGCGGGGCCAAGACCCGATTCCCCCACCCCCGCAGCGCAGCAGGGAGCCCAGCTCCTCGACCCACGGCCACCCCAGGGCCAGCCCCCACCCCACACGCACCTGCCTCCAGGAGACTCTCAGGGGCTGGTGGATGAAGGAGCTGCCCAGATCATGGCTGAGGAGCTGCTCCTGATCATACCTGCAGCCAGGGCAAGAGCAGTCAGAGCCGGGCGTGAGCCCCCCGGAGCCCCTCCAGCTCCCATTCCCCTCCCCTTTCCAGGAGGGGCTGCCAGTGGCCTGGGCACCCTGCCGAGGACACAGCCCCAGGCTGCAGTGGGGCCCCCCGACCCACAGCCCTCTCCCGGAGGGGTCCGCACCAGAGCCCCCGCCACGAGCCACCTGCAGCAGGCTGGCAGACCCCTGCTGCCGGGGCTGCTGTGGCCCCCGGGCACCCGCGGTTCCTACCTGTAGACCCCCGGAACGCCACCAGCACACGGGGCATAGAGATTGTAGATGTTCAGGCCGGACTCCTCCACAATCTGGATCATCTCTTCCATCTGGAACAAGCCCGCCGGCACATTACAGCCACTCCTGGCTCAGGCGCTCCCACAGGCCCCTCTGCCAGCCACCTGCCCTTGGATCCAGTGCCTCCCGCAGCCAGGCTGGGCCCAGCCCCTGCCCCAGGCGCACGGAGCAGCCCGACTCTGCTCTCCCCAGGCTGCCTGGTCCAGCCGTGCTGGGTGGCACCCGGACCTTCCCGCACGCCCGGCCGGCACTCACCCTGAGCGTGCAGTTCAGGTTGGGGTTTTTATGGAAGTTGCATTTCCCCTGGGAGCAGCAGAAGTTCTGCAGATCAGTCCACAGCCTGGAGCAAGAAACCCTGGTGAGACCCATGGCCCCCGTCGTGCCGGACAGAGCAGGGCAGGGGGCCCCCAGCCCTCTGGAAACCCCACTGACCCCGAAGCCTGCAGCACGGGCTCATCGCACGGCCGTGCTCTCGCAGGTCAGCAAGGAGAGCCCTTGTCACAGCTCTGGGCTGACCCTGTGGGAAACGCCACTTCCGGCACAATGGCCTTGCCTTGATCAGGGGACAGCCAGGGACTGAGCCGCCTCAGGCCAGGCCCCCAGCTGCGTGATGGGGACCACCCCAAACCGCCCCTCCTGCTGCGCTGACGGCCTCCCCCAGGAATCAGACGCGAACCCGTCCGCCGCACACAGCCCGCCCTGCTGAGGAGCGGGTGGAAGAACAAGCCGCGCCTGACAGGCGCCAGTCCCACGAGGCACAGCTGGGAGTGGGAGGAGGCCCCCAGTAGAACAGAACAGAATCCTTGCTCCCAGCCAGCACGCACCAGCCTGGGGGGCACAGGCCAGTCCTCCAGGCCTTTCACTCCAGCAGATCCCTTTCCCTGGAAAGGCAGAAGCCAAGAACTGACCTGCTGGTGCCTCAGAGCTGGGGGAGGGAGCCCAGCTCCAAGGGCAGCCTCCTGGGCAGGGAGGCTGGACCAGAGCGGAGAATGGGCTGGGCAGCTCCAGGAGCCACACCCCCTTACCGGGTTCCCAAGAGGCCGTGGTAATAGGCGAAGTACACCAGGGAGTTGTCATTGACCTCATAGGAGGAGAGGCCGTTTCCCACGGCGAGTCCCTAGAACACACGAGCAGTTAGAGCCACAGGCGGTGGAGCAGCAGCAAGGCAGGAACAGGGGGGGCTGACCTGGACACTGCCCCACCCCCCACTGGAGATGGGCTGCTCGGAGCACAGTTCAGCACTCCCCTGCAGCGACCTGGCTTGATGCAAAGCCACGGGAGAGACCCAGCCAGGGGCACACTCACCCCTCTGCTCCTCCCTGTCTAGTGCAAGGACTGGCCCCGCCACCGTGTGCTGCAGCAGGAGGAACTGGGGGGCTCTGGGATTCATATGGCTGCCCCTCCACCCATGCTCCAGGGACACCCCGCACCTTCAAGTTGATACTGGCATCCTGCATCACCCACTCGGCCAGCGTGGGGATGTAGATGCCGGCGTAGCTCTCGCCGGTGAGGAACAGCTTGTTCTGGCCGTACTCGGGGAAGAGGCGGAGGAATTCCTTCAGCGCCAGGTAGTTATCGTGGGCCACCTGCAATCAGACAGCAGGCTGAGGCAGGCTCCCCCGCAGGCCCCCCAGCTCCGGAACCAGCTCCTTGCTGCAGGAGATGGGCAGCGGCCCCAGAATCTCACTCACCTCCGTGTCATTGGTGGCATAATCTTTGTCATCTGAGTAGGAGAAGCCAACCCCTGCTGGGGACTCCAGGTACAGCATGTTGGCAATCTGCAGACAGAGCCAGTCACTGGGGAGACCAGGCGAGAGCTGAGACCCTCCGCCCCAGCGCCATGGGACTAGACGCTGCCTTGTCATGAGCTACCTGTAGCACCTGCTAACAGGGTCAGGTGAAAACCTCGCGCTCAGGCGCCGGCTAACTCCTGGCACCGCAGCTCTGGTCCTAGTCCAGACAAAGCCTGGGAGCCAAGAGGGCAGAAGTAAGGGAGAAACCTGCCAGAGGCGCTATCTTGACGGGAGAAATGAAGGCAAGACTTAGCCCCTGCCTCACCCACGTGTACAGGGCCCAGCACCCTCCTTGGCCTGTACCCTGGCACAGCTGCTGCAAGGTCCACAGGACCTGCTGTTCCACTCCAGGAGCAGGGGTGAGCGAGACAGTCCAGGAGGGGGTCCGTACCTTATTCCAGGAATAGTCATTGTACTGCAGGGTGGTCCCATCTGGCTGGATCTGAGAAAGGAGAAGCCGGTTACCAGGCCAGAAGAGCCAGTGCTGGCTGCCTGGCCTCCTCCGGGGCAGCGGAACAGCCCTGACACTGCTCAGGTGGCCAGACCTCGCCAGGGTCAGGAGACGAAGGTACAGCCCTGTCACTGCCAGCCCATGCAGGGACCCAGCTTCGTGCATGCCGGGGCACGGGCCCACATGGGGAGACGCCAGGTCGCCCAGGCCAAGGGGAGGGATTGCAGTTACTGACCGTGAAGGGGCCGTGCTCTGTCAATAAGCCAGACATGGAGCTGCAGCCAGGTCCCCCATTCAGCCACAGCACCAGAGGGCTGCTCTCAGGGTTGCTCTGAGCCTCCACGAACCTGTAGACCAGCGACACTCAGACCTCCAGAGCCAAACTAGCCATCGCCATTACCCAGAAGTCATCATCATCACCCCCCTTTACGCCCAGTGGCGTATAGGGCAGCAACATTGCTGTTTCCGTAACAAAAGGCTTTTTCTAGGTCACGGTCGTTAGCCCCGAGCCAAACCCCCGATCCTGGAGGACCCGTGTGCATGCTGAGTCTGGCTCCTCCCCCCCTTGACCATGCCGGCTTGGTTGAACCTACCAGGAGCACTAAGCTCCCGGCGGCACAGCCCCCTGGGATCGTAGGAACACGCAAAGTGGCCCCACCCCAACAAGGCGCAAGCACAAGGGGCAGACCCAGATGTCAGAGCAGGGGAAACGCTTCGCCTCGCTGGCTACAGCACTAGCGACTGTAGCGCGGGGGATACGCAGCGTATGGCTCTTACGCGCCCAGCAGAGTGACTGACCATGTCACCTATTATTGTATCAGCTGTTAGGGATGTTAGCCAGCGGGTAACTGACTAGTCAAGTAAGACCAGGAAGTCCTAGCGGTTACAAACTACTCTATGGTCCCTGGGGGCAGGGCTGGCAGTCAGTGCAATCCGGCACCACTCTTGGGGACCATGCCACCCCGCACTGCTACCTCTGTACAAGGCGGGAGCCAGTCTGCAGCAGTGGTCCAGTCTGATAGAGGCAGCAGCGTGGGGAGGGAAGCAGGTGGCACCGCAGAGCCGCTGCTGAGGGGGAACCAGCATCGGCTCATACTTCCCCCTCCCCCTTGCTGCCTGATATAGAGGCAGTGAGGGGAGCGGACGAATGTGAGTATTGAAAGATTCACCGAGAAGCCCAGGCTCATTGGTTAACTGTTTAGCCAACTAGTCATTTACATCCCCATCAACAGCTGCCTAACACCAGGGGAAGCAGCTGCCACACACCAAGCTCTGCCCAGCTCCACTGCTTCCTGACCTCTTCCTGCTTTGCCTCCGCCCCCCCCCAGTGGGGAGGCTCTAGCAGGAAATAGGGGAAGGGGCAGGGCCTGGTAAAAGCAGGCTGACTGGTTAATAATTAAGTCACAGTGTTTTCAAGTCAGCTGCAGGAAAGAGCCACAGCGGACACTAGCGCCCCACCCCAACTCCCCTTCTGATCCACAGTGGCCTCCACCTGCTGTGGGCAGGGTAGCAATGGAGTCTCTGCTTGCCCCCACCCCAAGCCTACTGAGCGTCTCACACCTACCAGTAGTGCAGGTGTTTGCGAGGGCCGACGTGCAGATACCCTGAGTACTGCCGGAAGGAGGGTTGTTTGGCCAGCCCCGGCAGGTAGGTCACCTCATCAGCAGAGGGAGCAGCCTCGACAAGGGAGGCCGCCAGGAGCAGCGCACAGAGCAGGAGGGACCCCATCTGCGGGAGGAGAGACCAGAGTCAGGGCCCCTCGGGGGGCAGAACAGCCCAGGTTACCCAGTCCCCGGCCCCCAAGCCAGCCCCCCCCCCCCAGAACAGGCTCCCCACCAGCCCCCCCTGGGCACAGGCTCCTTCCCCGGCTCCCCCCCCCCCCGAACAGGCTCCCCACCAGCACCCCCCCCCCCCCCGAACAGGCTCCCCACCAGCCCTCAAGCCCCCCCAGCCCCCCCCAGAACAGGCTCCCCACCAGCACCCTCCTGGGCACAGGCTCCTTCCCCGGCTTCCCTCCCCCCCCCCCCCCCCCGAACAGGCTCCCCCACCAGCTCCCCCCTGGCAAACCAGGCCCTTCCCCGCCCCCCAGAACAGGCTCCCCACCAGCCCCCCCTGGGCACAGGCTCCTTCCCCGGCTCCCCCCCCCCCCGAACAGGCTCCCCACCAGCCCTCAAGCCAGCCCCCCCCCCCAGAACAGGCTCCCCCCCACCAGCCCCCCCCCGGCAACAGGCTCCTCCACCGCCCTCAACCACCCCCCCCCAGAACAGGCTCCCCACCAGCCCCCCCTGGGCACAGGCTCCTTCCCCGGTCCCCCCCCCCCCCCCCCAGAACAGGCTCCCCACCAGCCCCCCCCCCCGCGCGCAACAGGCTCCCCACCCCCCGCAAGCCGCTCCCCCCCCCCCCCCGAACAGGCTCCCCACCAGCTCCCTCCCCCCCCAAACCAGCCCCCCACCCCCCAGAGACAGGTTCCCCACCAGCCCCCCCCCCCAGAACAGGCTCCCCACCAGCCCCCCCCCCCAGAACAGGCTCCTCCACCAGCCCTCAAGCCAGCCCCCCCCAGAACAGGCTCCCCACCAGCACCCTCCTGGGCACAGGCTCCTTCCCCGGCTCCCCCCCCCAGAACAGGCTCCCCACCAGCTCCCCCCTGGGCACAGGCTCCTTCCCCGGCTCCCCCCCCCAGAACAGGCTCCCCCACCAGCCCCCCCTGGGCACAGGCTCCTTCCCCGGCTCCCCCCCCAGAACAGGCTCCCCACCAGCCCCCCCTGGGCACAGGCTCCTTCCCCGGCTCCCCCCCCCCCAGAACAGGCTCCCCACCAGCACCCTCCTGGGCACAGGCTCCTTCCCCGGCTCCCCCCCCCCCCAGAACAGGCTCCCCACCAGCCCCCCCTGGGCACAGGCTCCTCCCCTCCCCCAGAACAGGCTCCCCACCAGCTCCCCCTGGGCACAGGTCTCCCTCCCCCCCCCCCGAACAGGCTCCCCACCAGCACCCCCCCCCCCCCCGAACAGGTCCCTCCCCCCACCCCCCCAAACAGGCTCCCCACCAGCACCCTCCTGGGCACAGGCTCCTTCCCCGGCTTCCCCCCCCCCCCCGAACAGGCTCCCCACCAGCTCCCCCCTGGGCACAGGCTCCTTCCCCCCCCCCGAACAGGCTCCCCACCAGCTCCCCCCTGGGCACAGGCTCCTCCCCCCCCCCGGCTCCCCCCCCCCCCCCCGAACAGGCTCCCCACCAGCTCCCCCCCTGGGCACAGGCTCCTTCCCCGCCCCAGCCCCTCCCCCAGAACAGGCTCCCCACCAGCTCCCCCCTGGGCACAGGCTCCCGCTCTCCCCCCCCCCCCCGAACAGGCTCCCCACCAGCTCCCCCCTGGGCACAGGCCCCCGCCCCCCCTCCCCCCCCCCCCCCGAACAGGCTCCCCACCAGCCCCCCCTGGGCACAGGCTCCCCCCCCCAGCCCCCCCCCCAGAACAGGCTCCCCACCAGCCCCCCCTGGGCACAGGCTCCTTCCCCGGCTCCCCCCCACAGGCTCCTCCCCCCCCCAGAACAGGCTCCCCACCAGCTCCCCCCTGGGCACAGGCTCCTTCCCCGGCTCCCCCAGAACAGGCTCCCCACCAGCTCCCCCCTGGGCACAGGCTCCTTCCCCCCGCCCCCCCCCCCAGAACAGGCTCCCCACCAGCCCCCCCCCGGGCACAGGCTCCCCACCAGCCCCCCCCCGGGCACAGGCTCCTCCACCAGCCCTCAAGCCAGCCCCCCCAGAACAGGCTCCCCACCAGCACCCTCCTGGGCACAGGCTCCTTCCCCGGCTCCCCCCCGAACAGGCTCCCCACCGGCCCTCAAGCCAGCCCCCCCCAGAACAGGCTCCCCACCAGCACCTTCCTGGGCACAGGCTCCTTCCCCGGCTTCCCCCCCCCCCCCCGAACAGGCTCCCCACCAGCTCCCCCCTGGGCACAGGCTCCTCCCCCCCCCCCCCCCGAACAGGCTCCCCACCAGCCCCCCCTCACAGGCTCCCCCCCCCCCCCCAGCCCCAGCCCCCCAGAACAGGCTCCCCACCAGCACCCTCCTGGGCACAGGCTCCTTCCCTTGCTCCCCCCCGAACAGGCTCCCCACCAGCTCCCCCCTGGGCACAGGCTCCTTCCCCAGCTCCCCCCCCAGAACAGGCTCCCCACCAGCACCCTCCTGGGCACAGGCTCCTTCCCCGGCTTCCCCCCCCCCCGAACAGGCTCCCCACCGGCCCTCAAGCCGCCCCCCAACAGGCTCCCCACCAGCACCCTCCTGGGCACAGGCTCCTTCCACCGGCTTCCCCCCCCCCCCCCCGAACAGGCTCCCCACCAGCTCCCCCCTGGGCACAGGCTCCTCCCGCCCCCCCAGAACAGGCTCCCCACCAGCTCCCCCCTGGGCACAGGCTCCTTCCCCAGCTCCCCCCCCGAACAGGCTCCCCACCAGCCCCCCCTGGGCACAGGCTCCTCCCCGGCTCCCCCGCGGGAACAGGCTCCCCACCAGCACCCTCCTGGGCACAGGCTCCTTCCCCGGCTCCCCCCCGAACAGGCTCCCCACCAGCTCCCCCCTGGGCACAGGCCTTCCCCAGCTCCCCCCCGAACAGGCTCCCCACCAGCCCCCCCTGGGCACAGGCTCCCCCCCCGCGGGAACAGGCTCCCCGCCCCGGCCCGCCAGCTCCCGGCTCTCACCACCCGGCAGCACCAGCGGATTCCCCCTGAGTAGCCGGCATGGCACGTGACTCCCGCTCATATGAGCCCAGGCCGTCACGTGACGGGAGAGGCAGCTGATCGGGGAGGGGGCGGAGCCAACCCAGAAGCGAGCCAATGAGAACCCGGCGGCCGCCAGGCCCCGCCCTCAGGGCCGGGCTGTGTCCCGCGCGGGCGCAGCGCCGCCTGGCGGAGGGGCCGGGGAGCACGTGCCAGCTGCCGAGCCCGGGCCCCAGGGGGCGGGGGCGGCGCTGGCCCCCGGCCTGACCGGCGGCGCTAGGACCCGAGGGCGGCCGCCGGCCAGAGCCCCCCGCTAAAAATAGCCGCAGCCCCGCGGCCTGGGAGCGCCCGGCATGGCCGCTGCCCGCTTCCACCCGGTGCACGGCGCCAACGTGCGCCTGGACCCCTCCGGCACGAGGGCCACCCGGGTGGCGAGCTTTGCCCACGGGCTGTGCTTCAGCCGCGAGCCCCTGGGGCCGGGGCAGCTCTTCCTGGTGGAGATCGAGGAGAAGGAGCCGGGCTGGTGCGGCCACTTGCGGGTGGGGCTCACAGCGCACGACCCGGCGGGCCTGGAGGTGGTGCCGGAGTATTCGCTCCCCGACCTGGTCGGCATGGGGGACACGTGGGTTTTTGCCATCACCAGGCACCACAACCGCGTTGCGCGCGAGGGCGTGGAGGCTCGGGTGCAAGGCTTCCTCTCGGAGCCCTACCTGCGCATAGAGCAGGTCAGGGTTCCCCGGGACAAGCTGGTGGGCCGCAGCAGGCCCAGCCGGTACAGCCACATCCTGGATGACTTGTACAAGATGAACGTGCTGCCCCCGACAGCCCGGAGGAGCAGGATCGGGGTGCTGTTCGCCATCCGGGCGGACGGGATGGCAGACATGCACATCGTCATCAATGGCGAGGACATGGGACCGAGTGCCAGGAACCTCCCTGCCGCCCGCCCCCTCTACGCGGTGATCGATGTCTTTGCTTCAACCAAGAGCGTCCGTGTCATCCAAGTGGAATATGGCCGTAGGTATTTGTGTTTCCGCCCCTCCCTGCAGAACCATTCTGGACACACACCCCTGCTGCCCCCAGCTGTGCTGGATCAATAGAGCCCTGCAAATCTGCAGGTATCCGCTTTATAGCGGCAGGTGTCCATTCGCGCCTGGGATGCGGATAGCCACAGCTCAGTTTTGCAGATGCACATGGCTCTATGGATCCGAGCTCAGGATGAGCAGAGTTGTGGGGCTCAAAAAACCTACTTAAATCCAGTAAGTTAAATGTCTCAGCCTCAACGCGACCGGTGGATTAGACAGGAGAAAGCCCTCTTGGCCTGCTGCACACAACTTCCGCCCTGAACATCAGACTTAGCTCAACTTAGCCCCAGACCAATTGGTGTCCTAACACCCATTTCTCTCCCCTCCCATAGCCCGGCCCTCTCCCTCTTCTGGACCCCTGGCCTCTTTCCCTGCAGTCCTTTCACCTCTGGGTCCTGATCTCCATGGCTCTAGTCTCTGCTGCCCTGCCCTGCCCACCTCTAATCTCTGAGCTGCCGCCTGCTCCCGTGTTGTTGACACTTCTGAGGTGGGAGCAGCCTGATGAGGCAATTCTGGCTGGAGGTTTAGGTGCACTGAGCTGGGTGTTGCCATGTATGGGCTGTGGGACATCTAGGGATGTTGACGGATGGGGGAATGCTGCCATCCAGCCCATCATGGTAAAATCACGTGCATGGCACAGTGTTCAGTGCCCCTTGAGTGAAAGGAAGTTAGTGTCAAACTCCTAGGGAGACACAGGCCATGTCACAAAAGCCACCCTGCTCATTAGCCACCTCAGCTGCACTAGCAGAGGCCAAGGCCGAAGCAAGACAAGGAGACTGGAAGACATCAACAGATGTTAATGGCTAGTAACAAACGCTGGGCTGGCTGTCTTGTCATACAGGGACCAGGGCTCGCTGGCTGACAGCTGGAGTCGAGCTGTGAGGCCATGTACAACCCTAAAAGAAAGCCGAAGAACAGCTCTGACTATCGACCAGACAGGAGAGTGACGTATCAATATAGGGGAAGTCTCACTGGCTTAAAGTTCAGATTATTTTGGCACCAAGGCTAAAATCCAGTGGGTCTTCTGGGAGTTGTTTTGAGTCAGTCCTGTGACCAGCCAGCCGCCGGGCGATACGGTGTGCTCTGCTACGCAGGGTCTGCAGTGGGAGGAGGAGATTTTGAACAGGGCTCGTGCACGTGCGTGTGCAGTCATCCATCGTTTAACCTCCTGTGCTCTTCGGTACAAAGCAGGCTCATTGTACCCCTGCCCTGGGCACACCTTTTGGGGAAGGCCTGTGTGTGTAAGTATCTTTTTCCCATCAGTCCTCCCGGCTGGAAGCCGTTGGGGGCAGTTGCGGTACTAGGCAGGTTGCCTCAGGATTAGGGGGACCCTCCCTCCTGTTTTTACCAGGACAGTCTCTTATTTAAGCCCGCCTCCTGGCATCCCCACTTTAAAAAAAAAAAGAGCACACTAGCCTGTACTTCTCCTGCTGTGAGGGGGAGAAGAGCTGCCAGTGGCTCAGGGCTTCAGCCTCACAGTGCGGGGAGGAGCTGCTGGGCCTCAGGGCTCCAGCGACTGAACCCCAAGCACCAGCAGCCCCCCTCCCCCCCGCATGCTGTGGGGTGGAACTTCATCCCCACAGTGGAGGAAGGAGGGCAGGGAGCCAGTGGCACTCAGAGCTTCAGCCGCTGGAGCCCCAAGTCCTGGCAGCTCCCCCCCCCACACTGTGCGGCTGAAGGCCCGAGTGCCAGCAGCCCCCTCCCAGGGCTAAATCTCTGAGCTCCTGGTGTCTCCTATGTGGCATAGGGAAATATGATCCCCTGCTGAGGCTGTGCTCTAGGGCTTTGTAAGACAGCTGGAACCGATGCAGGAAGCAGACTGGCTGGTCTCACTTGAGGCAGGGCTCCAGCGAGTCCTCGCTCTGCAGTGCTGTCCTAGCACCCAGAGAGACGTTTTACTGCCCTGCCGGCTCACCGGCCAGGAGCCAGTTTACAGAGTAAAACAGAGAGGCTGCTGCCACTGGCGCTGGTCGCTGCTCACAGGGCTATTCAGGGCCAGGGACGGGGGAGGAAGCTCTTACTGCAGATTGCTACAGACACACTTCTTACCGAGTCCCCTGGTCATAACAACCCGAGAGCCCAACGTGTCCAAGTTCAGGCAAACAACCGAACTGTCTGAAAATACTGCCAAGGTCAGAGGCAGCCTCCCCCCAGGCCAGCAGGCGTAGGCTCACTCCTGCTCCACTTCGCTCTGCCTCAGCCGGCCCCTCCACTTCCCTCTCCTCAGGGAGAGGCTGAGCAAGGCTCTGACTGAGCACAGTGGCAGGGCTCTGTCCCAAGGGGCCGACCCAGGGCCCACTCCCCAAGGTGTTACCAAGCGTCTAGAAGCAGCGTTTATCTCCTGTGTTGAGTCTTAAAAGCCCCCGCGAGGGGAGAAGCTGGTAGGACTATGGGGGGGGGGGCCAGAGGTCACTGACTAAAGCAGCTCCAGCCAGTTAATCATGGTGCTGCTGGGAAGCACCAGCCAGAGCCCAGAGGGACCCGCGCTTGCAGGCTGCCTGCGTGCCAACTCGGGCGCTATGAGCTAGCGCGCGGCGCTGGGGGTCACAGTGTTTAGATAAAGGAACGGGGCCTTTTCAACGGCACCAGCCCAGGCACGGAACCGCGCTCCCGCCTATACCGGAGGCTAGAAGGGGAAGTGCTTCCCTGTCCCGCTCATGCTGCGAGTCTCAGCAGAGCCCCCCAAGGGGCAGCCCGAGGCACCTGGCAGGAGCCCGGCCCCAGCGTAACCAGCAGGCAGGCCTCTGGGAGGCGGAATGGTGGCTGCCTCTGAAGCAGACTGATCTGCTGCTGTCCCAGAACAAACTGCCTGCCGGGGCCACTGTCCCAGTAGCTCTGCTCTTCTACCCCCTCCCCCCCGCAGAGCCCCTTGCCTCCCACGTGTGGGGGGAGTCAGATGTCCTCAGAGCAGCAAGCTCAGCGTCTTCCCTTCCTTCCTTCCAGTCCCGTCCTTGCAGACCCTCTGCCGGCTGGTCATCCAGAAGCACATTGTCCACCGCCTGGCCATGGATGGGCTGGACCTGCCCCCGCTCTTGAAGGACTTCTGCAAATATGAATGAGGTGGCAAGGGCTGCTCCTGCGCGCCGCTCCTGCCGGTGATGGAGAACGGCCTTCCCAAGAGGGGCCACAAGCGCTCTTCCATCTTCACCCACAGAGTCCTCGGCGCAAGGGGCCCTCAGCAGTTACCCCACCCTGAGCCACATGGTTCCGTGGAAGTGTGTAGTGCCACGAACCACTGCCATGGCAGCCCAGTCAGCAGCAGCACGGGGAGGTCCCTGTGCACAGCGATGTGGGGGCTTATGCACGTGCCACAATGCTGTTCTAGAGATCAGAGGATAATAAAGAGCTTCCACAGCAAGTTGCTGGGAGTGGTGTGGCCGGGGGCCTCGGGCTTCCACCTGACCATGGGGAGGAGGTAGCATGGCACGTCCCCCCAGGGCACCAGCTGCTGTCAGCCACTGCACAGCTCCAGAGTCCAGCGGGGATAAACCTGCCCCAGGAAACGGGGTTGGGGGTGCTCACGGCCCATCAGCCCCTGCGCAAGTTCAAAGGGACAATCCCGGTAACTCAGGAGCCCAGGCTGCTTCCTCCAGGCAGGGGACTCCGAGCCATTGGAAGTGGAACAGCGGAAGCTGGGCAGCTGGTCCCCCCCCCAGTCTGTGCCCATGTGTGCAGGCGAATTCCCTGCCTCGTGGCACACGGCACCTCCGTGGAGATGGATGGGCTGAGAACTGTGGCACCAGCAGGCAGGGGCCCAGCGACCAGTATGAGGTCAGGCCAGGACCTGTGATGCTGGTTCTAGAATGGGGAGGGCAGGGCTGGGATATTATGGGGGGGGGGGGGAAGAGGCACCAGCCTGATTCCACCATTGGCAATGTCCTGTTTTGTGAAGGGAAACGCTTCTTCGGGGTTTGTACCTCCCCCGCAAGGTAACTGCCTTTCCTTCTGCCATGGGAACATGGTGCACAGAAACCAGAAGTGATTGGCAGGGGACGGGGAGCTGCTGCTGCCCGGCAGATTTACCTATCAAGTAGGAGACCTAGAGTTAAGGGCTGCTCCATCACAAGCCACACTTCCTCCAGAGACCCAAATCCAAAGCCATCCTGAGGTGGCATGTAAACAGGACATGAGTGTATCATCATGATCTCACCACTCCCTGCTGTGTCCCCAGCCTGCCCAGGGAAACAGTTCTCCCAGCTCACGCCTAGCAGCCCTGCAAACCCAAACCGCATATTAACTTGTTAGGCCTCCCCATGACTCAGCTCTACCCCTCCATCCCAATCTGCATGGGGGGGTGACTCCACCACCCTCCCCAGCCCTAGCTGCAGTTGAGCTGGTCCATTTTTACACATCATCTACCTCTGGGGGGTCAGCATCACTATCCCATACCACAGGGGTTCTCAAACTTGTGATACCACGACCCCCCTCTCAGTTGCTTGTGACCCCCCAGGGGGTTGGGACCCACAGTTTGAGAAATGCTGCCATACCAGGTTTGCAGGGCCTTCCTTGTTCAGTTCCTCAGGAAGGCTGCCTGACAGCCCCCAGAATGAACAGAGCACTTGGCACACTGGCCAAACGTTAACTAATGCTCTCCACCCTATGGGGGGAGGCTGAGAGGCCAAAGGCCTCAAGCCCCACGCCTTCCTTTCTCTGGAAACAGAGAGCCAGCCCCACATGAGGGCCAGTTCTTTGCAGCCTGCCCGCCAAGCCCGCCAATGCTGGGGCAGAGGTTTGTGCACACAAATCAAGGCTCTCATTGAAAACGGGGCCTTACTCCGAACAGGAGAGGTACGGCGGAGCAGGGGCTGGGATGCAGCTGCCAGGGCACCTCACTGTCACGCAGGCTTCCAGCCCATAGGGCGGAGTGGGACACGGGACAGCGCCGCCTGAGCCCTGCAACTGGAATGAAAATTACAGCTTTGGCCTCGTTCCTCTGATGCCAATTCTCTTAGGAAAGACGTTGACTCAAAAAGAGTGGTGACTTATTTCCAGTGCTGCCCATGGAAAGGTGCCTGTAATGGACAGCCACGGGCTTTAGATGCAGTGGAAACCCTGGGACAAACGATGCAAATCGTGCATCAGTTCACCACTCCGCAACTTCCTGCGTGTCAGGCAGCCATTTCGGACCCCGCAGGCCACATGCTCAAAAGCAGGCCTCAGAGCGCAGTGCCCAGCGCTGGGGCACACCACGAACACCAACATGCTCCGTAGGGAGCACGAGTCCCCAGGAAAGCACAGCCCCAGGTTTCAGTGACTGAACAGCTGCTTAGCCAGAACCCTGCCTCGTCCCCAGCAGATACTCAGTCTGTTCCTACACGCTCTCTGTTCCCTTCCCCCCACAGATGCCAGCAGACCACTCCAGCTGGTGCAGAGCAATCTACTGAGTGTCTATCAGTCTGGGGAGACGCCTCCTGCTGCTGCGGTCTTGGTGCCAGGCGTGCTCAGAAGGAAAGCCCAGGAGAGCGCAGCCCCTTCACACCTAGAGGCATCCCTGCTGTATCAGGAGAAGGCACTAACACTGCCCTGTAGTGGTGCCCAGCAGTGTGCAAGGTTCCCTCTCAGCAGCAGACCGGGATACAGGGACGTCAGGTGGGAGCCTCACAGCGGACACTACTGTGGAAGATATTCTAGAAAGTTTCCCCAGCATAAACAGTGTGAGATCTCTGTGTGGGATTATCCAGCTGAACGAGGCAGAGACAAGCCATGCGGCCCCCCAGGCATGTATCCGAGTGCCTCTGTGAAAGGATATCCTCCCACCCAGCAAAGGAGCGGGCAGCACCTTGGGGAGCTGGGCAGCCCAGGATGTGACTTCCCACGGGCTACCTGTGGATTTCTTCCTGCAGGTGCTTTTCTCATGCCCATCAGTCTGAGTAAGAACAGAGGGGGGCAGTCAGTGCAGAGCCCTCCCCCCGACATCTGCATCCTCACGCTTGCCATGATGATCGCGGGCATCCCCACAGTGCCTGTGCCAGGGATTAAAGAGGAGGATCTGATCAGAGCCGCACAGAACTTCATGACAGAGAATCCAGAGCACAGTGCTCAGGGGGAGATAAGTCCAAAAAGGAGAGGGGACACACAGTTGTGGAAGACAGATAGACAGAGGAAGAGACCGGACAGAGGCTTCCAGCCCCCTTCCGTAGCACTTTGAGAAGTAAAGCCAAGGAGAAATTTGCAATTTCAAACAAAAAACATTTGATGCTAGATTTACATACAAGGAGTTTATAGGACAGGCCGCTAGCTCAAAAGGAAATACCTGACCATACAGTAGTTCTGCTCTTCTGACTGGAGTGTTGATTTTGATGTTAAATGGTGAATGAGCTATTGATCCAAACAAAAACACCCAAACAAACCACACACAATTTGATGTAGAGCAACAGAGAGGTAGCCGTGTTAGTCTGATCTTGGCAAAACAAAAAAGGCAGTCGTGTAGCACTTTAAAGACTAACAGGATGGTTTATTAGGTGGTGAGCTTTCATGAGAAGATGTGGGTCTGCCCCACGAAAGCTCATCACCTAATAAACCATCTTGTTAGTCTTTAAAGTGCTACACAACTGCCTTTTTTGTTTTACAATTTGATATGACATGGATAAACCAGGCTAAGCTAGGGTGGGACAAATTACTGACCTAAATAGCACTTTCTGTCCCTCACCGCTCCCTCTGGCTGGCACAGGAAATTCTATCTACATCCTCCTGGCCCCAGGCTCTCTTTGCCTGGAGCCACCAGAGAGGGACCATGCACCAGCCCATCCCAATAGGCCCAGATTGTGCAGCCGCTCTTACAGGCTGGACTGCTCTCTCCTTTCCACGCCCCTTTGTCTCCCATTGCTGTTTGTCTTCCAGCAGCTCTACTGTCAGATTTACGGGAGCAGTAATTAGTTCCCCTCCCAGGCCAGTGACACGAGCTGGTAGGGGACAGAGTGCAGGTTTCTGTGGGATTAAGGGCAGCTGCCATAACCAGCCAAACCACTTCAGTGCTCTTAGCAGAGGTTGCCAGCAGCAGCTCCCTAGTAGCGTGGGTTGCTACCCGTGGGGCCTGGCAGCTTCTTAAGCAGGCTCAGTTAAACGACTGGAAGCAATGAAGTGAGAAAAGATGTGGTATCACACCAAGGCCTGACTTCACATGAGCAAATCCTGCTCTGCCAGCCGAGGGAAGGCCCATGTCACTAGGACAGAACAGGCAAGCACAGGCTGGCTCAGATACACTCACCTTCCAGTCTAACCGCAGACACGCATCCTAGGACTTGGGATTTTGAGGGTTAACTGGTAAGCGTTGCCTTAGTGCCCTGCTTCGTAGGGTAACTGGTTAACGGGTGCCTGGCCCAGCCAGAACAGTCCCCCACCTGCGGCACAGCAAGCCCTGCTGGAGCAGCCAGGCCAGGCCCCCTGCGCCACAGGCAGGGGGTTGTCCAGTGCCCCTCCTGCTTCTGGCGGGCAGTTAATGGGTTAAATCTATTGTTTAACCGGGTAACGATTTACACAGGATTTTACATTAAGCATGTTAAAATATGGAGAATCAGCTACTCAAGTGGTTGATTGGGGGGGGGGGGGGGTGAAAGAGACTTGATTTCCCCTGCTGCGGCTCTGCAGTGTCACTGTAGGAGCCCGGCTTCCAGTCCCAGATGCTGTGCCTCTGCCTCCCCTGCCTCCCTGCAGACACGGTGCTGGGCAGAACTGGCTTTTAAGCTGGCTCCCCCCTGCACCTGCTCCTGCTCCCCCCTTGCTGCCTCTCCTAGAGGAAGCAAGGGGAGGGGAGAAGTGACTAGTGGAGCATTGACTCGACTAGTCACTCGCATCCCTATTTTACATCCCTACTTGGAACCAACCACATGAACCTTGCTGCAGCAGCAGAGAGCAAAGGGATCCCATGAAGGTCTGAATATACGAGCCATGGCTCAGGCACCTTAGTCCCAGGTTAACAACTTTCTTCCCCAATCCATTCCCAGGAGTGCTTCCCGTGGGCTGGGCCAGAGACAGAATTCTTACGTAAGCTTACGGGCAAGGGGAAGTCTATTGGCTGAACACATTCGGGGTCTTAAGCCAAAGGGGAAATGACCAGGAGGCAGATTTAAGGCTCACATTCATATCATTTTTAAGGAGAAAAGAGTGGAAGACGTACCACGGGAGTAACTACATTTAAACAGATACCTCACTTCTCCCCAAGCCCCAGAAAGCAGGAGAGTCACAGGCTGAGAGCAGGGGCAAGGAACTCTCCAGTTCTGAACTACAGCTTCACCTGAACATAAGGTCCGATCCAGCTGTCGGCCAATTCTCGGAGCGTGCTGTACCTCCGCTCAAACTCCTCACTGCTACAGTGAGTAAGAAGCCGGCTAATCTCCGCTGTAAGAAAGGACACTGCTAAGGATTTATCCAGAGACTCATTCCAGGAGCTTTTCAGAACCTCCAAGAGGCCATCGGTGCCATTTTGCTCTGCCTGAGAGATGTTAGGTTCCTTTTGCCATTGCTTGCTGAGCATCTCTGGCTCTAAGACCTTCTTATCAGAGTTCAACACAGCCAGGATGTGCCTGCAGGGCAGCTGGAAAGCCTGGCTGAAGTGGCAAGTGCAGCTTTTCAATCCCCTTTGCTGCACTTTGTGGGTGTCTTCAAGGATCTGTATATTGACTGTGTCTTCATTGGTGCCCATTAGCTGCACAGACTTCTGTGCCACTGCAAACTCGTTCAAGCACAGTCTGGCTGCAGGCTCTGTGCAAATGTCTCTCAGTGACTGCCTGATGCGGTCCTCAGTCTCTTGGTTACACTCCACATCTTGGCCACTCTTTGAGTCTTCAGTGATGATCTCTACTTTAATTTCATGGGATAAAGGATCGAAGGGGCTCGGAGGGTTTGCTAGCTGGTTCTGAAGAAGCAGGGGGTTCTGAGGTGTGGGCAAAGGGTTCTGAAGAACCACCATGGAATTTGGAAGGGAATTCTGACCTGGCCATATTTGATGAGCTGCTGTGAGATTCAGAGAAACTGGAGGAGAATGCTGAGCTGACTGGTTCCGAAAAGGGAAGATCTGAGGGGCTGACGACTGGTTCTGAAGAAGCAGGGGGCTCTGCGGAGCAGGCAGGGGATGCTGAATTAAAACCAGAGGATCTGGAGTGGACTTCTGACCTGGCCATTTCTGATTAGCTGTTGTGAGACTGGGAGAAACTGGTGGAGAACTCTGAGCTGGGTGGTTCTGAAGAGCTATTTGGGGGTTGTGAGAGGTTGTTGGTGAGTGCTCAGCTGGTACGCTCTGAAAGAGTGTCTCAGTAGACGTGGTACTACTCAGAGGGTTAACAGAGAACAACATAGCATCAGGGGGCCTCTTTGAAACACAGTTCTGGTAGTGTTTTGCCACAGAAGTGATGCAGGTTTCCAGAGACAGTCCAGTGCAGAAGACTTGGCTTAAGCCCCGTGTGATGATCTCCAAGTCTTTAAAATACTGATTGCATTCCATCCAATTCCTCCATCTGTGCATAGCCCATATCTTGTCATTAAGAAGCCAGTGAGTATGAAGCTGGGGAAGCAAATCTGGCTTCACAAAGTCACTCAGAATGGTGTGCATCATTCTCAGGTTGCTTTCAGTGGCTGCACACATAGTGTTCCTCAAAGCATTTAAGATCAGTCTCTCTGAGATGCATTCCAAAGACATCTGATGAATCTTCTGCTGCAGGTGCTTGCACACGTGGAAAACAGAGAGCTGCACCTCTGCAGGTGGGAATGCTTCAGAAAGAGTTTGCAACAATCGAAAGTGTGGATCTACCAGAAAGGTCTTAATTTTCCTCCACTCAGGGTTGAAGGCCTTGAAGGTCCTATACATGTGAGCCAGGCTTTCTGCAGTTTCTTTGGCTGGGACAGCAAAATGAATGACCTTTGTCATCTCACCTGGCAGCTTCAGGAAAGGGCCGTCCACCATGAACACATACAGAGCTTTGCCCCTGGGGCTGTGGGTTCTGTGGATGAAGACGACGTCAGGAAAATGCACAAATATGTTTCTCATGAGAACTGTCTGGAAGCTGATGGAATCCAGCTGAGAGTTTTTATCTAACTGGTAGGCCACAAGTGAGCCGCAGTCAAAGCTCAGCAGCTCCTTCACGGTGTCCAGGGCCATGGCTGATGCAGGCGCTCTCCCGGCTCCTTATGGGGGCAGCGACCCCGGGGAGGATTCACCTCGGGCTGCTGTGCCACGTGGCTCGGGCCTGCGGGAGAAGGGGAGAACATAAGAACGGCCAGACTGGGTCAGACCAAAGGTCCATCCAGCCCAGTATCCTGTCTGGCCACAGTGGCCAATGCTGGGTGCCCCAGAGGGAGTGAACCGAACAGGTAATGATCAAGCGATCTCTCTCCTGCCATCCATCTCCACCCTCTGACAAACAGAGGCCAGGGACACCATTCCATACCCGGACTGGCTAGTAGCCATTGATGGACTTACCCTCCATGAATTTATCTAGTTCTCTTTTAAACCCTGTTATAGTCCTAGCCTTCACAGCCTCCTCAGGCGAGGAGTTCCACAGGCTGACTAGCTGAGTGACAGGTGTGCAGCCACCCCTCCCTGCATGCACTGCAGCAAAGGGGGGGGGAGGGGAGCGCCCTGTCCCGGCATGCACTGCAGCGAGGGGGGGGGGAAGGGCCCTGTCCCGGCATGCACTGCAGCGAGGGGGGGGGGAAGGGCCCTGTCCCGGCATACACTGCAGCGAGGGGGGGGGGAGGGGAGCGCCCTGTCCCGGCATGCACTGCAGCGAGGGGGGGGGGAGCGCCCTGTCCCGGCATGCACTGCAGCGGAGGGGGGGGGTTGCGCCCTGTCCCGGCATGCACTGCAGCGGCCCTGCCGGGGTCTCCGCAGAGAGACTGAAAGCTTCGGCGTGTCCCGCTCCCGCCCCGTGCCGTGCCAGGAGGCACCCCGCCCGCCTCTCTCACCTCAGCGAGGCGCCCGGCTCAACAGCGCCGCCATCTTTGCTCCTCTCCTCGCTTGGGGCACAACTGACAAGCCAAACCACCAATCATAAAGCGGCGGGTCCGGAACCCCAGCCAATCAGAAGAGACCCCGGCGCCCCTCTGGCGAATCCACCTATGAGGGTACAGAGTGAACGGGCGACTAGCCAATAAGAGTGCAGCAAACCGTGAGCCGGAGTCTGGGCTCCATGGTTACCCGTCTTCCAATAGGAGCGGCCGAGAGACTCTCAGCACGCTTTCCTGGCGTCCGGCCCAATAGCGTTCCACCTTAAGGGGCCAGACAGCGCAGGGCTGTCACGTGACGGCGCTGCTGGGCCAGGTCATGTGATACACCCCTCCTCTCCCCTCCCCAGGGGAGAGCGAAGCTGGCCCAGTTCCCAGGCCGCTCCCCTAGCTTGGGCGGGCTAAGAGCAAGGGGAGATCCCCGCCAGCCCTGCCCCCTCCTGTCCACAGACCCACCCTGTTCTGCCCCTCCCCCCGTCCCCAGGCCAGAGAATCTGTCATCCCCCTAGGCCTGCAGCAGGGGTGAGATCTGCCCCAACCCTGAGGGGAGTGGGGGAACTAGAACTCCTCCAGAGGCAAATGATGTCTGGATGCTGGGGCTTCCCTATGGGAACTTGTGCCATGGAGCAAGAGCTTCCCTCACCCTGCCTACGCACCTGGTGGTCCTGCCAGGGAACAAGATAGGGGCACAGGAACTGCTTCGGTTCTGATCCTCCGCACCGGTCTCGCTGGACCTCTTGGGCAATACCGTTCTTTCTGAAAATTAATCGGCATAATGGCATTGCACAAGAGGGTTTTGTTGCGCAAGAAGGGGCAGTGTAGACAGCTCCTTCTAGAGCAAGAATCTCTTCTGCAAAAATGATGGCTCATTAGGTACGCAAATGAGGCTCAGCAATATTCCACGCTTAGCCTCATTTGCATATTTCTGGCACAAGAAGCCGTGAGTGTAGATATAGGATAAGGGAAGCCATTTCCTACACAGGAAACTGAAGAGAGCAAGGCCCACCACTGGCCCAGGCCCTTGCAAGAGCAGAGAACTGATTTAGTGATATAGGCAGATGAACCTAGCAAGCAACCCCCTCTCCATGGTGACAGAAGGTGACAATTGCTCACCTTCAAGTTTCTTGACAATTTAAACTGGGAAAAAATTCCTTCCTGATCTGCAATAGGGAAATCAGACCCTGAGCAAGATCCAAGCACTTGGGAGAAAATAATTCTGTACCACCTCAGCATTGGCCCACTCTGTCCCATATCTCAGTGTGATACTTCAGAGGAAGAGGGAAAGAAACTCAGAATATATTATGGGGCAGAGAGTAAAGAATTTCCTTCTTGGCCCTTGTACTTGGACCAGCTAACCTGAAGCACAAGCTTTTAGGATAGATACACTACAGATTACTCCTAGGCCTCCTGTGACCAAAAGATACAGCTAGGTCTCGTCAGTTGAAAGCAAATGAGGGAAAAGACTTTGCCTTCCTCAAAGAAACTAAGCACAAAACCTCCGTTGTGTGTACAATGGGGGATGGTCCCCTTAAAGCCACCATGGGCTAACACAGGGTCTGGAGTGTGTTAATGACTTAGCAACAGTTTAGTGCAGACAACAGTCCACACTGGGGATTCAGTCTTGCTTCCCGTGGCATTGGCCCATGGCACTAGTCCATGTTTCCCAGTTGAAAAGAGGCCCCTGGCAGCATGCAAAGGAAAGCGGGGTTCATTCACCCTGATCAACTGAAGGTAAATGGCCTGGTTTTTTTTCCTCTTTTTCGGGATGGACATTGCTTCCATTCCAGTAACCAAAATCCTCAGGTCAGTTATTTGTCTACAGATATATTACATTAACACTTATGGAAGCCAACCCTTCTTCCCCGAGCTCCTAAGCCACTTCATTAGCAGCCAGGGAGACTCACACCCATCATGGCTCCAGCACCCTACACGCAAGGCACCAAGAGACTGCCACATTAAATGCAATCCATCCTGTGGAGCCTTTACAGCACTGGGCACATATTTCATGTTTATAGGCTGAAGTTCAAAGACTGGAAATTATAGCTGCCCCAGCAATACGTTACATACTTTTAGTTAGAGACCACTATGGGATTAAGAGCAAAAGAGCCAAGCAGGAACGACAGGCTACAGCCTAAGCCAAACTGTAAAACAAATTTAATGGCAAAACAGTCAGAACTGTATTTTAACAATTAATTTGGTCTAAATACACAGCAGCGAAATGACCACTGCTAGCAGTGGCCTCAGCACAAACAGCAACATACAAACCATTATTGCACTTTCTTCCAGCTGCTACTTAGAGAGCAGGGCACAGCCCTGAAATAGTGCACAGCAGAGGGTGAAGGGAGGCAGGCAGCTGGACTTGGATCTCTCTGCCTGTATGAAGCCAAGTACTTTTTTTTTTTTTAAATCTTACCACAGCGAGCAATGAGAACACTTTCACTCCAATTTTGAAACCAAAAAACCAATTTCCAGAAACTGAAGAATGAGCCAGGAATCTCATTCGTTTTATCCCTAAAACCAGGGGCTGAGTGCAAGGCCCCCTGAACTAGGTTCAGCTTTGTTTTCAGGCCTTTGTGGTAGATGACTGGGCTAAGACGACCATCCAACAGAGCATTACTGGCCTGACTTCAGCAGCCCTGAGGTTCTCACACAGGCACCTCGTGTGTTCTTGGCAAGTGGGAATTGCCATATTCTATCCATGTATCCTATCTTGCAAACAAGAAAACAAAAACCCCACAACGTGGCTAGTCCGAGAAGACACAAGAGCACACAGGAAAGTCTCAAGTTTATTACTGAGCTCTTCAACAGTCTTGGAAGTTAACAGTTAACCCTGAGTCTCCTGGGACTGGGAATGGGGAGAGAACCATAAGAAGCTAGGAGAGGGTTAAACCAACAGCTCCCATTAACAGCTCAATTGAATCTCCCAGTCTGAATTCAGAATGGCTGACATTTCAAATCTGGACCATGTTGGTACCTGCCAGTGATCTCTCAGCATCCTCCATTTCCATTTCCTCCTGCTTTACCCACAGAAATGGCAAGTCCCCCACATTTCTGAAAGTGGCACATTTCCCAGAGTCCTCCACTGGCTCTGAGGATTTTGCCCAAATATCCACAATCATTTTGAGTGTGGAGCTGCGCTCTTCTAACTCTTCCCCATCACACTGTATCAGGAGATTAGCAAGCTCCTTGCTGAGGGACTGGATTTTGTCGAATCTTTCTTCTGCAGCTGCTGGCAGGTTACCTACTGAGGGCCTAATATCCTCTAGGAGATTCTCTCCCAAGACTGAAAGGTGCTGGTACTTCTTCTGCCAACGCTTGCATACCATAGCTTCTTCCACAGCTTTCTTGTTGGCATGCAGCACAGACAGGATGTGCCTGCAGGGGAGCTGGTACCGGCAGTGAAAATAACAGCTGCAGCTCTTGCAGTCTTTGCTGACATGGTGTGTGTCTTCTAGCAACTGCACCACAATATTCTCTTTCATGACATTAATGAGCTGAGTTGACCGCTGTACCACCTCCCATTCATTCAGACACAGCTGGTAGCCCAGGTCTGTGCAACTTTCTCGGATCGCTGCCAGCATGGTGCCTGGGGTCTTTGTAGGATTCTGTTTGGCAATTTGGCTGGGGGGCTCAGAACATTTGTTTTGGGGCAGTGAGGCAGCATCAGGGGTGCGTTTCATGGAGGCGCGCGTACGCACCTTAGATTTTTCCATGCGTTTGCTCCGATTCTCCTCCTCAACAACTGAGATACCCTGGTTCAGGTTTTCCAGACCTTTGGTATTGAAGCAGTCTGCATATTCAACAAAGTGAACAATGCTGGTCTCCAGGGATAACTGCTTGTTGAAGAGACTGGATATTTTATGAGTGATGAGATCCAGACTGTCTACATAGGTGCTGCAGGAATGAAGGCCCTTCTTTGCATGCATGTACCACAGCATCTCACAAGAGAACCAGTTGGTCTGAAGATAGTCATACAGCTCCTTATCCACCAAGCGCTTTACCAGCTGTGACAGGATGTCTAGGTTTGCAGTGGAGGTAGAAAAAACCACCTCCTTCAAAGCCAGCTTCAGCTTGTGCTTGAAGGAAACTGAGGCCTCTGTTTCCTTTACCTTCTTCTCAAGGAATCGGACAGTGTGGTAGACAGAGAGAAGCACCTGGGTTGTGGGGAAGAGCTCCTGCATGGTGGCTTTGTGAAGGAAAGACATGTCCACAAAGACTACCTTGACCTTCTGCCACTCGGGATTGAACTCTCTGAAGACAGTCAGCATTTTGCTTACATTCTCACCAGTGTCCTCCTTCAGGACAGCAAAATGCACCATCTTCCCTACTCGGTCCTTACTCTCCACCAGGAAAGCGTAAAGCACATGTCCTCGCTCACTCTGCACCCTGTGCAGCAAAAGGCTCTCTGGGAACTTGACAAACAGGCTCCTCATCTTGCTGGTCTGGAAGTTCAGTCTGTCGAGGTCCTGGTTGCTGCCCACACTGATAGAAGCCAGCGAGCCCATGTCCACCCTCAGGAAGTTTTTCATGACCTCTGCAATTCTGACTAACGCTGAAGTTGAGGCACTTTCCTTCACTGGCTCGGGGAGCACAGCAGCCTTGGTGAGCGGCGCAGAGGCCCCATTCAGAGTCACATCAGCCATCGCGCACTCCTCACTCAGCGTCACGGTGGCTTTGGTCTCTCTCGACTGTTGTCTGCGCAGTTTTGTTCCGGGGCTGCTGTCTGCCATGCAACTTGCAGTTTTGGTTGTGGCTCTTGTCACTAGAGAAGAGCTAGTACGGGCCAGGGAAGCTCCTCCTGGGTCTACATGGATGTGATTGCTGTTCAGGTCAGTAATCACCAGCCGGTCTATTTCCTCGTTATACTGCAGGATAAAAAACGCCGGACATAAGCTGGGCTGTTGTTTTCTCTTCTTACTGTATTCCCGTGTCCGGACACAGCCAAACTTCACCTGGATGAACCTGGGAAGTGGAAAGACAGTTAATAATGGAACAGGATGCAGCCTGACCAAACAGTACTGATGCACAGTCGTCCCCCTCCCTGACACGCCACTACTAGGTAGCCAAGAACTGCATGGCCACATAAGCCATGATAGGAGATGTTAGAAGGAAAAAAATGTAGCTGATGATGGCAAATGTTCTACATGTAGGTCAAGAGAGAAAAGGATAAAGTGATACCTACAGTGTGTGGTCACTGTCTCAGATTGGCCTGAAATCTCCATCTCTGACAAAGCCTGTGCAATTGGTCTGGACACCCTCAGTAGGCAGCGAAGTCAAAGCACACCACTGACACCGTCACCTCAGGAAGTTTTATTTGCTCTTATTATATTGCTTTGAGGCCCAAATCGCTCCTGCAGCTGCCTTCTGCTTCAAGAGCAGCAGAGGAGAAGCTACATTAGCTCAACTTAGTAAGGAAGCGTTTCCTGTTACGCACCAGGAATTTGTGTTTCAAGAATGCAAGTCTGGAGGAATTAAGGAACATAAATCTGATCCTGCAGCCTTTACTCACAGGACTAACTGCACTGACTTGCACAGAAACAGAACTGGGCCCATTACGTCAATAAGGCTGCTCAAGTAAGTAAAGGACAACGGAAGGCAATACTGAAAATCCATCAGTGTGACGGTGACTGAGGAAGCTAATAGACACTGATTAACAGAGCTATCCCTTGGGTACTGCGCAAAGGGGTGACCGTTTCAGGCCCTGCGCGTCAGTGTGCATGTATTGTGTGGAGGTCAGGTTCAGTCTCTAGCAGCAATGACTCCAGCCTCCCGCACTGGTTTCCGGAATTGCAGCACTTGCTGCCAGTGTCCTAGCACCTCCTGAACACACCAGTGCCAGGCTGACCCCATCCACTGCCCTTCCGCTCCAACCCTTCCTTTCTGGGACCCCCAGATCCAGGGGCCTCCTCATCCCAGCACAGGTGCCACCCTGTGATTCTCCTTTGTCCCTTGCCTCCCAATACCAGTGTCCCCTCCCCACACCAGATTTCACATGTATAAAAAATGCTAAGGGCAGCCTAGCCAGGTTGATCTGTCCCATGCCCTGCATCCCCCTATGGCTGGCCTGCTAATTAGGTCAGTTCATTGGAAAGAGAAAATTGCAAGAAATAAGAATGTCCTCAAACTAATAAACAGTCAGTTCAGGTTGCAGGGTAAAGCTATGAACAACAAAAGTGCAAAATAAGGGCATCCTACCAGAGGCGTGAAAGGGAAAGTGAGAGATGATATTGTGGGAGGACATGGGTACTAGGGAAAAAGACAGCCCATCCGTGAAAAGGTGAACGGGAGGAGAGCTTTTAACAGGCAAGTGTGGCACATTCCTAATGAGTGCCTGCATACTGGGTATTTGCAGCCATGTCAGGCGCATACAAACATGCTCATCTGACTTGAAAATCTGGCCCATGATTTTTAAGTGGGATGTGGCACAGCCACAACCGATCAGTCCAAACAGGTACTCTCATGCCTGCTGGATAGAGATCGGGGTTCCATTCCTGGCTCTGTTATGGGCCTGCTAGGTGACCCTAAGCATGACCTCTCCTTGCTTTGTGTCTGTTTCCCATTCTATAAAACAGGGATTGCAATACTGACCTTTGTAAAGCATGTTGAGATTTACTCATGGACAGGGCTCACCAGCTGCATGGTTCGGCGCGCTGCGCACGCGCAGACCTGGCTGTGCATGTGCTTACCGCGCTGCGTGGCTGTGCCAGCTTGTAATCTACTCGCCACGGGCGAGGAGATTACACTAATTGTTGAGCCCTGCTCATGGAAAGCCAGAGAAGAGTTGGGCACTGTTATTATCCTAAAGCACTTTTCAGAGGACCTGCTTCTTCCTCAGTGATGCACAGTCAGCTGTGTGATGGACCAAGGCAGCTATTTAACTGTGCATGGCAACACTGCATGGCAATTTCTGACAAGAAGTGAAAAAGAACCCTATTTCCAATATAGACGGCAGAAGCTATTTAGTTTGGCAACACAGACTGATTCCAATCTGGGACTTGGCCTGGTACTAAGGTGACTAACCAATACCCAGTAGAAGGCCAGAGGATCTTTAATGTCCACAAGTGGGCCAGGACCTTGGAAACAGGAAAGTATTTTCAGAACTGCCCAAAGCCCCCTTTGCAATACTTCCCCTTCCCTCCCACCCGTGGGATGCAGAGAGCCTTACGTGATGTCCTCACGGATGCTGGTCCCATGTTTCCGGTTATAAAAGCGGACAGAGACGCAGTTCTTTAAGCCGTAGTGGCACTTGTTCTCCTTCTTGTAAGTGTTGAAGCATTCCTTGAAGTCATAGTAGTTTCTAAAGCATGAGCCGACTTCCATGGCTACTGTCGTCTGCACGTGTTCGACGGCTGCGCCTAGGCCCTGGGCAGCCTCCTCCTGAGGTCAGAGCGGGAACAGGACGTTGAGCCGAGACCTGCTGCTTTCCCGCCTCGCGCCCCAGCTTCTCCCAGGGGCACCATCCCATGTCTCGCCCCAGGGCCTGGGCCCCTCACCTCAGGGGCCTGGGCCCCACCAGCTAGCCCGGCCCTCAGCCAGGGCAGCTCTGTCACCTGCCTGCCCAGCCCTACGGCAGGCTAGCCCCGCCCCCGCCCCAGCTGCCGAGGGCCGCCTCCTCCACGGCCGCGGTAAGATGGAGACGGTGCGTGAGCCAGCTCAGCTCATCTTAACCCAGCCGCAGCCACCGCCCTCTTCAACGAATTGACCAATCAACGGCCATACTCCTGGATTGACAGCGGCCTCACCAATCAACACGCCTCCTGGGCGACGCGTGACTCGCGACGGACAAGCAAACGCTCCAATAAGGTCGCACGTCCCGCCCCCCCCGTCTTAGGCCGGTACTTCCCGCTTCTTCGAGAAGATACCGGATGTGCGGGATGATGGGCAGGCCCTGCAGCCAATCACCGGTATGGCCATCGCGCCGCCCTCGCAGGCCGTTTCCGGTCTGCAGAGAGGCCATTGCCGGAGAGACCGCGCGTCACGTGACCAAGAAGATGGCGGCCCCCACGAGCGCCGGCGGCTTCCGCGTCCCAGCGGCGGGGGCCGGAGCCGAGTCGCCCGGGGGCGGGGCCCTGCCCGAGGGGGAGCAGCCGGCGCCCCCTGGCGACCTGCGCAGCGTCCTGGTCACCAGCGTCCTCAGCCTGGAGCCCCTGGACCTGGACCTGTTCAGGTGCCGCCCCCCCCCGGCTCCGCCCCCCCCCCAGCTGCGAACCGCTGGTAACTCAGAGCGCGGTTCGGTTCCCAGCGCCTCGCGGTGCTGCTGGCCGGGCGGAGCCGGGCGGGCCCCGCTGGGGCAGGTTCTGTTCAGTGTCTTCAGCCGGCGCTTATCGGGGCTGCAGCTGCTGCCGAGCTGGGAGGGGCTGCGCCTGCTCTGGAGGGGGGGTCCGAATTCCGAATGATCTGGCCACCCCGGAGAAACGGGCTGAAGCTTAATGAGGACAAACGCCCAGCGCTCCCCTGAGGAAGGAGGAGGCAGTTGCACACGCAGGGCTGCCGGCTGCCTGGTTTTGAACAGGACAGTCCGGGGTTGGCGCTTTCTGTCTGGGAAACAAATTGGGCAAATAGAAGTGCCTGGTTTTTTCTGATTGAGTGAGTGGGGTTGTTATCGTGCGCAGGGCTCGGCCAACCGCTGTGGCGAGTAGATTGCGGCCGGTTGCTCCGTGCGCCCCATCCACTGGCACTGCGGGCATGCGCAGTGCGGGGCTGGCGCGTAGCTCTCGCCGCAGGTTGAGCAGCCCTGCTCAGGAGTACCAGGACGTAGTTGCATACTGCCTGGCTGGTAGACACGCTCACACTGCGTCAGTATGTCTACCAGCCAGGCAGTACACAACTACACAGCAGAGACGAGCGGGGTGGGGGCAGAGCCAGGGCAGGATGGAATCCCTGGGGCTGGACTTGCTCATGCACCCTGCTGGGACCATGCATGGGACAGGCAGCACCCCAGGCTCTGCGTGTGCCCGGGCCACCCCTGCTCCCCCTGCCCCTGCCCCTCTCCTGGCCAGTCCTGCTTCCTGCTGGCCGGTTCCTCCTCACCCCCCAGCCTGACTCCTTCCCTCCTCCCAGCCAGCCCCCCTCCCCCTGAAACCTCCCGGCCACCCCTGCTTCCCGCCAGTCAGTTCCTTCCCCTGGCCAGCCCCACTCCCCGTGACCTCCTCCCGGCCAGCCCTGCTCCCCTTGCGGCTGTTCCCCACCCCCATCTGAGATCAAGTGTGTCTGGAATTTTTTTGAAATCATCTGGTAACCCTATTCACACACACAGGATGGGAGGTGACTGTCTAGGAAGGAGTACTGCTGAAAGGGTTCTAGGAGGCACAGCAAAATATGAGTGAACAGGGTGAGGTTGTTGCAGACAAAGCAAACATGATTCTGGGATGCATTAACAGGAGTGTTGTGAGGAAGACCTGAGAAGTCATTCTTCCGCTCTACTCTGCACTGATTAGGCCTCAGTTGGAGTATTGTGTCCAGTTCTGGGCACCACCTTTCAAGAAAGATGTGGAGAAGATCCAGAGAAGAGCAACAAGAATGATGAAAGGTCTAGAGAACATGAGCCATGAAGGAAGACTGAAAGAATTGGGCTTGTTTAGTTTGAAAAGGAGGAGAAGAGTGAGAGGGGACAGGAGAGCAGTTTTCAGGTATCTAAAAGGGCATCACAAGGAGGGAGACAAATTGTTCTCTTTGGCCTCTGAGGCTCAGATAAGAAGCAAATGGGCTTAAACTGCAGCAAGGGAGGTTTAGGTTGGACATGAAGGAAAACTTTCTACCTGTCAGGGTGGTGAAACACTGGAATAAATTGCCCAGGGAGGTTGTGGAATCTCCATCAGTGGAGATATTTAAGAGCAGGTTGGACAGACACCTGTCAGGGACAGTCTAGATGGCACTGGGTCTGGTCCTGCCCTGAGGGCAGGGAGTGGACTTGATGACCCTTCCAGTTCTAGTGTTCTATGATTCTACCCCCTCATTCCTCTTCCTGCAGAGGGAGGCACTACTGGGTCCCCATCACGCGGAGGCTGTTTGGAGGGCAGATAGTGGGCCAGGCTCTGGTGGCGGCTGCGAAGGCTGTGAGTGAGGACGTCCATGTCCACTCCCTGCACTGTTACTTTGTGCGAGCAGGTAAGCCTGACAGCAGGCTATCCAAGCCCCCTTCTGGCTGGAGAGTTGGCACTAGTCCAAGTGCAAGGTGCACATCTTTGGCTTCACTATCCTAGCACATACAGCCACGTGTGCACTGGAATAGGTAGCTCCACCAGCGAGACACTTCTCCCTGGGGCAGCAGAGGACGAGAGAACTCCCACCACATGGCATGGTAGTCACCTCAGTGAATGCAGGACTGGAAGGTGCTCAGCTACTCCAGCAACAAGCCGCAACTGAGAGAGAGTAGAAGGTCGGCTGGTTAATCTGCCTAGGACGCTCCAGCCAACACTGGAGCATGGTGGGGGGACGCTGAAGGTAGCAGTAGGAGATGGTGGAGCCCCTGCGGTTCCCATCAAGGTGCAGTGCTCAGCTGCTGCTGGGGTGAAGTGAGGGAGCTTCCCTTGCTGGTACACACGGAGTGAGCTGGGGCAGTGCCGCAGGGCTCTGGGGCCTGTTCCTGGGTGGGGGAACAGCACCTACTGGTGGTGGGTTTGGGATATCACATTGCAAATCACTTCCCTGCCTCCTTGTACACGACCCTAAGGAGGGTGAAGGGACTGAGCTCAGAAATGGTGGGGATTAGTGCAGTGCTCTGTGCGCTAGTCACCCAGCCCAGCAAAGCCAGTCCCCTCCAGGGACTATGAGCCCAAAGCAGCTGTAGCTGCCACTGTAGAAGCAGCAGCAGCAAGGATTCCTCATGGGAGCCTTGGGTAGGAGACTCACCTGAGGAGGCAGCAGGCTGGTAGCTTCCAAGGCAGCTCTGGATTTGAGTCCCGATCTTAATGCAGATGATGGGGGCCAGGCAGAGGGTCCCTTCTGCAAGTGCAGTCCCCTTCAAACAGCAGCCATTGTGCTAAGGTGCTTGGCGCTGCTTCCTGTCACACGGCTGTTCCCTGTTCCAGGGGACCCCACGGTGCCGGTCCTATACCAGGTGGAGCGTACCCGCACGGGCAAGAGCTTCTCTGTTCGCTCCGTCAAGGCCATTCAGCATGGAAAGCCAATCTTCATCTGCCAGGCCTCCTTCCAGCAGAGCCAGGAGAGCCCGGTGCAGCACCAGTTCACCATGCCCGCTGTGCCGCCCCCAGAGGAGCTGCTGACTCAGGAGGAGCTAATTCAGAAATACCTGCAGTGAGTACATGGGAGGGAAGCCGGGCAGCAGGTTCTGCCCTGTGTGCTGGGGAGAGGCAGCTCTCGCCACCTGGCGAGCCCCAGAGAGGAAACCCACCTCAGAGAGAAGTCCAGCAGGTGTGATTCTCTGGCCACAGGCAGCTCCCCGAGAGCTCTGCCAAAGCCCCTTGCTCTGGTGCTGTGAGCCGACACTACTGCAGCTGGTGTGAAGATTCCCCCCAAAGCAGCATGGCCCACAGGGCTGTGCTGGGAGCTCCACCATCACCCCAGCAGCCTTGCTGGGACCCCAGCACTGCTGCCCTTGTGTTTGTTTTCTGAAGGGATCCCAACTTGGTGGAGAAATACAGGCTGGGACTCAACAAGATTCTGGCCCAGGAGGTACCTGTGGAGATCAAGCCTGTGAACCCCCCGGAGATATTCTGCCAGCAGCCTCAGGAGCCCAAGCAGCTGTTCTGGGTGCGGGCACGAGGCTACATTGGTAAGTAACAGCTTTCAGCATGCACCCGGGCAGTCCCCATCACAACGCCAGGCTCCCAGCAAGACAGTGCTGCCTCGTGGCTGAGCAGGGAATGGCACCCAAGAACTCCTGGGGCGCCTGACTGGAGCCAAGTTCGTCAACACTTGCCAGTGTCCCCTTCTGGAACGAGGGGCAACCACACTGGGCTTCATCCTAAGGGCTAATGCGGGTGGTAACTGCTCCTACCTTGGGGTGGCCAGAGCGGGCCCCTCAGGGGAGGCCTGAGGCCCGCTGGCCCCACAACCAAGACGAAGGAACAGACCTTTGCAGAGAGGCCCGTTGCTTTGACACAGGGCAGAGGAACAGGTTGTGGGGCAGTGGTACAGACAGACTTGCTCCCCCGCCTGTGATGGGCCTGGGCTCAGCGCCACTGCCTGCCTCACCCAAGGCAGGCCAAGGGACTCCCCTTCTGCAGCTGTTAGCTGGAGAGCATGTGAATGAGCCGAGTGGCCAGGTAGAGGGCAGCGTTGGAGGGGGGCCTGGCCCACAGCCTCCCTGGGGGAGCTGAGCCCTCAGCAGCTCCGCCACCGGGTCCCCCGTGAGGACGCGCGTGCACCCCAGAGCGTGGCTTGCGGCTGAGCCCGTGTTCCGGTTGCCCGGCAGGGGAGAGCGATATGAAGCTGCACTGCTGCGTGGCAGCCTACATCTCGGACTACGCCTTCCTGGGCACGGCCCTGCTCCCGCACCGCCAGCACCCCGTCAAGTTCATGGTGTCCCTCGACCACTCCATGTGGTTCCACGCCCCCTTCCGAGCTGACCACTGGATGCTGTACGAGTGCGAGAGCCCCTGGGCCGGTAAGTCCTCGCTCTGCGGCGGGTGCGGGGGGCTGCTGTGCCGCAGAGTAACGGATGCTCGCCTCTCTCTCTCTCTCTCCTGGGCAGGCGGGTGCCGAGGGCTGGTGCATGGGCGGCTGTGGCGCAGGGATGGAGTCCTGGCTGTCACCTGTGCCCAGGAGGGAGTCATCCGGGTGAAGCAGAGCCCAGCTGAGAGCAAACTATAGCTGGACAAGTCATCAAAAGGCTCTGGGGGAGCAGGCCGGGCAGCTGGCAGTGCCGGGGCCCCATGCAGACATAGGCATGGCCAGGGCAGAAGCCTCAAGCCAGCTTGGGGCAGCGCTGGAGGGACCACACAGGCATACACGGGCTGCGGGAATACGAGCTTTATTGACTGTTACAGAGTGTCCTGACCCCCCCTCCCCCACCAAATAAAGCCACCATGCCCCACTGAGCCGCTGTCCTTCTGCGCTGCCACGGGCCCTGCTGCACCAGCACCTGGGGGTTGTGACCTACGCCAAAGGAGCCTGCCCGGGGAGAGGCCGAGCCCCGGGACTGGAGCTCAGGCTGCAAGGGGCCTGGCTGTGCCTGAACAAAGCTGCAGCAGAGCCGGCGCCGCTTCCCTTTCTCACTTCTGCCCCCCGCCCCAGTGGCTGGCCTGTGGCTTATTCCCCTGGGCTGTGCAGCGAAGGGCTGGCTGGGAGAGGCCCCCACAGAGCCCTGGCCACTGCCACAGCAGCGAGGGACTGGCTGTCGGCCAAGGTGCGGGGCAGCCCTGGCAATGGGGGGGTCGTTCCTGAAAGGCTGGGGTGCTGTCTCCCTGCAGTGGGGCGGGGGAGGGGCAATCAGAACACGCTCCGGGGGTCTCTGCCCCTCTTCCTACCAAGTCTTGTTACAGGCTCTCAGGAGAGCCCCAGGCTGCCTGGAGGCAGCCAGTCCCTTAGTGCAGCATCGCAGGGCCCAGCTACCTCCCCTGCAGGCCTGGTAGCGCCCCCCCGGAGAGGGGGAGGGGTCGGCCCCGACACGGGGCCATTGCAGGCCCTTTGAGAAGCACGTTTCCACGATCACAGCAGAGACCAGCGCCTGGGCTGACCAAGTGTTGCCAAGCGCCTGCCCTGCTCCCCTCCCCCACCCCGGCCAACGAACCCCTCTCCCTGCTGCTACTCCGGCCTGGGCCATACAGACCCGCTCCCCCTTCACCGCTCGAGGCCCGGCCAAGGCCTGCCTCCCCCGGCCCCGCGCCCGGCTCCCCCGGCCATGCGCCCGGCTCTTCCAGGCCCCACGCCGTCACCTTCCTCCGCACAGCCCAGTGCTGGGGGTCAGTCCAAAGCCTCCTTGATCAAGAATTCCTTCAGGGTGGGCTGCTGCTGCGGCACCACCCCGGGCCCGTGCAGCCCCTGCAGCCTGGCCTCCGACTGGCGCTTGTCTTTCCCCACCTTCCAGGACAGGTGGACGTGGGCCTGCAGGAAGGGCTCCAGCAAGGGGTGACTGTCTTGGGCCTCCAGGAGCTGCAGCGCCTGCTCACAGTAGCCGTGAGCCTCGCTCAGCTCCTCCAGCTCCTGGTGGCACACGGCCAGGCCAGCCAGGGTGAGCAGGAAGCGGCCGGAGCGCCCGGCGCCCAGCTTGTCCTGGAGCTGGCAGGCGTTGCTCCAGGCGGCCAGGGCCTCGCGGTACATGCCGGTGCAGGTGAGGCGCTGCGCTGCCTGCAGCTCGCGCAGGAAGAAGAACTCCTGGAAGGCGGCAGAGCGGCGGATCTCGGCGATGGAGTGCAGGTGGGACAGGAACTGCTCGAAGGCCCGGCTCCGCTTGGCGATGGTTTCGGCCGTGAAGTTCCTGCGCAGCCGCTTCCTGGGGAAGGCGACACCCGCCATGTCGCAGGCAAAGTGGCGGCGCAGGCGCCGGTTCAGCCGCTCCAAGTCCGAGTAGCGGCGGGCAATGGCAGCAGGGGCCTTGTCGAACTGGCCGGAGCGGATCAGGTAGATGGTGTAGAGCTGGGGGGAGAACAGGGCGTGAGGGTGCCGCAGCGCAGCACACGCCTCGCCTCCTGCCGGGCGCCCACGCTGGGCCAAGGGGACAGGCTCCCGCGGGGCTGTGCCAGGGGGCAGGGCTGGGGCACAGCAAGCACCCGGCAGCAAGTTACCTGAGGCTCGTCTGAGCCGCCGGCGCCATCCGCAGCACAGGACAGACAGAGACAAGCGTCAGCTCAGGCCCCCATCCCGTCCCGTCCCGGTGCCAGCATAGCCCACGTGGGGCTTGGCAGGCGGGGCGGGCAGCCGGCCCCTCACTCACCACGTATTTGGAGGAGCGCTCGCTGACCACACTGGCGCTGGTGACCTCGAAGAGCAGCCGCTGGGGAGCCAGGGTGCCGCGCGACCTCCTCCACAAGTCCTGGAGCTGACGAGTCAGCAGGTGGCTGCCCGGGCGCTCAGCCGGAGAGGGGCTCGGAGCTGCACCAGAGACAAACCTGGCAGTCACCCGCCACGCTGTGCCTGGGGGGGGGGTAGCCCATTGGCCCCCGTCCCTTGTTCCCGCCCTGTCACCCGTGGGGGCTCTCCCCCGTGGGAGCGGCTCCCCCCCATCTCCCGGCCCCACTGGGTCCTTGGGCATCTTGCATGGGGCTGTGCGCCCCGCGCCTGCCCGGCTCACCCAGCTCCCCCAGCTCCTGGGCGGCCGCCTCCTCCTGCTCCTGCTCCGCCTCCTCCTCCGGGCCGCTGCTGAAGCTCAGGGTGCCGCTGAGCCGCGTGGAGAGCCCCTCGGTGTCGTCCTCCAGCTCGGAGCTCTCCGGGAACTCCTCCGCCTCCGCGCCGGACCCGCCCGGCGCCGCCCCGGCCAGGGCGTCCCGCAGGCGGTGCAGCAGGCGGGCGGCCATGGGCGCTGCGGGAGGGAGCGAGAAGCGGGGCTGAGCGAGCGAGCGAGCGGGCGGTGCCTGGGAGAAGGCGCTTGCCCCGGGGGCGGGGGAGGACAGAGGAGTAAAGGGGGGGGGGCACTAAGGCACTTGCCGCGGGCCGGCGCCGGGGGGAGGCGGGTTGCTGCAAACTTGCCGGGCAAGGCGGCCACAGCTGGGACCCCCCCCCTCCGGGCGCGGGAGGGGCAGCTGGGGGGCCGGGCCGCCCGCGTTGCTCACCGACGCTGGAGCCGCGATCCAGGCTGCGATGGCCGCTCAGCCGCGGCTCCTCCTTGGATCCTCCCTGCCGCGGCTCCGCCTCCGCCCGGGAACCCGGATCCTGCCCGGCCGGGGGCTCGCCGAGTTACATCGGCATTGCCGGCGCGCAGGGCGCCTAATCTAGAGCCGCCGCCCAATCCGGAGTCAATCCTGAGCCACAGGGCGGCACCCAACCAATCCGGACCCACCCCTCTCCCACTCTGGAATAGCCGGGCCTCCATGTGCAGGGCGCCCACCCGCACCAGTCTGCTCCTGCCTCCCCCGACTAATCTGGAGTCAATCCGGATCGACTCCCAGTTGTGTGGCGTGCCCAATCAGGATTTGGTCCAGTAGGTTCAGTGTCTCGTGCCCAGGATCTGGATCCAGCAGTCCCAGGGGCAATCTGCCCACCCCCTAACCCGGATCAGACAGAGCAGGGGGCTGGATTGGCAACCAGCGGGTAGCATGAGGTAAAGTGGTGTCCTGGGGCCAGGACCAGACTCTCACGCCCGTTCTGGGGACCCCAGGCCCTCGTGTCCTGTCCCCGGGGGAGAGGGAGAGCGGCTGGCTCCCCGGGACTCCGCATCTCTCCAAACCGGGACACAGGCCCTCGCCTGGGCACCCTTCCCAGCTCTGCCCCCAGCTGCTTCCCAGCCTTATTTAGAGAGATGCGCCCACTCCCTCCTTGCAGCCTGTCTTAGGAATGTCTATTAATACCAGCCCCAGCCCAGCTGCGCCAGTCAGTCGGGACCGGCCCCCCTGCCCCCAGGCTCTGCTGCCTCGCCCCAGGGGACGGGTGGGAGGCTCTGCCCTGAGACACCACCTGCCCCCACACCCCAGAAACACTGCTGGCTTGATAGCGCAGCAGACCCACCTTGCCCGCCCATAAAGGGACCAGGCCTCAGGAGGGTGGCAGCACCTGGCATGGCAAGTGGGGGGGGGGAGGGCAGCTAACCCTCTGCCTCCAATCCCAGCCCGATAAATGCCCCAGTCCCAGGCCTGGCAGGGATCAAAGCCAGTTTCCGGGCAGAACGCAGGTTGATTTACACGGATGCAGCAGGAATCGGGAGCCCTGTGCCCTCCCCAGGGACTCGGTGTGTGCTAGGGGGGCCAGGGAAGGAGCACCCTGCTCCCAGAGCAACACGCGTGTTGGTGCCCTAAGTATCACCCGAATGGGCACTGTCTGTGGCAGTTCCCAGCATGCCGGGGCCCCTGGATCATGCAGCCAGCACGGCCCCTTTGTGCCACGTCTCAGCCGTGGCTGTAGGCATGGCCAGCGCAGGCAGCCGGTCCCATAGGCCCCAGGGTGGGAGGGACTGTCCTTTGGCTGTCGCCGTGTCCACATGCGCTTTCCTGGGCCCCAGACGGGTGGGAACCAGATCCCCATGTAAACAAGAGCGCAGGGGCGGGGCGAGTGCCGAGAGCGCCACGGGGCGCTGGGCAGCCTGACTCCATGCAGGACGAGGCTCCCGGCTCCCTCCGGCCCTGCAGAGCTGCCCTCTCTCCCCAGCAAGCAGGGCAGGAGCCACATGGGGCGGCCTGCACCTGCCCTGCTCTCGCACCCGTGCTGTGCCCCCGGAGGCAGGCCAGGGGCTGTCCATGCAGGTCCCTGTGGACTGAGGAAATCCGGGCTAGACACAAGCCTAATCCTGCAGTCCCATGGCCACCGCCTCTGCTCCTTGGCCAGAGCCCTGGGCATTAGATGCTGCGACTGTCTCCCTGGGCTGGACAGAGCCTTGCAGCGGGGCTAGTGCCCCAGCCGTACCCAGTGCGAGGCAGGCGTCAGGCCCGGCCCCCTGGCGCTGAGCTGCTCCCCTCCCCTCTGCATTCCAGGCTTCTCAGAGCAGGCCCTTCGGCCTCTCCGGGTGCTCCCGGCCTGGGCTCGCAGAGCAGGCTTGGCCTGCCTGTTCCTTGCCCTCCCGGCTGGAGGCGTCTTCACTTGCGGTGAGATGTTTGGAGGACACACCGGGCCTGGCGGGCCATGGGGCAGGGCACAGGGAGGCAGGGAAGGAGCCACGGGGCCGAGGGAGCGCTGGGACTGGGGAAAGACAGAGTGACCCAGGGACAGCCGAGTCCCGGGCCAGAGGCTTAGACGCAAGGCTCAAACCCAGCATCCAGCAGCTGGAGTCGGCAGGGCCCCCAGTCATCTGGGAAGAGGGGTAAACGCACCAGCCCCACGTGGCACCCGGGCTGGGAGGGGAGCCCGTGGCACTGGCCGGAGGAGGGGTCTGAAGGCCGGGCCAGGGCAGAGCGTGAGAATGGCTGCTACGGCCGCTCACGGGTCCCTCAGCTTCCAGCACAAACTCGAGACATTCTCGGCCGGGAAGGTGGGTGCTTGCCCCATCTAACCTCCCTCCGCCGTCTGCCTCCCCTTGCACTCCCACCCCCTGGCCTGCCCTGCCCAGCCGGGGGCATGGAAGTCCCCCCAGCCATGCTGAAGGCAATAGGCTGGAGCCCCCCAGCCGAGGGCTTTTCCTTGGCAGCCGGCCCTGGCCCTGGCCAGCAACTGGCTCTGGCTGGAGCCTCTTTCTGCGGCAGCCCCGGCAGGTGCTGGAGGGAGGCGCTGCGTCTCCAGCGCCCTGCGGGGTTGAATTTCCTGCCCTGCTCTTAATCCCCCTGGCTCGGCCAATAAAGCGTTTGCTAAATTAGGTAAAATGGCCCGGCCGCCTCTCAGGGGCCAAGGGCCGTCAGGAGGCAGCCGATAGGCTGCGGGGAGAGCGGCGCCCGGCGAGGCCCAATGGCGCGGTGCTATGGGGGCAGCGGGCGGGTCGAGGATGGTACAAATTGGGGGGCCAGGGGCGGAGGGGGAGATCCTGGGGTCTGTTGGTTGCGGGCGGCGGTGACTGGTCTGGGAGGTGCTGTGAGAGCCCATCAGCATGGTAAGAGCCTGTGGGAGCACTGAGCTGGGGGGCTGGAGTCGGGTGGGGAGGGGGCCAGCCCGGGCGGGTGCAGCAGGGCGGAGGTTGGGGTCAAGAGGCGGGGCTGCTGGTGGGTGCTGGTGACAGACCTGAGCACACAGCGGCTCCGGCTCCGGGCGCTAGTGGGGTGGAGGTGCTGGGCTGGCTGAGGCCGAGGGGGCCAGGCCCCAGGTGGCGCGGGGGAGTTGGGGCATTTAGGAAAACTGGCGATTTGCAGAATGTCCCATCCTGCAGCCCCCCCCCCCCGATGCTTCCCCTGGGGTGAGCAACGGGGCAGGTGCGAAGGGACCCGGAGGGCTGGGGGCTGCCCCCATCTCACTTGGCAGGGAGGGGAAGCCCAAGGCAGCCCTGGGCCAGCATCCCCAGGCATTTGGGAGTCATATTCCCGGCGGGGGGCAGGCGGTGCTGTTGCCGGGGGGAGGGCAGGAGGCTGTGTTGCCCCAGGGGGGTGGGAAGGGCAGTGCTGTTGCGACTCCAGGGAAGTGCGGGTCTGGCAGGAGCAGCGCTGGGCACAGCAGGGCCGGACTCAGCAGGCTGCCGTAAGCTGAGCTCCAGGTCATAAGACACTGTCTGTGGCCCACAAGCGCCCGCCAGCTGCCTGGGCCTGCCCTCAAGGAGTAATTCAATCCCAGCCTGGCAGGTGTGTGGGCTGGGCCTGGCCTCCCGCAGCTCCCCTACAAGGGCCGAGTCTGGGCTAAGAATAGCCGCCCGCCCGGGCCCGGCAACGCCCCGCAGGCAGCCTGGCCCCTCTGCTCCGGCCCCGGGCCGCTGCCCCTAATCCCAATGGCCCAGAGGGGCGAGGTGCTGGGCGCAGGGCGTGAGAAGCAGCCACACAAGGGATCGGGGGAGGTGGGGGCTGGCAGGGGCCCCCCAGCGCCGCGCACCACTGACTTTGCTCTAGGGAGGCGCTGATGGTTGGTGTAAATCAGGTGAAATGCGCAGCCTGGCACATGCCCTGCCCCAGGCCCACGGTGCTCTGGGGAGGGCGCCAGGACATTCGCGCGAGGCCCCAGCAGCGTGGCCCTGCACTTGGGTGCCCAGGTGGTGCTGGGGATGTCACCGTGCTTGGCTCTGGGGCTGCGTGGCTCGGGACCCCGCCTCACCTGCGCCCGCTGCAGAGCAGAGCCGGAGCCAAGAGCCCAGGCGGTGGCAGGGCCTGGCCGGCCCGGGGCCCCGGTGAGCCGCTGTTTTGGTTGCCTTGCAGACGACGGACCAGCAGGCGGAGGCGCGGTCCTTCCTCTCCGAGGAGATGATTGCGGGTGAGTGGGACCCCGCCCATCTGGGCTCGGAGGGGGGGTAATAAGAGCTACTGGGGGGCTCCCCACAACTTGCCCCCACTTGCGAAGGGAAGAGGGCAGCAGACGGGACCAGCCTGCCCCACTCCCAAAGCCAGGGGGCTGGCTCCCCGCTGGGCCCACCCCAGGGACCACTCCGGCTGGGTGGGATGAGGGGCAGGGGGCCGAGGCTGCTGGGAGGCCGGTGCCCGGGGCAAGCCCCCCGCTGACGCTCTGCCCGGCAGAGTTCAAGGCCGCCTTCGACATGTTTGATGCGGACGGCGGCGGGGACATCAGCACCAAGGAGCTGGGCACCGTGATGCGCATGCTGGGGCAGACGCCCACCAAGGAGGAACTGGACGCCATCATTGAGGAAGTGGACGAGGATGGTGAGCGCAGCATGGTGGCACGCTGGGGGGGGGGGGCTGGCGCACAGTGGCACACTGGGGGGGGCTGGTGCACAGTGGCATGCTGTGGGGGGGCTGGTGCACAGTGGCATGTTGCAGGGGAGCTGGCACACGGCACATTGCAGGGGAGCTGGCACATGGTGGTACATTGCAGGGGGCTGGCGCACGGTGGCACGCTGGGGTGGGGGCTGGTGCACGGTGGCACGCTGTGGGGGGCTGGTGCACAGTGGCACGCTGTGGGGGGGCTGGCACACGGTGGCATGTTGTAGGGGAGCTGGCACATGGTGGTACATTGCAGGGGGCTGGTGCACGGTGGCACGCTAGGGGGGGCTGGCGCACGGTGGCACACTGGGGGGTTGGCGCATGGTGGCACGCTGCGGGGGGGGCTCGCGCACGGTGGCACACTGGGGGGGCTGGCGCATGGTGGCACGCTGCGGGGGGGGCTCGCGCACGGTGGCATGTTGCAGGGGAGCTGGCACATGGTGGTACATTGCAGGGGGCTGGTGCACGGTGGCACGCTAGGGGGGGCTGGTGCACGGTGGCACACTGGGGGGGCTGGCGCACAGTGGCACGCTGTGGGGGGGCTGGCACACGGTGGCACGTTGCAGGGGAGCTGGCACATGGTGGTACATTGCAGGGGGCTGGTGCACGGTGGCACGCTAGGGGGGGCTCGCGCACGGTGGCACGCTGCGGGGGGGGGCTCGCGCACGGTGGCACGCTGCGGGGGGGGGGGGCTCGCGCCCGGTGGCACGCTGCGGGGGGGGGGGGCTCGCGCACGGTGGCACGCTGCGGGGGGGGGGCTGGCATTAGCATCCTGGCCTTCAGGGCTGGCTGCTTCCCGCAGGCAGCGGCACCATCGACTTCGAGGAGTTCCTGGTGATGATGGTGCGGCAGATGAAGGAGGATGCTAAGGGCAAGTCGGAGGAGGAGCTGGCCGAATGTTTCCGCATCTTCGACAAGTGAGTTGATATAGCCCGGGCCCCGCCGCCTGCCCTGAGCATCTCCACTGACACGGGGTGGGGGGGGGGGGGGCGCAGATACCGGTTCGGGTGGGGGGGGGGTCACAACCCTGCCAAACTCATCTGAGCCCCCCCGGTGGGCACAGGCCTGTCGGGACGGCACTGCCTCCCTCAGCCCAGGTCATGCTGCTGCAGGCCAGGCTCCTGCGGGCCCTGCCGCCCCGGCTCAGGCTGATGCCTCCCCAGGAACGCGGACGGGTACATCGATGCTGAGGAGCTGACCGAGATCTTCCGCACCTCCGGGGAGCATGTGACCGAGGAGGAGATCGAGGAGCTCATGAAAGACGGGGACAAGAACAACGATGGACGCATCGACTTTGATGGTGAGTGCCAGGGCCACTCCCCCCTGTGCCCAGAACTCTCTGGAGCCCCCCTTCCGAACCACTGGACTGGGTCCGGGATGCCCCAGCAGGGCCACGGCTGGGTGCCTGGGCCAGGGACCCTGCTAGCTCAGTGTGGGGGGAGGAGGGGTGTCTGTGAGCCTTGTGCTGCATGGCCAGCAGCCCCAACCCAGGCCCTGAGCTCTCAGCCCCCCAAACCCAGCCTGACCTCCCAGCCGCCTCCCAACCCAGCCCCCTCCCTACCCGTCCACCCAGCCCTGAACAGGGCTCGTCTGCTTGCGCCTGCAGAGTTCCTGAAGATGATGGAGGGAGTGCAGTAAAGGACGCACATTCCTGCGAGCCAGGCCTGCTTCCAGCCCTGCTCAGCAAAGCCAAGCCCCCGCTGGGAGCAGCCTCCAGCCGGAGCACCTGGCCCCCCCCGCCCTGTGACACGCTCGCTCTGCACAACTGCACGGCTCCCTGCGGCCGGCTCCCTGCGGCCGGCGGGCTCTGGACTCACCTGCCGTGGCTGGGAGGAGCCTCCCCCCATAACCGCTGTGTATAGAATTGAAGCCTCATTAAAAGTCAACGTTTGCCCCCCGAGAGCCCGGCGTCCAGCTGGCTCTGCTCTGGGAGCAGGGGAGGGACCCTCTGGCCTGACCCAGCCCGGGCACCCAGGGAAGAGTCTGCTGGGGAGCCGGTGGGGATGGGAGGCCCCCCAAGGGCATGGCCCTCGAGGTGCTGCCCAGGCTTTGGCATGTGGCCCTGGAGTGGGGCAGGGAGGGAGCACTGCCAGGCCAGGTACCGGCCAGTGTAGCTCCGCCCATAGCAGCCCCAGGCCCCCGCTGGCAGCCCCTGTGTGAGGAGGGGGCAGCTGGGCAGGGCTGGGCTCTGGCTGCCTTTCCCACATGGCCCTTGGGACCTGGCCAGCCATGAGCTCAGATTTTCCAGGGGAGGAGCTCGCTCTCAACACCAGCAGCTCAGCCCCAGGCCGGGGACTGTGGCGCAGGAACAAGCAGTGACCCAGCCAGGGCCCCACCCCGGCCAGGCTGAGCCCCACGGAGCCAGGGTCCTCGGCGGCCGGCTGGGCAGCTCCATCAGCAGAGCAACTACAGCTTAGGCTGGCCCCTTCCTCCGGGCCTGGGGCAGCCCCTGTGCCACAAGGCCCACGCCCGGCCGTGCCCAGGCAGCGGGCACTGGTTCCAGGGCCAGCCCTCCACCAGCCCCTTCCTCCTCAGGGTGGGCTGGAGAAATCCAGGCAGGGGCAGGACTTAGGCCCCCCCCACCACCGGGAGCCGAGCCTGGGAGCCCAGAGCCACAAGTCTAGGCCACGTCACCCCAGCTGCCTGGGAGGAAGATGCAACTTTGGGAGCCCGCAGGCCAGGGCTCCCCCCAGCACCTCAGGGGTTAACCCCACCCCTGGGAACTAGCAAGGCAGTGCTGTGCCGCAGGGTGCCTCTCGCCAGCCTGCCTAGGCCTGCTGCAACCCCCTGGGAGCCCCAAGCCCGCCCCACCAGCCTAGGCCAGCCAGGGGAGCCTGCAGCTGCTGAGCACACGGGGCTGGGGTCCATGGCCCTGCCCCCAGGGGCTCGTAGGCCGGTTCCCACAGCAGGACTGGAGCAGGGAGGCGGTGCTGGCGTGGGAGCGCTGGCCAGGGGCGGTGCAGTGCAGGCTGCTCTCCTGCGCGGGCCCAGCCGCTCGGAGCACTGGTGCCTGGCAGAGGAGGCCCAGTGGGTGAGAGACAGGAACCCGTTCCGGCACATCCCAGCCCCAGGGTAGGCCCCGGCCGGCCGTGCACCCCCCCGCACAGCTGGGGCCTGGCGGCTGTCCCACACCATGGGGGAGTGTGCAGCCTCCCACGCCGCCCTGAGCAAGGCCATCGCATGGCACAGGCAGCTGGTGCTGCAGCTGGGGGGCTCGGCCGACTCGCCCCGGCTGCGGGAAGAGCTGCAGGAGAGGAGCAAGGAGGCGAACGAGCTCGGCCAGGGTAAGGAGTGGGGCTGGGCTGCCGGCAGGGAGCAGGCGAGGATGGGAGGGGCCTGCCCAGAACAGCACCGGCAGCTCGGCCCATGCGCCCAGCACCAACACTGCAGCCTCCCGCCCTGGTGGGCACCGGCTCTCCCCAGCCATGGGCTAGAGCAGATCCCACCCAGCCGGGGCAGTTCGAAGAGCTGGCGCTTGCCCCCCCAGGGCACTTGTCCTCAGGGAGCAGCTCCCCCGCCAGGCCCTGCTGGAGCTCACGGCCACAGGGACCTCGCTGAGCCCTGGGAAGGCTGCTCCCCGGGCGTGCTGGATCGTGTGACCAGGGGAGGCTCCCCTGCTCACCGGCTCGTAGCGAGTTCGCCTCCGGGGGCCGATTGTGCCCAAGCAGCGCTGGCTGCAGGGGGGCGCCCGGCGCACTCACTGCTGCGTGCCGGCAGCGCGCGGTCGCTTGGTAACCCACGCCGGGGGCGGGCTGCTGACCCACAGCAGAATCAGGCAGGCGGGCAGCAGCCGGAGCGCCAGCGCAGTCTCCCCCATGCTGGGGGGAGCCCCGAGCTCGCATCTGGCCCCCGGGTTCCCACCCCTGCCCTGCGCACATGGAAACCTGCAGAACGTGGCAGCCCCGCCCGGGGGCAAAGGGGAACCAAGTGCCCCGGGGGTCTCAGAGCCCAGCAGGCCGCCCAGCGCTGCGCAGCGGGGACCCCGCCGTGGTGGTTGGCTGGCTCGCCTCCAGCGCTAGGACAGCTGTTCCGTGACCTCGCGGCGGCACTCTGCCCGCGCGGGCCGGGAGCACTGACCCCGCCCGTCTCCCCGCAGGCCTGCAGAACATGCTGCTCGCTGGGCTGCGGCAGCCGCTGGCCAGCCCCGAGGAGCGGCTGGAGCTGGAGCGGCTGTGGGTGCTGTCCCTCTCTGCCCTGGAGCTCTTCCACCAAGACCTGTGCAGAGCCCATCACCTCTGCCAGCTCTTCCCCCTGCAGGGGGGCGGGGCACCACTGCTCAGCACCGGGCTCCCAGGGAAGGCCCCGGAGGCAGGGCATAAGCCCTGGCGGAGGCCAAGCCGCAAGGGCGCCAGGAGCATGGAGCAGCTGGGTGCCGCCCCCGGCCTGGAGGAGCAGGTTGAGCAAGCAGGGGCCTTGCTGCTGGAGATGGAGACCAGAGTCAATGTCCCCGTCTGGACAGTGGAGGCTACGGAAGAGGCCTGGCCTGAGAGCAGCGTGGCCTGCGAGGGGCCGGGTAGCGAGGCCTGGGCTGCAGAGGGGGCGGTGGGCCCACAGGGCTGTGGGCAGAACCAGGGCTGGCCTGCACCCTGCTGCAGGCTGTGCTGAGCAGCACCCGCCCAGGGGGAACCCAGCACGGGCCCCTCAGCACTGCAGCCTGGAGAAGCGAGTCCCTCGGAGCACACGGAGCCCAGCTGGGAGCACGGGGAACAGGGCCCTGGCTTGGGGCCAAGGGACCAGCTTGCGGGGGGGGAAGAGAAGGGCAGGGGTCCTCCCTCTGCAGCATGTGCACTGGTGGGAGCTGCGGGGGGAATAAACGCCACTGCTCTCTCTTGAGTCGGTCCCTCGCAGAGCCTGTTGCCCAAGGCCCCCGCCCAGGGACATTCCCACCCTGCAGCAGCAGCGGGGAAGGGGGTGCCTGATGCGCGGAGGTTTGGGTGCTAAGGCGGGGCCAGGCCTCCTGTTTCCAAGGGCAGAGGGGTCACCGCGGCCTGACGCCCGCAGCCACATGCAGGAGCTGCGCCAAGCCCAAGTTAAAAACCGAGAGTTTATTTATACAGTCGCTGCGGGCCCCACCGCCAGAGTGAATGTAAAAGAGCCTATGATACAGAGTCCTGTACAGAGCAGGCAGAGGACAGGTCCAGAGAGCGCAGACAGGGATGGACGGACAAAGACAGACAGACAGCTGCAGCTCAGGCAGGCCTCAGGTCTCTTGGCTCTTCGCCTGCTTGGCGTGTGTTTCCTGCAGGTATTTCTTGAAGGCTGGGGAGGGAGGGCAGAGCTGTGGAGAGCAGCGAACTCCAGGCCCACGGGGAGCTTGGCCTGGGCCATGGGCAGCTCAGCTGCCAGAGTGTGGACCGGACAGGAGACACTCACCTGCCTGGTTCTTCCAGAGTTCGGCCGCGTGCGTGTTCAGGGGGCTTTCAATGTTTGGCTCTGGTGGGTGGGAGACAGAGCATCAGTGTGTGGACAAGAGACAGCTGGTTCCTTGTGCAGCATCACGCCCCCGCCACTCCACCCGTGCACCTGCTCCCCCCCAGTGGCCAGCTGCAGCAGCCAGTCTATCACAGCAGTGCGGAGGAGCCCAGCCACGGAGGCCTCGTACCACCCGACCGCTGGCCCTGCCCCCGAGCGCACGCGGGCAGACGGGGCGCACGGAAGCGATGCCGGCCAGCCCGCGGCGGGGCAACGACCGCGCAGCCTCACCTCCCAGCAGGCTCTGAATGGACAGCAGGATGGTCCGGACGTCATAGAGCGCAGACCACTTGTCCTTGAGGATGTCCAGGCAGATGTTGCCCTGTGTGTCCACGTTGGGGTGGTAGCAGGGGGTGAGAAACTTGACAGTGGGGGCATTGTAGGGGTACCCATCGGGAAACTCCAGGGAAAGCTTGTACCTCAGGTCCTCATACACCTAGGGGAAAGCAGGTCAAAGCATGGTGAACGCAGGCCCCTCTGTGCCCCACAGCAGAAACCCAGCCTCAGTGCCCACCACACTGGGCCATAGGACCTGGCTGAGCTCTCGCTCGCCTGCCCCGCCCCACTGCCTCCCTGGGCTCACCGTGCCAGCGGCGCCATCAATGGTCCCGATCCATCTGAAGAGATTGTCCGACTCGGGGAAGGCAGAAATTCCTTTGTCGCCAGCCATCTGAGCAGAGAAGGTGCAGGGTTACGCGCCCCGGGGGCGCTTGCACAAGGGTGCAGGGGGAAAGCGGCTGCAGCAGCCCTCCCGCTCAGTAGGCCGGGCCCAAGGGAGCCCTGGAGCTGCAGCAGTGGACACAGCACCCCAGGGTGGGCCTGGGGCCCACCTGCCATGGGCCCCACAGTCTCAGGGTGAAACCAGCCCCAGCCAGGGTACCAGGGTGCCCCTGCTCCACCAGCCTTCTGACAGAAGAGAACCCAGGCCCCTGCCCGCTCCGTGTCAGTGGCAGGGAGGGTCCCCTTGTGACCAGCTGCTCTGGTGGGGGACCTCTGGGAGCCAGATGAGCCCCCACAGGGGGGGCGGGCCGGACCCCCCCCCAGAGCCTGGACCAGCACCCAGCAGAGCCTGCTCACCATCAGCGTCATCAGCTCCTGCTGCAGCCTGTAGGGGAGAGGGGACACATGTCAGTGGGTGTGGCCAGCAGCCCCCCAATTCACCATGGGCGTGGCCAGCAGCGCCCCCTCTACTTCCCCCTCCCAGGGCGGCCCACAGCCCCCGCATCTGTCCCCTCACCGTTGTGGGGTACCCTGCAGTTCCCCCCCATGTCTCCCCCCCACCGGCCCGCAGCCCCCCCGTCAGCCCGCAGCCCCCCCTGTCTCGCCCCCCCCGTCAGCCCGCAGCCCCCCCCGTCTCTCCCCCCCCAATGGCCCACAGCCTCCCCGTCTCTCCTCTCCCCCCCCCCCCAACGTCAGCCCGCAGCCCCCCCGGTCTCTCCCCCCCAATGGCCTGCAGCCCCCCTTCCTCTCCCCCCCCCCAACGTCAGCCCGCAGCCCCCCCCCCCCCGGCCCGCAGCCCCCCCGTCTCTCCTCTCCCCCCTCCCAACGTCAGCCCGCAGCCCCCCGGTGTCTCGCCCCCCGGCCTGCAGCCCCCCCGTCTCTCCTCTCCCCCCCCCAACGTCAGCCCACAGCCCTCCCCCCCCGGTCTCTCCCCCCCCCCGCCCCCCTCTCTCCTCTCCCCCCCCCAATGTCAGCCCGCAGCCCTCCCCCCCCCCCGGCCCCCCCGTCTCTCCTCTCCCCCCCCAGGCCCGCAGCCCCCCCCGTCTCTCCTCTCCCCCCCCCAACGTCAGCCCGCAGCCCCCCCCGTCTCTCCCCATGGCCCCCCCCCCTGTCAGCCCGCAGCCCCCCACGTCGTCCTCCCCCCCCCATGGCCCGCAGCCCTCCCCTCTCTCCTCCCCCCCCAACGTCAGCCTCAGCCCCCCGCCCCCCCCCCCGGCCCGCAGCCCCCCCGTCTCTCCTCTCCCCCCCCCAACGTCAGCCCGCAGCCCCCCCCGTTCTCCCCCCCCAAGGCCCGCAGCCCCCCCCCGTCTCTCCCCCTAAGCCCGCAGCCCCCCCCCTCTCCCCCAACGTCAGCCCGCAGCCCTCCCCCCCGTCTCCTCCCCCCCCAACGTCGCCCGCAGCCCCCCCCCGTCTCTCCCCCCCCAATGGCCCGCAGCCCCCCTCTCTCCTCTCCCCCCCCCAACGTCAGCCCGCAGCCCCCCCCTCCCTCTCTCCCCCCCAACGTCAGCCCGCAGCCCCCCCGGTCTCTCCCCCCCCCAATGGCCCGCAGCCCTCCCCTCTCTCCTCTCCCCCCCCCAACGTCAGCCCGCAGCCCCCCCCCCCCCGCCCCCCCGTCTCTCTCTCCCCCCCCAAGTCAGCCCGCAGCCCCCCCCGCGTCCTCCCCCCCCCAATGGCCCGCAGCCCCCCCGTCTCTCCTCTTCCCCCCCCCAACGTCAGCCCGCACCCCCGCCCCCTCCCCCCCAGCGCCCGCAGCCCCCCCGTCTCTCCTCTTCCCCCCCCAACGTCAGCCCGCAGCCCCCCCCGCCCCCCCCTCTCTCCTCTCCCCCCCCCAACGTCAGCCCGCAGCCCCCCCCCGGCCCGCAGCCCCCCCGTCTCTCCTCTTCCCCCCCAACGTCAGCCCGCAGCCCCCCCCGTCTCTCCTCCCCCCCCCCAACGTCAGCCCGCAGCCCCCCCTCCTCTCCCCCCCCGGCGCTGACCGCCTGCCCACGGGGCCGCGCGTGGCGCTGCTGCCGGGCTCGGGCCCCTTGCGGGCGGCGGGCCGGGCGGGATCCGCGTTCTGCGAGGCCATGGCGGAGGAGCTGCCCCGCCCGCGACCGCGCCGCGTTTGAATGTTTCAAACCTCCGGGCGCCCGGCCAATCAGCGGCCCCCTCCGCTCCGCTCCGGCCAATCGCGGCTCGCTGGGGACGCATCGCCCCGGCAACCGGCCTGCGGCTCGATCGGCCCCTGGATTGGCCCGACGGACCGTCAGTTACCCGGGCTGGGCTGCGAGTGGACACACAAAAGCCAATCGGCCAACAGGGGCGGGGCCGGGCCCTTAAAGGGCCAGTAACGAGCAGCGTCTGCGTCGCTTGGAGCCACGTGGCCCCGCCCCCGGGCCAGCCCGCGCCCCCCCCAGCGGCTTGAACTGTAAATGCGACTGGCAGACACCTGGGGGGGGAAGGGGGGGGGGGGAAGCATCCCTGCAGGTACAGGGACTTGTGCGCCACACTGCTGGAGGCACCACACCAAGAGCTGCGCACTGAGCTGCGCACAAGGCCTGGCCTCTGCCCCGCAAGCCGCTTGCTCTCCATTGCACCTGTTTTCTCTGCATGGGTAGCGAAGCTCCGCCAGCCCAGATCTCTCCAGGTGTGTCTACGAAGGGACCCCCCGAAGAGCTGGGGAGCCGACAGCTTGGCCCCCACCCCCAGGAGCGAGGTCAGGAAGGGATGCGATGGACCGCAGGCGCTTTGAAATCACAGCTCCAGCCCAGGCAGCCAGCTTGGAAGAAACAGGAAGCAGGCCAGAGCTTTCATGGTGATGGAGGGCAGCAGAGTGGCTGGAATAGGGCAGTCCTAGAATTCAACCCCTGGACCCTCTGCTAGGCCAGCAACAGGGGCAGATTCTACTACAGGGAGGCAGGAGCAGCTCATATGGCCTCTTGCCCAGCTCCCAGCCCAGTGTGTGTAGGCTTCCTCCTCATTAGCTCCCTATAAGCCACAGGTCCATACACCCCTTTTTCCGGACAGCGATCCCACCCCCCCCATACTAGTAAATGCCTTTGCATGGACACAGCACGTGTCAGCAGCAGCATTTATTACAAATCAATTTGTACAGGGAGAGGATCCAAAACAGGAAGTTCACACAAGCAAAAGCGCAGCTCTGATGAGAAGCAGGAAACCGCCAGTGACTTTGCTTTCTGTGCCAGCCACCACCAACTAGAGGAACAGCCCCAACAGCTCCCAGGAGGTTTAATCACAGCTGCTGCCCTGCTTTCCCCTAGGGGCAGCTTGCTGGTACCCGGGCCACCGAAACCACAGCCCCTCTGCCTTGTGAAACACACAGGAAAATGGGGACACTCCTGCACGAGTCCATGCCGTGACACGGTGTGGGAGGGAGGGCGAGGCTTCTTATGTTTCATGGGTTCCCTCTGGAGGCTGTGGGTCCCCTTCCCGGCGAAGCATCTCCATGTACTTCTGCATCTTTTCAGTCATCCATGCAGGTGGGATAAAAGGTTTTAGTTCCTCCAGCTTCAAATCAACAGAGTCCCTGGCGGGCAAGCGGGAGACAGGAGTGACCGTGGGGGGAGGGACAGAGAGTTCAGCCCCCACACCCAGAGGGCTGGGCCCCTGGGAGAACCCCAACGTTCAGGAGAGCTCAGCAGCCCGCGTGTGCCCATGATGCCACATCCCAGTGGCGGGTGTGGAGCACAAGGACAGTGGGCAGAGCAAAGTACTCAGCAGGGCCGCTCGGCTGCCTGGCCCCCATCCCCTTCCCAGCTGTTGGTTTGGTAAGGAAAGAGGGCAGGGGGTCAGCACCGCTAAGTCTTGGCTCCTCGCCTCACCTGTAATCGTCACTGGCAGCCAGGTCCTGAATATCCTCCTCTAGGAGGAGGTAGGCCTGCAGCAAGGGCAAATGAGAGATGGTTGGAGCCGTTCCACTGGGCTACTCAGACAGATCTGCTGGCACTAGCTCTGTACATAGCCCCATCCCCCACCCCTCTAAGAGACCGGGCCTGGTGTGAGCAGCACTGCTCCCGCCACTCCAGGGGAAGCGGGCTCCCCGCACTCGCTCGCACAGCCGCCACAGCACAGCGGACGCCTGCCTGGGCTGCAGCCCCAGGAGACGAGGCGCAGAGAGATGGCGCTGGGATGAGCCCGTCAGCTCACTGGGGACCCTGGAATCCCTGGCTTCTGCTGATTTGCACCCTTCAATTCTGAGCTGCCTTCCAATTCTCTCCCCCTCCCCACCCAGATCCCAGGCCGGGCCACACTCACCATCTTGCCCCCCGTGGCCCGCATGTGCTGCTGTTCTGCCAGCCAGTGCTTGTCTTGAGGATCGGCCGCATACTGCAACAGAGCAGCCAGGTCAGAGCCCCACAACACCCTCCATAGCCCCCACCATGGGCCAACGCCTGGGAGAGACACAGGGCCAGGCCCAGGCCTTTGGGGAAACCCGGGTAACCCCATGCCTCCCAGGAAGAGAGCTGCCTACGAACAAGGACTCGGCCCCTCCTGCTACGCCTCAAAGCAAAGCCTCCCGTGCCAGGCAAATACACACACCAGACCGCTGCTGTGCGATGCCAGCTACCACCCACAACGTGCTGGAGTCCCTGCCCAGGGGGCAGCCAGCAATGCGGGGAGGGCAGAACGTCCGAGCGCAAGCACACACCTCCCTCCCTCCCCCCCCGAGCACGTCTGGCGCACAGCCCCCCCCCCCGCCCCCCGCCCCCCGCATGTCCGGAGCAACACCTCCCTCCCCCCCCGAGCAAACCCCAAAGGAGGAAGTGGTGCGCTGCCATTTCTGACCTTAAAGAGGTGGGGGTGCTTGATGTAGAGTCGCCCTCTGGTCCCGCCCATTCCAAGAGCCCTGAAACAGGAACATGGTGGGGTGGGGTTAGGCCTGTGCAGCAGGGCAGCTCAGCTGGGGGATACGGAGGCTTCCTTCCCCCCCCAGAGCCATGTCCCTCCCACTCTGCTCCAGCACAGAGAGATGTGACTTGGGAGGGAGCAGCCCCCGCGCCCAGACCCACGGGGCGCAGAGCCCGCCCCCCACTGCCGAAGCCTTCCTTACTTGTTTGCTCGGGATCCCAGCACAAAGGTCGTGGACTCAGTCAGTCGGGATGGATCCCACTACAGTGCCATTGGGAAAGGGGCAGAGATTAGAAACCCAACAGATCCAGCACCTGCTCTGGGAGCCTGAGATTTCTGGAGGAAACTCGAGCAGGGGCCCCACTAGTTCGGGGGGGGGGCGGGGGGGGGTGACTAGCTGCAGGCTCAAGGGTTCCATGGAGGAGAAAATACATCTCTACCTCGACCTATTCAAGAGGCTGTGCGGTTTCTCTGGCCCTCCCAGCAGAACGCGCTGCCCTGGGACAGCTCATAGTCAGGAGGGGACCAGATCCTGTACTGGGGACTGCTCGCAGACTGTGGGCATGGGGACAGCAGACAAAGGCCTCTGCCCAGCCCCACACTCTTCCCCTATGGGTGACGATCTCTATCATAGTCCCCCTTAGTCTCCTTTTTTCTAAGCTGAACAGCCCCCGTCTTTTGAATCTCTCTTCATATGGGACCCGTTGCAAACCCCTCATCATTTTGTTGCCCTTTTCTGAACCTTTTCCAATGCCAAGAGATCTTTTCTGAGATGAGGCGACCACGTCTGTATGCACTATTCTAGATGTGGGTGTCCCATGGTTTTATAGAGAGGCAAAAAGATATTCTCTGTCTTCTTCTCTATCCCTTTTTAAATGACTCCTAACATTCTGTTTGCTTTTTTGACTGTTGCTGCACACTGAGTGGATGTTTTCAGAGAACTGTCCACAGTGACTCCAGGATCTCTCTCCTGAGTAGCGGTAGCTACATTACTCCCCATCCTATGGTATGCCTAGTTTTCCAATGTGCGTTACTTTACATTTATCAACATTCAATGTCATTTGCCATTTTGGTGCCCAATCACTTCGCTTGGTGAGATCTTTGTGCAGCGCCTCACAGGCTGTTTTGGCCTCTGGCCCTGTGGGTGGCAGGACAATCATAGCAGAGGCAAAGGGAGAAGTGAGGCTCTGTGGAGCTCTGCTGAGCCAAGCCCAGGGACAAGCCTGCTGGTTGTACATCGTACCTTCGGCCCCTCCCGCCGCACTGGCTCACAGGACTTGAGCTTCCACCTGTTGGAGAAAAAACCCAATAGCATCGAATTCCCAGGGGGCTTGTGCTGAGAGGCCAGAATTTGAATCAACACTGGCTCAGACCCTGTGGGGCGGGAGCTGCCAGCCTTCGATTTTACTAAGCTAAGCTGCCTACAGCCTAACACGATCCTGCTCTCCTGGTCTGGCCCCTCCCCAGAGAGACCGATTATGCCTGCCCACTTCTCTGGGGCTGGTGTCTCCAGCGCCCCATGAGACTCACAGCCCCCGCTCTCTGCCTGCAGCCTAACCCTGCCAACACTCAGCCATGCGGACGTCAGCCCCTCCAAGCCCAGCCTTCCTGAGGAAAAGCTGCAAAGGCCTCGCCCACAGAAATGCATGTGTGGGCCAGGAGGAGTCCGAGCCGAGCCATTTCCCTCAAGACACTTTGCCGAGTGCCACCCCCACCAGGAGTTTTCCTCCACATCCCTCGTGGCTGCAAATCTGCCAGTGCCACCGGCCCAAGTCCTACACAGGCCCCACTGTCTCACAGAGTTTTGTCCCCTCCACTTCTGGAGTTTCTCTCTCTGTGGCTTCTCCTGTCTCCTGCACGTGCACTGGGATTCTGCCTTCTCCCGGAGAGGGAGCGGGGCCACAGCCTCCATTCACAGGCTCCTCACTGGCGTGTCTGAGCTGCCATTGGAACCCCTTCGTGGCCAGGCTCCCGCCAATGCATCTTCCCTCCCCTCGCCTGAGCCTCCCGTTTGCCAACGTGCACAACTGCACCTCAGCCACGAACCTCCCCCTGTGCGGAGCTGCCTCCCGGGAGGGCTTGAACTCAGAGGGGACAAGTCACCCTCAGCCGAAAGTGAATCCCCTACTTAGCCACCCATTCACCAGAGGCACCAGGTGAGCGGGGCTGCCTGCCCCGCTCTCAGCCAGCCCCGGGCCTCTGTTCTCAGGCTCTCACTTACGCAGCCACACCTGAAGCTCCACGATCGTTCTGCAGGCTCTGCCCTGGAGGCCGCCCCTTCCTCTGCAGGAGAGAAGTCCCCCATTTAACGCCCTCTCTCAGCAGGCCCCCAGGAGCTGGAGCACGAAGCTGTGAGGAGCAGCTAGGAGAGCTGGGCTTGGGCTGAAGGAGCCAGTACTGCTGAGCAGGGCGACGGCCACAGGCCGCCCTGGGGTCTGCCCCTTCCCAGCACCCAGGAGGGAGCCACCATGAGGCCTGCACAAGGAACAAGGGCCAGGCTTCCCCACGGGGCAGTGCTGGGCTGGCCTCCTTACCTTTTTGGGAACAGGGCTTCCTCGCCGACTCACTTCCTCTTCCGCCTGCCGGGCACGCTGGCAAAGCAATGAGCAACAGGATGAACACGGCCCCTCTCCATCCCAGGAGCGCCCCAGCCACTCTTCCCTTGCACCGAGAAGCGACCGGCGCTCGAGAGGCACAGCAGCCCAGCCTGATCCATCTGCCGAAGGGAGGCCAGACCTGGTTGCCTCCCTGCTCCGGCCAAGCCCCCTCCTCTCCCCAGTCTATTTCCTTATAGAGAAGGAACCCACTTCCCCAGGGGGCATGACGAAGGACAGACTGGCTAGGAGATGCCTGCCCGCCCCACTGGTCTCTAGCGGAGCATTGCTAACAGCAGATAAGAACCCAGTCCTGCTCTGGGCTCTCCTAGCTCCTGCCAAGCCCCTGCTAGAGAAAGGGTGATGAGAAGCCCAGCCCCCGTGGCCCATCCGCATCCCTACCTTTGGCACTGACTGCTCATGGCTCAGTCTGGGGATCACCTTCTTGCCATCCGAGAACAGCAGCTTTGCCTGTGGAGAGGGAAAGGAATCGGCCTCCAGCAGCTGCTGCAAGGAGGCGGCCGGATGCGGCATTCCCGGCTGGTTTGATTCCCATGACCTCATCTCTGGGGCAGCGAACACATTTCTGCTGAGCCATGCCACACGCACAGTGCTTGCTTGCGCCAGATTGCTCAGGCCTTTCCCTTTGCTGCCGCCCCCTCGATCCGTGCGCCACCCGCAAACTCGACCAGTGTGATTTCAGGCTGCCTTTCGGGTCGTGGGTATAAACGTTAAACATGGGGGCCAAGAACCAATCCCTGTGGGACGCCCCGAAAAGCACAGCCGCGTGATGAGGAGTGCCTGTTTAGTGCTGTGCGCTGGTTTGAAATCCACTCGTGGGCACCACACTGCCTCGGACTATCCTAGTCTCAATCAAAACGTATGGTGCCGAGTCACACGCCTTCCCGCCACACCAGTCCCCTTATCCTTCCCAGCCAGACCGGAGCCTCCTCCAAGGAGATGGTACACCAGGCCCAGGCTCTAGTCCGTATAAGCCCACGCTGCCGGGCACAGTCCCAAGGAGGGTCTGATGATGGAAGCAAGCCCGTACTGCAGCCCCTCAGTCCATCCCACCCCCGCAGAGATGAAGCTGTGCTTCAGTGCAGGGAGCGGCCTGTGCTGCTTTGCACGGCAGCCCCGCTGGGATGCAGCAAGGAGGAAGCGCTCTCCAGTTCTCTGGGGTGCTCTGGCTGCTCTACTGGGAGCTGACAGTGCCTCACTTCCTGGCATTGTGAAATCCAATTAAGAGCCACGTACTGAGATAATAGAGACGCCTCCCCCAGAACGTAGGTGCCCCAACTGGTAATTAGTATCACAGCCCAGCCTGACCAGCATTAATCATCCGGCCAAGAGGCAGCCACCTCCCCATCACGCCCTCAGTCGGGGAAGCAGAACCCCTGCCCCTCCCACCCTTCCAGAGGACTGGGCCTGGGCCTCCAGGCTCACTCAACCCAAGAAGAGCAAGTTCCAGAGTCCAGTGCCCTGCCAGCCGCCCTCTGTGTTCTGTACCTAAGGGAACCCGGTTGAAGCGCCCTCCTGCAGAGGCTGAGGGAGACGTGTTGATCCCCAAGACAAGGCCAGTCCCAGCCACAGTTCCCTGTAGGCTGCGCCGAAGTATTTAAGACCCGCCCGCCTTGTTAGCAGAGCCGTTCAGCAGCGTGCCTGCAGCCCTGCACCAATGAGCACTGCTGGCACCGGAGCTGGAAGTGGGAACAGGCAGGGGGAGAGTGGAAGCTGCTTTACAAATAGTCTGGGCAGCTGCTCAGGCAGCTCTGTGTCCCCTGCCCCTGCCTTCCTCCCCCTCTGCCACATGTTTTGTTGGGCTGCTTTAAAAAAAGGCTCCTCTGCCCCCTTCCCTTTCCCCCAGGTAACTCCGGCTGCCTGGCTCCTGTTCAGACTGCGAGGCAGGAAGCCCCCTAAGAGAGCAATCTGCATCTGAGAACGACTCGACTGCTTCTACAGCTGCAGCTCGTTGTCCACCCATGCGATTCAGACACTGCTCAGGTGCAGAAATAAAACTTAGCGCATAAGACCTGTGGAAGGGTTTCCTTCCGCTCTTTCCACAGAGCTGCGTTGTGCTAGCTCTGAAGAACGAAAGACTTGTGATGTGTGAACCACTGAAATATTAAAAAGCCCTGTTTCCTAGATGATAAAGGAGCAACGTGTGCACCAAAAGTGCTTGGAAATGAGTCCATTAAGTACCAATCTTTCATTTCAAGCATAAAGTATAACCACCAGTGTGACGGTATGCACCTTTTTTTGGGAGCACTTGCCTCTTTTCTCCGGCACAGCCCCCAGCCGGCCCTGGGAGCGCTCGCCACGCCGGATGGAAGCCCGCTAGGGACGCACGGCAATTAAAGGGGCCGCAACTGCATTTTGGCCCGTTTCCCCCCCCCCCCCCTTTTTTTTTTCTGCTTGACAAAACCATTGGTAACCCTATTACCGGCACTTTTTTTTTTAAATACAAAAAAAAGCACTGGTAACAACTATTTCATTGCATGTATCAATACTAATCAACATATTTTGTTTGCTATATCAAGAAAATGGACAATTTTATTTTATGCCTCAAAGGAAAAGATACATGTAAGATACCAAATGGCTACTGAACATTTTGCAGTATTAATTTTCTTTTTATTTGATGTCATATTAAATGAATAATAGTTAATCATCTCTTGTTTTAGTATTTTTTTTTCTATAACATTTTGAAGAGATCTATCTGTTTGTTAGTAACCGGCAGGTGCTGCGGCGGCACACATGACCTCAATATTGGTGCACGTAACGAAACTCACTCCACTCACGGATGGATAACCTTAGAGGGAACACTGGTCCGAGGCTACTTACTGCTGCGGAGGTAATAACTAGCACCTTAGAGTTCATGTAGAGACCAACAGGGCAGCATGGGTCACACGCTCCCAGAGACGTGCCCCGCTCAGTAAGCAAGTGCTTGCATTCTGCACCAGTGTATCCTCTGGCCGGCTCTAAGGGACACCCCACACAGGACTCATTGCAATAATCTGAGACTCCGGTGCCAGGCCTGGAGAACAGCGCCAAGGGCGGGACGTGAGAGGGAAGGTGCCACCCTCCAGCCAGGCACTGAAGGTGTATGGCTGTCTGGGTTACAGCTGCAACTGCATCATCCCACCGCTGCTGCAGCCTAGAACCACCCCTGGAATTCCTTGTTGCTTGGCTTTGCATAGCAAAGGGGTAGGAGAGAAGCAGCTCTGTGCTGGCTCTATGCCTTGGCCCCTCAGCCGTGCCATGCTTGCAGCCCACATCAGCTCAGCGGGAGAGGAGCACATAGCGCCTCCCGTCAGACCCACCGTTGACTGAGCCATACAACCACCTCTCTCTAGGCCAGCGGCATTCAGACCTCCGTGCTTCAGGAGCCAACATTACCCGAGAGCTGCAGCAGTGTGAATTCACTGCACAAGTCACACAGTAAAAACATCCCGACTGGCTAACAACGAAACCACACGCATTTTAATTCCACAGCTGCCCCGAGCTCCAGGGGGCATGTTAGGGAGTGGCAGCCCGCGTATCACTGACCTCGATCCAAAAGCCTGTTTCCAGGGACTCTTTGCACTGTGAGGTTCTGGGCAGCTGGCCTGCACTGCTCTGCACCCCCAGGAGACCGTGCAGCAAGTATTTCCTTGCAAGGCTGGTCCCAGAGGGCGCTGGCCCCAGGTGTGTGGTGCTGGCACATGCCTACCTGTTCTAGGCAGCTCCGACACGTTTCCTGGATGAGCTGCTCTGGGTCCACGTCCTCCCCGACGTTCTCTCTCACGTTACCTGCTGCCTTCTGGAAAAACTGGGAAGGGGCCCAAGAAGAGAGTTAGCATGACGCTGGCTGCTCTCAGCTCTTCCCACAGAAGGCTGCCTCTTTGGGACAAGGCTCTTCTCTGCACAGACAAAATCAGGGTCTGGCAATTCCAGGGTCCACATCTGCTCATGCCACAACCTAATACCATCAGGGTCAGCACTGAGAACACGGGACGTAGTCCCATTTGGAAGCTCCGTATCCTTTGGGAGAAGACTCCATTCTCTCTGGTCCCTCAGTGCCCTCCAGCAGAACTCACTTTTACAGTTCTCTCAGCTCTGTGGATTTCAAACCAGGAGCCCTGGAGTGGGACCCTTTCAGGGTTAGGCAGAGCAGCCCTCACCTGCCCCTCTTATTCAGTTCACAGGGCTGGGTTGTGTATGTGACTTGGCCTATGGGGCAGGGCTTTCACAGTGGCAGCACCTCACAACACAGGCTGGAGGCAGGGGAAGGATGATGTCTGTCCAAGAGATTTCCCTCTCCTTGTGAGCTTTTACCTTCATGTATTTATTGAAGACGATCTGGATCTCCTCATTGATACTAGGCTGCAGAACAGCTCGCAGCAAATCCATGGAGACAGCAGGGTCTGTAAAGCTAAATGAGAGAGAAATTACTTCATCTGGCTTTCCTGCCACACCTAGCACACCGTTCAGACAGTCCCCAAAGCCCCAGAATCCCACGCGGCACTGCTCTCCTGAATTCTCTCACCCACCTGAGTGTCCGCCAGAGTTTACAGGCATCTGCAAAGGACACAACACATGCTGCAAGCTTATTTCCACTCCAAAGCCAGCAGCAGAATTACCCACTGATTCCAACTCTAAGTCTCCCAGCAGAAGAGAACACAATGTGCCTCTGGCTCCAAGTGTCAGCTGGAGGGGACTGTGGTTTGCACGCAACGGATGTAAACACACAACTGGGTTCAACAAAGAATGAGATCAGTTCCCAGAAGACAGGCCTATCTCTGGCTATTAGCCAACATGATCCTAACCCTCTTAACTGCCAGAAGCTGGGCCTGGATGACAGGGATGGTTCACTCGATACATTGGCCTGTTCTGTTCGCTGCCTCGGATACATCTGGCACCGGCCACAGGCTGACAGCCAGGACACTTGGGCAGACAGATCATTGGCTTGGCCCAGTATGAGCATTCTGATGAATCCCGCACTTCACCAGGATCGAACAACCTGCCACGGGCCCTAGATCGCTGGATCTCTCACAGTGTGGCCTCAACCCCTTAGCAGCTAGGGAGCATTTCCAGCCCCAAAGAATATCACTTCTGTGGGTAACGAGCCCCACTGTACAGATCAAGCACCCCACACTGTGGCTGGCCCAGGGAGCTGGTGGCAGAGGCAGGACCAGACTTTACACAGAGTCTTTCTCTGGCCCCTGCATCTCCCTGGCAGGAGCCTCGCCCGCTGGGATAACAGTGGGTGTCAGAGGAGACTCGTGCTGCTGGGAGCGAGGCCTGGGGACCGGGTCAGGGCAGCTGTTACCTCGTGGCCATCTGGGAGCGTCGCCCGCGCCGCTGCACCTGCCGGTGCTTGATCATGATGTTCCAGGGGCTCTGCGGGAGGAGAGGCAGGGTGAGCTCGCAGGGCTCGCCAGGCAACCCCCCCCCCCGGGGCTCGCCAGGCACAGCCCCCCCCCCCCCCGCCTGCCCCGGGGCTCGCCAGGCACAGCCCCCCCCCCCCCCCCCCCCCCCCCCCGCCTGCCCCGGGGCTCGCCAGGCACAGCCCCCCCCCCCCCCCGCCCGGCCGCCAGCCAGCCCCCCCCCCCCCGCCTGCCCCGGGGCTCGCCAGGCACAGCCCCCCCCCCCCCGCCTGCCCCGGGGCTCGCCAGGCACAGCCCCCCCCCCCCCGCCTGCCCCGGGGCTCGCCAGGCACAGCCCCCCCCCCCCCCCCCCCCGCCTGCCCCGGGGCTCGCCAGGCACAGCCCCCCCCCCCCCCCGCCTGCCCCGGGGCTCGCCAGGCACAGCCCCCCCCCCCCCCCCCGCCTGCCCCGGGGCTCGCCAGGCACAGCCCCCCCCCCCCCCCCCGCCTGCCCCGGGGCTCGCCAGGCACAGCCCCCCCCCCCCCGCCTGCCCCGGGGCTCGCCAGGCACAGCCCCCCCCCCCCCCGCCTGCCCCGGGGCTCGCCAGGCACAGCCCCCCCCCCCCCCCCCTGCCCCGGGGCTCGCCAGGCACAGCCCCCCCCCCCGCCTGCCCCGGGGCTCGCCAGGCACAGCCCCCCCCCCCCCGCCTGCCCCGGGGCTCGCCAGGCACAGCCCCCCCCCCGCCTGCCCCGGGGCTCGCCAGGCACAGCCCCCCCCCCCCCCCTGCCCCGGGGCTCGCCAGGCACAGCCCCCCCCCCCCCGCCTGCCCCGGGGCTCGCCAGGCACAGCCCCCCCCCCCGCCTGCCCCGGGGCTCGCCAGGCACAGCCCCCCCCCCCGCCTGCCCCGGGGCTCGCCAGGCACAGCCCCCCCCCCCCCGCCTGCCCCGGGGCTCGCCAGGCACAGCCCCCCCCCCCCCCGCCTGCCCCGGGGCTCGCCAGGCACAGCCCCCCCCCCCCCGCCTGCCCCGGGGCTCGCCAGGCACAGCCCCCCCCCCTGCCCCGGGGCTCGCCAGGCACAGCCCCCCCCCCCGCCCCCTCCGCCCCGGGGCTCGCCAGGCAACCCCCCCCCGCCTGCCCCGGGGCTCGCCAGGCAACCCGCCGCGCTCACCGGCTGCCCATCCCCCTCCTCGAGGCCCCCTTCCCTCGGCGCCTGCTGCTCGGGGTCCCGGGCCGCCCCCATCGCGGCTCCCGCAGCGCCCCCGGCCCGCCGCACCCGGAAGCAGCCGAACGGGCCTGACGTCATCACGCCTGCGACGCCTCACCAGTAGGAAGCGCGACGGCTGCTATGGCAACCGGCCGCCATCTTGTTCTGTGAGGGGAGGGGTGGGGCGGGCTCCTCCCCGCCCCCGCTCTCCCCGCGGGCACGCGCCGGGCCGTAGGCGCTGGCTGGGGCGGAGCCGCGCGCTGCTAGCGCCACGTGCCCCCCGTGCGAGCCGCCCCCTTGGCCTGGCGTCATCCCCCGAGGCCCGCCCCGGGCGGCCGCCTGAGCCCCGGGCCGCGTCCGGCCCGCGGGCCTGAGGGGCCGCCCCGCTGCACCCGTGTGCGCGCAGGGCCCAGGCGGTCGGAGCCGGCTGAGGGGCGGCACCAGGCCTCGGGCTCGCTCTGCCTTGGGGGTTAGCGCCGGTCGGGGCGGCCCCTCGGCCTCTTGTCCTTACCTCAGACCATGCCGTCCCCGAGCGCGCCTGGCCCTGGCCCGACCCCCACTGCGGGGTGCAGGCCCAGGCCTCGAGCGCGCCGCGCCCTGCCTTCCCGCTCCCCTCCGCTTGCTCGTCAGGCTCGCGGCCTGTGCCTCCTTTCACGCCAGGAGGGAAACTCCTCAGGGACAAACACGTGTTTTCCTGTGGGACGTGCCGGGAGCAGGCGTCTGGCAGAACAGACCGTGTTGGCCTTACGGGTCTGTGCGGCGTGCAACGTGGGGGGAGCAGGAAACCGTTACTCACCTGCTGCGCTTTCTTTCTCTCGTATTTGGCAGCACCATGCCAAGAGGGTGTGGCGTGAGCTCCCAAGTCTGTGTGGTCCAGCAAGGGATCAGTACAATGTGAAATGGAATTCCCTGTGAAGTCGTGAATTCAGTTGCTTATTTTTATGTTCCAGGGGAATGTTATTACTTGTGGGAGGGGCAGAGCAATGGCTGCCCAAGCGTGAAAGGAAGAAATAATGGCCCTAGGAGTGCGAGTAGGCCCGAGGATGACACACATTACAGTATAATCGATTCCGTATCACAGTCTGATGAAGTTGTGCCTGTCCCTGTGCTCAGGCTGTGTGGCATTCAGGGTCCCAGCTAGTGCGTCATATTGGGTAGCAGGATTTGATGAAGAGTTAGCTTTCATTTTCTGCAAAGCCAAGCCCACTTGTTTCCATTTACAAGACAGGAAGTTTAGAGGGCACAGGTACTCCTGCAACTGCAAGCTGCCCAGACCATGCAGATCCTGCGCTTGGGTGAGTCCTCCTCATTAGGCGTTTATTCACCTGCCTGCGCTTTCTTTCTCTTGTATTTGGCAGCACCATGCCAAGAGGGTGTGGAGTGAGCTCCCAAGTCTGTGTGGTCCAGCAAGGGGAGAGACTGACAGTGAAGCTGATCAGTACAATGTGAAATAGAATTCCCTGTGAAGTCGTGAATTCACTTGCTTATTTTTATGTTCCAGGGGAATTTTATTACTTGTCTGAGTAGCTGTAACTTGGAAGGGAGTGGAATTTATTCTTAAAACCAAATTAAATCTTAGCCTCTCCTCTGATAGTGTCCTCAGTTATGACTGTTTTTGCATCCTGTCAGTGCCAATAATATGCTACATACATGGGGAGGCACATCCTCTGCCCCAAGTGTGTCTGAAAGAAAGACACAAGATGATTTTGTGGTTAAGAAGATTTAAGTTCTGTTCCTGGCTGTACAACAGACTCGCTTTGAGACCTCGAGCAAGTTGCTTAATCTCACCTAGCCTCGGTATCCCCAACTGGAAAATGGGGATAATATTTTTCTAGCTCCAGGGAGGTTGAGAGACGAATACATTAACGTTTGTGATGTATTCAGGGCTCTACACTATGAAACGCTTAGTGCAAGGTCTGTGTGGCCTGTTAGTGCCTGACAGGCTAGAGTGCTGTAGATTTGCACCCTGGCCTGCCATTCGCTCAGGTGCATCTACATTTGGAGCTGCAGTGCTAGTTCTCAACTCAAGGAGACATACCCATGCTTGCTCTGATGGAGCTTGCATACTAAAAATAGTGTCGCTGAAGCTTGTGCCTGGCAGGAAGGGCTGGCTGCCCTGAGTGAGATCCCTCCAGGACACTAGATGCATATTCTGAGTAGCTAGCTCCACTCACCCTGTGTTCCGCTCTGGCTACGCTCTTGTTTTAGTACACTAACTCTCTTTGAGCTAGCCTAGGGCTGGCTCCATGAACTGGGGAATTTACACCTCTCGCTCAAAGCATAGACTCAGTCTCCATGTAAACAAGACACACGATGCAATTCCTTGCTCTGCCACAGACTTCCTGTGTGATGTGGAGCACGTCACAGTCTCTGTACTTTAATTGCCCGAAGTTTCTTTCAAATAATAAACTCATGGCATCTCAGAGAAACAGCAGTCACTTTTCTGCAGCTCCTCTGAAAGCTCAGCAAAAGGACTCGGGGACAAGGTGTCACACAGAGCTGGAGAAGGTGTACTGGACCCTTTGAGCACCAGTAAGTACAAGAGGTATGTAAGTAGGCAGGCATAGAACTAACAAGAAATCCTCCCAAGGTGACCTCGGTTCTAGCCCCAGCGGAAACAGCTCCTGTTATAAGGAATTCAGAAGCAGATTTATCAGTGGCTTTTCCTGGATATAAGTCTGTCTCGAGAATACTGATGTGTGTGTGTGGGGGTAGTAGGCTACTCAGAACCCTGATTCTCTCCTTTCTAGCTCTTTGTTGCCTGTGGCTTCTCCTGCAAAGAGCAGCTGTGGCAGCTGGGTCTGTAAGAGCCCAGTGTGGGGAAACTGCAGTCCTACCATGTCCCACTGCTGCTGGAGGGATGCACAACTACTGGGCCATTGGCTGGTACAAGGTAACTGTTTTATTAACCGTCCTGGAAAGTTGCAACCTTTCTGAGCAGCAGCAAATTTCATTATGAGTTTCTCGTGGCCAGCAAACCAGCAAATGTCTCCCTGGGATCCTGTCCTCCCTACCTTATTTCACATGCCATGAATTGTGGGGTGGGCAGGCACAGACCCAGAAGGGTGTGGCAGTGCTGCTTTCTGTCTTACTCCTGGCTCCTGGAGGAAGTGGTAGTTTCTCCAGACAGCTGCTATGGACTCTCCCTTCAGCAACAGGAAAGGCTGCATCTTCATGTACAGCTTCCAGGTTTGGGACCATTTTAGCGGGTTGTCGCCAATTGGGCTGCACCTGTTTCCCATGAAAGAAACATTCAGCTTTGCTAGCAGGGGACTCAGGACTTAATTTATACACGCAAACAGGGTATTGGTGTGCATAAAACGGGATCACCCACATTTATGCCACGGCTGCTTATGCCAATGTTTGTTCAAGTAGAAGTCAGATGTTTGGGATCAGTGGCAGCATAGTCCACAGCTTGTCGCTGATCAGTGTTGACGTGCTCATGGGGCTTCTGTTGGGGCATTGCAGGTAGCCAACGAGAGTCATGAAACGGGGCTGATCCGGAGACATGAGAATAGCACCCGCCTGTATTCAGGGACCCAGCGGGAGTTCCTGATGGATGGGCAGCAATCCCTGGTCATTCCTGAGGTCCAGCCAGAGGACTCTGGCGCCTACCGCTGTTCCCTGTGGGCCAGAGTTGGGCATTTCAATCAGCAGGCAGACATCATCCTGCAGGTAGCAGGTGAGGTGGCAGCACAGTGTTTGGATCACAGTCAAACTTCACGGGGATACAAAAGCGCTTAGACAAAAGACATTGTGCCCTCCCCCAGCCAAAGGCAATGGGCTACACAAATGAGTGACACTCGGATTGATCACAAGGTGCAGGGGCAGAAAGGAGGTTGTTCGGTTCATTGTAGTTCTCAGGGCTGGACAGCCTTTCACCTCAGCAGTACAGAGCTGTGCTCTCCAGCAAGGACCTGTGATTCGGGGACTCCTCAGTCCTCTTCTGCTCCCCCTCTTGCAGTTGGGCGGGGGAGGAAGGATTTGAGCTGTGATACCACTTGAGCATGCAGCTTGTTTCCCCCTCATGCCTGACCAGGCTCCATGACTCTGCCCACTTGCTCCTGGACGCTGCCTCTACTCTGTCCCTGAACCTGAACCCCTGAAGGTCCCCCACAGGTGGGAGGCCTTGATCTCACTAACAATCTTGCCCTGTGTTAGTGAGATCAAGGTGCTGCTAGATTCACCACTCCGTAAGGAAGTGGTTGTTCAAATTCTAGAGCTTCTAGTGCGTAGAAAAGCATTCACAGAGGTTCCAAACTGTTCCCATGTGCACAAGTGGGAAAAGGGTGCAGGCGGCAAGCCTGTGACTGGCTCCTTGCACTGCAGGATTGTGCCCTCCCAGGGAAGGGCCTTTGGACTCCTTTGTGGGACTGTCTCCCGAGCGGCCAAGTGCAGCCCTGGTGTAAGTGAGTGCCACGTCATTGAAATCAGTGAGTCACATGTGCTCAGGGCTGAATTTGGCCCCATGTCTTTGTTTGTTGCATGGCTAACTTGTGAAAGTGCCCTGGGGCAGGCAGAAGGAGTTGGATTTGGGTTCCAAGATGTCACTTCCCCAGAAGACACATGCAGCCATGCTTGCATCAGAAATCTCCTTACCACTTTCTATTCACCAGCACAACAAATACCTGATTCATCTCAAAATCCAGGTGGGAATTCAGGGAGTCAGGATGGAATTCCCTGCCTTGGAATTTGGCCAGGAAACCAAGCCAAACACCCCTGCTGTTAAGAAAAGGGTCCAGGGAAGAAGGAAAATCCAGGGAACTATAAACCCATCAGCCTTACCTCATTCCCCAGAAAAATCATGGAGGGGATCCTCAAGGAATCCATTTTGAAGCACACGGAAGAGGGGAAAGTGTTCAGGAATAGTGAACGTGGATTCACCAAGGGCAAGTCATGCCTGACCAACCTGATTAGCTTCTTTGACAAGGTAACTGGCTCTGTGGACATGGGAAGTCAGTGGATGTGATATACCTTGACTTTAGCAAAGCTTTTGATACGGTCTCCCACAAGTGAAGGAAGTATGGATTGGACAAATGGACTTTCTGTAAGGTGGACAGAAAGCTGGCTAGATTATCGGGCCCAACGGGTAGCGATCAACGGCTCAACATCTGGTTGGCAGTCAGTTTCAAGAGGAGTGCCCCAAGGATCAGTTCTAGGGCCAGTTTTGTTCAACATCTGTATTAATGACTTGGATGACGGAATGGATTGCACCCTCAGCAAGTTTGTGGATGACACTAAGCTAGGGGGAGAGGTAGACACATTGGAGGGCAGGGATAGAGTCCAGAGTGACCTAAGCAAATTGGAGGATTGGGCCAAAAGAAATCTGATGAGGTTCAACAAGGACAAGTGTAGAGACCTGCCCTTGGGACGGAAGAATCCCAAGCATTGTTACAGGCTGGGGAACGATTGGCTAAGCAGCACTTCAGCAGTAAAGGACCTGGAGATTACAGTGGATCAGAAGCTGGATATGAGTCAACATGGCACCCTTGTGGCCAAGAAGGCTAATGGCATATTAGGTTGCACTAGGAGAAGCATTGCCAGCAGATCTAAAGAAGTTATTCCCCTATATTCGGCACTGGTAAGGCCACATCTAGAGTTTTGCGTCCAGTTCTGGGCCCTCCATTATAGAAAAGATGTGGACACTTTGGAGAGGGGACAGCAGCAGGCAGCCAGAATGATTAGGGGGCTGGAACATATGACCTAGGAGATGAAGCTGAGGGATTTGGGCTTATTTAGTCTGCAGAAGAGAAAAGTGAGGGGGGATTTGAGAGCAGCCTTCAACTTCCTGAATGGAGGTTCCAAAGAGGTTGGAGGTTGTTGTCAGTGGCAGAGGGCAGAACAAGGAGCAATGGTCTCAAGTGGGGGAGGTCTAGGTTGGATATTAGTACAAACAATTTCCCTAGGAGGGTGGGGAAGCGCTGGGATGGGTTTCCCTAGGGAGGGGGTGGAATCTGCATCCCTAGAGGTTTTTAAGTCCCGGTTTGACAAAGCCTTGGCTGGGATGATTGAGTTGGGGTTGGTCCTACATTGGGCAGGGGGCTGGACTCGATGACTCATGAGAGCTCTGCCAGCCCTGGGATTCTGTGATTCTATAGGGACCTCCAAGGATGGAGCCTGGATTCTGAACTGATCCAGAAGGGAAAGTATCATTACTCCTGCCACTTCCTGCAGCTCCTGGGTTCTCTTGGAGGTTTCTCATCTAAGTAGTGACCTGGCCAGCCATATTTAGCTCTGAGATCTAGCACCATGCCTCAGGAGTGTGGCTTCAGGCTGTGAAGTCTCACATTGAAGCCCGATGGTGTGAGCCATTGCTGGGGTAGTTTGACATTTCAGCTCAAGAGCTGCCTGTGTCCAGAGTGAGCTTTTATTTGCTGCAGTTGTCGCCTCCCAGAGCCTCAACCAAGTAGCTGGAGGAATTAACTCAATGGTGTTTTCAGTCCGGCAATAATTAATAACAGCCGTGCAGGATAAACAACTGACTGTCTGGGATGAAAGCTCTGAAGCTGCAAGGTGTGGATACTGGAAATGCAATAGAATAAGGTGGATCACTCTGTGCTGGCACCAGAATTGAGCCACAGCTGGGAAGAGTGAAGTAAACCTGTACTTAAAACCTGCTTCTTGCAAGGAGCCTTCCCACAGAGATTTCCCCAGCAGCCTCCCACGCTGAATTGCTCTGCCTCTCACTGAGTCTGACTGCAAGCACTTTGAGGCAGGGATCTTATCTTTCTCGGCTTCACGGGAAGAGCCACATACTGATTCAGAGGTTAGAGAAATAATCCTGGACAGTGGGTGAAGCTGCTGCTTGGGGAGGCTGGCACCCCACCCATACTCCACCAGCCTCTTTCCCATGTGTAGCGTTCTGCGAACGGGTCTGGCAAGCTGGGAGCTTTTCACTTGTGAGTGAGCAGATCCACTCCGGGGCAGACTCACCAGGCTGCGCCAGCCTGCCATGAGAGCCTGCAGGAGCGGTCAGAATCGCCATAGGAAGAGGGGAGGGGTTGAAATAATGGAAATAATGTCCAGTTCCGACCAATGTCCCTGCATCCCTTGCTGGTCAGGGTTGGGGGGAATAAGAACGATTGGCAGCCAAGTCGCAGCTTTCATACTTCAGCCATTTCTGAGCCTGGTGTCCAATCTCCTTGTGCACGCTGACCACTAGGCCCTGCTGCTGTGCCTCACTGTTCTCTCATTCACCTTCCTCTTGGTGGGAGGGAGGTTTTCTCTACTTGTCTGACCCCCAAATGCTCTGGGTCAGAGTCTGGTTTGAGTCACACTTGTGTAAACCTGGAGTAACTCCATTTACACCAGTTAATGTCCCGTAACGGAAGCCATGGTCTGACCCTCTAATGGGTACGGTTTGGAGACACCCCTTGGCCTGAAATCTCCCTCAAGGAAAAGGAGGCTCAGTCGTGGACTCACGAATAACGAGCCACCAGATCCCCCTGGTGGTGATTAGAGGTGGGGCTGCTGCCACAGTTGTTGCAGTTTGTCACTGGCGTGTGGAAGTCTTCGTGGAACTCTCTCTCCCCAGCGGGAAGTGTCGCTGTCTGTGGGAGGGGTGGAGGAAGTCTGTCTGACGCCGCCTGTGCCTGGCCTTTTGTCTTCTCAGAGTGCTCAACCGCCCAGTGGATCTCATCACCCAGGGGGACTATGCTTCTGGATTCAGAGCAAGGAAGCAGCGTGAGCTCTAATTCCACCTGCTGCTGGGGGAAACCGGTTCCTGTCCTTGCTACTGTCCTGGGGCTGTTGGCTCTCAACCTGGGGAAAGGGCTGCTCAGCCTTGCCTTCACTCCGGTGAGTCCTGGGAGCCTGGAGGGTTTTACAGCGCCAGCTGCCCTGGGCGTGGAGATGGGAGTTCCGGGCGGCAAGGTGTGAAGGAGAGATCTCGTCTCATCCCTCTGCAAGGGCGTCCCAGCCGAATGACGTGAGGCCCCGCTGGGCTGGGCTAGAGGAGGCCAGGGAGCTGCCTACTGATGGGATCTGAGAACATAATAAACACGCTGCGCTTGGAATCAACTTGCAGACGGGATGTAGATGCTCAGCCAACCCAGCCCCCTCCCCAGGTCTGCCCAGAGATGGTGCCTCCTGGAGGGTGGGAGAACGGCTGTCCTGGATACACTTTGCTTTCCGCTGTGGGTAGGTGTTTGTCCCCTTGGTGCTGCACTGCAGCCGGGGGGGCTCAGACAGAGGGGCATCATGGAGAGGACAAGTAGGGAGGGCGTCGGGGGTTCACTGCTGCAGAATAACCTTTGTCCTCATTAATCCAGAAGCCAAAGCTCAGGGTTGCAGCAGCAGCGTGAAGCAAAGCATCTCTCAGCCTGGAATGCTCTGGGTGGGCTGAGGAGAGTCTCACATGGAGGGCCCTGGTTTCCAAAAGGGGCTTTAATCTTGTAAATGCCAAACTACGTTAAGAGCTGCTTGAACATGGAATCACAACATAAATGCAAAGGCGACTTGCCTTTGCCAGTGGGGGAATTAGGCTTCAGCGTCCGGCTCTGCCTGTGCAAATACGTTCTTGTCGAGAATCTGAGGGTGAGGGGAACCAGCTGAAAGTGTAGCCTTTAAGGCTGAGGCCGTAATCTCAGGAGTTACTAATATCTCTGCTTTAATGATTCTCTTTAGGTGATTGTCGTCATGCTGAAAGGAAAGAGAAGGAACAAAGCGGGAGAGAGCCTCTAAGTGTGAAGATGATGGAAAGAGAGAGATTTGCTTCTTTGACCGAGAACTTGCAACTTGTGTGCAGGAACTAGGAGCAGCTGCATTCATAGCTTGAGCCTTGAGCACTGTAAGGAGGATCAGAGCTTGAATGATTCCAGTAGCTTGGAATGACTTCAGGTGCACTACATGGCCCGTAGCCGCTCTCTGCAGCCACAGGCCCCCAGCACCGTTCCTTTCCTCTCTCCCTCCCCTAGTCCTTTGCCTTGTTCGATACAGTGGGGTGTAGTTCCTGGGCTCCAGTTAGACTGTAAGATCATCAGGGCAGAGGCTGTCTTAGTCTGTGCTTGAAAAGAGCCCAGCACATGGGTGGAGTTGGCCTCAAACACCAGCTCTTCAGGCAACTACAAGCCTACTTTTAGTACGTCCTTTTGGAAAATGCTGCCTCTGCCTTGAAGGACCCAACTCGAAGCTCAGGTCTTGGGTGATGTGTGGATCCTGTACAGCCAGAACAAGACTCTCAGCTGCCCTGAGGTGGGGTGAACGTGATCTGCAGAGAAGAAGTGGGGAAGATTGGGGAATGAGAGTGGTGCTATCTGCTCTGTGGGATGCAGACTCGGGGGGCTTTTCTCAGAGTTCTGTATATTGTTTTAAAATACAACTGCTTACCTGAACATGTGAGACCCGGTGTGTGCATGTCTGAGTACTGGTCACAGCGCTCGCCCAGGGCACTGGGGCAGCACCTTGGGGGCGGGGGTGGGGGCGGGGGCGCACACTGTTTTGGGGGTGACGACGTGTCAGGGTCCCCCGACTCCTGCACCCCTGTAGTGGCACGAACAGACTCCACCAGCCAGTAGAATAGAGGGAGTTTATTGCTTTTCCAGGATACAGCACAGCACAGATGTCATCTGGTTACAGGACCTCAGCTCCTCTTGGGATGGGGGAGACTGGGCCCCTAAATCCCAGCCCCCCTTTGCTCAGGCTGCTTCCTCCATGATACCAGACAGAAACGAACTCTTCCTTCCAGCCCTGCCCCCAGCCAGGGCTCCACTCCCCTCCTTCCCATTGTTCCGTTTCCTGGGGGATAACTCGTTGGACAGGTTCAGAGCCCCCCTTGCATAATGACTCATCCCCTGCCCTGCTGGGCCGTGCTGCAGACAGCAGCCAGCGGGGGTCACCCACAGCCCACTGCCCAGCATAGCAACCAGCAAGGTACCCCCACTACATCACAGTTCTCCCCCCTCCGAGAGTGAACTGAGCAGGGTCACTCCACTCGTGACCTAGGGAAGTTCGGGTCCTCTGCGTGGGAACCCGCCCTGGGGACACGGGTGCTCCTCTTGACTCGGGCTGGCCGCGGCGAGGCCCCACAAGAATCGGCTTCCCTCTGTCCACTCGCTGCACCGCTCCGGGGGGACCGGCACAGGCCTGTCCTCTGTGGTCGCATCTACCCTCTCACTGGCCTTGATCTCTGGCCAGGGTCTCTCGGGCCGGGGCCATGAGCTCAGCGCGTCTTTCCTGGACAGCCAGGATGTCTTCCACCCCTGACGCCCCATCCAGGGAGGTCTTCCCCTCCCATAACTCTCTCAGCAAGCCCAGGGGCTCCTCTATACGGGGAAGGGGCCCCCAAGCAGCTTTCCTCCCGTCTTTGGCCTTCCCGCCCCTCTGGCAGGAGTTGCAGGACCGGCAGGATCGCTGCACGGCTGCAAATATCCCCGGCCAGTAGAAGTGTTGGAGCATCCTCAGCCGGGTGCTCCGGATCCCCCAGTGCCCCGCAAAGGGGATGTCGTGGGCCAAATACAGTAGCTTGCGGCGATACTTTTGGGGGACGACCAGCTGCCGCTGGACCCCCCATGCCCTCACCTTCCTGGGGGGAAGCCATTCCTGGAACAGGAATCCTCGTTCCCACAGGAATCTCTCCTGGCCACCTCCCCAGGGGCTGAGCTGCACGGAGGCCAGCCTGGTCCCTCAGCCTCCGCAAGGAGGGGTCTGCCTGCACCGCAGCCTGGAATTCAGCTGCTGGGGCAGGGATCGGGACCTGCTCCCCACCTCTGCCTAGGTCCGGAGTCCCAGCTTGGCTGGACCCCGTGTCCACTGGGATGGGACCCTGAGGACCCTGCATGGAGTCCTTCCCTGGATCCAGGTTGTCAGCCCCTCGCTGGCTCTGACTACGGGCGGTGACTAGAGCCCACTGGGATTCCTGGGGCCACTCCTCTAGGTCATTCCCCATCAGCACTTCCGTGGGCAAGTGCGGGTGCACCCTACTTCCTTGAGACCTTCCTTGGCCCCCCATTTCAGGTGCACCCTGGCTACAGGCACCTTAAACGGGGACCCGTCTATGCCCTTCAGGGTCAGCTGAGTGTGGGGTAGTACCTGGTCTGGGGCCACTATGTCGGATCGGGCCAGCGTCACCTCCACCTCCATGTCCCAGAAACCCGTCACCTTCCTATCATCCACCTGCAGGGGGTACGAGGCACTCGCTCCACAGGGGCCGTCCTGCCCCCACCCGGTACACGGAGAAATCCACCTCCCGAGGGTCAGACCTCCCAGGGGAGGTGCACTGAGCATCCTTCCCCCCACTCTGAGCTGGGGTTTGCCTGCTGGCCCCTGCCTCTGGGGCAGCCCGCCCTTCCTCCAGCCCCAGCCAGTTAACCCTTGGAAATCCCAGGTCTTGGTGCCTGGTGCACTGAGCCCTCTTGTGGCCTTTTTGCCCCCAGCGATGGCAAGTTAGGTCCTGCGGGCTCCTTTGGGCTGTCTCTGTCCAGGCCCTGGCTGGTTCTCTGGGGCGCAGACGACTTGTCTCTTGGGCTCGCCTTGTAGGTGACTCTCTCCGTCGCTCAGCCGAGATCCGGTCTCTGCGCGATTCCCTTTCTCGCCGCGATTCCCGTTCACACCCGGACCAGCTCTCCGTGAACTCATCCGCCAGTATCCACATAGGTCTCCCGTGGCCCCTTCTGCACCCCCCGGAACTTTTTCCTGTACATCTCGGGGGTCAGCCCGAACTTGTGCAGCAGGGCCTCCTTGACTCGGTTATAATCCCCTGGCTGTAGGTCCTCCAGCTGATTGAGCACCCCGGCAGCCTCCTGGTTCAGTGCGGGGATGAGCTCCTGCAGCCAGTCAGCTGGGGGGACCCGTTGCAGTCCACAGGCCCTCTCAAAGGAGCTGAGGAACCCGTCTATGTCGCCCACATCCTTCAATTGGGCCACCACGAGCTTCTCCAAGCGTCTGGCAGCCCTGGGCCCTTGGGGCCCGTCCGCACTCAGCGCAGCCGGGGCCCTAACGCTTCTCCGCTCTGCCATGGCCAGCTCATGCTGTCGCTGCTCTCTATGGTCCTGGACTTCCAATTCCTTCATCTGCAGCTGGATCTCCAGCCGCTGCAGCTCCGCTGGGCTGGCTCCTGCCCTTGATGGGCTACGGCTTGCAGAGCTTCCCGGGGAAGCTGTCCCATCTCTCTGGCGGGCTCCAGTGCTCTGCCCCCTCTCAGAGCCTGACACGCTCCTGGGGGGGTCTGGCTGCTCCCCACAGGGACAAGATTCTGGCCCCATGACTGGTCATTCTCTCCAGCCGGGCAATCAGCTGGGCCTTGGTTGCTTTTCCCACAGGCAAGCCCCTCTCTCTGCACCGCTTCACCAGCTCTGCCTTCAGGAGTTGGGCGTAGGCCATCTCCCCGCCGGTCCCCTTGATGCAGACTCACCAGTCTAGTGCTGCAGCGCCCCACGATTCCCAGGAACCGCTTCACTCTGTCTCCAGCACGCCTGGCTCTAAGGCCCTTGCTTCTACTGCGCCTTGTCACTCGCTTCTGGAAGCTCCATCCACGGGGTGCAGTGCATCCCACTCCTGACACCACTGTGACAACGTGTCGGGGTCCCCCGACTCCTGCACCCCCGTAATGGCACGAACAGACTCCACCAGCCAGTAGAATAGAGGGAGTTTATTGCTTCTTCAGGATACCACACAGCACAGATGTAATCTGGTTACAGGGCCAGGCCTAGGATGCTTCAGTTCCTCTTGGGATGGGGGAGACTGGGCCCCTAAATCCCAGCCCCCCTTTGCTCAGGCTGCTTCCTCCATGATACCAGACAGAAACTGCCCCTCTCTTGCAGCCCTGCCCCCAGCCAGGGCTCCACTCCCCTCCTTCCCATTGTTCCGCTCCCTGGGGGATAACTCGTTGGACAGGTTCAGAGCCCCCTTGCATAATGACTCATCCCCTGCCCTGCTGGGCCGTGCTACAGACAGCAGCCAGTGGAGGTCACCCACAGCCCACCGCCCAGCATAGCAACCAGCAAGGTCCCCCCCACTACGTCACAGGGGGTAATGCTACACTGGCTTGCCTCCTTAGGAGCCTCTCCGCGCTTTCTTTGCACTGATAGGTCACATTTGTCAATGGTCTGACTGTATCACCTCCCCCTCCGAATGGTCCCAGGGAGTGGGAGAGACACATCGGAGCTAGGGGACCTTCCTGGGGCTGTCTGGCTACCCCATGGAATGCTAGGCAGAGTCGCCATGGATAGCCCTGTCTGTCTAGGTTTGATGGCGCAACCATTGCTCTCCAAATGTCTTCAGGCCCATCTGTCCGATGCATTCACTGGAGGAAACCTGCTCCTGGTCAAGTACGCTGGATGCCAGACCTAAATGTGGGCAGAGCTCACATTGCCTCACAGTTTAAATGAGGGGACGAATAAGAACCAGGAAACTACAAGTCAGTGAATCTAAATTCAGTTCTCAATGAAACTCCGAGACATAAGAAGGGGGGAGGGCAAAGGTTGAAGGGACAAGAATTATTAGCAGAAACTAATTTGGTACATGACAGAGTCAGGGCCATCCCTGCTGCTACACAAAGCCCGCGGCTGCAGGGGGCACCACAAAGATGGGGCGCTAATTGCCTCAAATGTCAGGGTGTCCCCATGCTCTGGCCAGCCCCTTCGCCCCGTGCTCTGTGCCAGCGCCATCCCTCAACTCCAACCAATGGCCGGGTTCCCCCTGCAGGCTGCGCCCAGCCCCTGCTCCCCCGGTGGCAGTGAATGGCGCGAGCATGGGCCGGAGGTCTCAGGAGGAGCAGTGGGCTTCCACACAGCCAATGGTGGGAAAGTGCCTTTAGAGCACCAGTTCTCTCCTGCCGGCTGCACAGCCTCTCTGCTCCCGTGGCCTGTGCACGTGCTGTTTGCTGCCACCCACGCTTCCTGCCTGCTTCCTGAGGAGGCAGGTGAGCCTCCCTTCCTTCCCTGTTTCTGCCTGGGGTTGCCAACTCTCCCAGCTAGGGATGTAAAATCCCGTTTCATCGGTTCACCATTCACATCCCTGTTCCCAGCTAGATGGCAGTGGCGTCCCATCGGGGAGAGTTGGCAGCCCCCTGTCCCTCGCAGAGTGGCTATTCCCCCCCATGAGGAGTGGGGGGGTGCTGGTGCTGGGCTGCCTCGGGCACCAGCACTGATAGCAGTGGACAGCCCTGGGGAGAGTGATGTAATCTCCTGTTGAACAGGGCAAAGAGGCTACTGTTGAGGGGAATGTGGATAATGCTGGTTATTGAACGTTGTCTTGGGTTTTCTTTGTCCGCTGACTTCAGTGGGAGCATTGCTCCAGGGCTGCAAGGTCCGGCCTCTAGATGCTGGCGTTCGTCGATGTGCCACACAGCCTGCACATGTCAGTCTGGGAGCAGAAGTCAGGCATGTAAGCAGGGGATTGCAGAAGCATAGTTGGATGAATGACAGTGGCAGGAGAAGGCCCTGTGACTCGCACCAGCTCTTACAGCAGAATGGCCACAGACACTGACACTGTCCAGAAGATTTAAACCTGTTACAGGGAGAGTCTAGGCAAGAGTTGCTGGGCATAACAGGAAGAAACAGGCAGTCATCCATGGGGACCAAAGGATGACCATGAAAGGGACTCCGGGGATTACGTTCACATTGCTGGCTGCTGTTCGCTCAGCTGCAGCCCGAACCACTGAGGATTGTATTCTGCATCAGAAGGAGCATTGCAAAGCAGACACGACATGGTATAAAGCCCTGGCTGACAGGCCCCTCCTGGATTCCTGCATCCATCATCACCCTAGGGAATCACACATTCAGGAGAAGAGCTGCTGAACTGATCACACCTATGGAGAGTTAGTTCTGAGCACAGGTGGAGATCGGACGTCTCTACAGTCTGGAGATAAGAAGGCTCCGAGGCAGTGGTGGGCAACCTATAGCCTCTTGGGTTCGGTGTGAGGCCTGACATCTTGTTTACCATTGCCCATACAGGGTTGCTATATTTTGCTGGTTTCCATCCATGTAGGATTTTTTCCCACTGCTATTACAAAAGTGGCATGCATGTAAATCAAGGGCACATGAAGTGAGGTACATGCTGATTGCTCACATCAATCCAGTCCCAGCGCTGCTGCGGTTCTGTTGGCACCCTGCACATTCTAGGCACAGTGAGCAAAACTTCCTGATCCCAGGAGACCGACTTGGTTTCGACAATCTTGCAGCCCACTCCCGCGGCCACTCTCTAGCCTTGCTTGCCCATGGCTGTGGCAGGGTGTGGGAAGGAGAAGATTTTACAGCGTTTCAGCACCTTCGAAGTACTCGGGTGAGGACAGGGGACTCCTGGAGATGCCTGCCATTAGGAATGCAAAAGAAATGATATGTGCATTAACATGCACAGAGATCTTTTGCTCTTTCCAAGCCTCAGCCCAGGGGGACACTAACAGAATCCATCTGATTGGGCCTCAAGGGAAGCGGACAATCATACGAGTGCTTGTCAGTCTTCAAATGGGATCAGTATCCTAATCTGTGCATGACCCAGTGCAAGCCAGTATGATTCTTGCTGCTTCAGAAGAAGTTCCCTGCAGGAGGCATTGGAGGTCTGGAGCCAGGCCTGTCTGTTGGACTCAGGTGGGTATAGTCTGTACGATCCATTCTCTGCCCTCACCAATGGCTTAGGCATTGATGGGTCAATCCCTCTACTTTCCTCCTTAGGGTTCTTTGCTTTGCTTTCCAGGGCAATTTGTAAACATGACCAAGTACTGATCATTTCCTTCTGTGTGGGCAGGGACAGATACCTGAAGCTGACTCCTTGGAACATAGAATTAGACTTAAACATGGGTGGTGCTTATAGATCACCATGCGCTGCTTCCTCCCACACTTGAACCAGCTCCACCTGGGTGTGACTTTAAATTGCAGACTGGCTCCACTCTGGGCACTCAGACCCAGCTCTGGCAGCACCATGAAGTCAGGGGGCCTCTTTCTCCTCCTGGGGCTCATCACCCTCTGGACAGCACTACAGGGGGCACCAACAGAAAGTGAGTACAGGGAGAGCAGGGCCTGGAGGGGAGCCCTAGCATGGAGGGGGCACGGGCAGTGGGAGTGGGGGCTTGGAAATACCAGACATGTTAGGTAGTGGGTTGGTTTGTCTCCTCAGTGACCCGATTCAGGGGCCAGTAGAAACACATCTCCACTGTGGGAGCCACTGGCACAGGGACAGGGATGCCATTCCCTCGGAGCAGCAGATAGATTTACAGACCATCTGGACTGGCCAGACTCTGCAATTTGTGTGTTGCTGAGGGGCAGGCGTTGGAGGGGGGGCTGGCAGGCTGTGGACTGCTTTAGCTGGAGACTTTTATCATCAAAATATTAGGTGCCCAACATCTGCATGACAGTGTCCCAATGACACCTTGATTTCCTTGTGGGGGATGATGGTGTAGAAACTCTTAATATCCATGGTAAAAAGAAGATGATCATTGAATTTGTTAAATTCTTTGAAGTCTTAAAGAATTTGTAAAAAAGGTATAGAGTCCTTCACTTACGTAGATAAAGATTCAACAAGAGGTTGAAATGTGTTATCTAGAAATTTGGAAATTATTTCTGTTGGGCACGAACAAGCAGACACTGTAGGTTCTAGATGAGCTGTAAACTGCATAATCCTCTTGAAGCACTTAGATGTAACTTGCATGATGGTAAGTTTGCAGTGATAGTATGTGTGTGTGTGTGTGTGTATATATACACACACACACACACAGATATTTTCAGTGTGTAATTTACAATACCTTGGAAAGGTAAACCACAATGTTATTTCTTACCTTGCATGTTACAGTTTTTGACTCAGTGGGACTTTTGGCAATCCTTGTTTTCAACGGCTTGTATTCAGTTGAGGCCATCGAAGTAATTCCCTCACGTGTGTGTTAGAACAGATCGATGCTTCGATTTCACACGTTTCAATGTAGAAAAAACTGACTCACAAAGGTATGTTGACCCAAACATTGACAGTAGTCTGAGCGCAGCCTGTTTAATATTGTGGTATTTTTCCATCGGTTCAGTTTTCCAGAATTCAAGTGTTCTTTCCTTTAGAAAAGACTTCAATCTATCATCCTCTGACAGTTCAATCAGCTCAATCTGAGAAGCTGCTTCATTTGTGACCAACAGGGCTTTCAAACTGTCAGACTCCGCAGTGAAATGGTCGACCAGGAATGTAATCTGTGGCCTTTTCAATTGTAGATCATAGAATCTTTCCATGAAACTATCCTGAAGTTTTTCGACAATGTTGCATACTGTGCTGTGCTTTTTCTCCAGGCTTCAGCTGCTTGTTGACCCACATTTAACAATGAGGGAAAATGTGTCAGTTCCTGCCTTTGAAGTTGTGCCTTGAACAGCTTGAGTTTATTGGCAAACACAAATACACTTTGCACCAGGTCAGGCAGCATCTTTAATTTCCCTTGTAGTAGGTCCAGGTTAAGTCTGTCCAGATGACACAGCCTGTCCACCAGAAACGCCAAATCTAAAACCCAATGCGGGTCTGAGAGTTCAGGATATTCCTTATGCTTCTCTTCATGAATAGTTTCACGGTGTCCAAAAGTTAAAAAAAATGAAACAGCACTTTGCCTTTCGAAAGCCACCTTACAGTACAGTGCAGTGGCAAGTCTCCTGGAAGACCTTGGTTGAGCTCAGCAATGAAATTCTTGAATTGTCTGTGGTTAAGAGCATGTATATGAATTTAGTTGACAATTTCTAGCACAGGTTTTGTTACATGGTCTAAATTCAGGTTTTTAGACATCAGTTGCTCCTGATGGATGATACAGTGAAACGTCCAGAACTCAGGAAACCTGTTGTCATTTCTACATAGCCCCACAAGTCCATTCACAGATCCGATCATAGACGGCTCCCCGTCCGTTGCTATTGCTGCAAGTTTTGGTAAGGCAGATTTGTTTTTGCAAACACCTCCATCAGTGTTTCATTCACATCAATGCCACAGGTTCTGTCTTTTAATGGTACAATATCCAGGAGTTCTTTGTTGATTACACAATCCTTTGAGACAGTCTGTACAAATATTGCCAATTGAGGTCTGTCCTGTACATCACAAGACTCAACCAGTGCAATACTGAGGTACTCACATTTCTGAAGATCTGAATATAAATTTGATTCAAGTGCATCATTTATGTCAGATATTCTGTGTTCATTTGTGTGGTGTGAGAGTTGAAGGTCCGAAACCATTCTTTTCAGATTGTCATTTTCTGGAGACAAGATGGAAACAACACCGATGGGGCATTTTTTAACAAACTCACCTTTGTTGTAAGGTTTTTTAGCACGGGCAATGTTCCAAGTGCCTTGACATGAGGCAAGTGTAACTGTCTGAGAGTGCTTGGCAAATTTACAGAACACTTCAGTCTGTCTTTGTATTTGACTTTTCAAAGTTTTTAGTTTGTGAGCGTGTAGTTCAGTACCTTTTGGAAATTCCCGATCGATGTTAGCATGGTGTGAGTTGAAATGGCGCTGGCGATTTGAACATTTGAAATGTGCTAACAAAGTCTGGCATATCAGACAGAGTGGTTTGCCATTGCGTTCAATGAAAAAATATAAACTTTCCTACTCCGTTAAGAATGTTCTGTGTTCTTCTTCATATTTGCGCTTATTTTTACATTTTCCTTCCATGTTGAAAGAGGGTTACCACATGCTGCAGGCTAAAAAGAAAATGTTAGACACTGCCAAACGTCTCACCAGCAAAATGTGACAAGGAAAATGGACTTTTTTAAATAACCAGGTACGCAATTGGTTAATAATACTAAGTTCTGTGGAATGGTTCTGATGTAGAGTAGCAGACAAAGAGTAATTTAGTCTGCTGATTGGCAACTAATGACCAGCCAATCATTTAACTGATTGGCTCACATTCAGCACTAAGGTACAGATTTAAATGTATACAACAGGCAAATGAAAGTTAGTAATAGACAACAAATATTGACAGACCATTTACTAAAATGTGAAATTTTGTGTGTACTCATAAGAGCCGCATTTCTATGAGCAAAGAGTCGCATGCGGCTCAAGAGCCATGGGTTGTCCACCCCTGACATCGATGAACATAATTTGTTGGGGAAAAGTCAACACGGTTTCTGTAAAGGGAAATCCTGCCTCACCGATCTACTAGAGTTCTTTGAGGGTGTCAATAAGCATGTGGACAAGGGGGATCCAGTGCAGTGTTTCTCAACATTTTTTATAAAGTACCCCTTTTTCAAAAACAAAATTTAGAAGTACCCCCTTAAAAAAATTAGAAGTACCCCCCAGTACCTACAGTTTTCAGACACACACAATATTTTTCTACCATTTCAACACATTTGTTTAAACAACTTAGTCGTAGCCAGGGGGGTGATTAAATTTTTGGGTATAAAAAGTACAAAAATAATTAAGCATTGTCAAAATTAATACAAAAATTCAGTTTTCTCCAAATTTCAGTTGTGTTGAAGTACCCCCCAGACTTCTCTCGAGTACTCCTAAGGCAGTGGTTCTCAACTCATTTCAGTCCATGGACCACCAGGCCAATCAAAAAATTTTCATGGACCACCTCCAGCACGTGTAGCACAGGATGAACGACACAGCAACCGCTCAGCACGATGGCGGCATCTACACTGACGCTCAGAGCCTCAGACGGAAGTTACTGGCAACACAACACGGTTGCGTCCTAGGTGACGCTATGGATGATACGCCGCATGCTTGTGAACACGGAGTAAAACAGCCTAACGGCAGCGCCTGCTCACGCCGTGTGACTTTGGACAATGTTCCTGTGGACCACCGAAAAAGTCACCATGGACCACCAGTTGAGAACCACAGCCCTAAGGGTACGCATGCTACTGGTTGAGAAACACTGATCCAGTGGATCCAGTGTACTTAGATTTCCAGAAAGCCTTTGACAAGGTCCCTCACCAAAGGCTCTTAATCAAAGTAAGCTGTCATGGGGTAAGAGGGAAGGTCCTCCCATGGCTTGGGAACCGGTTACAAGACAGGAAACAAAGGGTCGGAATAAATGGTCAGGTTTCAGAACAGAGAGTAGTGTTCCACAGGAGTCCGTACTAAGACTGACCCTATTCAATATATTCATAAATGATCTGGGGAATGGGATAAATAGTGAGGTGGCAAAATTTGCTGCTGATACTACTGTTCAACATACTTAAGTCCAAAGCAGACTGTAAAGAACTTCAAAAGGATCTCACAAAATTAGGTCACTGGGCAACAAAATGGCAGATGAATTTTTAGGTTGATAAATGAAAGCAATGCATTTTGGAAAACAATCCCAGCTATACTTATAAAATGATGGAGACTAAATTAGCTGTTATCAGTCAATAGAGAGATCTTGGAGTCATTGTGGATAGTTTTCTGAAAACATCCACTCTCTCTACCCCTCTTTCAGGCAGGTTTGGATGGGGAATGGAGAGGCTTCAGTTCCTCATTCCCCACCCCAGCCAGCAGCCCTTGACAAGCTGTCCCACTGCACTCCACAGTAGTGCCTGCAACTATCAGATGATGCCAGATAAGTACATTAATCTGATGCTTCTGCTTAAGTGACCACCCACCGAGTAGATGTGAAGATTGGAATTTAGTGTGTTATCACTGGGACTCAGAAGGAACCTACATCAAGATTAATAGGCACAGTTCAAATTGCTCAGCAGCAGCATTTCAAGCTCCCTGCAGACATGAGACTGAAGCTTTTGACATTTGCTGCCTGTGTATGAGGCAGAGTGGGCTGGTGGTAGTGGGAAGGAGGGGTCGGATGTTTGGCTTCTTTTCATTTCCTCTGAAGCAGCATAGGGCCTTGCTAACTCACACAGAAGGCAGGAGGAGAAAAGATCACCTACATCCAGGAAGTCTTGGACTGCAAGGGTCTGAACCCTTGAGCCAGTGAAGAACCAACCTGCCTCCATGAGCTCAGCACACTCATGCCACAAGCACTGGATGCCCTGAAGGAGACTTGAGCAAAGACCTGGGAGTTTGATGCTTGTTCTTCTTGGCTACTAAAAGAGGCTGCAAGTCACTGGTGCCTCTCCTGACGGAAGCAGCGAGTACCTCCTTTATAGACGAATTCTCCCCTCCCCCCTTCAAATTCACAAGAGTCCAGCTGGCACTAAAGAAACCTCGTCGATGTTAAGCTCTCACAAGGCAGTATCTCAAAGTCACAGTTCCTGCGGTCTTGGATGGTCTAGGGGACGCCCTGCCATCTTTACGGATGCGGACTGGGTCTCAACCACACTCCAGTGTGTCCAAATGGGTATTTCCTATATCATTTGTATGAATCTGGTGTGCATCTCAGTTTCCCCCACATGTTGCATTGTTACCAAGTAAGGGGGAAAGGATTGTCTGCTCTCCGTGCAAGCTAAAAACATACATAGGAAAGTTGTCTCACTGTCTGGGCCTCAGTGCCCAGATCAATGGAGTACTGAAGAAAACAGTGGAAAATGCAGTTACCAAGTCATAGACACCTGGCGATCAATGATGCAGAGGGATATAGATTTCTCCATCTCTCATCAGGAAAGCTGAGCACAATTCCAGAGCTGGAGAACGAAGGACTGGAGAGATGTGAGGCGGGGGAATAAAAGTTGGCTGCTGGAAGCAGTTGGGGCTCTTATCTAGAGTCTGGCCAAACAGAGACAGACAAGGTTTGAGCAACAGGTGTCAATTGCATTGCTAACTGGACTTCTGAAAGGTGTTCTGATAACATGGGGATGGGTGCAGTATAAGAACCTGAATAGAATAGAATTGGGTACCATCTATGCCACTACATAGTGTCTATCCCAGTGAAGAGGCAGTGCCGATACCCTATAGACAGGTTGCTGCAGCATGAAGAAGGTATATAGGGTGGATTGGGAGCAGACATATGTGACTGAGGCATATTTGGGTCTCTAACTTTCCTGTTTTCTCTGCTATTTTTAGAAATCCCTGGCACAGCTTCTCCTGACCATGGCAATGACCCAGGGAAGCACACATCAGAAGCTGAGCTGAAAGAAAAACCTGTATTGGGGGTAACAGAACGGGTGTCTGGAGCAGAACGTGTGTCGAGTGCAGAACCTGTACCCAGTGAAATACCTGTGACTGTTGTAAAATCTGGATCTGATGAACAACCTGTGTCTGGTGGAGAAGATGATGATGCCTATGGTGGGAGTGAGGAAGACTCTTTCCTGAGGGATAATGGCTTGGATGGGAATGACAGTTTTAACGGAGGAGATATTTCTGACCTGAGGAATAGTGACTTTCCTCGGGCTGATGGCTTTGCTGGGGGAGATGAATCTGACATGAGGAATGGTGATTTTCTTGGAGCTGATGACTTTGTCAGGGGAAATGAATCTGAAGTAAGCAATAGTGATGTTGCCAGGGCCGATGACATTGCAGAGGGAGATAATGTTGATGACCTGAAGAAGGATGATGTTGCTGAGGGAGATGGTGATGCTGATGTAAAGGAGGATGACGTTGCCGAGGGAGATGATGTTGATGACCTGAAGAAGGATGATGTTGCTGAGGGAGATGGTGATGCTGATGTAAAGGAGGATGACGTTGCCGAGGGAGATGATGTTGATGACCTGAAGAAGGATGATGTTGCTGAGGGAGATGATGATGCTGATGTAAAGGAGGATGACGTTGCCGAGGGAGATGGTGATGCTGATGTGAAGGAGGATGACGTTGCCGAGGGAGATGGTGACGCTGACCTGAAGGAGGATAACGTTGCCGAGGGAGATGGTGATGCTGACCTGAAGGAGGATAACGTTGCCGAGGGAGATGGTGACGCTGACTTAAATGAGGATGACGTTGCTGAGGGAGATGCTGCTGCTGATTTGAATGACGATGACTTTGCCAAGGGAGATGATGACACTGACCTGAACGAGGATGACGTTGCTGAGGGTGATGATGATGCCGACCTGAAGAAGGCTGTCTGTGCTGAGGTTAATGATGACACTGACTTAAATGAGTATGACTTTGCCGAGGGAGATGATGTTGCTGACCCAAACGAGGATGATTTTGCTGAAGGAGATGATGAGGATGACTTTTCCGAGGGAGATGACGACACTGACCTGAGGGACAATGATTTTGCTTAGGGATTTGATGTTGACTCGACAGATAAGTTTGCCAGGTGAGTTGACTTTGATGGGGCTGACCTCGATGGGGGAGATGATGATTCTTCCCTGAGGAATAGAAGCTCTGTTGGGACTGATGATTGTGCTAAGTGAGATGATTCTGACTTAAGGGATGGTGACACTAAAGCAGCTGATAGTGAGGAAACCTTCTGATATAAGATTGGCCTGCAAACATGTTCCTAGCAACAACAGCCTTTCTTTCCTCTTTGATGTTTTCCAGCTTTCCCTTCTCTTTTACTAGTGGTTGCCTGGCAACATGCTGCTTCATCAAATGGCAGGGTTACTGCCCAGTGATTGGTCTTTGGATAAAGGAAACCAGTGTTCAGGGATCTGAGTAGGGTGCAAAGGGACAGTAGGGTTCTCTCTCTAGGTTCTTGCTCTAAGCTCATCACCATAGTATCTGAGTACTTTGATTAAGATTCCAGATACATTTTCTTTCTTATTACATCTTTCCGGATGGGTTAGCCTGGGACTTCACATTGATGTTATCCACTCCTAGCAATGTTCCAGGTTCAGGCCAATTCTTCTGAAATATGTGTCCCATCGGACTGTGCACCCAGAGCCGTACCCTCTGGACATCTTCAGGCTGGGTTTGGGGACAGTGTTCTCATTTGGGAGATGGAATTCTGAGCGGAAGGAAAACTCTTTTAGTTAAACATTTCTCCTCTGCTGTGGCTTCCTCTGCCCCGACACCTTCTGGCTAAGAGTAATCTGTGATGGGTTGAACCACAGAAGTCCCTTAAGGTTATCCCCTGATGTATTGACCATGCCACTGATGCCTGCCTTCCTGCTCTCTGGGGCTCCCCACCACCTTGTCCTGCAGGGCCATATCCTCTGGTATCCCCCCTGACAAAACATAGAATTGGGGTTAGTGTATCCTTGTAGAGCAACACAGACACAACCAGTTCAGGAAACCCAGGAAACCAGTCTTCAAAAAGAACCAAAATCCCCAATAAATCCATATTACCCTGTATAAAAGTTTTATACAGAGAAAGCTTACAAAGTCAGCTCCTTTTATCAATGAAAGAGAGATATGCACCATGGTTGTTCCCACTGCAGGTAACCTGTGATGGGCTGGACTAGGCCCCAACGCACCCTACAAGAGGCTAGCGGCCTTGCTGCCCCCCATCCCAGCAGGAGGAATAGAGAAGAGGTCCTCCAGACACTACAGAGTGGCTGTCTCAGCCGCAACCAATCAGGACCCAGCAGAGGGGTATAAAAGAAGCTGCAGGGCTGGGGCCTGACAGGTCCCTTCAGGAGCTTGACCCAGCCAGGTCTATACCCTGGGGGCTCAGCACTATGGCTAGCTGAGCTGACCCTAGGTGAGCTGAGCCTAGATCTGGGTAAAACCCAGACCTGCTGGCAAAAGACCAGCCACAAGCAGAGACTTACTAGCTCCGTGGACAGGGCTAGTCAGGCCTGGTTCCAGGACTTTGAGGGCAACCAGGCAAGGATCCTGCACAGCACCACTTGGCCGCGATAGGGCGCTCACCAGTGGGTGGACCTGTTACATAACAATTATTTACAGTAGGCTTGATAATAAACAAAAATGTTTAAGTGATTGCAAGTGAGATCAAAGTAAGGGTATGTCTACACTACAGTACTAATTCGAACTAACTTAGTTCGAATTAGTTAATTCGAACTAAGCTAATTCGAATTAGCGCATCTAGACTTAAACTAATTCGAATTAGCGTTTTGCTAATTCGAACTAGCATGTCCACATTGAGTGGATCCTGAACCGAAGTTAAGGCTGGCTGGAACCAGTGCCGGCAGGGCATCAGCTTAGGACTTAGTGTGGAGCTGCTGCCTCAGGCTAGCCGAGGGCTGTGCTTAAAGGGACCCGAGCCCCACCCCGGACAGACAGTTCTCAGGGTTCCCCGCTTGCTTGTCTGCCTCGATGAGGGACAGCAAAGCAGTCCTGTCTTGGAGTGCCCTGAGTGCCCACCCTCGGCACATCACAGCACTTGGCCATCAGCCTGGCTGCACTTGCCACAGGCTGCCCTCCGGGGGTGTCAATCGGGGGGCTGTCAGGATCCAGGAGGCCCTGAAGGAGAGCTTCCACCCCGAGGAGCCCGCAGAGCCACCCCAGTCTCCCCATCGGGGGCTCGTGCCCCATTCCTCCCTCACCTCCTTCCACTTACCCTTCCGTAGCCCCCCTTCCTGATGTAAAAAATAAAGGACACGTGTGTTCAAAAATAGAAACTCTCTTTATTTAACAAAACTGAGGGTGGAGGGGGGGGGATTAACCTCTGGGGAGACTGGGAAAAGGAGGTGGGAGAGGGGAAGAGAGAGGGTGGGAGAGGGGAGGTAGAAACCTGGGAGGAGGGAGCTGGAAGGGGGAAGCCAGGGGAAGAAGGAGGAGGGGAAGTCTAAAACTATGGTACGCCATATCTTCAGTATTGTGTAGAGATGGGGTCTCCTCACCTCAAAAAAGATATTTTGGCCTTGGAAAGGGTTCAGAAAAGGGCAACTACAATGATGAGGGGTTTGGAACTGGTCCCATATGAAGAGAGGTTAAAGAGACTGGGACTTTTCAGCTTAGAAAAGAGGAGACTGAGGGGGGATATGATAGAGGTCTATAAAAGCATGAGTGGTGTGGAGAGGGTGCATAAAGAAAAGTTCTTCATTAGTTCCCATAATAGAAGGACTAGAGGACACCAAATGAAATGAATGGGTAGCAGGCTTCAAACTAATAAAATAAAGTTCTTCTCCACAAAGCAAATAGTCAACCTCTGGAACTCCTTGCCACAGGAGGCTGTGAAGGTGAGAACTAGAACAGAGTTTAAAGAGAAGTTAGATAAAGTCATGGAGGTTGGGTCCATGGAGTGCTATTAGCCAGGGGGTAGGAATGGTGTCCCTGGCCTCTGTTTGTGGAAGGCTGGAGATGGATGGCACGAGACAAATGGCTTAGCCATTGTCTTTGGTCCATCCCCTCCGGGGTACCTGGTGTTGGCCGCTGTTGGCAGACAGGCTACTGGGCGAGATGGACCTTTGGGCTGACCCAGTACGGCTGTTCTTATGTTCTAAGCTCAGGGTCGGGGGTCTCACTGGACCAACTTGATTTTCATGCAACCCTGCTCCTGGGTTCGCATGCGGCCTTTGGTGGCCAGGCTGGCAGCTATCCTGCCCTAGACGGCCACTTTCCTGTGCCTAGTGTGGAGATTGTGGACGTTGGAGGCCTCCCCCCAAACCTGGATGAGGTCCACGATCTCCGCACTAGACCAGGCGGGCGTCCGCCTCTTGCAGCCCCGGGCAGGCTCCTGGGAGCCGCCAGCCTGGTCCTGGGAAGAGGCGGAGGGCTGGGTGGCAGCGGGTGGCTGGCTCGTGCTGTGCCAGGTGCAGGGTCTGCTGGCTGGGTGCTGGCAGGCTTGCACCTGGCACGGGCACCGTAGCCAGACCGTGGCCCTTTAAGGGCTCCGGGGCCAGGAGGGGGGCAGACGAGTTTCCCTGGCTTGGCCCAGAGTGGCCATCAGGGCAACCTGGGAAGGGCTAGCCTCCCGCTAGTTCGAATTAAGTGGCTACACAGCCCTTAATTCGAACTACTTAATTCGAACTAGGCGTTAGTCCTTGTAGAATGAGGTTTACCTAGTTCGAATTAAGCGCGCGTTTGCGTGTGTAGCGCCTATGAATGTTAATTCGAACTAACAGCTGTTAGTTCGAATTAACTTTGTAGTGTAGACATACCCTAAGTTACTAAATTAAAATGAAAAAATTGCTTAGCTAGTTCTAATCCACTAAGAAACCTGTTACATGCAAACTCTTACCTTAAACAGCTGTTCTTCTCTCAGGTAAAGAACTTCAAGTCAGAGCTGATCTTTACTCTGGCTTGGGTCTACAGCTTTTCAGAGTTCTTTAAGTATCCTCTTGGGCCAGGCAGTTTCAAAGGCCAACTGAAGACCAGAGGTGATGGCTTCTCATTGCTTAAATACACTTTTTCCCAGGGTGGGAACCCTTTGTTCGATATACCCCATCCTCATTGAAAAATATCAGATTCAAGATGGATTCCAATACGAGGTGGTATGGCCACATGTCCTTCTAGGACCAACTACAGTTGAGGCTTACAGGACAAAGAAGACAATTCACATGTCCTTGGTTTGAATATGAGTCATTAGGTACCTGAATGATCACTAATGGCCCTCTTTTGTACATTTAGAACTATAAACAGATTCACGCTTCGTATTTCTAACTTCACATACAAGAATGATAGATGCACAAAAATAGGATACACAGATACAGCAGATTACAACAGTAAATTGATATGTTAAATGAACTGTTTTGCATAAAGAATCTTCATTACAAATGAGTAGTCCTGTGGCACCTTAGAGACTAACACCAAAAGCAATCATTTTTTAAAGGTACAGACTAACATGGCTACTCAGCTGAGACTTCAAGTTATGCATATTCATAAGCCAATTTTCATAAATCATAAAGGGGCTGTAACATAATCATAGCCTTTTTAGTGACTAATGCTCAGCTGGTGCCCTGTGGAGTGAATGGGCAGAATGAGTCTGCAGTTACTGTAACTCTCCGTGTTCTCAATAAAGGCATATGACTGAGTTACACAGCTGTGCACATAAAAACTGAGGTCCATTTCTGGAAGGGCACTGAGAAAGGACTGTGGAGTGAGCAAGTAGGCACTTTACATTTGGCACCCGACGCCAAGATTAACTATGTGTTTTAAGTCACGTCTTTACTCAACATGCCAAAAGAGAGGCAGTATGGCCTAGTGGAGGATTGGCACTGGGTATATTCCCTCTGTGCTCTGCTTATGTTTGTAATCTCAGCTGTGCCCATGTGCAACTGTCTGGCTCAGGTAGGACATTGCCTCTGTGGATAGGTTTCCCCAGTTTAGCACTTAAATGTATAACTGTACCTATCAGAATGTAGGGGAAGAAACTGTGTGGGACTGTAGGGGCTGATTCTCCACAGTTCCCCAGCCCAACACTAGATGCTGTTGCAGGCTGCCTGTTTCCTAGGCACAAACGTCGAGGACGTACCTTCAAGCTGTGCCAGTGGCCAGCTGGGTGTTCACACGGCGGCTAATCTCCACACTTTGCATGGGCAGACACCCTAAGGGATCCTGCAGAGTAGAGGTACAAATGTGCAGGTGCCTAGGCTAGCAGGCCGGTATGCAGGAATTTCTGGGTGTGTGCGTGTGCATGTGCTTTTTTTTATAAATGTGGAATGCAATTTTTAAAAATATATTTTAAAATATATACTTCCTACTGCTGTTTTCCCCCATAGCGATATTTAAATCTGTTTGGAATAAAAACCAGCACAATTGGAATATAAGGGACCATTTCTTGTCAAGGGTTTTATTTTTAAATAATTTTCATTTAAATTTAAAATGGTCCCTTATTTTCCAGTTAAATTCCAGTTGTGCCTAAAAACCAATTAAAAAAATAAATACTAATTAAAACTACAATAATATGGATATAAGGAATCATCCTAGTTGCAGTGAAATTGCCTGTACACAGCCATTTCAAAATAAACTATCAGCGCTGGAAAGCTAAGGCATAAGTTTAATCAGTTTGTCTACTGTTGCTTTATATTGGCGTCCTAACTGGTAGCCATCTTTGCAATGAAAAGAACAACAATCTGCTACCAAGCAGCACTAATTGCCTGTGGGACACCTCGTAGGGCCCAATTATATCCTGTATCTTGGGTATCCAAGACATCAATCACAGTTGACTGGTCGATTGCAAGCAGATACAGGGAAGAAACACAAGGAGGAACGAGCAACAAAGGAGGACCCCTGATTCGGGTGGAGAAGGCAGGTGATCAACAGGCTATCTAAGGGGTTTGTACACAAATGCAAGAAGCCTGGGAAACAAACAGGAAGAATTAGAAGCCCTGGGCCAGTCAGAGAACTATGATTTGATTGGAATAACAGAGACTTGGTGGGATGACTCGCATGACTGGAGCACAGTCATAGAAGGGTATAAACTGTTCAGGAAGAACAGGCGGGGGAGAAAAGGAGGAGGAGTTGCATTGTATGTAAGAGAGCAGTATGATTGCTCAAAGCTCCCGTATTTAGAGGGAGAAAAGACTGTTGAGAGTCTATAGGTTAAGTTTAGAAGTGGAAGCAACAGGGGTGATGTTGTGGTTGGTGTCTGCTATAGACCGCCGGATCAGGTGGATGAGGTAGACGAGGCTTTCTTTGGACAACTGAGAGAAGCTTCCAGATCGCAGGCCCTGGTTCTTATCGGGGACTTTAATCACCCTGACATCTGTTGGGAGACCAATACGGCAGTACACAGACAATCCAGGAAGTTTTTGGAGAATGTTGGGGTAACTTCTTGATACAAGAGCTGAAGAAACCGACCAGGGGCCATGCGCAGCTTAACCCGCTGCTCACAAATGGAGGAGCTAGTAGGGGAAGTAGAGGTGGGTGACAACTTGGGAAGCAGTGGCCATGAGATGGTAGATTTCAGGATCCTGACCAAAGGAAGAAAGGAGAGTAGCAAAATACACACCCTGGACTTCAGAAAAGTAGACTTTGACTCCCTCAGAGAACTGACAGGCAGGATTCCCTGGGATGCTAACATGAAGGGGAAAGGAGTGCAGGAGAGCTGGCAGTATTTTAAAGGAGCCTTATTAAAGGCACAGGAAGAAACCATCTCTATGCGCAGCAAGAAAAGCAAATATGGTAGGCGACCAGATTGGCTTACCAGGGAAATCCTTGGTGAGCTTAAACACAAAAAGGAAGCTTACAAGAAGTGGAAACTTGGACAGATGACTAGGGAGGAGTATAAATATATTGCTCGAGAATGCAGGGGAGTTATCAGGAAGGCGAAAGCGCAATTGGAATTGCAGCTAGCAAGGGATGTGAAGGGTAACAAAAAAAGTTTCTACAGGCATGTTAGCAATAAGAGGGTGATCAGAAAGGGTGTGGGGCCCTTACTGGATGAGGGAGGTAACTTGGTGGGAAAAGCTGAAGTACTCAATGCTTTCTTTGCCTCTGTCTTCACGGACGAGGTCAGCTCCCAGACAAATGCACTAGGCAATGCAGTATGGGAAGGAGGTGGACAGCCCTGGGTGGGGGAAAGAACAAATTAGGAACTATTTAGAAAAGTTAAACATACACAAATCCATCGGCCCGGATTTAATGCATCTGAGGGTACTGAGGGAGTTGGCAAATGTCATTGCGGAGCTTTTGGCCATTATCTTTGAAAACTCATGGAGACTGGGAGTGATTCCGGATGACTGGAAAAAGGCAAATGTAGTGCCCATCTTTAAAAAAGGGAAGAAGGACAATCCAGGGAACTACAAACCAGTCGGCCTTACCTCAATCCCCAGAAAAATCATGGAGGGGATCCTCAAGGAATCCATTTTGAAGCACTTGGAAGAGGGGAAAGTGTTCAGGAATAGTCAGCACGGATTCATGAAGGGCAAGTCATACCTGACCAATCTGATTAGCATCTATGATAAGGTAACTGGCTCTGTGGACATGGGAAAGTCAGTGGATGTGATATACCTTGACTTTAGCAAAGCTTTTGATACAGTCTCCCACAATATTCTTGCCAGCAAGTTAAGGGAATATGGATTGGATACATGGACTGTAAGATGGATAGAAAGCTGGCTAGACTGTCGGACCCAGCGGGTAGCGATCAACGGCTCAATGTCAGGCTGACAGTCGGTTTCTAGCGGAGAGCCCCATGGATCTGTTCTAGGATCGGTTTTGTTCAACATCTTTATTAATGACTTTGATGAGGGGATGGATTGCACCCTCAGCAAGTTCGCAGATGACACTAAGCTAGGGGAAGAGTAGATACGCTGGAGAGCAGGGATAGGGTCCAGAGTAACCTGGACAGATTAGAGAATTAGACCAAAAGAAATCTGATGGGGTTCAACAAGGACAAGTGCAGAGTCCTGCACTTGGGATGGAAGAATCCAAAGCACTGTTACAGGCTGGGGACCGACTGGCTAAATAGCAGTTCTGCAGAAAAGGACCTGGGGGTTACAGTGGATGAGAAGCTGGATATGAGTCTACAGTGTGCCCTTGTAGCCAAGAGGGCTAATGGCATATTAGGGTGCATTAGGAGGAGCATTGCCAATAGATCTAGAGAAGTGATTATTCCCCTTTATTCGGCTTTGGTGAGGCCACATCTGGAGTATTGTGTCCAGTTCTGGGCCCCCCCCACTATAGAAAGGATGTGGATGCATTGGAGAGGGTCCAGCGGAGGGTGACCAAAATGATTAGGGGGCTGGAGCACGTGACCTACGAGGAGAGGCTGAGGGATTTGGGTTTGTTTAGTCTGCAGAAGAGAAGAGTGAGGGGGGATTTGAGAGCAGCCTTCAGCTTCCTGAAGGGAGGTTCCAAAGAGGACGGAGAGAGGCTGTTCACTGTAGTGAGAGATGGCAGAACAAGGAGCAATGGTCTCAAGTTGCAGCGGGGGAGGTCTAGGCTGGAGATTAGGAAAAACGATTTCCCGAGGAGGGTGGGGAAGCGCTGGGCTGGGTTCCCTAAGGAGGGGGTGGAATCTCCATCCCTCGAGGTTTTTAAGTCTCAGCTTGACAAAGCCCTGGCTGAGTTGATTTAGTTGGGATTGGTCCTGCCTTGGGCAGGTCTTGATGACCTCCTGAGGTCACTTCCAGCTCTATTATTCTAACTGGTGGGTCACACAGCAGACTGGCAGCCCACTTCCCCAGCTGCCCAGGGCAGAATCAGCCCCTTTTTGGCTGGGGTGTGGCAGCCCAGGTCAAACCATGGGAGAGGCTGGTTGGTGCTCTCTGGCCCAGTCCCACCTCTGGCCTTGCTCCTGGGTGGAAGAGACTCAGCCCCAGCCAGCTGGATCAGGGAAAGCAGGAGTGCACTACCCCAGCCTAGCTGGAGCACTGGGTAGGTTGGCTGGGGCAATGCATTTGTAACCACTACAGGGCAGATTTGAATCTGGGACCTCTGGAGGTTTAGTACAGGAAGCTCTACAGCTTGAGCTATAAAGCCAACTGCCTCTCAGCTGAGGCTGAAGAGCTTCCTTGTTCTTCTCTCTCGCTGTAAATGGTTTAAGTGCCACTCCATGGGACAGTGACCCGCACTAGGTGTGTGGGTTACACATTCACACCCTTCGCACCCCCCCTGCATATGGGCCTGGCTAGCGCCTTTGGGGAGTTAGTCCGTGCCTGTGTCTTACACCAGGGAACACAAAGAGCCTGGCTTTGTAAAACCCATCTCGTTTTCACCATTCTTTTCTTCGGGGCAAAGCGTCCCCTCCCCTGTAACACGTGGCTAACAGAGCTGTGTGTTTGTCTCTGCTGCTTTGCCCACCATTCTGCATGTAGCTGGGTGCCTGAGTCACCTTTCTGTCAGGCCATGACACAGCGTGTGTTCTCTGCCATGTGGCATGCCCGGGGGCTGGCTTGGTCTCTTTGGCCAAGTCTAGACTACATGGCTCCGTTGACGGAGCCATGTAAAATAGTTTATTTGGCATAGTCAAAGAAGCGGGGATTTAAATAATCCCTGCTTCATTAAAATAAAAATGGCCACCGTGTTGTGCCAACGATCAGCTGATCTGGCACAGCGCGGCAGTCTAGACACGGCGCGGTCGACAAGGGAAACCTTTGTTGACCGCTCCGGTATGCCTTGTGAAACGAGATTTACCAGAGCGGTCGACAAAGGCTTCCCTTGTCGACTGCGCCATGTCTAGACGGCCGCGCTGTACCGGATCAGCTGATCATCGGCACAGCACGGCGGCCATTTTTATTTTAATGAAGCGGGGGTTATTTAAATCCCCGCTTCTTTGACTATGCCGAATAAACTATTTTACATGGCTCCGTCGACGGAGCCATGTAGTCTAGACGTAGCCTTTGTTTTCGAAATGCAAATCTCTGTTCAGTAAAAGTAAATATTAAAAATTACCCCTGGGAGAATATTGCTATGAACCTCTGTCTGTGCTCTCATGAGTCTCTGTGTCCCTGGCCTGTGCTCTCCCTTTTCCTTCCCTTACAAGACAGGAGCTTCTCTTCTCTACTGGGCCTAACTGCAAAGTACCACGAGACACCCTTTCTGCTAGTTCCTCAGTTAGTGGCCAAGAATACAGGAGAGTCCTGATCTTGTACATGTTCATGGGCTTGATTTCAAGGGGATGGGCCATGGGCCAAAGCCAAGCCCAGGTGTAAGCGTTCCTAGGAGTGGGCCCAAATGTAGTCCCTGCAGTACAATTTCTAGTGGGAAATTTGATCAGCACTGATATGATTCCTCACCCCTTTTGGTGTCCAGCACATTCCATTCCAAGAGCCCAGTCAGGGCACTCACCTGATGCAAGAAAGCCCAGCGTGCACAGCAAAATGCCAGTGGAGATGGGAAGGCGGCCGTGTTAGGAGAGCAAGCGACTCCAAAATCCAGAGAGACCTTGACGTAAGTGTAGCTAGAAGCCACAGAACCTTGTCCTTCTGCCACTGCTCTGCGCCCACAGCCACAGGAATTCTAGTGGTCGTTAGTGGTCTGAGTGCCCCAACATGTGCAGAGCACTTGGAGGCCAGCAGCCATTGTGAGTCCCTCGGAGAGCCCAGGGAAGCCTGCTTGCAGGACTCAGCCTTCCCACCAGCCACAAAGTCAGCCAGGCAAAGACAGGGATGGTGGGAGACCCAGACTTCCCCCAGTAGCAGCTGCTTCACAAAGAGCCTCAGCCAGAGCAGGTGGTGGGACACACTTCCAAAGCCACTGCATACAAATGTAACCCTTCTGCCAGGCGGAGCCACTAGTGGCCAGGGCCAGGTTCAATTCTAGGGGTTCCTCTTCACCCACCCAACAGAGAACTGGCTCGAGCCCCGACCCAGTGACCTGGAAAACGCCTAGTAGGCAAGAGGCGCAGATCCCAGATATATCACGTCAATCTACTAAAGAAGTGGAACCCTCGGGAAGTGTTGTTGATAGACCCCCTCCCACAGTCTGTGGACCTGGGACGCCGGGCAGGGGACATGGCGGGGGGGGGGAGGGGGGTGAGCATGGCGGAAATGGGGGAAGGCCTTTCGGAGACTCAGATAGAGGAAGCCTGACAGGTCCTTAGAGACTATGGCTCGGTGTTGAATACATTCCCGGGATGAACAACAATCACGAGCCACCACATCGCGACTACTTCTGGTTGCAAGGTACGTGACCCGGTGCGGCCCTTGCCACGAAAAACGTGGGAAACGGTGCGGGAAGAAGTGCAAAACATGCTTCGGCTGGGGGTAATCGAGGAATCTCATAGTGACTGGCACAGTTCGATAGGGTTAGTCCCGAAACCTCATAGTCCACTAACCCTACCCTCCGGATGATCTCAAAAGGACCCTGCCGTTTTGCCAGTAGCTTTGATTCTTTTGTGGGTAACAAAAGAAGTACCCTATCCCCAGGCTTGAATTCCCTTAGCTTGGCCTCATGATTGTAATAAAAGGCCTGCTTATCTTGGGCCTGCAATAAGTTGGCCTTCGCAAAATCCCCCAGCCTTCACAATTTTTCCCTTAAGTGTTGGACATACGGTACCACTCCCTGCACCTGGGATTCTTGTTCCTCCCAAGCTTTCCTCAGCAAATCCAACACACCCCTCGGCTGCTGCTCATACAGGAGCTCAAATGGGGAGAACCCCGTCGAGGAGTAGGGCACCTCCCGCACTGCAAATAACAGCACTGGCAGCAGCTTATCCCAGTCTTGGGGATCTTCTTCTGTAAAGCGGCGTAGTGTGCTTTTAAGTGAGCGATTAAATCTCTCGACCAACCCATCAGTTTGTGGGTGGTACATAGAGGTCCTCAGGGTCTTGATACATAATAATTTACACAATTCTGCCATTAATTTGGAGGACACGTTCATCCCCTGATCGGTGAGTATCTCTTGCAGGACTCCCACGCTTGCGAAGATTTTTAGGGGCAGTGGTGTTTCGCAAGGGGACCGCTTCCGGGTATCGGGTGGCATAGTCCACGAGTACTAATATATACTGGTGGCCTGCCCGGGATCACTCCAGGGGGCCTACCAAATCTATGACCACCCTATCAAAGGGCACCCCAATCACTGGCAAAGGCACTAGGGGGACCTTAGACTCCCCCCCCACGGCTGGGTCAGCTGGCACTCCAGGCATGACCCACAGTAATCCTGCACTTCCCTATGCACCCCGGTCCAGAAGAACCTTTGGGTGACCCGTTGTAGGGTCTTCTCCCTCCCAAGGTGCCCCGCCCAGGAGTTGGCATGTGCCAGCTCCAGCACTTGCTTCTGGAAGTGCGTGGGTACTAATAACTGCCTCAACTCGCCACCCCCACCCCTGTCCTCCGTCACGTGGTAAAGCTGGTCTCCCCGTACCTCAAAGTAGGGTCCCTGTCTCCTCCGTTCATCTTGATTCTGGTTCATGCGATCTTTGCCAGCCTGCTCCCAGGCCCAGCTTAGGGAGGGGTCTTCCCTCTGCTCCCGCAGAAAGTCTGCTCCTACCCATCCCTGGGCCAGTTCCTCGCCATCCTGGGAGGTCTCCTTGTCTCAAGCTCTCATGAGACATCTTCGAGAGCCGGCCACTTTTCCAGGGTCGACCTCCTGGCCGACCAGTGCACTCCTTTTCTCCCCGCCCCAGGAGCCCACAGGGGCTCGCTGGTGCCATATCGCTAATGAGTGTCGAAAACTGGGCCAATCCCGCCCCAGCAATACAGGGTACTCCAGCTTCTGCACTAACGCTACCTGGCAAATTACCTCCTCCCAGTTGTCAGCAATTGGCACCCAAACCGTGGGGTATGGCCATAGGTCCCCATGGACACACTTCATCCAAATAGGGGTCCCTACCCCCTCCACCTGAGGAACTAGGGCAGCCCTTACCATCATTTGCCCGCACCCTGAGTCTACCAAGGCTCATACCGCTGTCTCTTCTACCTTCACTCTTATGAGCAGCTTCTCAGCACCCCAAAGTCGGGCTCTATGGGCCACGTCCACTATCTGCCCATATAGGGACTGTCCCGTTGGAAGTGCCCCTCCTGCCTGCACTCATAACAGCTACCCCGGGTAGTTCCTGCCCCCACTGTTACTCGTCCCATCTTTTCTTGTCTATTTCCTCTCACCCCCTTGCTAGTGTTGTCTACTGGCCCTTCTCCCCCCACCGGCTTCTTGTCTTGTGTGTCAGTCGAAACCCAGCCCATACCTTGGCCTTGGCCACTTTGCAGGGTTCGAGCCTGTCCCAAAATCGGCCGGTCCTAGTCTCCTCCCCCGGTCCTTTGGCCACTAAATAATCTTCCATCAGAGTAGCGGCCTCGGCTAGGGCCTTGGGCCGCCGCCGGTGCACCCACTTCTGCGCCTCCCCTGGCAAAGTCTGCAGGAACTGTTCCTATACTATCACATCAGCTAGCTGGGCACTGGACCGGCGTTCGGGCTCTAACCACCTCCAACACGTCTCCTTAAGCCGCTGGGCCACCGCCCAGGGCCGAGCGCCCATCGGGTAATGCTCTTGACGGAACTTCTGTCTATGTGTCTCGGGCGTGACCCCAACTAGATCTAGGATGGCTTCTTTTACCTTGTGGTAATTCAGTGCATCCCTTGGGGCTAGGCTGCGATAGGCCAGCTGTGCCACTTCCAACAAATAAGGGGCGAGAAGGGTGTCCCAGTGCTTGTCAGGCCACCTCGCTGCCGTGGCTACCATTTCAAACGTTGTCAGATAGGCCTCTGGATTGTCCTGGGGGCCCCTTTTGGACAGGCATATCGGTAACTGAGACACCCTGGCAGGCCCTTCCTCCAGCCCCCTGATGGGCCCTCCAGTAGCCCGCCCTAGTGCCACCCCCTGCTGGAGCCATCGCTCCTGCTGGGCTTGTTGTTGGTCAGCCAGTTCTCTTAAAAGCTGCCGTTGCTGCTCTTGTTGCTGAGGGGCCAGCCATTCAAATACCTTATTCGGGTCCATCTTTCCACTATCTCGCATATATATATATATATTTTTTAAAGCCCCTACACCCAAGAGGTGTGTCTAAACTACACCCCTCTGCCAACAGAGGCATGTAGATTAGGCACATCGCTATTGCAAATGAAGCGGGGATTTAAATATCCTGCGCTTCATTTGAATAGAAATGGCCGCCGCTTGTTGCCCACGCGGCACTTTGCTGGCAAAAAGCGGCAGTCTAGACGGGGATCGGTCGACAAGGAAAGCCTTTTCCGACCGATCCTGTAAACCTCGTTGCACGAGGGGTTGGGGCAGTGCTGCGTCTAGCATTAACAATGGGCCTTCCGTGACCTGTTGCAGGTTCGCCTTGATAGAGCTGGCCTCGGAACGCCAGCGTCAGGACATTCTAACTCCTGCCGAGCGTGCGAGACAGACACAGACGTGCCCAAGAAAGCCTAGAGAGGAGTTTGTGTGAGACGTCCTGAGCCACACTGACGCAGAACAGAAAGCATTGGAGAAGCGGAGGCCCAGCGACAGGAGGGAGTGGAAGGAGCACACCCAGCGGCTCCGAACTATTATGGAGCAGCAGACGAACATGCTGGAGGCACTGCTAGGCTGCAGACACACCAGCTGCATGAGTGGCTCCCTCACCCTCTGCAGCTGGTGTGTCAAAACTTTTTCCAATTAGACACTCACAGCCCCGCCAATGCAATTGGAGCCGCACTCTGTCTGTGGGCACCACCCACCACACTCCACCCCTGCCCACCCAGCCCCCATCCATGCAGACTCCCTAGGGTGCCGATGCTCTTAACTGCAATCTGCAAGCAGCTTAGCTCTGATGAGCTGCAACCCCCTTGCACAGCTCATGAGATGGCGAGGCTGCATATGAACCGTGGACATATACAAGCCTCCTGCCTCCCCCTTCTTTCCTCCCTCCCACAGTGCAGATGGTGGGGGGGCAGGGGGGGGGGAGAGCACCATGGAGAGCTCCATGTGGAAAGCTCATTGGAGACCAATGAACTATGCTGGGATTCCGAGACAGAGTCTTAGGGCCTAAGGCAGTGGTTGTCAAACTTTTGGCCCATGGACCATCTGGCTCAACGTAAACCTTTCTACAGACCACCAGTTGCTAATGGAAACTCACTGTTAATTACATCATTATGCCCAAGCCATTTTGCTAGTGCTACAACTAGGGAGACTGGTTTAATCTGAATTATTAAACAGATTAGGGGCTTTAACTCTCTCATGTTAGTTTATCAAACTTCATTTTAAATAAAATAAAATATTAATTTATGTCCAACACAAAAGGTTTCAGTGTTTTCTTTATTTATGGCAGGGGCGGGTAACCTTTTTTGCATCCAGGGTCACTGACCCACAGAAACATCAGTTGGGGACCACACAAGTGAGAAGCAAAAAACTCCTCCAACCCTCCCCCCCCACTCTCACCGATGTGGCCCCCAGGTGAGACACCTCACTCTGCTGCGCTCCAGCCCCACAGGGTGAGGGGAAGGGGAGGGGCAGGGAGGACTGAGATTCAGGGCTTCCCATAGGCCAGATTTACTTTTCTGGGGTTCTGGAGTTAGTGGATTTTATGGACCCCCTTAGGCTCTGGGGTGCAGACAAAATGAGGGGTTCCGTGTGTGTGACAGGGCTGTCAGTGAGTGGGATAGGGATGGGGTGCAGGATCTGGGAGGTATGTGGGGTGCAGAAAGGGGTGAGGGTACAAGGTCTGGGTGGGAGGTAGGGGGCAGAAGCAGGCTAGGAGTAGGGTGTGTGGCCAGGGGGAGTGAGCAGGAGCAAGGAAGGATGCAAGGAGCACCCGTGGATGAACGAGTATGGGGGGGAGGAGGGTAGATGTTTGGCCAGAGGGGAGGGTGCAGGGGCTAGGGAGGGTGCAAGAGCAGGCTGGGGGTAGGGTGTCTGGCCAGGGACAGGGAGATGGGAGCAGAGTGGCTTGGGGGGGTCTTAGGAAAATGGAGGGGCAGGGAGGCTGGGCATGGTGCAGCAAGGTGGGGGTGGGCAGGTAGGTGACCCCAGGGTATCCAGCCCTGCAGGGTATGGGGTTCTGTAGGCGTCCAGCCCATGGCACCCTTGGGAGCTGAGCCACTGCTCAACCCTCCCTCCAGACTGAGTCCCCATGGGTGCAAATCCCTGAAGGGCCCCAAGCCCCCAAATGCCTCCTGCGTGTGCAGGGTCCTGAGCCCCAGTGTCGCCTCCTTTCACTGCTGACACGCAAGGTGCAGCCCAGCCTGCTGCTGGGGAAGGGGGGGTGCTGGCCGCTTGTGCACCACGAGAGTCCGCCTCGACCGGCTGAGTCCTGTGCAGCCCAGCCTGCTGCCCGCCCTCCGGGACCAAGCGAGGGATGCGCCGCTCTTACCACGGCAGCGGCGCTTCTCCATGTGTAGCTCCGTGGCCCGCACAGGGTGTGTGTGTGTGAGTTTGCTGTCTTCACTTCCCTGCCTGCCGGCTGGAGCTGGTGCTGCAGCCTCATGGCTGTGTGCCAACCACCAGGCTGCAGTGGCAGTGTGGGCTTCCTGCTGCATGGGGGAGAAGAGGGTGATGAGCTCCCACCATGGACCACCTGGGAAGCGGCCGTAAACCACAAGTGATCCGTGGACTGCACTTTAAGAACCACTGGCCTAAGGTAAAGGCGAGAATGCTGTCTCCAGGAGGCAAACGCCGGGAGGCACCAGTCTCTACCAGAGTGGGAACAGACTGAGGGAATGGACTCGGAGACACGAGTCAAGATGGCACTAAGACGGGCCCATGTTAAAGGTGTGTGATTCAGGGTGTGTGATTCAGCCGGAGGGCTGAGTTGCTGAAGAGGCTTCAAACCAGAGAGAGTGCACACACACACTCAGTCAGAAAGGGGGCACTCACGAGAGGTGAGCACTGCCCCATTAAACGCTGCCTCCAGGCACTGTGCCTTAGTGGTCCAGCCGTGAGCAAAGCTTTCACCCTTCCCTTCCCAAATAATATGGAGAGTGCAGCGCACAGCGATAACCATAGGGATGTTATCGTTGGCCAAATCCAGATTCCCATACAGACATCACCAGTGGGCCTACAGTTGGCCAAAAGCACGTTCCACAGTCATTTTTCACCTGCTCAGCCTGTTATTGAACTGCTCCTTGATGCTGTCAAGGCTCCTCATGCATGGCTTCATGAGCCACGGCATTACAGGGTAGGCAGGGTCCCCAAGAATCACAATGGGCATCTCCACTTCCCCCACTGTGATCTGGTTTGGGAAGAAAGGCCCAGCTTGCAGCTTCCTGAACAGGCCAGTGTTCTAAAAGATGCGTGTGTCATGCACCTTTCCGGAGCAGCCTGGGTTAATGTCCGTGAAATGCTGATGGTGAGCCCCAAGTGCCTGCAGAACCATGAAGAAATACCCCTTGAGGTTAATGTACAAGATGGTCTCGTGCCAAAATTGGAAGGTACATGCCATTTATTGCTACACCACAGTTTGGGAAAGTCAAACCACAATTTCATGCATGTTGCCCAGAGTCACGGTTTTTCGGAGCGATTGATGGCCCTGCACACTTCCATCAGCACAAGTCTAATGGTCGACCTTCCCACTCCAAAATGATTGGCGACCAAGCGAAAGCTGTCTGGAGTAGCCAGCTTCCACAGTGTGATCACTTTCCAGATCGTTTTTAAGTCCCGGCTTGACAAAGCCCTGGCTGGGAAGATTGAGTTGGAACTGGTCCTGCTCTGGGCAGGGGGTTGGATGCGGTGACTTCTGAGGTCTCTTCCAACCCTAGGATTCTCCACTGGCAGGGCAGCCTTTATTTGCATGTCCTTGTGCTGCTGGGTGGGGGTGAGCTCAGCCATGGTCCCATGAATGTGGCTTTCCTCATCTGAAAGTTGTGCAGCTGCTGGTCACACTAATGTGGTCACACTAATGCGCTTCCAGCTGACGGTGTGGACACCCGATAGCATTTTCACTGCTGTGCTCTCTGAGCAGTGCGGTAACTGCTAGGGCTTGATGTCTGCCAGTGTAGACATGACCTCCGCTTGCTCCATTCCCTCAATAGTAGTTTACCCTCGGGGTGGATGGAATAATTGCAACGGGGGGTTGCCCTTCTCTTTTTGCAAGTAGTGTGTCACTAATGTCAGCGTCTTGCAGTTGGGCTTTTTGCTAGTCAGCAGAATTGAGCCTGGGCAATGGAGATTGGCCCACTGAGGCAGATGGCACACTCTCAGAGGGCAGGACCAATGGCTCTGCAACACAACCATGAAGACTCTTGTGGGCCTCTAACTTCCATTGCAAATAGTGTTTATACCATCCATAGGAATCACAGTGATTTCCAATGGCAGCAGACGATGGGACATGTCTGCATCTCCCTGATTGGTAGTGAATGCGGAACTCGTAGCTAGCCAAGGCGGCCATCCATCTCTGCCCTGTAGCATCCAGTATAGCACTTGTCAACATGTAAGTCAGTGGATTGTTGTCTGTCCACACCATACAAGCAGCACTCCTAAATGCTCCAAACTGGCATCTGTATGTAGGGTAAATGGCTTGCTTGGGTCAGAATTGACTAAGACAGGAGCATGAGTTAGGCAGTTAATGATTTCTCAAAAATCCCTCTCACAGCTCTTGTCCCATGGTGGTCTAAAGGACTCTGGAACTGTAGTGCTTCTGCTTGGGAGACCTTGCCTTACCTTTGAACTTATACTTGTGCTTGCTGGATGGGTATCCCCTAGTAAGATCATTTAGAGGCTTCAAAATGGCAGCATAATTCTTCACAAACCTACAACAGTAACCACTAAATCCAAGGAAGGTCTTAAGCTCCCTGTAATTGCTGGGGCATAGCCATGCAGTGAGTGCTTCTATTTTACCTGGATCAGTATTCAGACCTCACTCATGCTGATGTTCTGCAGAACTGGCTCTTATCAATGGAAAGTATTACTCCATAGGCCTCTGTCATGATCATGAGGGTTAGCCAGCAGCCTGGGGACTAAGGGGTTAACTATGTCCCTTACTTACCCAGGTAGATTCAGCCAATAGGAATGCAGGTAGGAATTTCAAACTGGGACAAAGGAATTTTTTGGTTTTTCCCTCCTTTGTTCGGGTAGTTTTTCTCTCCAGCTATGGAAGGGGGCAGGATGTCTCCCTCAAAGAAAATACTCTTCACAGTCTGTAAGTAGGATAAAGTTTAGATAAATCCATTAGGTTTTATTGTTTTATGGTTTGGGAAATAGGATCTAGTGTCTGTGCATTAAAAATGGGTTTTGCTTTCCTTTGTAACTAAGCTCCTGGCCCATGGTAAATTTCTCCTCCATGAGTATATCATTTTGTTACCGTTCCATCTAGTCATTATGCTTGCAACAGGAATATTGTGGTGCTAATAAAAGTTCTTTCTCTTTTCTTTTTATTAACCTGGTATTGGTTAATTTTTGTGTCCTGGTTTGTACTTTAGGGGTGAGATTTCCCAAGTAGTCTCTCCCTGCTTGCTTTATTAATATTTGGGTGGCAGTAGCGGAGATTTTTATCCCCAAAATCTAGGTTGTTAAGATTTTGGGGGGAAATTTTATACCAAAGCCTGATAGATAAGGTTTTGGGGTACTTTTGCTGGCCCCCACTTCTGCATTTATCATGCCAGAGTGGGGAAGGAGCCATGACAGCCTCCAACATGTCAAGCCCTTAAGAAGACTTCCTTCATGTTCCTCCAAGGTTCTTGCAAATATAGTCAGGCCATCCATCCCCATACCCTCTGGCAGTTCCCCGGCCCTTCCCAACTGATCCTCAGCTTTCCATACACTAAGCAGGGATTTTCCTCATTACAGCAATTGGCAATACTGTGCCCAACTGTGCTTTCCCCCTTTGCCTGGGTGGGATGCTGGCTCTAAATGCGGACTTCTCCATTGTCACAGCCTGGAACTCCTTATTTCTGGACATCTTAGTGTGGTCAATCATAGAATCATAGAATACCAGGACTGGAAGTGACCTCGAGAGGTCATCGAGTCCAGTCCCCTGCCCTCATGGCAGGACCCAGTACTGTCTAGACCATCCCTGATAGACATTTATCTAACCTACTCTTAAATATCTCCAGGGATGGAGATTCCACAACCTCCCTGGGCAATTTATTCCAGTGTTTAACCACCCTGACAGGTAGGAACTTTTTCCTAATGTCCAACCTAAACCTCCCTTGCTGCAGTTTAAGCTTCTTGTTCTATCCTCAGAGGTCAAAATGAACAAGTTTTCTCCCTCCTTCTTATGACACCCTTTTAGATACCTGAAAACTGCTATCATGTCCCCCCTCAGTCTTCTCTTTTCCAAACTAAACAAACCCAGTTCTTTCAGCCTTCCTTCATAGCTCATGTTCTCTAGACCTTTCATCATTCTTGTTGCTCTTCTCTGGACCCTCTCCAATTTCTCCACATCTTTCTTGAAATGCGGTGCCCAGAACTGGACACAATACTCCAACTGAGGCCTAACCAGCGCAGAGTAGAGCAGAAGAATGACTTCTCATGTCTTGCTCATAACACACCTGTTAATGCAGCGCAGAATCATGTTTGCTTTTTTTGCAACAGCATCACACTGTTGACTCATATTTAGCTTGTGGTCACTATAACCCCTAGATCCCTTTCTGCCCTACTCCTTCCTAGACAGTCGCTTCCCATTCTGCATGTGTGAAACTGATTGTTCCTTCCTAAGTGGAGCACTTTGCATTTGTCTTTATTAAACTTCATCCTGTTTACCTCAGACCATTGCTCCAATTTGTCCAGATCATTTTGAATTATGACCCTATCCTCCAAAGCAGCTGCAACCCCTCCCAGCTTGGTATCATCTGCAAACTTAATAAGCGTACTTTCTATGCCAATATCTAAATTGTTGATGAAGATACTGAACAGAGCTGGTCCCAAAAACAGACCCTTGCGGAACCCCACTTGTTATAACTTTCCAGCAGGATTGTGAACCATTAATAATGACTCTCTGAGTACGGTTATCCAGCCAGTTATGCACCCACCTTATAGTAGCCCCATCTAAGTTGTATTTGCCTAGTTTATTGATAAGAATATCGTGTGAGACTGTATCAAATGCCTTACTAAAGTCTAGGTATACCACATCCATCGCTTCTCCCTTATCCACAAGACTCGTTATCCTATCAAAGAAAGCTATCAGATTGGTTTGTCATGAATTGTTCTTTACAAATCCATGCTGGCTGTTCCCTATCACCTTGCCACCTTCCAAGTGTTTGCAGATGATTTCCTTAATTACTTGCTCCATTATCTTCCCTGGCACAGAAGTTAAACTAACTGGTCTGTAGTTTCCTGGGTTGTTCTTATTTCCCTTTTTATAGATGGGTACTAGATTTTTCCTTTTCCAGTCTTCTGGAATCTCTCCCGTCTTCCATGATTTTCCAAAGATGATAACTAGAGGCTCAGATACCTCCTCTATCAGCTCCTTGAGTATTCTAGGATGCATTTCGTCAGGCCCTGGTGACTTGCAGGCATCTAAGTTTTCTAAGTGATTTTTATCTTGTTTTTTTATTTTATCTTCTAAATCTACTCCCTTCCCACTAGCATTCACTATGTTAGGTATTCCTTCATCAGACTTCTCTGTGAAGACTGAAACAAAGAAGTCATTAAGCATCTCTGCCATTTCCAAGTTTCCTGTTACTGTTTCTCCCTCCTCACTGAGCAGTGGGCCTACCCTGTCCTTGGTCTTCCTCTTGCTTCTGATGTATTTATAGAATGTCTTCTTGTTTCCCTTTATTCCTGTAGCTATTTTGTGCCTTTGCCTTTCTAATCTTGCCCCTGCATTCCTGTGTTGTTTGCCTGTATTCATCCTTTGTAATTTGTCCTAGTTTCCATTTTTTATAGGACTCCTTTTTTATTTTTAGATCATGCAAGATCTCGTGGTTAAGCCAAGGCGGTCTTTTGCCATATTTTCTATCTTTCCTACGCAGCGGAATAGCTTGCTTTTGGGCCCTTAACAATGTCCCTTTGAAAAACTGCCAACTCTCCTCAGTTGTTTTTCCCCTCAGTCTTGATTCCCATGGGACCTTACTTATCAGCTCTCTGAGCTTACCAAAATCCGCCTTCCTGAAATCCATTGTCTCTGTTTTGCTGTTCTCCCTTCTACCCTTCCTTAGAATTGTGAACTCTATGATTTCACGATCACTTTCACCCACGCTGCCTTCCTCTTTCAAATTCTCAGCCAGTTCCTCCCTATTTGTTAGGATCAAATCTAGAACAGCTTCCACCCTGGTAGCTTTTTCAACCTTCTGAAATAAAAAGTTGTCACCAATGCAGTCCAAGAACTTATTGGATAGTCTGTGCCCCGCTGTGTTATTTTCCCAACATATATCTGGATAGTTGAAGTCCCGCATCACCACCAAATCTTGGGCTTTGGATGATTTTGTTAGTTGTTTAGAAAAAGCCTCATCCACCTCTTCCATCTGGGTAGGTGGCTTGTAGTAGACTCCTAGCATGACATCACCCTTGTTTTTTACCCCTTTTAGTTCTCAACACTTCTGTCTCCTACGTCCATCTCCACCTCAGTCCAAGTGTGTTCATTTTTAATATATAAGGCAACACCTCCTCCCTTTTTACCCTGTCTATCCTTCCTGAGCAAGCTGTACCCTTCCATCCAAACATTCCAATCATGGGTATTATCCCACCAAGTCTCTGTGATGCCAACAATGTCATAGCTGTATTTATTTATTAGCCCTTCCAGTTCTTCCTGCTTATTACCCATACTTCTCGCATTTGTATATAGGCATCTAAGATACTGATTTGATCTTGCCTCCTAGTTTTGCCCTGACCCTCCTCTCTCTCTGCCTTTATAGCCCACGCTCCCTCCCATTTCCGACCCATCTCCCAGGTCTCCATGTTCTTCACTTACCCGTGGGCTTTGCAGTTACAGTTCAGCCATCTGTTCTGTTAGGACTTACATTTGCTGGGCAAGTTCCTCTCTGGTGCTCACCATCAGTACACTGGCTGTTTGCAGGGGTGCTGTGCTGGCTGGCTCAGATGTTTGGGTGACAACTCACTGGCAGCCTGCCTTTCTTCCTCCTCTCTGACCTCTTTTATCAGCTGAGGGTAGCTTGGGGGACATCCCCGTAAGTCTCTTAGCTGTTCTTCTCAGTCTCTTAGCCAGAGAAGTAGTAGAATTGGGTTCCGATTTTGAGTTCCTCTTACAATCTGAAAACAACAAACTGTCCTGTGGCACCTTAGAGACTAATATATTAGGTCATGATCTTCCGTGGGTAAAACCCACTTCAGCAGTTGAGCTGAAGTGGAAACTACAGAATCCAGTGTATAAAACAGCAAAGGCAGTGACCTGCCAATTGTACGACCCGTGTTAATGAAGCTAGTTGTCAGGCTGGATGTGTTCCATTCATACCTTTTGATATGGAAATATGAATATCAAAGGCAGGGGAAATTGCACTCCAAATCATCAGATGGAGTGACCCAGAGCCTCCAGTAACTCCAGAGCCTCCCTGGGAAACCAGCTGGGCAGGGCAAGAGCAGCCCCACAGGGCGGGAGGCCTAGGCATCTGAGGGACTGGCCTGACCTGCCCACGCTGGCCAGGGCCCTGCTGGCACCCCATCCACTCACCCTTCCCTGAGAGACTCACCCACCTGGACTCAGCCCAAACTCAGACACCTGGAGAAGGTGCCTGACTCACCTGGCAATGGCACCCGGGCCTGATCCCCACAACAGGCCTTGCTGGGGAGAGGGAACACACAGGCTCTGAGCTGGGTCTGCCCTACCTGAATGACACCCCCCCCCCCCAGCTATTGGGGAGGGGCTGATGGGAAAAATCCACCCCAACCCTTTCCCTCCAAATCCCTATTTCACAGACAGTCTGGAGTGTGTCCCTTGACTCCATCTCAGAGGTGCTGTCTGGGGTGCTGTGAAGATAGCCCTGCTCCCCCAAGGTGTGGAGGGACTGTGCACCCCCCCTCCCCCAGTAATACATGACACAGGACAAGCCCAGCCTCTGGGGCTTAAGAAAGACAGAATCATAGGGCTGGAAGAGACTCAGGAGTCGTCGAGTCCAGCCCCCTGCCCAGAGCAAGACCAACCTCAACTCAATCAGCCCAGCCAGGGCTTTGTCCAGCCAGGACTTAAAAACCTCTAGGAATGGAGATTCCACCCCCTCCCTAGGGAAGCCATCCCAGTGCTTCCCCACCCACCTAGGGAAATAGTTTGTCCTAATATCCAAACTAGACCTCCCCCACTGGAACTGGAGACTGTCGCTCCTCTTTCTGCCATCCGTCAGTACTGAGAACAGCCTCTCTCCATCCTCTTTGGAACCCCCCTTCAGGAAGTTGAAGGCTGCTCTCAAATCTCCCCTCACTTTTCTCTTCTGCAGACTAAACAGACCCAATTCCCTCAGCCTCTCCTCACAAGTGAAGTGTTCCAGCCCCCTAATCCTTTTGGTTGCCCTCTGCTGGACCCTCTCCAATGCGTCCACATCCTTTCTATAGTGGGGAGCCCAGAATTGGACGCAATATTCCAGATGTGGCCTCCCCAGAGCCGAATAAAGGAGAATAATCACTTCCCTAGATCTGCTGGCCATGCTCCTCCTAATGCACCCTAATATGCCATTAGCCTTCTAGGCTACAAGGGCGCCCTGTTGACTCATATCCAGCTTCTCATCCACTGTAATCCCCGGGGCCTTTTCTGACGAATTGCTGCTTAGCCAGTAGCAGTTAAACACAACACCCCCCCCCAGAGTCCCCCACAGGCAACTCGGCATCTCTCGCTCTGGATTGCAACCCCTGAATCGAACCATCTGCCCCAGAACTGGCCTGACCAGTCCTGAGGTGGAGGGGAGGAGGCAGTGATGCACAGGCTAGGGCAGGAGAAGGACAGAGCTGCTCAGGACATGGCACTGAGACCCCATGCCCTCATCTGTCCCAGCTGCAGGGAAGCACATGCAAGCAGCCACAGGGAGCTAGTGGCCAACAGCTGTTCTAACCCCACCTTGCTGCTGGTGGTGACAGCCAAGGCCCCCCAGGCATTTTAATTCATCTGGGTTTGGCAGACGGGATTGAGGGTCACCCGGGGAGAGCACACAGGGCAGCTGGATGGCCGGAGGAGCGCACACAGAGAGTCCTGCCTCCCCAGGAGCCACTCAGAGAGGGGTGCCTCTAAATAAGTGGGGTACCCCCACCCATCTGTTGTGCACCCCACTCCCTCCAGAGCTTGCATTCTCTCCTCGCATGTTCCTGCCCTGCCCTCAAATTACCTTTCCCTCTCCAGCCCCCTAACTTCCTCCCAGAGCCTGCACCCAGACTCCACCCCAGAGCCAGCATCCCTCATCTTGTCCTGCACTCACATTCCCTCCCAGAACCTGCACCTCAGACCCCCTAAAGCTCCACCCCTCACTCTTCTGCACCCAAACTCCCTCCCAAAACCCACGTCCCCCCCCCCACCCAAGCTCCTCCTCAGCCTTAGGCAGATGGTGGTGGTGGTGGAGAGTCTGAGTTAGGGAGGAGTGCGGGCTCTGGACATTCTGGACACCACGAAAGCTTTTGCAAACCTGCCACCCCCAATGGCATCATCTCACTAGGACAGAGCTTGACCTGAGCAGGAACAAGGCCAGCAGAGAAACACTCCCGCCAGCTTTAGAGAGATGCTGACATCGGGGAGCTGGGAGAGGCGGGATCAGTCGGACTGTGCCAGTGGCAGCCTGCAGAGCAGGGATCTCCGGAGATGGTCTGGAGCTGAGGGCCCTGCACAGCTCCTGAGCAGCAACTATACCTAGAAACTCCCAGATGCAGGTGGTGGCTCAGCCCAGAGGGAGAGGAGCCCTAGGAGGAGAAATCTGCACCTTGACTGCATGGTGCTGCTGGAGCTTAGCCGTGCTGTGGCAGTCTGGCCTGGGACAAAGGTGATCCCTGAAGTAAGGCTGGTCCCAGGCTGTTTTGGGTGGCAGAGACCGACAGGCAGCCAGTGCTGATCTCGGAGCATGGGTCACACGCTCCCAAAGACGTGCCCTGCTCAGTAAGCAAGTGGCTGCATTCTGCACAAGTGCCAGCCTCTGGCCCGCTCTAAGGGACACCCCACACAGGACTCATTGCAATAGTCTGAGACTCTGGTGCCAGGCCTGGAGAACAGCGCCAAGGGCGGGACGTGAGAGGGAAGGTGCCACCCTCCAGCCAGGCACTGAAGGTGTATGGCTGTCTGGGTTACTGCTGCGACTGCACCATCCCACCGCTGCTGCAGCCTAGAACCACCCCTGGTAAGTCATGGCTGACGCTCCCTGCAATTAAAGGCATGATGTCACTTCTGTCAGCTTCTCCCCCATTCAGTGCTGCCTGGGCTGGGCCTCAGCCAGCTCCTCTCATCAGGCCTCAAGCTCAATGGGACATGAGCTGCGGTGTTGAACTGCATTGTCCATGGCAGGCAAAATGGAGACCTTCATTGGGTGTTGTCAGCGCCCTGAGAACACTGTGCCCCAGGCCTAGGGTTGCCAGGTGTCTGGTATTGAACTGGACAGTCTGGTATTTGTGCCTTCTGTCCGGTAAAGAAATTGAGAAAATACCGGACATAGAAAATGTCCGGTATTTTCTGCTTTTCCCGGCTCGGTGCCTGACGGACATGCCTGACGGTGGGGGGAGTGGCAGGGGAACGGCCCGGCAATTAAAGGGGCTGTGACTTCATTTTGGCGGCCTGGCGCTTTTCTTTGGGGGGGGGGTCCGGTATTTTCGGTGAAACCATCTGGCAACCCTACCCAGGCCTCCTCCTCCTCTTCCCACTGGCCTCAGGCTGGGCAGGAGCAGGGGCTACAGAATGCCCCTCTGCAGCAACCTGCACTGGAAAGGGAGTGATTGTCCACCACTAACTGCTGAGATCCCCATGAGTCAGGAGCAAAGCCAGCTGTGAGCAGCCCCACCAGACTCTAGAAGTGAGTCAGCAGCACCTCAGGTCTAATCATACCAGCACAGACCCTCGAGCTCCATTTCTTGGCGGGAGCTGACCCATGAGCAGTGTGGGCTCTGTGCTGGAGCCAGGTCTGTGCCCAGCACTGTAGCTATGTAGCTAAAATGCAGCCTTATGCAATGCAGTGTGCCTCAGTGTACCTTGCCAGCCATCCTTTTTGATTAGCAGAAAGAAATGGCCCAGTGCTGTTGATAAAGATGCATCAACCAGGTTGCTTGTGTTTGCTATTAGTGTTAAGAAAGGAGCAGGCCAGAGGGGGCCTTGTGCCTCACTACTGCCCTCTGAGACCCATCCAAAGTGGTCACTGTAACATCATTAGCAGGACTGTGTGGTGTATGTGTGTGTGTGCGTGCACACGCGTGCACTTTTTACTTTGTATTCTCAATAAATGCGGTGTGTTGCCTTTTCCCCAAAAAAGATCCCGTGTGCTTCTTATAAATGCAGCAGGAGCAGCATGGAGACGTGGTGAGAGTTTTCTCACTGCAATCAGGGTCCAAAATGGAAAATGTGACACCAAGCCAGAACTGGGCAAACCATCAGTCAGGCAATGGCTTCCCTGACAGAGGCTGCATTGATGCTCCCTTAAAAATCTTTTCAGTGAGCAGCGCTGCCACATTTCACGAGTAAAGGGCCCTGCCAAGAAGGATGTGGGTTGTGGCACAAAGGCCTCTCAACACCTCTAGAACCTCAGGGAGCAGCATCTCCCGGCTCCCATCCAGCTGGCCAGGCTTCTTGTCCTTTGTGAAATCCTGGAGGGTTGGTGTTCTTGTCACCTCCCGAGCAGGCACGACTCCCCAGGAATTAGAGGCTGGGATCCATCTCAGGACAATTGCCCCACTTCAAAAGGGGAGTTCTTGAAGCTGAAGGCAGGCCACCTCTTCTCTTCACTTCCCTGTTCTCATGGCCGTTCTCCCTCACCCACAGGCAGAAGGGTGAGGACTGAGGCCCCCACCCAATGCTGACCTGTTCCCAGAATATGGGACATTATTCCACCTCCACAGCCATCTGAAAATGAAAACACACCTCCCACTGGCAGCAGGATTTGCATGCATTGCACATTCGTCCTCCGGGCCAGGCAGCCAGGCCAGGAACTAGGGCACCGAGTTTCACCTGGCAGGACTGGCTCTGCCCTCAGACAAGTCCCCTCACGAGTGACGTGTCACGGCTGCGGTGCGTTGGGGAGCTCGAGCTGCTCCCCCGCTCATGTGCCCACCACGGCTGAGTGAGAGTGCCGCGCACCCCTGCCCTGGGAGATCCAGGCCTGGCTCCTCCCAGGAGAGCCTCTAGCAGGGAGTGAGCCGAGAGAGAAGGCTCTGCAGGCTCGCCCCGTTGCTGCGACTCTGGCCGGTTAGCAGCGCTGTCGCTGGGAGATGGGTCTAGGAGCTGGCTCCGAGGTGGCACTTCCCAAACCTCAGCCCAGCTTCTCAGGGACTTAGACTTGTTGGGGGAATCCCCCTTTGGCTAGCAATGTGTGTTCAGCACTGGTGAGTTCAGCCTTCTCCTCAGACAAACCCCCGGCAGATGGAGTTAGGGCTGGGAGCAGGAAGCCGTCTCTTCAGGGCAGGAACCAAACAGGGAAGCAGTTTCCCCAACCCCAGCCGAAGAGCCCCAGGATTCCACGTGACTAATCCAGCCATGCTGAAGTGAGAGATGCGGGAAAGGCCCCCAGGTTTCTGGGGGACACTTGCCAAGTCCCTATTCTCGCTGGCAGGGAAGGGAGATCACCTGCCCTGGGGCTCCTCAGTGCAGAGGAGACATGTCACAGGCCGGGGATGGGAGCTCACCGCACAGAGGGCAGCGCTGCCTCCCCACCCAGTCCCATCCAGGAGAACAAGGGGCCAAGAGATCCCAGAAAGGGGCAGTGCATTCCCAGAAAGAGGAATTAGCCCTTCACCCAGTGGGGGCAGCCAGGGTTTCCAGCCATGCCACCTGTGTCTGGTGAAGGGGAGGGAGAGAGGTGCAGAGCAGCAAAGCCTCCCCACCCATCAGAACTTTCCCATCTGCCCACATAGGGTGTGGCTTTCTCCATGAATTTGCTCCACGCTCTGCATGGCTGGTTTTCTCCCTGCCACGTCCTAGCATCTCTATTCCATTGCCATGGTCCAAGAGGACTCTTGTGGCCAGGCCCTGGTGTAGCAAAAATGTATATTTTAGTATTGGTTAGTATTGGTTAGGAGACTGTAAGTATGATGCCCAATGATTTGAGGTATAGTGATTTGCTTATAAGTTCTGTAGCTTCTCTCTCTCTCTCTGTCTCTCATGATTAGATAATGTTACTGGAAGGCCTTGCTCCCTGTTAGCATTACAAATTGAGTCTTACCCCTTGTCTGTATCACCAAGTTGTGTCTTCTAGTAACTATTGTTCTTGTCTGAAACTGCTCAATTGTGTGGTGTGAGTGGAGGAGGTGTGTGAGTGTGACAGCCAGCACAGATGCCCAGGTAATCAAGAAGAAGTGGAAACTTTGAAGATAAGGAGGAAACAACCATTGTGTCTGAGGCTGAATTACATTAGCAGCATTGACAACCTCGGAGACAGGCAGAGACATGCCCCGCCGAGAGTGAGACACCGATGGGCAGCCTGACAATCCTTGCAAAGGATAACTCTGGAAAAGACAGACTAACTCTTCCAAAGGATGGAGGATTGCAGCATGACACTGCACCCACAGCCCCAACTGGGAATTTACATGATAAGAAGGGGGGCTCTGGCCATTGGGACTCTGGGTTCAGTCCTGCAAGCCAAGCCTCAGAAGAGTCTCAGAGGAACCCCGACTCCTCGCCCTGTCAGCCTGGCCTGGCCAGTAAGACTGACTGGTAACTGTGCACCATCTGAAGGACCTGTATGTGTGTCTGTGTGTGTGTGTGTGCATGTATGTGTGGGCTTCTCTTTATGAAGCAGCTGCTAACGGCTTCTCCACTGTATTTTCAATAAATGGGGTGTGTTGCCTTTTCCTCTGAAAAAGATCCCTTGTGCTTCTTATAAGCTTAACACCGGTGTGGCTGCCCTGCTGTGGGGGAGGGCTGGGGGTTCATGCCCTTCTGAACAGCTTGGGTCTGCCCCTGCCATGGCTGCTGGGCTCTGGATAAGCTCACCTTGGTAGAGTCAAAGGGACTCTGAAAGTAGTCACTGCAGGGAAGGGACCCTCTTCTGCCAATGCTGTCAGGTTTCTTCCCCTCCCTCCGGGAGAAGCAGTGGCTACCCCAAGCTCAGAGGGACAGCCTCAGTGTGCTTGCTGTCTTTGGCGTGGGGTCCCAGGGCAGTCTGCTGGGCGCCACGCTGGGTTGGCCTGGGTGGTCAATGCCAACCCAGAGATCTGAGTTCTCAGAGGGTTGTAATGAGCTCACTGGGGGTGCCCAGCAGCAGCACAGCTCGCACAGAGACCCAGCGGGACTGGTCCTGCTCCATCAGTGTGGATGGAGGGTGCCGTAAGCACTAGAGGGTGAAGCTGAGTGCAGGGTAAAATGAAGAAGTTGAACGGCCTGTCCACGTGGCTGAGCAGCTTTCAGCCTATCTCCCTGCATTCCAGGTGCTCACAGATACCATCACCAACAGCCCCTCCAGGGGACATGGGCCCTCTGGCTCCAGTTTCACTGCTTATGAATCCTCTTCCCTCCTTTACAAATGTGCACATTAAAACAAGGCACTGATGACCAGCCCCCACCCTGTGTCCCTTCCGCCAGCCGCTGCTGGCACTGAGCTGAGCTGGGGTCCTGTCTTTACCACATTCTCAGCTGCTTACAGTCTGCTCTCAACAGGCAGCCTCATGGAAGCTGCCTGTCTCTATCTTCCTGCCTCCGACTCCAGCAAACCACTATCCCTGTGGCATCTCTCCTCCCTCCCTGTGGGGCTGGCCTCCGGCTGCTTCTGTAGCTGCATTCGGGGCTGGGCTCTATCTCTGGGGGCTTTCAGGGCATTGGGGCTGCTGCTGGCTGGTAAGTGTCTCCTGTTCCTTTGTATCACTTGTCTCTCTTGCATAGTCACCTCGCATGCTGTGGGGGCTGCTGCACTCCCCACAATATGCTCCTGGTGTCCCACTAATGTCTGGCTCCTCACCGCAGTGCCCATCTCCAAAGCTGGTGGGTGACTGGCTGGCCTGTCATACTCCACTGCCTGTTTGCTCTGATTGTTGGCTCCTCCCCTCGGTGGAATCTCCATCCTACTGGCTGCAACAGGTCTTCCCACATGGGCACCGTGGCGTGGGCCTTTTGCCCCATCCGTGTCTGTGCTGGACTGTTTTGGATCCCCTGTGAAGAGACATTCCTGTGTCAAAAATGTTAACGAGGGGTCTGAGCCAGAAGAAACAGCTTGTGTGAGGGTGTCTTAGCTCTTTTTACAGCTGAGTTAATCTGCGCATTCCTCTGGAGGAGATGTGCTGGTTAAATTCCCATTTGTGGGCAAACTTCCTGATTTCTTCCTAGGCAAACTGGGATCTGGTGTAGTGAATGCAGTGTCTGGAATAGCATATCTCACCAAATGGGCCTTCAGTTTGCCAGGCACTGAATGACTTCTTGTATCGGGCAAGGCACTGACCTCCTGGAATATGGATAGCATCTGGTTTTTAACTTGCAGGTAAATAATTCAGCTCCCAAAGTCTCTGCTGGTAATTATCAAATAGCTGGCCATGCCACGCCCCTCTGTGGAGGAGCAGAGCTGTGCACTCCTTCCTGGCCAGTAAGCACACTTTTACGCCCATCCAGAGAGCTGTCAGTGCTCAGGCGTGAGGCATGTGCTTGCACGACAACCCTACGTTCTGAGGCTCTCTGTGCACAGTGTGATTCCAGCCCGCACACTCAGCTGGAAAATGCCCTTCTGCTCCTCCTGGCCCTGGCTAGGATCCCTCTCTGGGCTGCTTGTGGCTGGATGGTTGAGTCTGTAGCCTCCTTCATTTCCAGCAGCGGGGCTGTTGAAAGAGGGAGATCATGCAGCCTGACCCCCTTCCCGCCGCTCACCCAGGGGGACCGGGCCGTTTGCTCAGGGTGTCACTAACAGCAGTGGCCATCCTGAACAATGCTTGCTTTCTGCCACTAGCACAGGCGGTGTGTCAACACATGCAGCAATCTCACTGGCGCACTAAGGCGCGGCCTTGCCAGATGGTCCCTGGGATTGGTGGGCTGCCTGTGCTATTGCTGGGTGGCTGTAGCTGTGCTCATGGAGCTGCTTTCCCGGGGGGGGGGGGGCCTCTAGGGCAGCCTGTGGCAGGGCTCTGCTGGCACAAGCCACCAATTGCTCCGGAGAAAGAGCAGCCCCTGAGCCCTTGCCTGAAGCATCTGCTGGAGCGTCAGTGGCTCCTCTGGTGGGCAGCAGCGCAGGACAGAGACGTCCCTTAGCAGTTGGTTCAGCATGTCACCGGCTTGCTGCTGGGGGCGTGTCCAGAGCCACTCCTCATCCTGCCTTGTGAGCTGACATCTTGGTTCCCCTTCAGCAGCTGGGTGTGGACAGAACTTGGGCAGAAAATGTACCATGCCTACAAAGTGCTGAGCCCGTCACACCCACCTTTTACCCAGGCTCACGTGCCAAACCCCCATGTGGCACATCACCGACGTAACGATTCTGGCTGTGGCAAGGGTCATCAACTCTGGGCAGTGCTTAGTGGCATCTAGTCAATGCCTGGTTCAGAGGCTAGGATTCAGTCAGGTGCATCATTTCCCTGATGGCTTCTTTGCCTCCCCCATGTTCTTACCCAGGTTGTAGTGGAGCAACGGTACCTCGGCTCTGCACCTTTCAAGCTCCTTATGTCCTTATGAGTAGCGTAGAGCCACGGACATTTCCTTAGCAGAACAATGTCAGATTTGAGGGAGGTCTCAAATGGGGCTCTACAACCTTCTGTTTTGGGTACAGCCTTGTTTAAAATCTTTATTCATGATCAGGGTGTAGATCTAAAGAGCAGACTGATCAAATTTGCCAATGACATAAAACTGGGGGGGGTTGCCAATACTTTGGAGAACAGAGCTAAAATTCAAAGGGGTTTTGATAGGCAGGAGAATGGGGCTAGAGTTGACAAAAGGAAATTCAGCAAAGACAAAAGGAAGGTGCCTGTTTAGGGAAGGAAAGCCAAGCACACAAAGACAGACCGGGGAGAGCCGGGTGTGGCTGCAGTGCGGCTGAAAGGATCCGGGCGTTGTGATGGGTCACTTTCTCGGCATGCAGCAGCAAGGCGATGCTGTTGCAAAAGAAAGCAAAGGCAAATCTGGCTGCATTGACAGCGGCCCAGCATGGAAGTCATGGGAGGTGATTGTACCGCGCAGCACGGCACTGGCGAGGCCTCAGCTAGAGTAGTGTCCAGTTTTGGTCCCCAGTGTCTACAAAGGGCGTAGAGGAACTGCAAAGGGTCCAGAGGCGAGCGACAAGGAAGACCAAAGGGATGGATGCAGCCAGAGGAGGAGAGGCTGAAGTAACTGGGTCTGTTTAGTTTAGGAAAGAGGAGATGAAGGGGGGATAGAGGGTCTTCAGCTATTTGAAAGGCTGCTCCAGGAAAGCTGGCGAGCCGTTGCTCCCCTTGCCACAGAGGACAGGCCAAGAGGCAGTAGGGTCCAATGGCTGCATCAGCAGAGAGAGAGGAAATCTCAGGGAAACGGCCCAGCTGTGAGAACAGGAGGCCCATGGGACAGATGCCTGGGGAGGGCACCGCAGCTCCTTCCCTGGAGGTTCAGAGGAGGCTGGAGCCACCTGTGTGGGATGGTTAGGACACAACAGATCCTGCATCCCGGCAGGGGATTAGATTATATATCCCTTGCAGCAGGGCTGACAGCCACTGCAGGCCCTGGGGCAAGGTGGGAGGGGGCCCTGGCTCCATGCCCCGAATGAGCAAGGCCAAGGGTGTAAGGGGCAGGGCCTAGGGCAATCAGCCCTTAGCGCCGCCTGGACCATGGCACTGTCCCCCCAAGCCGTCAAAGCCACGGTTCAAAGTGGCCCGAGGTTCCAGTCACCACTGCTGCTGAAGTAGCAGCCTCAGTAGCTGGGAGCTCCAGGCCCCTTTGAAATGCCAGGCCTGTGCAATTGCCCCCTTTGGCCCCCCACTTCCCCATCGGTGGGCCTACTCTTTTGTGGGTCCTTCTAACCCTATGATTGATTCTAAGAGCACAGATTCCCCTGTGGGGTCTATTTCCAAATGCAGCTTTTCTTCACACTTGGTCCCTCGGCTCCTGGGTGGACCCCCCTCCCCTCCCCAGTGCGGCAGCCCCTTCTCGGGAAGCCCACTCCTCTCCAGCGGCAGTGAGACAGCCCCTTCTCAGGGGGCCACTCCAGTGCAGCGACCATCTCCTGGGGTGCCCACTCTCACCTGGGGGGTCCAGCCCTCCGCCTCCGGGACGGTGCCTCTCAGGGCCTCCAGCCGCCTGCCTCCACTGTGAGCCCTTCGGGGGGTCCCCTCCCTCTGGACGCCTGGGGCCTCCACTCCCAGAGGGAACGGTGCCCCCCTGTTCTCTAGAGCAGAGCGACTCTCAGCCAGCACCAAACAGGAGGGTTTATTGAGCTTTGAACACGGCAACGGGTCTCTCAGGCCAGTCGGCCTGGGCCCTCAGCCCACACAGTCTCCCTGCAGCCAGCTGAGTCCTGCCTGCTCTGCTCTCAGTCCCCAAAAAAACCACCCCCAGTCTCCCAGCAGAGCCTCCAATAGCCCCAGCAACAGCCCCTCCCCCGGCCATTGTCTTCTCCCCAGGTAAGAGGGTCACCTGGGCCCATCTTCTCTGCCTCTTCTCCTCCGTCCAGTGTTCTCCCTTCGCTGAGGTCAGCTGGGTTGGTTGTCGGGGTCCCTCTCGGCAGCCCCTTGTCTGTCTCTGGCCAGAACTGGCCCTGTCCTCCAAGCAGGGTCGGGGTCACCAGGGTACCAGACACCATGGCTCCAACTCTGGGCTGTTCTCTGAAACAACAAACTCCCCCCCTTTGTCACATTAAACCAGTAACTGCTGGGCACTGAGTGCCCCCCTGTATGTAACACCCCCTTTTGAATCCCCAAAACTCCCCACTTCCTCACACCCGTGTCTGGTCAGGACATCTCTCAGATTTTGGATGAAGACCACTCAGCAGTGTCATGCAGGATGCCAGCGGACAGTGGAGGTGGTAGCCATAATGGTGAAACATGCTCCTTCCCTGTTTTTTGTCTTTCTGTCTGCTAGCCTTGCAGTCATCAGCTTTCCCCTCAAAATCTCTCTGAGGACTGAACAGGAAAGAGATGTGTGGCATAGTCCATCCTTTCATTACTGTGTCCACCAATTAGGCCTAGTCTTTGAGGTGCCAATTTTGGTTCACTCATCTCTGGTTCCACACTTTTCTTGTTTACCAGCTTGGTCTTAACACAATCCTTGAGTTATAGCAGGAGACCTTTTCATCTGGACTAATTCCATCCTTCTGTCTTGCATTTGTACCTTTTCCCATAAACATTTCTTGTTATGTTCTTGTGATACTTTATGAACCTGCACTCAGCTTGTAGAGTTGCACCATTGGAGTAAGTCTGTAGTTCCAGGTATTACAATATACACCCTGGTCAACTCCATAGCATGGCTGGGTGTATTCCGCAAGAAGGGTCTTTGGTGCTCACCACTCACCACCGCCACACTATTACTGTCTCTTGGTGGGGAGCAGGGTGTAGAGGGTGCACACACATGCTGCAGTCCCCCACTGCCTTAAGTTTCCCAGCAGCCCAAGGAGCCTGGGGAGCTCTCCCTCCCAGAGCAGAGCAACACTGTGGAGGGACACAGGGTTTTCACCGGAGACCAAGTTGAGGAGGAAACTTCAGGGCTCCAGTGGGATTAAAGTGAACTCCCTGGCTCCCACCGCCAGCCACCGCCCTGTGGAGAACTCACAGCTCAGTCCTGTCTCTATGTTCACTAGCAAAGCATGAGACTGAGCACAGGCCAAGTTAACCAGATGGAACTTCATCAAATGCCAGTGTGACAGACTGCTGGGAAACAGCTGAGCAAGCCCAGGCTGAAGCAGCTATGGGCTGCTTGAGCAGAGGGCTATATAAGGCAAAGGAAGGAAGCCAGGAGGGGGGCAAGGAAGAGCAAGGAGCCAGGGTGTGGCTCAGTGTGCTCCCAGGTAGATGGAGGAGCTGGCTGACTTGACTGTAAACAGAAGGTGGTGGGAACTGACAATAAAAGCACGGGTGACTGCACCAGAAGGTGTCCCAGACCCAGGGGCCTGAGCGGGGACTCCGCCACAGCCAGGCATTGCTCTCTTCATGTGGGTGAGCTGCTTTCAGCCCAACTTTCCCATTCCATGGGTGTTTTGCCATCACAGACCTTCTGGGGAACACGGGCCTCTGGTCCCAGTTCCACTCACCATGCTACACCTTCTGCAGGCATAGCTCAGGCATGGTCATGTCCTATCACACTGTTGCTCAGGATGTTTTACACGCAGGCACTTCTAGCAGGGTGTTCTGCTGGCTGCAGTGCCCAGCACCTGATGTTCCACATGAAGGTGAAATGCACTATGGCAGCTGAACAGCACCACACCAGTCTCCTTTAGGTAATGGCAGAGACCATGCATTGCTGGGAAAACACAGATATTGCATCCACCTGTACACTGCTATTATGGGACTTCCTTGTTAACATCACAAAAGTAGAACTGCTAGCAGTCAAGATTCAAATCGTGTGTTACAGTGTCACTGTCCTGGGCCTTGCACGCAGGCAACGCTGTGGTGCTGCCATATCTCAAGGGAGCAGAAAGCAGTTTCTCTATTAAATATGACATGACATCTGTTATCGAAATACCCTAACCTTAAAACACACAGAGAGTGAGCTGTCACCAAACACAAGAAGCCTCCCTGCACTGCAGGATTGTGCCCTCCCAGGGAAGGGCTTTTGGACTCCTTTGTGGGACTGTCTCCCGAGCGGCCAAGTGCAGCCCTGGTGTAAGTGAGTGCCACGTCATTGAAATCAGTGAGTCACATGTGCTCAGGGCTGAATTTGGCCCCGTGTCTTTGTTTGTTGCATGGCTAACTTGTGAAAGTGCCCTGGGGCAGGCGGAAGGAATTGAATTTGGGTTCCAGATTATGGAAATGGTAGTCTAATTATTACCACCAATCTCTGAATTCTGATAACATTTGTCATACAATGTGCTTGACGGACAGTTTAGGCCAGTATAGGAACATAGATGGATGTCACGTCCCCAGGAGCCCTGTGCAGCCAACCCTGCATCAGAAAGCTCTGTATCACTTTCTATTCACCAGTGACGCAGCACAACAAATACTTGGTTCATCTGAAAATCCAGGCGGGAATTCAGGGAGTCAGGATGGGATTTCCTGCCTTGGAATTTGGCCAAGAAACCAAGGCAAACACCCCAGCTCTTAAGAAAAGAGTCCAGAGTGAGCTGCCTGTGTCCAGGGTGAGCTTTTATTTGCTGCAGTTGTCGCCTCCCAGAGCCTCAACCAAGTAGCTGGAGGAATTAACTCAATGGTGTTTTCAGTCCGGCAATAATTAATAACAGCCGTGCAGGATAAACAACTGACTGTCCTGGGATGAAAGCTCTGAAGCTGCAAGGTGTGGATACTGGAAATGCAATAGAATAAGGTGGATCACTCTGTGCTGGCACCAGAATTGAGCCACAGCTGGGAAGAGTGAAGTAAACCTGTACTTAAAACCTGCTTCTTGCAAGGAGCCTTCCCACAGAGATTTCCCCAGCAGCCTCCCACGCTGAATTGCTCTGCCTCTCACTGAGTCTGACTGCAAGCACTTTGAGGCAGGGATCTTATCTTTCTAGGCTTCACGGGAAGAGCCACATACTGATTCAGAGGTTAGAGAAATAATCCTGGACAGTGGGTGAAGCTGCTGCTTGGGGAGGCTGGCACCCCACCCATACTCCACCAGCCTCTTTCCCATGTGTAGCGTTCTGCGAACAGGTCTGGCAAGCTGGGAGCTTTTCACTTGTGAGTGAGCAGATCCACTCCGGGGCAGACTCACCAGGCTGCGCCAGCCTGCCGTGAGAGCCTGCAGGAGCGGTCAGAATCGCCATAGGAAGAGGGGAGGGGTCGAAATAATGGAAATAATGTCCAGTTCCGACCAATGTCCCTGCATCCCTTGCTGGTCAGGGTTGGGGGGAATAAGAACGATTGGCAGCCAAGTCGCAGCTTTCACACTTCAGCCATTTCTGAGCCTGGTGTCCAATCTCCTCCTTGTGCTGGTGTGTTTGTGTCCTGTGCATGCTCACCACTAGGCCCTCCTGCTGTGCTTCACCATTCTCTCACCCACCCTCTTGTTTGCATGTTAATTGAGTAGGGAGGTTTTCTCTACTTGTCTGATTCTCATACGCTGTGAGTATATCTGACATCACCAGTTTTGTGCAGTTGCCAATGGCCCTAGACATTGGTGGATCAATTCCTCTCCTTTCCTCCTTAGGGTTCTTTGCTTTGCCTTCCAGGGCAATTTCTAAACATGACCAAGTACTGATCATTTCCTTCTGTGTGGGCAGGGACAGATACCTGGAGCTGATTCCTTAGAACATAGAATTAGACTTAAACATGGGTGGTGCTTATAGATCACCGTGCGCTGCTTCCTCCCACGCTTGAACCAGCTCCACCTGGGTGTGACTTTAAATTGCAGACTGGCTCCACTCTGGGCACTCAGACCCAGCTCTGGCAGCACCATGAAGTCAGGGGGCCTCTTTCTCCTCCTGGGGCTCATCACCCTCTGGACAGCACTACAGGGGGCACCAACAGAAAGTGAGTACAGGGAGAGCAGGGCCTGGAGGGGAGCCCTAGCATGGAGGGGGCACGGGCAGTGGGAGTGGGGGCTTGGAAATACCAGACATGTTAGGTAGTGGGTTCGTTTGTCTCCTCAGTGACCCGATTCAGGGGCCAGTAGAAACACATCTCCACTGTGGGAGCCACTGGCACAGGGACAGGGATGCCATTCCCTCGGAGCAGCAGATAGATTTACAGACCATCTGGACTGGCCACACGCTGCAATTCGTGTGTTGCTGAGGGGCAGGTGTTGGAGGGGAGGCTGGCAGGCTGTGGACTGCTTTAGCTGGAGACTTTTATCATCAAAATATTAGGTGCCCAACATCTGCATGACAGTGTCCCAATGACACCTAGTTTTATACGGTCTCTGGGGCCATGCACCACAGTCACGCCTAGCATGCCAGTCAGAGCTCCATCATCTCAGATTCCTCAGCCATGCTGGCACCTGACTCCTGCTGCCTTTGGCACGGAACATCATGCCTCACTGGCCTCCCAGTTCCACATTTGGGAAGGTGCCTGTGAGCTGCGCCTGCTGACGCTGGGAGAGCAGTCCCTGGAAACTGAGCTGGTTGTGGACTGGCAGGCAGGAACCAGCAAAGGGGGCAGGGCAGTCGGAGTTTGAGGGACCCAGCTACGGATGGGGAGCAAAGAGGGTACGTGCTATACATGGCACTTCACAAGAGGCCCAAGGCTGTTTCGGCTCTGAACTCTGTCTCGTCTCAAATGTGAAACTCAGCAGGAAAGCTCATCAGGAACAGCCAGTTTTGGGCTGCTGGGTGCGCTGACTCCTCAGGACACAGACCTGATTCCAATGTGCTCCCTCTTTCCCAGGGTTTGTTAACACAAACCAGGCTCCAAGCCCATCTTGCTTGTTAGTCCAGTTGGAAAGCAGCACACAATCTCCTCACCCCACCAGGTACTGAGGGCCCTTACTATATTGCCTTGTAGTGATGGAACCATAGCACCATCCGCTGCTTCTCTGAAGTACCTTTCCCAGCAGCGTCTTCCCAGGCTGTCAGAACTCAGACATGTCGCTTAGCCCTGTGGCCAGGCTGATGTGCTGGCTGCCTGATGGACAAACTGGTTTTTCATAAGGAAGGCTGACTGCATCGGGTTACCGAGTGGCAGGGAGGGGGCTTGTGTTTGAGGGCTGGGCAGCTGTTATTTTACTGCAGTTCATTTAGCCATTTGCATTGCTACCTAGAGAGACTTTATATTCCAAAATAAAACAAGGACCAGCCTGTGACTCACCAGAGAGACCTGCCAGGCTGAGCTGAGCTGATGTTAATGCCACTGGCCTCCGGAGCTGGAGGTGCAATTTCCAGCCGGGGTAGATGTACTGGCACTAGCTCTGACTGAGCTTGTGTGCTGAAAACAGGCATGTAGCTGTGGCAGGATGGGCAGTGGGACAGCAGCAGCTCCAGGAAAGACACACACAGAGATCTCCCATTTCTCACTCGCACTCACATACCAGCTCATACCAGGAAATGTGTGGGTCCAGATTGTGTCATGGGCACAGCTGAAAGGACTGAGCACCAGGGAGCCAGCCACTGCTCTGCGATCCTGTGCTCTGTCCTCATTACTTAAAGCAGCTCCATTTGTCTTCTAAGGAGAGCTGGAGCACAGAGATCCCTGGCCGTGCCCCCTCCTGGGCCCAGCCTGCCCCCGAGGGTTGTACAAATTCCCAGCAGGGGAGAGCCAGCTCTTTCTGCTCCCTCTTGTGTGTAAGATTAATAGCACTGGGGGTACATCTATTTTACATGGCTCCGTCAACCAAGTCATGTAAAATAGTTTACTTGGCATAGTCATAAAATAAAAATGGCCGCCACGCTGTGCCGACGATCATCTGATCCGGCACGGTGCGGCAGTCTAGATGCGGCGCGGTCGACAAGGGAAGCCTTTGTTGACCGCTGCGGTATGTCTCGTGAGGTCGACGGAGCCATGTAGTCTAGACTTACCCTGGGTGTATTTTAAAAGCTCATACATGCAAGGGGAAGGGGAGAGGGAACTGGGGCCCCGCCAGACCTGCCTATACTGCCCCTCACATGCCCCAGCCTGGCAGGGCTGGCACCAGGGGGCCCTGCTCTGGCGGTGCCCAGACGCCCTCAGGCGCCCGACCCCTAGTCCCCGTCTGGTCACAAGCCCCCCAGCCCAGCCTGCGAGGCCTTATGCCTGGGGCGTGTGGCAGCGCTGGGCCCCCAGGCTCCTCCTCCCGGCCACGGCACCCGGCTACAGACGGCCCTAGCTGCAGCCCTGCCCCCAGCATCTGCCCCCCATAGCCACAGCTCAGCCCTGCCCCCAGCATCTGCCCCCCATAGCCACAGCTCAGCCCTGCCCCCCCAGCATCTGCCCCCCGTGGCCACAGCTCAGCCCTGCCCCTCAGCATCTGCCCCCCAGCCACAGCTCAGCCCTGCCCCCAGCTGCAGCCCTGCCCCTCAGCATCCGCCCCCCAGTCTGAATGGTTTGCTGCCCTGCTGAATCTGTGTGTAGCTCTCAGCTCACTTGTGACCCTAAAGTCCTAAAGCTGACGTGGCTTTGCCACATCTGGGCCTTGCCCTGAGATCTTTTACCCTCTTGCACCCTCACAAGAGGCACTGTGCAGGGAAAGCAACCTGAGAGAGGTTTGCTGTGCATGGGACAGGAGTGCATCTGCCCCCCCCAGCCACAGCTCAGCCCTGCCCCCGTCTCTGCCCCACAGCATCTGCCCCCCCAGCCACAGCTCAACCCTGCCCCATCTCTGCCCCATAGCATCTGCCCCCCACCACAGCTCAACCCTGCCCCATCTCTGCCCCATAGCATCTGCCCCCCCAGCTACAGCTCAGCCCTGCCTCCGTCTCTGCCCCATAGCATCTGCCCCCCCACCACAGCTCAACCCTGCCCCATCTCTGCCCCATAGCATCTGCCCCCCCACCACAGCTCAACCCTGCCCCATCTCTGCCCCATAGCATCTGCCCCCCACCACAGCTCAACCCTGCCCCCATCTCTGCCCCATAGCATCTGCCCCCCCACCACAGCTCAGCCCTGCCCCCATCTCTGCCCCATAGCATCTGCCCCCCCAGCTACAGCTCAGCCCTGCCCCCGTCTCTGCCCCCCCACCACAGCTCAACCCTGCCCCCATCTCTGCCCCATAGCATCTGCTCCCCCAGCTACAGCTCAGCCCTGCCCCATCTCTGCCCCACAGCATTTGCCCCCATCTCTGCCCCATAGCATCTGCCCCCATCTCTGCCCCATAGCATCTGCCCCCCACCACAGCTCAACCCTGCCCCCATCTCTGCCCCATAGCATCTGCCCCCCCACCACAGCTCAACCCTGCCCCCATCTCTGCCCCATAGCATCTGCTCCCCCAGCTACAGCTCAGCCCTGCCCCATCTCTGCCCCACAGCATCTGCCCCCCACCACAGCTCAACCCTGCCCCCATCTCTGCCCCATAGCATCTGCCCCCCACCACAGCTCAACCCTGCCCCCATCTCTGCCCCATAGCATCTGCCCCCCCACCACAGCTCAGCCCTACCCCTGTCTCTGCCCCATAGCATCTGCCCCCCACCACAGCTCAACCCTGCCTCCATCTCTGCCCCATAGCATCTGCCCCCCAGCTACAGCTCAGCCCTACCCCTGTCTCTGCCCCATAGCATCTGCCCCCCCACCACAGCTCAGCCCTGCCCCCATCTCTGCCCCATAGCATCTGCCCCCCAGCTACAGCTCAGCCCTACCCCTGTCTCTGCCCCATAGCATCTGCCCCCCCACCACAGCTCAACCCTGCCTCCATCTCTGCCCCATAGCATCTGCCCCCCAGCTACAGCTCAGCCCTACCCCTGTCTCTGCCCCATAGCATCTGCCCCCCACCACAGCTCAACCCTGCCTCCATCTCTGCCCCATAGCATCTGCCCCCCAGCTACAGCTCAGCCCTACCCCTGTCTCTGCCCCATAGCATCTGCCCCCCCCACCACAGCTCAGCCCTACCCCTGTCTCTGCCCCATAGCATCTGCCCCCCCACCACAGCTCAGTCCTCCTCTGCCCCCTCAGGCTCTGCCCTTAGCTCGGCCCCTCTGGCCCAGGCAGCCCCCCTCACACGGAGGACGGGACCCCGGCTCCTGCCTGCCCCATTGGCCTGCCTGCCCTGTCGATCAGCCTGCCATGGAATGCTGGCCCCTCCTGATTGGCCCTGGGGTCTGTCAATCTCAGGGTCCCAGGTGCCAGGGCGGGGCCTGCAGTGGGAGTGCAGAGTGGCCCTTGGGCTGGGACCGCCCTGGCGCTCTCTGCTCTGTGCCTGTGTGACGGCGCGTCGGGGTCCCCCAACTCCTGCACCCCCGTAGTGGCACGAACAGGCTCCACCAGCCAGTAGAATAGAGGGAGTTTATTGCTTCTCCAGGATACCGCACAGCACAGATGTCATCTGGTTACAGGGCCAGGCCTAGGATGCCTCAGCTCCTCTTGGGATGGGGGAGACTGGGCCCCTAAATCCCAGCCCCCCTTTGCTCAGGCTGCTTCCTCCATGATCCCAGACAGAAACTGCCCCTCTCTTCCAGCCCTGCCCCCCAGCCAGGCCTGGCCTCGCCCCCTTCCTTTGTTTCTCTCCCTGGGAAAACAAAACACAGGACTATGTAGCACTTTAAAGACTAACAAGATGGTTTATTAGGTGATGAGCTTTCGTGGGCCAGACCCACTTCCTCAGATCAAATTGTGGAGGAAAATAGGCACGACCATATATACCAAAGGGATACAATCAGAAAAAAGTGAACACATATAAAAAGGACAAATCCAATTTCAGAACAGAGGGGGGATAAGGGAGGGGGGAAGGTAAATGTCTGTGAGCTAATGATATTAAAGGTGATAATTGGGGAAGCTATCTTTGTAATGGGAAAGGTAATTAGGGTCTTTGTTAAGACCTCGGCGTAAAGTGTCAAATTTAAGCACGAATGACAGTTCAGAGGATTCTCTTTCAAGTCTGGTGTGAAAATGTCTTTGAAGCAGGATGCAGGTAATCAAGTCATTGAGACAATGCCCTTTCTGGCTGAAATGGCAAGAAACTGTTTTTTCTTTGTGATACTGTCTGATGTCCGTTTTGTGCGCATTGATTCTTTGGCGAAGCGTCTGAGACATTTGTCCAATGTACATAGCAGATGGACACTGTCGGCACATGATGATATAGATTATATATCATAGTCTCCTACCCATAGTCTCCTACAGACAACCACCTAACCTCAGGATGATTCTTACCAACAACCACAGGACATACCACACTAATACCAACCCTGGGACTTTTCCTTGCAACAAACCCCGTTGCCAGCTTTGTCCACATATTTACTCTGCTGACACCATTATCGGACCTAACCAATTCAGTTATAAGATCAAGAACACATATTCCTGCTCATCCAGAAATATAATCTATATCATCATGTGCCGACAGTGTCCGTCTGCTATGTACATTGGACAAACATCTCAGACGCTTTGCCAAAGAATCAATGCGCACAAAACGGACATCAGACAGTATCACAATGAAAAAAAACAGTTTCTTGCCATTTCAGCCAGAAAGGGCATTGTCTCAATGACTTGATTACCTGCATCCTGCTTCAAAGACATTTTCACACCAGACTTGAAAGAGAAACCTCTGAACTGTCATTCGTGCTTAAATTTGACACTTTACGCCGGGGTCTTAACAAAGACCCTAATTACCTTTCCCATTACAAAGATAGCTTCCCCAATTATCACCTCTAATATCATTAGCTCACAGACATTTACCGTCCCCCCTCCCTTATCCCCCCTCTGTTCTGAAATTTGATTTGTCCTTTTTATATGTGTTCACTTTTTTCTGATTGTATCCCTTTGGTATATATGGTCGTGCCTATTTTCTTCCACAATTTGATCTGAGGAAGTGGGTCTGGCCCACGAAAGCTCATCACCTAATAAACCATCTTGTTAGTCTTTAAAGTGCTACATAGTCCTGTGTTTTGTTTCAGCTAGACTAGACTAACACGGCTACATCTCTATTACTATTCTCCCTGGGAAGTAACTGGTCGGACAAGTTGAGAGACCCTTGCATAATGACTCATCCCCTGTCCTGCTGGGCTGTGCTCCAAACAGCCGCCAGCGGGGGTCACTCACAGCCCACCGCCCAGCCCACCGCCCAGCGGGGGTCACTCACAGCCCACCCTGGCGGCCCCCCATGGCCTTCTGCCGAGCCACGGTGGCACACAGCCCAGCCTGGGCACCAGCCAGCTCCTCCCCGCTAAGGCAGCCGAGCAAGCCCCTTCTCTCTGTATCCATGGGGCCGTGCCCCGCCCCTTCTCTCTGTACCCATGGGGCAGTGCCCCGTGTCCTGCAGACGTGGGGGTTACACCAGTGTGGCACGTGGGAGCAGAGGCTGGGTGCCAAAGGCAATGTCCTGGCATGGAGCAGGGCCTTGAGGCTGAGCCGAGCAATTCAGAGAGGGGGGCAGAGATCTGTCATTTGGCCCAGCTCTTCCAGCTCCTCCCTCACTCCACATGGAGTTGTTCCTTCACTGCCATGCGAGGCCTGTGAGACTCGCCCATTGCCTGGGCCTGCGTGGCTCCTTCGTGGGGATGAATCAGTGAGAGCACAGCAGTAACAGGGGTGTGGTGGTGAATACATGGCAGTTACACCCATGGATTCTTCCAGAAACTGGCAGGGCTCAGGGGACAAGAACGACCTGTTATATTGGTGCGTAGTTTCAGCACCCTGATGTTAATCTGTGCTGGGAAATGCTCTGGACAAGAAACCTCAAGGGCAGGCTGGCTGGATCTAGGAGGGCTGCCACCTTTGAGAGTCCTTGGTGACGTACAGGATGCTATGAGTATTGCAAATGGTCAGACACAGAATCCCATTGCCACAGATTGTCACTGCCTTCCAGATAAGACTCAACGCACTGTTCCAGCCTCAGCATGCATCTCCCCTGCCCAACAACACAGCAGTTCTTAGCCAGTCATAGTCAAACCTTGCAGCAGGGGACATACTATGCTCTGTGTCAGAATCTCTAGTTTGCACTCAGTACCAGATTTATGCACAAGCTAAATAAAATACAGTTTAGGACCTCAGATTATGAAGGGCCTCTAAATACAAAAAAATTACTAAATTTCATTTTTTGTAACGCTATGGGGCCTCTTAAACTTCATATATCTTAGGGTTTCAGCATGTCTTAATCCGACCCTGTCTGCTCTGCCCTACGTTTGGGGGCCTGGAATGCTGCTACTTTCTGAGCAGTGAGGGGTCTTGGAGCAGAGAATGAGAAGTGAGAAGAGGAATGGGGAGCGAAAAGAGGACTTTTATAAGTGTCAAAACAGGCCAGGGGACATTTTTCAGAGTCAGCCTTTTGCTGCTTATTCCTGGAGAGTTTGGAGAGTTTTGTAACTGTTTACAGCATTTGTAGATCCACTTGCTGAGATCAGGGCAATCAAATCTCAAGGACAGCAGCTAATCAGTGTGTTATCAGGAGGGGATTTTACTCCCACAAACATTTCACAATTGATCGAGGATTATGCTGGAAGGTTTCTCCCTTTCTTGGATGCATCAAATGATAGCCACTGACGGAGGCAGGATACGGGTCTAGACAGACCAAAAGATCCCAAGTTTCAGTGAGATTGAAACTTTTGACATTTTGCTGCCTGTGTATGAGGCAGAGTGGGCTGGTGGTAGTGGGAAGGAGGGGTCGGATGTTTGGCCTTCTTTTCATTTCCTCTGAAGCAGCATAGGGCCTTGCTAACTCGCACAGAAGGCAGGAGGAGAAAAGATCACCTACATCCAGGAAGTCTTGGACTGAAAGGGCACGTCTCCACTGGAGGGCAAAAGTCAGATTAAGATACGCAACTTCAGCTGTGGCTGAAGCAACTTTGCGTGGCTGAAGTCAGAATAGCTTAACTTGGCTTTTGGCACCGTCTGCACAGCAGGAGATCGAAGGAAGAGCACTCTTCCTCCAACTTCCTTTTCTCCTCATGAAATGAGGGTTACAGGAGCTGGAGTAAGAAGTCCTCCAGCTCAACATTATTTTGAAATAATGGCTTGCTGTGTAGATGTGCATTGTGTTATTCCGAAATAACATCAGTTACTTCGAAATAACGCTGCTGTGTAGACGTACCCAAGGGTCTGATCCCTTCAAGCCAGTGAAAAACCAACCTGCCTCCATGAGCTCAGCTCATTCATGCCACAAGCACTGGATGGAGACTTGAGCAAAGACCTGGGAGTTTGATGCTTGTTCTTCCTGGCTACTAAAAGAGGCTGCAAGTCACTGGTGCCTCTCCTGACGGAAGCAGCTAGTACCTCCTTTATAGACGAATTCTCCCCTCCCCCCTTCAAACTAAGGCTCTGTCCACACTTAAAAGTGTAAAGTTCAGCCACGCAGCACTTTAACCTGAAAGTGTGGCCATAGCACGAGAGCTGGGAGAGAGCTCTCCCTGTGCTCTATGTAGACCACCTCTGCGAGGGGAGCAGCTAGCAGCGCTGGAAGCACAGCTCCCAGCACTGTGCACAGTTCACACTGGTGCTTTACAGAGCTGTAACTTGCTGGAGTCGCGAGAGCGGGGGAATATGTTTTTTTTACACTCAAGCCAGAAAATTACAGCAGCTCTCCATGGGTCCCCAGAACTGGGAGACCCTTGACAATCCCCTGTCCTTAGTGTGAAGCAGTCTTGCCTCTGCCTGCTGCCGATCAGCTCCCTGAGTTCATGAACCTCTGGCAGTGCAAGCCCTGCCTTTCAGGTCCTCACAGGTCTCATTCTCCCACAGAAGTACCAGGTCTGTTATTCCCAAAGGACCAGTCCAACCCAGCTTGTAAGAGCCAACCCAGGGTCTGTCTTAAGGAGTTTATTACAAAGTTCTCTACAGCATTTTCGCCAAGCCTGGCAGAGAGGCCTTTTTCATGCGACAAAAGTGCTATCATTTTCTTCCCCAGCGAAGTGTTCCTGAGGATCTGCCATGCTCCCTAGAAGTGGAGCAAGCCTCTGAAGTGCACACCAAGATAAGGGACCCTTGCCCACTATGTTTCTCTTCCTGATAGTTCTAGCTTACATTCCTTCATTTGCATTTACTACAGACTGCTGGGAGGTTCACTGTGAATGAGACAATACTCATTTTTCATGTGAACAGAGAGAGGAATAAACTTGTCTTACATGTCAGAATGTCTGCTTTTCACCTCCCCAAGCTTCAGTGTACGCTATATACATAACTCCCTAGTGTCTGTACATCCATTTCACAGTGATATTTAGAACCAATGAGTCATTGGCTTTCAGTTGAGACTCACATGGTATTCTTTGGTGAACCAGAACATATCCACCAGAATCAGGAGCTTTCTGCCACTCTCTCCTCCCCATCTCCTTTGGCCACTTGGCACTGAGAAGTTCCTGAGTCACAGTCTGCTTGGCATTGCTCAGTGATCAGTCCAAGACTGGAATGGACTCCTGCAGGATTTACATACCCCCTTGAAGCTTACCATTTTCTGTTTCAAATACCAAGCTTGCCTGTTTGATCTGCTTTCAGTAACAAACACAGAGCACAGCGGATAGAGAGCAAATAGTCACAGAAAATGCAACGTCCTCTCTGGAGAGGAAAGGTGAAACAGAGAGAGTCATAGTGGGAGACACAAGTCACGTTGTTTCCTGCCTTTCCAGAAGGTGCTCAGATAGCATAAGGATGGGGATGGAGCGTAAGAACTTAAATAGAGAGGAATAGAGTAAAAAGAGGTACCATATGTACAGCTACCTATCCCAGGGAAGAGACAGTGCCTGATTCTGTACATAGGTTGCTGCAGCGTAAAGCCAATGTACAGGGTGGATTGGAAGCAGATATATGTGAACTGGGTCTCTGACTCTTCTGTTTTCTCTCCATTTGCAGGGATCTCACATGCAGCTTCTCCTGTCTTTGCTGTTGACCCAGGAAAGGACGTATCGAAAGATGGGCAGGGCGAAAACCTTGTGCCCAAAGCTGAACCTGGGTCTAATGGAAAGCCTATATCTGGTGCAGAACCTGGATTGAGTGAAAACCCTGCAACTGTTGCAAAACAATCTGGCACAGGAGGTGATGGTTCTGATGGGACGGATATTCGCACTTATGAGAATGATGACTCTGATGGGGCTGAGGAGGATTCCTACCTGCGAGCCGGTGGTTCTGATGTGGGAGATTCCGTGGGGGACGATGACTTCGATGGAGCTGATGCTGATGCTGGCCTAAGGAATGGTGGCTCTGATGAGGCCGATGAGTTTGATGGAGAAGATGATTCTAATGTGAGACACATTCGCTCTTATGAGGATGTTGTTGGGTACGATGACTTTGATGGGGGAGACGACGATTCTGACTTGCAGGATGATGGCGCCGAAGGGTACGATGACTTTGATGGGGGAGATGATGATTCTGACTTTCAGGATGATGGCGCCGAAGGGGACGATGACCTAGATGGGGGAGATGACGATTCTGACTTGCAGGATGATGGCGCCGAAGGGGATGATGACTTTGACGGGGGAGATGACGATTCTGACTTTCAGGATGATGGCGCCGAAGGGGACGATGACTTTGATGGGGGAGACGACGATTCTGACTTGCAGGATGATGGCGCCGAAGGGGACGATGACTTTGACGGGGGAGACGACGATTCTGACTTTCAGGATGATGGCGCCGAAGGGGACGATGACTTTGACGGGGGAGACGACGATTCTGACTTGCAGGATGATGGCGCCGAAGGGGACGATGACCTTGACGGGGGAGACGACGATTCTGACTTGCAGGATGATGGCGCCGAAGGGGACGATGACCTTGATGGGGGAGACGACGATTCTGACTTGCAGGATGATGGCGCCGAAGGGGACGATGACCTTGATGGGGGAGACGATGATTCTGACTTGCAGGATGATGGCGCCGAAGGGGACGATGACCTTGATGGGGGAGATGAAGATTCTGACTTGCAGGATGATGGTGCCGAAGGGGACGATGGAGATGAAGATTCTGACTTGCAGGATGATGGTGCCGAAGGGGACGATGGAGATGAAGATTCTGACTTGCAGGATGATGGTGCCGAAGGGGACGATGACCTTGACGGGGGAGACGACGATTCTGACTTGCAGGATGATGGCGCCGAAGGGGACGATGACCTTGATGGGGGAGACGACGATTCTGACTTGCAGGATGATGGCGCCGAAGGGGACGATGACCTTGACGGGGGAGACGACGATTCTGACTTGCAGGATGATGGCGCCGAAGGGGACGATGACCTAGATGGGGGAGATGATGATTCTGACTTGCAGGATGATGGCGCCGAAGGGGACGATGACCTTGATGGGGGAGATGAAGATTCTGACTTGCAGGATGACGGCCTCGGTGAGGCTGAGGACCTTGACGGGGGAGATGAAGATTCTGACTTGCAGGATGACGGCGCCGCTGGGGACGAAGACTTTGACGGGGACGGTGATAATTTTGAGTTTTGAGGGGAGTTTCTTCAGACCCCACTGACCTTGACACAGATATCAGATCATCTTGCAAAACATTCCTACTACATCACTTAAAGAGCCTCTCTTTCCTGTTTGATTTTTCCAGCTCTCCCTTTTCTTTTACTAGTGGTTGCCTGGGAACATGCTGCCTCATTGATGATGGGGTTACTGCTCAGGGATCAATCTCTGGGTGAAGGAAACCAGTGATCAGGGATCTTTTCTCTGGCCTGAGAAAGGTGCATTGGGGTTCTCTCTCTGGGCTCTTACTCTAAGCTCGTCACTGTAGTGTCTGAGCACTTTGGTTCAGATTCCAGCTCATTTTTTTTCTTGAGATAGATTTTCTTTCTTATTAAATCTTTCCTGATGGGTTGCCTAGCCTCTGTGTTGATGTCCTCCACTCCCAGCAGTGTTCCAGGTTCAGGCCAATTCTTCTGAAATACCTGTCCCATCGCGTGGTGCATCCAGATCCATTCCCTCCAGACATTGCAGGCTGGGTCTGGTGGCAGTGCTCTCATCTGGGAGATGAAATTCTGAGTAGAAGGAAAGCTCTTTTACTTAATTCCCCTTTTACTGTGGCTTCCTCTGCACAGGTTGGCCAGAGCTTCTGCTAAGAGTGATCATAGCTTTGCTTTAGTGTCTGATACTTCCTCTGCTGGTGCCCTGTGGAGTAAATGGGATGAATGAGCCAAGGGACTTTTCCATCTCGAATTACTGGGACTTTCTTTTCCAATGCATTGTATTCACTGAGAAACAACCTGTCCTAAATTCTCAGCTACTGAGGGTGCGCTGCACTTACTGCTGCTGTCAGTACAACCACTAGTGAGGGAGGTACCCAAACATTTGGATGCTAATATCTAAACTGTATCATTAAATGTATTAACTGTAATTGGGGATATAGCAGAGTATGTACTATATTAATGTTATGGATTTTAAACCAAATTTTGTACCTTGGGATAATTTAAGCATTCCACCCAGATGTATAGATGCTCTGCCCTTAACCTGTGTATCAGATCATTTTAACATTAATGTTAATAAAAAATTTAAATCTGACACGTCTGCTGCTGGTGCCCTGTGGAGTGAATGGGCAGAATGAGTCTGCAGTTACTGTAACTCTCCGTGTTCTCAGTAAAGGCATCACTATTGCCACTCGTGCCAAACAGTCTTCAACAGTCACCCACACTGGCTGTGCCGTACGTCCCCACTCGAGAGCAATGCAGCAGGTCGCTCTGATGCTGCAGTATCCTTGTCAAGGGCAACGACAGCGAAGAAGCCCAAACGCTTAAAGCCGTGTTTTAAGATGGTCCCTCCCGCTGTCTAGTCAGCAGTTCTTAAGCAATGTGGGCTGAGCACGTCGGAATGGCGGGAGCAGCAGCGGCAGTCAGGAGATTTTCTGGATAACTTGCAGGGTTCTGCGTTGGACTAATTCTGCTGCTATAATCCACACTGAGAAGCCTCAGCACCATGTGTGGAGGCTGGAACCAGCACCAGGTGCCACAGAGCCCCACTGAAATGCTCGTCCTGACACTGCTGTCCCAGCTGAAAATTCCTGGCTTCCTGTGGGAACGAGGAGGGCACAGGAGGGAGACCCTGCAGCTTGGGGAGCAAGCCCCAGCAGCGAGAAGCCTCTATGTGCAGCTTTGGCAGAATCTCAGAGCTGCTGCCTGGGTTGGGGGGGGTCGCTCTGGCCTGGTTAATGGGATGGCAGGCCTGGCCCTTCATTCAGTGACTGATTCCTCCTGCTCAGCTATGGGGATGTGCAGGGCTGCCGCTGAGTTAGCAGGTGTAAGGGCCCTCAGTCAGGGAGTGCAGATCAGCCCCCATATTGCCAAACCTGCCCCGCAGAATGGGGGTGACCCAGCCCTGAGCCTCACTGTGCCCGCCACGCTTTCGGAGGCATTCTCTCTGAGTCTCCAGATTGTTCTCACTCCCGTCACAACCTCCATACGTGAATTCCTCACACTGCATGGCCTGCCAGCTGCAAAGCCAGCGGGAGTCTTGGCATAACAGGTTCTGAGGGGCAGAGCAAAGCAAGCGATTGTCTGCCAGGGCCTTGGGCTCCTGGGTCCCGAGCTGGGTGTACGGGCCCAGGAGCCTAGCTGAAAGGCGGGCAGGAATTGTGTGGTAGAACCATTCCCCAGCTGAACTGAGACAGAGGTTCTCAAACCTTCCCCCTCCACTGCCTGCTGCCTGCACTCACCCCCAGCCCAGAGGCCAAGAGCTCCAGGAGGAAGATGGTCCCTGACTTCATGCTGCTGTTGGGAGGCAGGGCCAGTGCCCAGCACTGAGCCGGGCTGGGATTTAAACCCAGTGGGGATGGATTAGAAGGGGGAGGTGCCTGCAGTGACCTAGTGGCCCCTGACTTGCTCCAGCTCCCAGCACAAGCTGAGAATAAATCACCCCCCCCATGGAATGAGGAAACAACCCAGATCCTGGGGGTTGGGAAACCCCCTTGAAGGAACCTGGAGAAACAGGGAGGCCCAGGCCCAAAAGTCCTGTTGGTTGCAGTCTCAGAGACTGATGGGGGCACACGTCCTAGGACACCAACCCTGATCAGTGCTCCAGAGAAGAGGGGTCTCTGGCCCGGTGGCTCTGGGGATGCATGCGTGTAATTCCTTGCTGGTCCCAGGAGCACAGACAACTGGCCTGCAGGGGATTGGGAGTCACCCTTTCACCCCAGGTCATGGCCCCATCCCCACTGCATTCCCAATAGGTGGTTCCACGAGCCCCCGTGGGGCCCAGGAGACAGACTGGCTCTGGCGAAAGTCCCTGTGTGGGTCGGAGTTCAATTCCCACAAAGCCCATTGGACCTTTGGCTGCTGCTCAGCTGTCTGCCCTGTGGCCTGGCTGCATTAGTCCAGGGGAAGCCAGTCAGATGGGACCGAGGGATCCTGTCACAGGCTGAGCCTCATCCCTTCCCTTTCCAAGGGGGGACCCCTGCCCAGGGGAACGAGGACATAGCCAGAGCTGGAGGGAATCAGCTCGGGAACCACTGGGCTTGTGTTGCTGCCCTTGTGAACTGCCAGAGCCTGACACGGGCCCAGAGCCTCTAGTACCTCTAGAGCCGCCCTTCCTGGGAAACCAGCCTGGCAGGGCAAGAGCAGCCCTAAAGGGCTGGGGGCCTGGGCATCTGAGGGACTAGCCTGACCTGCCCACGCTGGCCAGGGCCCTGCTGGCACCCCATCCACTCACCCTTCCCTGAGAGACTCACCCACCTGGACTCAGCCTGAACTCAGCCCAAACCTGGCCAGGTCTGTATGCAGGCTTGTGGCTGGCGAACCGGGTCCCCAGCAGCCCCCTGGGTCCATTAGGTCCTTCAGGAGGCTGGCCAGGCCCTGATACAGGGCAACAGTGAGTGCCCAGGGCCATGCAGCAAGGGGCACAGCTGGGGCTGGCACTCAGGACTTTTTGGCTAACAGGGCTGTTGCCTCAGGGGAAAAGGCAACAAGGGCGATAGAACTGGGACTGAGGGAAAGGTAACCCCAGTCTCAGAGCGATGTAGACATACCCTTAGAGACTAACAAAACATGTAGCTGGTGTCATGAGCTCCTACTCCGTCCACCCCACCTTAGGGCGGTGCGGATAAGAAGGATGAGAGACCAAAGAACTAGGTGCAACCCAGTAAGTGCATTGAAGGGATTCAGTTGCAGAGCTCGGGGAAAGGGAGATAGACACAACATAGAACGAACGATGAGCTAACACAGCAAAGCTATACGCGTGTTTGTGAAACCCGGGCCAGCGTGAGCACAATGGGGCAGGAAGCCCAGGCCCAAACAAACCCACGTGGCAGAAGGAAGACACAGAAACAGAAAAGACGCTGAAGGGAAAAGACCCTTCACACTGGCATGCCCAGGATGGGAGGAGGCGGCGTGATGCCTGGGACCGACAGCCTTTGGGCTAATGGGGACCCCGGGGGGAAGGCCAAGGAGACCCAGCGAGTGATGTCGGCCCTCTGGGGCGATGTTCTGCACTAGGGTACAGGCTGGATGGTGAGGAGACTACTCTTCTCCTTTGCTATGGGAGAGATGATGTTCTCCAGAGCAATAGCGCGAGCCGCCTGGGATCCAGCCAGCACGCACACTGCCCCAAAGGGTGGCTAATGGCAGCAGGTGGATGCACTTTTCACCGAGGGACAGCAGCCGCCGCCGCCGCGCAGAGCCTTAGGGAGAGTCCTTGGCGGGAAAACTGAGGAGAGGCCCCTCAGGGTGTTCTCTGGCGGGGAGAAGCAGGTGGAGCTGTTCTAGCCGGCGCAGTCCAGAGCCGAAGCCCTTTGTGGCCGAGGTGATAACGATATGGAGTTTTTGGCCACGGTTCCTGGACTCATTTTGGTTTCACAAAGGCGTGCTCATGCTCTGTGGAACTCACCACAGCTAACAGTACGCAACAATTAACAGTGCTTCACCACAGACTGTATTTAATCCCACCATCGCCATGGCTCAGCCCTGTGGTTTGGAGCCCCAAGAAGGTCCCTTCCCAGCCACAGCAGGGCTGGAACTCAGGACCATTTATTGGACCGGCTCTCCTACCACCAGACACACCAGGGCTCCTTGAACTGCTGGACTCTACTGCCAGCAAAGCCTCGGAGCACTGGGGCCTGCGAGAGATGGCCTCAGGGAACGCCACCTGTAAGGCAATTCTTGCAGTGCAAGCTGTGGCTTCCTCTCCAAAAGAGAGGGCTCCCGTGACCCTCATTCGAGCCACGGGCAGCTTCCCTTACTCACATTTCTCTCCCTGACCAGCTCTAGCAGGCAGCTGGGCCCAGACAGCAAGCAGCCCCAGCACGGGGACTCTCCATGATTCTGCTGGGAGCCAGGGCTGAGCTCTGCGAATAAAGGCTGGTCAGGAGCAGGGGCAGGTGGCACAGAGGGGCCTATTGGCTCCTGCCATGCTCTAGCTCCCCTGCGCTGTCTGAATAAATCAGGGACCCCGGACGGAAGAGGAAACAACCCAGCCCCCAGGGCGTGGGAAAGCCCCTCGAAAGAACCTGGGGAAACAGGGAGGGTCCTGGCTGCAGAGTGCCCTGTGCGGAGGCTGCCTGTGCAAAGTGAGGCTGGCGGGGAGGTGAGCTGGACCAGGCAGCTAGTGCAAGGACCCAGGGGGCATGTGGGCAGGGCATGGATATGGGGGCATGCTGTGCTGTGGGGCTGAGAAGGCCAAGAGGATTCCAGGTGGCAGGAGACATGGTGTCATACCCTGCTGGTAGCGGGGCGTCCTGCTGCCTTGCTGGAGCTTTGGCACAACGGCAGCATGTGCCAGTGCAAACGTCTTCCGTGCAGGCCAGTTGGATGCCACACCAGGCATGGGGCCGAAGCTCTGCCCAAGGCCAGGGACAAGCCCCTCTTGGATGCTGCCTCCAGCTCAGGGCATGTCCGCGCCCTAGGGCAGCACGCCGTTTGGAGGAGGCGCGCGGCTGCTACGTGGAGGGCAGCTGCTGAGGGTCTTAGGGATCTGAACCCTGCATGGGGAGCAGCAGCTCTGGGAGGCAAAGGCCTGAGCAGGATCTTCAGGTGAAACAGGAGCCAGGGTGCACGTGGGCACTGCCGGGGATGGAATCCACCTGTGGACTTTGCCTAGGGCCAGTGCCATCTGGGGTGCTGGGCCACAGTGGGGCTGGCAGGGCACTGGGCACTCATAAGAACATAAGAACATAAGAACAGCCATACTGGGTCAGACCAAAGGTCCATCTAGCCCAGTATCCTGTCTGCCGACAGTGGCCAGCACCAGGTGCCCCAGAGAGGGTGGACCGAAGACAATGATCAAGCGATTTGTCTCCTGCCATCCCTCTCCAGCCTCTGACAAACAGAGGCCAGGGACACCATTTTATCCCCTGGCTAATAGCCTTTTATGGACCTAACCTCCATGAAATTATCTAGCTTCTCTTTAAACTCTATTCAGTCCTAGCCTTCACAGCCTCCTCTGGCAAGGAGTTCCACAGGCTGACTACACGCTGTGTGAAGAAGAACTTTCTTTTATTAGTTTTAAACCTGCTACCCATTAATTTCATTTGGTGTCCTCTAGTTCTTTTATTTAGGGAACTAATAAATAACTTTTCTTTATCGGCCCTCTCCACACCACTCATGATTTTATAGACCTCTATCATATCCCCCCTCAGTCTCCTCTTTTCTATCCCTCCACTCAGAGGGCAATGGGCCGTGACTGGGTGAAGGGTGACCAGCACTCCCGCAGGATGGGCTGGCTCTGTTCCCCCACCACTGCCTGGCTACGACCGGCACCTCGGAACCTGGGCCTGCCTGTTCTCCAGGTTCCTTTGGGGGCTTCTTAGCCCAGGGGAGAAGGTTTTTTTCCTCATTCCATGCAGGGGGATTTGCAGGTGGAACTGGTTTACTGTGAAATGCCGGGAGTTGGGTGCTGGGGCAAGGCAGAAACCAAGAGGTCACGGTGAGCCACCTCCCCTCTGACCTGATCCAGCTCCAGCAGAGAGAGGGTTTAAATCCCAGCCCGGCTCAGTGCTGGGCACTCACGCCTGGCCTCTGGCAGCAGCATGAAGTCAGGGACCATCTTCCTCCTGCTGGGGCTCCTGGCCCTCTGGGCTGAGCTGCCGCCTGCGGCTGGAGGTGAGTGTGGGCAGCAGGCAGAGGAGGGTACGGGGGCACCAACTGAAAGGGAGTACAGAGAGAAGGGAGCAGGGCCCGGAGTGGAGCCCTAGCATGGAGGTGGCAGGAGCAGCGGGGGCTTGGAAATACCTGGCATGTCAGTATGGTTGCCAGATGGTTTAACTAAAAATACCGAACACCCCCCCCCGCAAAGAAAATTCTGTTGAGAAAAAAAAAGGGGGAAACCAAAGTTGTTGAGAAAAAAAAAAAGGACCCCGAGAGTTATTAAGCAATGGCCCCTTTAAGAAAAGCCTTTGAAGCTTTTTTCCTGCGGCCATCTTGTTTTCCTGATCGAGCCAGAAGACAGCTTCCCTGCGGAACCAGGTAAGCGGCGGGTCCAGGGGGTTCAGGGGGAGGGGCCAGGGGGCAGGGGCTGGGGGCTGGGCCCGGATGCTGCATGTGTGTAGGGTTGCCAGGTGTCTGGTATTTTTGCCTCCTGGCAGGGAAAAAAAATCAGAAAATACAGGACATTTTAGGTGTCTGGTATTTTCTGAATTTTTTTACCAGATAGGAGGTGAAAATACTGGACTGTCCAGGTCAGTACTGGACACCTGGCAACCCTCCATCATGTCAGGGGACAGGTTGGTTTGTCTCCTCAGGGAGTGATGCAGGGACCAACAGACATGCGTCTCTGCTGTCAGTCACTGCCTGGGGACAGGACCGACCGTGGCAAAGACCGGGCAGGGATGCGCTTCCCGCAGAGCAGCAGACACCGTTGCAGGCCAGACAGTGTGCGTTCCGGAGATGCTGAGCAAAGGCACTGAAGGGGGCGGGTGTCCCAGGCTCAGGCCTGGGCATCAGAGTGGTCCTAGCTCTGTGTAGAGACCTCAGATGCTGCAGGTCTGAGCACAGGAGGAACGGCTCCCGAGGGAGACGGTATCAGCTGGCCGAGCAGAGCACTCCCAGGATGAATTCTCTTGAGACACTGGAGAGAATTCATGAAGTTCAGGACAGGCGGGGCAAAGTCCTGCCCTCGGGAGCCACACACATCCCCGGGCAATCACAGGCGAGGCAGCCTGGGCGGAAAGCCCTAGCAGGCCACACATGGAATGTGAGTCACCAGGCGGACAACGCCACAGAAGGGCCCAGAATGGGAGGCTTTGCCCTGCTTTGCTCAGCACCAGGAGCTCTCGGCTAGAGCCAGTGTCCAGTTCTGTGTCACGCTTTAGGAAAGACGTGGAGACACTGGAGAGAGGTAAGAGGGTGAGAAAACCTGACCTATAAGCAGTGGCAGATTAGCCACTAAGCCCTTGGGGCCCACACCCAGGGGCCCCAGGCAGTTGGGAGGCACTGGAAAAATGGGTGTTCACCCGTCCCAACTTGTTCCGTCTGCCCAACCCTTCTGCTGGGAAGTGGGACGGCCCTGCATCCCAGTCCTACTTCCCTAGCAGGAATGCTGGGGACCGTGGGGACTGCCGGTGGAAGGGGTGGAGAGGGGCCCCATTTGCTCTGGCGCAGGCCCCCACGAAACCCTCATCCTCCTCTGCCTACGAGGAAAGGCTGAAAGAACTGGGCACCGTTAGTGTGGAAATGGGGCAGCTGAGAGGGGAATTGCAGCCCCCAAACCTGTGAAAGGTTGCGGTAAGAGCAGGGGATTTAACTGTCCATGGAGGAGAGGAGAAGGAGCCGCCTAGTCTTCAGGGCGGGAGATTTAGCTTCGATATTGGGACAAGGTTCTAACTCTACAGCTCATTCCCTTGGGACCAGGGGGCGGGGGCTGGGGGTTGTGGAACCCCCGTCACTGGGGGTTAAGAGCAGGTTGGACAAATGCCTGAGCGTCAGGGCTGCTCTAGGTGTATTTGGTCATGGGGGATGGACTCGATGACTTTCCAGGCCTAAGGCTCTTGGATCCTGCTCTGCCCACATACTCGCAGGGCCCTATGGTGGCTTGTCTTCGGGGAGTGTCTGGCCCAGATGCAGGGGGCTGGCTAGTCCAAGCCATTTCCAGCCAGCACATGCCAGCCACAAGCCTGCTGTTGTTCCTGGGACTGTATGGCACTGGTGGTGGAGCCCAGTGGCCCTGGCTGGGCTGCACCATGGGCTCCAGACAGCTCCGGAGAGGGGCCTCTGCTGTCAGTTCTGGTCTGCAGGGACCCTGAGAGCAAACCGGCCCTGTGGCTGGCCCCACACCTCTGCTGAGAGGCAGCTCTGCGTTTTCCCTGCTGTCAGCGCTGCCCTTTGGCTCAGGCTGAGATGGGCCATCCTTTGGGAACACAAGTCTCCTCTGGCCAGGCCTCCTCTGGGGCGCTCCCTGGCTGGGGTCTCTCTGCACTGCCGGCTTCCCTCGGCGGCCCCTCTCATTCCCACAGGGAGCTGGGTGTCAGGGCTAGTGTCTCATGGCCACACGACCCGTCTGTGTCCCAGGGCGCCATGGGAGCTGCCCAAAGCCGCCCGGCCCTGGGCTCTGTGTGGAGTTGTGTGGCACTGACGGTTCTTGCAGCGAAGGAGAAAAGTGCTGCAGTAACGGGTGTGGTCACCAGTGCATGCGAGTGTCTGGAGGTGAGTTTCATGCCTGGGAGCCTTGGCTGCCAGGGCCAGAGGGGAGAGCGCGGGACGGATTCCAGTGCCACCCAGGGGATTGGCGGAGTGCCCACTGCTAGGTTTTGGGTTTCTACTGGTGGTGCACATGCCTCAGTGCACATAAAAATTATTCTGCATGTGGATTGAAAAAAATCCACACGTGGATGGAAAAGAGGAGCGGGAACATTGACGTGGGGATGTGCTCATATCTGAGTGGGTGGGAGGAACCGGAGGGGCTGGGGGACAGACCAGGACCTCAGCCCCGTTAGCCAGCCTCTGTCCCAGGGCTTGGAGTCCAACATTCACGCCTCCTGCGGAGTCACACTGGTTTAGCTGTACCCACCGGCACGGCACTGGTGAGCACAGGGAACCCCCGGTGTGCAGGGAGCAGTGATACAGGAGTGGGACTCTGACGGCTTCGTGCTACTTCCCAGGGTCTCCCTAGCGCCCGTCTGCCTGAACCCAGATGCCAGAGGTATGCGCCGCCTCCACCCCACTGACCTGCGCAAGGCGACTGCTGAGATCAGATCATTCTGCAGACAAAGGCCCCACTCCCAGCGCCCCACTTGCTCCCCCACCCTGCCCAGTCCCTTTGCCTGCTCCAGCTGCCCTTGGATAGCATCTCCCACATGACACCAGTGGGTGGCTCGAGGCGCAGGAGGCTAGTGGCTATGGCGGGGGAACAAGCGTGTGCCCAGCCGCTGCCCGGCTCTGCCTCGGAGCAACACCCCATGAAGGCCTCAGTAAAGTCTGTCTCTGTGTAACAAGGTGTGTGTGTGAGCTGCGACCGCCTGGCTGCCTAGGTCCATCCCTGGTGGCAAGTGTCTCTCGTGGGAGGATGATGGTGGAGGAGCCGGCAGGGACCGGGGCTCTTCCCTCTGCTCTGCATGGCCCTGGCCCATGTGGGCCGGTCGGGACGGTCTCCTCAGGTTCTGGAGCAGCCTGGCTGGTCAGTCAGGAAAGGCAGGTCCTGAGGTACTGACCCTGCTCCTTCCCCGTCCCTCCCTGCATGGCCAGTTCCTTCTCCCCAGCGGGAGGACCGCACCAGGCCTGGTGTGTTGGGAAGTGATGGCGCATGGGTCCCCTGTCATCACCAGGGTAGTGCAGCACCCGGGCCTCTGGGGCGCTGGCAGCATGCATACCACCCACCCCGAGGCAGCCCTGAGCTGGGCCTCCGGCGCTGGGCCCGGTGCTCCTGGGAACCTCTCAGGCACAACTCAGGGAAAGGGCCTGCCCTGGGGCTGCTGGGAAAGGGAGGATCTGCATGCCCGAAACTCCGAGGCGTAGCTAGGCACAGCTCCCAGCGAGCACCAGCAGCCTTGGCTGGCCCGGTCGGAAGTTGGGCTCTCCAGGCCCTGTCCAATTTCTGTTAGATCGCGGGTCTCCATCCTAGCTCTCCTCGGGGCTCCTCTGCACTGTCTTCTCCTCCATACACCCCACTCAGGCTAGCACCCCGCAGAGACGTCTGGGGGCTACTCCACATGCAACTGGGGCATCTTAGCTGCCTCCGCCCTCCCCACAGCGCTGGCTGGCCATGCGGCCATCACCGCTTGCCAAGCACAGCCAGCCACTCCCTGGCTCAGGGTCTTCCCCCTGCCTGGCCAGGAGGAGGGGAGGGGATTAGTGGGAGCTGCAGGCCCCTGCTTGGTACATCCATCACCTGCCTCTGGCTGGCCCCCACTGCCCCAGTGCAGGGCCAATCTTAGCCAGGCTTGTCTGGGCACTCAGGTGAGCTCTCAGGAGCCCCGTGAAGCCAGGAGCCACGTGTTGGCTGGACGGGGGAGCCGTGTCTCTGGGCGAGTGAGGCCCCATGCCCATCCCAGAGCCCATCCCTCTGCTTCCCCCATTCCTACTGGAGGTGCTCAGGCCTCCTTGGGGACCATCTCTGGGTGGAAGCCAGGGGAAGGCCGGTGCTCTGGGCAGAGTCAAGAGAGGGGAGAGGGCCAGGCCATGACGACCTGGCACGTTCTGTCCCCGCACAGTAGTGTGCTGGTCACAGGACAGCACAGCAAAGCCTCCAAAGCATCTCACACCTGCCCATGGCCTTAGCCTCACGTGGCTGCTGGGGTGGCAGGGTGGGGCCCCTCTTGCAGGCAGGGCTCATGGCCAAGAAGGACCAGTGTCAGATTCAGCTTTCACTCAGCCCCGGTGCAGCCCAGCCCCCCTCAAGGCCCAGCCCATGAAGCGCCAGCACAGCAGCCCGAGCCCAAGGGGGTAGGCTGAGGGCTAGGGGTGTGTGCTGAGTCAGCTCCAGGGGGAAGAGGCACCGTGACAGGGCGCTTGCCCTGCGCTGGCCCTTAAAGGGTAAACCCCAGCCCTGAGCGAGGGCTGCGAGCGAAGCCCCAGCGGAGGCAGTTCTGGCTAACGAGGGCCCAGCTGGGGGCTGTAGAAAGAAGGGCTCCTGGCGGGAGAGAGAACTGCCTGCTGTCTTGGACAGAGAGCAGGAGGGACCTGGAGGCAGAGCGGGGCTGGGGAGGGAAGGCTCTGGCCAAGCAAGCCCCCAGGCTACTAGGGCTGTAGAGAGGCAGCCATGGTGGGCAGAGGCAGCAGGTCCACCCACCCTTTGCCAGTGATGAGTGGCCATTGCAGACTACAGTTTGCCCCGAGACTGACACTGGGTCCCTGAGGCAAGGTGGGTCCAGGGGAACTGGGGGTTCCCTGGGAGAAGACCTGGGTGCCCTGGGGAGGGGAGGACCCTGGAGTGTGCAGTTGGGTAACCCCTTCCCCCCCCGCCCCGGGAGGGGTGCAGGCTGGTGTGGGTGCTGTCGGAGGGCCGTGTCCGGAAGAGGATGCCGTGCTCAAGGAGGACACGGGGAGACACCGGCTGGCGGGAGGTGTCCAGCGAGCCAACAAGCTATTCCCAGAGCAACCCGCTGCAGGCGCCGTGGCGGTGAGTCTGCCCCGTGACAGGCCCCCTGCAGCCTGGGGTTGCGTTAGCTCCGGCTCACGCGCTGCCTCCTTCCCAGCCTGCTCAGACCGTGGCCAGGGCTCAGCCGTGGCCGGAGACACGCTGGGGAGGGGCTGATGCCCCTTCCCGGGACCCCTTGGCCCCTGGTCTCTGGGGCAGGACTGGGCAGACAGGCGGTGCTGCCCTCCGCGTGCTGGGGCTGGCCATTGTCCGCAAGGCGGGTGAAGGGAGCTCACATGTCCTGGGGCTCCTGAGGTGGGAAGAGGCCTGGCCGGGAGGGACAGTGAAGCCACTGACCCCAGACCCTGGTGACGAGACGGCCCAGGCCTCGCACTGGAGGGACAGCGGCAAAGCTGGCTTGCGACCCCTGGGATCTACGGGCCTACATGGGGGCCAGCCATGGCCTCAGGGCCAGAGCCCATGACGAGCAGTCCCAGAGCGAGGGGGCCAGCCCCCAGCAGATGTGACCTGCGGGGAGTCCGACGTGCCCCAGCTTTGGGAGAGCCAGGGCAGCACGGGCTGTATCGACAGGCACCAGGCAGGCCTCGTGCAAGGGGCTCGCTGCTCGAAACCAGGCTTCCCTGGTGCAGGCAAAGGGGGGGCGGCGAGGGAGAGCTGCTCAGTCTGGGCATTGCTCTGCAGTCCCCCACTCTGACCGGGCTGAGGGGGATGCTTAGCACATGGGACGAGGGGGGTTGGGATCTAAGATCTGGCCCCTTGCCCCAAAACATTTGTTTAAACCACTCCCAGCTCCTGCTGACCCCTCCTCCCTTGAGTGCATGGCCCCCAGGCCCCTGCAGACTGCCCCTGCACTGGGGCCTGGGGGCCACACACCAGCCCTGCCTGTCTCTGGTGCAGTCCCTGGGGCAAAGGGCGTGTCTGGGGCTTGTGGCCAGAGCTGTCCGCTGGCACGCAGGGCTGCCGTAAGGGCATGGCCATGTTGGCACCACATTGGGCCCCTCTCGGCTCTCTGGGAAGCGGGCTGGGCCGGCTCCCTGCGTCTCAGCTATGCCCAAAGCAGCAGCCTCCGCCAGCGAGACCAAGTGCATCACCCCGTGCAGGCAGCGGGCGTGTGCCCATCCCATGGGAGTGGCCAGGGCTGGGGGGCAGGTGTGAGGCGCCTCTGGGAACACCCAGGCCTGTAACAGGTTCCCTTCCTGGTGGGGATTCCCCGCTCCAGGGAGCGGCTTAGTTGCCGCATGAGGCTGTGCTGATGGTGTGCAGGTGGGCCCTCCCGCGAGCTGAAGGGCAGCTCCATCAGCCCCTACCCCGGGCAGAGCCCCGACTCCCGACCGGATGCCCGGGGCCAGCCAAGGCCGCTAGTGCTTGCTGGGAGCTGTAGCTGGCTATGCCTCAGAGCCTCACATACGGGTCCCTTCCCTTCCCGGCGGCCCTAGGACAGGCACTGACGAGCCCCAGGGCAGGTGATCTCCCTTCCCTGCCAGCGAGAATAGGGACTTGGCAAGTGTCCCCCAGAAACCTGGGGGCCTTTCCCGCGTCTCTCACTTCAGCATGGCTGGATTAGTCACGTGGAATCCTGGGGCTCTTCGGCTGGGGTTGGGGAAACTGCTTCCCTGTTTGGTTCCTGCCCTGAAGAGACGGCTTCCTGCTCCCAGCCCTAACTCCATCTGCCGGGGGCTTGTCTGAGGAGAAGGCTGAACTCACCAGTGCTGAACACACATTGCTAGCCAAAGGGGGATTCCCCCAACAAGTCTAAGTCCCTGAGAAGCTGGGCTGAGGTTTGGGAAGTGCCACCTCGGAGCCAGCTCCTAGACCCATCTCCCAGCGACAGCGCTGCTAACCGGCCAGAGTCGCAGCAACGGGGCGAGCCTGCAGAGCCTTCTCTCTCGGCTCACTCCCTGCTAGAGGCTCTCCTGGGAGGAGCCAGGCCTGGGGTGCATGGCACTCTCACTCAGCCGTGGTGGGCACATGAGCGGGGGAGCAGCTCGAACTCCCCAACGCACCGCAGCCGTGACACGTCACTCGTGAGGGGACTTGTCTGAGGGCAGAGCCAGTCCTGCCAGGTGAAACTCGGTGCCCTAGTTCCTGGCCTGGCTGCCTGGCCCCGAGGACGAATGTGCAATGCATGCAAATCCTGCTGCCAGTGGGAGGTGTGTTTTCATTTTCAGATGGCTGTGGAGGTGGAATAATGTCCCATATTCTGGGAACAGGTCGGCATTGGGTGGGGGCCTCATTCCTCACCCTTCTGCCAGTGGGTGAGGGAGAACGGCCATGAGAACAGGGAAGTGAAGAGAAGAGGTGGCCTGCCAGTGAAGAGATGCTTCATCTCAGGCTGCCCCGTTAACCCCCTCAGGTTGGGACAGTCGTCTGAGACGCTGGCAGTCCCAAGTCTGCAGCACACAGCCAGCCCTGTGACACAGAGGGGGCTGGAGTCAGCAGCACCAGCACCTCTAAGTGAGTCTGCCCCACTCTGGGACAGTTTGTACATAGGGTTGCCAGATGGTTTAACCAAAAATACTGCACTCCCCCCTCCCAAAAAAACACCAGGGAAAAAATTCTGTTGGGGGGGTGGGGAGGAAGGGGGGAGACCAAAGTTGTTGAGCAAAAAAAGGACCACGAGAGTTATTAAGCAAAAAAAAAAAAAATTAAAAAAAACCAACAACCCAGCATGGCCCCTTCAAGTGCGTGCAGAGTCAGGATAGGGATAGGGAGAGAGGGAGCGGTAGAGCACTAAGACCCAGGGATGGCATTGCTTCCCCTTGCTTCAGGTCTTTAGGCTTTTTGCCGGCAGCTATCTTGTTTGGTCAAGCCAGAAGGCAGCTTCCCTGCGGAACCAGGTGGGCGGGGGTCCGGGGGGTGGGGGCTGGGCCCAGCTGCTGAGTGTGTTGTAGAGTTGCCAGGTGTCTGGTATTTTTGCCTCCTGGCAGGGAAAAATCCCCAGAAATACAGGACATTTTAGGTGTCCAGTATTTTCTGAATTTTTTACTGGACAGGAGGAGAAAATACCGGACTGTCTGGGTCAATACCGGACACCTGGCAACCCTATTTGTGCACCCTCCTCTGCACACGAGCAGTGGGGCAGGGCCGCTGGAGGAGGGCTCTGAGTGCAAGCCCCACAGGGTAGGCAAGCCCCCAGAGCAGAGCGCGGGGTGTCCAAGGGGCTGAGGCCGCACATGGGAACCTGGGACAGAGGCCTGTGGGCGGGGCAGAGCCCGGGATCATGGAAATGCAGAACTTCCCCGATGCAAGAAAAGGGCAGAAGGATGGGCATCTCCTGGGGGGACCCCACAGAAGCACCAGTGGGCTCCCCACTCACTGAGCTTCCTACAGAATTTGACCCCCGCAGGAGACACCATGTCAGGATCCGGTAGCACACAGAAGCCGGCCCAATCCGTGCTCCATTCTGGGATTGCTGCAGAGCCTGTTGGCCTTGGTGGGCTCAGCTCCTCACAGTCCTGGCAGCGGGGGAGAGGCCAGGGCGGGCACCCCCCCTGTGACGAGGCCAGAGGGCGAGTGGAAGATGGCTGGGAGCCCGCCCCCGGAAGACACTGCAGGAGGGGTGCCTGTTGAGGGAAGCAGCCCAGTGTCCGCACCCTGGTGCTGGGAAGCTGGAGAACTAAGAATGAACCCAACGTTCCCCAGGCTGCAGCAGCTGCCCCCAGGCCCAGCCTGTGGAGCTTCTAGCCCTGGATGTGCCTAGGTTTTCTGCAGGTTGGACGCCCCTGTGAGCCAGCAAGACCAGCGGCGGGGGCTCTGCCCGGGGATGGACAGCCCAGAGGGCGGGGGGGATGGTGGAATCAGGACTCCCCCGGGTAGAAGGGTCTCGGGCCCCCCCACCCACGTGCTTGGGGAGGTGGCACTGAGAGCTCTCATGTCCTGCAGCATCTAACCTGGAGGGGGCTGGGAGTCACACGTCACTCGGCAGCTTCCCTGCCCCCTCACGCCTGCCTGGGATGGGTCCAAAGGCTGATACCCTTTGGGCTGCAGCCCAGCCCAGTGAAGGGCTGTCACGGCCTGCCCCAGCCGTGGGAGCCTGGAACTGCCCATGGTCCAGCCCAGCCGCCAGCTGGCTGACACGCGGGTCCCTGTGCGCTGGGCAGGCCTGGGGCAGCTCCACCCAGGGCTACCTTGCAGGGGCGACCACAGCATGTTCCCAGCACCAGCATTTCCCCAGAGCCGCCTGCCTCAAGGCGCCAGACCGCTCCTGGAGCACGCAGAGCAATCATCCAGCCGGCTTGCTCCTCTGCAGAGACAAAAGCACATGGCAGCTGAGTAACTTCCCTGCGAGCCTGCCCCTGAGCTGGCTTCCTGTAAAACTAAACCCCCGGGCAGAGGGGACGGGGCCCTGGGTAGGAGGAATAAAGTTGCAGAGTTACTGACAGACAGTAGAAGACACTGTCTAGTGGCGAAGCCACAACTCAGGGGCCATCAGCCTTGGATCCAGGTAGCTTTCTTGACAACTTTTCCTTCCCAGCCATGGCTGAGACTCCATCAGCCCCTCCCGCTGCAGTGCAAGGGGCCGGCTTCCCTTGTCTTCCCCGGTGAAAGAGCTTTGCCTAAGCAGATGTCCCACCTACGTTCAGTGCCCAGGGACTTGTTTTGTACCCGAGTGGGCACAAGTTTCACTGCAGACACACGCTACCTCCTCTCCTGGCTGGGAGAGAACCTGTTTAGCAACGCCCCAACCCACCTTGCTTAAACGGCTCCTAGTCACAGACTGTGAAGCCAAACATCCATGAGGCTCCGGGATGCCAACACAGGCATTTCACAAGGATTTTAATCACCAGCCTCTTGCTAGCTTTCATAAAAGCCCTTCCCTGGCACACTTCTCTGCCACGGTCCCCTTTGGGGCAGTCACTTGAGTCGGCTGCCTAGCATTTCAGGTTCAGATCCCCTGTTGTTGTAGCCCAGAGCTTCTCTGTCCTGGGGTGTAGATGCCACCCTGTCCGCCGCCCTGCCAGTTAGCTTGCTAGCACTGCTTGCTTCCCAATTCAATCGCCCTTCATTGTGTCTGCCTCACCCCCAGGCTGGGCTCCCAAATGAATACAGACCCCTTGCTTTGGCTAGGCAGACAGATCTGCTTGCCAAAACCATTAGGCCATAATTCAAGCTCATATCCATAATGAATTGTGCACGGTCCGCGCCCCAGAGCATTAGTAAGCTGTGAGGTGTTTGTTTTCCAGTGGTGTCTCATGTCCCCTTTTAGCCATGGATCATGACAACAGTGTGTTGGGTGGAGTGAGTCTTGCCTCAGAAGAGCTGCTGGCAACTCCCCTTTGGCCCCAGCACCGGGCCTTAGAGGTTGTTCAGACTTTTCTGGGGCGGTGCTGGGGCTGGGCAAATAAGGGACTTCAGCCAGTGAATCCAGGGCTCCCAGTTTAAAGGATGATGAGGAAATAGCCACACACCTTTATATAAGTTCCTGGTGTGCCCCCCTCGATATGGTGTGTAGAGCTGGTCACCCTGTCTCAGCAAAGATGCGTTAGAATTTAAAAGGTACAGAGGAGGGCATCAGAATGGCTTTTCAGCTTGGAAAAGGGACGCCTGAGGGGGACATGACAGAGAGGTCTATACAATCGGGTCTGGTGTGGAAAAAGTGACTAAGGAAGTGCTATTCCCCTTCATGTAGCACCAAAACCTGGAGCCAGCCAGTGAAAGGAGTAGGCAGCAGGATTAAAACAAGCCGCGGGAAGCGTTTCCTCACACAACACAGCCCATGCAACACGCTGCCAGCGGGTGCTGTGAAGCCCAAAGCTCTAATGGCTGAAAACAGAACGGCCTAACCGGATGGGGGATAGACCCACCCACGGCCGGTAGCCAAGAGGGTTGGGGTCAAACCCCAAGTTCTGAATGTGCCCAGCTGCTGTGTGCTGGGAGCTGGGTGGGCGGCAGGGGAGGGATCACGTGATGGTTCCCTGTTCTGGTCACTCCCTCTGGGGCGCCCAGCCCTGGCCACTGGGCGAGATGGGCCTTTGGGCTGGCCCGCTACGGCCGCTCTGGTCTGTACGAGGCCCCCAGAGCAGACGCTAAGCCGACACGCTCAGAAAGGCAGGTGCTTTGCTCAGGATGTGGCCGACAGCCCTGGGTGTCCGGCGGTTCCAGCTCCCTGCCAGGAGGCCCGGCACAGCGGAGTGTGCCCGCATGGGGCGCGTTCCAGCGTGGCTGCCGCTGGCGGGGGCTGCACACTGAAAACAGGACGAGGGGGGCTGGCTGGGGCTGGGCAGGGTGCCCTGGGGGCGTGGTGGTGCCTCTCCGTCCGACTGAAGCCACCAAGTGACCTCAGCCAAGATGGCTGCTGTCATACCTGGGCTCAGGCTGCCCTTAGTAAACATGGCCACTGTCTCCCATAACAGCCCACCCACAACAACTGATCCCCCCCGGCCGCAAACCAATTGTCTCCCGCCTCCGCCCCCCCCAGTGCCCTGCTTGCTTCTGAGCCCTCTGTGCTGCTCCTGGGCCCGGCACTACGTTGGCCCTTGCTCCCCATCTCCTCCTCAGCCCAGGACCGGGGGGCTGGCCAGCACCAGAAGCTCTTCGCCGTCCCATCCCCCCTGCTCAGGCCTGGGGAGGGGTAGGAAGAGCTGCCTGGTATGTGCTGGGAGGGGGAGCTCAGCCTGCTCCATGGGCAGGAGGCCGAGGCAGCCCCCCCAAACCAGCAGCCAGGCCTGTGCAGCTCCAGGGAGGTGCCATCCCACGGGGGCAGCATGTGGCTGGATCTCCCTTGTTGGCCCCCAGGCAGAGGGGAGGGGACAAGCGCTCACAGGCTGGTAGACTGAGGGGAGAGGCAGGGGTGGGGACGCCCGGGGGCAGGAGCCCTGGGATAGCTCCCCTGACCCCCTTCCCTTTGCCACGGCTCCTGCTGGGCAAGCAGGAGAAGGGGATTCAGAGAGGCCCCCAGCTTTGGCCTAAGTCCTGGCACTGGTAGCAAAATGGAAGATCCCTGTGGCTGGCCACCGCCTAGCCCGGTTCCCGAGTCCCTGGGGGTGGGGCAGGGTGAGCCCGAATGGGAGCCAAGGTTATGTCTTTGCTGAGAGGCCGGCTGGACGGTAAAGCTGAAGTCGAAGAGACCAGGCAGACTGGTAGGACAAGAGCAATAGCAAGGTGCGGAGAGACAAGCTGAGAATAGCAAACGCCACTGCTTCCCCGTACTGCTTTCAGTCTCTCAGGCGGATTTGGACGTACAGGACTTAAAGTGGAAACTGGTTACTTGGAGTCTCAGCAGGGAGCTGACAAGTTACTGACAGCAGCCAATAGAAGGGGAAATATCCTGGCTTCTCCTGGCCCCCCGGGAAGGGGAGAGTCTTTCCCTGCGGCTGGGCCAGGCCTGCAGCCCCTTGTTGGGCTGAATCTCTCTCTGGGCACAGGGGCTATGTCTACACTCGCGGCTTCTTGTGCGAGAAATATGCAAATGAGGCTAAGCGTGGAATATTGCCGAGCCTCATTTGCATACTTAATGAGCCACCATTTTTGCAGAAGAGGCTCTTGCGCCAGAAGGAGCTGCCTGCACGGCCCCTTCTTGCGCAAGAAAACCCTCTTGCGCGATGCTGTGATGCTGATTATTTTCAGGAAGAATGGCATTGCGCACGAGGGTTTTGTTGTGCAAGAAGGGGCCGTGCAGGCAGCTCCTTCTGGCGCAAGAGCCTCTTCTGCAAGAATGGTGGCTCATTAGGTATGCAAATGAGGCTTGGCGATATTCCACGCTTAGCCTCATTTGCATACTTCTCGCACAAGAAGCCGCGAGTGTAGACATAGCCTTGGTGACCTCCCTTTTCCGGCTCATGGGAGGGCCTCGCCCTCTGATTTCATTGGACTCATGCCGCGGGAGGACTCGTTTTCAGCTCCCGAATTCTGCCACTTCCACTGGTCCCCAGCAGATGGTAATGGTGCATAACAGACGCCTTCAGTCCATTTCTTCTCGGAGACTTTTTATGCTCTGCTCCTGCCAAGGCCGGTGGTGCAGATTGGAACCCTCCCCCCCGCAGCCATTCCTTTCAGTGTTCCAAAGTGACACCTTGCACCTCGCACCCGTTCTTCCTCGCGCCACACTTCCTCTGACTGCCAGGGCGCAGCAAAATCCCTCCTCAGCCTCGGCACCTGGCGGGCGGATGCCACCTCTGCCCTGGCCGTACAGCACCCTTTCGCCTTGGTGAGGACTTACAATAGAACGAGAGGAGTCAGCCGCCTGTAGAAGAACGGGGCTCGGACTCACCAGGCAAACACTTGTGCAGCTTCTAATTGGGGCTATAAGACGGATTGTCCCTGGTCTCTGACTGACCTCAATGTGTTTTGTGAGTCTCTAAGGTGCTGCAGGACCATTTGTGGTTGTTGACGTTTTTTCAGCTACAGACTGACGCGACTCCCCCTCCGAGACAAGGAAACAAAGCCCGGTTCATACTTTGGGGGGACACCGCTGTTTGGACTTCTTGGGGCAACCAGCAGGTCGTCCAGTTGAGTTTGCCCATCTCACAGCTTCCCCACCCACCTTGTGTCTCATGCACAACATGCAGAAGGCAGCCCAGTGGCACCCTGCTCTGCAACTGGGGCTTCGTTTCAGCGAGCCTGGGAGAAGGCGGCTTTAACAGGTCTCCTTTAACAGCAGCTTTCCTGCCTGGGGCTGCTCTGTGGGCCCTGCGACAGCGTCTCCCGCGATATGAGCCGTTTTCTTGCTGCCTTACTTCCTAGGGAGCGCCTGTCCGGGGTAAGAGGAGGCAGGAAGCTTTGCCAAGTCTCGGAGGGCCAGAGGAGCCCGCAGTTATGGATGGTTCAAGGTGCGGCCTCACCCATGAGTGCCGGGGGCAGGTGCCTGGCCAGATCCCCGCACTCACTAGCCCATGTGCGAGAGCTCTCACAGTCGGCCCTTCAGGGGGTGGGGCAACAGGAAAGGCAGCCAATCAGGAAAGGGTTTACCTCTCCTCCCACACTTGAACCTGAAAGCCTGAGGAATCTGGGAAAAGCCGCGGACCTGGTGGGTCTGTGTTTGCAGAGCCGGATTAAGGGAAGGGCTAGCCGGGCAGCTGCCCGGGGCGCCAACCTATGGGGGGCACCTGATGGCAGCTCTAAGGGGTGCCGCGCAGCCCCCGGCCCCTGGCGTGTGGCGCCTGATGGCAGCTCTAAGGGGTGCCGCGCAGCCTCCGGCCCCTGGCGTGTGGCGCCTGATGGCAGCTCTAAGGGGTGCCACGCAGCCCCCGGCCCCTGGCGTGCGGCGCCTCATTGCAGCTCTAAGGGGTGCCGCGCAGCCCCCGGCCCCTGGCGTGCGGCACCTCATGGCAGCTCTAAGGGGTGCCGCGCAGCCCCCGGCCCCTGGCGTGCGGCGCCTCATGGCAGCTCTAAGGGGTGCCGCGCAGCCCCCGGCCCCTGGCGTGCGGCGCCTCATGGCAGCTCTAAGGGGTGCCGCGCAGCCCCCGGCCCCTGGCGTGTGGCGCCTGATGGCAGCTGTAAGGGGCGCAGCGTGCCAGGGGGCAGGGCCATGCATGCGTTGCACGCCCGCTGCCTGGGGCACAGGAATGGCTCAAGCCAGCCCTGTGTGTTTGGGTTTGATTACTGGGGCACCGGGGTGGTCGGGGGGGTGGCAAATGACAGAGCCGGGGTGTAGGCCAATTCCTCTTCGGTGCCATGGGGGGCAAAGTGCCGAGCTAAAGATGCCATAAGGAAGATGGCAATTTCCCAAGCCAACCCAAGCGCTGCACTGTCAGTTGGCTGCAAACTCCCAAGGGAAGAGCCGATCTTGCCTAGGCAATAGCCTGTGAGCCTAGTGACAGCAGGCGGTCCAGCCGGCAAGGACCCGGCCCTGCACCCGGGGACGGAGCTGGGCTCAGAACCGCTGCTCCCTGGCTCGGGTTCTGCTCCCTGTGTGCTCTGCTCCAGGCACACGTTGCCCTGCCTGGAGACGCAGTGTCCCGCCAGTTAGCATGTGCCAAGGCAGAGTCTGTGCAGGCCCGGCCCCGGGGTATTTGGAGGGGCCTGTTTGACCACCAGCTCCTCGGGGTTCTCCATGGCCAGACCCTGCAGCAACGCCAGCAGCATGGACGTGGGAGCAGCACCCGGCTTCCCACGGCAGGGGCCTGGCAGCTCTCAGCAGAGACACGAGCCCTGACTGATGAACGAGCTCTCCACTGGCTCTGGTAATGCCAGCAAGGGGCAGGAGCAGGCCCCCAGGCACAGGGAGAGCAGTGCCCCATGCCTAGCAGACAGCACCTGGGCAGGCAGAGGCAGCTTCCCAATCCCAGCAAGCAGCTGGCTTCCCCAAGGGGCATTTTCTCCCTGGAGCCCCCTCTTGTCTTGTCCTGGCTTTGCGGCTGCACAACAGCAATGCCAGCCCAGTCCCCTCACCCCGCATAGCATGAAGGGAGCGCAGGGCAGAGACCCCCTTCCCGTTCTGTCCCATGTCCTTTGCACGGGGTGCTGGGTGCCATGCCCAGCCGCTCCCACCTGCCAGGGCTGGGTCACCCTCAGACGCCCCTCCTGGGGAGCGAGCTGGCTCCTGGACAGCATCCCATTGGGGTGCAGCCCATCAGGTGTCTGCAGACACTAGGGGCCAACGGGCCTCTTCAGGCAAGACTCTGAGAACCACAGGACAGGGAGGGAACGCCTGGGCGAGGTCAAGCCGGGGCTGCGCTGATGGGGGGCAGAGCTTCCCTCAGGCCCATCCTGCCCTCCTGCTGTTGGGAACTAGCCCAGCCCTTGGCGCCTCTCAGGAGCAGGAACCCAGGTGAGTCAGGGGCACCATTTACACTCTGGGAGGGTGCCCCATGGCCGGCTGAGCAGGCTGATGCCTTTCCAAGCCCCCCTCACTCTCAGCACTGGCCGGCCTGGGCTGCGGCGTGTAACGGGCTCGCCACAACAAACTGGCCAGCCTCAGCCGGGGTGGCCGTTTTGCCAGCCTGCGGCTGGGTGTGAGGTAGTGGGGGGCTGTCTGCTCTGTAACCCGGGGTTCCCCTGCGCTGGGCTGTGTGATTCCCGCTGACTCACCCACATGTGGATTGGCCCAGACACCGAGGCCCAACCTGAGCAGATAACAAGGCTCTTCCCAGAGGGACAGACAAAGGAAGGGAGGCAGAGACGGACACCTGGCTGGGGGCAGGGTGTGGGAGGGCGGCAGTGGCTGACTGGGAAACATGAAGGGAACAGACTAAGCTGGGGCCTAAGGGTTGAGGGGGGCGATGGACCCCCTAACCCAAGGGGTCTGAGGCTGCCTGGCCTGACTCCTGTAACCAGATCACATCTATGCTGGGATGTATCCTGGAGAAGCAATAAACCCTCCTGTTCTACTGGCTGGCGGAGTCTGTTCATGCTGCTACGGGGGTGTAGGATCAGGGGGAACCCTGATGCGCCGTCACAGTGGTGTCAAGGGTGGGATGCACTGCACCCCGTGGATGGAGCTTCTAGCAGTGGGTGACAAGGAGCAGTAGAAGGAAGGGGCATGCAAGAACCAGGCATGCTAGAGGCAGAGCGAAGTGATCCCTGGGAACCGTGGGGCAGTGCAGCACTCGGCCAGTGAGTCTACACCCTGGGGATCAGCGGGATGATGGCCTACACCCGATTCCTGAAGGCAGACCTTATGGGGCTGTGCAGAGAGAGGGGCCTGCCCGCAGGGAAAGCAACCAAGGCCCAGCTGATTGCCCAGCTGGAAGAGAATGACCCATCCAGGGGCCTGGATTCTGTGAAGCGGAACAGACCGCGCTGGGAGCGTCTCAGGCTCTCAGACCGGACGGAGGGCTGGAGCCCACCAGACAGACGCGGTGCCCACCAGGCCGAGCCCTGCCAGCAGCGGTTCGTCCAGGGAGGGGTCCATCCCAGCAGAGCTGCGGCGGCTGAAGATTGAGCTGCGGATGAAGGAATTGGAGGTACAGGACCGAGAGAAGGAACGCCAGGACCGAGAGAGGCAGCGGCAGCATGAGCTGGCCATGGAGGAGCGGAGAAGCTGAAGGGCCCCGGCTGCAGTGAGTGGGGAGGACCCCAGGGATCTGGGGCGGCCAGACGCTTTGAGAAGCTCGTGTTGGTCCAATGCAAAAATGTGGGGGACATGGACGGGTTCCTCAGTGCCTTTGAGAGGGCCAGATTCCCCCAGCGGCCCGGCTCCAACAGCTCGCCCCCTTGCTTGATCAGGAGGCCGCAGGGGTGCTCAACCAGCTGGAGAATCTGCAGCCAGGTGACTACGAACGGGTCAAAGAGGCCCTGCTGCATAAGTTCGGGCTAACCCCAGAAATGTGCAGGAAGAAGTTCCGGGAGGTACAGAAGGAGCCAAGGGAGACCTACGTAGATATGGCCTCCCACCTGGTGCAGTACTACTGCAAGTGAGTGTGCGGGGTCGGAGTCCAGACCACAGAGGACCTGCTTAAGCTGATGATGCTGGAACAGTTTTATGAAGCATTGAGACAGACCGGGTCGGGTCTGGGCACAGCTGAGGGCGTCTGCTCAGGGCGAATTGCTCAAACTAGGGGCTCCATATAGCCCCAGACTGGAGACCTTCCCAAATAGGCCACAAACCAGTCCCATAGAGCGCTTCTGCTGCCAGCCTGGCCAGCCAGAAGCCTCACGAGCAAACCCTTCTGACACCCCAGCTCTCTCCGTGCCCCAAACAGCCCCGGGCCTAACCACAGGTGAGGGGTTTTAGAACCCAATCTCACCTTCCCCGAACGAGTTCTGTCCAGTCCCAAGAAACCAGCCACAGGTCCCGATCAATTTACACTCTGGATCTTACCCACAAATCACGCTGAGCCAATCTAACATCTAAAGGTTTATTACTAAAAGAAAGAAAAGCCTGAGAGTGAGGTTGTTAAAGTATCATACATTACGTGCATCGAATCTCCCAGTTCTCGATGCAGGCTTGGAGCAGAGATGTTATAAACTGCTATCTTAAAAGTCTTTGGTTTACATCCTATGTCAGGATGGGTCCACAGTTCTTTCCAGCTCGTGATTCCCTGCAAGGCCACATCTGGGGTCAGGAGCAGATCTGAAGACCAAGATGGAGTTCGCCACATGGCATATTTATATCCCCCCCCCCCCCCCGGCTTCTTCCAAGCTGGAGACAGTCACATGGTCAGTGGCCAGGCACCTAGATTCCTTCCCAGGTGGGTCTCTGGTACTTAAGAGACTTATTGTTCCTGGTGGCTTGCTAATTACCTGAGCTTTTCTCGCCTATTGCTCAACCACATACAGAGAAACTTCCAGTATCCATACAGAGTACATATTCATAACTCCACACACAGACATTATACAGATAGATGAAGAGCATATACAGAATCAGTGGAAGGTAAGCTTTTGTTTGACACCTCACATGGCCCCCTTTATATCAATTTTTGGGGCAAATACTCCCCCATGGGTACAGCAGTGATCTGGCTGCTCCCTTCAAAATCCAGTAACGTGACAAGCATGCCCGCCCAGCCTGAGGCTGTGGCTCAAGGACCGGAGGCCAGAGAACCCCCAGGAGGCCGGGAATCTGGTGGATGAGTTCATGGTCAGCCAGTCTGGCTGTGAACAGGAATCCCGGAGAGAGAGGGAATCACATAGAGATTGGTTCTCGGCTGAACAACGGAGAGAATCACCTATGAGGCGAGCCCAAGAGACAAGGACCAGCCATCTGCGCCCCAGAAAACCAGCCAGGGCCTGGGCGGAGTTGGCCCAAAAGGGCCCGCAGGACCTAACTTGCCATCGCTGTGGGCAAAAAGGCCACAAGAGGGATCAGTGCACCAGGCATCAGGACAGGTCCCACAACCTGAGACTTTCCAGGGTTAACTGGCTGGAGCATGGGGAAGAGCAGGCCGCCCCAGAGGCAGGGGCTGGCAGGCAAACCTCAGCTCAGAGTGGGGGGAAGGATGCTCAATGCACCTCCCCTGGGAGATCTGACCCTCAGGAGGCAGATTTCTCTGTGTACCGGGTAGGGGCAGGGTGGCCCCTGTGGAGCGAGAGCCTCGTACCCCTGGAGGTGGATGGCAGGGAGGTGACGGGCTACTGGGACACAGGGGCGGAGGTGACGCTGGCCCGGCCCAAGGTAGTAGCCCCAGACCACATGGTACTTAACACTCAGCTGACCCTGAAGGGCATAGACGGGACCCTGTTTAAGGTGCCCGTAGCCCAGGTGCATCTGAAATGGGGGGCCAAGCAGGGCCCCAAGGAGGTGGGGGTGCACCAGCACTTGCCCACAGAGGTGCTGATGGGGAATGACCTAGAGGAGTGGCCAGACGGACCCCACAGGGCCCTGGTCACCACCCGTAGCCAGAGGCAGCGAGGGGCTGGCAACCCTGACCCAGGGGAGGGCTCCCTGCAGGGGGCTCAGGGCCTCATCCCAGCAGACACGGGGCCCAGCAGGGCTAGAGCCCCGGACCCAGGCAGGGGAGGGGAACAGGTCCCTGTCCCTGCCCCAGCTGTGGAATTCCAGGCGGAGGTGCAGGCAGATCCCTCCTTGCAGATGCTGAGGGACCGGATTGGCCTCTGTGCAGCTCAGTCCTGGAGAGAGGCGGCCAGGAGAGATTCCTGTGGGAGAGGGGATTCCTGTACCGGGAATGGCTCCCCCCTGGGAAGGTGGGGGTATGCCGGCTCCAGCGGCAACTGGTAGTTCCTCAAAAGTATCACCGCAAGCTGCTATATCTGGCCCATGACGTCCCATTTGAGGAGCACTGGAGTATCTGGCGCACCCAGCTGAGGCTGCTGCAAAACTTCTACAGGACGGGGATATTTGTGGCTGTGCAGCAGTATTGCTGGTCCTGCGACTCCTGCCGGGGGGGGAAGGCCAAGATGGGAGGAAAGCTGTTTTGAGGCCCCTACCCCATATAGAGGAGCGGTTCCGGAAGGCAGCAATAGAGATAGTGGGGCCTGTCAGCCAGGCCACCTGGACGGGGAACAAATACATCCTGGTAGCAGTGGATTTGGCTACCAACTGCCCCGAGGCCCTGGCTCTGCCCTCTAGCGAGGCAGACACGGTGGCAGACGCACTGCTGGCCATTTTCAGCAGGGTGGGGTTCCCCCAGGAGGTCCTCACGGACCAGGGATCCCACTTCATGTCATCCCCGCTCCGGTGCTTAAGGGAGAAGCGCAGGGCCCGGTTCACCTGGGTCCCAACGTATGGCTTCCGGTCCAGCAGGCTGGTGAGGAGGTTCCAGGGGACCCTGAAGCAGATGCTGGAGGCCTTTATGCTCCGGCACCCACAGGACTGGGACAAGTCCCTGCCCCACCTGCTGTCTGCACAGGGGGAGGCACCCCAAGGGTCTGCCAGGTTCTCCCCGACAGAGTCAGGGTGCAGAAGGGGGAAGGACCCCCTGGGCTTGCTGAAAGAGTTATGGGAGGGGGAGACCTCCCCGAATGGAGCGTTGGGGGTGGAGGATGTCCTGGCTTTCCGTGAAAGGCTCGCTGAGCTCATGGCCCCGGCCAGAGAGACCGTGGGCAGAGCCCAAGGGAAGTGGAAGAGCTGGTACGACCACAGAGAGTGGGTCCGCGCCGGCCCCTCAAAGCCGTCCAGCAGCCGAACAGGGGGAGCTGGATCTTGCAGGGCACTGCCGTGGCCGGCACAAGCCAAGGGGAGCGCCAATGTCACTGCTGTGGCTTTACCGGGCAGGGGGCCCGAACTTCCCCAGGTCACAAGCGGAGTGACCCTGCTCAGTTTGCTCTCAGAGGGAGGAGAGATGTGATGTAGCGGGGGGGCTGTCTGCTCTGTGACCCGGGGTTCCCCTGCGCTGGGCTGTGTGATTCCCACTGACTCACCCACGTGTGGATTGGCCCAGACACCCAGGCCCAGCCTGGGCAGATAACAAGGCTCTTCCCAGAGGGACAGACAAAGGAAGGGAGGCAGAGACGAACACCTGGCTGGGGGCAGGGTGTGGGAGGGCGGCAGTGGCTGGCTGGGAAACATGAAGGGAACAGACTAAGCTGGGGGCTGAGAGTTGAGGGGGGTGATGGACCCCCTAACCCAAGGGATCTGAGGCTGCCTGGCCTGACTCCTGTAACCAGATCACGTCTGTGCTGTATCCTGGAGGAGTAATAACCAGCCCCCTATTCCACTGGCTGGCGTAGTCTGTTCATGCTGCTACAGGGGTGCAGGATCAGGGGGAACCCCGATGCGCCATCACACTGGGCACCAGCTGCCTGCGGCTTGCCCCATAGGAGTGGCCAGGAAGGCTTTGCCACAGGGCTGGGACAATGTACGACCTGCATTCGCCTGCCCGAGTGAGCTCTGCCGAACGTTCCCGCAGGTGGCACCGGTCCAACCCAGCCCACGTCGAACTTCTTCCCCTGGCCCCCACACAGCCAGCGGGGCTTCCCTCCCCTCCGTGTCCCCGCTGGGTGGTGTCATTCCGGGGCCAGTGGCCCGGCTGGGATGGGGGTAGTTTACTGACACCGCGGGTCTCTTTCTCTCCCTCCCCAGGCATTTACCCCATTCACTCAGAGCAGCGTCTGAGCACTGCCTCTGGGGAGCCAGGCAGACCAGGTCCCCCTGTGGCGGGGGTGTGGCTGCGCGTGTGTTCTCCCTGTGTGCCACCCAGCGCTGCCCACACAGCAGGCACAGCACACCTTGGGCGAACCGCCCAGCGACCACGAGATCCATGAAAGGCCAGGTTCAGTGTTGATGAAGCACGGGCTGGGCTCCTCAGATCAGTGACGTGTGCCCGGGGGTGACGTTACCGGATTGTACTAGGAATAGGCGGGCCATTGTTGTACCCACTGGGGTGTGTTTGCCCCAAATCCTGTGCCGGGGCCAGGGAGGTGTCTGGGGACGTGGACACTCTGCTGAGTCCATGTGTGCTGCGCATGCCCCGGTGTGATCTGTGCGTGGGGCGTTGCGCTTACGGGCCTGAGCTGGTATTTCAGTGTCTCCGGGAGCAGCCGGCATCGCCCACCTGTGGGGAGGGGGTTGCTCAGTGACTGGCTATTCTGCTTGGACGAGGGGCCTAGAGCGTGGCCCATACGGGCCCCAGGGAGAGGGCCGGGAGCCGCAGACCAGCGGGGAGCCCCCGGTTGTCAGCATAGGAAGGCCCCGGGCAGGGGAGGCGATCTCGTGACCCGCTCCAGTTTGGGAGGTGCCGTCCCTCAGGAGACAAGGGATTTCCCTCCGCACGGGCCAGGGGAGAGGCCCTGGGGCGCCTCCGTCTTGTCTTCACTCCCGCCGGCCGCTCCAGAAGCCCCTTGGCTAGGGACAGAGGCGGGAAGGGTCTGTCGAGCCAGCCCGGCACAGGGCGAGCTCCAGAGACTGGTGAGCCGGCAGCTCGTTCCCTCTCTGCTCCGAGCCTGCCCCAGGGCCGTGGGCATGGGCTGTGCAATGCGCTGGCCTTCCCCAGCCTCCTCTCAGCCTTCCCCTTCTGTTAGGAATAAACCTTTCCTGCTCCACGCCAGAGGACCGGCCCGGCGGGCTCCTTGGGGAAAGGTCTGCGGGAAAAACTGACCTGGGACTGGGGCTGGCCCTTTGGGACTGGGAGAACCTGTTCGGATGTGGGGGGATGGGTTATAACCTCTCCCCTGTGTGGGGAGGGGCTGGGGGCACAGGGAGCGCTGGGATGTCTGAGGGGAGGTGGGGGATAACATCTCCCCTGTGTGAGGGGGGGCTGGGTGGGGCACAGGGAGCACTGGGGTGTCTGAGGGGAGGCGGGGGATGGGTTATAACCTCTCCCCTGTGTAAGGGGGGCTGGAGGGGCACAGGGAGCACTGGGGTGTCTGAGGGGAGGTGGGGGTGGGTTATAACCTCTCCCCTGTGTAAGGGGGGCTGGAGGGGCACAGGGAGCGCTGGGGTGTCTGAGGGGAGGTGGGAGATGGGTTATAACCTCTCCCCTGTGTGAGGGGGGCTGGGGGGGCACAGGGAGCGCTGGGTGTCTGAGGGGAGGGGGGGATGGGTTATAACCTCTCCCCTGTGTGAGGGGGGCTGGGGGGGCACAGGGAGCGCTGGGGTGTCTGAGGGGAGGTGGGGATGGGTTATAACCTCTCCCCTGTGTGAGGGGGGCTGGGGGGGCACAGGGAGCACTGGGGTGTCTGAGGGGAGGCGGGGGATGGGTTATAACCTCTCCCCTGTGGGGGGGGGGGCTGGGTGGGGAACAGGGAGCACTGGGGTGTCTGAGGGGAGGCGGGGGATGGGTTATAACCTCTCCCCTGTGGGGGGGGGCTGGGTGGGGAACAGGGAGCACTGGGGTGTCTGAGGGGAGGCGGGGGATGGGTTATAACCTCTCCCCTGTGTGAGGGGGGCTGGGGGGGCACAGGGAGCACTGGGGGTGTCGAGGGGATTTGCTGGGGAGGCTCCTTGCTGGCCAGGGTGGCAGCGGACGTGCTCGGCGCCTCACAGGGAAGGGCCCCAGGCTGGGCTGCCGGTTGCCCTGGTTCTGAGCAGTTTCCCTGATCGGACCCGTCAGCGGTGCCAGCCCCTGGTATGCTAGAGATGGGCTCTCACACCACCCCAGCCACTGACCAGTGGGACATTCCAGTCTCCCCTCGGATGGACCAGGACCCCCCCGAGATGCCATTTTAAGCGCCAGCACAAACAGGCCACGTGTGGCCTCTCCGAGCCCTGCCCATTGCTGAGTGCATACTGGTTGGATCAAAGCATCCCTGCATCACACTGCCAGCCTGGCCTCCTCAGGAAGGGCCTGTGGCCTCTCGTTACCCTCAGGCGTGTGCTTGTGCCATCTGGGGTGCCCCTCTTAGGAACATGTGTTGCTGCAAGAGCCTTGCCAGGCTCGGGGAGCAGAACCTGCCTCTGGTTCACAGCCTGACTCTGCCTCCTATTAGCAAAGCTCAGGCCTCAGGCCTCTGCTACCAGGGCTTATGCTGCCCAGTCTTTCCATGAGCCCTGCTAGCCCCGTAGCTCAGAGAGGCAGGACCCAGCTGCTCGGAGAATCCTGCCGTGGCAGTTACGAGAACAAGCCAGGCCACGTCCTATCTACCCCCTGCCAGCCAGTGGCTGCCGAGCTGCCCTAATGGGGCGTTGCACATGACCCTGTGGAATGTGGGCTGGATCTGTGCCTGAGCCACAGAAACACGTCGTCCCTTCCTCGGATCCCACTCGCTCTTGGCCGCCCTGCTTTCTGACGGTGGTGAGTTCCACAGGTGCGGCATGTGGAGTGGGAATAAACGTTTCCTCGTCTTGGCTGCAATTATTATTATCGCTCCAGTGTGTGGCCTCCCCAGGCCCCGTGGCTCCCACAGGAATGGGGCGTGGGTGACCCTGGGAGTGCGATCGGACACTGCCTCTGCACACAGTCACCCAGACGTGAGTGCAAGTAGGAGGGGGCACCTGCGGGAGAGCACCTGGCAACCTCTGGGCACAGAGCCCTGATGCAGGGACACAGGCACGAGCCCACACGCTGGGCCAGGGACCCGTCTGGATGTTTTGTTCATGCATCACTCCGTGCCGCAATCTCAGAGTTCGTGCCTCTAAACAAACCACTTACAGCCATCCCCTGCCAGCGCCAGGTTCTGCCCCACCCCTGCTAATTGGGCTACTTCCCTCTGGGAGCAGAGGGCTGGGGGCCGAACGACCCAGCGGCTCTCTGGGAGGAGCCAGGCACAGCCGGGCCGGCCCTGGTGGGGAGGGGATGGACCCAGGGAATTCTGCCTGGCCTTACTCCAGGCAAGAGACTGGAGCCCAGGCAGAGGCCTGCTCTCAGGGTGGGTGGAAAGCAAAGGGGATATGGGGCCGGAACGGAGCCCCCGGGAGTATCGGCCTCCCAGGTGCCAAAGGGGAGGAGGCTGCTGGCCTGGATTGCGTCCTTTCATCTGCTTTGTTCTCCCTCCCTGCAGCCAGGAAGCTGACCACGCCAGGCACGTGGAGCCTCCCACACAGGCATGTGAGTGAGTGGGAGGGGAGGCAGGGCGGCTCCAGGCTGCTCGGGTACTTGGGAGATTCCAGGTGTGCTGCTGGGATGTGGCTGAGGGGAGCTGGCTTGGGGCCTCTGGCTTTCGGGCTGCTCGATGGAGCCAGTGCCCGTGTTCTAGCCCAGCCCAGTGCTGCCGAATGAGCTTGCTGAGTGTCGTTCCCTGAGCTCCAGCCCCCTCGCCCCATCCCCCTTGCCCTGTCCTGCCCGTCCTGTCCTGCCCGCCCGAGCCCACCCGCCCCAGACCTCTGAACACCTGGTGAGCCGCCCTGCATCCACCAGCTTCTTGAAGGGTTCCAGCGCATCCCTTTGCTGTGCCCACAGTGACATGCCCGCACCCCGCGGCCAGGCCTTGCCACTCCCGTCCCCTCCTGCCCCCAGCCCAGGCTCTCTCTGCCCAGCAGGGGTGTCCCATCGTACCCTGCCCTGTTGCTGAGGTGGCCTGTTTGCACTGCTCTCCGGGGCCGTGCGTAGGGTCCCAGGGGAGAGCCAGGGGGCACTGCCACTGTGTGGGGCTGTCAGTGCTCCCAGTGCAGGGAGTGCCTCACCTGGCCTGGGCTCCTCCCCTTGGCCTGCTTTCCCCGGGGAGTGCGCAAGGCCCGGAGACCCCCCCGTGCTGGGCGGGGCGGCTGCCTGGGGCTCCTGACAGTGGAATGGATTTGCTGGGACTCAGACTCCGGCAGGTCCGGACGGGCCACTCGAGAGCCGGCCCCTCCCTCTGCTGCGCCTGCCCCACGCGCCTGCAATTTAAAGCCGCCCTGCCCGGCCGGAGGAGCGAGACCCGGCGCTGCAGCACCATGAAGCCAGCGGGTGCCCTGCTCCTTGTGGCCCTGCTTTCGCTGTGGGCCCAGCTGCCCCCGGCGTGTGGAGGAGACAGAGGGAGCGCAGGGCCCAGTGAGTGTGGAGGGGGGGTGGCACCGGGGTGTGATCAGCCCGGGGGCGGGCTCCCCCTCTCGGAGCACGGGGGGGGCTGGGTTCCCTTGGGGGAGCTGTCCAGGGGCCGTGCAGGGCAGGGGGCAGAGGGTGGCTGTGCTGGGAGGGGCAGTGCCTAGCCAAAGCAGATGTGAGCCCCTCGTGTGCCCTGCCCCTCCCGCCCTGGGCAGGGTGGCAGTGCGCTGACCCCTCTCTCCTTGCAGCTAAGGATGGCTACTGCTACCAGCTGCCCCCGCTGGGGGGCATTTTCAACGGGAACAACTGCACCGCCTGCCAGAACAAGTCCTGCTCCACCTGCAGCAAGGACACCGACTGCCTTGGCAAGGCCAAGTGCTGCCCGGACGAGTGTGGCTACACCTGCCAGGAGCCAGTGACAGGTACGGGGCGGCTGGGAGCGGAGGGGCAGTGGCTGCTGGGGTGGGACACTGCCTCCTCCTAGTCCTAGGGGCGGGGTTGGGACTGTGACCCCCTAGTGAGCCCTCACTCCTCCGTCCCCAGCCCCGCCTCAGGACCCGCCCCGCGGCAGGGCCGGCAGGGCTGCTCTTGCTGGCTCACATGCAGCCATTGTGGGAACATGCGCCCCGTGCACCGGAGCAGGCAGAGCAAAGCCGGGGGGGGCTCGGGCGCCAGCTCTGGGTCAGGCAGGGTGCAGTGATATAAACCTTTGTCTGGGGCACCGCCGAGACGTCAGATCAGGGCGAATTGCTCAGAACCAGGGCTACCGACAGCCCAAACCAGCCCCACCGAGCACATCTGTTTGCCACACTGGCCAGAAGGAGTCACACAACCAATCCGCTCACACACTGCAGCGTACCCCTGCCTTCCATAGGGGAGAGGTTACAACCCATCCCCCACCTCCCCTCAGACACCCCAGGGCTCCCTGTGCCCCCCCAGACCCACCTTACACAGGGGAGAGGTTATAACCCATCCCCCACCTCCCCTCACACACCCCAGTGCTCCCTGTGCCCCCCCCAGCCCCACCTTACACAGGGGAGAGGTTATAACCCATCCCCCACCTCCCCTCACACACCCCAGGGCTCCCTGTGCCCCCCCAGACCCACCTTACACAGGGGAGAGGTTATAACCCATCCCCCACCTCCCCTCACACACCCCAGTGCTCCCTGTGCCCCCCCCAGCCCCACCTTACACAGGGGAGAGGCTCTGAAAACCAATCTCACCGCCTCCGAACAGGTTCTCCCAGTCCCAGAGGACGAGCCACAGTCCCAGGTCAATTTATACCGCAGACTTTTCCCAAAAGAGCCCGATGGGCCAGTGCTTTGGCATCTACCATAGAAAGGTTAAAGAAAGAAAGGAGGGTTGAGAGTAAAATTGTGAAAGGAGAGGAAAGGGCACACCCCAATCCCCACGGCCCTGGGGCAGGCTCAGAGCAGGGATGGAAAGAGCTGCCGGCTCACAAGCCTTTGGAGTACGTCCTGTGCCGGGCTGGGTCCTCAGTCCTTCCGGCTGGAGTGACGACAGAGGGAGGAACCCCCGGGCCTCTATCCCCTGGCCCATGAGGAGGGAATCCCATTGCTCTCCCAGTGTAAAAGTGTCCCAAGATGGAGCCTGTCACAGGAGCACGTCACGGCTCCGTGTCCTTTCTAGGTCCCAGCAGAATTGCTCCGATGTGTTTTGGCAGCACTTAAGGCCCATTGTCAGGCAAGTGCTTAGTCACCGGACTCTCCGCCCTTCCTCACAGGTGGGTGCGGCCCGGTGAGATTGCGCAGGAGCAAAGCTTTGAAATCCCAGCACAGAGCCAAGCCTCAGAACTTGCCACACAAACCCAGCCAGGCGCGGGAATAGCACGGACAGGCTGTGATGGCGAGACGGGGTTCCCCCGATCCTGCAGCCCCATAGCAGCAAGAACAGACTTCGCCAGCCAGTAGAATAGAGGGTTTATTGCTTCTCTAGGGTACAGCACAGCATAGATGTGCTGTGGTTACAGGAGTCAGGGCCAGGATGCCCCAGCCCCCTTGGGTTAGGGGGGTCCGTCACCTCCCCAGACCTTCAGCCCTCAGCTGAGGCAGTTTCCTCCATGTTTCCCAGCCAGCAACTGCCTCGCTCCCAGACCCTGCCCCCTAACCAGGTGTTTGTCTCCGTCTCCCTCCCTTTGTCTCTCCCCCTGGGAAGAGCCTTGTTATCTGGTCGCGCTGGTCCTAGGTGTCTGGGCCAATCCACATGTGGGTGAGTCCGTGGGAATCACACAGCACAGCGCAGGGGAACCCCGGGTTACAGAGCAGACAGCCCCCCCACTACATCCCTGCCGAGCGTCGGCCTTGTCGGCTCCTCCCCGGGCCCTTGGCCCAGAACTCGGGCGACCACTCACACGGGGTTGTGGGCAGTCACCTCAAACCCAGCAACGTTGCAAGTGCGGGGGGGGGGGGCGAGCTGTGCTGGGGAGCCTCGGGCCAGCCCTAGTGCGGGCAGGGCTGGGCTGGCAGGCAGCCCCCCTCCTTCACAGAGGCACAGGGCGGGGCGGGGTGGCCAGGCAGCTGATGCACTGGGCAGGGATGGCAACTCTCCATTTGCCAGGCTGGGAATGGGCGATGGCCGGGCCCATATGATGGCTGCTGGGTCTGGTCGTTTCTGTGGGGGACTGAGCTGCAGCAGACCGGACGCTGGGCCGGGGGGACCTTTGGTCTGCCCCAGTGTGGCTGCTCTTAGCCCCTTGTGCCCGAGCCCAGCCTGCACCCCTGTTCCCCACTGCTCCCCGCGAGGGACCCGTGAGGACCTGCTGGAGGTGCTGGTCTCCTGCTGTGGGGGCCTGATTGGAGCTGGCTTTGCCCCAGGAAGCAGAGCCAGGGAGCAGCCCAGGCCTGAAGGGGGGGATGGGCTCAGTTTTCAGCTGCTCCTGAATCTCAAAGACACTTTTCTGCAGCCTGGGGCATGTGGCGACTGGGCCCTTTGGAGGCGGGACCCTGGCTCTCGCACTGGGGCCTCCCACCCTGAACAAAGGCTGCGTCTGAGCCCCCTCTCCCCCTCTGGGATGCCCCCGGCGCTGCTTGGACAGGTCCTGCCGGCAGCTGGTTCCCAAGCTCCAGCTGGCGGCTGGGAGGATACTGCCGTATTGCAGGCGTGCCCAGCCAAGGGGCCGGGTGCTGACGGCGCCCACTACCCTTCCATGGGGGAAGCTCCCCCACCCCTGGCTTCCAGCACATCACGGCCCTGTGCTACCAGGCTGCGGTGCTCCCTTGCCCCCTGGCCCCCTGCCTTCGGCTCAGTGCTCCCCCTCGGGGCTGGCTCAGGGCCTTTGCCCACAGGTCTCTGGGCATCGGGTGGTCCAGCTTGTGCTGAGAGGGGAGCGGAGCCACGCAGGAGGCTGGGGGAGCGGAGCTGGGTGGGGGGCAGGGTGCATGGTGACTGGATGCGGGGCCTGTGCAGCAGAGCTCCGCCGCTATCCCCGCCCACCCCACTTGGCAGGCCCCTCTGTGGCTGCGCCCCAGTGCCTGGCCCCGCTGAACGCCCCCCCCTTGCTTCGCAGATCTCTGCCACCTGCCCTCGGTGTGCGGGTTCTGCAAGGCCCGGTTCCCGCGCTACTTCTACAACTGGTCCAGCCAGAGCTGCGAGGTCTTTGTGTACGGCGGCTGCGGCGGCAACCAGAACAACTTTGAGACGGAGGAGGAGTGCCAGGCGGCCTGCCGGCTCCCGGGTAAATGGCTCCGTGCAGGGCAGAGCCCAGGGCTGGCTCGGGGCCTGAGCCTCTTGGCGCAGGACCAGGCCAGGCCCCCATGATGCTGGGTGTGAGCCCCCAAGCATGGAGGGGGGACGCCGCCTTTGGAGCGCACCGGGGAGGATGGGCCTGACCGCCTGCCTTTCTGTTGCAGGCACTGCCTAACCCCGGCTGGCGTGGGGAGCCGAAATGGCAGCTGCTGTTCCCGGCCAGTGACCGTCTTCCCAAGCACAATTCCTGTCCCTGCCTGGGGGAAAGGACTCTCCCTGCCTGGGAGCCCCGATCCCTGCTTCCCCGGACACTCCATAGCAGGGGTTGCCTGGAGGGGTGCAGAGCCAGCCAGAGGCCCCCAGATGCCCCAGCCCCCAGCTGTTCCAGAGCCAGGGACGTGGGTGTCGCACCTGCAGGCAGGAGGGGAGGCTGCTGGCCCAGCCCGGGCTGGCCTGGTGGTGGGGTGCCCAGCCAAAGCTGCACCATTCTCTTGGGCCTTGCCAGGCTCGCGGGGAGGAATCCAGGACTTGTGGCTCTGCCCCTGCCCTCTGGCTGCCACGCAGGCTCTGCCACGGCTTCCTTGCTGGAGGGAGCCGGGGCAGGCGGGACTTGAGCAGCTCGCGTGGCAGGAGGGGGCAGCTCTAGCACCTGGGCAGGAGCGTCTCCCCCGTGACAGACCCAGCACCATGCCCCAGAGCCCAGCCCGGGCTGTCCTGGGAGCCCCGGCTCGCGGAGCGGAGAATCGGAGCCGCCGCTGAGCACGAGGGCTGTGCGGACGGGCCTGGCGCCGTGGCTGGGTGTGAGCGAGAGACCCGCTCCTCGACGGCAGGGACGGGACCCAGCGCTCACCGTGGACAGTCTCACGGGGTCTGAGGTCTCACCGTGGCTGGCAACACCGCCGCTCTCCTGGCTCTGCCTTCTCGTGGGACCCATCCGCTTCTACTGCTGGGCCTGCCCTGCCTGGATGCCCCTACCCTGCCCGGGAGAGGCCAGATGCTGGGACGGGTGCCAGGAGCCCTGGGCTCCAATCGATGCACAGGGAGGCTGGGCAGGGCTCTGTGCCTCAGTTTCCCTGTCTTGCCGGGTTGGAGAGTGAGCTCCCAGGGTTAGGGGCTGTCTCTTACCTGTTTTCCCAGCAACCAGCGGAAGGGGCCCTGATCCTGGGGGAGCCTTCACCTACCACCGTCACAAAAATAAACCCTCATTTCCTGGACTCCTCTGGGCAGGTTCTGGTGCCTCATCACTGGCACTGTGCAGCAAGTGTCCCTCGAGGGGCAGGGGGCGTTTCACCCCCAGCGGGCAGCTCCCGCAGGAAAGAGCCTCTCCCTGGAAAGGGCAAGGCCCAGCCAGGCCTGCTTGTGGGCAAGCCCCACGCCTCGCCCCAGGGAGCAGCCGGAGGCCCCAGTGAAGGCAGGTTGGGCTGGATCAGGGTGCGACCCGCACGGGTTTTCCAGCGCAAACCGAGCGCTGCTGGTGTCCCAGCCCAGGTCATGTCTCCTGCAGGCCCCAGCCCGCTCCCAGGCTCAGGGGACGGGTGAAGGCTCTGGCTCCGGCGCTCCCCAGGGCGGGGGCTCCGCTGAGACGGGACCGCCTGGCCGGGCACTGGAAACGGGAAACCAAACCCGCCCTGCCCCCCGTCCCTGCAGGCTGCAGCTCTGTTCCGCTTCCCCCCAGTGAGTCTGGCCCAGCAGGGCTGGCAGCTGTGGGTGCAAAGCCAGGGCGGGCCAGAGGAGCAGGGCGGGGCTGAGGGGAGTACCCCATGTAGCAACTGAGATTTTGGTGGGGGCACAGAGGGTCTGCCCTATGGCTGGGGGGTTGGGGAAACAATCTCTGTAAATGCAGGTGGATTCCCGGCGGGGGCGGGGGCGGGGGCGGGGGCGGGGGCTGGCTCCCTGACTGATGCTCTGATGTGCTGGAGTGTGTGACGGTGCGTCGGGGGGGCCCTGACCCTGCACCCCCACCTGCAGCCAGATGGGACTCTCAGGCGGCAGGTAGAAGAGAAGGTTTATTGGTTCCCAGGGACAGGGTGCAGCGTGGGATCGATGTTAGAGCCAGTATCATTCCTCTCGGGAAGAAGGGTCCCTGGCCCCCTTTCCTGCCCGAAGCCCCTTTTCTCCTCCTAACCCAGCTGAGACCGACTCTTTCCCCAGGCCCTACCCCCAGCCTGGTGCAGCCCCGCCTGGCCTGGCTCCCGTCCCGGGCGGGAGTTCTGATCTCCTGTGGCTGGCCCTCAGGTGTCTGGGCCCAGCACACACCTGGGTGAGCCATGCTCCGGACAGGGTTGCAGCTCCCGGGACAGCAGGAACCACACCCAGCCCACAGAGCAACCCAGCGATACGAGCCCCACGACGGCCCATCTCTCCCCCTTCCAGACCGAACTGAGCGGGGTCACTCTGCCTGTGGCCTGGGGAAGTTCACATTCCCACTGCCGGGTAAATCATCAGCTGGGACATTGGCGCTCCCCTTAGCCTGGACCCTCCATGGTGGCATACTGCAGGAGCAGGCTCCACCTCATTCATCTGCTGGACGACCTTGAAGGGGCCGACCCAGCTGCCTGCTGCTTGTTCTTCTGCACAGGGACGAGACCCAGCCCCTGACCTCCAGTGCCGCAGGTGCGGGCCCGTGCACTGCGGTCGTACCAGCCCTTCCTTTTCCCTCGGGCACTACCCAGGGTGTCTCTGGCCGGGCCCATGAGCTCAGCGAGCCTTTCCCGGAAAGCCAGGACGTCCTCCACCCCCGACTTCCCATCCGGGGAGGCCTCCCCCTCCCATAACTCTCTCAGCAAGCCTAGGGGGTCCTTCCCCCTTCTGCACCCTGGCTCGGTTGGAGAGAACATGGCAGACCCTTGAGGTGCCTCCCTGTGTGCAGACAGCAGGTGGGGCAGGTACTTGTCCCAGTCCTGTGGGTGCTGGTGCAAAAAGACCTTCAACATCTGCTTCAGGGTCCCCTGGAACCGCCCCACCATCCTGCTGGACCGGGAGTGACATGCTGAGGCCCAGGAGAGCTGGGCCCCGTGCTTCTCCCACAAGCACCGGAGCAGGGCCGACATGAAGTGGGATCCCCGGTCCGTGAGGACCTCCTGGGGGAACCCCACCCTGCTGAAAATGGCCAGCAGCGCATCTGCCACCGTGTCTGCCTTGATAGAGGGCAGAGCCACGGCCTCGGAGTGGTGGGTCATGAAATCCACCACCACCAGGATGTATTTCTCCCCCAGACGGGTTGCCTTGCTGAGGGACCCCACGAGATTCATCGCCAGCCTCTGGACAGGCTCCTCTATCATGGGCAGGGCCCCAAAGCAGCTTTCCCCCCGTCTTGGGCTTTCCACGTCCTCTGGCAGGAGTCTCAGGACCGGTAGTAGCGCTGCACAGACGCAAATATCCCAGGCCAGTAAAAGTTCTACAGCAGCCTCAGCTGGGTGCGCCAGATCCTCTGGTGCCCCAAGAACGGGACGCCATGGGCCAGATACAGCAGCCTGGGGACCCCCCCATGACACCACCTTCCCTGGGGGGAGCCATTCCCGGCACAGGAATCCCCTCTCCCAAAGGAACCTCTCCTGGCAACCTCTCCCCAGGGGCTGAGCTGCACCGAGGCCAGTCTGGTCCCTCAGCAACTGCAAGGAAGGATCTGCCTGCACCTCCACCTGGAATTCAGCGGCCGGGTTAGGGTCAGAGACCTGTTCTCCTCCCCTGCCTAAATCCGGGGTCCCAGCTCTGTTGAGCCTGGTCCCCTGGGGTCCCTTCTCTGCTGTGATAGGGCCCTCTGAACAGGGGCACCCCCAGGGTCACGGCATCCACGTGCCTGGCACAGCAGTTGTACCAGCCTGATCCCCACTGCCCCTTGGGGCTCCCTGGGACCCCTAGCCCCTGGCAGGGGGCCGACCTGGAACGTGGCCACCACAGCTGCAGCCAGGGGATCCCAAAGCCTGGGAGCTGCTGCTTGACCGAACTCTCCACCCCCAGGATGGAGGAGCTCCTGGCCTGTGGGAGCGCTGCCCCACGGCGGAGCGAGGGAGCCCAGCCCCTGGCGCTCTGGTTACCTTTCTCTGGGGCCTGGCACCTCTGGCCACACCTAGTGGCACAGCACTTCTGGTCCCCCGCACACTCCTTGTCCTCCCTGCACGAGGACTTGCATGAGGATGACGTGGACGTGATCCCGTCTCGTCAGGGGGCAGACACCGGGCTTCTCTGCAAAGCAGGAGGCAGAGGAGTGAGGGGGGTCCCCGGGGACCGAGCCCCCCGCCCCAGCAAGGCCGCAGCCTGGCTCTCCTGGTGCTGCTGCTCCGTGCCCGGAGCGAGCCGGGGGCCTGGTCACGCTGGCTCTGCCTCGGCGCTCAGCTGGCCACCATCTCGGAGAGCCTGGAGCACGTGGCAGCCTGGCCCTGCTGGGTCCCATCCACCCCCAAGCCGGCGGGAATTCCCTCCCGACCAGCATCTGAGGGGCCGGCCCGGCCGGGAGGGGGCAGACGTCAGGGCTTGGCAGGACGCGCTGAGCTGCCTCCTACCTTTCGAAGGGGTCAGGCACTCGTGGTCACAGCCGTGCAGGCAGCACTTCTGGGCCCCGGGGCACTCGCCGTCCCCGTGGCACCGGGCCGCGCACTCGTAGCTGAAGTAGAGGCCGTTGGTCACGGAGCAGAATCCAGGCTTCCCTGGGGCAGACAGAGCCCGGTCACGGGGCTGGCCAGAGGCTGTGGGAGGGGTGCCTTTCTTTCTTTCGATGGTAGATGCCAAAGCACTGGCCCATCGGGCTCTTTTGGGAAGGGTCTGAGGTATAAATTGACCTGGGACTGTGGCTCGTCCTCTGGGACTGGGAAAAGCTGTTCGGAGGCGGTGAGATTGGTTTTCAGAGCCTCTCCCCTGTGTAAGGTGGGGCTGGGGGGGCACAGGGAGCACTGGGGTGTGTTAGGGGAGGTGGGGGATGGGTTATAACCTCTCCCCTGTGTAAGGGGAGACTGGGGGGGCACAGGAGAAGCTGGGGTGACTGAGGGGATTGGTTGCGTGACTCCTTGCTGGCCAGTGCGGCAAACAGACGTGCTCGGTGGGGCTGGTTTGGTGCCTTGTGGAGGAGAAGCCCCGGGGTTGGGCTGTCGGTAGCCCTTCCGTGGGACGGGTCCGGGGGAAGGGGGTGCGGGTGGAGGAGTGAGGGTGCACCAGTGGGTCACAGTCCCAGCCCAGCTCCCTGGATTAGAAGGAGGTGATGTCCTGCCCCAGCAGCTGCTGCCTCTCTGCTCCCAGCTGCCCTCGGGGTGCTGAGCTCCTGGCAGTGGGGTGCAGGGGCCAGGACTCCCCGTATCTGTCACTGGCTCCTGGCAGGTGTTGGCACGTCTACTTTGGCTAGGCACTGCACAGCCACCCTCTGCCCCCTGCCCTGCACGGCCCCTGTGCAGCTCCCCCAAGGGAACCCAGCCCCCCCGTGCTCCAAAAGAGGGACCCGCCCCTGGGCTGATCACACCCCGGTGCCACCCCCCTCCACACACACTGGGTCCTGTGCTCCCCCTGTCTCCTCCGCACGCCGGGGGCAGCTGGGCCCACAGCGAAAGCAGGGCCACAAGGAGCAGGGCACCCGCTGGCTTCATGGTGCTGCAGCGCCGGGTCTCGCTCCTCCGGCCGGGCAGGGCGGCTTTAAATTGCAGGCGCGTGGGGCAGGCGCAGCAGAGGGAGGGGCCAGCTCTCGAGTGGCCCGTCCGGACCTGCCGGAGTCTGAGTCCCAGCAAATCCATTCCACTGTCAGGAGCCCCAGGCAGACGCCCCGCCCAGCACGGGGGGGTCTCCGGGCCTTGGCACTCCCCGGGGAAAGCAGGCCAAGGGGAGGAGCCTCCAGGCCATCCCCCACCTCCCCTCAGACACCCCAGTGTTCCCTGTGCCCCCCAGTCCCCATCTCACTCAGGGGAGAGGTTATAACCCATCCCCCACCTCCCATCACTCACCCCTGTGCTCCCTGTGCCCCCCCAGTCCCCTCTCACACAGGGGAGAGGTTATAACCCATCCCCCCACCGCCCCTCACTCATCCCAGTGCTCCCTGTGTCCCACCCAGCCCCACCTTACACAGGGGAGAGACTCTGAAAACCAATCTCACTGCCTCTGAACAGGTTCTTTTAGTCCCAAATGACCACCCGCAGTCCCAGGGCAAGTTATACCTCAGACTTTACCGGAAAGAGTTTGCTGGGCCAGTCCTTTAGGATCTACCATCGAAAGAAAGAAAGAAAGAAAGAAAGGAGGTGTGATGTAGTGCTGGTACCTTGCTGGTTGCTATGCTGGGCGGTGGGCTGTGAGTGGCCCCCGCTGGCTGCTGGCTGCAGCACGGCCCAGCAGGGCAGGGGATGAGACATTATGCAAAGGGGGCTCTGAACCTGTCCGACGAGTTATCCCCCAGGGAGCGGAACAATGGGAAGGAGGGGAGTGGAGCCCTGGCTGGGGGCAGGGCTGGAAGGAAGAGTTCATTTCTGTCTGGGATCATGGAGGAAGCAGCCTGAGCAAAGGGGGGCTGGGGCAGGCTCAGAGCAGGGATGGAAAGAGCTGCCGGCTCACAAGCCTTTGGAGTACGTCCTGTGCCGGGCTGGGTCCTCAGTCCTTCTGGCTGGAGTGACGACAGAGGGAGGAACCCCCGGGCCTCTATCCCCTGGCCCATGAGGAGGGAATCCCATTGCTCTCCCAGTGTAAAAGTGTCCCAAGATGGAGCCTGTCACAGGAGCACGTCACGGCTCCGTGTCCTTTCTAGGTCCCAGCAGAATTGCTCCGATGTGTTTTGGCAGCACTTAAGGCCCATTGTCAGGCAAGTGCTTAGTCACCGGACTCTCCGCCCTTCCTCACAGGTGGGTGCGGCCCGGTGAGATTGCGCAGGAGCAAAGCTTTGAAATCCCAGCACAGAGCCAAGCCTCAGAACTTGCCACACAAACCCAGCCAGGCGCGGGAATAGCACGGACAGGCTGTGATGGCGAGACGGGGTTCCCCCGATCCTGCAGCCCCATAGCAGCAAGAACAGACTTCGCCAGCCAGTAGAATAGAGGGTTTATTGCTTCTCTAGGGTACAGCACAGCATAGATGTGCTGTGGTTACAGGAGTCAGGGCCAGGATGCCCCAGCCCCCTTGGGTTAGGGGGGTCCGTCACCCCCCCAGACCTTCAGCCCTCAGCTGAGGCAGTTTCCTCCATGTTTCCCAGCCAGCAACTGCCTCGCTCCCAGACCCTGTCCCCAAACCTGGTGTTTGTCTCCGTCTCCCTCCCTTTGTCTCTCCCCCTGGGAAGAGCCTTGTTATCTGGTCGCGCTGGTCCTAGGTGTCTGGGCCAATCCACATGTGGGTGAGTCCGTGGGAATCACACAGCACAGCGCAGGGGAACCCCGGGTTACAGAGCAGACAGCCCCCCACTACATCCCTGCCGAGTGTCGGCCTTGTCGGCTCCTCCCCGGGCCCTTGGCCCAGAACTCGGGCGACCACTCACACGGGGTTGTGGGCAGTCACCTCAAACCCAGCAACGTCGCAAGTGCGGGGGGGGGGGGGGGCGAGCTGTGCTGGGGAGCCTCGGCCAGCTCACCGGACCCAGCCAGGTGCCAGCACCTCGACCCGGGCGCTGCTCCAGCAGGGACAGCCCAGCGACCGGCCTATGGCACAGGGAGGCCAGGCATCTGCAAGGAAGGACCTGCCTGCACCTCCGCCTGGAATTCAGCGGCCGGGTTCGGGTCAGAGACCTGTCCCCCTCCCCTGCCTGAATCCGGGGTCCCAGCTCTGTTGAGCCCGGTCCCCTGGGGTCCCTTCTCTGCTGTGATAGGGCCCTCTCACCGCTGCAGGGTGCCCTCCCCAGGGTCAGGGCTGTGGGCCCCTGCTGGCTTTGGCTATGGGTAGAGACCAGGGCACTGTGGGGTCCTTCTGGCCAATCCTTAAGGTCCCAGCCCATCAGCACCCCAGCAGGCAGGTGCTGGTGCACCCCACTTCCTTGGGTCCCTGCTTAGCCCCCCATCATTCCTCTCAGGGAGAAGGGTCCCTGGCCCTTCTCCCCCCTTTCCTGCCCAAAGCCCCTTTTCTCCTCCAAGCCCAGAGGAGGCTGACTCTTCCCCCAGGCCCTACCCCCAGCCTGGTGCAGCCCCGCCTGGCCTGGCTCCCGTCCGGGGCGGGAGTTGTGATCTGTGTCTGGCCCTCAGGTGTCTGGGCCCAGCACACACCTGGGTGAGCCATGCTCCGGACAGGGTTGCAGCTCCTGGGACAGTAGGAACGGCACCCAACCCACAGAGCAACCCAGCGATACGAGCCCCACGACAGCCCCCTGGGGTTCGTGTACGGGACCGAGGCCGAGCTCAGGGCTGGCTGGGCCACAGGGAGGTCTTTGTGGCGAGCACTGGAAGGGGCTTGGGACCGCAGGGACACTGCTCAGGGTGACGCACGCCTCCCCCGCCTGTACCCCCTCAGGGCCGGCTCTGAGCTGACTGTCAAACCGCAGGGCGTTTCATAGGGACCCTCCTGACGCTGGGGGCTGTGTCGTACCAAGAGGCCTGCTGCTGCCCCCCGTCCCAATTTCTCAGCCTTGCTATCTGGTCACCCTGCCCATCTGTGAGCTGGGATCTGGGCCAGGCCTCTAACCACAGGGGCAGCTGCCTGCAGCCCGGAGAGCGGGGAGATGGCCAGGCCCAGCCCTGGCACCGGCTGCCCTGGGGGAGGGCAAAGCGAGGCCAGCGAGGGAGCAGTGCCTGCCCAGCGCAGCACAACCCGGCGGCACGAGGCTGCTGCTTTGGGCGCGGGCGTCTCCAGCGCGGGGCGGGGAGCAGCAGGGGTGAATGAGCCCCCAGCCCAGTCCGACTCGGGGGGCACTTTGCTCCTTTGGCAGCCCAGCTCTGAAGGCCTCGTGCCAGCCGGGCAGCAGGGAACAGGGAGCAGGGGCAGGAGGCTGAGCCGGAGCGGAGCTGCAGGGCCCTCCTGGAGCCCCGAGGGAGGGGGCTGGGATGCACAGGGGGATGGGGCAGGGCCCACGAGTGGCTTGAGTCCAGCCTGAGTACCGGCTCCTGGGGCAGGGCTTGTCCCGGGGCCGCGCCCCCTTTTCCTGCTCTCCCCCAGACCAGCAGGGCTAGGCCGCCCCCCCCCAGCCCCCGCCTGCGGCAGCTGTGCCAATGTGGCCGTAGGCGGAGGCTGCGTCTGCCCCAGGGGCTGGCGCTGGGCCCACAGGGGAGCGGCTCTGCAGTCCCAAGGCAGATTTGGGGAAATCTGGCACCTCGGCTGTGCCCCAGAGGAGCCGACCGACGGGCCAGAGGCCAGCCAGCCCAGCGTGGCAGGGAACACAGGAGGCGGCCGGGGCTGGCGCTCAGTTTATTGGGCAGTCTGGGGCAGACTGGGCGTTACACTGGGCGAGAGGGCAGGGCGTGTGGCCGAGGAAGGGTCCTGCCAAGGGGCTGTCCCGGGGGAGGGTGCATCTTGCTCTCAGTTCCTGGGCGTTCGTTACACAGCACCTGAAAAAGAAACAGGCTCAGCTGCCACGGGCAGGCTCTGGGACCTTGTTTCTCTGGGCGTGGGCGCAGACTGGACTCCTTGGGGAGTGACGTGCCCTCTCATGGGTACCCAGCCCAGCCAGTGCCCAGCCTCCCTGTGCCATAGCCTGGTCACTGGGCTGTCCCTGCTAGAGCAGCGCCCAGTGCCCCCGGCCCCGCGGCTGGTGCAGGGATCTGTGCCTGCAGCCAGGGACACTGGTGCCCCCGTGGGCCCGGTGCCGCTGGAGCTGGGGGTGCCTGCTCAGCCCCGCGCCCAGTGCTTCTCTGCGCAGCTGGTACCTTCCTCGGGGTCGACGCAGCGCATGGCGCACAGCCGAGAGCAGCACTTCTGCCAGCCAGGGCACGCGTTGTCGCTGCCACACTGGGGCGGGTCTAGGCGCTGGCACCTGGCTGGGTCCGGTGGGCAGGTCCCAGGCTTCTCTGCAGCAGGGAGAGAGAAGGCCTTGCAGCAGGCGTGGGGGAGCCGGCGGCCCAGCTGGCAGTGGGCTCAGCGCCCGGGCACCAGGGACAAGCTGTCTGGGGAGGCTGCTGCCCCTGCCCGTGTTCTGGCTGCTGCTGGGCCTTGCTCAGGACTTGTGCCCTCAACAAGCTGGTGCTCAGTGGAGCCAGGATGGGACCTTGCACTAGATTTTGTGGGCCCCTCCCTCAGGTCTAGTGTGGGGTCAAATGAGGGGTTCGGTGAGTGGGAGGAAAGGTGCAGAAGCACGCTGGGGGGGGTCTGGGTGCGGGGTGCCAGACCGGGGTAGGAGAGGAGAGTCTGGGGAACAGGCTGGGGGTAGGGTCTGGGCTGGAGAGGGAAGTCTGCATGGGGGTGCAGGACTGGGCAGGGGGAGGAGAATCTGGGGGGTGCAGGAGCAGGCTGGGAGAGGAGGGGTCTGCACTGCTGCCCCCGGGACACTGCTCGTGAGTGGTGCACAGGGTGTGTAAGAGCAGGGCCCACAGGCCGGGTCACAGGCCGCACGGAGCCAGGAGCCCGGGGGAGGGGGGGTCCGTACCTGTGCGCACAGCCACACACGCCCGGCCGCACCCCGTGTCGCAGCACTTCTCGTGGAGCATGCACACGTGGTCGTCCAGACACTGGTTGGAGCGGCGCTGCCTTGGGTCACTGCAGGGTGCTGCCCGGGGACAGGCCCCGGGATGTGCTGCGGAGGGAGGGGGGGGACAAGCAGCTCAGTGAACCCCCCATGCAGGTGGGACCCTCCATCTCCGCCTGCCCTGAGACCTGCCCATGCGGGGGGAGGGGAGGGCAGCCAGACTCTGCCCCTCCTGCCCCCACCCTCTGCAGACCCCAGCTCACTCCCAGCTCCTGTCCCCCACCTCCCACCCCCCCCCCCGCCACCGCTGCCCAGCCCTTTCTCTCCCATCTACCCGGGGCAGGCAGGACACCAGGGGCTGCCCATCGGGGCGTCTCTGCAGCTGGTTACCTCGGTAGGGGGGCAGGCAGTGCATGGCACAGCCGGCGAAGCAGCATTTCTCCTGCCTGGGGCACTCCCGGTCGTGAGTGCAGGTGTCGCGCTCGGTGCACGGCACCAGGGTCTCCCAGGGCTTCTGCTTGGGGCACGCACCGGGCTTCTCTGGCAAGAGAGAGTGTCACATTATTGATTTTAAGGGGAGCAGACAGACCACTGCTGCGCCCACGGGGGGGGGGGGTGTTTGCCCCAAAGTCTGTACAAAGGGGCCATGTGAGGTGTCAAACGAAAGCTTCTGTCCTACTGATTCTATGTAGGCTACTCATGTACTTGTGTGATGTGTGTGTGTGGAGTTATGACTGTGGGCTCTGTGCTGGTACTGGGAATGGACTGCCTGTCCTGAGGAAGGAAAGTCCACTGAATGACTATGCTAATTAGCAGGGCTTGCCAGCCGCGTGGAAGCACACACTGCATATGCGCAGACCGCGCTGTGCGGCCCCGCCGAGCTAAAATCTACTCGCCATGGGCGAGTAGATTGCCTAATTTGTCGAGCCCTGCTAATTAGCACAGCTGCGTGGACAATGGCTCGCAGGGTGTCCAATACACATCTGAGGAATGTGTCTGGAAACCTGCAACCAGCCAGGGCATAATGGCTGCTGGCATGTGGGGGGCAGACAGGGCACTTGACCACGTGACCCGTTCCAGCGTGGGAGGTACCAGGGATGGATATAAAGTGCCATGAGGTGGACTCCATCTTGTCTTCAATTCTGCGACTGATCCCAGATGCAGCCTAGATGCGAGGGACAGAGGCCGGGAAGGACTGACAACCCATCCTGACGTAGGATGTACACCAGAGACTGCTAAGCTAGCAGTTTGTAACATCTCTGCTGAGCGCCTGCATCGAGAACTGGGTGACTGGTGCATGTAACGTATTCTCCGTAACAACCTCACTCTCCTCTCCACCTTTTCTTTCTTTTGTTAATAAACCTTTAGATTTTAGATTCTGAAGGATTGGCCCAGCGTGATTTGTGGGTAAGAGCTAAAGTGTAAACTGACCGGGGATGTGTGGCTGGTTCTTTGGTTCCAGGAGGACCCATTCGGGGTGGGTGAGTTTGGGTTCTATAACCCCTCACCTGTGTGTTAGGCCTGGGGCTGATTGTGGCACAGGGAGAGCTGGGGTGTCTAAGGGGTTTTGCTCGTGAGGCTTCCTGATGGCCGGATTGGCAGCTGAAGTGCTCGGTGTGACCGGTGTGCGGCCTATTCGGAAGGGCTATAAGTAGCCCTGGTTTTGGGCAATTCGCCCTGAGCAGATGCCCTCAGCGGTGCCCAGACCCGGCCCGTCCCGTCACAGTGGGGGAGGGAGATTTGGCTGCTGAACAGGGGCGCCCCCAGGGTCACGGCATCCACGTGCCTGGCACAGCAGTTGTACCAGCCTGATCCCCACTGCCCCTTGGGGCTCCCTGGGACCCCTAGCCCCTGGCAGGGGGCCGACCTGGAACGTGGCCACCACAGCTGCAGCCAGGGGATCCCAAAGCCTGGGAGCTGCTGCTTGGCCGAACTCTCCACCCCCAGGATGGAGGGGCTCCTGGCCTGTGGGAGCACTGCCCCCCAGCGGAGCGAGGGAGCCCAGCCCCTGGCGCTCTGGTTACCTTTCTCTGGGGCCTGGCACCTCTGGCCACACCCCGTGGCACAGCACTTCTGGTCCCCCACACACTCCTTGTCCTCCCTGCACGAGGACTTGCACGAGGACGACGTGGACTTGATCCCGTCCGTCAGGGGGCAGACACCGGGCTTCTCTGCAAAGCAGGAGGCAGAGGAGTGAGGGGGGTCCCCGGGGACCGAGCCCCCCGCCCCAGCAGGGCCGCAGCCTGGCTCTCCTGGTGCTGCTGCTCCGTGCCCGGAGCGAGCCGGGGGCCTGGTCATGCTGGCTCTGCCTCGGCGCTCAGCTGGCCACCATCTCGGAGAGCCTGGAGCACGTGGCAGCCTGGCCCTGCTGGGTCCCATCCACCCCCAAGCCGGCGGGGTCCCAGCCCTGCGGCGTTGGCTGGGAATTCCCTCCCGACCAGCATCTGAGGGGCCGGCCCGGCCGGGAGGGGGCAGACGCCAGGGCTTGGCAGGACGCGCTGAGCTGCCTCCTACCTTTCGAAGGGGTCAGGCACTCATGGTCACAGCCGTGCAGGCAGCACTTCTGGGCCCCGGGGCACTCGCCGTCCCCGTGGCACCGGGCCTCGCACTCGTAGCTGAAGTAGAGGCCGTTGGTCACGGAGCAGAATCCAGGCTTCCCTGGGGCAGACAGAGCCCGGTCACGGGGCTGGCCAGAGGCTGTGGGAGGGGTGCCTTTCTTTCTTTCGATGGTAGATGCCAAAGCACTGGCCCATCGGGCTCTTTTGGGAAAGGTCTGAGGTATAAATTGACCTGGGACTGTGGCTCGTCCTCTGGGACTGGGAGAAGCTGTTCGGAGGCGGTGAGATTGGTTTTCAGAGCCTCTCCCCTGTGTAAGGTGGGGCTGGGGGGGCACAGGGAGCACTGGGGTGTGTGAGGGGAGCTGGGGGATGGGTTATAACCTCTCCCCTGTGTAAGGGGAGACTGGGGGGGCACAGGAGAAGCTGGGGTGACTGAGGGGATTGGTTGCGTGACTCCTTGCTGGCCAGTGCGGCAAACAGACATGCTCGGTGGGGCTGGTTTGGTGCCTTGTGGAGGAGAAGCCCCGGGGTTGGGCTGTCGGTAGCCCTTCCGTGGGACGGGTCCGGGGGAAGGGGGTGGGGGTGGAGGAGTGAGGGTGCACCAGTGGGTCACAGTCCCAGCCCAGCTCCCTGGATTAGAAGGAGGTGATGTCCTGCCCCAGCAGCTGCTGCCTCTCTGCTCCCAGCTGCCCTCGGGGTGCTGAGCTCCTGGCAGTGGGGTGCAGGGGCCAGGACTCCCCGTATCTGTCACTGGCTCCTGGCAGGTGTTGCCGCACTCGTCTGGGCAGCGCTTGGCCTTCCAGAACACGAGGGGCAACCCTCAGACAGGTCGCACGTCTACTTTGGCTAGGCGCTGCACAGCCACCCTCTCCCCCCTGCCCTGCACGGCCCCGGACAGCTCCCCCAAGGGAACCCAGCCCCCCCGTGCTCCGAGAGGGGGACCCCACCCCCGGGCTGACACACCCCGGTGCCACCCCTGCTCCACACTCACTGGGTCCTGCACTCCCCCTGTCTCCTCCACACGCCGGGGGCAGCTGGGCCCACAGCGAAAGCAGGGCCACAAGGAGCAGGGCACCCGCTGGCTTCATGGTGCTGCAGCGCCGGGTCTCGCTCCTCCGGCCGGGCAGGGCGGCTTTAAATTGCAGGCGCGTGGGGCAGGCGCAGCAGAGGGAGGGGCCGGCTCTCGAGTGGCCCGTCCGGACCTGCCGGAGTCTGAGTCCCAGCAAATCCATTCCACTGTCAGGAGCCCCAGGCAGCTGCCCCGCCCAGCACGGGGGGGTCTCCGGGCCTTGGCACTCCCCGGGGAAAGCAGGCCAAGGGGAGGAGCCTCCAGGCCATCCCCCACCTCCCCTCAGACACCCCAGTGCTCCCTGTGCCCCCCAGTCCCCATCTCACTCAGGGGAGAGGTTATAACCCATCCCCCACCTCCCATCACTCACCCCTGTGCTCCCTGTGCCCCCCCAGTCCCCTCTCACACAGGGGAGAGGTTATAACCCATCTCCCCACCTCCCCTCACACACCCCAGTGTTCCCTGTGCCCCCCAGCCCCCCCTCACACAGGGGAGAGGTTATAACCCATCCCCCCACCGCCCCTCACACACCCCAGTGCTCCCTGTGTCCCACCCAGCCCCACCTTACACAGGGGAGAGACTCTGAAAACCAATCTCACTGCCTCTGAACAGGTTCTTTTAGTCCCAAATGACCACCCGCAGTCCCAGGGCAAGTTATACCTCAGACTTTACCAGAAAGAGCTTGCTGGGCCAGTCCTTTAGGATCTACCATCAAAAGAAAGAAAGAAAGAAAGAAAGGAGGTGTGATGTAGTGCTGGTACCTTGCTGGTTGCTATGCTGGGCGGTGGGCTGTGAGTGGCCCCCGGTGGCTGCTGTCTGTAGCATGGCCCAGCAGGGCAGGGGATGAGTCATTATGCAAGGGGGCTCTGAACCTGTCCAACGAGTTATCCCCCAGGGAGCGGAACAACGGGAAGGAGGGGAGTGGAGCCCTGGCTGGGGGCAGGGCTGGAAGGAAGGGTTAGTTTCTGTCTGGGATCATGGAGGAAGCAGCCTGAGCAAAGGGGGGCTGGGATTTAGGGGCCCAGTCTCCCCCATCCCAAGAGGAGCTGAGGCATCCTAGGCCTGGCCCTGTAACCAGATGACATCTGTGCTGTGCTGTATCCTGGAGAAGCAATAAACTCCCTCTATTCTACTGGCTGGTGGAGTCTGTTCGTGCCACTACGGGGGTGCAGGAGGCGGGGGACCCGGACACTTCGTCACAGGAGGGTTGAGAGTAAAATTGTGAAAGGAGAGGAAAGGGCACACCCCAATCCCCACGGCCCTGGGGCAGGCTCAGAGCAGGGATGGAAAGAGCTGCCGGCTCACAAGCCTTTGGAGTACGTCCTGTGCCGGGCTGGGTCCTCAGTCCTTCCGGCTGGAGTGACGACAGAGGGAGGAACCCCCGGGCCTCTATCCCCTGGCCCATGAGGAGGGAATCCCATTGCTCTCCCAGTGTAAAAGTGTCCCAAGATGGAGCCTGTCACAGGAGCACGTCACGGCTCCGTGTCCTTTCTAGGTCCCAGCAGAATTGCTCCGATGTGTTTTGGCAGCACTTAAGGCCCATTGTCAGGCAAGTGCTTAGTCACCAGACTCTCCGCCCTTCCTCACAGGTGGGTGCGGCCCGGTGAGATTGCGCAGGAGCAAAGCTTTGAAATCCCAGCACAGAGCCAAGCCTCAGAACTTGCCGCACAAACCCAGCCAGGCGCGGGAATAGCACGGACAGGCTGTGATGGCGAGACGGGGTTCCCCCGATCCTGCAGCCCCATAGCAGCAAGAACAGACTTCGCCAGCCAGTAGAATAGAGGGTTTATTGCTTCTCTAGGGTACAGCACAGCATAGATGTGCTGTGGTTACAGGAGTCAGGGCCAGGATGCCCCAGCCCCCTTGGGTTAGGGGGGTCCGTCACCCCCCCAGACCTTCAGCCCTCAGCTGAGGCAGTTTCCTCCATGTTTCCCAGCCAGCAACTGCCTCGCTCCCAGACCCTGTCCCCAAACCTGGTGTTTGTCTCCGTCTCCCTCCCTTTGTCTCTCCCCCTGGGAAGAGCCTTGTTATCTGGTCGCGCTGGTCCTAGGTGTCTGGGCCAATCCACATGTGGGTGAGTCCGTGGGAATCACACAGCACAGCGCAGGGGAACCCCGGGTTACAGAGCAGACAGCCCCCCCACTACATCCCTGCCGAGCGTCGGCCTTGTCGGCTCCTCCCCGGGCCCTTGGCCCAGAACTCGGGCGACCACTCACACGGGGTTGTGGGCAGTCACCTCAAACCCAGCAACGTCGCAAGTGCGGGGGGGGGGGGCGAGCTGTGCTGGGGAGCCTCGGGCCAGCCCTAGTGTGGGCAGGGCTGGGCTGGCAGGCAGCCCCCCTCCTTCACAGAGGCACAGGGCGGGGCGGGGTGGCCAGGCAGCTGATGCACTGGGCAGGGATGGCAACTCTCCATTTGCCAGGCTGGGAATGGGCGACCGCAACGGCCGGACCCGTGTGATGTCTGCTGGGTCAGGTCGTTCCCATGGGGGACCAAGCTGCAGCAGACCGGACGCTGGGGGGACCTTTGGTCTGCCCCAGTGTGGCCGCTCTTAGCCCCTCATGCCTGAGCCCAGCCTGCACCCCCGTCCCCCACTGCTCCTCATGAGGGGCCTGTGAGGACCTGCTGGAGGCACTGGCCTCTGCACCCCATCCCCTGTTGCTCCCCACGAGAGGCCCATGTGGACCTGCTGGAGGCGCTGGTCTCTGCACCCCATCTCTTTGCTGCTCCCTGCGAAGGCCCTATCACAGCAGAGAAGGGACCCCAGGGGACTAGGCCTAACAGAGCTGGGACCCCGGACCCAGGCAGGGGAGGGGAACAGGTCTCTGTCCCTTCCCCAGCTGCGGAGGTACAGGCAGATCCCTCCTTGCAGACGCTGAGGGACCAGACTGGCCTTGGTGCAGCTCAGCCCCTGGGGGGAGGTTGCCAGGAGTGGTTCCTGTGGGATAGGGGATTCCTGTACCGGGAGTGGCTCCTCCCAGGGAAGGTGGAGTCGTGGGGGTTCCAGCGGCTGCTGGTGGTTCCCGAAAGGTATTGCCCCAGGTTGCTGTATCTGGCCCATGGTGTCCTGTTCTCGGGGCACCAGGGCATCCAGTGCACCCGGCTGAGGCTGCTGCAGAAATTTTACTGGCCCGGAATATTTGCAGCCGTGCAGAGGGACTGCTGGTCCTGCAACTCCTGCCAGAGGGCGCGGAAAGCCTGAGACGGGGGCAAAGCTGCCTTGAGGCCCCTGCCCATCATAGGGGAGCCTTTCCAGAAGGTAGCATTTGATATAGTGGGGCCCCTCAGCAAGGCAACCCGTCCGGGGGAGAAATACATCCTGGTGGTGGTGGATTTTGCAACCCACCACTCCGAGGCCGTGGCTCTGCCCTCTATCCAGGCAGGCACGGTGGCAGACGCACTGCTGGCCATTTTCAGCAGGGTGGGGTTCCCCCAGGAGGTCCTCACAGACCAGGGATCCCACTTCATGTCGGCCCTGCTCCGGTGCTTGTGGGAGAAGCACGGGGCCCGGCTCACCTGGACCCCAGCGTATGGCTCCCGGTCCACTGGGCTGGTGAGGAGGTTCCAGGGGACCCTGGAGCAGATGCTGGAGGCCTTCATGCACCAGCACCTGCAGGACTGGGACGAGTCCCTGCCCTACCTGCTGTCTGCACACAGGGAGGCACCCCAAGGGCCTACCAGGTTCTCCCCGACTGAGCCATGGTGCAGAACGGGGAGGGGACCCCTGGGCTTGCTGAGAGAGTTGTGGGAGGGGGAGACCTCCCCAAATGGAGAGTGAGGGGTGGAGGACGTCCTAGCTTTCCGGGAAATGCTCGCTGAGCTCATGGGCCCGGCCAGGGAGACCCTGGGCAGTGCCTGAGGGAAGAGGAAGGGCTGGTACGGCCGCAGAGAGTGGACCCTTGCTGGCCCCTCAAAGTCATCTAGCAGCAGAACAAGGCAGAGCCGGCTCCTGCAGGGCACCGCCGTGGCCGGCCCAAGGAAATGGGAGCGCCAATGTCACAGCTGCTGCTGTACCTGGCGGGGGGCCCGAACTTCCCTAGGTCACAAGCGGAGTGACCCTGCTCAGTTCACTCTCGGAGGGGGGAGAGATGTGACGTAGTGGGGGTGCTGTTACATTCACTGCTGTAGTGTGTGTGTGTGTGGGTGTGGGTGTGTGTGTACCTCAGTTCCCCCCCAGCACTCTCTGCATGACGGGGGAGAGGCCAGGAATGACTCACTGGGGAAGTAGTCAGGGGGGAGCCAAGTTAGTCTGTACAGAAAAAAACAAGCAATGGTCTGGTAGCACTTTATAGACTAACAAAACGTGTAGATGGGATCAGAGCTTTCGTGGGCACAGCCCACTTCTCCAGATGACTGGAGTTATGAGTTTAGGATGTGCAGACCCAAAATAAATAGGAGAGGGGAAGGGGAGGAGGGAGGGAAACAGGAAGGGGTGGGAGACAGGGAGCTAGAGGGAATATGTCAGTATCTCACCTCCTGGGGACCAGGGGACAAGAGATACACCTTGGGTTTGGGACCAGGACAATGCAGGGGGCGGGGCTGCCTGAGGCCGGGGAGCAGTGGCTGGGGGGTGAGTCAGTCTCAGCTGGGGGAAGATGAGAGGCGACTGAGAGCAGGAAAGGCGGGTTCAGGGCCCGTGAGCCCTTCCCCCCTGAGATGAATAAGGCTGCCTGCTCTCGGTGTCTGTGCTAACACCACTCCTACGCTGCGCTGTGTCCCTGGGAACCAATAAACCTTCCACTCTACTGGCTGGATGACAGTCACATCCAGCTGTGGATGGGGGCGCAGGGTTGGGGATCCTCTGACACACCATCACACCCATTGAACCTCCCCACCGGCCAGTTGGACTGGGGGTGATACACTGAGGCCCTGGAGAGCCAGACCCCACACTTCTCCCACAAGCACCAGAGCAGGGCCAACATGAAGTAGGATCCCTGGTCTGTGAGGACTCCTGGGGGAACCCCACCCTGCTGAAAAGGGCCAGCAGCGTGTCTGCCACCGTGTCTGCCTCGATAGGGGCAGAGGCACGGCCTCGGGGTAGGTCACCAAATCCTCCACCACCAGGACGTATTTCTTCCCCGTCCGGGTCACTTTGCCAATAGGCCCTCAGTACATCCATCGCCACCCTGCGGAAAGGCTCCTCTAGGATGGGCAGGGCCCTCAAGGCAGCTTTCTTCCTACCTTGGGCTTTCCCCACCTTCTGGCAGGAGGCTGCACAGCTGCAAAGACCCCCGGCCAGTAAAAATCCCTCAGCAGCCTCAGCCAGGTGCGCCAGATCCCCTGGGAACAGGACATCATGGGCCAGGTACAGCAGCTTGTGGTGATGCTTCTGGGGCACCACCAGCTGCCCCAGGACTCCCCACATCCCCACCTTCCCTGGTCAGAGCCATTCCTGGTACAGGAATCCCTGCTCCCACAGGAACCTCTCCCGGCAGCCTCTCCCCAGGGGTGAGCTGCACCGAGCCCAGTCCAGTCCCTCAGCTTCTGCAAGGAGGGATCTGCCTGCACCTCGGCCTGGAATTCCACAGCTGGGGCAGGGACAGGGACCTGTCCCCCCCCATCCCCGCCCGCCTGGGTCCAGTGTTCCAGCTGTGTGGAGCCTGGCCCCTCATCTGCTGGGATGGGGCCCTGCACCCCGTGCAGGGTGCCCGTCCCATGGTCAGGGCTGAGGGCCCCTTGCTTGCTTTGGCTACGGGTAGCGACCAGGGCATGATCCTCCAGGTCCCGGTCCTGCTTGTGGGCAAGCCCCACGCCTCACCCCAGGGAGCAGCCGGAGGCCCTGGTGAAGGCAGGTTGAGCTGGATCAGGGCGCGACCCGCACGGGTTTTCCGGCGCAAACCGAGCGCTGCTGGTGTCCCAGCCCAGGTCATAAGAACATAGGAACATAAGAACGGCCGTACTGGGTCAGACCAAAGGTCCATCTAGCCCAGTATCCTGTCTGCCGACAGTGGCCAGCACCAGGTGCCCCAGAGAGGGTGGACCGAAGACAATGATCAAGCGATTTGTCTCCTGCCATCCCTCTCCAGCCTCTGACAAACAGAGGCCAAGGACACCATTTTATCCCCTGGCTAATAGCCTTTTATGGACCTAACCTCCATGAAATTATCTAGCTTCTCTTTAAACTCTATTACAGTCCTAGCCTTCACAGCCTCCTCTGGCAAGGAGTTCCACAGGCTGACTACACGCTGTGTGAAGAAGAACTTTCTTTTATTAGTTTTAAACCTGCTACCTATTAATTTCATTTGGTGTCCTCTAGTTCTTCTATTTAGGGAACTAATAAATAACTTCTCTTTATCGGCCCTCTCCACACCACTCATGATTTTATATACCTCTATCATATCCCCCCTCAGTCTCCTCTTTTCTAAACTGAAAAGTCCCAGTCGCTTTAACCTCTCCTCATATGGGACCCGTTCCAAACCCCTAATCATTTTAGTTGCCCTTTTCTGAACCCTTTCCAAGGCCAAAATATCTTTTTTGAGGTGAGGAGACCACAACTGTACACAGTATTCAAGTATTCACAGTATGGTACACAGTACCATAGTTTTATACAGGGGCAGTAAGATATTCTGGGTCTTATTTTCTATCCCTTTCTTAATAATTCCTAGCATCCTATTTGCCTTTTTGACCGCCGCTGCACACTGTGTGGAAGTTTTCAGAGAGCTGTCCACGATAACTCCAAGATCTCTTTCCTGATTTGTCGTAGCCAAATTAGCCCCCATCATACTGTACGTATAGTTGGGGTTATTTTTCCCGATGTGCATTACTTTACACTTCTCCACATTAAATTTCATTTGCCATTTTGTTGCCCAGTCACTCAGTTTGGTGAGATCTTCTTGGAGTCCCTCACAATCTGCTTCTGTCTTGACTATCCTAAACAGTTTGGTATCATCTGCAAACTTTACCACCTCACTTTCTCCAGATCATTTATGAATAAGTTGAACAGGATTGGTCCTAGGACCGACCCTTGGGGGACACCACTAGTTACCCCTCTCCATTCTGAAAATTCACGTCTCCTGCGGGCCCCAGCCCACTCCCAGGCTCAGGGGACGGGTGAAGGCTCTGGCTCCGGCGCTCCCCAGGGCGGGGGCTCCACTCAGACGGGACCGCATGGCTGGGCACTGGAAACGGGAAACCAACGCCCTGCCCTCTCCCCCCGCAGGCTGCAGCTCTGTTCTGCTTCCCCCCCAGTGAGTCTGGCCCAGTAGGGCCGGCAGCTGTGGGCGCAAAGCCAGCGCTGCCCTGAGCGCACGTGCCGGGTGCCTGCGGGGGAGAGGGCAGGGTGGGCCAGAGGAGCCGGGGGGGGGGTGAGGGGGCTGAGGGAGTACCCCATGTAGCAACTGAGATTTTGGTGTGGGCACAGAGGGTCTGCTCTGTGGCTGGGGGGCTGGGAAACAAGCCCTGTAAATGCGGGTGGATTCCTGGCGGGGGCTACTGTCCAGGCCTCTAACCACAGGGGCAGCTGCCTGCAGCCCGGAGAGCGGGGAGATGGCCAGGCCCAGCCCTGGCACCGGCTGCCCTGGGGGAGGGCAAAGCGAGGCCAGCGAGGGAGCAGTGCCTGCCCAGCGCAGCACAACCCGGCGGCACGAGGCTGCTGCTTTGGGCGCGGGCGTCTCCAGCGCGGGGCGGGGAGCAGCAGGGGTGAATGAGCCCCCAACCCAGTCCGACTCGGGGGGCACTTTGCTCCTTTGGCAGCCCAGCTCTGAAGGCCTCGTGCCAGCCGGGCAGCAGGGAACAGGGAGCAGGGGCAGGAGGCTGAGCCGGAGCGGAGCTGCAGGGCCCTCCTGGAGCCCCGAGGGAGGGGGCTGGGATGCACAGGGGGATGGGGCAGGGCCCACGAGTGGCTTGAGTCCAGCCTGAGTACCGGCTCCTGGGGCAGGGCTTGTCCCGGGGCCGCGCCCCCTTTTCCTGCTCTCCCCCAGACCAGCAGGGCTAGGCCGCCCCCCCCCCAGCCCCCGCCTGCGGCAGCTGTGCCAATGTAGCCGTAGGCGGAGGCTGCGTCTGCCCCAGGGGCTGGCGCTGGGCCCACAGGGGAGCGGCTCTGCAGTCCCAAGGCAGATTTGGGGAAATCTGGCACCTCGGCTGTGCCCCAGAGGAGCCGACCGACGGGCCAGAGGCCAGCCAGCCCAGCGTGGCAGGGAACACAGGAGGCGGCCGGGGCTGGCGCTCAGTTTATTGGGCAGTCTGGGGCAGACTGGGCGTTACACTGGGCGAGAGGGCAGGGCGTGTGGCCGAGGAAGGGTCCTGCCAAGGGGCTGTCCCGGGGGAGGGTGCATCTTGCTCTCAGTTCCTGAGCGTTCGTTACACAGCACCTGAAAAAGAAACAGGCTCAGCTGCCACGGGCAGGCTCCGGGACCTTGTTTCTCTGGGCGTGGGCGCAGACTGGACTCCTTGGGGAGTGACGTGCCCTCTCATGGGTACCCAGCCCAGCCAGTGCCCAGCCTCCCTGTGCCATAGCCCGGTCACTGGGCTGTCCCTGCTAGAGCAGCGCCCAGTGCCCCCGGCCCCGCGGCTGGTGCAGGGATCTGTGCCTGCAGCCAGGGACACTGGTGCCCCCGTGGGCCCGGTGCCGCCGGAGCTGGGGGTGCCTGCTCAGCCCCGCGCCCAGTGCTTCTCTGCGCAGCTGGTACCTTCCTCGGGGTCGACGCAGCGCATGGCGCACAGCCGAGAGCAGCACTTCTGCCAGCCAGGGCACGCGTTGTCGCTGCCACACTGGGGCGGGTCTAGGCGCTGGCACCTGGCTGGGTCCGGTGGGCAGGTCCCAGGCTTCTCTGCAGCAGGGAGAGAGAAGGCCTTGCAGCAGGCGTGGGGGGAGCCGGCGGCCCAGCTGGCAGTGGGCTCACCTGTGTGGCACCCAGTGCCCGGGCGCCAGGGGCGGCTGGTTGGGAGGCTGCTGCCCCCGCCCGCGTTGTGTCTGGCGCTGGGCCTTGCTCAGGGCGTGCGCCCCTGGTGCCGGGGGACCTCGCACTGGCCATCCAAGGCTCAGGAGAGCAGGCCCTAGAGGCAACGGGGAGCAAAGGGGCTGCCGGGGCTGGGCGGGAGAGAGAGGCCAGGAGAGGGAGCCCAGTGACACTGCAAAGCACCCCTCCTGCCCCGGGCAGCCCCTGAGCACCCATCAGCTCCCTCCGGCAATGCTCCCGGGCACCCTGAGCCTAGCTGCAGATGCGCTGGCCATGGGGAGGGGGGGAGAAGGCCCGGCCGGTGGGGGGCTTCCCCCCAGCCTGCAAGGGGTTAAGCTGGTGACCCCCTTGGCCTGCCCCGGCAGGTGTGCCTGGTGTGCAGTAGTGGGGGGGGCTGTCTGCTCTGTAACCCGGTGTCCCCCTGCGCTGGGCTGTGTGATTCCCACTGACTCACCCACATGGGTATTAACCCAGACACCCAGGCCCAGCCTGAGGAGATAACGGGGGGGACAGTTGCTGGCTGTGAAACATGAAGGAAGCAGCCTTAGCTGAGGGCTGAGGGTCTAGGGGGGGCAATGGACCCCCCACCCCCACCCCAAGGGGTCGGAGGCATCCTGGCCCTGACTCCTGTAACCACGTCACGTGTGTGTTGGGCTGTATCCGGGAGGATCAATGACCCCCTTCCTGTTCTCCTGGCTGGCGGAGTCTCATCTTGCTGCAGACGGGGTGCAGAATCAGAGGGTGTGACGGCGAGCTGGGGTCCCTCCCAATCCTGCACCCCCGTAGCAGCAGGAACAGACTCCACCAGCCAGTAGAACAGGGGGAGTTTGCTGCTCCTCCAGGGTACAGCCCAGCACAGATGTGATCTGGTTACAGGAATTAGGGCCAGGATGCTTCAGACCCCCCTTGAGATGGGGGTGACGGGGCCCCTCCAACCCCAGCCCCCTCGTCAGTCTCTCTCCCGACTCTTTCCCCAACCCCCAGCCCCTGTGTCCAGCCTCTTCCCTTAACCTGTAGAAGGGGTTTGGCCACTGCCTCGGGCAGCAAGGCCCCTCCTGCTGGGCCGTGCTCACAGACAGCCACCAGCGGGGGTCCCCCATGGCCCACAGCCCAAGCACAGCAACCAGCCAGGGACTGACACTACACCACAGGGGGTACCCGACGTGCTGCCACACCTGGGCAGCCGGGGAGCAGCCGGGGTGGCTGACGGCGTCTTCCGGACGGGGGCTAAGACAGCACCAAGGACACCCCCAAAGGGCCCTACTGCTGCTGGAGAAGCGGCCCACCTGCATGGCGCCTTCCCCCTTCCCGTCGGGGTGAGCTCCCCCCCGGCCGAGCCCCTCTCTAAGCTGCACGGGTATGTGTCCTAGCCCATGTCCTGCTGGCTCCCCGCTGCAGAGCTGCAAGGGGGCCGCCCAGCCCCGCAGCGTCTCTCCAGCGCGGCGGCAAGGGGAGATGCCAGCCGATCCGCTGTCAGTGCCGGGGAGGTGCCCAGGCCGGGGCGGGGGGGGGCGTTGAGCAATTGCTGCCCCGGGCGTGAGGGCGGCAGCTGTGGGGCTGGGCTCTGGACACACGCGTCCCTGCCCCACCTGCTCAGTCTGCGTGTGGGGCAGGGTGGCCCGGAGACACTAATTTACCTGCAAAGACGGGGGGCATGCAGACGTGACCGCACCCGTTACTGCAGCACTTCTGCCCCCGGGGACACTCCTCGTCCTCGCGGCACGCCTCCACGCAGATGCCTGCCCCCTGGGGCTCTGGGCACATGCCGGCTCCCCCTGCCACACAGAGCAGCCCTGCCATGGCCGCAGACTGAGACTCCCCCCCCCACGCCCCGCCTCTGGCCCTGGCACCTGGCACCTGGAGCCGGGAGCTCTCCCTGCGCAGGACCCAGGAAAGAGGGGAAAGTCGGAGCAGCGGGATCCTGCCAGGCTGGCTAAGGGGGCTGGAGTCCTGGCCCTCCCCGAGTGACCCCCACACCCCTCCTGGCTTAGCTAGGACGCCTGCACCTGCCCTGCCTGGGCCGGAGGGTCTGACGCAACCCAGCCTGCGTGGACCCTGGGTGATGCTGCTGCGTGGGGAGGCGAGTTCCCCAGCCTGGGGCCCCGCCCATACACAACCCTGCTCTTCCCAGACCCCGCCCCCATCTCTCCAGACCCCGCCCCCATCTCTCCAGACCCCGCCCCCACCGGCTCCCCACTGGCTCCTTCTCTTCCCTCCCTCTCTCTGCTCGCTCCTTCCAGCCAAATCCCGGACCCCAAATGTGGCAAATGACGTTTACCCCCCTCCCCTCTCCGAAAGCAAAGGGAGCATGTCCCGCCGCAGGCCGGGCTGTGGGGAGGTACCCAAGTAAAACCACTAAATCTGGGACTAGACAAGTCAGTCGCTGGGTTTGTTAATGCAGGGAGGAGTAAAGAAAGGGAAAGTGGTTGCTCCAGCTCTCTGGGAGCAAAGGGAGGCTGTCCCTTCAAGGGAGGGGCGGGGAATTTTTTTAGGTCGGGGGGGGCACTGACCCCCAGAAAAATCAGTCAGAGGCCACACGAAATTGAAAAGCAAAAGATCCCGACACTCAGGGATGAGGCCCCCAACGGAGACACTCCCTCCCCTCGCGCGCCTGTCCCCGGGGTGGGGAAGGAAAAACCGAGGTAGGATCTACTCTTCTGGGGGCCCAAGGCTAATAGATTTCCTGGGCCCCTCCCTAAGCTCTAGAGAGGGGCCAAATGAGGGGTTCAGTGAGTGGGAGACTGGACTGTGGTGCAGGACTGGGCTGGGGGAGAGAGGTCGGGGGCTGCAGGAGCAGGCTGGGGGGAGGGGTCTGGGGGGTGCAGGACTGGGCTGGGGGAGAGAGATCTGGGGGGTGCAGGAGCAGGCTGGGGGGAGGAGTCTGGGGGGTTCAGGAGCAGGCTGGGGGGAGAGGTCTGGGGGGTGCAGGACCGGGCTGGGGGGAGGGATCTGGGGGGTGGGGAGCAGGCTGGGGGGAGGGATCTGGGGGTGCAGGAGCAGGCTGGGGGAGGAGTCTGGGGGCTGCAGGAGCAGGCTGGGGGAGGGGTCTGGGGGTGCAGGAGCAGGCTGGGGAGAGGGAGCTGGGGGTGCAGGAGCAGGCTGGGGAGAGGGAGCTGGGGGTGCAGGAGCAGGCTGGGGGTTCAGGAGCAAGCTGGGGGGAGGGGCCTGGGGGGTGCAGGAGCAGGCTGGGGAGAGGGAGCTGGGGGTGCAGGAGCAGGCTGGGGGGAGGAGTCTGGGGGGTGCAGGACCGGGGGGAGGGATCTGCACCGCTGCCCCCGGGACACTGCTGCACTCGTGCACACACGCAGTGCCCAGGCTGTGTAAGAGCAGGGCCAGCAGGCCGGGTCACAGGCCGCGCGGAGGCAGCAGCCCGAGGGGGGGCAGGGGGGGGCCCGTACCTGTGCGCACAGCCACACACGCCCGGCCGCACCCCGTGTCGCAGCACTTCTCGTGGCGCTCACACACGTGGTCGTCCAGACACCAGTTGGAGCGGCGCTGCCTCGAGTCACTGCAGGGCTCTGCCAGGGGACAGGCCCCGGGATGCTCTGGGGAGGGAGGGGGGGACAAGCAGCACAATGAACCCCCCATGCAGGCGAGACCCTCCATCTCCACCTGCCCTGAGAACTGCCCGTGGGGGAGGGTCCCGGCCAGACTCTGCCCCTCCTGCCCCCACCCTCTGCAGACCCCTGCTCACTCCCAGCTCCTGCCCCCCGCCCTCCCCCCAGCCCTTTCTCTCCCATCTGCCTGGGGCAGGCAGGACACCAGGGGCTGCCCATCGGGGCGTCTCTGCAGTTGGTTACCTCGGTAGGGGGGCAGGCAGTGCATGGCACAGCCGGCGAAGCAGCATTTCTCCTGCCTGGGGCACTCCCGGTCGTGAGTGCAGGTGTCCCGCTCGGTGCACGGCACCAGGGTCTGCCAGGGCTTCTGCTTGGGGCACGCACCGGGCTTCTCTGGCGAGAGAGGGGAGGGAGATCTGGCTGCTGAACAGGGACGCCCCGAGGGTCATGGCATCCACGTGCCTGGCACAGCAGCCGTGCCAGCCTGCTCCCCACTGCCCTTCGGGGCTGCCTGGGACCCTTAGCCCCTGGCACGAGGCCACCCAGGCCTCTGTGCTGCTAGCGGAGCAGGCGAGGCTCTGGGCAGCACCCCCAGCTCTGCAGCCCACAGGCCGGACACATCGGGACATGGCTCCCTTGCACCAGCCAGCCAAAGCTGCGGCTGCAGCCAGGGGAGCCCAAAGCCTGGGAGCTGCTGCTTGGCCGAACTCTCCACCCCCAGGCTGGAGGGGCTCCTGGCCTGTGGGAGCGCTGCCCCACGGCGGAGCGAGGGAGCCCAGCCCCTGGCGCTCTGGTTACCTTTCTCTGGGGCCTGGCACCTCCGGCCACACCCCGTGGCACAGCACTTCTGGTCTCCCGCACACTCCTTGTCTTCCCTGCACGAGGACTTGCACGAGGATGACGTGGACGTGATCCCGTCCGTCAGGGGGCAGACACCGGGCTTCTCTGCAAAGCAGGAGGCAGAGGAGTGAGGGGGGTCCCCGGGGACCGAGCCCCCCTCCCCAGCAGGGCCGCAGCCTGGCTCTCCTGGTGCTGCTGCTCCGTGCCCGGAGCGAGCCGGGGGCCTGGTCACGCTGGCTCTGTCTCGGCGCTCGGCTGGCCACCATCTCGGAGAGCCTGGGGCACGTGGCAGCCTGGCCCTGCTGGGTCCCATCCACCCCCAAGCCGGCGGGGTTGGCCCTGCTGGGTCCCAGCCCTGCGGCGTTGGCTGGGAATTCCCTCCCGACCAGCATCTGAGGGGCCGGCCTGGCCGGGAGGGGGCAGACGCCAGGGCTTGGCAGGACGCGCTGAGCTGCCTCCTACCTTTCGAAGGGGTCAGGCACTCGTGGTCACAGCCGCGCAGGCAGCACTTCTGGGCCCCGGGGCACTCGCCGTCCCCGTGGCACTGGGCCGCGCACTCGTAGCTGAAGTAGAGGCCGTTGGTCACGGGGCAGAATCCAGGCTTCCCTGGGGCAGACAGAGCCCGGTCACGGGGCTGGCCAGAGGTGGCCGGGGGAGGCCCTGAGCCCGCTGGGGAAGGGTGGCAGGAGAAGGGAGCGTCCCTGGCCTGGCTGCCAGTGATCAGGTTGTGGGGCTGGGTGCGCGAGGCCGGGTGCTGCCAGCCTCAGGACGAGGGCGAGCGGGGGAGGCCGGCGCTCTCGGCCGAGGATTTATAAGGCCCAGAGCCCCCTCCATTTTGTCTCCATCCTGGCGTCTCCCCTCTGCAGACATTGGCTACAAACCGAAGCTCTGAACAAAGGACTGAACGACCCGGCCAAGCTGCGGCTGCAACTCCCCAGACGCGACTGAAGCCACCAGCTTGTCCCATCTCTGCTCCCTGCACCAGGAGCCTTGCAGGCGGTGTTTGCTTTGGGTTCCGCGAACAACTCGAGCTCTCCCCCTTCCTTTTTGCCAACACCCCCCAGGCCTTAGCCCCCGAGGGACGGGCGCAGCGCAGCAGGGACAGTCGAGAAACCCGCTTTGCTGCCATTTCTTTCTACAGAGAGCGGCGCGGTGTCCCCCGGCAGGCCAGGGCGTGAACGGGACGTGCCATGCAGGAGGGACAGAATGACAAGCGCTAACCCTGGGAACAGAAAAGGCCGGTCTCTGATTATTGGTAGTGTAGTAAGGAGTAAGGAAAGGGACCCTCGCGTGTCCAGCTATTGGGAAGGAAGGGAGGCTGTCCCTTCAAGGCAGGGCTGGGGAATCTTTTTTGGGTCGGGGCCACCGACCCACAGAAAAATCAGTCAGAGAATGGTTCCCTGCGCGGCCATTTCCCCAGCCGGGTACTGGGGGAGCAGCAGCCGCTTACCCCCGCCAGGCGGAGCCCGTGGGCCAGATCCAGCCTCTGCCTGCCCTGGTCTCGGCCTCAAAGCTCTGGGCACCTCGCTGGGGCGGGGGGAGGAGCAAACCCTGAGCCTGGTGGCCCCGATCCAGGCAAGCCGTTGCTGCGGCACTTCTGCGGCTGGGGGCATCCAGGCCCGCCAGGCACATCTCCATACCCAGCCCAACGCCCGGGCCTGCGGGCAGATGCCTGCCACCCAGAGCGGCTCCATGACAGCCAGGCCCCAGCCGGCACCCAGGGGCCCGGTGCGGCAAGGGCCTGAGCTGCATGGCAGAGGCCCCAGAGAGCTGCGCCTTGAGGGGCCCGTCCAGTCCCCGGGGCCCGTCCTCCCTCAGAGGCAGGACCCGGCTGATTGAGCCTGCGGGACAGAGCCTTTGTACCCGCACACGGAGCCGTGGCTGCGGCCACCCGGGGCTGGAAAGGGGATCCCCGCAGCTCTGCTAACCGAGCCGGGTTGGAGCTGCCCCATGGGCAGAGAGCTGTCTGCCAGGGTGGGCCGCAGACTGGAACTAGCTCCCCCCGGAGCAAGGGGCCACCCCAAACCTCTCTCCCTGCTGCCCGTGCCAAGCCTGCGGCTCAGAGCAGCCTTGCCCAGTGTGAGCCCAGCAGCGTGGGCACAGACCCCCCCCAAGCAGCCCCAACAACCCAGCCACGCAGACTGGCCCCTGTGCACCGCCTGGCCAGGGAGAGAGCCTGGCCAGGGGGCAGGTGCCAGGCGCGGCCCCCCGGCTCCCACCTGGCCTCAGGCCCTCCGGCATCCGGCAGGACACAGCTCGCTGGGACAGAGCTCGATCCCAGCGGGAAGGAGGGTCCGGGCCAGCAGAGGCGCTAGGGGCTGGGAGAGGTGGGATCGGACAGACCGTGCCAGTGCCAGTGCCAGCCTGCAGGGCAGGGTGCCCTGGAGATGGGCTGGTGCTGGGGGCTCCATCTCAGCCCTGCGGGGTGCAGGGAGCAAACGCTGGGGAGCGGTGACTGCCCGGCCCGCCCTTAGCCCATGCCCAGCACTGCAAGGTTCCCCGGCACGGGGCTGGCCACAACAGAGCCCGTGGACCCTGCTCCTGTTGCCCCCACGCTCCTGGTCCAGCTCACCTCGGGGGCCGGGGGGGGGTCCTGGCAGACTCGACTGCAGCCACGGCTCCTGCACCGCTGCCCCCGGGACACTGCTCGTGAGTGCTGCACTCGTGAACACACGCGCCGTGCCCAGGCTGTGTAAGAGCAGGGACGGCAGGCCGGGTCACAGGCCACGGGGAGGGAAGGGGGGTGGTGCCCGTACCTGTGCGCACGGCTACGCACGCCAGGCCGCATGCCGTGTCGCAGCACTTCTCGTGGCGCTCGCACACGTGGTCGTCCAGACACCGGTTGGAGCGGCGCTGCCTCGGGTCGCTGCAGGGCGCTGCCCGGGGACAGGCCCCGGGATGCTCTGGGGGGGACAAGCGGCGCAATGAACCCCCCATGAGAACTGCCCATGGGGGAGGGTCCCGGCCTGACTCTGCCCCTCCTGCCCCCGCCCTCTGCAGACCCCTGCTCACTCCCAGCTCCCGCCCCTCCCCCACGGCCCTGCCCTTTCTCTCCCGTCTGCCCGGGGCAGGCAGGACACCAGGGGCTGCCCATCGGGGCGTCTCTGCAGCTGGTTACCTCGGTAGGGGGGCAGGCAGTGCATGGCACAGCCGGCGAAGCAGCATTTCTCCTGCCTGGGGCACTCCCGGTCGTGAGTGCAGGTGTCCCGCTCGGTGCACGGCACCAGGGTCTGCCAGGGCTTCTGCTTGGGGCACGCACCGGGCTTCTCTGGCGAGAGAGGGGAAGCAGATTTGGCTGCTGAACAGGGGCGCCCCCAGGGTCACGGCGTCCCTACATGCTGGGGACAGTGATCCCCACTCCAGCCCTCGTGCCGAGCCCCAGGCTGGAGGGGCTCCTGGCCTGTGGGAGCGATGCCCCCCAGCGGAGCGAGGGAGCCCAGCCCCTGGCGCTCTGGTTACCTTTCTCTGGGGCCTGGCACCTCCGGCCACACCCCGTGGCACAGCACTTCTGGTCCCCCGCACACTCCTTGTCCTCCCTGCACGAGGACTTGCACGAGGACGACGTGGACGTGATCCCGTCCGTCAGGGGGCAGACACCGGGCTTCTCTGCAAAGCAGGAGGCAGAGGAGTGACGGGGGTCCCCGGGGACCGAGCCCCCCGCCCCAGCAGGGCCGCAGCCTGGCTCTCCTGGTGCTGCTGCTCCGTGCCCGGAGCGAGCGGGGGGCCTGGTCACGCTGGCTCTGTCTCGGCGCTCGGCTGGCCACCATCTCGGAGAGCCTGGGGCACGTGGCAGCCTGGCCCTGCTGGGTCCCATCCACCCCCAAGCCGGCGGGGTTGGCCCTGCTGGGTCCCAGCCCTGCGGCGTTGGCTGGGAATTCCCTCCCGACCAGCATCTGAGGGGCCGGCCCGGCCGGGAGGGGGCAGACGCCAGGGCTTGGCAGGACGCGCTGAGCTGCCTCCTACCTTTCGAAGGGGTCAGGCACTCGTGGTCACAGCCGTGCAGGCAGCACTTCTGGGCCCCGGGGCACTCGCCGTCCCCGTGGCACCGGGCCGCGCACTCGTAGCTGAAGTAGAGGCCGTTGGTCACGGGGCAGAATCCAGGCTTCCCTGGGGCAGACAGAGCCCGGTCACGGGGCTGGCCAGAGGCGGCCAGGCCGAGGCTGCGGGAGGGTGCCTTTCTTTCGATTTTGGATTGGAAGGGAGTGGCCACTGGCCATGCGGTGAGATCTGGGGTAGCAATGGCCCTGGGCATGTGGCTGGTGCTTTGGGAGTGGAAGAAGCGCCTCCTGGTGCGATTGTTCTGTGAGCAGTGCTGCAGCGGGGAGCGGGGCTGTCGGAGGGTGGCCTGTGCGGGCAGGATGGCGGACAGGAGCGCTGGGTGTGGTTGGGAGTGGCGGGTCCCAGGCCTGGGCAGTGAGCAGCCGGTTTCTAAGCAATTTGCCATGAATTGATACTGTCAATGGTGCTCCCAGAGATCCCATTGCACCCCCAGGCAACCAGCTGCAGCCTGGGCCGTGGGCTGTCTGGTCTCCCCGCACCCGCCCCTGAGCTGGCGTGAGTCTGTTCTCACGCCCGGCCTCACCTTCGCCCTGAGCTGGGCACTGCGCCTGGCACCGATGGTGGCAGCAACTCTGTCCTCTCGGGCAGTGCCGGTCACTGTGGCATCGCTGCCCCCCGTGGTCCTTGGGGGTAGCTGGGCCCATGCTGGGGTTCTCTGCAACACAGGGCAGTCACAGGGTCGCGGTGCCCCGGCCACCCACCCCCCCAGCTGGCACAGGGGGTGCAGGGAACAGGGCTGGCAAACAATCCAGCTCTCCTACATCTAGCCTCAGCCATGGCGCTCCATGGGACCCCCCCTCGCCAGCAGTCAGAGCTCTCTGCGCGCTGCTGTGCCCCTGACCAGCCCGTCCCCTCATCCCTCACTGCCCCCGGTGCCAGGGCCCAGCCCGTAATGCTGGGTGCCCCCACCCAAGGGCCACAGACTCCAGAGAAGCCCAGCTCCTGCACCTGGGGAGCACCGCTCAGCCTGGCCTCTGGCAGGCAGGGACAGGTGGGCAGAGATTGCCCCGGAGCAGCCCCTGGTTCGGGCCGTCTCACCTGCTGGGGGGGAGGCCGGTGCGCAGACGAAGCTGGAGCCCTGCCGGCAGCACTTGTCTGTCCCGTGGCAGTCGGTGTCGTGCTGGCACATCGTCAGGGGCGGCCCCTCGTTCCCGATTTTATACGCTGGGCAAAGCCCCGGTTTCTCTGGAACACGGGGGCACGTGGCATGAGGCCAGGCCTGGCCTGAACCGGCTGGCGCCCGCAGCCTGAGCACCTTCCCTGCCCCTCCTGGCCCTTCACGCTGCCCTTCGAACCGCGTCTGGCTGGGCCAGTGCCTCCAGCCCCTGGCCTGGCCCTCAGCTACAGTCCCCCCGCCAAGGCTCACGCGCCCTCTGTGCCGCCAGCGCCCCCGTCCTGCCGGGCCGCTCTGTTTGCCCCAGCATGGCCCTCGGTCCCCTGCTCTCTGGGCCCTCGTCCTCTGCCCTCTCCCCGCAGCGCACTGTGCCCCGTCTGCCCCCGCTGCCCCCTGGGCCCAAGTCTGCACCGCAGGTCCTGGCCCCTCCTTGCCCGGTCTGGGAGCCCCTCCCCAGGGCGTGTGCCTGGAGCCGTGCCTGGGGGCCTGGGGCACCCCAGGGAGGGGCAGCAGGGCCCACCTTTCTGAGGGGCGAGGCAGGTGTGGCCACAGCTGAGGTGGCAGCACTTGGCGTCCCCGGGGCAGTCGCCGTCCTGGGAGCAGGGGGACAGGCAGGGCTCCTTGCTGGCCCCCAGGGCTGGGCACACGCCGGGTTTCACTGAGACAGACAGCAGGTCCAGGCCCACGGCGTGAGACACGCCACGCCGGGGAGGGAGGGACCGAGGAAACCAGCCCCCGCCTCCCTCAGAGCTCACTCCTGTCCTTCCGCCCTGGCCTGGCCCTCCCCTCGGCGGGGAGCTGAGTCCCGGCCAGGCAACCGGCCAGGAGCAAATCGTGGGGGTCCGGCGCCCCATAGGAGTCGGGCTGCACGCAGGCGGCTCAGCTCCCACCAGCACCCCCGGCAGGCAGGCGTCCCACAGGCCACGGCGTCCCACGGGGGAGGGGCTAGCGGTGCCCAGCCCTGCCAGGTGCTTGGAGGAGGCTTCCCTGGGCCGTGCCAGCTCTGTGCACACAGGGCGCTGAGCAAGCCAGGCCCCAGCAGGGAGCCAGCTCCTTAGGGCTTCTGTCCCCGGCTCCCTTGGGACACGCGGGGCGGGGCATGGCCGTGGGCAGGCATGCGTGGCTCAGGCCGCCCTGCAGGGAGTGGAGCAGAAGCTGCACCGCTCGAGGAGAGGGCTGAGGTGACGGGTCAGGCCGCAGCTCTGTGCACGGGGGGTTCTGAGCGCAGGGCTCCATGCATGCCGGCTCGAGGCCAGGAGGGCGCGCGCCCCGCGAGGGGGGGGGCTGCCCCTTGGGCATTAGCTGGGTGCTGAACCTCTCTTTCTCCAAGGGCTGCTCGAGGTGAGCCAGGCGCCGGGGCTGGGTGCGGGACTCCCGGGGAGGGGCACTGGTGGCGCCCACAGGAGGGCAGACGGGTCCCTGAGGAGGGCCAGCTGAATGCTCCCAGCACACGCCGGTCCAAGGCCTGACCCACGATGGGCCCACATGGGCATCCGCTCACCGCCAAGGCTCCCGGCCACGCAGGCCAGGCCACAGCCATTGCTGCAGCACTTCTGGGCGCCCGGGCAGTCGCGCTCAGAGCGGCACCTCTCCTCACAGGTGCCCACGGCTCCTTCGGGCAGCGCCGGGCAGACTCCGGGCCTCACTGCCAGACAGAGCCCCCGCGCGTGAGAGCCAGCCCGCTGGGAGGGGAGGGGGAAGGAAGATCCACCGCCTGCCCCCCTACTCTGCCCTTATGCCCTGAGCCACACGCTGGCACGAAGGCCCCATGCCCATGGTCTCTGAGGCCAGCTGGGATCAGGATCTTTCAGGGTTGCTTTGTGGGGCTGGACCGAGTGGCCCCGGGCTGGCCCCTGCCCAGGCAGGTGTGTGTCGGCCCTGGGGGACCCTCCCTGGCCCACCCCGGGGTCGGCACACGCGCCAGGCGGGGTCCAACCAGGCCGTGGAAGCTCCAAAGGTACCTTCAGCGACGATTGCCAGGCAGATGTGGCCACAGCCGGTGCTGCAGCATTTCTGCCCCGGGGGGCACTGCGCATCCCTGCTGCACCCCTCCACACACAGGCCAGGGCGCGGCAGCCTCGGGCAGGCGCCGGAACACAGAGCGGCCGCGGCATGGAGGCCCAGCCAGGTCACCGCGCTGCTTTCGCCTCCACACTGGGCACGTCTCCAGCCAAAGCTGGAGGGCTCAGAGCAGCAAGGAGCCAAGGCCCTAAGGCTAGGGTTGCCAGATGGTTTAACCAAAAATACCAAACCGCCCCCCCCCAAAAAAAACCACTGTTGAGAAAAAAAAGGGCGAGACCAAAGCTGCTGAGCAAAAAAAAAAAGTACCATTCCGCGAGGGGTACCGGTAGTTCGAATTAGGCTCTGTAATTCGAACTACCTCGTCCGTGCCGCGTGTAGCCGCGGGCACGGAGTTCGGACTAAGGGGGATTTAAAAATGGCGGCGCCTGGGCACATGCAAATGAAGCCCGGGATATTTAAATCCCGGGCTTCATTTGCAACTCTGCTTGCCCTCATTACCCTACCTAGCTCAAACTAACAAGCTAGTGTAGCTGTACCCTCAGTGTGGCATAGTGGGGGGCTGTCTGCTCTGTAACCCGGGGTCCCCCTGCGCCGTGATGGGAGATTCTCACTGACTCTCCCAAATGTGTATTGGCCCAGACACCCAGGGAGAGAGACAAAGGCAGGGAGGCAGAGTCCAGCACCAGGTTTTGGGCGAAGGGGAGTGGCAGTCTTGGGCTGGAATCCTGAAGGAACCAGTCTAAGGAGAGGGCTGGAATTTAGGGGCCCAGGGACCCCATCTCAAGGGGGTCAGAGGCATCCTGGGCTCAGACTCCTGTAGCAATAGCATGTCTATGCTGTATCCTGGAGAAGCAATAACCCCCCTCTATTCTACTGGCTGGCGGCGTCTGTTCTTGCTGCTACAGGGGTGCAGTGTCGGGGGACCCCCGACTGCGTTGTCACACTCAGCCTCTCCTCGTAGGTCATGTGCTCCAGCCCCCGAATCATTTTGGTCACCCTCCGCTGGACCCTCTCCAATGCATCCACATCCTTTCTGTAGTGGGGGGCCCAGAACTGGACACAACACTCCAGACGTGGCCTCCCCAGTGCCGAATGGGCCAGGATTCGGGGTTGTCCCACGGGGAACCCCCATCACCCTCGTGGCTAGGCCAGAGCTGCATTAGGCCTGGGTGGGGCGGAGGGGAGGGGGTAGGGACGAGCCCCGCGCTGCCAGAACAGCTTGTGACAGGGGCTGCACGGTGGGGCCACGTTCCTCACCTGGTGGGACGGGAGCCACGTCCACGCAGGCCAGGCCACAGCCATTGCTGCAGCACTTCTGGGCGCCCGGGCAGTCGCCGTCAGAGCGGCACCTCTCCTCACAGGTGCCCACGGCTCCTTTGGGCAGCGCCGGGCAGACTCCGGGCCTCACTGCCAGACAGAGCCACGGGGTCAGAGCTGGGCCCGCAGCCCCGGGGGAGTAAGGGGGCCCTAGGGACATGGGCCAGCCTGGCCTGGCCTCCTCTCCGGGCCTAGCCCAACTCTGCTCCCGCCTCTTGCACGCCTGCTGTGGGAAGGGGAGTCCCAGGCACAGGAGAGCCAGCCATTCGCCTAGCCCCTGCGCCCGCCCTGCGCACTGCCCTGAGGTGCCGGCACTGCCCCCCCCCCGGGACCGGGGGCGTGTGGAGCCTGCAGCGAGGGGGGACCGGGGCCCACTGGGAGCTGCAGCCGTTCCCACAGCACTTCTGGGGGCCTGGGCAGCCGGTGCCACGGCGACATTTCTCCTCACCGGCGCCTGTCCATCCCTGCTGGTGGCTGGGCACTCGCTGGGCCTGGCTGGGCACAGGACGCCCCGCTCAGCCAAAGCCTTGAGCTCGGTGGGACAGAGGGGAGGGGGTAGGGATGCGCCCCCGCTTTGCCCCCTCCTCCCCCTCCAGCTCCAGCCCTCGGGACGCCAGCGAGCTGGGCCTGGCAGGGGGCGTCCCTGGGGCCGGGGAGCAGGGCCCGGGGGTATTTCCGGCGCCGCCCCATCCGGCGGGCCCCAGCGGCCGAGCCTGCGGCATGGAGCTGGCCCCGCTCACCGGGGGGGGCGCAGGCCTGCCGACACTCTGCTTCCGTCCGGAAGTTGTTGGCGTTCCCCCTGCAGCCGCGGTACCAGAACCGCTCGCAGCGCCGGGAGGTGGCGTTGTAGAAGTACCGGGGCGAGTAGGCGTCGCAGGGCCCCGCAAGGGGCGGCAGCTGGCAAATGTCTGGGGGCAGAGCAGACTGTGGGGGGCGGCTCTCGCAACACCGGGAACGAGAGCCCCACTGGAGGTGCCGCGCACGCCCGAGCCGGGTTCAGCTGGGACCGGGGGGAGTGGCCCTGCTCCAGGGCGCCCCCCTGAACTGCCTCTGCCCTCTCCCCTCCGGTAGGACCCTTGCTGCGTCACCTCACGGGCCCTTTCCTTCCTGGCGAGGGCGGGTGCGCGAGGCGCTAAGCTAGGGGCCCTCAGCCCAGGGCTCTGGGGACTGGGCGCTGGTGCCCCCGGGAGCACCCCCCCCCCCGTTTGTGCCACAGAAGGGAGGCATTAAACATGAACCTGGCACCCGGAATGTCTCTGAGTTGGGGGGCTGCCGGCGCTAGGCCCAGGGGGGTGGGGCAGGTGCCAGAGCACCAGGGCTAGATCCAGCTGCCATTGCTCACCCAGAGCCCTGGCCTCGCCCACTCGATGGCTTCTGAGCCCAGACCCCCAACTCGCAGCCACTGCCCCCCCCTCCTTCCCTGTGGGGTCCGGGGCTGCAGCATCGCTCTCCTCCTGGAATCCTCTTTCCTGCCCCTCTCTGCTCAGCCCATCTTCCCCACTGGCCTCCTGCCTCTGCCCCGTGCCCCCCTTGCCACCCCCCCTCCTGCACCCACAGACACTGCCCCACCTCAGCTGCTGTCCCTAGCACCTGCCACCCCGGCTGGGAGCTCCTGGGGGGCTGGGATCCCTGCAGGTGTGTCTGAGGAGAGGGGTCCCTGACCGTCACTCATTCTGCAGCAGGCTCAGCCGGGGGAGGGGTGGGGGGGCTGGCTCCAAGCTGAGGTCCCCTTACCCCGCACCGGCTCCAGGCAGGTAAAGCCACAGCTGATGCGGCAGCATTTCTCGCTTCCCAGGCACTCCTTGTCCCCAGAGCAGGTCAAGAAGCAGGGGTCCAGGCTGTCCTTCGGGGCCGCGGCGGGGCACAAGCCGGGTTTCTCTGGAGCATGAGGGGTCACAGGCAGAGACGTGAGATGGGGCCCCCTCCCTCAGCCCCCACCCCTGGCTGCTGCTGCCCAAGCTCCTTCCTCCCCAGTCTCCCAGCACCGGTCCCCTGCCCCCCTGCCCCCCGTGCCACCTGCAGCCCTTCGCTGCCCGGGGGGGAGTGTCACGGGGCTGCGGGCGCCTGCAGCTGGGCAGGCTGTGCATTGCTGCTCTCCCCAGGGTCTGGGGGTTGCAAAGCCGCTCCCGGCAGCAGTGCCCGGCGGGGGGCCCTGGTGGACGCGGGGGCCTGTGGGCGGCGGGATGAGCCCAGTGCTGGGGAAGGCGATTTGTGGCGGTTCACTGGGGGCGGGGCAGAGGCCGTTAGCGCCCCCGGTGCCCTGAGTGGGAGGGTGCCCCCGTGGCTCTGTGCCTGGGCTCTGCGCTGTGGCAGGCATGGTGCCGCCTGCGTGGCGGGTACCTTCCTCTGGGGCCACGCACTGGAGCCGGCACAGGCGGTAGCAGCACTTCTGCTGCCCCGGGCAGGCGGAGTCGTTAAGGCACAGGGGGGTCTCCGTGTAGGGGCACTCGACCAGGCTGGGCGGGCAGGTGCCAGGCTTCCTCGGGTTCCAGGGCGTCCCTGAAACAGAGAGGGGCCCTAGGAACTGCGCCCGGGCGCAGCGACCCCCCCACTCTGCTGCTGCCTTCCACTAGAGCAGTGACCCGGCATTCGGGCCCTGCCCTTGCCCCCGCCCCCGCCCCCGCCCCCGCCCCCGCCCCCGCCCCCGCCCCTCGCTCGCTGGGGCAGACACCGGGGCAGGCGCCTTCCGAAGGCTGCACGTGGGCGCACACCTCGCAGGGCACCCAGCCGGCCAGGGTCTGCCCCTGCCGCACTGGCACTGGCGGGCACCACGCCGGCTCAGCTGCCCCTGCCCACGGGACTGTGCCCCCCCAGGGAGCGTGGAGGGGAGCGGGGGCGCTCTGCAGCGCGGGGTGCTCGCTCGGCTACGTGCTGCGGGTACTGACCACGTGGCGCAGCGGCACCGAGCCTCGAGCCTTTGCTCCTCACCTGGCAGGCGGTGCCAGGGCGCCGAGCAGCCTGCCAGCACAGCCCCTTGCGGGGTGCCAGGCCTGGCTGGACCCGGGGCTCATCGGTATCGTTGCTCAGTCCGGGGCGGGGGCTGGCACCCCCGCCACTGACAGGGGGTTGGGGCTGCACCCAGTACCGTCTGCAGGGGGGGACCAGCAAGCCCCAGGGACTTGCGAGGTGTCGGGGGCTCTGGGGAGAGACAGTCCTCGCCTCGGGCCGGTGACACCCCGGTCCCCCGCCGGTGCCCTCAGAGCCTGGCCCTGCTTCACCTGCAGGCTGTGGGGTCCAGCCCCCCTCTCCAGGTGGCGCAGGCAGCAGGGGGGTGCCAAGGGTCCCTGCTTGCGGGTCAATGCACTCCAGGCCACAGCCGGTGAAGCAGCATTTCTGCTGGCCAAGGCACCTCCGGTCGTCCCCACAGCGGTTCAGGCAGGGCCGCGGCTGCAGCGCTTTGCGCTTGGGGCAGGTGCCTGGGGAGGCTGGAAGGAGGCAGAGCCCAGGGTGAGCAAACGGGTAGGTCCCTGCCAGAGAAACATCCGGGGGCTGGGGCCAGAGCCAGGGGAAGTCAGGGGGTGCTTGGCCCCAGGAGCAGCTTGCGGAGGCTTGTTCCTCGTGGGCTCCAAGCCAGTGCCCTGGCCGGGAGCTGCAGGAGTTTGGACCCAGATAAGGCCTGGGGTCAGGCCGACCCATCTCTCCCAGCGGTCAGCTGCTTGCCAAAGCCTTCGCCAGGCCCTTGCTGCCCGCCCAAGGCCGGGCCCTCAGCACCGGCTTCCCTCAAGCGCTGGAGGGGGGGGCTCTGCTCAGGGCCTCGGGGCTACTGGGGACCGGCCAGGTGGGGGGTTCGGGCAGACCCGGCCTCCACAGGGGAAAGATGCTGCGTGTCCTGGGCACCGGCCTGCGGGGACAGGCACGGCCAGCGGGCAGCCGTAATTCTGGTGCAGGGATGGGGGTGCATGCCAGGCCGCCCCTCTCCCCGCTCCGGGGGTGCTCTTTGGAGAGCCCTGCCAGGGTGAAGTGTGTGTGTGTGGGGGGGGCAGAGCGCACGACAGGGCCGCTAAGGCCCGGAGAGTGGGTGGCATCGCGGCGGCCCCGGGCTGTGCGCTGTGCCTGCACCCCAGTGCGGGGCAGAACGGGGAGGGCCAGGACCGGGAGCCCAGGAGCCTGCAGCCACTGCCCGGCCGCGCAGGTTGGCTGGGGGGGGGAGGGGGAAGCGATTTCCAGCGTTCAGGAGCAAGGCCAGATTGTATCACAGTGACCCTGTTTGCACGTGGGTCCACGTGCTGCCAAATGTGCCTGATTCATCTCGTCAGAGTACAGCTGTCAGTGCCAGGGACTGCACGAGGGGCACACTGCTGTCAGTGCCAGGGACTGCACGAGGGGCACACAGCTGCCGTGTCAGGGACTGCACGAGGGGCACACAGCTGCCCTGTCAGGGGCTGTACGAGGGGCACACAGCTGCCGTGTCAGGGACTGCACGAGGGGCACACAGCTGCCGTGTCAGGGACTGCACGAGGGGCACACTGCTGTCAGTGCCAGGGGCTGCACGAGGGGCACACAGCTGCCGTGTCAGGGACTGCACGAGGGGCACACAATTGCCGTGTCAGGGAACTGCACTGAGGGGCACACAGCTGCCTGTGTCAGGGACTGCACGAGGGGCACACAATTGCCGTGTCAGGGACTGCACGAGGGGCACACAGCTGCCGTGTCAGGGACTGCACGAGGGGCACACTGCTGTCAGTGCCAGGGGCTGCACGACGGGCACACAGCTGCCATGTCAGGGACTGCACGAGGGGCACACAGCTGCCGTGTCAGGGGCTGCACGAGGGGCACACAGCTGCCGTGTCCAGGACTGCACGAGGCCCAGAGCAAAGGTCCGTGGTGCATGCGCTTAGCCCCTCACCCTACTCCGGCGGTTTACCTGGCTCCGCTCTGGTGCATTTTTTGTGGCAGCTGATGATGCAGCACTTCTGGTCCGGGGAACACTGCGTGTCGTTGGAGCAGCTCACCAGGCAGATGACGATTGGGCCGGGCTCTGGCACGGGGCAGTAGCCAGGGTGCACTGGGAAAGAAGGGGAAACGAGAGGGCCCTGCGGGTTGCTGCGCTGCCCTCCAGCAGGCAAAGGCCTGGCCAGCGCGTGGCCACACAAAGCCCCAGGTGTGGGGCTTCCCCATCCCTGCAGCTCCTGCCCCCTTTGCTACTCGGGTGTCTGGAGACAGGCCCAGGAACAGCCAGCAGGACAAGGCAGCCGGCCTGGGGAGGAGCCTTGGCCTTTTGGCGGGGTCTGGGGCGGCCATGGCCATGCAGCTGAGCGTGGTAGCTCCCCGGGCGGGGAGGAAGGAGCCGGCAGGGCGGGGAAACTGCTCTGTGCCAGGGAGACGCGGCCTGCGGCTCGTACCACCCGTGGGTTAGCTGGTCCCCCGGCTGGCCCTGATGCTGCAGGAGCTACAGTCCAGCCCTGGCCAGCACAGCTTGTACATGTCCCCCTTTGCCCACCCATGGGACACGGGGCGGGGCGGGGGGTGGGGGGAGCCGGGACCATCACTAGCGCTGCTCTGAGCACCAGCCACTCGGGGAAGCCACGGGGCCAGGCCTACATTGGGTCCTGGGAGCAGGGTGTTGTGGCCAAGCCGTCTCGGGCCATGTGGCAGCAAGGGAGCGGTTGTACCTGGCTGAGGGAGGAGCCCAGGGAGGCCTGGCCCTGGCGGAGCGTGGACAGCCCTGGGGCTGAGTGTGGGCCTCACGCCCCACCTGCCACATGGAGACCCCTTTGCACTGTGCAGCAGTGCCCAGGCTGGCCCGCTGGCCATTGTGATGGGCCGTGCTGCCACCCATGCCCAGCAGAGCCATCAGGGCGGGGGGCCTGTCCCACCAGCAGCAGAGGAGAAAGACCTCTGAGCTTGGGCTTGGCAGAGCCGTTCCTGGGCATCTCCGCACGGGGCCGGGGCCGGGGCCGGGGCCGGGGCCGGGGCTGCCAAGCCGGAGCCCAGATGCAGTTTCCCATTCTCCAGAGCCGCTTTTCTTTCTGATTCCTGCCTCACCAAAGACGAGTCTCCCCCGCCCCTGCTCTGACACTGCCCCCGCCCCAGTGCCTCACGCTCCAGAGAAAGGCAAACAACCCACAGTGTGTCTGGCCAGCTGAGCAGGGCTCGGGGGTGGGGGTGGGGGACAAGTGAGTCCTGCCTGACCCCGCAGCAGGCAGTGTACGCCCTGCAGCCTGAGCGCTGATCCCCCCAATCTGAACTCTCATCAGTGCGTTGAGATCCAGTGGCAGTGAGTTCCGCTGGCTGCCACATCTCTGTGCAGAGAACCCCTTGGGGGAGCTACCTGAGCCTCCCCTTTGGCTTGTCTGCTCCCCACTCCTCTCCCCCCCCCTTGCTTTATTATGGGACCGGCGAGAAGAGCCAGTACCTGAATCCGGGAGGACGCAAACTTTCCTGCTCCCTGAGCTGCAGCACTTCTCGCTGCCTGGGCAGGACCCATCCGAGAGGCAGTACTCCTGTGGGGGGCGGGAGGGCCCCTTCACTTCGGTTGGGCACACACCCTCCTTGACTGGGGATGCACAGGAGACAGGAGCCCAGGTCATTTGGGGAGACAGTCAAATTGCAGGGAAGGTCCTTTCGGAGCTCTCCCCAGCCCCCGCCCTGCCCCTCCTTGGCTGGGGCTGCACAGGAGACAGGAGCCCAGGTCATTTGGGGAGACAGTCAAATTGCAGGGAAGGTCCTTTCGGAGCTCTCCCCAGCCCCCGCCCTGCCCCGGGAACACCAGGTCCCGTCTGAGCCCTCAGCCCACAAGTTCAGCACCTGGGACCCAAGCTGGGCTCTTGCTGCAGGACCACGGAAACTGCACCCCTAGAGACAGGAGGGAGGTGCGGGAACCCCTGGGGGAGGGAGGGAGTCAGGGGAACCGCTGGAGGAGAGAGGGGGAGCACAGGAACCCCTTGGCGAGGGAGGGAGGGAGGTGCGGGAACCCCTGGGGGGGGGGAGAGAGTTGGGAACCCCTGGAGGAGGGAGGGAATCGGGAGCCCCCAGGGGAGGGAAGGGGGTGCGGGAACCCCTGGGGGAGGGAGGGAATCGGGAGCCCCCGGGGGAGGGAAGGGGGTGCGGGAACCCCTGGGGGAGAAAGGGAAGGGGGTGCGGGAACCTCTGGGGGAGGGAGGGAGTCGGAAGCCCCCGCGGGACGGAAGGGGGTGCGGGAACCCCTGGGGGAGGGAGGGAGTCGGGAGCCCCCGGGGGAGGGAAGGGGGTGCGGGAACCCCTGGAGGCGGGAGGGAATCGGGAGCCCCCGGGGGAGGGAAGGGGGTGCGGGAACCCCTGGGGGAGAAAGGGAAGGGGGTGCGGGAACCCCTGGGGGAGGGAGGGAGTCGGGAGCCCCCGGGGGAGGGAAGGGGGTGCGGGAACCCCTGGGGGAGGGAGGGAAGGGGGTGCGGGAGCCCCCGGGGGAGGGAGGGAGTCGGGAGCCCCCGGGGGAGGGAAGGGGGTGTGGGAACCCCCGGGGGAGGGAGGGAGGCGGGAGCCCCCGGGGGAGAGAAGGGGGTGCGGGAACCCCCGGGGGAGGGAGGGAGGTGGGAGCCCCCGGGGGAGGGAAGGGGGTGCGGGACCCCCTGGGGGAGGGAGGAAGCGGCAGGGGTTGCTGTGAGGGGCAGACATGGAACATGTATTAGTTCGTGTGGCGTCCGTGCCCTCGGCCCGCCCCGCCCCGCCCGCAGGGAGCCAGTGGATCAGACGTGTTTCTGTTGCAGGACGACTGGGCGGCCGTGCCCGGGCAGGGCACCCCGGGGGGCAGAGGCTTGCAGTGAAGGGCAGCGTTCCCTCTCGCCAGCCGCAGGAGGGGCGCGCCAGACGTTCCCCTCGGCCCTGTGGGCCCCCTGGGCACTGCACGAGAGGAGCCCGCACCTGGCCAATGTCCGACGCCCACGGGAGCTAGAAGGGCCCAATTCCGCCCCCCCCCCCCGCTGTCAGCGGCAGCCGGACCTGCCCCTGCGCCACTGGCTGCCTCTGACTCCCTGCTCTGCAACCCTCAGGCCTGGCTGGGGGCCAGGGGCTTTGGGCGCAGCGGCCCCGACACACAAACTCCTTCCAGCTGGAACGGAACCGGCACGTTTGGCCCCTTCCCTTCTGCTTGTTAAAAGCAGGAAACAAACTGTCCCGGCTTTGTGTCCTTGGCAAGTTCCATCAGCTCGCGCCCCTTCCTGCGCCAAGCCACCCATGACAGCCCCAGCTACGAGCGGCCCTGAGACCGGTCCTGGAGGGACTCGGCCCCAGCAACCTCGCCAGCCCGGTCCCCTCCCGTGCCAGTGACTCCCACTAGAAATGTCCCACTAGCATGGTGCCAGCTGGCCGGGATCTGCCACAGCCCTTGGGCTGGAGACTCGGTTCTCTCGACACAGGAAGACACCAGCTTAGTGGGCACCATGCATCCCTGGTGCCGTTTCCCTCCCTGTCTGTCTGTCGTTCCACGTCTGGCCGCAGCCTGGGGCTCTGTGGCGGGCAGGCTACGGGGGCTGGACATGCCTGGCTCGCTCTTAGCCTGCCTTCAATAAAGCCACTCTCTGTGCTATGCTCCAGCCCCACGGGCCCCCCATTTGCCAGCTGGATTGGGGTCCTTGCTCCCAGACGCCGGTGGGCATTGTGGCTGGGCATGGCCTGGCCTTCTAGCCCACCGCCCTGGAGAGTGCGGGAGGAGACCGGCTGGGCCAGGCCCCCGCAGCAGGAGGAGCAGGCTGGCAGTGCGCTCACTGGGCGCTGGAGGGCCGAGGCTGTACAGCCCTGGCACGCTCTTGCTCCCTGGAGGCCGTGGCCTGGCGGCTGGTGTATTCTGCCCGAGCACGGACAGGGCGCTAAGCGGGTGGGGGGAGCCCAACGGCAGAGGGGTCCGTGCCTCTCACGAACCGGCCTTAGCAGCCTGAGCTGGGCCACCGGCTCCCGACAGCAGCCCTCTGCCCTGCAGCCTCCCTGTGGCACCTGCAGCTTGCAGAGGTGCCCAGCATGCACCTGGCTGGGGGTTCCCGTGCCTCCCCCCTCCTCACAGGGCACCCCCAGCTGCGTGGCAAGGGGGCAGAGGACTGCTCACCGCTTGGCTCCTCCTCCGACGCAAGGACCCCCAGGGCCAGGAGCCCCAGGAGGAGGATGGAGCCGGCCTTCATGGTGCTGCCAGGGCTATCTCTGGGTAGCGGGCCGGAGCCGGGGGATTTAAAGCCTCCAGGGGAAGGGCTGGCTCCCACGTGGGCACCGGTAGCACCCTGCCAGAAGCCAGCTCCTGGCCCGTGCCAAGCGTGGGAGCAGCACACACGCGGGGGGGTGGGAGGGGAGTTTGCAGACGCCCGCGCTGGGCGCCCTGCCAGGTTGTGTCAACAGGCTAATCGGGTGGCGGGTGCATTGTCAGCAGAGCCATCTGCAGCGGGGCAGGGCAGGGCGCGGCTGGCTGCCCGTCAAACTCCGCTGCGCCAAGTGTCTGGGCCAGGGCAGAGCCCACGGCCGGGGCCCAGTCAGCCGGTGGTCGAGCAGCGCCCTACGAGGGGCCAGGCCTTGGGGGACACCGGGGGCACAGAGCAGCACCGGCCTGGGACCAAAAACCATCTTCTGGGCCTCTTGGAAACCGTTTGGCCTGAGTCCAGCAACGGAGCCTGTGCCAGTGTTTGGGTCTGTGGTGGCTCTGAGCTCGGCCCCCCAGGGGCCAGGCTCTGGGAGGGGGGCCAGGCCTGCCCACCCTGGGAGTCACCCCCGGAGGGCAGCGCGCGAGTCTGAGCCCTTCTGGGGTGGGGGGTGACCCCGAGTGAGGCGGCTGTGCCCCCTCTCTGTGCGCTCTCAGGCTGAACCCTGCAGCAGAGACCGGAGGCCTCCCTGAGATGCCATCCCAAGGGGGTACTGCAGCCACCAGACCGCTCCTGCCCGGGTGGCGCTGGAACCCAGGCAACGAGGGCAAGGCAGGTGCCCTTCCCTGCTGCTCCTTCCCCGGGGGCCACTGGGCCCAGGTGCCGGACGCTGGTCCACGGGGGACATGCCCAGCAAAGAGCTGCCGGGGACTCTAGTGGTACATCCCATGTGTGGGCTGGCACCGCGGGAACTGGGCCTGTGGGTTCCACAGGAGCCTCTGTACCATGGGAGAACATGGGCGAGGAGTCGCCCTGCGGGGCCCGGGGCGGCCCACCCCCATGCAATTCACTGTGCCGCGCTCAGGGCGCCGCTCCGAGGGGGCCGGGAGATACCCCCTTCCCCAAGCAGCCAACGCCGCCGGCCAGCCGGGCACAAGCAGGGCGCTGTGAGTCTGGCCGGGCCCTGCGCCTGCCGGCCGGTGCTGAGAGGGCGAGGGGGCGTGCCGGGGCAGGCTGCTTGCAGCCACCGTGCGGGATGTGGCTCTGCGGTTCGGACGCTGGCTAAGGATCCAGGCTGGAGGCAGGACAGGTAGAATCAGCCGGGTCCCTTTATTGGTAATGATGGTGGTGGTTGCGGCCAGCCCCCGTCCCAGGCGGGGCCGCGGTAAGAGCTGGGCTGTGAGAGCCAGGCGCAGAGACAGGGCCTGGGCAGCAGGAGAGCGTCTCGAGGGAGGGTCGTGCTGGGTGAGTGGGAAGCAGCCTTCCTGCGCAGCCCCGTTCTGGCCAGGCTAGGCCAGGCCTGAAAGAGAAGGACATGGTTGGGGCAGGGCTGTTCTAGGGCCGATCCCAAGGAAGAGGGCTCCTGCTGCCCAGCCAGTTGAAGACTCACAGTCCCCCGGGGCGCTGTGGGATGGGAGAGGAGCCCACGGTGGGGAGATGGGTTATAACCTCTCCCCTGTGTGAGGGGGGCTGGGGGGGCACAGGGAACACTGGGGTGTCTGAGGGGAGGTGGGGGATGGGTTATAACCTCTCCCCTGTGAAAGGGCGGACTGGGGGGGCACAGGGAACACTGGGGTGTCTGAGGGGAGGTGGGGGATGGGTTATAACCTCTCCCCTGTGTGAGGGGGGCTGGGGGGGCACAGGGAACACTGGGGTGTCTGAGGGGAGGTGGGGGATGGGTTATAACCTCTCCCCTGTGTGACGGGTGCGGGGGGGCACAGGGAGCGCTGGGGTGTGTGAGGGGAGGTGGGGAGATGGGTTATAACCTCTCCCCTGTGTGAGGGGGGCTGGGGGGGCACAGGGAGCGCTGGGGTGTCTGAGGGGAGGTGGGGGATGGGTTATAACCTCTCCCCTGTGTGAGGGGTGCGGGGGGGCACAGAGAGCGCTGGGGTGTGTGAGGGAAGGTGGGGGATGGGTTATAACCTCTCCCCTGTGTGAGGGGGGCTGGGGGGGCACAGGGAGTGCTGGGGTGTGTGAGGGGAGGTGGGGGATGGGTTATAACCTCTCCCCTGTGTAAGGGGGGGCTCGGTGGGGCACAGGGAGCACTGGGGTGTCTGAGGGGAGGTGGGGGGATGGGTTATAACCTCTCCCTTGTGTAAGGTGGGGCTGGGGGGGCACAGGGAGCACTGGGGTGTCTGAGGGGAGGTGGGTTATAACCTCTCACCTGTGTAAGGTGGGGCTGGGTGGGTGTCACGTTATTGGATTTTAAGGGGCGCAGACAGATCACTGCTGTGCCCATGGGGTGGGGGTGGGGTGTTTGCCCCAAAGTCTGTACAAAGGGGCCATGTGAGGTGTCAAACAAAAGCTTATGTCCTATTGATTCTATGTCTGCTACTCATGTACTTGTGTGATGTGTGTGTGTGGGGTTACGACTATGGGCTCTGTGCTTGTACTGGGAATGTTCTCTGCCTGAGACAGAGCAATGGGCCTGGACTGTCTTTTGTGAAGAGCAATTGTTCACTCAATGACTATGCTAATTAGCGAGGCTCCAGGAACAATGGCGCTCAGAGTGCCCAGTACAGACCTGAGGAATGCGTCTGGAAACCTGCAAACCAGTTAGTGTCTAATGCAGTGGTTCCCAATTTTATTTGGCCATGGAACCCTTTTCAGTTCCTCAGAATTTCAAGGAACCCCTAGGTTTGTCAAGCAAAAGAAAAAAAAAGGGGTAGGGGACCCATCAATGCATGAAAATCACATTCCTTCCCCAACACCCCACCCCTTTGAGGCCTCATCCTCTCCTCTCCATCACTTGTTATCCCCAGCCCTTATACACTCTCAGGGTATGTCTACACTAGCCCCCTAGTTCGAACTAGGGAGGCTAATGTAGGCATTCGAACTTCCAAATGAAGCCCGGGATTTAAATATCCCGGGCTTCATTTGCATGTTCCCGGGCGGGCGCCATTTTTAAATCCCCCTAGTCCGAACTAATTGCCCACGGCTACACGCAGCAGTTAAAAGTTAATTGGAACTAAGGCCTTAGTTCGAATGAACTCTTACACCTCATTCCACGAGGTGTAACGGTTAATTTGAACTAAGGACTTAGTTCCAATTAACTTTTAACTGCCGGTGTAGCCGCGGGCAGTTAGTTCGGACTAGGGGGATTTAAAATTGGCGCCCGCCCGGGAACATGCAAATGAAGCCCGGGATATTTAAATCCCGGGCTTCATTTGCAAGTTTGAATGCCTACATTAGCCTCCCTAGTTCGAACTAGGGGGCTAGTGTAGACATACCCTCACTGGGTTGAGACAGGAGGTGCGGGCTCCGAGGTGGGAATAAGGGATTTGGGTGTGGGAAGGGGTGAGAAGTGCAAGCTCTGGGAGGGAATTTGGATGCAGGAGAAGGAGATGCTGGCTCGGGGAGGGGGCTCCAGGCTGGGGAGCGCTGGGCTCAGGTGGAAGGTTGGGGTGCCGAGCAAGTCACAGGCTTGTGGATGTGAGGGTGCAGGAGTTTGGGTTGGATATGTGAGGGGCTCAGGGCAAGGAGGTTGTGAGTATGATGGGCTCAGGACACAGGTTTGCCATGTGTGGATGGTGCAGGAGTGTTGTGGCAGAAGACTGAGGATGTGGGGATGCAGGAGTTTGGGGATGTAAGAGGCTCAGGACAGGGGGTTCCAGTGTATGATAGGCTTAGATTTGGGGTCAGGTGGTGCAGGAGTGTTATGATGCTGCAGTGAGATGGGGATTTGGCCCCAATTGGGGGCATGTTGGCCAGGCTTCATTTTTAAATAAAATATTATGTCAAACTCAAAAGGTTTTAGCACTGTCTTTATTTATGGGAGGGGCGGGGAACCTGTTTTGAGTCAAGGGTCACTGACCCACAGAAAAGTCAGTTGGGGCCACACAAGTGAGATGCAAACCCCCCCCCCCCAAGCCTCACTAATGTGGTCCCAACTGTGCTGGTGCGGGCAGGGGACAGGGTGCTAGTGGGTGCTGGGGCCGGGGAGAGGGTGCTGCTGAGTGGCAGGATGCTGGCACAGGTGGCAGGGTGCTGGGGCAGGATGCTGGGGTCAGGCACATGGTCCTGCTGGGCACTGGGGTGGGTGGCAGGGTACTGGGGCCAGGGACAGGGTGGTGTTGGGTGCTAAGATGGGTGGCAGGGTGCTGGGACAAGGAACAGGGTGCTGCTGGGTGCTAGGATGGGTGGCAGGGTGCTGGGGCCAGGGACAGGGTGGTGCTGAGTGGCAGGATGCTGGCACAGGTGGCAGGGTGCTGGGGCAGGATGCTGGGGTCAGGGACATGGTCCTGCTGGGCACTGGGGTGGGTGGCAGGGTGCTGGGACAAGGAACAGGGTGCTGCTGGGTGCTAGAATGGGTGGCAGGGTGCTGGGGCCAGGGCCAGGGTGGTGCTGGGTGCTAGGGTGGGTGGCAGGGTGCTGGGACAAGGAACAGGGTGCTGCTGGGTGCTAGGGTGGGCGGCAGGGTGCTGGGGCCAGGGACAGGGTGGTGCTGGGTGCTAGGGTGGGTGGCAGGGTGCTGGGACAAGGAACAGGGTGCTGCTGGGTGCTCGGGTGGGTGGCAGGGTGCTGGGGCCAGGGACAGGGTGGTGCTGGGTGCTGCAGTGGGTGGCAGGGTTCTGGGGCCAGGGCCAGGGTCCTGGGGTGGGCGGCAGGGTGCTGGGGCTGGGGAGAGGGTGCTGCTGGGTGTTGGAGACAGTGCTGGTGGGGGTAGGGGACAGGGTACTCGTGGGGGGTCTGGCAGGGGATGGGGCAGCTGGGCCCAGTACCTGACAATCCTGCAGCACCTCCGGGTTACGGGAGAGTGCGCCTGCACTTCCCCTCCCCAAACAGCCGGCGTGCGCGCTGCCTGAGCAGCAGGGGCTCTTGCACTCCAGCAACTTACTTCCGCGACGCCGTCCTGTGGGGGGGGGAGGGGCGCGGTGAGTCCCAGGGCAGAGCGCACTGCCTGCACAGTCGGAGCTGCGCAGACCTGGGTCTCCTGACCTCCCCCATCCCCTGCGCAGAAAGGCGGCGGAACTAGGTTGCCGGTTGCCACAGCCCCAGCTGTTCAGGTGGCATGCGCCGGTTCCTTTGGGGAGGGGAAGTGCTTCCCTCCCCGCTGTGGGTCACGTGGAGTCGCCCCTGTCCGGCACCCCCCTAGTGTGCTGGCCGGGAGCAACTGTTCCCTCTGCCCCTGCCTCGCTACGCCTCTGCATCGCCAGAGAGGAAGGGGAAACAAGCTAGCCGTCTCTCTCTCTTTCAGAGGGGGCGGGGGAGTGCCGGCTCTTTGCAGAACCCCAGGGTTTGGGAACAACTGGTCTAATGGCAGGGGACACAGGGATAGGTCACTGGGCCATGTGACCCGCTCCAGCTTGGGAGGTACCAGGGATGGATATAAAGTGCCATGAGGTGGATTCCATCTTGTCTTCAATTCTGCTACTGATCCCAGATGCAGCCTTGCGAGGGACAGCGAGCCAGGAAGGGTTGCTGACCTGTCCTGACGTAGGATGTACACCAGAGACTTCTAAGCTAGCAGTCTGTAACATCTCTGCTACGAGCCTGCATCAAGAACTGGGTGATTGGTGCGTGTAACGTATTCTCCGTAACAACCTGACTTGCCGCCTTTTCTTTCTTTCGTTAATAAACCTTTAGATTTTAGATTCTAAAGGATTGGCCCAGCGTGCTCTTGTGGGTAAGAGCTAAAGTGTAAACTGACCTGGGATCTGTGGCTGGTTCTTTGGGATGGGAGGACCCGTTTGGGGTGGGTGAGACTGGGTTCTATAACCCCGCAGGGCTGATCGTGGCACAGGGAGAGCTGGGTTGTCTGAGGGGTTTTGCTCGTGAGGTTTCCTGCTGGCCGGATTAGCAGCTGGAGCGCTCGGCGTGACTGGTTTGTGGTCTGTTTGGGAAAGGTCTCCAGTCGGGGCTGTAAGGAGCCCTGGTTTTGAGCAATTCGCCCTGAGCGGTGCCCAGACCCGGCCTGGTCCATCACAGGGGCGTAGTCGGCAGGATCCACAGATCTTGGCCAATTGAGCTTGGGATCAGGGCCCCATGCTGGCTAAATCTGATTTTTGGTACTGAGAGTTCAGCTGGTTAAAGAGCCGCCGCAATGAGCCAGCGACCGTATAAGAGTATGGACAGAGAGGCTCTGGAAGATTTGTGCTTGAGGCGAGGCATTGCCTTTCGAGAGAAAGCTTCTAAGCCAGAACTGAGGTCTTTGTTAGTGGCCAGAGATGCTGCAGAAGGAACGAGGGTGCAGGATCCAGTGAGGAGACTGCTACTTAAATATAAACAAGAACCGGAGGAATTTCGTCTGCCAGCTGAGCGGAGAAGGGCTGAGCACGAAGAGAAGCTGCTGAGAGAAGGCAGAAGCTAGAAGGAGAACTTGCAAAGATAGAGGCAGAACATGCAGAGAGAACGGCCGAGTCGGACAGAAGAATCAGACTAGCCAAGGAGAGATCTGCCGGATTTGAACTTCAGCTTAAGAAAATAGAAGAACTGAAGAGACCGTATCCTCCCGGGAGTTTGGTGTGTCACCGTGTGGGTCTGTGGTGGGATTCTGACATGGCAGATGTGGTTAACCAGGCTGATGTCCTAACAAAGCATGGATGGGGTTTGTGCAGGGGGTGCGTGTGACTCTGGGCAGTTGTCTGTGGCTAGCCAGTCCTACTGTGACCGAGGGGAAAGTGTCTCTAGATGTTTGCCCGAGGCAGGTGGCCGTGTGTCTGTGCAGGGGAGCAGTGGGCCTGTAAGTGAGCTTTCTGGGTGCCAGTCTGATGCCTCAGAGGTGAGGCTGGAGTCAGAAGCAGGGCAAGGGGACTCCAGGGGTCGGGACAATGATTCTCTGGAGCAGGTTGCAGGGGATGGCCAGGGTGAATGCCTAAGGGTACGTCTACACTTGCTCCCTAGTTTGAGCTAGGGGTGCAAATGTAGGCGACTGAAATTGCTAATGAAGCGGGGATTTAAATATCCTGCCCTTCATTAGCATGATCTCGCTGGCACGTTACTCCGCTCAACAGCTGTTTTGAAAGTGAAAGTGCGCGCCGGGACGCGTTAGTTCGAACCAAACCCCTTGGTATGCACTAACGTTACTCCTCAAAAAATGGAGGAGATCAAAAAATGAGGAGTAACGTTAGTGCAAACCAAGGGGTTTGGTTCGAACTAACGCGTCCCGGCCAGTCCAGAGAGTTGCAAAGGGAAGGAAAATGTCTCAGACTTTGTATCTCGTGAGTCTGTCTGTTTGCCTGAAAGGGGGTTATCTAGGAATCTGCCTGATGGGCCAGAGATGATCCAGGGAGTAAAGGAATCTCAGGAGGAGTTGGTGGAAGCTGAAGAGAGTAAAAGTTCCCTGCTTGGGGAAGATCAGGAGAAAGCTCTGCCTGTAAAAGGCAGCAATTTATTTGGTGAGTGCCTGACAGACAGAATTTGTCTGTTAACAGTGACTCCACTGACTTGGGTTTAGACAGATCCAGTGTGGATGGGTTTGGAGAGGTCTCAGAGAGACTGAGGATTGTTTCCAATGAGGCAGAAACAGCCAGAGAATTGGAACAGACTTGTGATAACCAAGTGACTGGGTTTGACCAGCATGCTGGGAAGTCAGTGTGGCTGGGACAGGGTTGTTTCCAGGTTGATTATGAGGGTGGACAGTGTGTGTCCCAGACTCACAGGAAGAAGGACTATGTCGCTAAGTATGCAGAGCAGAGCAGCTGTGTGGTTAGTCTCTCTAGAATGCAGGAGATGGCAGGGAAACTCCCATCTCTAGACACTGTGGACACTCGTAATGGATCAGGGAACCTAACATCTGATTCCATGTGGGAGCAGAGGTTGGAGGTGGAATGACAAGAGATCGGTAAATCTATTGCTTGTTATTGTTACCTGACTGACTGGGGGGACAATGAAAATTCCAGGGCCATTGTGAGCAGGGAGGACACACCCAGCCAGCCTTTGTCTTTGTTAAGCCAGAGACTTCAGGTTTTGAAGCCCCAGGACAAGGGGGAAGGGCAAAATTTGCTTTGGCAAAGGAAAATTGCAGTTTAAACCTGAAGGGCCAATGCGACAATGCTATGGAGCCAAAGATGTGGCATGAGAGAAAATACTGTCAATGTACACTTTATGTGGCTTTGTTCCTATTGCCTAGGTCAACTTCTGTACCGATGTGCTGTTGTTACCAAGACTGGTAAAGATGTACAATGTGCATGCTGTTTTGGAAAGACCATGTAACCTGTCAAGAAATGTACCAAATGGCAGACTGTATGTTAAAGGACCCTGTGATATTGATATTTCACAGTTAATGCCTGTGACTGATCTTGGAACTTCTTACAGGACAAAGAGGATTCCAGCCATAATGTACTGTGTGGAAAGGGAAACTAAGGCACACCACCATGATGTTTTCATGGCTAAGGGCCAAGATGCCTACACTATGGGGGATGAGAATCCCTACATTAACTCAGTGGTAATTGGATTTCAGGATTGCCAGAGCTGGCCTGGATAGCTTTACTATTTTCTTTAGCTCTGGGCAAGATTACATGACACACATGTGGATCGTGCTGCAAAAGCAGATCGGATTGGCTATGTGTGACGTTGTGGGGGGGCTGTCTGCTCTGTGATCCGGGGTTCCCCCACGCTGGGCTGTGTGATTCCCACTGACTCACCCACATGTGGATTGGCCCAGATACCTAGGCCCAGCCTGAGCAGATAACAAGTTTCTTCCCAGTGGGAAAGACAAAGGAAGGGAGGCGGAGACGGCATCCTGGCTGGGGGGCAGGGCCGGGGAGCTGGGCAGGTTTTTGGCTGGAAAACCATGGAGAGAACAGACAAAGCAGAATGCTGGGAGTTGAAGGGCCTAGGCACCCCTGCCCCAAGGGGTCTAGGGCTGCCAGCCCCTGACTCCTTATGTCCACATCACATCTGTGCTGTTCTGTATCCTGGAGAAGCAATAAACCCTCCCTGTTCTACTGGCTGGCAGAGTCTCATCTTGCTGGAGAGAGGGTGCAGGATGGGGGGGGGGGCGTCCCTGAAGCGCCACCATACGATGGTTCTTACCGAGTTTCACCCTGGGTTTGTAAAACAGTGCAAGGATGTGGTTGTCTCTATGAGAGACCTTGCAGTGATGAAGCCTATTGTAGGCAAGCCTGGTTTTCATACACGTGTCCAGTTCTGCACTCTTGTTGCTAATATTGGATTAGAACCCGTACTAGCACAGAGCCAAACCATGGGGAGGCCTGTGATGCCCTCAGTGATGTTACTGGCATCACTTCCTGCATCAATTTTGCATTGGGGTGTCATGTTATTGGATTTTAAGGGGAGTAGCCAGATCACTGCTGCATCCGTGTGGGGGGTGGTTGCCCCAAAGTCTGTACAAAGGGGTCATGTGAGGTGTCAAACAAAAGCTTATGTCCTATTGATTCTATGTCTGCTACTCATGTACTTGTGTGATGTGTGTGTGTGGGGTTACAACTATGGGCTCTGTGCTTGTACTGGGAATGGTCCCTGCCTGAGACAGAGCAATGGGCCTGGACTGCCTGTTGTAAAGGATTGTTCAGTCAATGACTATGCTAATTAGCTTGGCCCCAAGGAAAATGGCTCTCAAGGTGCCCAATACACACCTGAGGGATGCGTCTGCAGACCAGTCAGTATCTCATGGCTGCTGGCAGGGGACACAGGTATAGGTCACTGGGCCATGTGACCCGCTCCAGCTTGGGAGGCACCAGGGATGGATATAAAGTGCCATGAGGTGGATTCCATCTTGTCTTCAATTCTGCTACTGATCCCAGATGCAGCCTTGCGAGGGACAGCGAGCCAGGAAGGGTTGCTGACCTGTCCTGACGTAGGATGTGCACCAGAGACTTCTAAGCTAGCAGTTTGTAACATCTCTGCTATGAGCCTGCACCGAGAACTGGGTGATGGGTGTGTGTCATGTATTCTCCTTAACAGCCTCACTCTCTACCTTTTCTTTCTTTTGTTAATAAACCTTCAGGTTTTAGATTCTAAAGGATTGGCCCAGCGTGCTCTTGTGGGTAAGGTCCAGAGTGTACATTGACCGGGGATCTGTGGCTGGCTTTGGGACCGGAAGAACCCGTTTGGGGTAGGTGAGATTGGGTTCTATAACCCCTCACCTGTGTGCAGGCCCGGGGCTGACTGGGGCACAGGGAGAGCTGGGGTGTCTGAGGGGTTTTGCTCGTGAGGTTCCTGCTGGCCGGATTTGCAGCTGACGCGCTCAGTGTGACTGATGTGCAGCCTGTTTGGGAAGGTCTCCAGTCTGGGGGCTGTAAGGAGCCCTGGTTTTGAGCAATTCTCCCTGAGCAGACACCCTCAGCGGTGCCCAGACCCAGCCCAGTCTGTCACAGTGGGGCACAGGGAACACTGGGGTGTCTGAGGGGAGGTGGGGGATGAGTTATAACCTCTCCCCTGTGTGAGATGGGGACTGGGGGGCACAGGGAACACTGGGGTATCTGAGGGGAGGTGGGGGATGGGTTATAACCTCTCCCCTGTGTGAGATGGGGACTGGGGGGCACAGGGAACACTGGGGTATCTGAGGGGAGGTGGGGGATGGGTTATAACCTCTCCCCTGTGTGAGATGGGGACTGGGGGGCACAGGGAACACTGGGGTGTCTGAGGGGAGGTGGGGGATGGGTTATAACCTCTCCCCTGTGTGAGATGGGGACTGGGGGGCACAGGGAACACTGGGGTGTCTGAGGGGAGGTGGGGGGTGGGTTATAACCTCTCCCCTGTGTGCCGGGGGTTGGGGGGGGCCCAGGGTGCTGGGGTGTCGAGGGGATTTGCTGGGGACGCTCCTTGCTGGCCAGGGTGGCAGCGGACGTGCTCGGTGCGGCTGGGTCGGTGCCTCATAGGGAAGGGCCCCAGGCTGGGCTGCCAGTTGCCCTGGTTCTGAACAGTTTCCTTGATCGGACCCTCTCAGCGGTACCCCAGAAATCTCCTACCTTACCCCCCAGGCCCACCTGGGGTGGCAGGCAGCTAGAATGGGTGAGGGTCATTCAGGGGCTCCGAGATGGCAAACAACCAGACATGGGCACCAAGTTTGTGTAATTTTGGGTGGTGCCCAGATCAGGTCCATCCTGCCAGCACCTGCCCCCCTGCCCTGGGCATGGGCCACAGACAAGGGCCAAGCAGGGGGAGGCGAGTGCCGCGATTCCCGAGCCTGTGTCAGCAGCAGGGAGGAGGGGCCGGCCGTGGGGTTCAGCGGGTCTCCAGGAGAGCCAGGGAGGAGGGGCCGGCCGTGGGGTTCAGCGGGTCTCCAGGAGAGCCAGGGAGGAGGGGCCGGATGTGGCAGGGAGGCTGCCCACAGACAAGGGCCGAGCAGCGGGAAGGTGGGTGCTGTGACTCCCGAGGCTGAGGGGGGAGCCCCCAACTTGGCAGGGACTTCCCAAGGGGCATGGCTGAGCCAAGAAGGCGGCGTGACGGGGGGCTCGGGCCTGAGGCAGAGCTGGCACCGCCCCAGGGTCTGCGCAGGCCTGGAGACACGCGGCCCCTGCCTCCGCATTGCTGCCTTGGCCTGGCAGCTGCCGGGCGGCAGTGGGCAGATCCCCAGGGCACAGAACAGGGCGGGCCCCAGGCCACGCGGCTCGGCTGCCTGGGCCGTGGTGGCAGGGCTGGAGGGGCAGGGGGGATGGGCGGCCCCGAGCGGCGTGGATCCTCCCCCGCCCCCGGCCCCGCTCTCACCATGGGGCCCGCAGGCCTGCAGACACTCCTCCTCCGTGGCAAAGTTGTTGGTGTTCCCCTGGCAGCCGCCGAAGATGAAGAGCTCGCACAGCCGGGTGCTGGCGTTGTAAAAGAGCCGAGGGACCCAGGCTTTGCACGGCCCCACGTCGGGCCCCAGATGGCAGAAGTCTGGAGACGCAGAGCAGAGCGGGGGGTTGGGGGGGGCCGTGATGCCGGGCAGCACAGCGCAGCCGTTCACTGTCTCCGGCACGACTCCATGCCCCGCAGCCATGGCAGGGCCAGCGGCTCAGCTCGGAGCGAGTCCCCCCGCAAGGCCAGCGGCTCAGCTCGGAGCGAGTCCCCCCGCAAGGCCAGCGGCTCAGCTCGGAGCGAGTCCCCCCGCAGGGCCAGCGGCTCAGCTCGGAGCGAGTCCCCCCGCAGGGCTAGCGGCTCAGCTCGGAGCGAGTCCCCCCGCAGGGCTAGCGGCTCAGCTCGGAGCGAGTCCCCCCGCAGGGCCAGCGGCTCAGCTCGGAGCGAGTCCCCCCACAAGGCCAGCGGCTCAGCTCGGAGCGAGTCCCCCCGCAAGGCCAGCGGCTCAGCTCGGAGCGAGTCCCCCCGCAGGGCTAGTGGATCAGCTCGGAGCGAGTCCCCCCGCAGGGCCAGCGGCTCAGCTTGGAGCGAGTCCCCCCGCAGGGCTAGCGGCTCAGCTCGGCGCGAGTCCCCCCACAAGGCCAGCGGCTCAGCTCGGAGCGAGTCCCCCCGCAAGGCCAGCGGCTCAGCTCGGAGCGAGTCCCCCCGCAGGGCTAGTGGATCAGCTCGGAGCGAGTCCCCCCGCAGGGCCAGCGGCTCAGCTCGGAGCGAGTCCCCCCGCAAGGCCAGCGGCTCAGCTCGGAGCGAGTCCCCCCGCAGGGCTAGTGGCTCAGCTCGGAGTGAGTCCCCCGGCAGGGCCAGCGGCTCAGCTCGGAGCGAGTCCCCCCGCAAGGCCAGCGGCTCAGCTCGGAGCGAGTCCCCCCGCAGGGCTAGTGGATCAGCTCGGAGCGAGTCCCCCCGCAGGGCTAGTGGCTCAGCTCGGAGCGAGTCCCCCCGCAAGGCCAGCGGCTCAACTCGGAGTGAGTCCCCCCGCAGGGCTAGTGGCCCAGGTCTGAGCGAGTCCCACTGCAGGGTTAGGGGCACAGTGTCCAAGTAGCCTGCAGGGCTCAGCCTGTGGGAAGGGCCATGCAGCATCTAACTGGGGGCATGCAGCATCTAACTGGCGGGGGGGGAGCAGGATCCGGGCCCAGAAGCAGCCTCCCTGCCACCCTGGGGTGCTGAGCTCAATATTATGCAGACCCCCAGCACCACCTCTGCCTGCCGAGGAACCCTGCCCTGTCCCTGGGCCCCGGATTCTGAGCCCTGGCACTCAGGGATGGGGAGGAGGCAGCACACCCTGGCGCAGGCCCTACGGGGACTTTTCAGTGTGGAAAAGAGACGACGGGGTGGGGGGTGTAACAGAGGCCTATGAACTCATGAATGGAGCGGAGGAAGTGACTAGCGACGTGGAATTTATCCCTTCACATGACCTAAGGACAAGGGCCAGCCAATGAAATGAATAGATAGCAAGTTTAGAACAAAGAAAAGGGAGTGTTTCTTCCCATAATGCACAGGCAACCTGTGGAACTCCCTTCCAGGGGATTCTGTGAAATCCAAACCTGTAACTGGCGTCAGCAGAGAGTTCCTGGGTTCCTGGAGGAAGGTCCATCAATGGCCATGAGCCAAGGTGGTCAGGGATGTGAGCTCACGCTCGGGTGTCCCTAAGACCCTCCCTGGCAGGAGACAGGGCCCCGGGTGACCCAGTATGGCCACTGCTCAGTTCTCTTACTGGAAATGGGCTCTGTGCAGCGGGTTCCGCACTGGCCGGGGCAGCACTTCTCCGGGCCGGGGCAATCTGCATCCCCAGCGCAGGCAGAGCAGGACCTGTTGGCCAGGCAGGGGCCGCAGCTCTGACTGAGGCTCAGGCCTGGAGGCACGAGGGCCGGGCAGTAGCCGGGCTTCTCTGCAAGCAAGAGAGATGCTCAGGGGAGGGGGCCTGGGAAGCCTCCGTCCCCCTCCACCCCCCCAATGCTGGCTGGACGCAGCTCCCAACCGATCAGCTCAGAGAAATCCCCCCCCCGCCTGTCCCCCGAATGACTGACCCTGCCCCCCATTATCCAGTCAGTCAGGCCCCCCCATTATCCAGTCAGCCTGGCCCCCCCTCTACCCTTATCCAGTTAGTCTGGGCCCCCCATTATCCAGTCAGTCTGGCCCCCCCATTATCCAGTCAGCCTGGCCCCCCTCTACCCTTATCCAGTCAGTCTGGGCCCCCCATTATCCAGTCAGTCTGGCCCCCCCATTATCCAGTCAGCCTGGCCCCCCTCTACCCTTATCCAGTCAGTCTGGGCCCCCATCGGTCGCACTAGCTGGGGCTCTCTGCAGAGGGGCCCATGTGCTCGTGCTGCAGACACCCGTGTTCCCTGGGCCGCCCACCACAGGCTGCAGCGGGGCCGTTGGGGGACGCTGGGGGCTCAGCAAGGCCTCAGGTTCACCGGGGGTGGAATTTGTGATGGGGAGCGCCAGGCTCCACCTGTTCCCAGTGTATGGGGGGGAGGGTACCCTGTCCGTGAGTCCATCCCTGCCGAGCAGTGCGCAGGGCCCTCTCCCGAGGGGACCCCTGGCTCAGCCACGCAGGACACTCCCACTGCCCAGAGACACGCGGCCACGCGCCTTGCTGCTACCTTCTGCCGGGGCAAGGCAGCGGAGTTGGCATGCGGCGTAGCAGCACTTCTGCTCCCCTGGGCACTCGGGGTCACTGGAGCAGAGGGCCGGCCCTGAGCGGGCACATCGCACCGGATCAGGGGGGCAGGTCCCAGGTCTCTCTGCAGCAGAGAGGGGCCATGATGTAAACAGCCCCTGGGGAGTGAGGGGTTAGCGGCTGGATTGCTGCTCTTCATCAGCTGTCCGGATGGCAGGCAGGGGTGGGAACTGGCTGGCGGGGTGGGGAGCTGGCTCGCGGGGCAGGAAGCTCGGGCTGGCGGGTGGGAAGCTGGCTGGCGGGGCGGGAGCTGGCTGCCTGGCCTGGCGGGGTGGGAGCTGGCCTGGCGGGGCAGGAGCTGGTTGCCTGGCCTGGTCGGGGGAGCTGCCTGGCAGGGGTGGGAGCTGCCTGGCCTGGCGGGGTGGGAGCGGGCTGGCGGGGCGGGAGCTGGCCTGGCAGGGCAGGAAGCTGGCTCTCTGGCCTGGCGGAGTAGGAGCTGGCCTGGGGGGCAGGAGCTGGTTGCCTGGCCTGGTGTGGGGGAGCTGGCCTGGTGGGGCAGGAGCTGGTTGCCTGGCCTGGTGTGGGGGAGCTGGCCTGGCAGGGGTGGGAGCTGCCTGGCCTGGCGGGGTGGGAGCTGGCCTGGTGGGGCAGGAGCTGGTTGCCTGGCCTGGTGTGGGGGAGCTGGCCTGGCAGGGGTGGGAGCTGCCTGGCCTGGCGGGGTGGGAGCTGGCCTGGTGGGGTGGGCGGGTTCCAGAGGCAGCATGCCTCCAGGGGAGGAGACAGCACCTGGTGTCCCTGCAGAGCAGGACGTGCTGCGCCGAGCCGGGCCAGGCTGCCGACATGCAGGGAGGGGCCCCAGGAGAGGAGAGCTCAGGGGAAGGTCCCCCCCTCGGGGACACAGTGTGTGGCCATTAGCCCCCCCCCACCACACGGTCACTTACCCTGGCCACGGGCGGGCAGGTGGCTGTCGCTGCCTCTGGGCGCTGTGGACACAAAGCAGGGAGCTGTGGGAGTGACAGGTGCAGGGACCCCGGGCTGCCCACTGCACCTGCTGCCCGCCCCTGGGGAGTCCCTGCTGGGAACTAGCATCCCTGCTGTGAGTGGGGGCTCGGCCGAGGGAGCAGCCCGGCGCAGAGCAGGCAGGGAGGGGAGCGGGAGGGACTGTCACACCGCCTGGGCGCCACGGGGCAGAGGGCGCCTCTGCTCACGGCTGCTGGGCCCGGGCTCTCTGAAGGGCGCTGGATCCGAGCAGCAAGTGCTTTGCCGGCAGGTGGCCCGGTGAGCCTGTCATCACAGGCATCTGTACCCTCAGGCCGTCTGGGGGAGGGCGACAGGAGCCCGCCGCAGGAAGGGGCTGGGCCGGGGCCTGAGCCCTAAGGCCACAAGAGGGGTCAGAGTTTCAGCTGGCCTGGGAAAGGTGCCGTGGGGAGTGACCTGTGGGGAGAGGGCTGGGCTGGCTCAGTGACCCGGTGGGGGAGCAGTGGCCAATGCCCCCGGGGAGGGCGGGGATGGGCAGAGCCCTGGCGGGTGAGGGGTCGCGGGCTGGCCTCGCTGCAGGCTGAGTGATGCTACAGGGGGCTCATTTGTCTCCTCTCGTATTCCCCAGCCCCCCTCATCTCCAAGGCAGCTTCTGAGGCGTCACTGGGGGGTGGGGGGGCATGCGGAGCACCGGCGGCCGGGCGCGAGGTCCGCGGAGAGCCAACGGGCGCTGGCGGTTTGTTCTCTTCAGGAGCAGGTGTCACCCTGGTATGCGAGGTGATGGGCGCTGGCTCTGCCCTCACAATTCCAGTGTTTGTTCTGGGAGACACCCGCAGGAGGCTGGGCCAGCCCATTGTGAGAGACGGAGTCGAGTGAATAGCAGCCCTTGACTGACAATGCACCTCGGGCGGTGCCAGCCCGGATCTGATGAGCTTTGCCAGGAACAATGGCTGCTGCCGGCAAAGGACGAGCCCTGCCTGGCCGGGTGACTTGCCCATGCGACAGACTCCATCCTGGGATACACGACACTGCCAGAACAACAGCGTCTCTCCGCACGGGCAAGGGTGTAACAAGGGCCCTGGGGCTTCCTCCATAGGGCTTCAATCTGGCTCATCAGCTTTGGAGGTTCTCTGCTCTGAACTGAGCTTGGAAGGACCGACCCCTCCGAGCACAGGGGGTGTATTCCAGAGACTTGTCTTAAGGCAACAGATTGTCCCTTCTCTGCCCCATGCCGGCACAGGAACGGTGCGGTCAGTGCGCATGTTCGCTTCCTTCAACACTCGTAACGCTCACCCTTTCCTTCTCCACTGTCTCATGGGGTGGTTTGAGGCTGTGTGTGGGCAGGGTGTCTCGGGTTCAGAGGGAAGGCTGTAGCGGAGTGTGCAGAGCAGAGCAGCTGGGCGGTCCCTCTCTCGGGAACGCAGGGGGTGGCAGAGAAACTCCTGTCTCTAGACACTGTGGCACTTGTAGTCTCTTCGTGGACTCGACCCCCCGATTCCGTTGTGGTGTAGTGTGGGGGCCTTGCTGGTGGCTAGGTGTGGGCAGTGGGCTGTGGGTGACCTCCACTGGCGGCTGTTTGTAGCATGGCCCAGCAGGACAGCGCATGAGTCACTAGGCAAGGGTCTCCCAACCTGTCTGACCAATTGCCTCCCAGGGAGAGAGACAAAGGGAGGAAGGCGGAGACCAACCCCTGGCTGGGGGGCAGGGCTGGAAGAGAGGGGCAATTTCTGTCTGGAATCATGGAGGAAGCAGCCTAAGCAAGGGAGCCTGGGATTTAGGGGCCCAGTCTCCCCCATCTCAAGGGGGGCTGAGGCATCCTAGGCCCGGTTCCTGTAACCAGATGACATCTGTGCTGTGCGGTATCCTGGAGAAGCAATAAACTCCCTCTATTCTACTGGCTGGTGGAGTCTGTTCGTGCCACTACGGGGGTGCAGGAGGCGGGGGACCCTGACGCGCCGCCACATCCGTGTGGAACCAGATGCTGGTGATGGCAGGTGTGACATAGTGTGGGTACCTTGCTGGCTGCTATGCTGGGCGGTGGGCTGTGAGTGACCCCCGCTGGCGGCTGTTTGTACAAAGCACGGCCCAGCAGGACAGGGGATGAGTCATTATGCAAGGGTCTCTCAACTGGTCCGACCAGTTGCTTCCCAGGGAGAGAAACAAAGGAAGGGGGCGAGGCCAGGCCTGGCAAGGGGGACAGGGCTAGAAGAGAGGGGCAGTTTCTGTCTGGGATCATGGAGGAGACGGCCTAGGGAAAGGGGCTGGAATTTAGGAGCCCAGTCTCCCCCATCTCAAGGGGGGCTGAGGCATCCTAGGCCTGGCCCTGTAACCAGATGACATCTGTGCTGTGCTGTATCCTGGAGAAGCAATAAACTCCCTCTATTCTACTGGCTGGTGGAGTCTGTCCATGCCACTACGGGGGTGCAGGAGTCGGGGGACTCCGACGCGCCGCCACAGCAGGACACAGCTGTGGGGCTAGCAGGCCAGTGGCAATGGATGGGGTCTCTCTGAGACACAAACCAGCCTTGCAGTTGGGGAGTTAAGAATCTGAACACAGCTGAAAACTTTAGTGTCTGTGTTGCTACTAGTTACCTGACTGACAGGGGGAGAAAGACACCATGGCCTTGGTGAGCAGACAGGACCCTGTGAAGCAAGGGGCCTCTGGATTTCAGCCTCTGGGGCAAGGAGGAAGGAAAAAGAACCTTGATTTGGCAAAGGGAAGCCCCAGGTTAACCCTGAAATGCTAGAATGCTGATGGCATTGAGCCAAAGGCACATGCCCATACACTGGCAAGGGATTTGTTCCTGTTGCCGATGTTAACCTTTGTATCTGACGTGTGGCCAATGCCAAGAACCGTGAGGATGCGCAATCTGCAGGATCTTTTGGAATAGGCCTTGGACCTGCTCAGCATGGTGCATAAGGACACACGGCATGTTAAAAGTCTTTGTGAGACCGATAGTTCACAATTGGTGCCGCTTGGAAATGTTCACAGGAGAAAAGGCATTCCAGACATACTGTGCATGTGGAAAAAGAAACTGAGGCACACCCCCATATTGCTGTCATGGCTAAAAGCCAAGATGGCTACACTCAAACGGGCTCAAAGACTTGATGTTAATTGGCTTCCAAACATTTGCCGGGGCTTGTATGGATAAAGTAGCTATTTCCTTTAGCTCTTGGCAAGATCACATAAGACACAGAGGAACGCTGCTGCAAAAGCAGATCCAATCCACCATGGGTCTAACTCAGCTGTGCCTTGGATTTGTAAGAGTTGAGTGGTTTTGTTACTCCCATGGTGAACCTCACAAGGAAAAAGCCTGTTTTAGACAAACACGGTTTTCATCGCCCTCTCCAGGTTGGCAGGGATATTTCTGTCGGATTCAAACCGGCCGTGATGCAGAGCCAAGACTGGCAAGGCCCTGGGATGCAGCCAGCGATGCGTGTGTCATCCCTTCCTACATCAGTTTGGTGCTGGGGGGGTGGGACGTTTTTGGGGTCTGATGGGAACATTGTTGCAACCACTTGGGCTAGGTTTGCACCAAATCTAGCCCCTGGCGGCCGGGCGCGAGGTCCGTGGAGAGCTGATGGGCGCTGGCGGTTTGTTCTCTTCAGGAGCAGGTGTCACCCTGGTATGCGAGGTGATGGGCACTGGCTCTGCCCTCGCAATTCCAGTGTTTGTTCTGGGAGACACCCGCAGGAGGCTGGGCCAGCCCATTGTGAGAGACGGAGTCGAGTGAATAGCAGCCCTTGACTGACAATGCACCTCGGGCGGTGCCAGCCCGGATCTGATGAGCTTTGCCAGGAACAATGGCTGCTGCCGGCAAAGGACGAGCCCTGCCTGGCCGGGTGACTTGCCCGTGCGACAGACTCCATCCTGGGACACACGACACCGCCAGAACAACAGCGTCTCTCCGCACGGGCAAGGATAACAAGGGCCCTAGAATGGTGCGATCCGTGTGTGTATTTGATTCCTTTAACAGTCTGAACTCTCACCCTTTCCTTCTTATAGACCTTCAGTGTTAGGTGCTAAAGGAGTGGCCGGCAGCCTCCTTTGGGAAAGGTCTGAGGTAAAAACTGACCCGGGACTGGGGCTGGCCCTTTGGGACTGGGAGAACCTGATCGGATGTGGGGGAGATGGGTTATAACCTCTCCCCTGTGTAAGGGGGGGCTGGGTGGGGCACAGGGAGCACTGGGGCATCTGAGGGGAGGTGGGGGATGGGTTATAACCTCTCCCCTCTGTGAGGGGGGGCTGGGTGGGGCACAGGGAGAACTGGGGTGTCTGAGGGGGTTGTTTGTGTGACCCCTTGCTGGCCAGTGTGACAAACAGAAGTGCTCGGTGTGGGGGACCCCCCCAGGCTTGGGCTGTCAGCAGCCACACAGCAGAGACCCTGACTTCAGGGGGGGCAGGAAACCCCCCAGCAGGCGTGAGGACAGCCCTGGGCCAGCTGCCTGTTCAGCACCCTGGGAATCCCAGCTCACTGCCTGCTCGGCGCCAGCCCGCTCTGAATATGGCGCCTGGCTGTGCTAGCCCAGGGACATCAGCTCCCGCTCTCCTCTCAGTGTCTCCGGAGGTTGCACGCCTTGCAGGTTGTGGGCACCACCCTCTGCACGGCAGCGGCAGCCCGGCTCCGGGGCAGGGGAACAGGGCACCCAGCCCAGCGCCCGTGGGCAGGGCACTCAGGGGCACTGGCCAGGCTGTGTGCAAGCTGCCTCGCTTTGCCCAAGCCGGTACGAGAGCTCCGGGGAAGACCAGAAGGACCCAGTGCTCTGATCTACCCCAGGGCCGCTGCCCCCTGCCCGGCACTCAGCGGGCAGCGCCAGCGAGACGCAGCCAAGTCGGGGGGGGGCCGGGGGTGAGACTCTGAGCCCAGCAGCCAGGGCCAGCAGCAGGAACGGGGACCAAACGGACCTGGACAGCTGCCCACAGAGGGGGAGGCCAGAGAACGGAAACGCCCCGCCTGCTCGTGCTCGGCGCAGAACGAGGGGCTGCTCCTGGGACAGCTGCCCTGCCAAGGAAACTCACGGCGGGTCTGGGGGCACGCCTGTCCCTGACACCACGAGCCAGGAGCACCACAGTGACTAACCAGGGCAGCCCGCTCAGTTACCCAGGGCAGAGAGAGACTCCTCCCCAGGCAGGCACCCCCAGCACCACGCTGTCCCGTGGGGAGCCCTCAGCAGCCACCACCGGCCTCTGACACCAGCCTCCCGGCGGCTGGTCCCTGCTCTGGCCTGCTGCCACGGCGCCCGTGTCTCCAGGGCTTGCCCCCACCCCAGCGCTCTCCTCCCCGTCCCCAATGTCACGGCCATGCTCTGCTGTGACTGGTGGGCCCCAGGAGCTCAGGGGGACCCTGCCCCGCACTGGCTGGGAGATGGGGCGTGTCGGGCTGCACCCCAGGAGGGTGCGGGCCCCCCCCACTCTTGCCCCATGGCGTGTGCTGGCAGCCCCTCCCTGCGAGGCCGTGGCAGTGGGGGGAGGGCCCGTACCTGTCTCAGGAGGGCTGCACTTCCTGGCACAGCCGATGGGGCAGCACTTGTGTGAGCCGGGGCACTCGGAGTCCGTGTTGCATTCGGCGGTGACAGCCCCCATGCACACGAAGAGTGGCCTGCGGCACCGGCCCGGCTTCTCTGTGAAGGCAAGAAGGGGGTCGAAGGGGCAGGGCCGAGCTGTGCCCATGGCAGTGCAGCCGGGTACAGACCCCTGCCCAGGTCAGCGGCGTTCCTGGCTCGCGCCGCGCCCCCAGGCCTGGGCAGAGCAGGGGTCACTCAGGGGCTCCCTCCTGGCCTGGATTCTTCCTCCCTGCACAGACCCCCTGTGACGTAGCGGGGGTGCTGTTACAGTCACTGCTGTAGTGTGTGTGTGTGTGTGTGTGTGTGTGTACCTCAGTTCCCCCCCACTTTGCAGCTCTCTCTGCATGAGGGGAGGGGCCAGGCAGGGCTCACTGGGGAAGTGTGTCAGCGTCTCACCTCCTGGGGACCAGGGGACAAGAGATTCCCCTTGGGGCTGGGAGCAGGACAGTGCAGGGGGCGGGGCTGCCTGGGGCTCAGGGACCAGTTGCTGGGGGTTGCTTTAGCCTTGTCTGGGGGAAGCACGAAGAGAGCAGACTAAGGCCCGGACAGGGGGGTTCAGGGGCCTGGGAACCCCTTTCCCCCAAGAGGACCAAGGCTCTGCCCTGGCTCCGGTGGCAACATGGAGCCTGCGCTGCGCTGTGTCTCGGAGCAGCAATAAACCTTCTATTCTGCTGGCCGGCGGAGAGTCACATCCGGCTGCGGACGGGGGTGCAGGGTCGGGGGCTCCCCGACGTGGCATCACACTCCCCCTCCCCACTAGTGCGTGGCCGGAGCGGGGTGCTGGGCCCTCCCTACTGCCAGGGTCGGGCAGCATCTTACCCTGCACGGGAGGGACACAGGCCCGGCCACAGCGCAGCGGGCAGCACCTCTCGCTGGCGGGGCAGTCGCTGTCCTTGGAGCAGGGGGAGACGCAGGCATCGGCCCGGCCAGCCGCAGACCCCGTAGGGCAGAGCCCCGGCCTCACTGGGCAGACACAGAGAGAGTGTGCCAGGGCCGGCCGGGCAGGAAACAGCCCCGCCTCCGGGCCTGGGCCCTGCCCTCCTCTGGGCCCCCTCAGCCTGGGGGGCCAGTACTGACAGAAGCGGTGCCGGGAGATTGGGGGGTTCTTTTTGCTCTTGCGAGGGGCCAGGAGATGGAGGCCAGCTCTGGAAGACTCCAGGCCAGTCCCAGAGGGTTGGCATCTCTGCCTCTGAGCCACCAAGCCCCAGTCCAGAGCAGCTGGGTGCCCCACCTGGGAGCTCCGGGGCCGCCCTGCCCTGGCCTGCAGACAGCAGCAGAGGCTTCCAGGGGCAGGGGGCGGTGGCGTCCCCAGCCCCCTCATCCCCGTTAATCCCGTTCCCTCTGGCTCCATCACCGGACTCCAGGCTCTGCCCCAAACACGGCCCTGCAGCCCCAGTCCCGGCACCCTTCATGCGTCTCCTCAGGGCATGCGCTGCGTGAGACCCTCTCCCAATGGAGCAGCTCCCCAGGACCCCGCTGGCCTGTGCGCATCCGTCGAGGGGTGGGGGCTGGGCTGGAGGAGCCAGGGCCAGAGAGGCCGGCCCAGGTTGGCCCTTACCGGGGCCCCCGCAGGACTGGAGACACTCCGCTTCCTCCTCAAAGTTGTTGGGGGTCCCCCCACAGCCCCCGTAGAGGAATCTCTCGCAGGCCCCAGCGCTGGGGTTGTAGAAGAAGCGAGGCAGGTCGGCATCGCAGGGGCCCATCTCGGCAGGGAGCTGGCAGATATCTGGGGCCAGGCAGAGGGGCAGGCTCAAAGTGGGGCTCCCCAGGGAGCCAGGGCCTGTGTGAGGCAGTGGGGGGGGGACCCAGCCAGATGCCGGCCTGGCCCCCGGGGGGGAGGGACCCGGGGAGGAGGCAGGTCGACTGGGTCGAAAGGGGCCCTGGTGGCTGCTCAGCACAGCTGGCAGGCGGGGAGGCAGGGCCATGTCCTCCTGGCTCTGAGGCGACCAGCGCTCTGCCTCCACCGCGCACCCCGGCTCCGCAGGGAGGGACACCGTGTTACTTCTAGGGAGCCCCCCAAGGCCCGCGCCACTGGAGCCCCACCCCCTGAGCCCCTCCCTTGCAGAGCCCACGCTCCTCCCCATGCCAACCCCCCCCCAACTTGGAGCCCTCCTGCTCCAAAATGCCCTCCCCCCACCCCCAGCCAGAGCCCCCTGCCCCCCCCAGTAACAACAAGCAAGTGGCTGAGATGGGGATATGGAGGGAGGGGGTGGGGCCTTCCAGAAGGGGCGGGGCCTGAGGATGGCCGGGGGGCTGGGTTTGCGAGCAGGAAGCGGGCAGCCCGGGGGGAGCTGGGGGCCCGGGGCTCTTACCCTCCAGAGGGGGCTTGCAGACGCGGCCGCAGCCAGTGCCGCAGCATTTCTCCGTGTGGCTGCAGTCGCCGTCGCTGCGGCAGCCGTCCACGCAGGGCCCCAGGGAGCCTCGCAGCACAGCCGGGCAGGCCCCGGGCTTCACTGCCACGTGCAGAGCGGCACGTCACCCCCTGCGCCGGAGCCCCCGCCCCTCTGAATCACCCCCCGCCTGACCCCTGCCTGTTGGAGCCCCCCATCTCACCCTGTGCCCCCCCCCCGCCTGTGGCTGGAGCTCCCGCCTGCCTGCCAGAGCTCTAAGCCTACTGCCCCCCCCCCCCCCCCCCAGGTGAGAGGATGCACCGAACGGAGCCCGGGTCTCTCTGCTGTGCCCTGTGCAGTGGCTGCCCCTGGCCCACCTTCCTCACGCCCCCTCCCCGGCTCCCTGTGCCCCCGACCCTGCCCCCGCTTCTCTGCTGCTGCCCTGGCACCCGCCTGCCACAGCCTCCCTGTGCAGGCGCCCCACCCACATCCAGCCCGGCTTGGCCCCTCGCTGCCCTGTGACCCACACCCCCTGCTCCCCGGGCCGCCCGCGGCGCTTACCCTGCACCGGGGGCAGGCAGGTGCGGCCGCAGCCGACCAGGCAGCACTTCTGGTTCCCTGGGCAGTCGCTGTCCCCCAGGCACCGGGAAAGGCAGGGCTCCCTGCTGCCCGGCGGGGCTCGGGCTGGGCACAGCCCTGGCTTCACTGCAACGCAGGGAGAGTGGCAGAGCGCTGAGCCGGGGGTCCTGGGACCGGGGCCAGCGCGGTGTGCGAAGTGGCTGCTCCGCCCTGCCCAGGGGAGGGGGCAGGCACAGGCTGCGTGGCGTCCCGGGCCCCGGGGCAGGGGGTGGGCCCAGGCCCAGCGAGGGGCAGAGGGAGAGGGCAGGGCCTTACCCCGCACTGGCTCCATGCAGAGCCGCCCACAGCCGTTGCTGCAGCACTTCTGGGCGGCGGGGCAGTCACTGTCACTCCCGCACGTCCGCAGGCAGGAGACGAGGAACCTCTGGGCTGCGGCTGGGCAGGCGCCGGGCCGCACTGGAACACAGAGCGGGGTCCCCTGGGCGTCCAGAGACAGCCCGCCCCCGCGGGGACCGGGGACGGCCATGTTGGCTCCAGCTGGGCTGGCTGCTGGCTCCCTGCCCGCAGACCCACCAGTGCACCCCTGCCCTGCTGGCTCTCGTTCCCTGGGGCTCAGCCCAGGCCCCCCAGCCACTGTCCCACGGCCCGACCAGCAGCCAGAGACGGGGCTGGTGCCTTGCAGTGGTGAGTGAGGGGCTAGCCTGGCCCTGGGTTCTCAGGCCTGTCTTGGGCCGGGCGTGGCCCCAGCCCCATTTTATCGAATGTATTTACTGATGAGGAGGCTGGCAGAGCACCCAGGCCCTGCCACGTACCCCGCCTGGCCGCGCCCACCTGGCACAACACCTAGCGAAGGCTGCTCCCTGGCACGGAACCCCGCGCCCACCCGAGGGCTCCAGCGTCACCCCGGGTGGCTGCAAGGGCCTGTGGCTGGGCCCTCCGGCATGTGGGCTACCCAGAAGGGGCCGTACCTGCAAGGGGCCCTCGGCACTTATAGCCACAGCCTGTGGCACAGCACTTCTGCTGTCCCGGGCAGTCGGCATCGTCCACGCAGGCGTCCACGCAGGCGTCCACACACAACCCCTGGGGCTGCTCCCGCTGCACGCCAGGGCACACGCCAGCCTTCTCTGGGGGGAGAGAAGCCCTGAGCGCCGCCTGCCCCGAGTGCTGCCTGCCCCACCTGCCCCGAGCGCCGCCTGCCCCGAGCGCCGCCTGCCCCACCTGCCCTGAGCGCCGCCTGCCCCGAGTGCTGCCTGCCCCACCTGCCCCGAGCGCCGCCTGCCCCACCTGCCCTGAGCGCCGCCTGCCCCGAGCGCTGCCTGTCTTACCTGCCCCGAGCGCCGCCTGCACCGAGTGCCCCGAGCGCCGCCTGCCCCGAGCGCCGCCTGCCCCGAGCGCCGCCTGCCCCACCTGCCCCGAGCGCCGCCTGCCCCACCTGCCCTACCTGCCCCGAGCGCCGCCTGCCCTACCTGCCCCGAGCGCCGCCTGCCCTACCTGCCCCGAGCGCCGCCTGCCCCACCTGCCCCGAGCGCCGCCTGCCCCACCTGCCCCAAGCGCCGCCTGCCCCGAGTGCCGCCTGCCCCACCTGCCCCGAGCGCCGCCTGCCCCACCTGCCCTACCTGCCCCGAGCGCCGCCTGCCCTACCTGCCCCGAGCGCCGCCTGCCCCACCTGCCCCGAGCGCCGCCTGCCCTACCCGCCCCGAGCGCCGCCTGCCCCGAGCGCCGCCTGCCCTACCTGCCCCGAGCGCCGCCTGCCCCGAGCGCCGCCTGCCCTACCTGCCCCGAGCGCCGCCTGCCCCACCTGCCCCGAGCGCTGCCTGCCCCGAGCGCCGCCTGCCCCACCTGCCCCGAGCGCTGCCTGCCCCGAGCGCCGCCTGCCCCACCTGCCCCGAGTGCCGCCTGCCCCACCTGCCCAGTGCACCTCCATCTGGGGTGTTGCTGAGGGGAGGACATGAGGCCCGGCAGCAGGTGCCCCATGCACACGTGTGTCTGTGCACACGCCAGGGGTACGGGCACCTGAGCCAGGGGTGTTTGAGCATTTGAGACCCCAGAGTGTGCGGCCCCGCCGTGGAGTCAGGACCCGCTCCTGGGGCCTCAGGGGGGCCCGTGGGCACGGTGCTGCCGCGGGATGAATGCCGGGGGATGCTGAGCCCTGGAGCCCCAGGGGAGGCTCCTGCTGGCCGCAGCAGAGCGTGAGCCGATTGGGCTGGTACCTGTGTAGGGGCTGAGGCAGGCCAGGCCGCAGGCGGCGAAGCAGCATTTCTGGCGCTCCGGGCACTGCCGGTCGTCCTCACACTGGTTGGCGCAGGGAGTGAAATCCTGCGACACGCGTCTCTTGGGGCAGACGCCCGGCTTGGCTGGAAACGAGAAGGCAGCTCAGGATGTAACTGCCCAGCAGGGCCCTGCCAACTGCCCCCCACTCCAGTGCCCTCTGCCCAGGCCGGCCATGCGCCCCCCTAGGGCTGCCAGGTGTCCAGTTTTGAACCGGACCATCCGGTATTTGAGCTTTCTGTCCAGGAAACCAATTGAGAAAATATTCAAATGAAGTAAGTTTTATTATGATCAGGAGTATCAGGACGTCGTTGCAAACTGCCTGGCTGGCAGACACGCTCACACTGCGTGAGTCACCCTGCACGAGCGTGTCTACCAGCCAGGCAGCGCGCAGCTACGCAGCGGGGGATGGAATCCCCAGGGCCGGACTTGCCTGTGCGCCCCGCCAGGACCGTGCGCAGGACGGGCAGCCCCCGGGGATCTGCATGCGCCCGAGCCAGCCCTGCTCCCCTCTGGCCGGTTCCCCCCCCTCCGGCCAGCCCCGCTCCCCTCTGGCCGGTTCCCCCCCCGGCCAGCCCCGCTCCCCTCTGGCCAGTTCCCCCCCCCCGGCCAGCCCCGCTCCCCTCTGGCCGGTTCCCCCCCCCCGGCCAGCCCCGCTCCCCTCGGGCCGGTTCCCCCCCCCCGGCCAGCCCCGCTCCCCTCTGGCCGGTTCCCCCCCCCCTCCGGCCAGCCCTTGGCACCTCATGCATCCACCAGCCAAGCCTTCTGCTCCTGGGCACAGCCGGGCATGGGGCTCGCAGCGCTCACCTGGCACGGCGCCCACGCAGAGAACACGGCAGCCCCGGGCACAGCACTTGGCCCCGCTGGCACAGGCAGAGTCGTCGTTGCAGCTCGCCCGGCAGGGCTCCCCTGCCCCGGCGCCGCGCTCCGGGCAGTAGCCAGGACTTGCTGCCGAAGAGGAGAGCTTGGGGCAGTCGCTGAGCCAGGCCCGGGGGGCTGGGAACGGAGCCCCCCCGCGCAGGGAAGAGGCACTCAGCAGCTGTGAGGGCGGGGCCCCGGGGGTGTCTGCTGCTGGGCACTGAATGGGCAAAGGCGGCAGGGAGCCCCTGGCGGGCAGGAGCATGGGCCCTGGGCCCAGAGCAAGGGCGGCTCCCTCTGCAGCCTCAGACATCTCAGTGGCAGGGCCTTGCATCTTGGTCTCCCATTGGAGGAGAGCTCTGGAGGCGGAGCCTGGGCGCTGGGCGGAGCCTGTTCAGTTAGCATGCCTGCACCGGGCCTGGAGCAGAGGTGGTCGCTAAGGGCATGCAGCAACATCCTCAGCGATCGCTCTGCCAGACACCAGTGCCCGGGCTGGCTCTCATGAGCGATGAGGCAGAGGCGAACTCCCCGCTGTTTGGGTGGGGCTGCAGGGGGAGCAGGGCCGCGGGGTTAGCTCTGTGGGACAGGGACCAGACCCAGCTCACGCACCAGGCGAAGCAAACAGCACTACCCACTGACTCCTGCTGCCCCAGGTGAACAAAGCAGTGGGCAGGGCCTCGGAATGGCCCCGTCCGCGCTCCTGCCTCACTTCCAGCCCTGTCCACTCCCCGCGCTGCTGGCAGCTCCCCCCCCTCCCCAGGGGCCCTGCCACTGGCGAGTCGGGCATACCGGTGTCAGGCAGGAGGCAGGTTCTCATGTGCCCGCTATTGCAGCACTTCTCGCTGCCCGGGCAGCTGCGGTCGGAGAGGCAGTAGATCCTGGAGGGACGCACAAACTCGATCCTGCCCGCGGGGCATTCGCCCACTTTGCCTGCGGCAGAGAGAGGAGCCCGCAGCCCGGCGGGCAGCAGCTGTGCCGTCGCAGCACAAGGACGTGGCTGCTTCAGGCAGCTGCCCCTGCACTCCCGGGGGCCTGGATTAGCCCCGGTGATCCCCTCGCAGGTCAGCCCCGGCCAGGGGCCTGCCCTGAACGGGCCTGCCCGTGGAGCGGGCAGAAACCCAGCCAGTGGGGTGAGAGACTGGCCAGAGAATCCGCCCCACACGCTGGCAACTGTGCCTCCGGTCTGGCCCCCTCCCCACTAAACACGCTCACCCCACTCCCAGCCTGCGTGTGCCTGGTGGCCTCCTCTGTCGGACAGCGCCCCCAGCGACCGCTCCCCCGGCAGGGGCTCTGAGCCAGGGACCAGCTGCACGGATGTGGCTGGGTGGCGCTGGCTACTCACCTGGCTTCTCCTGCCCCCGGGCGGGCAGCGGTGCAGCCCAGAGGGCCAGGAGCCCCAGCAGGAAGGAGACGCCTCCTGACTCCATGGTAGCTGCGGCAGAGTGCCCAGTGCTGAGCCGGCCGGATTTAAAGAGTGGCCCGGAGGGGCTGGCTCTGGCTCCCAGGTGGACAGCGTGCCCCTGCCAGCTCACAATGCCAGCGTGGGAGGCGGCCGGGCCGGGGCGGGTTAGGAAGCCGGACGTGGGAGCAGAGCTGGGCAGGCAGCCCGCAAAGCTCTCCAGGGAGCCTGCCTCCCTCCTGTGCCGGTTCCCGCCCCCAGTGCCCCCTGCGGCGCTACCATGTCAGTGATGGGCAGCCCCAGGCCAGCCTGCCGGGAGGGGCACCAGCCACCTGGCCCTGGGCAGCCAGGGTCTGGTGCGAAAGCTCCCTGGCTACCTGGGGCCAGCTGTCCGGTCTCTGCCACGCTGCAGGGAGGGGCTGGCCGGACAGCGCCACCCCCCCACTGCCAGTGCACAGCCAGGGGAGCTGGGCGGGAGCATTCGCCGCATGCCTGGGGCAGTTCCTCCTCCTGCCTCAGCTGCCCCGTGCACAGCTGCCCTCCCACCCCTGCACCAGGTGGCAGCTCTTAGGGTTCTGGCCTGAGCTGGGCCAGGCTTCTGGGCCCCACCGCCTGCTGCTGGGGTGAGGAGGAGACGCCCCAGCAGGGCATTCACAAGGAGTCCATGGCAACGGTCCCACGGGTGTGCAGAATGCGTTTTGTGCTGTGCACCGAGGCATGCAGGAAAGTGCACCACCAGGAGAAACACCCGGAGCCGCGGGCAGTCTGCCGATCAGCTGGGCGGATCTGGAATTGTTCCCAAGAGGCCACACACGCACCCGACTCACAGGGAGCACTGGTCCATGTCCCAAGGGCCAGCTGTGAGGGGCCGGGCCAGGTCTGGGCACCGCTGAGGGCGTCCGCTCAGGGCGAATCGCTCAAACTAGGGGCTCCTCACAGCCCCTGACTGGAGACCCTCCCAAACAGGCCACAAACCAGTCACGCCGAGCGCTTCAGCTGCCTGCCTGAAGCCTCACGAGCAAAACCCCTCCGACACCCCAGCTCTCCCTCTGCCACAATCAGTCTCAGGCCTGCCCACAGGTGAGGGGTTATAGAACCCAATCCCACCTACCCCGAACGGGTTCTCCGGTCCCAAGAAACCAGCCACGGATCCCAGGTCAATTTACACTCTGGATCTTACCCACAAGATCACACTGAGCCGATCCTTCAGAATCTAAAATCGAAAGGTTTATTACTACAAGAAAGAAAAGCCTGAGAGTAAGGTTGTTAAAGGATAATACATTACATGCACCGAATCTCCCAGTTCTCGATGCAGGCTCGCAGCAGTTTATAACATCTCTGCTATCTGAGAAGTCTCTGGTGTACATCCTATGTCAGGATGGGTCCACGGTTCTTTCTGGCTTGTGGTTCCCTGCAAGGCTGCCTCTGAGATCAGCAGCAAAACTGAAGACCAAATGGAGGGTGCCACATGGCACTTATATACCTCTCCTGGCATCTTCCTGGCCCGAGCAGGTCACTGCAGGTCATGTGGTCCATTGACCTATCCTGTGTCCCAAGTCAGCAACCATTACCCTGGCCGCTCTGTAGGTATCAGTCCCATTCCTGTGTGTATGGGCACCTAGAGCCTCACCGGCCCCTTGCTAATTAGCAGAGCCATTGGCTGAGCCTCCCTTGCCCGTTGCTCAGCCACAGAGAGATTTTCCAGCATCCACACAGAGTCCATGTTCCTAACGCCACACACAGACATCACACAAGTACACAAAGAGCACACACAGAATCAGTAGAACAGGAGCTTTCATGTGACACCTCACATGGCCCCCTTTGTGCCCACTTTGGGGCAAACACCCCCCCATGGGTGCAGCAGTGATCTGGCTGCTCCCCTTAAAATCCAGTAACGTGACACCAGCTCCCGCTGCTCTGCTGGGCCCTGCGGAGGGGCGAGCCAGCTGAGCCCCCCACGCCTGGCAGCACGGGCCGTGCGAGCTGGTGGGACCCCAAGCAGGGGCAGAGATGTGACCCTGGCCCCAGCTACGCAGGGGAAAGGGGAGGGAGCCAGGCACCCCACGACAGCTCTCCCCCGCTGCTAAGGAAAGGGCCCTGGGTACCCCGTGATAGCCTTCCCCCCCGTTCCCCGCTGCTAAGGAAAGGGCCCTGGGCGATGGGCAGGCTCCCAGGCCCAGAGTTACCCCACTGGCTCAACACGCCCACTAGGCCCCTCACACAGGGCCTGACCCAGCCCCGGCCAGGCAGGTGCAAGGCCCACGCTCCAGCAGCGAGTCCCGGCTTCTCCGGCAGCCTGATCAATGCGAACGTTCACCCGGGCACAGTGATGCTGCCAGCCCGCTGGGCACTCCCTGGGCTGGGCACTCCCTGGGCTCTGCCCTTGCTCTGGGCCAGGACACCAGACCCCCCCAGTGCTGATTCTCAGGCCTGCAGAGCCAGGAGTAGCCGTGTCTGAGCAGGGCTGGGGCAGCTGTGTCTGTGTGTAGGGGGGAGCTTTGCGGGCAGTGTGGCTGAGCAGAGCTGGGGCAGCCCTGGGCGTGGGTCAGACCTGCTGTGGCCAGCCTGGCAAGGGAGGGCATCTGGCTGGGGCATGTGCCGTAGTGGGGGGCTGTCCGCTCTGTAACCCGGGGTTCCCGTGCGCTGGGCTGTGTGATTCCCACTGGCTCACCCACACGTGCATTGGCCCAGACACCTAGGCCCAGCCTGAGCAGATGACAAGGCTCTTCCCAGGGGGGAGACAAAGGCAGGGAGGGGGAGACGGACACCTGGCTGGGGGTCAGGGCCTGGGAGCCAGGCAATTTCTGGCTAGCAAACTTGAAGGGAACAGACTAAGCTGGGTGCTGGGGGGGGCGATGGACCCCCTAACCCAAGGGGTGTGAGGCTGCCTGGCCCTGACTCCTGTAACCACATCACGTCTGTGCTGGGCTGTGTCCTGGAGAAGCAATAAACCCTCCCTATTCTACTGGCTGGCGGAGTCTGTTCTTGCTGCTACAGGGCTGCAGGACTGGGGGGACCCCGACGTGCTGTCACAGGGCAGTGCCCAGCTGTGGGGCCAAGGCAGCCCAGCCCCCTGGATGGGGCTAGAGCCGTCGCCTTCCTTGTTCTCGGAGGCCAGGATGCCCTCTCTCCAACCCCGCTGGGTGAATCCCCATCCTGGGGGCAGGACAGCTCAGACACTTGGGTCCAGCTGGGTCCTGAGCAGCAGGTGTCACCCCCTGCCAAGGGCTCCTGTGCGCAGAGGCCACCTGGGCCCAAGCTCCAGCCCTGGGGAGACGCCCACAGGCAGAGCCCAGCCAGGGAGGGACAGAGCAGCCCTGCCCCTGGGGGGGCCTGAGCTTCTGCCAGCCTCCCTGGGGTGTTCCCAGCAAGCCTGCACCCCAACCTCTGCAGTGGGCGGCCCTGCCGGGCTGCTGGCCTGCGCGGCCCAGGGCCGTCGGAGAGCAGGGCCGGTCGGGTTCCTGATTCCTTTGGCACAGCTCATCTGGCCCCGGCCCTCAGCCCAGGTTTCCCCGGCTGCCCCTGGAGCGAGTGCGGGCAGAGTGAGCGGCTGCCCCGCAGGGCACGGTGGGAGCGAGGCCAGCGAGACACCCTGGGTAGCTGCTCAGGCCTGAGGCTGAGACCCAGGTGCAGCCCGAGACCAGCCGGGCCCTCACACAGAGCAGCACACACTGTGCCAGGCAGGAGCGTCTGCCTGAGCCAGGGGCCCTGGCCATGGGGAGATGGGGGCCCTGAAGAGCCACAGGGCCCTGGACTGTGCGCATACGGTGGCCATGCGGGGTAGCCGTGCGTGGGACGTGAACTGGCTGAGGGCCCAGCCGGCAGGATGGGAGCCCAGCTGGGCACCTGGCCCTAGGGGGAGGGAGGGGCTCAGGGTGAAACATTTGTGCAGGCTCAGAGCTGGCCAGCGACCTGGCCCAGAGAGCTGGGGAAGATGGAGACAGGAGCCCAGAGCTGCACAACGCCACTTTTATTGGGGTGCAGGAGAGCAGGGCGGGGGGGCTGTGCTGGTCTGTGAGCGGTGGCAGGAGGGCAGGCAGGGGTGGGGCAGGTCCATGAGCATAGGGCAGGAGGGCAGGCAGGAGCGGGGCAGGTCCGTGAGCATAGGGCAGGAGGGCAGGCAGGAGCGGGGCAGGTCCGTGAGCATAGGGCAGGAGGGCAGGCAGGGCAGTGCTGGTCCGTGAGCGGCGGCAGGAGGGCAGGCAGGGGCGGGGCAGGTCCGTGAGCATAGGGCAGGAGGGCAGGCAGGGCAGTGCTGGTCCGTGAGCGGCGGCAGGAGGGCAGGCAGGGGCAGGGCAGGTCCGTGAGCGGCGGCAGGAGGGCAGGCAGGGGCGGGGCAGGTCCGTGAGCATAGGGCAGGAGGGCAGGCAGGGGCGGGGCAGGTCCGTGAGCATAGGGCAGGAGGGCAGGCAGGGGCGGGGCAGGTCCGTGAGCATAGGGCAGGAGGGCAGGCAGGGCAGTGCTGGTCCGTGAGCGGCGGCAGGAGGGCAGGCAGGGGCGGGGCAGGTCCGTGAGCATAGGGCAGGAGGGCAGGCAGGGCAGTGCTGGTCCGTGAGCGGCGGCAGGAGGGCAGGCAGGGGCGGGGCAGGTCCGTGAGCGGCGGCAGGAGGGCAGGCAGGGGCGGGGCAGGTCCGTGAGCGGCGGCAGGAGGGCAGGCAGGGGCGGGGCAGGTCCGTGAGCATAGGGCAGGAGGGCAGGCAGGGGTGGGGCAGGTCCGTGAGCATAGGGCAGGAGGGCAGGCAGGGGCGGGGCAGGTCCGTGAGCGGCGGCAGGAGGGCAGGCAGGGGCGGGGCAGGTCCGTGAGCATAGGGCAGGAGGGCAGGCAGGGGCGGGGCAGGTCCGTGAGCATAGGGCAGGAGGGCAGGCAGGGGCGGGGCAGGTCCGTGAGCGGCGGCAGGAGGGCAGGCAGGGGCGGGGCAGGTCCGTGAGCATAGGGCAGGAGGGCAGGCAGGGGCGGGGCAGGTCCGTGAGCATAGGGCAGGAGGGCAGGCAGGGGTGGGGCAGGTCCGTGAGCATAGGGCAGGAGGGCAGGCAGGGGCGGGGCTGTGCTGGTCTGTGAGCGGCAGCAGGAGGGCGGGGAGCAGCCAGCTCCGTGCGGGGCGCTGGGACCCATGTGCAGCGCGACAGGCAGTTCAGAGCCGCTCCCCTTGGCCTGCGGCCAGGCCGGGCCGGTCTGTGAAGGGAAGGGCAAGTGATGAGGAGGCTGGGTGGAGGTGGGAGCAGGACTCCCCCTGCCCCATTAACCCTGGGTTCAGGGGTGTTGCTGATGCCTGCAGCGCGTCCCGGGGTGGGGACTCTGGGACGAGGGCCCAGGCTGTGCCCTGCGCAGCTCTCTGGAGGCAGGACTGGCTCGCAGCCTCAGCCCTGCTCCGTGACACTGTGGGCAGGCCTGCAGCTGGGAGGCTGCCTGGTCTCTGGCTGAGCCCCAGCCTGGAGCGCCCCGGCAGGCCGGCCCCGGGGGCAAGTGCCGCTGAGCACCCGAGGGCTGTAGGGAGCAGATCTCCAGGCTGGGCATCCAGCATGCACGCACAGCAATGGCAGGCTACCCATCCCGCAGCCGGGGGGGGCGGACAGACGGACGCACGGCCCCCCGCCCCCCAGGTACTGCTCTGCTCACCTTCATTGCGGGGAGACACAGGCCATCTTGGAGCAGCCGTTCCGGCAGCACTTGCGGTTGCTGGGGCAGTGCGTGTCCACGCGGCACTGGTGCCGGCAGAGGCCCAGCAAGGGGAACCCTCGTCTCACCACGGGGCACTTGCCAGGCTTTTCTGGGGAGCAAAAGGGGCCGCATGAGTCACTGGAGCCCCCAGCCCCCACGGCACCGCCTGGCCCTTCCGGCAGCATTCGGCTCCTGACCGAACCAGCAGCGTGCGGGGGCTTGCGGGGCCGGGCCGGGCGCCCGCGCGAGGCCCTGGTTACTAAGCCTGCCAAGTTCAGTGGCCACTGAACTGCCCGGCAACGGCCTTCTGGACCATGCTCTGGGCTCCCACTATGGGCAGGCCCCAGGGTCCTGGAGAGGCCTGGGCCTCCCGCAGAGGCAGGCGTCCTAACTGCAGCTGGGCAGCCTGTGCCCAGAGCGCCTGGAGCCGGGGGCTGTGCCAAGGGTCGGCCCCGGGTCCAGGAGGCCCGGCTGGGGGCTGGAGCCTGCTGTGGAGTCGGGATGGGGCGGAGGGGCCAGGGTCTGGACGAGCCAAATCGGGACTGAGGCCGGGGCGGGCGCCGGGCTGGAGCGGGGCCCTGGGCGCAGGCTGCGGAAGCGGCAGCGTCTGTAGCGCCGAGAGCCGCAGGAGGGGCAGCCTGGCAGCGCTGGTGCCCAGACTAACATGAGCTGCAGGGGCAGTGCCCCGGCCAGGCTGCTCCCACGCGCCCGAGGGCTGATTCAGGGCATCTATGGAGGCTCTTGTGCCCACCCACAGCTGATGGCCCCGCCCCCCCCAGTCTAAGAGGTGGAGCTACTGGAGCCAGGTCTGAACCCCATTTGGGGATGGGCGAGAGGGTCGCTGGCTCAGAGGCAGAGAGCCCCAGACAGCGGCCAGCTCCGAGGGCCCCCAGGAGCCACTGGATGTGGCCCAAGGGAGCTCTGCCCGGGGACGAGCAGCAACCGGTCCCACAGAGCCAAGCACCTCGTCCAGCATCCTGCTCCCCCTGGCCAGCGCCTGGAGGAGGCTCTTGCAACTTCAAGGGCCACGGATGGGGTGCATCAGGCGGTGCAGGGAGACGAGCAGCCCAGCCTGCCTTGCAGCGACACCTCACATCTGTCCACAGTCCCCAATTCCCTGACACACCCACCCTCTTCACTGGGTCCCAGCCTGGCTCTCTCAGTGGTGGGAGCATCCTACCATTTGCTCAGCAGGGAATCTGCCCTAAACACACCAAGCTCTCCAGGATCTAACTCCCCCGGAGCTACTGCCTACCCGACTCTCTGAGGGAGACTCCGGACTGGAAGCTTCTCCGGCCAGTTCCTGCTGACTGGCCCCCGCGGTTCCGTCCGGCCTCGCCCTTCCTGCAGAGCCCTGGCCACACCTCCTTCCTCAGCGGCATCAGCCCAGACTGAGCTGCTGCCCCGGCCTTTATACCTGTCCTCCAGCTGGAGCATGCCCAGCAAGGCTGTGGGGGGAGCTTTCTGGTTAACCCCTGCTGGTCCAGTGCGGGGTTGGTGCACCCCATCACACCAAAGCTGACTGCAAAGAGTTACCAAGGGATCTCGCAAAGCGGGGTGACTGGGCAGCACACGGGCAGAGGAATTCAGGGTTGAGAAATGCAGAGGTAATGCTCATGGACAATAGAATCCCAAGAAAGAGACCTTGGACTCATTGTGGGTAGCTTCCTGAAAGCATCTACTCAATGGGCATGGCCGTCTAAAAAGCAAACAGAATATTGGGAATCATTAGGGAAGGAATAGCCCGGACGACAGAAAATATCCTATTGCCTCTCTAAAGTCACGGGACATCCGTGTCGAGAACACTGCGTGCGGATCTGTGATGTGGTGCCGGTACATCGCTGGTCACTGGGCGTGGGCTGTGGGTGACCCCTACTGGCCTGCGTCTGTAAGCACTGCCCAGCGAGGGTCACCTGAGGAACCTCGGGTCACCTGGACAGTGACCCAGCCGGTTCTCACCTGTCCAGGGAAGGGGCCGAACAAAGGGAGGGGGTGGTTTGGAGGAGAGTCAGTTTGGCTGGGGCTAACGTGGAGAGAAGAGGCTAAGCCGAGTGCTGGGAGTCCAGGGGCCTAGGCAGCCCTGCCCCAAGGGGTCTGAGGCTGCCAGCCCTGACTCCTGTAGCCACATGACGGCTGTGCTGGGCTGTGTCCTGGAGAAGCAATAACCCCTCTGTTCTACTGCCGGGTGGAGTCTCATCCTGCTGCTGCAGGGGTGCAGGATTGGGGGGTCCCCGACGCGCCATCTCAGAAAGATCTCTGGGAATTGGAAAAGGCATAGAAAGGGCAACAGAATGACTCGGGGTCAGGAGCAGCTTCCGCATGAGGAGAGATTAACAAGCCGGGGGGACTTGTCAGCTTGGAAAAGAGAGGACTCACGGGTGGCGGATACACCAGAGGTCCAGACAATTGCGAAGGGTGAAGGAAAATAGACGAAGGAAATGTTAGTTACTCCTTCACTGATGTAACACAGGAAGCAGAGCCAATGGCATTTATAGGCAGCAGAGTTAAAACAAACACAATAAATTACTTCTTTGCTGTGAACCTGTGGAACTCCCTGCTAGGGGATGGCGGAAAGGCCCAAACTGTAACAGGGATCCAATAAGAACAAAATAAGTTCGAGGAGGACGGGTCCATCAATGGCGACTGGCCAGGCTGGGCAGGGATGTGTTCCTAGCTTCAGTGTGCTAGCAGCTGGGAATGGGCGACAGGGGAAGGAATTTCCAACATCTAATTTCATCTGCCCCATCTCGCCCAACCGCCCAGGCCTGCACGATCCCCGTTAACGCTGGGCCGTCTGCTCACACCCCGCAGCCCCTGCCCCCGCACCGCTCACCCGTCTCCAGCTCATTCCCTGCCCTGAGGAGAGGCGCCTGCTCCAGGACCGATCGGTGGGGAGCCCCGCAAGGCAGCTCCCCATCCGGAGCACTGACCAGTTACGCCCTGGCACCCGTCTTTAACGGGCTGCCTCTGCCCCGTGATGGCTTGCTCCGCTTCAGAGCCTTCGGGGAGGGTCCTTGTGCAAGCTCTCTGCAATCCATCGCCCGGGCTCTCACAGGCCTGCTGATCACCGTCCAATAGTTCCCCCAGGCTGGTGCGGGGGGAGATCTCCTTACAAAGTCCGTAGTGAGGGTTCCTTGCGAACTCCTCCGTGCCCGATGCCGCTGCTCTTTATTGCCTGGCATTTCAATGAGGTTTATTGGCCTGTAATTACCAGGATCGCCTTGGGGGCCCTTTTAAAAGTCCGCGTCGCACTGACTGCCCTCCCGTTCCCTGGGACAGAGGCTGACTGGAGGGATGGGGTCTGCAGTCTCACACCCGCCTCCTTCCGAGCTCTTGGGGAATCCCGCTCAGCTTCCCAATCGATTCCCCAACCTCCTCGCCCGGCCTCCCAGACTCTGGCAGTGCCCGAGACGTGTCAGACATGGGACCCGCCCTCGCGCCCTCCAGAGCAGACCAAGGCAAAGGCCACTTAGTGCCCCACAAGGACGGCTCCGTCAGCACCTCCAGCGTCCAGGGCTCCCCCCGGCGTCTGGCAAGTTCTGCGTCCGGCGCCCTTCGAACCGCTGCTGCTGATGTTGGCGTCTTTGGCTAGTTGCTCCTCAGATGCTTTCTGCCCTGCCCCATGACGCGGTAACACCCGACTTGCCAGAGCTTCTGGTCCTTTCCGTTCTCCGTAGGGCTTGACTTTCCGTTGTAACAGATCTCTCTTCAGCCTGCCCCTCCTCTCCTCTGGGGTATGGCCGGGGGAGCATCTTATCCGGGGGAGACGTCTAATTTGTGCCTCCGTGCTGGGGTATTGAAAAGGTCCCGTGCAGGTTACAGGCATCTCATTTTTGCAACTTGCCTTTTCATTTCCATTCCCAAGTTCCCTTATTTTGTGTCATTCTCCTTTTCAACTTCCATGCTACGAAGGTGGCTGCTTTGGTTCAGAGCCCAAGTGTGGGAATCACCCCCACCCTCCCACGCCCCGACTCAGGAACTGGGCAGTGCCTGGCGCAGCCCCCCCCCCCCGCACCCTGACTCAGGAACTGGGCAGTGCCTGGCGCAGCCCCCCCGCCCCACGCCCTGACTCAGGAACTGGGCAGTGCCTGGTGCAGCCCCCCCGCGCCCCGACTCAGGAACTGGGCAGTGCCTGGCGCAGCCCCCCCCCCCTGCACCCTGACTCAGGAACTGGGCAGTGCCTGGCGCAGGCCCCCCCCCCACGCCCTGACTCAGGAACTGGGCAGTGCCTGGCGCAGCCCCCCCCCCCCCGCACCCTGACTCAGGAACTGGGCAGTGCCTGGCGCAGGCCCCCCGCCCCCGCACCCTGACTCAGGAACTGGGCAGTGCCTGGTGCAGCCCCCCCCCCGCGCCCCGACTCAGGAACTGGGCAGTGCCTGGCGCAGTCCCCCCCCCCGCACCCTGACTCAGGAACTGGGCAGTGCCTGGTGCAGCCCCCTCCCCCCGCGCCCCGACTCAGGAACTGGGCAGTGCCTGGCGCAGTCCCCCCCCCCGCACCCTGACTCAGGAACTGGGCAGTGCCTGGCGCAGCCCCCCCCCCCACGCCTTGACTCAGGAACTGGGCAGTGCCTGGCGCAGCCCCCCCCCCCCCGCACCCTGACTCAGGAACTGGGCAGAGCCTGGCGCAGCCCCCCCGCGCCCTGACTCAGGAACTGGGCAGTGCCTGGTGCAGCCCCCCCCCCGCACCCTGACTCAGGAACTGGGCAGTGCCTGGTGCAGCCCCCTCCCCCCGCGCCCCGACTCAGGAACTGGGCAGTGCCTGGCGCAGTCCCCCCCCCCCGCACCCTGACTCAGGAACTGGGCAGTGCCTGGCGCAGCCCCCCCCCCACGCCCTGACTCAGGAACTGGGCAGTGCCTGGTGCAGGCCCCCCCCCCCCACGCCCTGACTCAGGAACTGGGCAGTGCCTGGCGCAGCCCCCCCCCCGCACCCTGACTCAGGAACTGGGCAGTGCCTGGCGCAGGCCCCCCCCCCCCACGCCCTGACTCAGGAACTGGGCAGTGCCTGGCGCAGTCCCCCCCCCCGCACCCTGACTCAGGAACTGGGCAGTGCCTGGTGCAGCCCCCCCGCGCCCCGACTCAGGAACTGGGCAGTGCCTGGCGCAGTCCCCCCCCCCGCGCCCCGACTCAGGAACTGGGCAGTGCCTGGCGCAGTCCCCCCCCCCGCGCCCCGACTCAGGAACTGGGCAGTGCCTGGTGCAGCCCCCCCGCGCCCCGACTCAGGAACTGGGCAGTGCCTGGCGCAGTCCCCCCCCCCCGCGCCCTGACTCAGGAACTGGGCAGTGCCTGGCGCAGTCCCCCCCCCCCGCGCCCCGACTCAGGAACTGGGCAGTGCCTGGCGCAGTCCCCCCCCCCCGCGCCCTGACTCAGGAACTGGGCAGTGCCTGGCGCAGCCCCCCCGCGCCCCGACTCAGGAACTGGGCAGTGCCTGGCGCAGCTCCCCCCCCCCCCGCACCCTGACTCAGGAACTGGGCAGTGCCTGGCGCAGCCCCCCCGCGCCCCGACTCAGGAACTGGGCAGTGCCTGGCGCAGCCTCTATCTCGGGTCCCAGCCCACTAGCCGCGCCGCTGCCCGTTAGGTTCTGCACAAGGGATTAAGGCTGCGGTGGGGAGAGATGCCTCTTCCTAAGCCCGAGCTGCTGTGGCTCTGCCTGTGGCCCCAGCGTGGAGCAGCCACGGCCCGGGGAGAGGTGTCTCTTCCCTGGTCCCCCTCCCAGCCTAGCCTGGCCGAGCCTGGCTGCGGCGCGGTCCCCTCCTTGGCAGGCCCCGCAGGAGCTGTGGCAGCTCACACCCCTAGCAGTCCCTGCCCTGAGCCCCTCCATGCTCTCACCCCGTGGCCCCAACCTGGCCACACGCCGGGCGTGTGCGGAATGAGTTTTGTGGGGTGAACCAACTGGACGTTACGTGTCACATGGCACCTCCCCACTGGGCACCAACACCATGTGTTCTGCACATGGGCATGAACACTGGGCCCAGCCCAGCAGCTGCAGTGCCCGCCCGGTGGGGGCCCAGCCCAGCAGCTGCAGTGCCCGCCCGGTGGGGCCCTCCCCCTGCCCGGCCTGTAGGTGCTGCCACTTGAGAGGTGGCAGGTCTCTGCTGAGCAGGAGCCCAGGACCGTGGAGCTGATGTGCACAGAGCCATCCCCGCGTCTCGAAGCCACATCCCTGGGCTCCCCTCGCTGCTCGCCGCGGCCGCTCAGGACCTCCGGCCATTTCCAGGAGCCCCGGGCAAAGGGCTATGGGGTGGGCTAGGGACAAAGGGAGCCCGGTGGGGTGTTACCGTAGGGGGTCTGGCAGGACCAGCCGCAGGTCGTTGGGCAGCACTTGAGGGTCTCTGCGCAGTCGCTGTCGGCCTGGCACTCCTCCGAGCAGTTAGCTGCCTTCTCCACCGGGCCCGGGCACCTGCCCTCTGTCTCTGAAATGGGAGAGGCCCACAGTGTCGCCAGGAGAGGGTCTGCAGGGGTGCGAACGCGTCTCCTGCCCCGAGCACCAAGGCCCACAGACATTGCTCATGGAGAGAGCCCGGGAGCACTTGAAAGCTAGAGGCCTTGGGACTGGCTCCCAGTGCTGGCCGGGTTCTTGATGCACAAGCCCTCTCCCTCGGTGGGCTCCCTGCAGCCAATGGGCTGTGTCCGTGGGCCTGGTGCTACACGTGGGCTGCGTCCATGGCCCCGGTGCTCCACGTGGGCTGTGTCCGTGGGCCCGGTGCTCCACGTGGGCTGTGTCCGTGGACCTCGTGCTACACGTGGGCTGCGTCCGTGGCCCGGTGCTCCACGTGGGCTGTGTCCGTGGGCCTGGTGCTCCACGTGGGCTCCCTGCAGCCAAAGGGCTGTGTCTGTAGGCCCAGTGCTCCACGTGGGCTGTGTCCATGGGCCCCGTGCTCCACGTGGGCTGTGTCTGTAGGCCCAGTGCTCCACGTGGGCTGTGTCCGTGGGCCTGGTGCTCCACGTGGGCTCCCTGCAGCCAAAGGGCTGTGTCTGTAGGCCCAATGCTCCACGTGGGCTGTGTCCGTGGGCCCCGTGCTCCACGTGGGCTGTGTCTGTAGGCCCAGTGCTCCACGTGGGCTGTGTCCGTGGACCTGGTGCTCCACGTGGGCAGCCACCCTGGCCAGGGACGTGGGATGGGGCGCGGCGCTTCTACTCACTTGTGACGTTCTGGCTAGACCCCGACAGCAGCTGGGCCCAGAGAGCCAGGAGCCCCATGAGGAGCACGATGCTGCTGGACTTCCCCATGGTGCTGTGGGGAGCGGCTCCGAATGTCCGGCCCTGGCCCAGGCGGGGCTTTATGCATTCCCAGCGGCGGAGGGAGGCGCCTGGCTCCCAGGAGAGTCCTGCTTGCTCGCTTCATTCCATTGCACAAGCCCTGCGTGTCAGGTATCTGCTCTGGCCCGCCTGCGAACCAGGAAGTGAGCTCTGAAGGGACCCAGCATCTTAGCGCCGGCTCAGGGAGCTGCAGATCCCGAGCAGCCCCCCCTCCAGCCCCCGGATGTAGGGGGCTCGCTTGGGAGGTTCAGGACCTTGCTTCCACTGGGGCAGGCAGCTTCCCGGGGTGGCAAATCTCTGGGGGGCGCCGTGTCCGGGGCAGGGCGAGAATCACAGGCTGAGCGGCTCTGAACAGCTGGGCCCTTGGGGCAGGGCACAGCCCCGGGCCCCCAAACCGCAGCAGGTTGGACACGGAATCCAGCGACGGCGGTTTTGCTCAGCCAGTCTGAGCTCCCCAGTGCCGAGCGCCCCGTCCCTGTCCCTGTGCTGAGCCCAGTGGCTGGCGTTCAACTGACGCGCCGACCAGAAAGGGCTGTTCCAGCAGCTGTTTGTGCCTCCCGCCTGCTTGCCGTGTGTCCGGCCCAGCCCCTGGCCCCTGGCCCCTGGCCCTTTTCCCCGCTGGCTGAACCAGCCCTGCCGTGCCGGGCAGTGTCTCCGTGCAGGGAGGTGTGGGAGGAACCGGAGAATGGCATCGGGCTGAGAGCCGCCCGGGAGCGGCCCCTTTGCATGGATGATTCCTGGCCGTGTGGGGCGTGCTGCCCCCAGGGAGCCGTGGGCAACAGAGGCTAGTGAGCGGCCGTGTGAGCAGCTCCTGCGACTCAGTGGGCCGCCGGATCGCCCTAACCCGGGGGCATTTGCCAACGGAGCTGCTCAGAATCCCAGCGGCTCCTTGGTGGTGTGCTGCAGCTCTGCAGGAGGTAGCTGAGACAAGGGGCTCTGCGGAGCCCCTGGGAGCCGGGCTGGCAAGGGCTCCTGGCCCCACTCCCGGGGAGGCTTCGCTGTGCACTCTGCAGCCGGCTCCTTGGCAGGTTACCTGCGGTGGGGCTGGGCCTGCCACGAGCAGCAGCTCTCCGGCTGGCAGAGCAGCTCCTGCCCCTGGCGGGCCCCGTGGGCTGCAGCAGCCCTCTGCCTGGGGCGGGCGGGGAGCCGCTCCGTCCCTTGCTGCTGGAGGGGAACCAGTGAGCCTCACCCGTGAAGGTGCTTACGGGTTCTCCAGTTCACCATTCACAGCCCAACCCAGGACAGGGCACTTGTGCTCACCGTGCGTGTGCCTAGAATTTGCACGCTGGGCGGCCTGACCCGGAGCAGTGCTGGGCCTGGCTGCGGGGAGCGCCTGGCTCGCACGCTCGCTGCTGGGAGCCAGCAGCGCCCACCGCACTCCCCGTGTCCGGGCCATGTGTGCCCGCCACGCCACTAACACTGGCGGGAAATCCGAGAGCGACAGAGCCCGGCAGGATGGGGCAGGCCGGTGCCGGGGCAGCGGGGAGCACCCACGGAACCGGTCACTGCCAGCAGCAGCCGCCGTGCCAGCAGCCCTCCCGCCCAGGTGTGGCAGGGGGTGGCAGGGCTCTGCGCTGCTGCGGAGACTGCGACACCTACAGGAGCTGAAGGCCAGGAGCCCTACGGAGCCCCCGGGCGCTGGGCGCTGGCTCGCTCCGTGCAGTGATCCCAGCAGGCCCAGTGAGCCTGCGCCAGGGCTGGCCCAGGCCAGGGGAAGTGGAGCAGCCCGTCTGACGCCAAGGCCCTGCATTGCTGGGATGGGCGGGACAGACACTGGGCCTCTCCAGGGCCGTGCTCAAGCACTGATGGACCCAGATCTCAGTACACTCAGGAGGTGAGGGAGGGCATCACCATCTCCCTGCTTGTGGCAGGCCACCCCCCTTATCCCCAAGTTGCAGGTGGGGAAACTGAGGCACAGCTCACAGGCAGAGGCATTGCTGGGCATGGTGCTGGCTTTGGCTCTGCAGTCATGCGCGGGTTGGCAGCTCTGTCCCCACACAGATTGTCAAAGCACAGAGCCAACAGCGCGACGAGGTGCGGAGGGGCTGCACATCACTGGCTCGTTGGCGCTGGGCGCGCAGGCGGCTACACAATAGCCAGCGCCCCCACAGACGCCCAGCCACCCGGAGGAGAGGGTGCTTTCACATCGCTTGCCTCTGTGCCAGGACTCGGCCAGAGGGGCAGCAAGCAGCAAGCCCCGGGGGGAGGGCAGCAGGCCTGTGGGATCCGTGCACTGGGGCTGTGCTCCGTGTACAGCAGTGTGCACTGCAGCTTGTCTCCATGTACAGCACCGTGCACTGTGGGGCTGTGCCCCGTGTACAGCATCGTGCACTGTGAGGCTGTGCCCTGTGTAAGCAGCACTGTGCACTGCGGCTTGTTTCTGTGTACAGCACCGTGCACTAGGGCTGTGTTCCATTTACAGCACCGTGCACTGCGGCTTGTCTCCATGTACAGCGCCCTGCACTGTGGGGCCATGCCCCGTGTACAGCATCGTGCACTGCGGCTTGTCTCTGTGTACAGCACCATGTGCTGCGGCTTGTCTCCGTGTACGGCGCCCTGCACTGTGGGGCTGTGCTCCATGCTGGGGGCTCCACGGTGCTGCGATAATACACCTGCCAGAGATGACCAGGCTCTGGGCGAAATGGCAGGGCCATTGGTTGGGTCACTAGCTCATCGCCTGCCGGCCCACCAAGATCCCTGGAGCTGCCCTCCCATGGAGCCCAGGAATTGACCCGTTGCACGTTGTCAAACCCCTCCCCTGGCAGCCCCAGGCCCGTTGGACGGGAAGAGAGCCCTGCTGAGTCTGCCCCCTCGCCCTAAGCAGAGGCTCTTGGGAAGGAGAGCGAGGGGAACCCACCGACCTGTCTGCCTCGGCAGGAGGGAGTCGGGGCCGGCTGGTAAGGCCTTGGGAGACCAGCGCAGAACCCCGGAGTGTCTCCAAGGGCTCCGAGCCGGCGGCTGGACGCTGCCCAGGGAACGCTGGGAGCTGCACTGACCGCTGGGCTGGAAAGGAGGAGAAATCAGCCCCCAGCCTCCTCCTTGGCTGCTACTGGCCAGCGTCCACGAAACTGCATCTTCGCCTTGGCGGCCGGGGAGGGGGCTGCCAGCGGCCGGTGCTTCGCCTTCCCAGCCTGCCGTGAGGCTTTTCCAGTTGCCGCCTGCGGCCTGGCTCCTTGCCGCCCGTTGGCTCAGAAGGGCTGCGGATCGCTCTGGGAGCCCTGGGGGACCCAGCGTCACCCCCCTGTCTTACCATCGTGCCAGCAGCCGCCTGGGGGCCCCGGGCGCTGTCCGCACACAACAGGCCAGCCCCCACCCCCAGTGGCTGCCCAGCAAACCCGGGCGGGCCAGGCATGATGGGAGAGCACGAGGAGACAAGGAGAGAGCGTGGTGCTGAGGTTCACAGCCGAGCAGACGCCCCGAGGCAGGACAGTGCCTCTCGCTTCACCAAGAGGCTCCCTGGGGGCACTTGAACATCGTCAGGCCCCCCCTCCGGGGACACGCTTCCTCCATGGTACGGAGCCGGCCTCATGCCTCCGGGCACCGCCGGCTGCCCACCCCAAAGCCCTTGCTGGCTCCCCTGGGAAGTGCCTGGGTGGCCGGCAGGCATCAGGCAGCGAGCACAGGGATAGGCAGCTCACCAGGCTAAGGGCTGGGGCGGGGCAGCTGAACCCGCCTGGGGGGGGGAGGCATCCGCAGTTAACAGCGAAGGATCTCAGGGACTGACCCCCTGCGGCTGACACCGAGAGGCCCGGGGCACCCGCGCCTGTGAATCGCCGCGTGGTGACACAGCAACCCCCACGCGAAGAAGCCGGCTGGAGGCAGCACCGCAGCAGGGGTGTGAGGTAACGGCAGGATGGAGCAGGCCCCTTGCTTTCTCTGCCCCCGGCGCTGGGCCTGGCTGCCCCGGGGCTGGAGGCTGGGTCAGCGGGCAGCTCTCGCGTGCCTGCGCCCAGACGCCAGGTGACCTCTCAGGGACCCAGCAGGGAGCGGCAGCTCCCCCCACCAAGTCACTGGCAGGTTTGCGCTGAGCCCAGGCCTATGCCCCCGGGGAGATTAACTGCTCCAAAAGCTGTTCTGGCTGGAGCCACCTCCAGCCGCCTGGCGCACGGGGAATTTGCTGGCTGGCTCAGCTCCGAGCGCAGAGCCTGGACTCCTGCTTGGCCTCAGGCCAGAGCCTCGGCGTTGGCGCCGGGCAGCCGGAACCAGCCTGCCTGTTCTGTGCGGCACGTTTCCGCCTGCCCCGGCTGAGGGGAGCATGTGAAGGGCGGGGGGGGCCTGCCAGCTGAGCCCCCACGTGCCTGGAGCTCTCCCCAGCCCAGCTCCCCCGGCTCTGGCCCGCCCTGGAGAACCAGGCTGGCTGCTCCGAGGGCGCCAGACCAGGAACCCAAAGGTGTGGGCTGACAGCACAGACCCGTCCAGCCCACAGGGCCCCCCAGTGAGACCTCCCCGAGCCACGCCCATCTCCCACCACTCCTGTGGCAGGCAGGCATCAGAGTGGCCCAGCCCCCGGCTCCAGCCCCCGGCTCCCCCACCCCAGAGCCGTCCCCACAAGGCAGGGAGGTGGTTTGGGCTCTGAGGCCTGCATGGGATGGGGCCGCGGCTGCCCAGGCTGTCTCGCCTTCCCGGCTGCAGCCCCATGGTGAGTGTGGCTCCCTTGCAGGGGGCAGGGAGGTTCCCCGGGGCGAGCTGGGGCTGCCGGGTGTCCGGTTTTGAACTGGACAGTCCGCTATCGGAGCTCTCTGTCCGGGAAACACAGAGACAATAGAAGTGTCGGGTATTGTCGAAATCGGATGCAATGGAGACTGGGATGGCAGGGCAAGTGTGCCCGGGATTTTTGTTGCAACCATCTGGCAACCTTAGGGGCGCCCCCCCAGCTGGGAGGGAGAGCGGGGAACGAGGACGAGCTGCAGCTTCTCGAATTGCTGCCGGTCCCAGGGCGGCGACCCCAGGCGACCTCTCCACCTTTGGCAGCGTTGCCTGGCTGGCTCCCGCCCTGCCACCCACCGGGCCCGCCCGCCCCTGCAGGGCGTCAGGAGGGGGGACGCCCTGGGCCCGTTTCCACCCCTCCTCCCCGGCCCCCGCTCTCCCAACAGGGGGAGTCTGAGGTGTGAGGAGAAGGGAGGGAGCCAGATAGGCCCCCCACTGGGCCTGACAGTGCTTGCACCTCCCACACCATGGCCAGACCTAACCCAGCTCGGCACTGCGCTGGGCATGGGGGGGGGGGGGGTCTTACCGGGCACTGTGCTCAGTGTGGGGGGGGCTGACCGGGGGCTGCGCTCAGTGTGGGGGGAGGCTGATCGGGCGCTGTGCTGGGCATGGGGGAGGCTGACCGGGCGCTGTGCTGGGCGTGGGGGAGGCTGACCAGGCGCTGTGCTGGGCGTGGGGGGGGGGGCTGACCGGGTGCTGAGCTGGGCATGGGGGAGAGGGGTTGACCAGGCGCTGCGCTGGGCGTGGGGGAGAGGGGTTGACCGGGCGCTGCGCTGGGCGTGGGGGAGAGGGGTTGACCGGGTGCTGTGCTGGGCATGGAGGGGCTGACCGGGCGCTGCGCTGGGCGTGGGGGAGAGGGGTTGACCGGGCGCTATGCTGGGCGTGGGGGGGCTGACCGGGCGCTGTGCTGGGTGTGGGGGGGGCTGACCGGGCGCTGTGCTGGGCGTGGGGGAGAGGGGTTGACCGGGCGCTATGCTGGGTGTGGGGGGGCTGACCGGGCGCTGAGCTGGGCGTGGGGGAGAGGGGTTGACCGGGCGCTATGCTGGGCGTGGGGGAGAGGGGCTGACCGGGCGCTGTGCTGGGCGTAGGGGAGGCTGACTGGGCGCTATGCTGGGCGTGGGGGGGGCTGACCGGGCGCTGTGCTGGGCGTGGGGGAGGGACGAGGGGACCCCTGGGGCTGGGGCTCTGTTCAGCGGGTGCTGTGCTGGTCGGTGGGAGAGCCCCCCACGATGCTGAGATTGTGCTCCAAGCACCAAGGCAGCAGCTCCGCTCCAGGGTGCCACCTCCCCCCCCACCGGCTGCAGCACCCGCATGGCCCAGGACTTCCTGTGAGGCAGGCAGGTGGATCCATCGCTCTCCAGCAGGGCCCCCCCTTCCCTGCACCCCATTCGATACCTCCTGCCCCCGTTCCACTCGCTCAGCGGCCGTGGCCCGACGCGGCTCCCAAGGGCTCAGGGCCCAGGTCAGTGCCACGCTCAGCCCCACGGCACTTACCTGAGTCGGTCTCTGCTGGGAGCCTGGGCCAGGGTGGTTACCGGAGTCAGTCTGTGGACGTGAGCTCTGGCCCGGGCAGTGATCTCTGCCAGGGCTGCCCTCCCACCCTCCACCAGCTCCCAGCGCTCCATGCCCAGCCCTCCCATCAGCACCGGCCCCGTGGCTCTGAGCTCTGGCACGCACAGCAGGGAGCCACATCCCCCCAGCCTGCCCTCGAGCTTTCTGGGCAAGCCCTGGCTTCTCTGCCAGGCACATGGCGCCAGGGGGACTGGTCTGGGAGAGGCTGCCCCGCCTGGCTGCTGTTGTCTGCACTGGCCTGACCTACCTTGTCCAGACACAGGCTGCAGCGTGGTCCAGAGGGCCAGGAGTCCCACGAGGAGGAGGATAGTGCCTGGCTTCATTGTACCGCTGGTGTGAGCTCTTGCGCCGAGCCCGGCTGGATCTACACTCGGTGTGAGCCCCGGCGCCAATTCCGGCTGGATCTACACTCGGTGTGAGCACCCGGTGCCAATCCCGGCTGGATCTACACTCGGTGTGAGCCCCGGCACCAATCCCGGCTGATCTACACTCGGTGTGAGCGCCCAGCGCCAATCCCGGCTGGATCTACACTCGGTGTGAGCGCCCGGCACCAATCCCGGCTGAATTTACACTCGGTGTGAGCGCCCGGCGCCAATCCCGGCTGATCTACACTCGGTGTGAGCGTCCAGCGCCAATCCCGGCTGGATCTGCACTCGGTGTGAGCGCCCGGTGCCAATCCCGGCTGGATCTACACTCGGTGTGAGCGCCCGGCACCAATCCCGGCTGGATCTACACTCGGTGTGAGCCCCGGCACCAATCCCGGCTGATCTACACTCGGTGTGAGCGCCCGGCACCAATCCCGGCTGAATTTACACTCGGTGTGAGCGCCCGGCGCCAATCCCGGCTGGATCTACACTCGGTGTGAGCGCCCGGCGCCAATCCCGGCTGGATCTGCACTCGGTGTGAGCGCCCGGTGCCAATCCCGGCTGGATCTACACTCGGTGTGAGCCCCGGCACCAATCCCGGCTGATCTACACTCGGTGTGAGCCCCGGCGCCAATCCCGGCTGGATCTACACTCAGTGTGAGCCCCGGCACCAATCCCGGCTGATCTACACTCGGTGTGAGCCCCGGCACCAATCCCGGCTGATCTACACTCGGTGTGAGCGCCCGGTGCCAATCCCGGCTGATCTACACTCGGTGTGAGCCCCGGCACCAATCCCGGCTGATCTACACTCGGTGTGAGCGTCCAGCGCCAATCCCGGCTGATTTTATACTTGGTGCAGGCTGACTGGGTGGGCAGGGGTAGGGCTGGTTTCCAGGGCCCCTGGATGCCGAGAGGTGTCGTTTCATTTCACCGTTGGCCAGAGGACACTCCTGGCCCAACCCTGCTCCGGGCAGGGCCATGATGTGAGGAATCATTAACCATGGCACCACTGCAGCTGGACCAGGGAGTCTGCGTGGGGGGCGGGGCTGCCCTAGCCCCCATTCTCTGCTGTAAAGAACCCCGTGCCCAGGCTCTGCTCCCCCACTGTGTGCACGCTCACTGTGCCTGCACGTGCAAATGATGGCCACACGTGTTCATGGCTCTCATGTGCGAATCAGGGCGTCATGCAAATGTGCAGCCAGCTGCCTGTGGCTCCAGGGGCCTGCACCCCCCAGGAAGCAGCGATGAACAGAGCAAATGAAGCCTGGGCCTGGGAGATCTGTAGGAGCCGGGTGCTGCCAGTGGCGTGATGGTAGGGATGGTTCTATGCTGCTCCCAGGGCCATCCCTGGGGGTGCTGTGCTGGGGGCACTAGACTTTGGCTGCCTGGCTGCAGCAGCATCTGCCCCATGGCTCTCGGTAGCACATGGGACTTTGTGAGGGAAAAGGCAATATGCCGCATTTACTGAAAATACAGCCACACGCGTGCCCCCCCCCCCGCCCCGAAGATGGAGCATAGTCACCACTCCGTTGTGGTTCAGGCCAGGCTGACTGAGTGAGGAGTCGGGTTCTTGTCAATCGTGATTCGAGGCGCCTCTGAGGGTGTGTCTAGACTGCAGGGTTTTTTCGAAAAAACTTCACCTGCGTCTAGACTGCAGCCGCGCTCTTTCAAAAGGAAATGGAAAGAACGCAGCAGTTTTTTCGATCGCGGTAAACCTCATTTTACGAGGAATAACACCTTGTTTCAAAAGTACTCTTTCAAAAAAAGGCACTATTGAATGCAAACTGTGCTTTTTCGAAAGAGAGTGGGCTAGACTCTTTCGAAAAGCGGCTCGCTTTTTCGAAAAATCTTCTGGTAGTCTAGACACTCTCTTTCGAAAGAGGCTTGTAGTCTAGATGTAGCCTGAGGCTCAGCTTGCAGGCCTGAACCCAGAGTCCCATGGCCAGAGCCCCCCTTCTTATCCATGTCAGTTCCCATTGGGGTCTGTGGGTTTCGCAGTGTCATGCCGCAATCATCCATCCCTAGGAGGGGTTAATCTGCGTTGTCCAGAGTTACCCTTTGCTGGCTATTGTCTGGCTGCCCATCAGGGAACAGGGGCTGCAAACAGGGTGTATCGAGAGGGAGTTCTCCAGGTGGAGGAGGAGCTAATACAGGACCCTTGAGGGAAGTGACTGTCTGTAGCGTGTGCTTGTGTTTGGGGGTTTCTTGCTGTGTGCTGAGCTTCTGTTTACTGAATATGTATACCGAATTAACCTCATTATCTCTAGCCTTATTCTGGCCTGCGTATTTATACCTGCCTCTGGAATTTCCACTGCATGCATCTGACAAAGTGGGTCTTTTCCCACAAAAGCTTATGCTCCAATACATCTGTTAGTCTATAAGGTGCCACAGAACTCCTCACTCATGTTTGTCTGTCTGTCTGGTTTATTTATTTATTTATTTTTTCCCAAAGGAGTGTGTGCTCTGGCTGGCAGTTGGACACTGTGAGCTTCTAATCAAGGAGGCATTTAAAAACATCTGAGGAATCTCTCCAAAGGAAGGCAGGTATGGATAGTGATAGCTCTGCTGCTGTTACCTGCACAGCATGTGCCATGTTTGTTTTCCTCCTGGGAGAAAGAAGAGATTTCATCTGCACTAAGTGCAAGCTGGTCGCCATTTTGGAAGAAAAAATGAGAGGACTTGAGGCCCAAGTATCGACCCTTTGTTCTATCAGAGAGGATGAAAACTTCCTCGATAGAAGGCAGCGTTTAATCCTGCAGGCACAGCAGGCTGAAGAGCCAGTCAGGGCAGTACAGGACAAGGAAGAGAACTAGCAGCATGTAACCTCTACAACCGTGGTCACCAACCTGTCAATCGCGATTGACTGGTCGATCGCGAGGCCTCGACCAGTCGATCACGAGGTGTTCGGGTAACCCTGACCCCCATTTTCCCCCCACCCCCGAGAAGCCCCACTACCTACCTCTAGTGTAGTGCCGGCTTCCCGCGGGGTAGACGGAAGTCCTCTCTGAAGCCCGCGTCACTTCCGGGGGTTCCGGAAATGCGCAGGCTGCTCCCCCTCCCACAGCTCTGTTGCGTGCTGGGGGAGGGGGCGTTGGCCCTAGAGGAGGAGTACGGAGGCTTCCCTGCGCCGCCGGCGCCGGAGGGGTGAGTTGGCCACAGGGGTTTCCCTGCGCCGCGGGAGCGGGAGTTGGCCCCGGGGTTTGGCCGCGCTGCGGGAGGGGAGGGAGTTGGCCGGGCCGGGCCGCGCTGTGGGAGGGGGGTTTGACCTCGGGGCAGGCGCCCGTGGGGGTTGGCCATGCTGCAGGAGGGGGTTGGCTGCGCTGCGCCGCGGGAGGGGGGTTTGGCCCCGGGGCAGGTGCCCGCGGGGGTTGGCCGCGCTGCGGGAGGGGAGGGGCAGGGCCGCGCCGCAGAAGTAGGATTTGGCCCCGCCGCGGGAGGCGGGGGTTAGCCCCGGGACAGGCACGCTCGGAGTTTCCCTGCGCCATGGGGGGCCCGGAGGAGGCATGTGCTGGCTTCCCGCCGGGGGGGGAGGGAGAGAGAATCCTGGGAGGAGGCAGATGCAGGTGACTCTGCTGCCACTGGCATCCTGTCCCCATTCCCCTGTCCCCATTCCCCTGTCCCCAGCTACAGAACTCTGTCCCCATTCCCCTGTCCCCATTCCCCGAACTCGTCCCCATTCCCTTGTCCCCATTCCCCGAACTCGTCCCCATTCCCCTGTCCCCACTCCCCGAACTCTGTCCCCATTCCCCTGTCCCCAGCTACAGAACTCTGTCTCCATTCCCGTCCCCACTCCCCTGTCCCCAGCTACAGAACTCTGTCCCCATTCCCGTCCTCACTCCCCGAACTCTGTCCCCACTGGCACCCTGTCCCCTGCTGCAGAACCCCGTCCTCTGCCCTCCCAGCACCCTGATCCCTCTCCCCTGCCCCCAGCCGCAGAACTCTGTGCCCACAAAATGTATAATTATAAATGCTTCATTTTCGATTTAAATAGCATGACTAAAAAACAGACCATTTATTTCATAACTATAAACACGTGATTTTAATTTTATATATCGCATAATTTAAAAATAAAGTGTTTATCAGAGTGTGTAAGTAAGGGCTGGGGATAGCAAGTGATGGACAGGAGGAGAATAGAGAGGGCGGGGCTTCAAGGAAGGGGCGGGGTGGTAGATCTTCGCCTGTTCTGAGATTTAAAAAGTGATCTTCGGTGTAAAAAGGTTGGAGACCATGCTCTACAAGAAGAAGGCCAACTCAGGTATCCCCCAATCCCGATAGAGGTAGACCAATACAGCAGGACACAGGCAATCCCGGAAGTTTTTGGAGAATGTTGGGGATAACTTCTTGGTACAAGTGCTGAAGGAACTAATCAGGGGCCATGCGCAGCTTAACCTGCTGCTCACAAACAGGGAGGAACTCGTAGGGGAAGTAGAGGTGGGTGACAACCTGGGCAGCAGTGGCCATGAGATGGTAGATTTCAGGATCCTGACCAAAGGAAGAAAGGAAAGTACCAAAATACACACCCTGGACTTCAGAAAAGCAGACTTTGACTCCCTCAGAGAACTGACGGGCAGGATTCCCTGGGATGCTAACATGAAGGGGAAAGGAGTGCAGGAGAGCTGGCAGTATTTTAAAGGAGCCTTATTGAAGGCACAGGAAGAAACCATCCCGATGCGCAGCAAGAAGAGCAAATATGGTAGGCGACCAGATTGGCTTACCAGGGAAATCCTTGGTGAGCTTAAACACAAAAAGGAAGCTTACAAGAAGTGGAAACTTGGACAGATGACTAGGGAGGAGTATAAATATATTGCTCGAGAATGCAGGGGAGTTATCAGGAAGGCAAAAGCGCAATTGGAATTGCAGCTAGCAAAGGATGTGAAGGGTAACAAGAAAGGTTTCTACAGGCATGTTAGCAATAAGAGGGTGATCCAGAGAGGGTGTGGGGCCCTTACTGGATGAGGGAGGTAACCTGGTGGGAAAAGCTGAAGTACTCAATGCTTTCTTTGCCTCTCTCTTCACAAAGTCAGCTCCCAGACAAATGCACTAGGCAATGCAGTATGGGAAGGAGGTGGACAGCCCTTGGTGGGGAAAGAAAAGGTTAGGAACTATTTAGAAAAGCTAAACATACACAAATCCATGGGTTCAGATTTAATGCATCTGAGGGTTCTGAGGGAGTTGGCAAATGTCCTTGCAGAGCCTTTGGCCATTATCTTTGAAAACTCGTGGAGATCGGGAGAGATCCCGGATGACTGGAAAAAGGCAAATGTAGTGCCCATCTTTAAACAAGGGAAGAAGGACAGTCCAGGGAACTACAGACCGGTCAGCCTTACCACAGTCCCCGGAAAAATCATGGAGGGGAGCCTCAAGGAATCCATTTTGAAGCAGTTGGAAAAGGGGAAAGTGATGAGGAATAGTCAGCATGGATTCACAAAGGGCAAGTTGTGCCTGACCAATCTGATTAGCTTCTATGATGAGGTAACTGGCTCTGTGGACATGGGAAAGTCAGTGGATGTGATATACCTTGACTTTAGCAAGGCTTTTGATACGGTCTCCCACAATATTCTTGCCAGCAAGTTAAGGGAGTATGGATTGGATAAATGGACTGTAAGATGGATAGAAAGCTGGCTAGACTGTCGGGCCCAACGGGTAGCGATCAACGGCTCAATGTCAGGATGGCGGTCGGTTTCTAGCGGAGAGCCCCGAGGATCTGTTCTAGGACCGGTTTTGTTCAACATCTTTATTAATGACCTGGATGAGGGGATGGATTGCACCCTGAGCAAGTTTGCAGATAATGCTAAGCTAGGGGGGAAAGGAGATACATTGGAGGGTCAGGAGAGGGTCCAGAGTGACCTGGACAGATTAGAGGATTGGGCCAAAAGAAATCTGATGAGGTTCAACAAGGACAAGTGTAGAGTCCTGCACTTGGGATGAAAGAATCCCAAGCATTGTTACAGGCTGGGGACTGAGTGGCTAATGGCATATTAGGTTGCATTAAGAGGAGCATTGCCAGCAGATCCAGAGAAGTGATTATTCCCCTTTATTCGGCTCTGGTGAGGCCACATCTGGAGTATTGTGTCCAGTTCTGGGCCCCCCACTACAGAAAGGATGTGGACACATTGGAGAGGGTCCAGCGGAGGGTGACCAAAATGATTAGGGGGCTGGAGCACATGACCTATGAGGAGAGGCTGAGGGATTTGGGCTTGTTTAGTCTGCAGACGAGAAGAGTGAGGGGGGATTTGAGAGCAGCCTTCAACTTCCTGAAGGGAGGTTCCAAAAAGGCTGGTGAGAGGCTGTTCTCAGTGGGGGCAGATGGCAGAACGAGGAGCTCAAGTTGCAGTGGGGGAGGTCTAGGTTGGATATTAGGAAAAACTATTTCCCTAGGACGGTAGTGAAGCACTGGGATGGGTTCCCTCGGGAGGGGGTGGAATCTCAGCTTGACAAAGCCCTGGCTGGGTTGATTTACTTGGGGTTGGTCCTACCGTGGGCAGGGGGCTGGACTAGATGACCTCCTGAGGTCTCTTCCAGCTCTATGATTCTTTGATCAGTGTCTCTCTCTCGGGGATCTCTGTCTGTCTCCAGGGTTGTCAATGCTGCTAATTCAATTCAGCCTCAGACAATGGCTGTTTCCTGGTTATCTTCAAGGTTCCCACTTGTTGACCACCTGGGCGGCTGTGCTGGCTGTCACACTCACACACCTGCGCCACTCACACTACACAACTTATGGGCAGAGCGTAAGACAAGATTACTCATCACTAAGGCTACGTCGACACTGCCCGATTATTTCAGAATAAGCAACTCTGGAAGAAATACTCCGGAATAGCTGATTTCAAATTAGCGCGTCTACACTGCAAGGAAGCTTCAAAATGAGTCCGAGGAGGGCTCCCCTAACGTGGATGCACTCCCTCGATTTAGAGCCCCAGGAAGCGCTGGGGAGTGATCAGTTTGAACGGCCTGGGGAGGAGCTATTTCGAAATAGCAGCGGTGGAGTGGCCACATGACTGCTGTTCCGAATAGCTATTGCAGGAGAGGTGTTGTTCCTCGTGGAGTGAGGTTCATAAAGGCCGAAACAAGCCGCCCAGTATTTCGAACGAACAGGCTCGCTGTGTAGACACTTGCAGTGCTGTTTCGGAGTGACGGACATTCTAGAGCGCTGCTGTGTGGACGCACCCCAAAGGAACGGCAGAAAGAAAGGAATCTCGCACCACTTAGCTGGTGATGCAGACAAGGGGTATGACCTCATTTGGAAAGGTAGCAGGGAGCAAGGCCTTCCAGTAACATGATCTAATTGTGAGAGACAGGGGGACATGGGAGCACCCAGAACTTACGAGCAGGTCTCTGTACATCACACCAATACGGAAACATTCGTTTGGCTCCAGGTGCTGTCCACAGCAGACCACACTGAAGCAGCTGGAGCCAGGCAGAGGTGGGACACGGTCTAGCCCCACTTTCAATGTGGTTGCTAAGTGCTCAGCATGCCTTCCTCAGCACCCCACGTGTGTGTCATGGGCCCAGTACTGCTAGAATCTAGTGGACATGTGGCTTCAGCTCAGGGGCCGAGGCCTGGTTTTTGGGAGCAGGAAGCTGGCCGTCGTGGCCCTCCCGTGGCGGAGCTCAGCAAGACAGCGTGGCACGGCAGCCACGAGCTGCCAGCAGCTTCTGTGTCAATCCCCCATGCGCAGGAACGTCCACCTGGGGATTCCGGGGGCCGGGGCCAGCAGGGGGCAAATTGGTGCCGGGGTGGTGCTAGGACAGGGAGTGAGCACTGACAGCGTGGCTCACGTGGGCTGCTGGGTGGGACCAGTGCCATCCCCGAGCCGGAGCGGAGCGCAGCCTTGTGGCGGGTGAGTGGCTGTGGGGGCCAATCCGATTCTGAGCTGGCTGGCTGGAGAGACGTAAGGGAGGCCTTGCGATGTCTCAGCAGCTCTCCACCAGACCTATCACCAGTGTCCCCTGGAAACTGAGGGCTTGGGCAGCTGCCCAAGAGAGATTTCAGTGCTGCCCAGCTGATTAGCAGAGAGCCCATAGCACCCACAGCCAGCACCAGGTGTTCCTAGTGGTGGTGCACATCTGCTCATGCTTCAGTGCACAGAACAAAATGTATTCCGCACATGGATCATTGCCTGGTGCCCCCAGGGCCTGGCATCACAGCTGCTTTGGAATGTTCCCCAACCATCGCCCACTGCGCTGCGCAATTGGCTAGCCAGGGTCTCTCTGATCCCCTCGGGAATGCAGCCGTCCCAGCAGAGGCGTTAAGCAGCCCGGCCAGGCCTTTGATGTGCTGTCCCATGCCTGGGCATTTGGAGCCAAGAGCCCAGAGCTTCTCCATCAAAGTGCCGCGGCCCCTCTCTGCGTGCCTGCGCTCAGGCAGTGATGCGGTGACCTGTGCCCACGGAGCAGGACGTGGCCGCTCACCGCCTGGCCGCCGCGTTTCTCCCTACGGCACAGGCACTCAGCTCAGCTTTGTGGAGGGCTTGGGGTGGCCTTGTTGCCCACCATGGGAGGTCGGGAACCACCTCAGCTGGGGGGGGGCCTTGGCGCCCAGGGCTGAGAGCGGGGTGTCACCGACTCCTGTGGACCAGATTTGGCTCCTGTGAATGCTGAGAGCAGCCAGTCCGCCTGCCCTTGCTCGTCCCACACGGTGCTATTGCCGGCTCTGGCTCGCTGATGCCTTCGGCCCCATCCTGCAGCTCTGAATGCCTGTGCTGCCTGGTGCACGCAGGAGCAGCCCCACGGGGGGCCCCGGAACATCTGAGCTCTGCCCCACGGCTGTGCCATGGGCCCTCCCTCCCAGCTGCGGCACAAGGGGCAGCTGTTGCGCGAGGGGAGAGAGCAGCGGGTGGAAGCGGAAGTGAAGCAGGAGCGAGGCCCATTGCCTTGTGGCCACTGGAGGGAAGCCCGGCTCTGCGAGGCGCTGGGCGGGGGCTGTGACAAGCCAGCGGAGGTGCCCAGGTGCTGAATGGGGGCATCTCTCGGGAGCCCCCGCCAGCAATACAGGCCCGACCCGAGGCACATGGCTCTGGGAGGCTGAGGGGGAGTTGACAGGATTGCCGTGCAGCCTGTCCCCACACACCAGCCAGCAACCACGCGTCTCCCTCGTGCCACAGCCAGCCCCGAGCCAAGGGGCTGTCAGGCAGCCAAGACAACAGCCCTGATGTGACACCGAATGGGCAGGGTGGGCCCCAATAAAGCAGCCGGAAGTGCGCTGCCTGTGACGCAGCCGGATGAGCCGGAAGGCAAGGCTGCTGCACATTCCTGCCCCGCCTCAGGGGTGGGGGGAAGGGCTGGGAGAGGCCGTGCCCAGCTGGCCTTGTGCGGGCGCAGGTGGCTGCAGGGCTGGCTGTGGAAATGGCTGCGGATCTCAACACGGAGCGATGCCGCAGTCCCGCCTCTTCCCAGCTTTGCAAGCAGGGTCTGCACAGCCCATCCTGGGCCGTGACGCTTGGAAGCCAGGCGCGCCACACATCGAGAACTGAGATCCTTGCGTGGCCAGAGAAGCGCAGTAGAGGCTGGAGTCCGGAGGGCAGCCAATAAGCAGCAAATTGTTAATGAGAAGCAACTTGCAGAGGTTTGTCTACAGGAGAGGCGAGCCTTGGCCCAGCTGGAAAAGGATCCCAGGCAAGGTGTCTACCCGGCTCAGTGAGCAGGGCCTGCAAGGGACCATTCCAGACTCCCAGAGGTTCCCACTGGATCTCTATGCGGGGGGTGCTCCCTGGAAAGCCCAGGCACTGGGGGTCCAGGCTGAGTGCTGTAGGAAAAGCAGCCCCAGAGCCGTCTGGACAATCAATGGGAGCATCAGAGCTGGGGGCTCCCTCTGGCAGCGAGGGCTCAACCCATCAGGGCTGCCAGCCCTCCAGAACCTGGATCTCAGGGTCGGCCGTCAGGGAGCTCAGATGGGCAGAACCCAAGTACCTTAACATGCAGGGATTTCCCTGCGTGGGGCAATGGGGGACCGGTGAGCGGGAGCACTGACCTGAAAGCTAAGCAGCAGGGCCTGCGTGCTGAAGGCTGGGAACCTGCACATGCCCCAAGGGAGCCCTACTCAGCTAAGTGGAGGATGCTCAAAGCCCCATGCGGCAAGACCCAGAGCCTGTTGGGAATGGGAGGAGCAGGGTTTATGGGAGAGGAGACAACCCCCCCCCCAAGCACTGTGCCGAGGAATGGGTCATTGCACTCAGCCGCCAGCTGCTGGGGGCACGGACGTCACCAGGGGGATCTGCAAGTTTCAGAGAGGTAGCCCTGTTAGGCTGCTTCAGCCAAAACAACAGCGAGTCCTGTGGCCCCTTAAAGAATAACAAATGGATCAGCTTTCGTGGGCTGGAGTCCACTTTGTCAGTAGCAGCTTATGCCAAAATATATGTGTTAGTCTTTATGGTGCCACAGAACTCCTTGCTGAAACAGACTAACATGGCTACTCCTCTGAAACCTGGCATCTAGGTTGCATTTCCCTAGTTTGTTAATGAGAAGGACATGTGATACTGTATCAAAAGTCTTACTAATGTCTAGGTATCCCACATCTACCACTTCCCCCTTATCCACAAGGCTCGTTATCCTGTCAAAGAAAGCTATCAGATTGGTTTGACATGGTCTGTTCTTTACAAATCCATTCTGGCTGTTATTTAACATCTTATTATCTTCTAGATGTTTGCAAATGGATTCCTTAATTATTTTGTCCATTATCTTTTCTGGTGCAGAAGTGAAGCTGACTGGTCTGAAGTTGCCTGGGTTGTCCTTATTTCCTTTTTTATAGATGGCACTAGATTTGCTCTTTTCCAGTCTTCTGGAATCTCTCCTGTCTTCCATGACTTCTCAAAGATAATAGCTATTGGCTCAGCTATCTCCTCTCTCGGTTCCTTGAATAGTCTAGGATACATTTATCAGGCCTGGGTGACTAGAAGGAATCTAACTTGTCTATGTAATTTTTAGCTTGTTCTCTTCCTATTTTAATTTCTGAACCTACCTCATTTTCACCAGCATTCACTTTTAGGTGTCCAGTCACCACCAACTTTCATGGTGAAAACCAAAACTAAGAAGTCATTAAGCATCTCTGACATTTCCACATTTTCTGTTATTGTTTTTCTCATCATTGAGTAACAGGCCTACCCTCTCTTTGGTCTTCCTCTTACTTCTACTATATTTGTAGGATGTTTTCCTGTTACCTTTTACGTCCCTAGCTAATTTGAGCTGGTTTTGTGCCTTCGCCTTTATAATTTTGCTCCTACAAATGTGTGTTATTTGTTTATATTCATCCTTTGTAACTTGACCTAGTTTCCATTTTTGTAGGATCCCTTTTTGATTTTTAGATCATTCAGAACCTTCTGGTCAAGCCAGGGTGGTCTCTTGCCAGATGCCCTATCTTTCCTGCGCAGCGGAATAGTTTGCTCTTGCACCCTTTGAAAAACTGCCATCTGTCTTCAGTTGTTGTCCCTCTTAGACTTGTTTCCCATGGGATCTTACCAATTCCCTGAGCTTGCTAAAGTCTGCCTTCTTAAAATCCATTGTCTGTATTTTACTGTTCACCCTCCTAACGTTCCCCAGAATCCTGAACTCTGTCATTTCATGACCACTTTCACCCAAGCTGCCTTCCACTTTCAAATTCTCAACCAGTCCCTCCCTATTTGTCAAAATCAGATCTAGAACAGCCTCCTCCCTAGTAGTGCTTTCCACCTTCTGAAATAAAAAATTGTCTCCAACACATTCCAAGCACTTGTTGGATAATCTGTGCCCCGCTGTGTTGGTTTCCCAACAGATGTCTGGATAGTTGAAGTCCCCCATCACCACCAAGTCCTGGACTTTGGATGATTGTGTGAGTTGTCCAAAAAATGCTTCATCTGCCTCTTCTGCCTGGGTAGCTGTCTGTAATAGCCCCTGCCATGACATCACCCTTGTTTTCACCCCTTTTAACCTTGCCCAGGGACTCTCAGCACAACTGTCTCCTACGTCCGTCTCCACCTCAGTCCCAGTGTGTACATTTGTAATACACAAGGCAACACTGCTTCTGTTTTCACTGCCTGGACTTCCTGAACAAGCTGTACCCTTCTATACCAATAACGCAGTCATGTGTATTATTCCACCTAGTCTCTATCATGCCAACTATGCCAGAGTTGTGTTTATTTGCTAGTATTTCAAGTTCTTCCTGCTTCTCGCATTAGTACACAGACAACTAAGGCACTGATTTGATTTTGTCCCCCAGTTCTGCCTTGTCTCTCCTTTATCTCCGCTATTACAGCCCATGTTCCCCCCAGTTTCTGACTCAGGCCTCCTTGGTTTTGATTTACCTGTGGGCTTTGGTCACCTGCCCACGTCAAATCTAGTGTAAAACTCTCCTCACTAGGCTAGCCAGTCTGTATCCAAATATTTGTTTCCCCTTCCTTGGCAGGTGAACCCATCCCTGCTTAGCAGTCCCTCTTCCTGGAACAGCATCCCGTGGTCGAGGAAGCCAAAGCCCTCCTGGCGACACCTCCGCAGCCAGGCACTCACTTCCAGGATGCACCTGTCTCTCCTGGGCCCCAACCTTTGACCAGAAGGGTCCAAGAGAATAGCTCTTGGGCCGCAAACTCACTTACCCACACTCCCAGCCACTCGTGATCTCCCAAGGTCACACCTGGCAGTATCATTAGCGCCCATATGGATGAGTACCAGGTGTAGTGGTCAGAGGGCCGGGTGTGACAGCATGTTGGGGGTCCCCCCAGTCCTGCACCCCCGTAGCAGCCAGAACAGACTCCGCCAGCCAGTAGAATATGGAGGGTTTATTGCTTCTCCAGGATACAGCACAGCACAGACGTGATGTGGTTTCAGGAGTCAGAGCCAGGAAGCCTCAGGCCCCTTGGGGTAGGGGGTCCATCGCCCCCTCAGTCCTCAGCTTAGTCTGTTCCCTTCATGTTTCCCAGCCAGAAACTGCCTCGCTCCCAGGCCCTGCCACTCCTCCCTCTCCCCCGAGCCAGGTGGCCGTCTCCCCCTCCCTTCCTTTGTCTCTCCCCTGGGAAGAGCCTTGTTATCTGCCCAGGCTGGGCCTACGTGTCTGGGCCAATCCACATGTGGGTGAGTCAGTGGGAATCACACAGCCCAGCGCAGGGGAACCCCGGGTTACAGAGCAAACAGCCCCCCACTACCTTACACCGGGTGACCCTCGGCAATGCCTCCGTAGCATCTCAGATACAGGCCCCTGGCAGGCAGCAAACCTCCTGGGATGTCATGCCAGGATGACAGGTGGGTGCCTCTGTCCCCCTCAGAAGAGAGTCTCCAACCACCACTAACTGGTTCCTCTTGGGAGTGGTGGCTGCAGACCTCCCAGCTGTGGGGCACACGGCTTCTCCTCCTCTGCCTTGGGGGTGGACTGCTCCTCTCTCATTGCCAGGCAGTGTAACGGCTCTCCAGCCCCATGGTGGGCCGGGTAGGAGCAGGGGTGGGGCACTGCCTGAGACAGAGCCATCTCCCCCGTGGTATGCCAGGCTCTCTGTAGCTGGAGAGCTTCCTTGGCCTTGCACGTCTCCATGTGAACGTCTCAAGGAATTCCTCATGGGCATGGAGGCTCAACATCTGCCTCCTCCAGTAGCTCGCCCACCTGCTTCCTGCAGGCACCTTTCTCGGAGGGGGAAATGCAGGTCACGGTCTCTGCAAAACCACACCAGGAGCTGGGGCGTTACACCCGCCGTAGCCAGGTGGTCTGTCTGGCTACAGAGCAGGCTGCCCATACTTCCCTGTGCTGAATACGGGACACCTGGTACAATTACCCGTGTTCAGGCGAGGTCAGTGGCAAGCAGCGATACAAATGTTCACACTCTCCTCAAGCTGAGTGGGCCCCTGTTAAAAAGAAATACTGGGCCGTTGCGTTCCTTTGATTTACCTCCTTGTCCTTAAGGCTTTGATGTTCAGCTGGGGACGGTGACGCATGCATGCACTCTCTCGCAGGTGCATGTGTGTGTTAGACAGACAGACAGAGAGAGTCAGAACAACCAGCCCAGCTCTCCCTGCTCAACGGTCCCTGCCCTCCGTGGGCCCCCGGCACAGCCACACCGCACCTGGCACCCGCCACCCGCCACTGTCTTCCCAAGGCAACACGTTGCGAGGAGCACGTCGGGTTACATGTCCCCAGCCCCACCCAGATTTGCCAGAGCTCACAGCAGAATGCGGCCAGCAGCAGCCTGTGGTGCCGTGTGGGAGGGGAGGGACCGGCGCTACAGCCAGCCCCAGGGGAGGGAACGACTGGTCCTGGATCTCTCCCTGCTCCTCTGTGCCTCTGCCCACACAGCGTCACAAGGCAGCTCACACTCCAGGCTGCTGCTGGCCGCCCACATCACCCGGCTGCCTCCTCTCCTCCTGCCCCAGGCTGCATGGGAGGGGGCTTTTAGCAGCCCTGAGGATGCCTTGTGCACCAGGTCCCAGGGAGCCCGGCCCTAGTGGCTTCAGCCAACCCAGCCAGAGAGGGAGCTCACTAGGGAAAGGTGCCTAGGAGACAGAGCGGCCTCGTGCTGTGTGTGTCTGTGTGTGTGTGTGCGTGTGCGCGTGTGTGTGTGTTCATGTGTTCTGTGTGTGCGCGCATGCTGTATGTGTGTGTGCGCATGCTATATGTGTGTGCTGTGTGCACATGCTATATGTGTGCGCATGCTATATGTGTGTGCTGTGTGTGCGCGTGTGGTGTGTCCGTGTGTGCATGTGTGCTGTGTGTGTGCGTGTGCTGTATGTGTGTGCGTGCTCTGTGTGCGTGTGTGTGCTTTATGTGTGCGCGTGCTGTGTGCGTGTGCTTTGTTGCGTGTGTGTGCTCCATGTGTGTGTATGCTCTGTGTGCGTGCTGTGTCCGTGTGTGCATGTGTGCTGTGCGTGTGCTGTATGTGTGTGTGTTCTGTGTGCATGTGTGTGCTGTATGTGTGCGCGTGCTGTGTGTGTATGCTTTGCTGCATGTGTGTGTTGTATGTGTGTGTGCTGTGTGTGCATGTGTGCTTTATGTGCTGTGAGTGTGTATGTGTGTGTGCTATATGTGCATGTGTGTTGTATGTGTGCTCTATGTGTGTGTCTGTGTGCTGTATGTGTGCTGAATGTGCTGTGTATGCTGTATGTGCGTGTGCTGTATGTGTGTGTGTCTGTGTTCTGAATGTGCTCTGTGTGTGTGTGTGTGGTGCAAACAGGCTAGAAGTTGCTTCCCCCCCTCCCCTCCCCTCTCCTCTGCAGAGCTCAGCTGGGGGGCGGAGAGGCTCCCCGGTGCCAGCGCTGCGAGGCCTTTGGCACTGGGGCTTGGCTCCTGGCCAGTGATCAGAGCTGTAGGTGCTGGCCCAGCGGAAGCAGAAGGCGCCTGCCGGCCAGGCTGGTGAAAAGCCGAGTGCTCCGACTGGGGCTGGTTCCTGCACACGCTGGGAGCGGGATGCCCTCTGCTGGGGGGCTGTGGCAGAGCGGCAGGGTGGGGAGAAGGGGCAAAGCAGAGAGTGGCCAGCGAGATTTGGAGCCAGCTGCTGGCTGGTGCCTGCCCGCATGGCCCAGCCACAGCCGCTGACAGCCAGAGCCAGCTGGAAGGGGCTGGCAGGCAGGGCCCTGCCGGCTGAGAGCTGGCACAAGTGGGGGTTGCGCTGAGGGACCAGCCCCGCGTGCGGCGTCTTCACCCCGACACTAGCCTGGCGCGCCCAGCCCCATGGTGGGCGGGTGGCTGGCAAGCAGGGATCTGGCCAGCAGCAGGACCTGCCAGCACTGATGGGGGCAGACAGAAAATAGGAGACAATCTGCCCATTTTTAAGAAAAAATCAGGACAATTGCAGGAAGGCTTGAACCCAGGTGTGCCCCTTTAAAACGGGCGCCTGGTCTGCCCAGCCCGGAGTGGAAGGCTGCCTGGCGGTGGGGGCTCTGGAAGCTGGAGCCTGCCAGCAAGGGGGGAACGTGCCAGCCCCAGGCTGGGGGGGCCGAGTGCACCTAGGCAGCCGGGCAGTCTGCAGCCACACAGGCAGCTGCAGTCAGATGGGGCCCAGCCGATGGGTTCGTGGTTTCGGCATTTCTGCTGGATTTAGGTAAAGGGTGCTGTGGCCCTGGAAGGGGCCTGGCCAGAGGGCCAGGGGCTCCAAGGCTGGACAGGCCAAAGGCGCGTGGGGGAAACTGAGGCCAAGTTGCTGCATCTGCCATAAGGGGGCGCGCTGAGGTGGCAATGTTGCATCTGGGCCCTAGAAAGCCCCTGGACAAGAGACGCACCATTTGTCTACAAGGGCCTGGAATGGGATTGAGCAGCTGGCTTAGCTGGGGGGCCCTGGGGCTGTTCTCGGGTGGGGGCAGCCCTGGAGCGTGTTTGCTCTGAGGCCCTGCCTACACTTACGCAGAAGTTCCAATTCCGATACACAACTCCAGCTAATTACATTAATTGTGTAGCTGGAGTCAAAGTGTCTTAATTCGAACTTCCGCAACGTCTCCACCGTGGGAGGCCAACAGGAGCAAAGTCTCTTGTCGGCTTAGAATCATGGAATCAAAGAATCACAGAACACCAGCACTGGAAGGGACCCTGAGAGCATCGAGTCCAGTCCCCTGCCCTCCCGGCAGGACCAAGCACCCTCTAGACCATCCCTGCCAGGTGTGTGTCCAACCTGCTCTTAAATATCTCCAGGGATGGAGATTCCACAACCCCCTGGGCAATTTAGTCCAGTGTTTAACCACCCTGACAGGCAGGAAGTTTTTCCTTAATGTCCAACCTAAACCTCCCTTGCCTCAGTTTAAGCCCGTTGCTGCTTGTCCTGTCCTCAGAAGCCAAGGGGAACAATTTTTCTCCCTCCTTCTTGTGACACCCTTTTAGGTACTTGAAAACCACTCTCATATCCCCTCTCAGTCTTCTTTCTCTTTTCCAGACTAAACAAGCCCAATTCTTTCAGTCTTCCCTCATGGCTCATGTTTTCTAGACCTTTAATCATTCTTGTTGCTCTTCTCTGGACCCTCTCCAACTTCTCCTCATCTTTCTTGAAATGTGGTGCCCAGAACTGGACACAATACTCCAGATGAGGCCTAGTCAGCGCAGAATAGGGTGGACGTCCCTTGCTCTTCGTGATCTGAGGAACACTGGTGTCGACAGGTGTGCCCTCAGCATTGGATTGAATGGGTCTTTGCTAGACCCACTAAATCAAACTCCGGAAGATCGACCTGCTGCAGCATCCATCTTCCGGAAACTGAAGACATGGCCTGAGTGAATTTTCTCCCCTTGTGAGCTGCGGCCCCGCAGGGGGCTGTCAACGCCGACCCAGCCTGGCCCAGGGGCCACATGGAGCTGCAAGTCGGGCAGGGGCTGGGAGCTGCGAGTCGGCAGTGAAAGGGCAGAGGCGGGTTAATGCATCACACGTTTATTGAGAGAAAAGGTTCTTTGCGCTGAGCTGGCCAGAGAGGGACACACCCCGAGGCTGCAGCACCAGCTCCTGGCTCCCTGGCCAGGGGCCCCAGATTCAGGGCACAGAGCAGTCCCTCAGCAGGGCACCCCAAAGCGGCTAATGGGGGGGGGGTTGGGCGAGCAGCTACCGGAAGGGGAGAGCGACTGGGCAAGGAGCATTCTCCCCAGCCCGATCCGTAGCAGAAGGACCCTCAGCCTGGCCCTGGCGTCAGGCAGGCTGTGATGGGGCGGCCAGCAGAGAGGTCCCAGGTCCCCTAGGCCTGGGGCCGAGGTGGTAACCGAGGCCCTGGAGAGGAGGGAGGGACATGAGTTAGAGGCTCAAGTGAGCCTGAGTTGATGGCTCTGGCCAACACGCTGTGCTCAGCTCTGTTCCACACCCATCGTGTGGTATGGGCCACGTCGCGGTACTGAGTTAGTAGATGGGATGGACGGTGTGTTCAGGGGCACGTCCCTGGGGTTCGCTGCATGGGGAGATCAGACACACGGTCCAGGCTCCCAAGCCATCCACACCAGCTGTTGGCAGCCCTGACTGTAAACTAGACAAGTGATTTCCTTTCCAATCACACACACCACAGCTAGGCTGTCTTGTCCCAGACCCTGTGATTCCCGCACGCTCTCCCTGTGGATCCTGTCTCTGGCGCTAGTGCAGCCCTAAGTAATGTGAAACGCTGTTCTACACTCGCACGGCGGCTGGAGCAGAGGCCCCACATTGAGAAGGTGCTGGGCGGTTCGGTTGCTCCCGTGGTAGAGGAGGGCTGCAGGCTAGAAGCCAGAGGGCCTGGACAGCTCAGAAAGGAAGCGGAGAGCTAATCGCCGAAGGGGGCACCACTCTGAATCACTCAGAGAAATTGCTTCCAAGGGGGGAGTGTCAGTTGCTAACATGGGCTAATTCTGAGCGAGGGCCCTTGAAATGGATCAGACATAGAAGCGCAGACCATCGGGGTGGAAGAGACCTCAGGAGGTCATTACTCGGAGCAGGGCCCACCCCAACTCAATCATCCCATCCAAGCCTCTGCTAAGGAAAGGGACATCTCTTACACACCAAGGCCCTCCAGTGGGGGCGGAGGGAAGCAGCACAGACCTGGAGAGAGCTGAAATCCCATCTCCCAGCTGGCAAGTGGGCACCAGCCCTGGGAGGAGCCGGGCTTCTCCTCCCACAAGGACCCCCCGGGGACAGGGTGTGTTCAGCTGAGATCACCAGGTGGGCGCGGGAAGCAGCTACAGAAACGATTGCCCTGGGGATTCTCTGTGCGGGGCGATCAGACACTGCCGGGCTCCCGAGGAACCCAAACCACCTGTTCTCCCCAGACTGGAAGCCCGGGTTCATCACTGCCCCCTCTCCCCCCGGTGGGACTGACAGCTGTGTGGGCAGGGCTCCTCGACTGGCCCCAGATTCAGAGCACTGAGATTAGACTGGGTGTCCCCTGGAGGGTATGACATCAGAGCCGGGGGCTTCTAAAGCAGGGGTGGGCAGCAATTTTAGCACGGGGCCACTTCATGAATTTTGGTATGTGGTCGCCGGCTGGCTCCAGGAAGGGGCGGGGCTTTGGGCACGAGGGTGAGGGAGGGGCTACAGAGAGAGAGAAAGTGAGTGTGTGAGTGCAAAAAAGAGAGCCACTGTGTGTGTGAGACATTGCTTGTGTCTGGCACGGAGACAGGGCTGTGCTTGTGCGTGGGCACAGACACAGTGTGGCACAGAGACAGTGTGTGTGTGCTGGCTGCTGCGGCGAAAGGCTACGTCTACACTACATGGCTCCGTTGACAGAGCCATGTAGATTAGGTTTGTAGACATAGGAAAATGAAGCGGCGATTTAAATAATCGCCGCTTCATTTAACTTAAAATGGCTGCTGCGCTGTGCCGATCAGCTGTTTGTCGGCACGGCGCAGGAGTCTGGATACTCTGCGGTCGACATCAAAAGCCTTTGTCGACCACCCCGGTAAACCTCATCCCACGAGGCATAACGGGGCGGTCAACAAAGGCTTTTGATGTTGACCGAGGAGCGTCCAGACTCCCGCACCGTGCCGACAAACAGCTGATTGGCACAGCGCGGCAGCCATTTTAAGTTAAATGAAGCGGCGATTATTTAAATTGCCGCTTCATTTTCCTATGTCTACAAACCTAATCTACATGGCTCCCTCGATGGAGCCACGTAGTGTAGACATGCCCTAAGTGTCTAGAGCTGCCAGACACGGTCTCGTTAAGTCAGGGAAAGCTGCCCTGCTCTGCTGTCTGCCCTCTCCCCAGCTCTGCAGAGGGTGGGGGGCCTCCTCTGAGTCACTTACGTCCATGCTTGGGATTGCAGCCACTCGGTGTGAGTTGTTCGTGCCACTGAGCTGGGCACGGGGCTCCACATGCTCTTGTGCGGAGTGATCCCAGCCCCTGGAGGGGTTTGCTGCTTGTCACCAGCAAAGCCTTGAGAGAGCCAGGCCAGGCGGCAGTTAAGGGCGCCCAGAGTCCCATGGTCGAACTTCTCTGGCAGCGCTACAGTGGGAGGCTGACGGGAGAAAATCTTCCCTTTCTCCCATGACCCGGTGGAACGCCAGCATCGATGGGGGCACCATCAGTGGTCAATGTAGCAGGTGCTTACCAGACCCGCTAAATCGAACCTCGGGAGATCGATGAGCATAACGTCGCTCTCCCGGTGTGACATAGTGGGGGTGTTGTCTGCTCTTGTAGTCCTGTGTTCACTCTGTTACATTCACTCTTTGCTATAATGTGCTGTGTGTGTGTGTGTGTGTGTGCGTGCGCATGCCTCAGTTTCCCTGGGCACTGCAGCACTCTCTGCATGAGGGGGGAGAGGCTGGGCATGACTCCCTGCAGATGTGTGCTGGGCCCAGACACCTGAGGACCAGATACAGGAGATAACTCCTGTCAGGGAAAGGAGCCAGGCCAGGTGGGGCTGACTCCAGGCTGGGGGTAGGGCCTGGGGGAAGACAGTCTCCTCTGGGCTAGGATGAGAGAAGGTTCTTAGGCCAGGAGAAGGGGGGAGAAGGGCCCGGCCCCCCTCCTCCCCGAGAGGAATAATGCTGCCAGCTCTTGGTGCCTCTGTTAACATCGATCTTATGCTACGCTGTGTCCCTGGGGACCAATAAACCTTCTGTTCTACCTGCCGGCTGAGAATCACGTCTGGCTGTGGATGGGGGTGCAGGGCTCAGGGACTCCCCCACACCTCATGACATCCGGCAAATGAAGACGAGTCCTCGGTGCTACCATGAGAGCAGCATGAGCAGCCGTGAGCGACTGCCGGCCTGGGGAGCGCAGGGCTGGTGCAAGCGGAGCCCAGCTGGTCTCCCGAGGAACATCCCCCTCCCCATCCATGCCACAGCCTGTAACCGCACCCGTGTCCCAGCCAGGAGAGAGGAACCACTTCTGGCTCACGCTAAGACTCCGAGCCCGGGGCAAGTTGGCAAGTCCTGGTTCCTCACTGAGTGAACCTGATTCCCCCCCACCCATCCATATCCCGTGGCCCGGGGGCTTCCCATGTGACCCGGGGGGTAATCTTACCTCCGACTGCTTTTGTGCAGACATAGCCACCACACCTGGTGCGGCAGCACTTGTGCCCCCGGAAGCACTGCACATCCGAACGGCACCTGACCGCACAGCCGCCCAGGCCAGTGGGCCGTGGACAAAAGCCGGGTGTCCCTGCAGCACAGAACAATCCCCGGCTGTCACACCTCTTGTCTGTTCCCGGGGACCCCAGCCCAACCCTGCCAGCTCCCCGTGAGCCAGGGTGTGATTGGAGGGCAAGAGGCCAGGCCGGGAATGAAGAGACTCCTCTGCCTCCTGCCCCCGGCGTCACGAGCTAGGCCTGGGAGCTCACCACTGGGGAGAGAGCCCGTCTGAGCAGAGCCAGCCCAGCGCCCGGGGGCAGTGGCCCATCCAGGGCTGCCCCGTCCCTGAGTGACCCTGCTCGGTTAGGGCCACGTCCCCCAAGGCTCCCAGTGTGTCTGAGCCAGGGCCCACAGGAGCCTGGTCTGCCCCCCACATCCCTGTGGTTATCGGTCGCATGCAGACACGGCCACACCCGGTACTGCAGCCCTTTTCCCCTGGAGGACGGGACTCGTCCCCTTTCTGGCCATTCACACACACCCTGGCCCCTGGGTGTGGGGCAGACCCCAGATCTCTCTGCAATGCAGACAAGCCCAGGCAGGGAAGTCATGTCCCAAAGCTGCCCTGACCGTGCCCCACCTTGCACCCAGCTTCCGCCGAGGAGGGGTAGGGTCAGCAGCTTTTGGAGATGTCGATGGTGCCCAGAATGCCCAGAGCCTGCCCCCCCGCCACCGTCCAACCTCCTCCATCACGCCCCCGCCGCAGGCTTTGGGAAGGACGGGACACGGGACGCTCACCCCTACCGGGCTCTGGCTGCATTGCACATGCAGCGTCCCAGAGCTGGCGTGGGCGTGTGCGAGAGCTGGGAAACACCCCCAGCTCCACATGTGAGAGAATGTGGGCCCTTAGCTCCCCCAGCCGGCCTTCTGCCCCCCAGATCAGGCCTAACCCCAGCTGGAGCCCATCACCCTGGACCCAGCCCCTTCCCCGGGGACCCCCTCCTTCCTCCTCCCGCTTTCCTCTCCCCCAGCCTCCCTCACTTTCCCCGGGCTGGGGCAGGGGGTTCCGGTGTGGGATGGGGTGCGGGCTCTGGGCGAGGGCAGAGGGGTCCAGACTGTGGGTTGGGTCTCCAAGCAGAGGCTGGGGCAGGGGTGCAGGCTGTGGGCTCTGGGAGGGAGATTGGGGAAGGAAGGACTCAGGGCTGGGACAGAGGGTTGGGATGTGGGAGAGGGTTCTGGGTGTGGCAGGGGGGTTAAGGTTCCAGCTCTGGGAGGGGCTCAGGACTGGGGCAGGGGGCTGGGCTGAGAAAAAGGGGTGAGCTTCCCTCGGGCGGTTCCCAATCAGCGGCGTTACATGCTAAGGCCGCCCCCTGCCTGCCCTGGTCCCACAGCACTTCTGGGAGTGGCTGGCACATGCTGAAACCCTGGGGCTGTGCCCCCCTGCAGCTCCCCTGGCCACAGTGCCCCCTTCCTAGCCACTTAGAGCTGCAGAGCCGGTGTGGGGGTGAATGGCATGATGGGGCCCCGCAGATCTCCCAGGGGCCGCAGACATGGGCCCTGGCCGGGAGCGGTGCCAGGCCAGAGCAGACAGGGAGCCCCCCTCAGCCCTGCGGCCCCACGGGACTCCTAGGGGCCTCACATCGCCCAGTTTGGCTGCAGTGGCTGCTGGGGGATGGGGCCCGATGGCGGGAGACTCCTGGCGAATCCGGGAGTTTGGGCTTCCCCAGCGAGCAGCTTCCTGCCGCCCCCGGCCAGAGGGGACAGCTGATGGGAAACTGCCCAGAGAGGGAGCAGAGAGTGCGCCAGGAGGGGCGGGAATGGCGCGGTCAGTGCGGGGCAGTTCCCAGGAGCATGGGGAGCCCCGACACAGCCCCCTAGTCTCCCAGCAGGAGCCCCAACTGATCCTCCCTGGGATGCTCAGAGGGGACGTTTGATTTCCAGCTTGGGGGGTGGGTCCAGCCAGGCCCAGGGGGCTCTGAGTGGGAGGCAAATTCTGCCTGGGGCTTGCAGGGCTGGCCCCTCTGTGGGGTCATGGCTGGCTCCTGGGGCCAGGTGCCTGCCCTGGAGCTGGGTCTTGCCCAGGGATCTGGGTCTCACCTGTGGTTATCGCTCGCATGCAGACGTGGCCGCACCCGTTACTGCAGCACTTTTCTCCTGGAGGACAGGACTCGTCTCTGCTGCACAGCTCCGCACAGATACCTATTCCTGTGGGCTTGGGACAGGCCCCAGGTCTCTCTGCAATGCAGAGCCGGCCCGAGGCAGTCAGTCTAGTGTCCTAACCCTGCCCTGGCTCTGTCCCCGCCTGGCTGCACAGCTTCTGCCTAGGACAGGCCTCTGCCTGCCTGGCTTCCTGCTGCTCAGGGAGAGACCCGGTACCCAGAGCGTCCACCCGCTGGGCAAGACTCCGCTGCCCCCGTCCCTTCCCCCACAGCGGGACCCTGCTGCTGGGCCTGCATGAGGTGGGAGGGCTGCTGGGCTGTTGGGCTCGGGGCTGACCTCACCCGGCACCGCCAAGGAGGTGGGAGCCGCGGGCGCTCTGGGAGAGGAGGGTCACAGTGTCCAGTGGGGAGAGCCCTGCCCAGCCCCCTCTCCTCCCACCTGCACTAGCCGGGCCCCAGCCAGGAGCCCCCCTGCTCACCAGGGCGGCTCCCCCGCCCCACGGAACAGAGCAGGGCAGGGCAGGGGAGGGAGCTGCCGTGGTGCCCTGGGCTGGGCCGGCGGCTCCTCTCTGCTGACCCCGCTCTTTCCACTCACCTCCAGCCGCAGGCGGCAGCTCGGCCCAGAGGGCCAGGAGCCCCAGGAGGAGGAAGATGGTCCCTGACTTCATGCTGCTGCTGCCAGGAGCCAGGTCTCTGCCCAGCGCTGAGCCGTGCTGGGATTTATACCCTGCCCTGGTGGGGGAGGGCAGGGCTAGCTCACAGCTGAACAACAGGGACCTAATTTCCTCCTGACCCCGTTTCTCCACAGAACCCGTCTCTTGGCCCCCAGGGGCAGCTCCTCCCCTCTGGGCAGGGCCGGCTGTTGAGAAATCCCCTTGGAAGGTGGAGAGGAAAAACCTGTTTGTGGGGAGCTAGCGCCCAGGCCGTGCGGGATGGGACCCCGGAGAGAGAGGCTGCGGCACACACACGTGGAGCTGCTCAGTGGGGCCTGCCCCCTTGCCATGCTCTGCCCAGCCCCCACAGCGTGTAAATGCCCCCTGGGGTGGGCTGGTGCCTGGATCGGCAGCTCAGATCCACCAGCTCTGTCCACACTTGGTGTTCGAGGGCTGATGGCGGCTCGTGTGGACAGGCCTCACCCAGCTTGTGAGACAAGAAGCGTGGTGCAGCCGGGGGAGCGACTATTATTGCACCATTTGTGTTATTCTCTGGGCACAATCTGTGCACTCGACACTGTTCAGAACATGCCAGAAATAGCACCCCGAGCCATTGTGAGTGAAACATGCAGCCCTGGATAAGATGGGGGGGCCCATTTTTCCTGGGGTAACTCATACTGCTCTCCCCTTTTGTTTTGGACATCAAAGCACTGGCTGGCAGCACGTGGGATTCTGAGTAAAATCCAGACCTCTAGTCACCTGGCAATGTGGGGTCAGAAGACCGTTCTGTACATGTGAGCTGAGGTCATGGCAGGCGGACTCGCCCAGCACTGGTGGAAACACTGCAGTTAATCTGCCCGGCCAGTCCCAAGTTGTGCTTCGGAGCTCCCAAAGAAGCAAAAAAGAAAGTGCCCAGCCTCTTTATTACCTACCGACCGCTATGCTTACCTGCATGCCTCCAGCTTCGATCCCGGACACACCACACAATCCATTGTTTACAGCCAAGCACTGAGGTACAACCGCATATGCTCCAACCCCTCAGACAGAGGCCTACACCTACAAGATCTTCAACAAGCATTCTGCAAACTACGATACCCACACGAGGAAGTGAGGAGACAGATTGACAGAGCCAGACGTGTACCCAGAAGCCTCCTGCTGTGGGACAAGCCCAAGAAAGAAACCAACAGAACGCCACTGGCTATCACCTACAGTCCTCAGCTAAAACCTCTCCAACACATCATTAGTGATCTACAACCCATCCTGGACAATGATCCCTCGCTTTCACAGGCCTTGGGAGGCAGGCCAGTCCTCGCCCACAGACAACCCGCCAACCTGAAGCATATTCTCACCAGCAACTATACACCGCACCATAATAACTCTAACTCAGGAACCAATCCATGCAACAAACCTCGGTGCCAACTCTGCCCACATGTATACACCAGCAACACCATCACAGGACCTAACCAGATCAGCCATATCGTCACTGGTTCATTCTCCTGCACATCTACTAACGTAATATATGCCATCATGTGCCAACAATGCCCCACTGCTATATACATCGGCCAAACTGGACAGTCCCTACGTAAAAGAATCAATGGACACAAATCAGATATTAGGAATGGCAACATACAAAAACCTGTAGGGGAACACTTCAATCTCCCTGGACACACAATTGCAGACCTAAAGGTAGCCATCCTGCAGCAAAAAAACTTCAGGACCAGACTTCAAAGAGAAACTGCTGAGCTACAGTTCATCTTCAAGTTTGACACAATCAACTCAGGATTAAACAAAGACTGCGAATGGCTAGCTAACTACAAAAGCAGCTTCTCCTCTCTTGGAATTCACACCTCCAGATCAGCTACTAGAAGTGGGCCTCATCCTCCCTGATTGGATCCACCTCGTCATCTCCAGCCTGATTCTGGCCTGTATATTTATACCTGCCTCTGGAAATTTCCACTGCATGCATCTGATGAAGTGGGTCTTTGCCCATGAAAGCTTATGCTCCAACACTTTGGTTAGTTTCTAAGGTGCCACAGGACTCCTCGCCGCTTTTGCAGATTCAGACTAACATGGCTACCCCTCTGATACTTGACAGCCTCTTTATTGTATTGCAGTTCTCTGGCTCCCAGTCACCACCTAGGTCCAGTACAGTGAGAAGTTATTTTAAAGCTCTGCTCACATGTAACGGTTCTAGGGCTGGGTTTATTCAACATCTTTATTCATGACCTGGCTGAGGGGATGGATTGCACCCTCAGCAAGTTCGCAGATGACAAACAAGGGGAGAGGCGGATACGTTGGAGGGCAGGGATAGGGTCCAGAGTGACCTAGACACATTGGAGGATTGGGCCAAAAGAAATCTGATGAGGTTCAACAAGAACAAGTGCAGAGTCCTGCCCTTGGGATGGAAGAATCCCAAGCATTGTTACAGGCTGGGGACCAACTGGTTAAGCAGAAGTTCTGCAGAAAAGGACCTGGGGATTACAGTGGGTGAGAAGCTAGATATGAGTCAACAGGGCGCCCTTGTAGCCAAGAAGGCTAATGGCATATTGGGGGGCATTAGGAGAAGCATTGCCGACAGATCTAGGGAAGTGATTATTCTCCTTTATTCAGTACTCGTTGTCACGAGAATCACAGGTCCGATGATGAATACCCAAAGGGGGAAGGACAGAACCAGGTGGACAGTTTTATCAAATAAAAATTATTTATTTATGACAGTGGTGAATTTATAGTATTTATTCTAAGATTTTTAATAGACCGTGTTAATAATGAACTTACAGTATTTATTATATTTATTCTATGGTTTCTAGTAAAACGTGTCAGAGATATAAGGATGGGAATGGCAAGGGGAATAGTCTCTAATCTTAAAATATCCAGCTATAAAATAACAGTGATAACTACAAACTCTTATGTACTACCCAAAAACAACTACAACACTAAGTTTATACAACAGGAAAAAATCAAATCATACATACCAACTTACACAGCACACGGAACATTTCAGAGATATCGGTTCGGTTGCGAAGGCCTTGGTTACGCCCGAGAGTCGGGGGAGGTGGCTGGTCGGTTGATCAGGCCGGCAGCGCTTTGAAGTATACGAGAAGGCACACGCACGGTGGTACGTGTGTTGCGAAGACCTCCTAGAGCGAACTGTGCCATGGGTATTTATCCCCAAATCTGCACATCGCTTTCCTGCGCTTGCATATTACCATATATGGCCCAATGGTCACCAAGTGGGGGAGTCTGTGTCCCAGGGGTTGGGCCGAAACTGTGCAGGTTTCATGCGAGCAGGTAAGCCCCGCAGTTCTCACGCCAAGGTGACGGGTGGGAGAGTCTGAGGCTATTTTCCCCTTTTCACACCTTCCCTTCTTCTAAAGGCAATGGTATGCAGGAAGGGTGCGGCTGGTTTCTCTCAAGGAGTACTGCAGACCACTATAGCAAGAGCGGCCTGGCCAAACTTTTTTACTGGGGGAGCAGTTTCTTTTCTCTAACACTCGTGAGGCCACATCTGGAGTACTGCATCCAGAACTGGGCCCCCCACTACAGAAAGGATGTGGACACATTGGAGAGGGTCCAGCGGAGAGCTGCCAAAATGATGAGGGGGCTGGAGCACATGACCTACGAGGAGAGGCTGAGGGATTTGAGATTATTTAGTCTGCAGAAGAGAAGAGTGAGGGGGGATTTGAGAGCAGCCTTCAACTTCCTGATGGGAGGTTCCAAAAGGCTGGAGAGAGGCTGTTCTCAGTGGTGAGGGATGGCAGAAGAAGGAGCAATGGTCTCAAGTTGTAGTGGGGGAGGTCTAGGTTGGATATTAGGAAAAACTATTTCCCTAGGAGGGTGGGGAAGCGCTGGGCTGGGTTCCCTAAGGAGGGGGTGGAATCTCCATCCCTAGAGGTTTTAAGTTTGACCAATCCATGGCTGGGATGATTGAGTTGGGGTTGGTCCTGCCTTGGGCAGGGGGCTGGACTCAATGACTCCTGCAGGCTCTGCCAGCCCAAGGATTCTATGATTCTATAAAAGGGTGTAAGTGTTGCCAATTTGTGGCCACTCGGACGTTGTGTTGAATGTGTGAGGTGAACATGCGTGGGCAATAAAGCAGTTCTGTTTACCCCTCCGCTCCTGGCTCGCCTGTTTCTTCTCTAACACAACCCTCCGACTTTTTGCGAGAGGGAGAGCTGCCTAGAGCTCCCATGCCTGTTTCTTTTCCATTCCTGCCTGTAACGCCCCCCACGCTACCTCGGGCGGCTCAGTTTGTTCTCTTGCTGTTTGGTACGAAACAGTCTCCCATGAGGCCTGCAACTCCACCACTATCGTATGGGGCCTACGAGCCTCCTGGAGAGTGCCCAGCCTTAGAAGCAGCAGTGAAAGCAGCGTTCCAGCTCTCACGCCTCTGTATGAGTCTCGTCAGAGTGACCGGTTTCCTGAGAGCCCAGCTCCTGGATTCAAGTGATCTGTGAGGATTTCTGCCTTTGCCGTTAAAGAAAAGGGACGTTTCTAGCCCTTGTGGCCGTGCAAAAAGCTCCCAGCCGTGATCCCAGTGCTCCCTACAGGCTCCAGAAGCTAAAGGCAAATCCAAAGACCCCACCCTGAGTATTTTATATAATCTCGTGATTTGAAAGCCAATCTCATGATTTCTGGGGAGCCTGACTGTAACGGGTCCACCCGCTGGTGAGCGCCCTGCGGCGGCCAAGTGGCGCTGCGCCGGATCCTTCCTTGGCTGCCCTCAAAGTCCTGGAACCAGGCCTGACTAGCCCTGTCCATGGTGCTAGCAAGTCTCTGCTTGTGGCTGGTCTTTGGCTTGTGGGTCTGGGTTTTAACCCAGTTCTAGGCTCAGCTCACACTGGGAGCTAGCTGTAGTGCTGATCCACCCCTCTCCTGGCTGGGTCAAGCTCCTGAAGGGAACTGGCAGGTCCCAGCCCTGCAGCTTTTTTTATACCACTCTGCTGGGTCCTGATTGGCTGCGGCTGAGACAGCCACTCTGTAGTGTCTGGAGGACCTCTTCTCCGCTCCTCCTGCTGGGATGGGGGCAGCAAGGGCACTGGCCTCCTGGAGGAGGCATGGGGGCCTCGTCCAGCCCGTCCCACTGACTCACAATTTTATTTAGGATTGACAATACTGTGTAAGTATTGAAAGCGCCAATTTCACTTCTCTTTAAAGCCAGTTTCTCATCTGATTTGTGTTGAGGTAAGACTCCGATAGCCCCAGGGCACGACCTTGCCCTCCTAGGATGTTTCCAAAGTTAAGTATTTTATATATATATATATATCTCCTGTGCTTGGTGAATGGCAAAAAAGGGAATAGAAAGTCAGCTACATTTTTCTACCATAGTTTCACTTGTATTCACAAGTTAATAACAAAAAGACTATTCATTAAAAGGCTAAGTGCTGCAGGCATCTCGGGGCGGTGGGCAGAGTGGGAAGCTGGTGGGGAGCCCGGCTGGCACTCTGCACTGCCATACACTGGCACAGATTCTCTGACTAGGCTAAGCTGCGCCTGGCGCAGGTCTAGGCAGCGGTGGGAAATGGCCAGGGTCTGGTGCTCCGTGCTCCCAGGGGCTGCCCGGGGTCCTGAGGCATGTTTTGGAGTACATCAGTGGTTCCCAACCTGTGGCCTGCGGACCCCTGGTGGTCCACGATGGTACTGCAGGGGGTCCGTGGAAAGTTAAAAGTAAGGTGTGCCTGAGCCTTACTTGTCTTTTCCCTCCCACCGGGAGGTGGGTCCGTGACATTTCCCTAGACTGAAAAGGGGCCTGTATGTGCGAAAAGGTGGGACCCACTAGTGTAAACCAGCTAAGGGTACGTGAGCCGCAGCCCTTGAGTCAGGGGCTATTGGAGCCCTGGAGCCACTTTGGTGCCATAGGCAGGGGAGTGCCTGCCAAAAGCATGGCTTCACTCACCTTCCATGTTGTCTCAGTTTTTGCCAGAGCTGCATGGGAAAGCACAGGGTTGCCAGCCCTCCAGAGGCTACAGATTAATCTTTAATGAAAGGTTGTGTCATGCAATGACCTCCAGGAATACATCCACACAGCCTTGACAACCCTAAAATACATCCCCAGGAAGCCGTGAGCAGCTCCGCCTGGGGCTGATGTCTCACCCTCGGAGCCTACTGATGTGAGCCAGAACCTTGCAATCTTTGCACTCAGTGGGCCCACCAGATGGACAGCCAAGCCCGTCCCTGCTCCAAAGATTGCAAGGCTCAGCCCAGGCTGTGTCTGTCCCGGGCAGGGACAGCTGTCGTCTCTCTTGGGGACCCTCAGAATGGCCTTGTCAGCGTGTGGAGGACACTCCATTCACTGCAGTAGTCGGGGGAAACACATTCAGTCGGGGAAATAAGTCAAAGTCAAAGATTTTAAATCTCAGTCTACACTCCCCAATGCCAGCTCTGCAGGGAACTCGGCTGGTGGTAAGTGAATTTTCAGGAGCTGGGAGCAGGGAGAATCGCTGGCCTGACTTGCCTCTGCAAAGTGGGCTCTTTCTCTTCTCTGCGCTGGGCATTCCCAGTTGCTGCTAGCAGCAGTTCAGCTTCACGAGGGCAAGGGAGGGACAATTGAGGCGCGCTGAAAGCAGAGCATCGGCCTTCCACACACAGTTCAGTTTTGTGCAGCTCTGGCTTGAAAGAGATTGGGTTCATGTGCCAGTTTCTGACCAGCCTCTTGCCCTCCCCTGGGCAATTCCCATTCCCAGCTCAAGGTCACAGCCACTTGTTTTTCAAGAATCACCGTTTGTCACATGCCACCTGCCCCTCTTGGCCATGAACCCTATTTTTGGGTGGGAGAAGCTCAGAGGGGTCAAGGTGAAGGCAGCTCTCAAAGGTGCCACCTTCCTTCCAGAGCGCATTTCCCCTGCAGGCTAATGAACAACATCAAATGTCCCAGACAGAGGAGTGCAGGCTGCGTTTAACTTGCATGCACTGAAAGGAGTAGTGTGACCATCTCATCTGACCTCTGGAGAACGTCCCCAAAATAATTCCTGGAGCAGAGCTATGAGCTGGGGAAGTTTTGTTTTTTTTTTAATACTGTGTCCATGGTTTTGCTCTTCCAGATCCAGTCACAAGGACTGCCAGCCCTGGGCAATTTGGGGGGAGGGAGCTTGGCTCCAGGGTCTCAGGATGAAGGGGCAGAGTTAGGGGCACCCAGGGCTCAGTGCCGCCCGAACGGCGCTGTACCTCTCCCGCCTGTTACGTGAGGGGTAAAAGTTCAATACTTTAGTGCTGCGTTACGGATTAATCCCATGTAAACAGTTCTAAGGTAAACCACTGTGTTCCGCAGGCCAATATGGAGTCTGCAAACTCTGACCCTCGGCTCCATGTTGTCACCTGGCCTGTAAAGAGCCAGGGCGCTGGGCCTGCACCGGCTCTGGCTGGCTGGAAGTGGTTTTTCCCGCCAACGCTGGGCCCCGACGTTCCCTCACCTCAGGGCTTCTCCTGCCACAGGGGTGGCAGAGGGCGTCACTCGCGCCTGTGCGCTGCTGTGCCTCAGAGACGGGTTTGCGCAACGGGCCTGCCCGTTTCCTCCTCGACGGCTTCAGATGAGCCGGAGAGATGTCGGCCCTGGGCCTCGTTGCCGCATTCTCATCAGCACCTGCATTTTACACAAGAAATAGGTGCCCGTTTGGGGCACTGGCCGTCCTTTTAAAGAGCCACGGGGAAGTTTTGTAAGGCTGGGAACTGAGCTTCATGCTTGGGACACCGGTCACTGTAGCATGTGTGTTTATTTCCCCCTTTTGTCCCAATGCTGCATTAGTACCCTTAACGCAGTTCTCTTGTTCATCCTTTACCTGCTGTCTCCTCGCTATTGCTACTTAGGCTAGCTGGGTTATTCCACAGATGATCGATCCTGAAGATCAGGTGGATCTGCACCTGCTGAGAAAAGGGGCTTCCCTAGTTTTATTCCCTCCCCCATTACATAGGTTAAAAAGGAGTCACCTTCCTCCCCTTGAGGTAACACAGCCAAACCTCAGCAGCACCCAGACAGTGCTGCACAGGGCTCCAGCAGCAACTGAAAGGGCTCAGAGCTCTGGCTGCTGCCGCTGCCACAATAATCGACAGACCCCTGGGAAACTGCCCCCTTCCTCTCCCTCCGTCGGCGGCTCTGGCTCTCACACCGTCCTGGTGTCAAAATGTGGTGACAAAGAATCCGGGGGGGTCCTCCATCTTTGCCTTCATTCCAGCTCATCAGTTCAGGAGCATGTTTGCTAGGAACTGAGCTGGGAAGGAGTGATGACCCAACCCTAATGAAGCATGTATTGCAGAGATGTGTAAGATAGCAGACTTTGCCATCTCAGCTACAAGCCTGTGCCAGGAACTTTATAATTAGTGCGTGTAATTTATTTCCTTTCGCAATTTTACTCTCAACCTTCCATTTCTTTCCTTTATTAATGAACCTTTAGATGTTAGATTCTAAAGGACTGGCCCAGCGTGCTCTTGTGGGTAAGATCGGAGGGGTAAATTGACCCGGGATTGTGGCCAGTTCCTGTTGGATCTGGTGAGACTGGTTTTCAGAACCTCTCATCTGTGCAAGGATGGGTGCAGGTCCTGGCACAGGAGAAGCTGGAGGTTCTAAGGGGATTTGCTGGTGCAACTTCTTGCTGGTCAGAGTGGCAAACGGAAGTGCTCCTTGTGACAGGTTTGGTGCCTGATAGTGGGGGACCCCCGGTCTTGAGCTGTAAGTAGCCCTGGGTGTAAACAATTTGCCCTGATTTGACCGTCTCAGCAGGGCCCCCAGAAAACCTGCTATATTACATGTGGCAGTAAGTCAAATACCTTGAAGGAACATCAGAACGGCCAGGCTGGGTCAGACCAAAGGTCCATCTCGCCCAGTGTCCTGTCTGCCCACAGTGGCCAGTGCTAGCTGCCCCCAGAGGGAATGAATGATCAAGTGATCTCTCCCCTGTCACCGATTCCCAGCCCCAGACAAACAGAGGCCAGGGACACCATCCCTACCCATCCTGGCTACTAGCCATTGATGGACCTAACCTGCATGAATCTATCTCGCTCTTTTTTGAACCCTGTTAAAGTCCTGGCCTTCGTAACATCCTCTGGCGAGGAATTCCACAGGCTGAGTGTGCGCTGAGTGAAGAAAAACTTTCTTTGTTTTAAACTTGCTACCTATTCATTTAATTTGGTGACCCCTAATTCTTACGTTATGGGAACAAGACAATAACTTTTCCTTCTTCACTTTCGTCATGCCTGTCATGATTTTATAGACCTCTATCCTAGCCCCCCGTAGCGTCCTCTGTTCCAAGCTGAAAAGTCCCCAGTCTTCTTAATCTCTCTTCATATGGCAGCCGTTCCAAAGCCCTCCGAATTTTTGTTGCCCTTTTCTGAACTTTTTCCAATGCTAAGCTATCTTTTTTGAGATGAGGCGACCACATCTACCGTGGATTTATACAGAGGCAATAAGATATTCTCTGTCTTATTCTCTATCCCTTTTTTTAATGATCCCAAACATTGTGTGTGCTTGTTTGACTGCTGCTGCGCATGGAGTGGATATTTTCAGAGAATATCCACAATGACTCCAAGATCTCTCTTGAGGGGTAATAGATAATTTAGCCCCCATCATTACACCAATGCTCTTACCTTTATCATCCAAACTTGCCATCTCATCAAACAAAGATAGATTCTGTCAAATGAACTGGCTCTTCTCCATAAAGCCACGATAAGCTTTATTTACATTGCCCTCATTCAGTTCTTTATTGCCTGAGTCATGGACCAGCTGCTCCATTATCTTGCCTGGGATCAGTGTCAGGCTGATAGCCCTATAATAAACGGGGCCATCCCATTTACCCTTTTTAAAAACTGGTGCAACATCAGCTTTCGACATCCTCCGGAGCAGCCCCTTTGCGCCAAGAGGATGGAAAATTAACCTCAGTGGCCCAGTGAGCTCTGCAACCTCTCTTCAGCGCTGGAGCCTCCCACACCTGTGCCAGCTGGGACCCCCCTGACTGAGCCTCCCCGGGGTGCCCCTGCTTGCTGCATAGAGGCAGGGAGGGAGGGCAGGTCCGTGTCCCAGCGACACCAAACCTGGGGATTCTAAAGTGGGAGTTGTCCAGAGGGCCGGGCTCTGTGGCCAGGCTGTGTCTGTCAGACTGTACCCAGCGATTCTGGCAATGGCACAGACAGTTGTAAGGGCTGCAAAGAGCAGTCCCAAGTGCGGACGAGGGTCTTGCCAGCCTGGCCAAGGTGAAAACTCCTTATTTCAGCAGGTGCACTGGTTGCCGGGGGTGGCAAAGTGCCAAGGAGAGCCAGGGCTTCTCCTCCGTGGAAAGGGAGAGAACACACACGGGCTGCAGTGCTGTGCTAGTGCCGTCCAGAGACTTTCAGCTTGTTGGCCTCTCGCTCCTGCTGCGCCACAGAGAAGCAGTATGCAATCCTGAGGTACCAAGCCATGCCTCTCCTCTTCTTCCCCGCCTGGCCCCCTGGATCAGCACATCCTCTGGAGCAACATCCCAGCCAGGAGATTTAGCCTCCAAGGTACAATGACGCCAATTGAGTAAGAATTTCACTTTGGGATAACCCTCCCAGTTCAGCCTGTTTATTCCACACACCCCTTGTGCTTGTGTACGCCCTCCTAGTTCAGCCTGTTTAGTCGGTACCCCCTCCCAGTCCAGCCTGTTCATTCCACACACCCCTTGTGCTTGTGTACGCCCTCCTAGTTCAGCCTGTTTAGTCGGTACCCCCTCCCAGTCCAGCCTGTTCATTCCACACACCCCTTGTGCTTGTGTACGCCCTCCTAGTTCAGCCTGGTTAGTCGGTACCCCCTCCCAGTCCAGCCTGTTTATTCCACACACCCCTTGTGCTTGTGTACCGACATCTAAGACACGAGCAGATTCCTCCATTGCTTTCCCCGTGTGGCTCCTGTTGCAATGCGTCACCCCTGCCCAGAGGATGTCCCTGCAGCCTAGAATTACCTGAAAAGCACAACTTCCCAAAGTGCTGCCTTGGGAAAGCAGCGGTGTGATGGACATTGATATGTTCCCCCACCCAGGTCCCCCTGCAGGAGGGGCCTTGCCCCACTGGGCCATGCTCTATTGCCCTGCAAGTGGCAGCTCTGTCAGACCGTGGTCATCACAGCCTCAGGGGAAAGTGCCTGAGCCACTCAGACGGGGCCAAAAGACCTGGGTGGGGGCACAGGCTCTGCTCATCTGGGGTCCTCACACCTTGAGGGGACCCAAAGACCTCCCCATGCAGCCCCCTCTGGTCACGAGGGTCTCAGCGGCACAGGGACATCGTCAGGCATCAGCTGAGGGAGCTCGCTAAGGGAGCGGCTATGGAGGGACTGGGTGTGATCTGGAGCTCATGGCACAGACACGGGTCACACAGGCCTTTGGGGGGAACCGTATCCTGGCCCCCTGCAGGGCGTCAGAGGGAGCCAGCGGGAGAGCGAGAAGGACGCACCGACCCCGCCCTACCTCCCGCCCACAGGGCAGAGGGTGAGGTGCTGGGGTAAGCTCTGGAGCGGTCCCTCGAGAGAGGGGAGGACCCATGAGTCCTGCTGCCGGGGACCTGGGGAGCTGCCAGGCCTGTGTGTGTGTTGGGAGAGGGGCAGCTCGGCTCCGGGGGAGCCAGCTCTTTGCTGTGGTCCAGGCGCCGGCGCTGGCTGGGTATCCCCAGAGGTTCGCTCCACTGCAAGGCCAGTGACCAGTGGGCTCTTGGCTCAGCTGTTTGCCGGATGCCTCAGAAACATGGTGCCGCCCAGAAACATGAACTCACCTCTGCAGCCTGTTATTACACTTCCACCCGCCCTGCCCAGGGCCCTTTCCCAGCTCTCGCAGGGCCCTGCTGCTTCCGTGTCCCTCGGGAGGGGCAGTCCCTGGCGCTGCGTCTTGTGCAATGTGCCGCCTGCGACTGGAGCATTGGGCTGGCAGGGCAGCATATAAGCGGGTGCAGATCGGCGCCGGGCATCCGGCACAGCAGCAGCATGAAGTCAGGCGTCCTCCTCCTCCCGGTGCTCCTCGCCCTCTGGGCTGAGCTGTCGCCTGCCTCTGGGCAGCTCCGTCAAGGTGAGGGCTCCCTGCCCCTGCCTCCCCTCCCAGGCCGGCAGCCAGCACTTCCCTCCTGCCTCCCCCCGGCCCTGCAGCCTGCCCCCCACCGGCTCCTAGCTCCTCCCTCCACAGGCTGCCCCCAGCCCTGCCTGTATCCCCCACGCATCATGGCCCTGTGCAGCTGGGCAATGGGATCGGCTGCAAAGGCAGGTGCCTTCCTGTGCTCAGGCAGCCCCAGTTCGGCCACCTGCAGGACATGCTGCCCGGGAGCAGGGAGCTGCCGACCGCCAGTGGCCGCAGGAGAGGGGGAGAGGATTCCTTGGGAGCAGGCGGCTGCTTGGACCTGCTGGGGGGCTAGGGCAGGAGGGGAGCCCCCCCCACACACACAGGTTGGGGCAGACTGGCAGTCCGAGGCTGAGGCACAAGGGCCCTAGTGGGATGCTTCTCTGACCCAGGGAGCAGGTCTTGGGGCTGCAGCCAGCTGAACCGTAGCTGGGCTCCGGCCAGAGCCACAGGGCTGAGCTGCTCTCCTGCCAGGCCCAGTGAGATTGCCCAGGTGTGGGGTACCCGAGGGGAGCCAGGGGCAAGAGACTCACCAGACTGACAGCTGAGCCCAGGCTGGGGGCAGTCGACTGCTCCCGTGTTCAAGCTGCCCAGACAGTGGCCCAGCCTGGCCATTGCTGGCCTGGCTGCTGGGCTGCAGGCACCTGGCCCGCGGAGATGGACTGTCTGGGCTACGGTCCCTGCGCTCCCACAGCCTCCGCCTGCCGCCCCACCCCAACGATCCCCCAGAATCTACCTCCTCTGCACTGCCCCAGCTCATGGCGTTTGGAAAGCTCTGCCCTGGCTCCTTCCCCAGCCTCTCCCTCCTCTCAGCCTCCACCCTCCCAGGAGCCCTGCTATGGGATCCTTTGCCCCTGGGGTGAGGGGAAGGGGCAGCAGGAGGACAGGGACCCGCCCACCCACAGGTAATGTGGGGTGCAACTGGCCACCAAAAGTCTATTGGGGCAATTTCAAGAGCAACAAGCACAACTTTCAGGCTCCCCAGGAGTGTGAGGTGGCCGCAGCAAGTGCAAGTGCAGGGAGAAGGAACCCAGTAGCCTGCCCCCACTTGTTTCGCTTTTTTCTGCAGCTGGAGACATCTGCCAGCTCCCTGCGGATGCTGGCCCATGTCTTGCCTACATGCCCCGCTACTTCTACAACCCCATCACCAAGAGCTGTGAGATGTTCATTTATGGCGGCTGCCAGGGCAATGGGAACAGGTTTTCCACTAAAGAGGAATGTCTGCGGACGTGTGGACAGCCTGGTGAGAGACTGAGGGAAACTCAGCGAGTCGGGTCCCCATCTGCCCTGGTAACAGAGGCCTTCCTGCCACAGAGCCTGACCTCCATGATAACGACGGACTGGCTGCATCCCAGCAGTGCTAGAGCACCCACCACGGCCCATGGCCCGTTGCCCAGGGGCTGCACAGGCACAGGGCAGGAGACAGCCCTGCCCCCAGGACTCTGCCCCTGGCCAGAGGAGGGGCAGGGGGCTGAGGACGAGCCGGCGAGCGGGGTCCGCGGTGCAGCTCATGCTGGCGCTGAAACGAAATGGAAGGTCCCTGAGTCCTGGCAGCTGCGTCCCAGCCCCTTTGGGAGCCCCCGGCTGGGGAGCTAATGACAAGAACTGCCCGGCTGGACACGTCTCTAGCCCTGCCCGCTGGCTGCCGCAGGGGACTCACCCTGGTCTCTGGCACAGCGGGGGCGGGGCTCACGGGCAGGCGTGTCCCAGACTCACACACTGGGGAATGGCTCACACAGCTGCCCTGGCAGCTGGGCATTTCCCCTCTAGCCCTGGAGCCCAGTTTGCCTTGGCCCAGGGACCCTGCTCTCCCTGGGGCCGAAGCAGCAGCTGCCTTCTGGCCTTATTTATTACGAGACAGGTGTGCAGACGCCCTTGGCGTGACGCAGCATGGAGTGTGTGGGGTGGCTGAGATACACGCAGGGTCCCAGTCGCCCAGCAGCCCCCCAGCCGGGGCTCCCCTCAGAGCCATTGGGCTGGTTTCAGTCCGTGGCAATGAAAGGCATTGGCAATAGCAGGGGAAAACTCCTGCAGTCCCTCCCCAGGCCGGTCTCCCACTGCAGCTGCCAGGCCTTTCCCCGGCTCAGCACCTCAGGATTTCACAGCTGCACCCGCCCCTCGACCAGCAGGGGACCCCCTGCCTCTGCACTGAGTGTCCCTTTGGCTTGGAGCTCATTGAGCTTAACCAGCCCGAGGGGAGCTAGTGGGGGGCCCTGGACAAAATCAGGCCAGAGACACAACATGAACGGCGCCGGCAAAGGTCAGTCATGTTTGCACTTGGATCCCAGTCCCCAGAATGCTCAGCCTGCCCCTTTATGCACCTAATCTGCATGGAAATCGGCGCGCCCATTCTGTCTGTCCAGGGGTTTGCACAACGGGTCTCAACATCTGGCCCCAGCTGTGCTCTTGCTCATTGTTCAAATGCTGCAGTGCTTGAGAATGGGCCTGACACGGGGTTCGGATACACAGGGCGCGCACCCCACACTCTTCACATGCACTCGGGCCAGTCCCTCATCTCCCGCTCCAGCCCCCGCACATCCCGCCAGGCCTGGAGCGAAAGCTCTGCTGGCTTGGAAGAGGAGGCTGAGCTGAGCTCCTCCGCAGAACTCACCTCTTCCCCGTCACTCTTTCCTCTTTGTTCTGCAGCTGGAGACGTCTGCCAGCTCCCTGCGGATCCTGGCCCATGTGAAGCATATATGCCCAGCTACTTCTACAACCCCGTCACCAAGAGCTGTGAGGAGTTCATTTATGGCGGCTGCCTGGGCAACGGGAACAGGTTTTCCACAAAAGAGGAATGTCTGCGGACGTGTGGACAGCCTGGTGAGAGACTGAGGGAAACTCAGCGAGTCGGGTCCCCATCTGCCCTGGTAACAGAGGCCTTCCTGCCACAGAGCCTGACGTCCATGATAACGACTGACTGGCTGCATCCCAGCAGTGCTAGAGCACCCACCACGGCCCATGGCCCGTTGCCCAGGGGCTGCACAGGCACAGGGCAGGAGACAGCCCTGCCCCCAGGACTCTGCCCCTGGCCAGAGGAGGGGCAGGGGGCTGAGGACGAGCCGGCGAGCGGGGTCCGCGGTGCAGCTCATGCTGGCGCTGGAACGAAATGGAAGGTCCCTGAGTCCTGGCAGCTGCGTCCCAGCCCCTTTGGGAGCCCCCGGCTGGGGAGCTAATGACAAGAACTGCCCGGCTGGACACGTCTCTAGCCCTGCCCGCTGGCTGCCGCAGGGGACTCACCCTTGTCTCTGGCACAGCGGGGGTAGGGCTCACGGGCAGGCGTGTCCCAGACTCACACACTGGGGAATGGCTCACACAGCTGCCCTGGCAGCTGGGCATTTCCCCTCTAGCCCTGGAGCCCAGTTTGCCTTGGCCCAGGGACCCTGATCTCCCTGAGGCCGAAGCAGCAGCCGCCTTCTGGCCTTATTTATCACGATAGAGGTGTGCAGACGCCCTTGGCGTGACGCAGCATGGAGTGTATGGGGTCGCTGAGATACACGCAGGGTCCCAGTCGCCCAGCAGCCCCCCAGCCGGGGCTCCCCTCAGAGCCATTGGGCTGATTTCAGTCCTTGGCAATGAAAGGCATTGGCAATAGCAGGGGAAAACTCCTGCAGTCCCTCCCCAGGCCGGTCTCCCACTGCAGCTGCCAGGCCTTTCCCCGGCTCAGCACCTCAGGATTTCACAGCTGCACCCGCCCCTCGACCAGCAGGGGACCCCCTGCCTCTGCACTGAGTGTCCCTTTGGCTTGGAGCTCATTGACGTTAACCAGCCCCAGGGGAGCTAGTGGGGGGCCCTGGACAAAATCAGGCCAGAGACACAACATGAACGGCGCCGGCAAAGGTCAGTCATGTTTGCACTTGGATCCCAGTCCCCAGAATGCTCAGCCTGCCCCTTTATGCACCTAATCTGCATGGAAATCGGCGCGCCCATTCTGTCTGTCCAGGGGTTTGCACAACGGGTCTCAACATCTGGCCCCAGCTGTGCTCTTGCTCATTGTTCAAATGCTGCAGTGCTTGAGAATGGGCCTGACACGGGGTTCGGACACACAGGGCGCGCACCCCACACTCTTCACATGCACTAGGGCCAGTCCCTCATCTCCCGCTCCAGCCCCCGCACATCCCGCCAGGCCTGGAGCGAAAGCTCTGCTGGCTTGGAAGAGGAGGCTGAGCTGAGCTCCTCCACAGAACTCACCTCTTCCCCGTCACTCTTTCCTCTTTGTTCTGCAGCTGGAGACGTCTGCCAGCTCCCTGCGGATCCTGGCCCATGTGAAGCATATATTCCCAGCTACTTCTACAACCCCGTCACCAAGAGCTGTGAGGAGTTCATTTATGGCGGCTGCCTGGGCAACGGGAACAGGTTTTCCACAAAAGAGGAATGTCTGCGGACGTGTGGACAGCCTGGTGAGAGACTGAGGGAAACTCAGCGAGTCGGGTCCCCATCTGCCCTGGTAACAGAGGCCTTCCTGCCACAGAGCCTGACCTCCATGATAACGACGGACTGGCTGCATCCCAGCAGTGCTAGAGCACCCACCACGGCCCATGGCCCGTTGCCCAGGGGCTGCACAGGCACAGGGCAGGAGACAGCCCTGCCCCCAGGACTCTGCCCCTGGCCAGAGGAGGGGCAGGGGGCTGAGGACGAGCTGGCGAGCGGGGTCCGCGGTGCAGCTCATGCTGGCGCTGAAACAAAATGGAAGGTCCCTGAGTCCTGGCAGCTGCGTCCCAGCCCCTTTGGGAGCCCCCGGCTGGGGAGCTAATGACAAGAACTGCCCGGCTGGACACGTCTCTAGCCCTGCCCGCTGGCTGCCGCAGGGGACTCACCCTTGTCTCTGGCACAGCGGGGGCGGGACTCACGGGCAGGCGTGTCCCAGACTCACACACTGGGGAATGGCTCACGCAGCTGCCCTGGCAGCTGGGCATTTCCCCTCTAGCCCTGGAGCCCAGTTTGCCTTGGCCCAGGGACCCTGCTCTCCATGGGGCCGAAGGAGCAGCTGCCTTCTGGCCTTATTTATTACGAGACAGGTGTGCAGACGCCCTTGGCGTGACGCAGCATGGAGTGTGTGGGGTCGCTGAGATACACGCAGGGTCCCAGTCACCCAGCAGCCCCCCAGCCGGGGCTCCCCTCAGAGCCACTGGGCTGGTTTCACTCCGTGGCAATGAAAGGCATTGGCAATAGCAGGGGAAAACTCCTGCAGTCCCTCCCCAGGCCGGTCTCCCACTGCAGCTGCCAGGCCTTTCCCCGGCTCAGCACCTCAGGATTTCACAGCTGCACCCTCCCCTCGACCAGCAGGGAACCCCCTGCCTCTGCACTGAGTGTCCCTTTGGCTTGGAGCTCATTGAGCTTAACCAGCCCCAGGGGAGCCAGTGGGGGGCCCTGGACAAAATCAGGCCAGAGACACAACATGAACGGCGCCGGCAAAGGTCAGTCATGTTTGCACTTGGATCCCAGTCCCCAGAATGCTCAGCCTGCCCCTTTATGCACCTAATCTGCATGGAAATCGGCGCGCCCATTATGTCTGTCCAGGGGTTTGCACAACGGGTCTCAACATCTGGCCCCAGCTGTGCTCTTGCTCATTGTTCAAATGCTGCAGTGCTTGAGAATGGGCCTGACACGGGGTTCGGACACACAGGGCGCGCACCCCACACTCTTCACATGCACTAGGGCCAGTCCCTCATCTCCCGCTCCAGCCCCCGCACATCCCGCCAGGCCTGGAGCGAAAGCTCTGCTGGCTTGGAAGAGGAGGCTGAGCTGAGCTCCTCCGCAGAACTCACCTCTTCCCCGTCACTTGTTCCTCTTTGTTCTGCAGCTGGAGACGTCTGCCAGCTCCCTGCGGAGGTTGGCCCATGCAAGGCAAAAATACCCAGCTACTTCTACAACCCCGTCACCAAGAGCTGTGAGATGTTCATTTATGGCGGCTGCCAGGGCAATGGGAACAGGTTTTCCACTAAAGAGGAATGTCTGCGGACGTGTGGACAGCCTGGTGAGAGACTGAGGGAAACTCAGCGAGTCGGGTCCCCATCTGCCCTGGTAACAGAGGCCTTCCTGCCACAGAGCCTGACCTCCATGATAACGACTGACTGGCTGCATCCCAGCAGTGCTAGAGCACCCACCACGGCCCATGGCCCGTTGCCCAGGCCTGCACAGGCACAGGGCAGGAGACAGCCCTGCCCCCAGGACTCTGCCCCTGGCCAGAGGAGGGACAGGGGGCTGAGGACGAGCCGGCGAGCGGGGTCCGCGGTGCAGCTCATGCTGGCGCTGAAACGAAATGGAAGGTCCCTGAGTCCTGGCAGCTGCGTCCCAGCCCCTTTGGGAGCCCCCGGCTGGGGAGCTAATGACAAGAACTGCCCGGCTGGACACGTCTCTAGCCCTGCCCGCTGGCTGCCGCAGGGGACTCACCCTGGTCTCTGGCACAGCGGGGCGGGGCTCACGGGCAGGCGTGTCCCAGACTCACACACTGGGGAATGGCTCACACAGCTGCCCTGGCAGCTGGGCATTTCCCCTCTAGCCCTGGAGCCCAGTTTGCCTTGGCCCAGGGACCCTGCTCTCCATGGGGCCGAAGCAGCAGCTGCCTTCTGGCCTTATTTATCACAATAGAGGTGTGCAGACGCCCTTGGCGTGACGCAGCATGGAGTGTATGGGGTGGCTGAGATACACGCAGGGTCCCAGTCACCCAGCAGCCCCCCAGCTGGGGCTCCCCTCAGAGCCACTGGGCTGGTTTCAGTCCGTGGCAATGAAAGGCATTGGCAATAGCAGGGGAAAACTCCTGCAGTCCCTCCCCAGGCCGGTCTCCCACTGCAGCTGCCAGGCCTTTCCCCTGCTCAGCACCTCAGGATTTCACAGCTGCACCCGCCCCTCGACCAGCAGGGGACCCCCTGCCTCTGCACTGAGTGTCCCTTTGGCTTGGAGCTCATTGAGCTTAACCAGCCCCAGGGGAGCTAGTAGGGGGCCCTGGACAAAATCAGGCCAGAGACACAACATGAACGGCGCCGGCAAAGGTCAGTCATGTTTGCACTTGGATCCCAGTCCCCAGAATGCTCAGCCTGCCCCTTTATGCACCTAATCTGCATGGAAATCGGCGCGCCCATTCTGTCTGTCCAGGGGTTTGCACAACGGGTCTCAACATCTGGCCCCAGCTGTGCTCTTGCTCATCGTTCAAATGCTGCAGTGCTTGAGAATGGGCCTGACACGGGGTTCGGACACACAGGGCGCGCACCCCACACTCTTCACATGCACTAGGGCCAGTCCCTCATCTCCCGCTCCAGCCCCCGCACATCCCGCCAGGCCTGGAGCGAAAGCTCTGCTGGCTTGGAAGAGGAGGCTGAGCTGAGCTCCTCCGCAGAACTCACCTCTTCCCCGTCACTCTTTCCTCTTTGTTCTGCAGCTGGAGACGTCTGCCAGCTCCCTGTGGAGGTTGGCCCATGCAAGGCAAAAAACCCCCGCTACTTCTACAATCCCGTCACCAAGAGGTGTGAGGAGTTCATTTATGGCGGCTGCCAGGGCAACGGGAACAGGTTTTCCACGAAAGAGGAAAGTCTGCGGACGTGTGGACAGCCTGGTGAGACACTGAGGGAAACTCAGCAAGTCGGGTCTCCAGCTGCCCTGGGAATCTTCCTGCAAAGATCTGGGGCCACAGAGCCTGACCTCCATGATAACGACGGACTGGCTGCATCCCAGCAGTGCTAGAGCACCCACCACAGCCCATGGCCCGTTGCCCAGGGCCTGCACAGGCACAGGGCAGGAGACAGCCCTGCCCCCAGGACTCTGCCCCTGGCCAGAGGAGGGGCAGGGGGCTGAGGACAAGCCGGCGAGCGGGGTCCGCGGTGCAGCTCATGCTGGCGCTGAAACGAAATGGAAGGTCCCTGAGTCCTGGCAGCTGCGTCCCAGCCCCTTTGGGAGCCCCCGGCTGGGGAGCTAATGACAAGAACTGCCCGCCTGGACACGTCTCTAGCCCTGCCCGCTGGCTGCCGCAGGGGACTCACCCTTGTCTCTGGCACAGCGGGGGTGGAGCTCACGGGCAGGCGTGTCGCAGACTCACACACTGCAGGGGGGGAGAAATGGCTCCAGAGCTGCCATGGGGAGAGCTGTCCTGCCCACAGGACGGTTGGGGCGGTTGCACCGGGCTCCGCACTTTGAGGGACCCAAACCCTTGTAGGGACAGGCCTGGCCATGGCAGCTGGGCATTTCCCCTCTAGCCCTGGAGCCCAGTTTGCCTTGGCCCAGGGACCCTGCTCTCCATGGGGCCGAAGCAGCAGCCGTCTTCTGGCCTTATTTATTACGAGCCAGGTGTGCAGACGCCCTTGGCGTGACGCAGCATGGAGTGTGTGGGGTGGCTGAGATACACGCAGGGTCCCAGTCACCCAGCAGACCCCCAGCCGGGGCTCCCCTCAGAGCCACTGGGCTGGTTTCAGTCCGTGGCAATGAAAGGCATTGGCAATAGCAGGGGAAAACTCCTGCAGTCCCTCCCCAGGCCGGTCTCCCACTGCAGCTGCCAGGCCTTTCCCCGGCTCAGCACCTCAGGATTTCACAGCTGCACCCGCCCCTCGACCAGCAGGGGACCCCCTGCCTCTGCACTGAGTGTCCCTTTGGCTTGGAGCTCATTGACTTTAACCAGCCCCAGGGGAGCTAGTGGGGGGCCCTGGACAAAATCAGGCCAGAGACACAACATGAACGGCGCCGGCAAAGGTCAGTCATGTTTGCACTTGGATCCCAGTCCCCAGAATGCTCAGCCTGCCCCTTTATGCACCTAATCTGCATGGAAATCGGCGCGCCCATTCTGTCTGTCCAGGGGTTTGCACAACGGGTCTCAACATCTGGCCCCAGCTGTGCTCTTGCTCATCGTTCAAATGCTGCAATGCTTGAGAATGGGCCTGACACGGGGTTCGGACACACAGGGCGCGCACCCCACACTCTTCACATGCACTAGGGCCAGTCCCTTATCTCCCGCTCCAGCCCCCGCACATCCCGCCAGGCCTGGAGCGAAAGCTCTGCTGGCTTGGAAGAGGAGGCTGAGCTGAGCTCCTCCGCAGAACTCACCTCTTCCCCGTCACTTGTTCCTCTTTGTTCTGCAGCTGGAGACGTCTGCCAGCTCCCTCCGGATGCTGGCCCATGCAAGGCATATATGCCCAGCTACTTCTACAACCCCGTCACCAAGAGCTGTGAGATGTTCATTTATGGCGGCTGCCAGGGCAACGGGAACAGGTTTTCCACTAAAGAGGAATGTCTGCGGACGTGTGGACAGCCTGGTGAGACACTGAGGGAAACTCAGCGAGTCGGGTCCCCATCTGCCCTGGTAACAGAGGCCTTCCTGCCACAGAGCCTGACCTCCATGATAACGACGGACTGGCTGCATCCCAGCAGTGCTAGAGCACCCACCATGGCTCGTTGCCCAGGGCCTGCACAGGCACAGGGCAGGAGACAGCCCTGCCCCCAGGACTCTGCCCCTGGCCAGAGGAGGGGCAGGGGGCTGAGGACGAGCCGGCGAGCGGGGTCCGCGGTGCAGCTCATGCTGGCGCTGAAACAAAATGGAAGGTCCCTGAGTCCTGGCAGCTGCGTCCCAGCCCCTTTGGGAGCCCCTGGCTGGGGAGCTAATGACAAGAACTGCCCGGCTGGACACGTCTCTAGCCCTGCCCGCTGGCTGCCGCAGGGGACTCACCCTGGTCTCTGGCACAGCGGGGGCGGGGCTCACGGGCAGGCGTGTCCCAGACTCACACACTGGGGAATGGCTCACGCAGCTGCCCTGGCAGCTGGGCATTTCCCCTCTAGCCCTGGAGCCCAGTTTGCCTTGGCCCAGGGACCCTGCTCTCCCTGGGGCCGAAGCAGCAGCCGCCTTCTGGCCTTATTTATTACGAGACAGGTGTGCAGACGCCCTTGGCGTGACGCAGCATGGAGTGTGTGGGGTGGCTGAGATACACGCAGGGTCCCAGTCACCCAGCAGCCCCCCAGCCGGGGCTCCCCTCAGAGCCACTGGGCTGGTTTCAGTCCTTGGCAATGAAAGGCATTGGCAATAGCAGGGGAAAACTCCTGCAGTCCCTCCCCAGGCCGGTCTCCCACTGCAGCTGCCAGGCCTTTCCCCGGCTCAGCACCTCAGGATTTCACAGCTGCACCCGCCCCTCGACCAGCAGGGGACCCCCTGTCTCTGCATTGAGTGTCCCTTTGGCTTGGAGCTCATTGACTTTAACCAGCCCCAGGGGAGCCAGTGGGGGGCCCTGGACAAAATCAGGCCAGAGACACAACATGAACGGCGCCGGCAAAGGTCAGTCATGTTTGCACTTGGATCCCAGTCCCCAGAATGCTCAGCCTGCCCCTTTATGCACCTAATCTGCATGGAAATCGGCGCGCCCATTCTGTCTGTCCAGGGGTTTGCACAACGGGTCTCAACATCTGGCCCCAGCTGTGCTCTTGCTCATCGTTCAAATGCTGCAGTGCTTGAGAATGGGCCTGACACGGGGTTCTGACACACAGGGCGCGCACCCCACACTCTTCACATGCACTCGGGCCAGTCCCTCATCTCCCGCTCCAGCCCCCGCACATCCCGCCAGGCCTGGAGCGAAAGCTCTGCTGGCTTGGAAGAGGAGGCTGAGCTGAGCTCCTCCGCAGAATCCCCCCTTTCCCCTCACTTGTTTGTCTTTGTTCTGCAGCTGGAGACGTCTGCCAGCTCCCTGCGGAGGCTGGCCCATGTCTTGCCTACATGCCCCGCTACTTCTACAACCCAGTCACCAAGAGCTGTGAGGAGTTCATTTATGGCGGCTGCCAGGGCAATGGGAACAGGTTTTCCACTAAAGCGGAATGTCTCCGGACGTGTGGACAGCCTGGTAAGAGACTGAGGGACTCAGCTAGTTGGGTCGTCAGCTGCCCCTGTAAAAGAGACCTTTCTGTAAAGATCTGGGGCCACAGAGCCCTAGAACATCCAGCATGGCCCATGGCCCCATTGCCCAGGCGCTTCAGAGACACCGAGTAAGACTTTGTCTACTCTTTCAACATTGAAGCTTTTACACAACTGTGTTTTTGCAGTGTCAGCGCTGGGCAATATCTCTTGGCGGGGGTGGATGATATTTTTGCGGGGCCCAGGGCAGAGGGCTGCAGGGCCCGGGACGGCACAATTTCGCGCATGGGTCAGACCAAAGGTCCATATAGCCCAGTATCCTGTCTGCCGACAGTGGCCAGCACCAGGTGCCCCAGAGAGGGCAGACCAAAGACAATGATCAAGCGATTTGTCTCCTGCCATCCCTCTCCAGCCTCTGACAAACAGAGGCGAAGGACACCATTTTATCCCCTGGCTAATAGCCTTTTATGGACCTAACCTCCATGAAATTATCTAGCTTCTCTTTAAACTCTATTATAGTCCTAGCCTTCACAGCCTCCTCTGGCAAGGAGTTCCACAGGCTGACTACACGCTGTGTGAAGAAGAACTTTCTTTTATTAGTTTTAAACCTGCTACCCATTAATTTCATTTGGTGTCCTCTAGTTCTTCTATTTAGGGAACTAATAAATAACTTCTCTTTATCGGCCCTCTCCACACCACTCATGATTTTATAGACCTCTATCATATCCCCCCTCAGTCTCCTCTTTTCTAAACTGAAAAGGCCCAGTCTCTTTAACCTCTCCTCGTATGGGACCCGTTCCAAACCCCTAATCATTTTAGTTGCCCTTTTCTGAACCCTTTCCAAGGCCAAAATATCTTTTTTGAGGTGAGGGAAAGGGAGGGGCCCATTTGGCAACAGGAAAAGCTTTGTGAGGGGAGGAGAATTCCACTGACTCGTCTCCCCGTGGGTGGTGGCTGGGGCCCGTAGAGAGTTGGACTCTTGGTCTGTCCCAGCCCTAGCTGGGCTGTGGGGCTGAGAGAGGATTGTGCTGGAGGAGAAGCAGGGATCTTGCTCACTGGAGTCCTGCTTTAACAAGGAACCCAAATAAACCCTCTCTCCTTCCCCGACCTGCCATGGGAAATGGCACTTCGTAACTCTTGTGTGATCACAAAGTGACAATGTATATTTCTGCCTCGCTTTGCCATTGGGCGGCATTTCAGAACTGCTTGACTGGTGCACAGGTTAATTAATTTAGTTCCAAACATGAAGGCCAGCGCCTTAAAATATTTGCATTTAGTGTTGTCCGGGAACATGAATTGTGGCTTGAAAGTGTGATTTGCAGCACCACTCTTGTGTTTTCTAACCTCGTGTCCGAGCCCCTGCTCCAGGGTTGCAGTGGCCAGTAGTGCTTTTGGGGGGCAGCTTTCCCTGAAGATCTGGTGTCTCTGATAGGAACAGGTTATTAAATTGGGCCTCTGGCACACATTCCTTTTAGGCTTCCACGTAATGCCCATGTCTCTGTTTTATTTACGTAGCTGTTTTCAGTCTGCCACATTCTGGAGTGTTTACTAGCTTGAGTTGTTAGAAACAATGATAAACTACGTGTACTCCAGAAGTATCACTTTTCTTTTCATTTGATTTCATGTTAAATATCATACCCAGTGCACTTTAATTGTCACGTGTTTTAATCTGTTCCTCCGTAGCGATGAACTTTTAAAAAGATAGGGGACGTCCAGGATGACCTGGTGGTGCACTACATGGAAAGACATGAAGGAACGCTGGATAGGCAGAGGTCGAAGCTCTCGACTGACTACAGCTCAGGGCCCCCACGTCCACTGAGCAAGGACAGCCCCTGCGAATGAGGGCAGAGAGGGGTCTCAGAAAAGCGAGACTTTCTGGTTGCAGAACCTTGACCACGGAAGCAGGTGGGGACACTGCCCCACGCATGCTGGGAGTGTGTGTCCATGCTCGGACTGGTCTTATGATTGTGAAAGACCCTGCTTGTGGCGTTTGTCTCGGTAATTACTGCGCGGGTGACTTCCGGGCTGCTTTCCATTACACATGTTCCTCTTGTACACTCCGGCTCTGTGCTCGCTAGTGTGGGGAAGCATTGGGCCTCTCACAGGTGCTGGAGGAGGGGTGTCGTGTGTAATGTCTCCCGATGCCGGTTACTGCTCGGTGTTGGATTGTTAACAAGGAAGCCCGCTGGATATTGAACCCGGCCTTACTGGTCTGGGGTACACCGGGGGCGGGGCTCAGGGGGCAGGCGTCAGTCCCAGATACAGGCAGGGTCCCGTCACCCAGCAGCCCCCCCGCCGGGGGCTCCCTCAGCCAGTCCTGGGCTGGTTTCATGGGGTCCCTCGAAGCGGTGGGGAGGACTGCACAGCAGGGGCACGAGTCCGATGCCCCAGGCAATGCCCCCCCCAGCCCGTTCCCTGGCTCCGGCCTGGAGGGTTGGAAATGGCCAGCCGAGGGATCAAGGCGGCCCTTGTGTTCCGGCAGGAGCTGGGGCGGGGGCTGACCCCAGGCAGGCAGGGGCTCCTCAGACACTCGCTTGGGGACTGCGTGGCGAGGGGAGCCGAGAAGGGCAGGCCTGAAAGTGCATTGGGATGTGCCGGGCATGAATGCGCTGAGTGGGCAGCCCACCTTGTGGCTGGGGAGAGGGGGCCGAGCCCCTGCCCAGGGGCAGGGCCCAGTGTGCTGGGGGTGGCAGACTGCCCAGGGATCAGGGGCTCTGTAGGCAGGTGTGAAGGGTCGGCAGATGCCTAGGGGCGGCAGGAGCTGCCCAGTCTCGTGGCTGGGGGGGGTGCTGTGGCAGATGTCCGAGCTAGGGCTTGAGCTGTTGAGAACTGGGGGGTCAGATGCCGAGGGGCAGGGCTGAGCTGTGGCTGGGGTGGGGCAGATGCCGAGGGGCAGGGCTGAGCTGTGGCTGGAGGGGGGGGGCAGATGCCGAGGGGCAGGGCTGAGCTGTGGCTGGGTGGGGGGCAGATGCCGAGGGGCAGGGCTGAGCTGTGGCTGGGGGGGGGGGCAGATGCCGAGGGGCAGGGCTGTGGCTGGGCTGTCGGTAGCCGGGTGCCGTGGCCGGGAGGAGGAGCCCGGGGGCCCAGCGCTGCCACACGCCCCAGACACGAGGCCTCGCAGGCTGGGCTGGGGGGCTCGTGACCGAACGGGGACTAGGGGTCAGGCTCCTGAGAGCATGGGGGCACCGCCAGAGCAGGACCCCCTGGTGCCAGCCCTGCCAGGCTGGGGCATGCGAGGGGCAGTCTGGGAAGGTCCCTGCACCCCACAGATGGCCGGCCACACGCAGCGAGGGCTGGATGGACCTTTGGTCTGACCCAGCATGGCCGTTCTGATGCGCTCATGGACAACTGTCACTCAGATCTCCCAGCAGACATGCTTGTGGCCAATCCTATCATAAATTCTCCACAGACGTATTAACTAGGCAAGGGAAAGCAGACAGTTATTTACAAGGCGAATGTGGCTAAACGTAGATATGCAAATGAGTTACGATCGTAAATTTCGCAAGGTAAGGGTGACACTCCTCAGTTCCCTCTTGCCCGTGGGGTTTGTTCTCTCCTGCCCACACGCTCGCAGGTGCAAAGCTTGGCTGATGGGAGGCGTCCGCTGCACAACTCCTCATGGAGCAGAGGCACAACAACCACCAAACTCTTATCCCTCTTGTTGATTCTGTGCAGAAAACTTGCAACATCCCCCACACCTCTGCCTGGCAGGGATGGACCGGGCCTTTTGGGAAGGCCGTAACACTTGCTGCTGACGATCAGCCCCTCACACTAATTAATGTGAGACTAGATATCTGATAGAAAACAACCCCCCTCCCCCCAGCTGCACTCTGGGCAGCGCTGGCTTCTTGCCTGGTGAGCCAGCGCTCCCGCTGCAGGCCCAGAGTCAGTGAGAGCTCAGGGTAGGGAGGAGGGAGAGAAACAGCCACTTCCAGCTGCAGCTCTGGGCCCGGCGAGGGATGCTGCCGCAGGGCTCCAGCCAGGGCAGGCTGGATAAACAGGGCACTGAGGGAGGCACAGGGAGGGGCCGAGGGGCCGGCCAGCCCGCAGGAGGGAACATCTGCACCCTTCTCTGTGACTCCTCTCCAGGGAGCTGGTGTCTCACAGCTGGGCTGATGGGAGATCCTGGCTGGGCCGTGCCCGGCTCCTCTGGCTGTCAAGGCAGCGGGAGGGCCAAGGGCGCTTCACAGCTGCTCTCTCGTCCCAGCAAAGAGCCGCCTCCCAGGGCAGCCGTTTGTTCCCTTGGACAGCAGGAGAAGGGAGCAGTTGCTTCAGCTCCCACCAGCCTCCGGAAGGGGCCGGCCAGTTCTAACGCAAAATGTAGCAACAGGAGAGCAACCGAGCCATGTGGCAACCAGCTCAGCTCAGCGCTTTATATTATCCCTCGCTGACAAAGGCAGGTTGGTGTGACCCTGGCAATCCAGGTCTAGCACATGCCAGAGTCCCGTGTCTCAGTGGACCCGTGACAGACACGTGGCAGGAATCCGTCTGGCTCACGTGTACTCTAGTTTTGTTAAAACAGGCATCAGAATCGTAGGGATCTGTTCCGTGTTTAGACTGTATTGAATGCTGGGGTGTTGCTCCCTGCATGAATCTCATAAGAACAGCCAGACTGGGTCTGGCAAAAGGCCCATCTAGCCCAGTGGCCAATGCCAGGTGCCCCAAAGCATTGGGGAACATAAGAGACAACTCATCCAAGTGATCTCTTCATCCCTCTTGTCCATTCCCGAGCTTCTGTGCAAGCAGAGGCTAAGGACACCATCCCTGCCACACCTCTGCCTGGTCAATTGGTGGACCTGTCCTCTTGGGAATGCGTAAACTCTCTACGTTCACAGGTTGACTGTGCGACTAGTATCTGATAGAAATATTTCCTTTGTTCTTTACCCAGCTGCATCTCTGGTCAGGTCCTTCTTGCCTGGAATAAGACCTACTCGTTCACTTCCGCATGTCATGCTTTTTGATACCTCAAGTTCATTAGCTGTCTCTTATGGGAGAGGTAGAAAGTCTCAGCTACTTCTTCAGTGTGCAGCTCTGATATGGCACCCGTTCAGTGATGCTCCCATTTCGTTCCTTAGCTAGGCTGTTTGCATTAAATATTCAGGGACTGAGGGACGCACAGTCTCCCTGTGAGTGGTCAACGATGTGGGCCGGCCATGCCCGTTTATATAAGCATGCTGGACCATTTCTGTGATCCTATTCACGTACCTTATGATTCAACATCTGATTATCTACTTTTGACATGGATGCCGAGATGACCACAAGGACTCCATCTGGCTTCTATGAGTGGGAATAGCCAAGGTTTAGTCCACAGTGCGTTTCTCAGTCCACGCATGAGCGCTCCCAGGGCACCGTTATGTTTCCAACTTGCACTACTTTGCATTTATCAATTGATTCGTTCTTCGAGCAATTTCCATCCAATTTGCCTCCGAATGGGCCGCATGCTCTTTCTCCGTCAATTTATGCAATAGGAGTAGCAACGAGCCAATTAGCACCAGCTCACTCAGCGCTGGATTATATCAGGTCCCTCGCTGCGGCAGTTGGTTGACTCCTGAGCATCCAGGTGCACTCATCGCCGTGTCTCAGCTGACCCGTACATGACACTCAGCTCCGCTCCTGCCTCACTCGCTGTACTCTAGTCTTTGTCTATCATGCTCAGAACTAGTCTGCCTGCTCATCGGGACGGATGCAAATGGCTGTTTGGCTCCCGCACTCTCCGAATGCTGCATAGGGACTAGCCAGACTCACTGCGCCACTGCATCCAATGGCAGCCATCTAGCCCAGGGCCAAAAGTCAGCCAGCGTCCACGGCGGCATTGGGGAACATGAGACATTCACACAGGGCTCTCGGCCTGATGTCCATGTCCATGCTACTCATGCAACAGGGCTCCCAGGACACCACCCTTGCCTCATGGCCTCGGTCAATTGGTGCACAGCTGCTCCTCGGAGCAAATGGCTCTTTTGCCCACAGTCCTGCACATGTCAGCTACGGGCTGCAGAGGGAACAGCCAGCATTTCAGCAACAGGAGCCCGAAGATGAACAGCCAGCATTTCAGCAACAGGGCTCGCCCAGTGAACAGCCAGCATTTCAGCAACAGGGCCGCCAGAGGGAACAGCTCAGCATTTCAGCAACAGGGCTGCTCCAGAGGAACAGCCAGCATTTCAGCAACAGGGCCCAGAGGGAACAGCCTAGCATGTCTCAGCAACAGGGCCGCGAGAGGGAAAGCCAGCATTCTCAGCAACAGGGCCGCCCTGAGGCCCGTCATGCCAGCATTTCAGCAACAGGGCCGCCAGAGGGAACAGCCAGCATTTCAGCAATTCAGGCCGACCAGTAGGGAACGAGCCAGCATTCTCAGCAACAGGGCTCGAAGATGGGAACAGCCAGGATTTCAGCAACAGGGCGCATGTGGGCATACAGCCAGCATTTCAGCAACAGGGCCGCCCAGAGGGAACAGCCAGCATTTCAGCAACAGGGCCGACAGAGGGAACAGCCAGCATTTCAGCAACAGGGCCGCCCAGAGGGAACAGCCAGCATTTCAGCAACAGGGCCGCCCAGAGGGAACAGCCAGCATTTCAGCAACAGGGCCGCCCAGAGGGAACAGCCAGCATTTCAGCAACAGGGCCGCCCAAGAGGGAACAGCCAGCATTTCAGCAACAGGGCCGCCAAGAGGGAACAGCCAGCATTTCAGCAACAGGGCCGACAGAGGGAACAGCGAGCATTTCAGCAACAGGGCCGCCCAGAGGAAACAGCCAGCATTTCAGCAACAGGGCCGCCCAGAGGGAACAGCCAGCATTTCAGCAACAGGGCCGACAGAGGGAACAGCCAGCATTTCAGCAACAGGGCCGCCAAGAGGGAACAGCCAGCATTTCAGCAACAGGGCCGCCCAGAGGGAACAACCAGCATTTCAGCAACAGGGCCGCCCAGAGGGAACAGCCAGCATTTCAGCAACAGGGCCGCCAAGAGGGAACAGCCAGCATTTCAGCAACAGGGCCGCCCAGAGGGAACAGCCAGCATTTCAGCAACAGGGCCGCCAGAGGGAACAGCCACATTTCAGCAACAGGGCGCCAGAGGGAACAGCCAGCATTTCAGCAAAAGGCCGCCAGAGGGAACAGCCAGCATTTCAGCAACAGGGCCGCCCAGAGGGAACAGCCAGCATTTCAGCAACAGGGCCGCCCAGAGGGAACAGCCAGCATTTCAGCAACAGGGCCGCCCAGAGGGAACAGCCAGCATTTCAGCAACAGGGCCGCCCAGAGGGAACAGCCAGCATTTCAGCAACAGCGCCGCCCAGAGGGAACAGCCAGCATTTCAGCAACAGGGCCGCCAGAGGGAACAGCCAGCATTTCAGCAACAGGGCCGACAGAGGGAACAGCCAGCATTTCAGCAACAGGGCCGCCCAGAGGGAACAGCCAGCATTTCAGCAACAGGGCCGCCCAGAGGGAACAGCCAGCATTTCAGCAACAGGGCCGCCCAGAGGGAACAGCCAGCATTTCAGCAACAGGGCCGCCCAGAGGGAACAGCCAGCATTTCAGCAACAGCGCCGCCCAGAGGGAACAGCCAGCATTTCAGCAACAGGGCCGCCCAGAAGGAACAGCCAGCATTTCAGCAACAGCGCCGCCCAGAGGGAACAGCCAGCATTTCAGCAACAGGGCCGCCCAGAGGGAACAGCCAGCATTTCAGCAACAGGGCCGCCCAGAGGGAACAGCCAGCATTTCAGCAACAGGGCCGCCAGAGGGAACAGCCAGCATTTCAGCAACAGGGCCGACAGAGGGAACAGCCAGCATTTCAGCAACAGGGCCGACAGAGGGAACAGCCAGCATTTCAGCAACAGGGCCGACAGAGGGAACAGCCAGCATTTCAGCAACTGCGCCGACAGAGGGAACAGCCAGCATTTCAGCAACAGGGCCGACAGAGGGAACAGCCAGCATTTCAGCAACAGGGCCGCCCAGAGGGAACAGCCAGCATTTCAGCAACAGGGCCGACAGAGGGAACAGCCAGCATTTCAGCAACTGCGCCTACAGAGGGAACAGCCAGCATTTCAGCAACAGGGCCGCCAGAGGGAACAGCCAGCATTTCAGCGTTACAGACTCAGACATCGGGCTACTATATATATGATAGGACTGGTCTCTGAGGAACACCACTAGTTGCCTCTCTCCATTCTGAAAACTGACTATTTATTCCTTCCCTTTGTTTCCTGTCTTGTAACCGGTTCCCAAGCCATGGGAGGACCTTCCCTCTTATCCCATGACAGCTTACTTTGATTAAGAGCCTTTGGCGAGGGACCTTGTCAAAGGCTTTCTGGAAATCTAAGTACACTGGATCCCCCCTGTCCCCTCAAAGAATTCTAGTAGATTGGTGAGGCACCATTTGCCTTTATAAAAAACATGTTGACTTGTCTGCAATAAATTCTGTTTATCTGTGTGCCTTACAATGCCGTTCTTTTCCATACTTTCAGTCTGTTTGCCTGATACTGAAGTTAGACTTAGCTTCCTGTAATTGCTGGATCTCCTCTGGAGCCCTTTTTAAGAATTGGTGTCACATTAGCTACCCTCCAGTCATTTGACAGAGAAGCTGATGTAAACGATAGGTTGTAGACCACAGTTAGTAATTCTGCAATTTCACATTGGCGTTCTTTCATCTGGTCCTGGTGACTTGTTTCTGTTCAGTTTATCAATTTGCTCCAAAATCTCCTCTAATGACACCTTTATCTGGGACACTTCCTCGGATTGGCAACCTTAAAAAAATGGCTCAGGTTTGGGAATCTCCCTCACATCATCAACTGTGAAGACCAATGCAAAAAATACATGAAGTTTTTCCGCAATGAGAAACTGAATCTCAATTGCCCAGTGGCCTCACTGGTGTTTTAGCAGGGTTTCTGCTTCTGATGTACTTAAAAGAAAATTAGTTATTACTTTTTGAGTCTTTGGCTAGCTGCTCTTCAAATTACCTTTGGCCTTCCTAATTATATTTTTACACTTTATCTGCCAGAGTTTATGCTCCTTTCTATTTTCCTCACTAGGGTTTAACTTCCCCTTTAAAAATGCTGCCTTTTTAGCACTCACTGCTTCTTTCACTTGGTTGTTGAGCCCAGGTGACACCTTTTTAGTTCTCTTGTTATGTTTTTTAAATTAGGGTTTACATTTAATTTGAGCCTCTATTATAGTGTCTTTAAAAAGTTTCCATGCAGCTTGTAAGGATGTCACTTATGGTACTGTACCTTTTAATTTCTGTTTCACTAATCTCCTGATTTTTGTGTTGTCCCTCTTTCTGCAATTAAATGTTACAGTGTTGGGCTGCTGTGGTGTTTTCCCTGCCAGAGGGAAATTAAACGTAATTCTATTATGGTCACTATTACAAAGTGGCCCAGCTATATTTACATCTTGGACCAGATCCTGCACTCCACTTAGGATTAAATCAAGAATGGCCTCTCCTCTTGTGGGTTTCAGAACCAGCTGCCCCAAGAAGCAGCCATTTAAGCTGTTAAGAAACTGTATCTCTGCTTCCCGTCCTGAGGTGCCTTGTCAATGTGGAGATAGCTGAAATCTTACACCTTGGTATTACTGTGTCCCATTGATTTTCCTCATTCCACCAAGTTTCTGTGTTGTGTGCTCTATCAATTTCCTCCTTTAACATGAGTCACTCTAGTTCACCCATCTTCTTATTTGTTCTTTAGCGTTTGTATACGAACACTAGAAGTCCTTTTCACTTTTTAGCTGTCTGCCACTGCAAGATGTGATTGAAAGGGACTGTTTCTCTTCTCATCTAACCTGTATTTTATCATATTTATCCTCTCCTCTTTAGTAGGGCAGAGAGAATCTCTAGGAATAGACTCTCCCCGGAGGGATGTCTCTGTCCAATCCATGCGCTCCTCCGCACCTCTTGGCTTTTTCCCAACCCTTAGTTTAAAAACTGCTCTAATGGCCTTTTTAATGTTAAGTACCAGCACTCTGGTTCCATTCTGGTTTAGGTGGATACCCGTCTATACCCCTCCTTTCCCAAAAGTTCCCCCAACTCCTAGTAGCTCTGAACCCCTCCTCTCTACACCATCATCTCATCCCCGCGTTGAGACCCCACAGCTGTGCCTGTCTACCCGGCCCTGCGCGTGGAACTGGAAGCATTGCAGAGAATGCTCCCATAGAGGTCCTGGATTTCAATCTCTTACCTCACAGCCTCAGTTTGGCCTCCAGAACCTCTCTCCTTTCCTTCCCTGTGTCACTGGTACCTACACCTACCACAACCACCGGCTCCTCTCCAGCACTACACATAAGTCTGCCTAGATGTGGTTCTTTTGCTCATTGCAAACCCAGCTGTCTGTGTTTCTAATGATTAGATAGCCTGTTAGGAACACCTGTTTCCTCCTAACAACGGGAGTTCCCTCCCTTGGAGAGAGATCCTCAGTGCAAGGCTTCAATTGCAGGGAGGTCCCCACATTGGGATCATTTCCCTCTGCTCCCGTTGGGTGTTCTCATTCCCTGAGCCTTTCCCCCTCCTCAACAGCGCAGGGGCAGCTGACCGGAGGTGGGACCGTTCTTCGGTGTCCTAGAAATTCTATGTACCTCTCTCTCCGTTAGCTCCTCCAGAGGGCCAGGGGCTCCAAGGCTGGACAGGCCAAAGGCGCGTGGGGGAAACTGAGGCCAAGTTGCTGCATCTGCCATAAGGGGGCGCGCTGAGGTGGCAATGTTGCATCTGGGCCCTAGAAAGCCCCTGGACAAGAGACGCACCATTTGTCTACAAGGGCCTGGAATGGGATTGAGCAGCTGGCTTAGCTGGGGGGCCCTGGGGCTGTTCTCGGGTGGGGGCAGCCCTGGAGCGTGTTTGCTCTGAGGCCCTGCCTACACTTACGCAGAAGTTCCAATTCCGATACACAACTCCAGCTAATTACATTAATTGTGTAGCTGGAGTCAAAGTGTCTTAATTTGAACTTCCGCAACGTCTCCACCGTGGGAGGCCAACAGGAGCAAAGTCTCTTGTCGGCTTAGAATCATGGAATCAAAGAATCACAGAACACCAGCACTGGAAGGGACCCTGAGAGCATCGAGTCCAGTCCCCTGCCCTCCCGGCAGGACCAAGCACCCTCTAGACCATCCCTGCCAGGTGTGTGTCCAACCTGCTCTTAAATATCTCCAGGGATGGAGATTCCACAACCCCCTGGGCAATTTAGTCCAGTGTTTCACCACCCTGACAGGCAGGAAGTTTTTCCTTAACGTCCAACCTAAACCTCCCTTGTCTCAGTTTAAGCCCGTTGCTGCTTGTCCTGTCCTCAGAAGCCAAGGGGAACAATTTTTCTCCCTCCTTCTTGTGACACCCTTTTAGGTACTTGAAAACCACTCTCATATCCCCTCTCAGTCTTCTTTCTCTTTTCCAGACTAAACAAGCCCAATTCTTTCAGTCTTCCCTCATGGCTCATGTTTTCTAGACCTTTAATCATTCTTGTTGCTCTTCTCTGGACCCTCTCCAACTTCTCCACATCTTTCTTGAAATGTGGTGCCCAGAACTGGACACAATACTCCAGATGAGGCCTAGTCAGCGCAGAATAGGGTGGACGTCCCTTGCTCTTCGTGATCTGAGGAACACTGGTGTCGACAGGTGTGCCCTCAGCATTGGATTGAATGGGTCTTTGCTAGACCCACTAAATCAAACTCCGGAAGATCGACCTGCTGCAGCATCCATCTTCCGGAAACTGAAGACATGGCCTGAGTGAATTTTCTCCCCTTGTGAGCTGCGGCCCCGCAGGGGGCTGTCAACGCCGACCCAGCCTGGCCCAGGGGCCACATGGAGCTGCAAGTCGGGCAGGGGCTGGGAGCTGCGAGTCGGCAGTGAAAGGGCAGAGGCGGGTTAATGCATCACACGTTTATTGAGAGAAAAGGTTCTTTGCGCTGAGCTGGCCAGAGAGGGACACACCCCGAGGCTGCAGCACCAGCTCCTGGCTCCCTGGCCAGGGGCCCCAGATTCAGGGCACAGAGCAGTCCCTCAGCAGGGCACCCCAAAGCGGCTCATGGGGGGGGGGGTTGGGCAAGCAGCTACCGGAAGGGGAGAGCGACTGGGCAAGGAGCATTCTCCCCAGCCCGATCCGTAGCAGAAGGACCCTCAGCCTGGCCCTGGCGTCAGGCAGGCTGTGATGGGGCGGCCAGCAGAGAGGTCCCAGGTCCTCTAGGCCTGGGGCAGAGGTGGGAACCGAGGCCCTGGAGAGGAAGAAGGGACATGAGTTAGAGCAGGGGCAGGGAATCGACAGCTGAGCCTGCCGCTTGCATGGATCCGGCTCACGAGGCTCGGGGCTCCCCCTTCCCCACGGAGGGCGAGCTGGCTCTGGCACTCCAGCCACGTGGGGCACTGAGGTTCAGGGTCCCCCCCGGCATGGCTGGGGCACCTGCACCGGCTCCCTACGGCTGGGGGGAGGGAGCCCCAAGCATCAGGGGACACATCCAGGCGAGCTGCTGCCGCACCCATCCCGTGCACTCTGCCTGCCGGGAAGGAAGCGGCTCTGTGCCGCTCCATGCCCTGCGCTGGTTTGCAGGGTCCACCCCCATCGCTCCTATTGGCCAGGACTCCCAGCCAATAGGAGTGGCAGGGGCGGTGCCTGCCAGCACAGGGCAGCGTGGAGTCACATGTGACCCCCTGGGAGCTGTGCCAGGTACATGACCCATCCCCTCCCATCCTGACCCCATGCCCCCAGCCCCTTTCCATAACCCGCTCCTGCCAGACCCCACTCCACCGCACCTCAGTCCGCTTCTGCACTCCCCTGCCTGCCTACACCCTCCACCCTCAGCCGGCTCCTGCACCCTGCCTCCCCCCCAGACCCTGCACCCCCACCTGCTCCTGCACCCCACCTCCCCCCCAGACCCGGAAGCCCCACCCTGCTCCTGCACCCTACTTCCACCTTAGACCCCTTATCCATATTCTACTCCCCAGCACCTCCTCCCAGCCATTGAATGCCTCATTTTTGAGCCCACCCCAGAGCCTAGAGGAGCCCCACAAAATCTACTAGTCCTGGGCCAGCAGAAGAGCTAATCCAGTCCTGGGGGGAAGCCCTGAGCCTTGCTGACCCCCCTCTGCAGGGTTGGAGTGCAAGGGGATCCTTGGGGCCCTGAAATACGAGTCAGACGAGTGTCTCTCTGTTCAGTTGGGAACAGTGTTATTTTGTCCCAGACCCTGCACATGTGTCTGCCCTGTGATTCCCGCACGCTCTCCCTGTGGATCCTGTCTCTGGCGCTAGTGCAGCCCTAAGTAATGTGAAACGCTGTTCTACACTCGCACGGCGGCTGGAGCAGAGGCCCCACATTGAGAAGGTGCTGGGCGGTTCGGTTGCTCCCGTGGTAGAGGAGGGCTGCAGGCTAGAAGCCAGAGGGCCTGGACAGCTCAGAAAGGAACCTCACTGAGTGAGCCTGATTCCCCACCCATCCACATCCCGTGGCCCGGGGGTTTCCCAAGTGGCCCAGGGGCTAATTCCACCTCCGATTGCTCTTGTGCAGACGTAGCCACCACACCTGGTGCGGCAGCACTTGTGCCCCCGGAAGCACTGCACATCCGAACGGCACCTGACCGCACAGCCGCCCAGGCCAGTGGGCCGTGGACAAAAGCCGGGTGTCCCTGCAGCACAGAACAATCCCCGGCTGTCACACCTCTTGTCCGTTCCCAGGGACACCAGACGTTTGATTTCCAGCTTGGGGGGATGGGTCCAGCCAGGCCCAGGGGGCTGTGAGTGGGAGGCAAATTCTGCCTGGGGCTTGCAGGGCTTGCCCCTCTGTGGGGTCAAGGCTGCCTCCTGGGGCCAGGTGCCTGCCCTGGGGCTGGGTCTTGCCCAGGGATCCGGGTCTCACCTGTGGTTATCGGTTGCATGCAGACGTGGCCGCACCCGTTACTGCAGCACTTTTCTCCTGGAGGACAGGACTCGTCTCTGCTGCACAGCTCCGCACAGATACCCATTCCTGTGGGCTTGGGACAGGCCCCAGGTCTCTCTGCAATGCAGAGCCGGCCCGAGGCAGTCAGTCTAGTGTCCTAACCCTGCCCTGGCTCTGTCCCCGCCTGGCTGCACAGTCTTCTGCCTAGGACAGGCCTCTGCCTGCCTGGCTTCCTGCTGCTCAGGGAGAGACCCGGTACCCAGAGCGTCCACCCGCTGGGCAAGACTCCGCTGCCCCCGTCCCTTCCCCCACAGCGGGACCCTGCTGCTGGGCCTGCATGAGGTGGGAGGGCTGTTGGGCTCTTGGGCTCGGGGCTGACCTCACCCGGCACCGCCAAGGAGGTGGGAGCCGCGGGCGCTCTGGGAGAGGAGGGTCACAGTGTCCAGTGGGGAGAGCCCTGCCCAGCCCCCTCTCCTCCCACCTGCACTAGCCGGGCCCCAGCCAGGAGCCCCCCTGCTCACCAGGGTGGCTCCCCCGCCCCACGGAACAGAGCAGGGCAGGGCAGGGGAGGGAGCTGCCGCGGTGCCCTGGGCTGGGCCCGCGGCTCCTCTCTGCTGACCCCGCTCTTTCCACTCACCTCCAGCCGCAGGCGGCAGCTCGGCCCAGAGGGCCAGGAGCCCCAGGAGGAGGAAGATGGTCCCTGACTTCATGCTGCTGCTGCCAGGAGCCAGGTCTCTGCCCAGCGCTGAGCCGTGCTGGGATTTATACCCTGCCCTGGTGGGGGAGGGCAGGGCTGGCTCACAGCTGAACAACAGGGACCTAATTTCCTCCTGACCCCGTTTCTCCACAGAACCCGTCTCTTGGCCCCCAGGGGCAGCTCCTCCCCTGTGGGCAGGGCCGGCTGTTGAGAAATCCCCTTGGAAGGCGGAGAGCAAAAAGCTGTTTGTGGGGAGCTAGCGCCCAGGCCGTGTGGGATGGGACCCCGGAGAGGGAGGCTGCGGCACACACACGTGGAGCTGCTCAGTGGGGCCTGCCCCCTTGCCATGCTCTGCCCAGCCCCCACAGCGTGTAAATGCCCCCTGGGGTGGGCTGGTGCCTGGATCGGCAGCTCAGATCCACCGGCTACGTCCACGCTTGGTGCTCGAGGGTTGATGCCGGCTCGTGTGGACAGGCCTCACCCAGCTCGTGAGACAAGAAGCGTGGTGCAGCCGGGGGAGCGACTATTATTGCACCATTTGTGTTATTCTCTGGGCACAATCTGTGCACTCGACACTGTTCAGAATATGTCAGAAATAGCACCCTTGAGCCATTGTGAGTGAAACATGCAGCCCTGGATAAGATGAGGGGCCCGTTTTTCCTGGGGCAACTCATACTGCTCTCCCCTTTTGTTTTGGACATCAAAGCACTGGCTGGCAGCACGTGGGATTCTGAGTAAAATCCAGACCTCTAGTCACCTGGCAATGTGGGGTCAGAAGACCATTCTGTACATGTGAGCTGAGGTCCTGGCAGGCAGACACTCCCAGCACTGGTAGGAAACACTGCAGTTAATCTGCCCGGCCAGTCCCAAGTTGTGCTTCGGAGCTCCCAAAGAAGCAAAAAAGAAAGCGCCCAGCCTCTTTATTGCATTCCAGTTCTCTGGCTCCCAGTCACCACCTAGGTCCAGTACAGCGAGAAGTTATTTTAAAACTCTGCTCACAAGTACGGTTCTAGGGCTGGGTTTATTCAACATCTTCATTAATGACCTGGATGAGGGGATGGATTGCACCCTCAGCAAGTTCTCAGATGACAAGCCAAGGGGAGAGGCGGATACGTTGGAGAGCAGGGACAGGGTCCAGAGTGACCTAGACACATTGGAGGATTGGGCCAAAAGAAATCTGATGGGGTTCAACAAGGCAAGTGCAGAGTCCTGCACTTGGAACAGAAGAATCCCAAGCATTGCTACAGGCTGGGGACTGACTGGCTAAGCAGCAGTTCTGCAGAAAAGGCCCTGGGGGTTACAGTGGATGAGAAGCTGGATATGAGTCAACAGTGCGCCCTTGTAGCCAAGAAGGCTAACGGCATATTGGGGGGCATTAGGAGAAGCATTGCCAGCAGATCTAGGGAAGTGATTATTCCCCTTTATTCGGCTCTGGTGGGGTCACATCCGGAGTGTTGCGTCCAGTTCTGGGGCCCCCGCTACAGAAAGGATGTGGACTCATTGGAGAGGGTCCAGTGGAGGGCAACTAAAATGATTAGGGGGCTGGAGCGTGTGACCTACAAGGAGAGATTGAGGGATCTGGATTTGTTTAGTCTGCAGAAGAGAAGAGTGAGGGGGGATTTGGTAGCAGCCTTCAACTTCCTGAAGGGAGGTTCCAAAGAGGATGGAGAGAGGCTGTTCTCAGTGGGGGCAGGTGGCAGAACAAGGAGCAATGGTCTCAAGTTGCAGTGGGGGAGGCCTAGGTTGGACATTAGAAAAAACCATTTCCCGAAGCACTGGGCTGGGTTCCCTAGGGAGGAGGTGGAATATCCATCCCTAGAGGTTTTAAGTCCCAGCTTGACCAAGCCCTCACTGGGATGATAGATTTGGGGTTGGTCCTGCCTTGGGCAGGGGGCTGGACTCGACAACTCCTGAGGGCTCTGCCAGCCAGAGGATTCTATAATAAGGTGTAATTGTTGCCAATTTGTGGCTACTCAGCCGTTGTGTTGAATGTGTGAGGTGAACATGCATGGGCAATAAAGCAGTTCTGTTTACCCCTCCGCTCCTGGCTCGCCTGTTTCTTCTCTAACACAACCCTCCGACTTTTTGCGAGAGGGAGAGCTGCCTAGAGCACCCATGCCTGTTTCTTTTCCATTCCTGCCTGTAACGCCCCCCACGCTACCTCGGGCGGCTCAGTTTGTTCTCTTGCTGTTTGGTACGAAACAGTCTCCCATGAGGCCTGCAACTCCACCACTATCGTATGGGGCCTACGAGCCTCCTGGAGAGTGCCCAGCCTTAGAAGCAGCAGTGAAAGCAGCGTTCCAGCTCTCACGCCTCTGTATGAGTCTCGTCAGAGTGACCGGTTTCCTGAGAGCCCAGCTCCTGGACTCAAGTGATCTGTGAGGATTTCTGCCTTTGCCGTTAAAGAAAAGGGACGTTTCTAGCCCTTGTGGCCGTGCAGAAAGCTCCCAGCCGTGATCCCAGTGCTCCCTACAGGCTCCAGAAGCTAAAGGCAAATCCAAAGACCCCACCCTGAGTATTTTATATAATCTCGTGATTTGAAAGCCAATCTCATGATTTCTGGGGAGCCTGACTGTAACGGGTCCACCCGCTGGTGAGCGCCCTGCGGCGGCCAAGTGGCGCTGCGCCGGATCCTTCCTTGGCTGCCCTCAAAGTCCTGGAACCAGGCCTGACTAGCCCTGTCCATGGTGCTAGCAAGTCTCTGCTTGTGGCTGGTCTTTGGCTTGTGGGTCTGGGTTTTAACCCAGTTCTAGGCTCAGCTCACACTGGGAGCTAGCTGTAGTGCTGATTTCCCCCCCCCCCACTCCTCCAGTCAGGGTCTAGATCCGGCTGGGTCAAGCTCCTGAAGGGAACTGGCAGGTCCCAGCCCTGCAGCTTCTTTTAGACCCCTCTGCTGGGTCCTGATTGGCTGCGGCTGAGACAGCCACTCTGTAGAGTCTGGAGGACCTCTTCTCCGCTCCTCCTGCTGGGATGGGGGCAGCAAGGGTGCTAGCCTCCTGGAGGGGGCATCGGGGCCTAGTCCAGCCCGTCACACTGATTCACGATTTATTTTAAGATTTAGGATTGAGAATACTGGGTAAATATTGAAAGTGCCAGTTTCACTTCTCTTTAAAGCCAGTTTCTCGTCTGATTTGTATTGAGGTAAGACCCCGACAGCCCCAGGGCACGACCTTGCCCTCCTAGGATGTTTCCAAAATTAAGTATTTTATATATATATATATATATATACTTTAGTGCTGCGCTACGGATTAATCCCATGTAAACAGTTCTAAGGTAAACCACTGTGTTCCGCAGGCCAATATGGAGTCTGCGGACTCTGACCCCGGGCTCCATGTTGTCACCTGGCCTGTAAAGAGCCAGGGCGCTGGGCCTGCACCGGCTCTGGCTGGCTGGAAGTGGTTTTTCCCGCCAACGCTGGGCCCCGACGTTCCCTCACCTCAGGGCTTCTCCTGCCACAGGGGTGGCAGAGGGCGTCACTCGCGCCTGTGCGCTGCTGTGCCTCAGAGACGGGTTTGCGCAACGGGCCTGCCCGTTTCCTCCTCGACGGCTTCAGATGAGCCGGAGAGATGTCGGCCCTGGGCCTCGTTGCCACATTCTCATCAGCACCTGCATTTTACACAAGAAATAGGTGCCCGTTTGGGGCACTGGCCGTCCTTTTAAAGAGCCACGGGGAAGTTTTGTAAGGCTGGGAACTGAGCCTCATGCTTGGGTCACTGGTCACTGTAGCATGTGTGTTTATTTCCCCCTTTTGTCCCAGTGCTGCATTAGTCCTGTGAAAGTAGAAAGAATTATATTGTAAGAGAAAGATGAATTATACTGTAATAATAGAATAAGTTCAAGGAATAGTGTTTGTCCCTGAACAGGAAAGAGAAGATTATGTTAATGTTGTTTGTAGGTATGCAGGATGGATCAGAGTGGAGCCAGGCGTGTCTGGGATAACAGGAAAAGGAACATTAGGTGTTAGACAGAAAGTAATTGAGATAACCAGGGAGATACGGACAGGAGATTGCTGAGGCTTGATATGGAAATGAAGATACATGACTAGTCTCAGGGGAATCATGTGACTCTTGCCCCTTTTATAATCTTGTGAATTTGGCTTTCTTTTGTCTGCATAAATCAAGGGGTTTGAGCCTTGTATGGGACTCACATTTTCTGGGTGTATTAGCAGAGCGGCTTTGCTAATAAACAGAGCGGTCTGACAAATCTGTAAGTCCTGTGTCTGACTTTGACAGTACCCTTAACGCAGTTCTCTTGTTCATCCTTTACCTGCTGTCTCCTCGCTATTGCTACTTAGGCTAGCTGGGTTATTCCACAGATGATCGATCCTGAAGATCAGGTGGATCTGCACCTGCTGAGAAAAGGGGCTTTCCTAGTTTTATTCCCTCCCCCATTACACAGGTTAAAAAGGAGTCACCTTCCTCCCCTTGAGGTAACACAGCCAAACCTCAGCAGCACCCAGACAGTGCTGCACAGGGCTCCAGCAGCAACTAAAAGGGCTCAGAGCTCTGGCTGCTGCCGCTGCCACAATAATCGACAGACCCCTGGGAAACTGCCCCCTTCCTCTCCCTCCGTCGGCGGCTCTGGCTCTCACACCGTCCTGGTGTCAAAATGTGGTGACAAAGAATCCGGGGGGGTCCTCCATCTTTGCCTTCATTCCAGCTCATCAGTTCAGGAGCATGTTTGCTAGGAACTGAGCTGGGAAGGAGTGATGACCCAACCCTAATGAAGCATGTATTGCAGAGATGTGTAAGATAGCAGACTTTGCCATCTCAGCTACAAGCCTGTGCCAGGAACTTTATAATTAGTGCGTGTAATTTATTTCCTTTCGCAATTTTACTCTCAACCTTCCATTTCTTTCCTTTATTAATGAACCTTTAGATGTTAGATTCTAAAGGACTGGCCCAGCGTGCTCTTGTGGGTAAGATCGGAGGGGTAAATTGAACCGGGATTATGGCCAGTTCCTGTTGGATCTGGTGAGACTGGTTTTCAGAACCTCTCATCTGTGCAAGGATGGGTGCAGGTCCTGGCACAGGAGAAGCTGGAGGTTCTAAGGGGATTTGCTGGTGCAACTTCTTGCTGGTCAGAGTGGCAAACGGAAGTGCTCCTTGTGACAGGTTTGGTGCCTGATAGTGGGGGACCCCCGGTCTTGAGCTGTAAGTAGCCCTGGGTGTAAACAATTTGCCCTGATTTGACCGTCTCAGCAGGGCCCCCAGAAAACCTGCTATATTACATGTGGCAGTAAGTCAAATACCTTGAAGGAACATCAGAACGGCCAGGCTGGGTCAGACCAAAGGTCCATCTCGCCCAGTGTCCTGTCTGCCCACAGTGGCCAGTGCTAGCTGCCCCCAGAGGGAATGAATGATCAAGTGATCTCTCCCCTGTCACCGATTCCCAGCCCCAGACAAACAGAGGCCAGGGACACCATCCCTACCCATCCTGGCTACTAGCCATTGATGGACCTAACCTGCATGAATCTATCTCGCTCTTTTTTGAACCCTGTTAAAGTCCTGGCCTTCGTAACATCCTCTGGCGAGGAATTCCACAGGCTGAGTGTGCGCTGAGTGAAGAAAAACTTTCTTTGTTTTAAACTTGCTACCTATTCATTTAATTTGGTGACCCCTAATTCTTACGTTATGGGAACAAGACAATAACTTTTCCTTCTTCACTTTCGTCATGCCTGTCATGATTTTATAGACCTCTATCCTAGCCCCCCGTAGCGTCCTCTGTTCCAAGCTGAAAAGTCCCCAGTCTTCTTAATCTCTCTTCATATGGCAGCCGTTCCAAAGCCCTCCGAATTTTTGTTGCCCTTTTCTGAACTTTTTCCAATGCTAAGCTATCTTTTTTGAGATGAGGCGACCACATCTACCGTGGATTTATACAGAGGCAATAAGATATTCTCTGTCTTATTCTCTATCCCTTTTTTTAATGATCCCAAACATTGTGTGTGCTTGTTTGACTGCTGCTGCGCATGGAGTGGATATTTTCAGAGAATATCCACAATGACTCCAAGATCTCTCTTGAGGGGTAATAGATAGTTTAGCCCCCATCATTACACCAATGCTCTTACCTTTATCATCCAAACTTGCCATCTCATCAAACAAAGATAGATTCTGTCAAATGAACTGGCTCTTCTCCATAAAGCCACGATAAGCTTTATTTACATTGCCCTCATTCAGTTCTTTATTGCCTGAGTCATGGACCAGCTGCTCCATTATCTTGCCTGGGATCAGTGTCAGGCTGATAGCCCTATAATAAACGGGGCCATCCCATTTACCCTTTTTAAAAACTGGTGCAACATCAGCTTTCGACATCCTCCGGAGCAGCCCCTTTGCGCCAAGAGGATGGAAAATTAACCTCAGTGGCCCAGTGAGCTCTGCAACCTCTCTTCAGCGCTGGAGCCTCCCACACCTGTGCCAGCTGGGACCCCCCTGACTGAGCCTCCCCAGGGTGCCCCTGCTTGCTGCATAGAGGCAGGGAGGGAGGGCAGGTCCGTGTCCCAGCGACACCAAACCTGGGGATTCTAAAGTGGGAGTTGTCCAGAGGGCCGGGTCTGTGGCCAGGCTGTGTCTGTCAGACTGTACCCAGCGATTCTGACAATGGCACAGACAGTTGTAAGGGCTGCAAAGAGCAGTCCCAAGTGGGGACGAGGGTCTTGCCAGCCTGGCCAAGGTGAAAACTCCTTATTTCAGCAGGTGCACTGGTTGCCGGGGGTGGCAAAGTGCCAGGGAGAGCCAGGGCTTCTCCTCCGTGGAAAGGGAGAGAACACACACGGGCTGCAGTGCTGTGCTAGTGCCGTCCAGAGACTTTCAGCTTGTTGGCCTCTCGCTCCTGCTGCGCCACAGAGAAGCAGTATGCAATCCTGAGGTACCAAGCCATGCCTCTCCTCTTCTTCCCCGCCTGGCCTCCTGGATCAGCCACATCCTCTGGAGCAACATCCCAGCCAGGAGATTTAGCCTCCAAGGTACAATGACGCCAATTGAGTAAGAATTTCACTTTGGGATAACCCTCCCAGTTCAGCCTGTTTATTCCACACACCCCTTGTGCTTGTGTACGCCCTCCTAGTTCAGCCTGTTTAGTCGGTACCCCCTCCCAGTCCAGCCTGTTTATTCCACACACCCCTTGTGCTTGTGTACGCCCTCCTAGTTCAGCCTGTTTAGTCGGTACCCCCTCCCAGTCCAGCCTGTTTATTCCACACACCCCTTGTGCTTGTGTACCGACATCTAAGACACGAGCAGATTCCTCCATTGCTTTCCCCGTGTGGCTCCTGTTGCAATGCGTCACCCCTGCCCAGAGGATGTCCCTGCAGCCTAGAATTACCTGAAAAGCACAACTTCCCAAAGTGCTGCCTTGGGAAAGCAGCGGTGTGATGGACATTGATATGTTCCCCCACCCAGGTCCCCCTGCAGGAGGGGCCTTGCCCCACTGGGCCATGCTCTATTGCCCTGCAAGTGGCAGCTCTGTCAGACCGTGGTCATCACAGCCTCAGGGGAAAGTGCCTGAGCCACTCAGACGGGGCCAAAAGACCTGGGTGGGGGCACAGGCTCTGCTCATCTGGGGTCCTCACACCCTGAGGGGGCCCAAAGACCTCCCCATGCAGCCCCCTCTGGTCACGAGGGTCTCAGCGGCACAGGGACATCGTCAGGCATCAGCTGAGGGAGCTCACTAAGGGAGCGGCTATGGAGGGACTGGGTGTGATCTGGAGCTCATGGCACAGACACGGGTCACACAGGCCTTTGGGGGGAACCGTATCCTGGCCCCCTGCAGGGCGTCAGAGGGAGCCAGCGGGAGAGCGAGAAGGACGCACCGACCCCGCCCTACCTCCCGCCCACAGGGCAGAGGGTGAGGTGCTGGGGTAAGCTCTGGAGCGGTCCCTCGAGAGAGGGGAGGACCCATGAGTCCTGCTGCCGGGGACCTGGGGAGCTGCCAGGCCTGTGTGCCCAGACTCAGTAATTGCCCCTTGGCGGGTGTGGGCCCAGCCACGCCTCGTGGGAAGCCGCCGAGGGCAGGGGGCTCGGCGGCCACTGAAGACGTGTGTGTGTGTTGGGAGAGGGGCAGCTCGGCTCCGGGGGAGCCAGCCCTTTGCCATGGTCCAGGCGCCGGCGCTGGCTGGGCATCCCCAGAGGTTCGCTCCACTGCAAGGCCAGTGACCAGTGGGCTCTTGGCTCAGCTGTTTGCTGGATGCCTCAGGCAGCGCACGGCGCCGCCCGGAAACATGAACTCACCTCTGCAGCCTGTTATTACACTTCCACCCGCCCTGCCCAGGGCCCTTTCCCAGCTCTCGCAGGGCCCTGCTGCTTCCGTGTCCCTCGGGAGGGGCAGTCCCTGGCGCTGCGTCTTGTGCAATGTGCCGCCTGCGACTGGAGCATTGGGCTGGCAGGGCAGCATATAAGCGGGTGCAGATCGGCACCGGGCATCCGGCACAGCAGCAGCATGAAGTCAGGCCTCCTCCTCCTCCCGGTGCTCCTCGCCCTCTGGGCTGAGCTGTCGCCTGCCTCTGGGCAGCTCCGTCAAGGTGAGGGCTCCCTGCCCCTGCCTCCCCTCCCAGGCCGGCAGCCAGCGCTTCCCTCCTGCCTCCCCCCGGCCCTGCAGCCTGCCCCCCACCGGCTCCTAGCTCCTCCCCCCACAGGCTGCCCCCAGGCCTGCCTGTATCCCACACGCGTCATGGCCCTGTGCAGCTGGGCAATGGGATCGGCTGCAAAGGCAGGTGCCTTCCTGTGCTCAGGCAGCCCCAGTTCGGCCACCTGCAGGACATGCTGCCCGGGAGCAGGGAGCTGCCGACCGCCAGTGGCCGCAGGAGAGGGGGAGAGGATTCCTTGGGAGCAGGCGGCTGCTTGGACCTGCTGGGGGGCTAGGGCAGGAGGGGAGCCCCCCACACACACACACAGGTTGGGGCAGACTGGCAGTCCGAGGCTGAGGCACAAGGGCCCTAGTGGGATGCTTCTTGGGGCTGCAGCCAGCTGAACCGTAGCTGGGCTCCGGCCAGAGCCACAGGGCTGAGCTGCTCTCCTGCCAGGCCCAGTGAGATTGCCCAGGTGGGGTCCCCCGAGGGGAGCCAGGGGCAAGAGACTCACCAGACTGACAGCTGAGCCCAGGATGGGGGCAGTCGATTGCTCCCGTGTTCAGGCTGCCCAGACAGCGGCCCAGCCTGGCCATTGCTGGCCTGGCTGCTGGGCTGCAGGCACCTGGCCCGCGGAGATGGACTGTCTGGGCTACGGTCCCTGCGCTCCCACAGCCTCCGCCTGCCGCCCCACCCCAGCGATCCCCCAGAATCTTCCTCCTCTGCACTGCCCCTGCTCATGGCGTTTGGAAAACTCTGCCCTGGCTCCTTCCCCAGCCTCTCCCTCCTCTCAGCCTCCACCCTCCCAGGAGCCCTGCTATGGGATCCTTTGCCACTGGGGTGAAGGGAAGGGGCAGCAGGAGGACAGGGACCCTCCCACCCACAGGTAATGTGGGGTGCAACTGGCCACCAAAAGTCTATTGGGGCAATTTCAAGAGCAACAAGCACAACTTTCAGGCTCCCCAGGAGTGTGAGGTGGCCGCAGCAAGTGCAAGTGCAGGGAGAAGGAATCCAGTAGCCTCCTTGCCCTGTGCCGGGGCTGGGCTGCTGATCCCTGTAGAGCAGAGCTGGGATCACGGCACTGTTGCCATACCAGCGCCTACAGATGTTCTCTCATCGTGAGCACAAGCACTGGAAGGCTGTGGGAGTTCGCAGGTTGTAGCAATACTCGATGACAACGTCCTGTGTAAGCTGAGCGCATGGGCGGCTGCCCAGGAGAGATTCGGGCACTGCCCAGCTTATGAGCAGAGCACCCACAGACAGAAGCATGTGTTTCTAGTGGTGGTTATAAGGCTTCTCACTCAGGCCTGGGCCTCTGACTGGTGCTCGGGCCTATACTTATTAGTCCGGCAGCCCCTTTAAGACTAGGGTTGCCAGATGATTTTACAAAAAAATACCAAATCCCCCCCAAAATTCTGCTGAGTCCGAAAAAACCCAGCAGGAAAAGTCGTTGAGCCAAAAAAAGAGGGACCGGGGCCAAAATGCAGTTGCAGCCCCTTTCATTCCCAAGCCGCGCTCCCCCTTCCCTCCACCCCAGGCGGCACAAGCCTTCCATCAGGCACCCGAGACGGTCCTTGGGAAAAACAGAAAATCCCAGACTTTCAAATGTCCAGTATTTTCAGAATTTTTTTACCAGACAGAAGACACAGTATCGTGCTATCCGGTTCAATACCAGACACCCGGCAACCCTTCTGAAGACAGTGGGGTCTGAGGGCAGGGCAGGCGCAATGCCCGCACTAGCCTAAACGGTAGCACAGCCCCGACCCTGCTTCAGGGTGGGCAGGCAAACAACAGTTCTCAGCACGAGTGAGGAGGGGGGGGACTGCCCCCCAGTATGGGAGGTGGCAGGGGGGACACGGGCCCTACCTACTGCACTGCATCCCAGCCCAGGGCCCAAGCAGCCACTGGGCTCAGCAGGGAATCCACTGCAAAACATGCTGACACACATCAAAGGGCTATCAGGGCTACATCCTCCGCTCCCCCTGGGCCACTTCCGGACTCCCCCTCTGTCTGTACCTGGCTCCCAGGCAGCAGTGGGTTCACAGGGTCTGCGTAGTCCAAGTTGGGGGATAGGGGAAAAAGGGTGTCCTCCTCAAGGCCTAGGCCTGGTAGCCCGGACCAGTCATCGACCTCGGCCAGATCCTCAGGGTCCTCCTGGCATGAGAGTTCAGGATAGGCCTCTGCTCCCGCAAGCCTGGGCTCAGCTTTTATACTTCCTGCCCCACCCCGAGGCCTCTGTGGACTTAAAGGGGCAGGCTCCATCTCAGCCCAACTGGGCTCAGAGAGGGGTTCCTCCTCCTCAGGGTCAGTGAGCGGCCAACCCAGCTCACTATAGTGGTGCACATCTGCACATTCCTTGGTGCACATGGCAAAATATATTCCACACATGGATGGAAAAAATTAGAAGGAACATTGTCCTACAGTAAGAAATGTTGATGGGGGTGGAGTCAGAAAAGGAAACAGGAAGATTGAATTAATTGAGACAAAAAGTCGTATGATGTGGTTCAAGGGCTGTGTTGAAATCATGTTTGGTAAAAAGAGGTGTGGAACCGGAAAATAGTGACCCAAAATTGGTGCATCAGATATTTGGCCAAATTGGAGGACAATATAATGAGGAGAATGGGTTACTCTACCTGTCACATAAAAAGTCATATGTGGCTCCTGCAGCTTAGCAGGCCTGGGATGGAAGTTTCCATCCATGCTATACCCAGCTTAGCACAGCCTGGGACCCTGCAAGCACAAACAGCAGCTGGGCGTTATCAGCTCTAACCCATGCCTTGAGCTGGGAAACTACTAAGCGGTAAATAAGTTTGACCTCGGTCTCAGCTCGTAAGAGTGGTGTTGAGTCAGTATGCGCACACCCATAAACAACCGTAGTGTAACTAGGGCAGACAGTCCCGTGGCCCAAGGGTCCCCCAACCCGTCCGACCAGTCGCCTCCAAGGGAGAGACAAAGGGAGGAAGGCGGAGACCAGCCCCTGGCTGGGGGGGCAGGGCTGGAGTAGAGTCATTTTCTGTCTGGTATCATGGAGGAAGCAGCCTAAGCAAGGGGCTGGGATTTAGGGGCCCAGTCTCCCCCATCTCAAGGGGGGGGCTGAGGCAGCCTAGGCCTGCCCTGTATCCTGGAGAAGCAATAAACTCCCTCTATTCTACTGGCTGGTGGAGTCTGTTTGTGCCATTACGGGGGTGCAGGAGTCAGGGGACCCCGACACGTCGTCACACCTGTTGCTTGCTTTTATGCATTGCTCTGCCTGTGCTTATTGGCATGTTACTTTGCAGTAGCTGTGTATCCATCTGGCAGTATTAAGCCTGTAATAGTAGTGACATAGCGAGATTAATAAAAACAACAATCCTTAACCGACTCTGTCTTGAAGCAAATCTAAAACCCTGTTGGGCCTGGCCCTGTGAGTTGACACCGCCCTTCACTCCGTTTGTGTGCTCTAAGAAAGTGAGCATGGCAGTGCCATTTACCCTTGTAGGCAGGTGCCAGCCGTGTGGTGTCCTGACAGGAATCTCTCTCGGTCATGTGTTGATAACTGTTCATTTGTGTGTGTGCTCCTTCTTTGTGCTGCCTCTGCTCTGTGCAGATGGTCAGCATAGCAGACCCTTTGAGAACCACCAAGCACAAAAAGTAGTCTAGCAGCATCTTAGGGTATGTCCGCACTAGCCCCCTAGTTCGAACTAGGGAGGCTAATGTAGGCATTCGAACTTGCAAATGAAGCCCGGGATTTAAATATCCCGGGCTTTATTTGCATCTTCCCGTCCGGGCGCCATTTTTAAATCCCCCTAGTCCGAACTAACTGCCCGCGGCTACACGCGGCAGTCAAACGTCCACTCGAACTAAGTCCTTAGTTCGAGTTAACTGTTACACCTCGTGGAATGAGGTGTAACAGTTAACTGGAACTAAGGACTTAGTTCGAGTTAACGTTTAACTGCCGCGTGTAGCCGCGGGCAGTTAGTTCGGACTAGGGGGATTTAAAAATGGCGCCCGGACGGCAAGATGCAAATAAAGCCCGGGATATTTAAATCCCGGGCTTCATTTGCAAGTTCGAATGCCTACATTAGCCTCCCTAGTTCGAACTAGGGGGCTAGTGTAGACATACCCTTAGAGATTAATAAATATATAGGATCATGAGCTATTGTAGGCAAAACCCACTTCATCAGATGAGCTGGAGTGGAAAACACAGGTAAATATAAAAGCAAAAGCTGTTACCTGTTGTCAAAGTTGACTCAGGACTCACAATTTTCATAGACCACTCTGTTTTATTTGCAAAGCGCTTCGCTAATACAACCAGAAAAGTGAGACCCCATCACAAACCCAAGTCACCTTATTTATACAGATAAAAGAGTAGAACAGACAAAGGATTGAAAAAGGGCGCGAATTGACAAAGTTACCTGGGGTCAGTCAAGTATCTCATTTCCTTATCAACTCTCACCAATCTCCTGTTAATGTCTCACTATCACCCTTAAGTGGAACTTTTGTCCTCTGCCTTAACATCCTTCTTCCTGCTTACACACAAACAACTTTACCTTAACATCTCTCTTCCTGCTAGAGGAACACACAACATTTCTTTAATTCATTCTACTTTTACAATATCTTTTAGTCTACTTTCACAATCCCTCCTTTTGGTCAAGCTACGCCATGACCAGCAATTACTGGGTTCCACATACCAACTGTTCTTTGTCTCTTTGTTCATCAGTGATATTTTAGAATCATCATATTAGCACTCTGGTTTGGGGCAACGACCTGTGTGGCATGCCTTACACAATTTTGGATACGTCAGGAGATTAACTGAAAGCACACAAATATTATTATGATTCCAAACAGGATAGTCAAGGCTCCCTGAAACAACCAGCTTCCTATAGCAGAGAAATTGAACAGGTTACTTAGCCACTTCCATAGAGAACTCGGCTCTTCATGGGGAAGATATGCGATCTGTTCTACGTGGCTAGCGCAATCTATTACATCATTGGTGTTGTCAGGTATATACACACAACATTCTTTGCCAATGAAAGCACAGGTCCCTCCTTTGGCGGCCAGCACTATGTCTAATGCCTGACGGTTTTGGAGGGCCATCTGTTGGATCGCCCCTGTTTCTTTGGCCAGGGCTCTTAAACTTTCTCCAGTTTCATTTGCCATTATTTCAACTGCTGCTTGTAACCTCAGGAGCCTTTTTGCATGGTGTATTACTCCCCCAGATGGGACAAAGGAACCGCAAATAGCCTCTTCCCAGGTTCAGGGGCTTATATTATTTACATACCATTGGGCATCTGATAAGCCACTTCTTTTTTGCCTGAAATTACAGAGGTGATCTTGTGGAAAGGACTCTAGTACTCGAAATTGTGGGAAGAGTCGGGCGGGATAACAGATACCTGACCAGTTAGCTGGTAATACGGTATAAGCTTTGGTCCCGCAGACCCAGTGATGCCCTATCAAGGCCGGGAGTGGTCGGTTGCACCCACTTGTCATATAGGTGCCTGCAAAGGAGGAGTAATATCCCCCGAAGGGCACATGGTGATTCTCCTTTCGAGGAGTGGTGTTATTAGCATGACACTGAAAGATTGTATTGTTCTCATTAGGGTTACCGAAGGGGGAGCATGAGATTGATTTCTCTGTTTGATCCCAAGTAGAAAAGAAGGTCATATCCCCACACCCGGCCCGCCACTCTTTAGTTTTGTTCGAATAATCCCATATACCACTGGTTACAATATGCTGAAGACAACTGCTCCTCCCCAGATTCAGCCCTGTCCCATTACACACCCAACACCAATGACCTTTTCCCTCCACCACACTTATCCGTTTAGATACATTTATTCCCACCTCTTCCCAAGTGTCATTACTGTTCCATGTTTTGTTAAATGGACGAGGTCCTCCAGTGAGGTCTGGGGAGTTGAGTGGGATTGCCAGGACAGGAATACGACCTCGGAAACAGGAACCATCAGTGAACAAAACAAGGTCAGAATTTGGGAGAGGGATATCAGAAAGGTCAGGGCACAGGACGGTGATAGCAGAAACAGTTGCAGGCAGTCATGGGGTTCACCGTCATGAGGCAGAGGAAGGAGAGTGGCAGAGTTTAGGGGACAATAATGCCTTGCTGCTGCAGGGCAAATACGACTGGGGCAATACCGGCTTCCGCCTCGGGGTTCAATGGATATTGCGACAGGCAGGGTAAAGGTTTGGAAGGGTCGACAGTAATACAGACAGGGTCAGTATTTAGGCGGCCAACCTCGGATGGATGACTTGGCCACAGGGAAGAAGGTACTTGAGAAAGAAGAGGGTTGAGGGACGGAATTAGAGGTCAGAGAGGAGCCGGATTCGGATAGCAGAGAAGCAGTAGAGTCAAACAGAGAGGACTGAGGAATTTGGAGATACACATCATCTGGAGAACAGTAGGTGGCTCAGCCGAGCTTGGATCAGACAGCAGAAATACATGATCAGCTGAGAGGGGGTCAACTTGAACAGGCGGAGGTTCAGAGAGGGGATAGGGAGTTGGAACCCCCGTGATGCCTACAGTGGATACCGGTTGTTTTTTTTTGTGGGGGGAGCCTTTGAAAAGCCTTTTACAATTGAGTGGAGCTCCGTGTGGGTCCAGGGTTTATAGCTCCAAGTGGGACGGGTCTGGGTCTTCTCGGAGGACGGGGTAAAGAGGAACGCTCGGTCTGGTGGTGGGAGAGGAGGTTTCCAATAAAGCTTTTAACTTATTATTAGAATCTTTGAGAGAGGTGAGTTTCGATTCTGTCCACCTACGATTTGCCTCTTCCCACCACTGCATGAAACAATCGACCTCTCCTCTAGCCAATTTAGTTTTTGGTTGGCCGAGTTTGTCTTTTAAGACGTTCACTCGGTCTTTGTCCCAAGATCCTAACAGTGACCACTGAGCTTTGGGATCCCCCTGAGTTAGCCTAGATCATTTCTCCAGAAACTTACAGGAGTCCGGACCCTTTCTAAAATACATAAACTGAGCCGACTTAGACGTCTGATTTCTCATACAGGAGGACTTAACACACACTACTCACACAAGAAGGAAAATCGGGTTCGTCAGAGCAGTGCCTGGTGCAACACACAAAAGAAGCCCACAGGCTACTGCCTCAATTGCCCTTGCGTTCACTCCAAGGATTTTATCCAAGGCGCGGTGCGGATGCGATCGTACAGATTCCAATCACACAGACCAGGGGGACAGGAGCCCCTTGGTTGGCCAGTCCCTGGACAGGAACAGCTCCCAGACTCACTCACGCCACAGGGAAGACAGATAGACACAGGGACAAGACAGTCCTCAGTCCAGACCAAATACCAGAATACCAGAGGTAATTACCTGACCAGATAACAGATTCCAGATCCCAGGATTCACCAGAACAGAGTGGGAACCAACAGGTTTGATGGCGTAGACTTCACTGCGGTCGCGCACCTTTCCATTCTGGCGGAGGACCGTTTGGGCCAAAGCACCCGGGTGCCGGCTACCACGGTCATCCTGCAAGACGGTCAGGAATTACACGGCCTCAGTGAAGACGGTTGCCATCTCAGTGAAACCTCCAAATTGTCAAAGTTGACTCAGGACTCACAATTTTCATAGACCACTCTGTTTTATTAGCAAAGCGCTTCGCTAATACAACCAGAAAAGTGAGACCCCATCACAAACTCAAGAAGGAAAATCGGGTTCGTCAGAGCAGTGCCCGGTGCAACACACAAAAGAATCTTATTCATACAGATAAAAGAGTAGAACAGACAAAGGATTGAAAAAGGGCGCGAATTGACAAAGTTACCTGGGGTCAGTCAAGTATCTCATTTCCTTATCAACTCTCACCAATCTCCTGTTAATGTCTCACTATCACCCTTAAGTGGAACTTTTGTCCTCTGCCTTAACATCCTTCTTCCTGCTTACACACAAACAACTTTACCTTAACATCTCTCTTCCTGCTAGAGGAACACACCACATTTCTTTAATTCATTCTACTTTTACAATATCTTTTAGTCTACTTTCACACTGTCAATTGTAAGACCTGTATTAGTGAAGCTAATTAAGTGAGCTGGATGTGTCCCATTCATAACTATTTATGTGAAAATGCGAATGTCAAAGGCAGGGAAAATTGGCTTTGTAGTGTGTTAACTAGTTAATATCTTTATCCAAGTCCGGGTTCTTCAGCGAGTGGTGTCCCTGTGGGCGCTCCACTCAGGTCTCAGTGTGTCCTTGCGCCGGGAATCGGAGAGTTTTGCAGAGCAGTGCCCCTCGTGCCGCACCTGCGCACCTGGCATCTCGCGCCCCTGCCATTTGTGAAGTGCACTTGTGGCGCGAGTCCTGTCTGTTCCTTTTCTACTTGAGGTCCATGGAGGCTCCAAGTAGAGGGGAAGATAGGAAGGTAGTGGAGCACCCACGGGGACACACACCTCGAAGAACCATCGTTACTGAACCTGGTGAGTAACTTCTTCAGCGATTGGTGTCCCTGTGGAAAGAGTTGTGGGGGAGGACAAGGTAACAGAGCCCAGCCACCAGGTGTGCAGTGGCACCATGAGGGACAGTGTTCCTGACAGCTTGTAGTCCATCCTTGTGCGGAATGGTGGTGTAGAGTGTCTACATCCACGGTGGCCAGGATGGCGTTTTCAGCAAGATCACTGATGCTCTGTAGTTTCCTCAGGAAGTCAGTGGTGTCCGAAGATAGCTAGGAGTGCTGGTAGCGTAGGCCCTGAGGAGAGAGTCAACATGTAGGTAGACTGTTTACATACATACTCAGTAACTGTGCATTCAGTGTAGGTGAGCAATTGGGCAACGATTCCCCTGCCCGCTTTTCTGTTTAAATTGTCCCAAATCCTGACCTGAACGTAGCTGAAGAACGTTTAGTTTAAATGACATAACCCGTGAGAATGGGCTTTACCTGGGGTACTTATAGGCCAGAAAAACACACAGCTCTTGCCCATGGGCAACAAGATCCCCCTTTTAGGCCTATCTCCCACCCTGCAGCTGCACCTTTAAATGGCTCCATGAGTTTAGCATGAGGCAGCAGAGATCCCCCGCGGAGTTCCCCTTTCCTCCTAACCCGTCTTTCTTGGCTCTGTAGCTAAGCAGATCTGCAGTCTCCCTGCGGACTCTGGCCCGTGTTTTACCTACACTCGCAACTACTTCTACAATCCAGTCAGCAAGAGGTGTGAGGAGTTTCTTTATGGCGGCTGCCAGGGCAACGGGAACAGGTTTGACACTATGTACAGGTGTCTCAAGACCTGCGGAAGCTCAGGTAAGACAGCAAAAGCTCAGCTAGTTGGGTCATCAGCTGCCCGGGTCTGAGGGATGTGAATGAGAAGCAGCTGGGCCATGGAGGCAAGAATGATGGATTGGCTGCATCCCAGCAGTGCCTGGAACAGGCCTGACCACAGGGCCGGGGCACAGAGAGCAGCAGGCCTCTGCTCCTGGCCCCTGGCCCCACTGCAGCAGCCAGAGCCCGAGCCACTGGAGCCATGGGAAGTATGCTCCAGCTCACCCTGAAGGGCTGACAAGGGCAGGCTCACCTCAGCCCAGCCGTTCTCACTGAGACCTGCCCCTACCAGGGGCTCAGACTGGGCATCCCCCAGCTGGGGAGCTAATGACAAGAACTGCCCGGCTGGACACTTCTCTAGCCCTGCCCGCTGGCTGCCGCACGGGACTCACCCTGGTCTCTGGCACAGCGGGGGCGGGGCTCACGGGCAGGCGTGTCCCAGACTCGCACACTGCAGGGGGGGAGAAATGGCTCCAGAGCTGCCATGGGCAGAGCTGTCCTGCCCACAGGACGGTTGGGGCGGTTGCACCGGGCTCCGCAATTTGAGGGACCCCGAACCCTTGTAGGGACAGGCCTGGCCCTGGCAGCTGGGCATTTCCCCTCTAGCCCTGGAGCCCAGTTTGCCTTGGCCCAGGGACCCTGCTCTCCCTGGGGCCGAAGCAGCAGCCGCCTTCTGGCCTTATTTATTACGAGCCAGGTGTGCAGACGCCCTTGGCGTGACGCAGCATGGAGTGTGTGGGGTGGCTGAGATACACGCAGGGTCCCAGTCACCCAGCAGCCCCCCAGCCGGGGCTCCTCTCAGAGCCACTGGGCTGGTTTCAGTCCGTGGCAATGGAAGGCATTGGCAATAGCAGGGGAAAACTCCTGCAGTCCCTCCCCAGGCCGGTCTCCCACTGCAGCTGCCAGGCCTTTCCCCGGCTCAGCACCTCAGCATTTCACAGCTGCACCCGCCCCTCGACCAGCAGGGGACCCCCTGCCTCTGCACTGAGTGTCCCTTTGGCTTGGAGCTCATTGAGCTTAACCAGCCCCAGGGGAGCCAGTGGGGGGCCCTGGACAAAATCAGGCCAGAGACACAACATGAACGGCGCCGGCAAAGGTCAGTCATGTTTGCACTTGGATCCCAGTCCCCAGAATGCTCAGCCTGCCCCTTTATGCACCTAATCTGCATGGAAATCGGCGCGCCCATTCTGTCTGTCCAGGGGTTTGCACAACGGGTCTCAACATCTGGCCCCAGCTGTGCTCTTGCTCATCGTTCAAATGCGGCACTGCTTGAGAATGGGCCTGACACGGGGTTCGGACACACAGGGCGCGCACCCCACACTCTTCACATGCACTCGGGCCAGTCCCTCATCTCCCGCTCCAGCCCCCGCACATCCCGCCAGGCCTGGAGCGAAAGCTCTGCTGGCTTGGAAGAGGAGGCTGAGCTGAGCTCCTCCACAGAATCCCCCCTTTCCCCTCACTTGTTCCTCTTTGTTCTGCAGCTGGAGACGTCTGCCAGCTCCCTGCGGAGGTTGGCCCATGCAAGACAAAAAAACCCCGCTACTTCTACAACCCCGTCACCAAGAGCTGTGAGATGTTCATTTATGGTGGCTGCCAGGGCAACGGGAACAGGTTTTCCACTAAAGAGGAATGTCTGCAGACGTGTGGACAGCCTGGTGAGAGACTGAGGGAAACTCAGCGAGACGGGTCCCCAGCTGCCCGGGGAATAGAGACCTTCCTGCAAATAACGACGGACTGGCTGCATCCCAGCAGTGCTAGAGCACCCACCACGGCCCATGGCCCGTTGCCCAGGGGCTGCACAGGCACAGGGCAGGAGACAGCCCTGCCCTTAGGACTCTGCCCCTGGCCAGAGGAGGGGCAGGGGGCTGAGGACGAGCCGGCGAGCGGGGTCCGCGGTGCAGCTCATGCTGGCGCTGAAACGAAATGGAAGGTCCCTGAGTCCTGGCAGCTGCGTCCCAGCCCCTTTGGGAGCCCCCGGCTGGGGAGCTAATGACAAGAACTGCCCAGCTGGACACGTCTCTAGCCCTGCCCGCTGGCTGCCGCAGGGGACTCACCCTTGTCTCTGGCACAGCGGGGGCGGGGCTCACGGGCAGGCGTGTCCCAGACTCACACACTGGGGAATGGCTCACGCAGCTGCCCTGGCAGCTGGGCATTTCCCCTCTAGCCCTGGAGCCCAGTTTGCCTTGGCCCAGGGACCCTGCTCTCCCTGGGGCCGAAGCAGCAGCCGCCTTCTGGCCTTATTTATCACGAGCCAGGTGTGCAGACGCCCTTGGCGTGACGCAGCATGGAGTGTGTGGGGTGGCTGAGATACACGCAGGGTCCCGTCAGCCAGCAGCCCCCCAGCCGGGACTCCCCTCAGAGTTGCTGGGCTGGTTCCATTTTGGGTCCCTCTGATCAGCAGTGAGCAATGGTATTGTCCTAGTAGGGACAGCCCATCCCTCGCCCCCTCCTCACCCCGTCTCCTGCCCCACTCCAGCCTCCTGCCCATTCCCTGGCTGTGGCCAGGGTCTCACTGCCTCGGCTCTGAGATTTCATTATTGCCTGTCGCTAAGTGACCTCAGTCCGTGTTACATTTATCATGGCTTCAGGCCACTTTCGTGTTAAGAGCTAGATAAAATAGTTACCCAGAAGTTGTATTAGAACTGTCAGGTACATTGTAAGTCACTTTTGCAGTCAGGTCCCATTTCTGATCATTTTCAGTGCCCTGACTAATGCTCTTAGTTTTTCGTGGAAAACTGCACATGCATTTGCCTGCCTGTTTGCCTGCCCAACCGTTCTGAGAATCTGGCCTCGCTGTTCTCACCAGTGTCAGTGGTGTAACTCTTCAGAATGGGCTTCCATCCCCATCTCCCGTGGGTTAAGGACAAGGCCTTTACCTCATCTCCCACTTACAGCCAGCCTGCAGCCTGCTGCTGTGTTCAGTTGGAACGGGAAGGCTGAGATGCTTTGTCAATTTCCCTTCTTTCATCCTAACCTGCCTGTCTTCCTTCTGCAATGGCAGAGATCTGCAAGCTCCCTGTGGAACCCGGCCCATGTTTTACCTACGTCCCCAGCTACTTCTACAACTCAGTCACCAAGAGGTGTGAGGAGTTTGTTTATGGCGGCTGCCAGGGCAACGGGAACCGGTTTCCTAATATGGATGAATGCCTGAAGATCTGTGGAAGCTCAGGTAGGAGAGCAAGAGAAGTCAGCTAGTTGGGTTGTGAGCTGCGGGGGTGAGAAAGACATTAATGGTGATGCTGGGGCTCATGGCCATGGTAGTGATTTGTTGGCTGCATCACAGCAGTGCCTATGTAACCACCCATACCAGCTGCGTGTGGGTCACTGCCCCATCTCGTGGCACGTAGGCCACTTACAGAGCGAGTGAATGTGTTTGCCCTGCTGCCTTAGCTGAGAGCCAGCAGGCTTCTAGCTCAAGATGCTCATGCACTAAGGTCCCAGGTTCGGTTCCGCAGGTTGGCATTACGCCATAGGCTCTGAGAGAGTCCAGGGCCCCAGGCGCAGACTCACACAGACAACCTGTGCCCGGAGGAACTCAGCCTGAATAGACAAGGGGGGTGCTGAGGGGGGGTAGTGTGAGAGGAGTCCATAGCACTGTTCATGAGGGGTTGGAACTCATATGAAGGTCCCCCAAGTCCGGTAGCTGTGTCCTGGAAGCTCTGGCTAGGGACATAACAACAATACCAATCCTGTGGCACACATCTGCAGCCTACACTTCTTGAGCCTGGGTTTCACATGGGGTCCTGAGGCAGCCCCAGCTCTCATACACTGGGGCCAAGGTCTCCTGTAACCCTTCCTCCCACCACGCTGCTGCACCTTGCACCCTCGCCTTCCCCAAGACTGGGCCCCGTTCATTTCGAATGAGGAGGCCTACCCCCTTTGCAGAATTCCCCCCTTCCCTCCTACCTTGTCTCTCCTTGGTCTGTAGATATAGACGTCTGCCAGCTCCAACGGGAGCCCGGCCCGTGCCAGGCCTTCGTGAGCCGCTACTTCTACAACTCGGCCACCAAGGAGTGCGAGGAGTTCAGGTATGGCGGCTGCCAGGGCAACGAGAACAGATTTGCCACAAAAGAGAAGTGTTTCCAGACATGTGGACGCCCAGGTAACGTGATGATGGACACTCACTTAGCTGGGCTGTGAGCTGCCCAGGCCAGAGGTGCTTTAGAGCAAAGATGCCAGAGCTACAGGGGTGATATTCAGTAAATCTTTGGGCCATCTCAAGTGTTCCAAAAATGAATATTTTTACCAGTATTTTATCAGGGTAAATACGACAATCGGGATAACTACCTCACCCGAGGATCCTGGGAAAGTTAATGGAATGGCTAAGGATCCCAATGAATAAAAAATTAAAGGAAGGTAATACAATAAATGCTAATGACAATGCATTTATGGAAAACAGACCCTGTTAAACTAACTTGATCGCTTTTTTATGAGATTACAAGTTTGACTGGAAAAGATCATAATGTGGACGCAGTCTGTTTGGGCTTCAGCAGGGTGTTTGACATTTTGACTAAAAAGCGAGATAGCTATAAAACAAGCCCGGTGTGCACTGAGTGGATTAAAAGCTGGCTCACAGATAGGTCCCAAAATGTAACTGTAAATGGGGAATCATCATTTAATTGGTGTTTTTCTTGTGAGGTTCCACAGGAATCAGTTCTTCTCCCTACACTATTTAACATTGTCACTAATGATCTGAGAAAACCCATAAAACCAGCACTGATAACATTTGCGATGACACAGAAATTGGGGGAGTGTTAAGTAATGAAGGGGACAGGTCAGTGATACTGAGAGTTCTGGATCCCTTGGGAAGCAGGACACAAGCAAATAACATGTATTTTAAAAGAGCATGCATAATCTCCGCCCCGTCATTGCCATCCACTTAAAGTCGGGGCCCGCCCAAGTGGGTTTTTCTGGCTATACCACTGGGATAAATGGGAATCTTGAGTGGGAGCAGAGAGGCTCTTTTACCCCTGTGCTCAGCACAGGTATGGCTGCTGCTGGACTCCTGTGTCTGGTTCTGGTGCCCACAATTCAAGAATAATGGTGATAAATTGGAGAGGGTGCAGAGAAGAGCCATAAGAATGATAAAAGGGTTACAAAATCTGCCTGACCGTCTCAGAGGGGTCGCTGTGTTAGTCTGTAACTTTAAAAACAAGTAGTCCTGTGGCACCTTAGAGACTAACAAAAATATAGAGAATGTATTGGATAAGACCCACTTCGTCAGATGAGTAGGAGTGGAAGATACATGTAACAGCAAAAGTACCTGTCAATTGCAGGACCCGTGTTAATGAAACTAATTACATGGTCTGGATGTGTTCCATTCATAGCTTTTGATGTGAAAATGCAGAAATCAAGGGTAGGGGAAATTGGCTTTGTAATGGGCCAACCAGTTAATATCTTTGTTCAAGCCTAGGGTAACAGTGTCAAATTTGTAGATGACTTCTAGTTCTGCAGTCTCTCTCCGTGACTGGGTGATAGACTCAAGGAGCTTGACTTATTTAACCTAAAAATGACAAGGTTAAGGGTTGACTTGATGACAATCTCCAAGTACCAACACAGGGAACAAGCCTTTAATAATGAGCTCTTTAATCTAGCAGAGAAAGGTGTAACATGATCCCATGGCTGGAAGTAGAAGCTAGACACATTCAGCCTGGAGTAAGGTGCATATTTCATTGGAATAAGGTATTTGCCATTGGAGCATCTGACCAAGGGTTGAGTGGATGCTCTCTAGTGTGCATTTCACGAGGCATACCGGAGCGGTCGGCAAAGGCTTCCCTTGTCGACTGCGGCGCGTCCAGACTGCCCCACTGTGCCACCAAACAGCTGATCGGCGCAGCGCGGTGGCCGTTTTTATGTAAATGGAGCAGCAATTATTTAAATCGCCGCTTCATTTTCCTATGTTTAGTAAACTCATCTACATGGCTCCATCGACGGGGCCATGTAGTCTAGACATACCCCAAGAGTCTATGAATGGCCGTTGGGATGACTGATTGGCTGCATCGCCCCAATGCCTGAGGAACCAGCAGAGACCAGGACCCCATCATGCCGGGCACTGCACAGGCACAGTGGGCGCAGACCATGCCCCAAGGAGCTCATTAGCTGCACAGCCAAAGTGTGGCAGGGCCTGCGAAGGAGTAGGGTGAGAGGAGCCCATGGCCCCCTAGTCCAGGCAGCTGCATTCCAGCCTGCTCTGGAAGCCCCCGGCTGGGGAGTTAATGACACTAACAAGCCTGCAGGACACATTACAGCCTTTCACCCAGGACTGCAGATCTGCTGGCCTGGTGCAGAGGAGTCAAGCTCACTTCTGGCACAGCCAAGATGGGGCTCAAGGGGCAGGAGTGAGTCCCAGGCAGTCTCAGACTCTTCAGGGCAGGAGAAAGGGCTACAGAGCTCCCATGAGTGCTGGGCATTTCCTTGCGAACCTCAGGCTAATGGCCATGAGCCCAGCTTTGCCTTTAAAACATAAGAACGGCTGGACTGGGGTATGTCTACACTGCAGAGTTTTTTCTGAAAAAAACTCCAGTTATGTCCACTCTGCAATTGTGTTCTTTTGAAAAAAAATCAAAAGAGCAGAGGGGTTTCTCCAACATTGGCAAACCTCTTTCTACGAGGAAGAAGCCTTTTTCTGAAAGAGCTCTCTCGGAACAAGGCGTGTGTGGACGGGGAAGAGGGAGTTCTTTCGAAAGAAGAGGAAAGAGGAAAAAGCACAGGTGCCCTGGTGGCCACTCCGTCCATAGTAATCACAGCTGAAATGAGAGAGAGTGTCCATTCAGTGTGGGTGCTCTCTTTCAAAAAAGCAGATGGCTCTTTCAATTTGCTTTTGTTGTGTAGACGCTCTCTTTTGGAAGAAGTTTTTCCGGAAGATCTCTTCCAGAAAAGCTTCTTTCGAAAGAAGCCTGCAGTCTAGACATAGCCTGGGTCAGACCAGTATCTGGTCTTCTAACAGGCCAATGCCAGGTGCCCCAGAGGGAGTGAACAGAACAGGGAATCCTCAAGTGATCCGTCCCCTGTCACCCATTCCCAGCCTCTGACCAACAGGGACTAGAATCATAGAACACTAGAACTGGAAGAAACCTCGAGAGGTCATCAAGTCCAGTCTCCTGCCCTCACAGCAGGACCAAGCACCGTCAGATCATCCCTGACAGGTGTCTGTCCAACCTGCCCTTAAATATCTCCAGTGATGGAGACTCAACAACCTCCCTAGGCAACTTATTCCAGTGTTTAGCCACCCTCACTATTAGGAGGTTTCCCCCAATGCCCAACCCAAACCTCCCTTGCTTCAATTTAAGCCCATTGCTTCTTGTCCTGTCCCCAACAGATAAGGAGAACAATTTATCACCCTCCTCTTTATAACAACCTTTTGCACACTTGAAGACTGTTATGATGTCCCCGCTCAGTTTTTTCATTTCCAGACTAAAAACTCATTTTTTTCAGTCTTTCCTCATAGGTCAGGTTTTCTAGGCCTTTAATCATTTTTTGTTGCTCTCCTCTGGACTTTCTCCAATTTGTTCACATCATCCCCACACTGTGGTGCTCAGAGCTGGACGCAGTGTTCTGGCAGAGGCCTTATCGTTGCTGAGTAGAGCAGAAGAATTACTTCTTGTGTTTTGCTTACCACACTCCTGCTGCGCAACCCAGAATGCTGTTCGCTTTTTTGCAACAGTGTCCCACTATAATAATCCCTAGATCCCTTTCTGCGGTACTGTTTTCCCAGGCAGTCCATTCCCTTTCTGTGTGTGCAGTTGATCGTTTCTTCCTAAGTGGAGTACTTTGCATTTGTCCTTGTTGAATTTTATCCTGTTTATTTCAGATCATTTCTCCAGTTTGTCAAGAGCATTTTGAATTTTAAGCCTGTGCTCCAAAGTGCTTGCAGCCCCTCCCAGCTTGCTATTGTCAGCAAATTTTATGAGTACCCTTTATGCCATTATCAAATTATTTATGAAGATATCAAACAGAACTGGATCCAGGAGAGATTCCTGCAGGACCCCACTTAATATGCCTTTCCATTTTGACTGTGAACCATGGAAAACCATACTCAGAGAGTAGTTATCAAACCTGCTGCGCACTACCTTATAATAGGGTTGCCTGGGGGTGTATTTCTCTAGTTTGCTTTGGAGAAGGTCACGCGGATATGGTCGTATCAAAAAGCCTTACAAAAGTCAAAATGTATCAAATCTATCACTTTCCCCATCCACAAGTCTTGTTATCTTGTCACAGAAGGATATTACATTGGCTTGACTTTGTTTTTAATAAATCTATATTGACAGTTATTTATCCCCTTATTACCACTTAGGTGCTTACAAGTCAATTGTTTACTTATTTGCTCCATTATCTTTCTGAATACTGAATTTAAGATGGCTGGTCTATAATACCTGGCTTGTCTTTATTCCTCTTGTGATAGCTAGGTAAGATATTTGCCCTTTTGGGGTGCATCTACACTGCAGGGCTTAACTCAAAATAAGCTACACAAATCGAGCTACGTCAATTGCCTAGCTTATTTCAAAATAGCTTATTTCGAAATTAGGAGTGTCTACACAGCACTTATTCTGAAATAGAGCACCCTTTCTCTGACTTCCCTTACTCCTCGTACAATGAGGGTTACAGGAGTCAGAGTACAAAGTCCTCCAGCTTGGCAGTATTTTGACATTTTTTCAAAATAACTGCCTGCTGTGTAAACACGGAGTAAGTTATTTTGAAATAATGTTGCAGTGTAGACGTACCCTTTCAGTCCTCTGGGAGCTCTGACATCTTCCTCAAGTTTTCAAAGATATTGCTAAGAAGTTCTCCAAGGTAATTGCTAATGGCTCATACATCTCTTGAGTCAGTTCCTTCAACATTCTAGGTTGTGTTTCGTCAGGGCCTGCCAAGATGAAGATATCTAACTTGTCTAATTACTTCTTAACTTGTTCTTCCCTTCATTTCAGCCTCAGGGCCTGCCCCATTGGCACCAATGCTCACTAGATGACTCACCCAATCACTGCTCACCTTTTTGGTGAAAACTGAAAGAAAGGCATTTAATGCTTCAGCCTCTGCTGTGTTTTCTGTTATTGTTTTTCCCTCTTAAATGAGTAATGGGCCTCACCTGTCCTCAGGCGTCCTCTTACTTCGAATGTATTTGTAAAATGTTTCCTTGATGTCCTTAGCTAGTTTAATCTCATTTTGTGCCAGGAGCCTTTCTAATTTTGTCCCTATGTGCTTGTGGTGGTGTTTTTTGATATTCATCCTTCATCATTTGACCCAGTTTCCACTCTTTGTATGGCTCCTTTTTGAGTTTCCACTTATTAATGATCTGGTTCAGGCAGGGTGGTCTTTTACCATACTTCCTGTGCATTAAGATAGTTTGCACTTGTGCTCTTAATAAAAAAAGCCAAATGTCCTGAACTCTTTTCTCCTTAGGCTTGCATCCCATAGGATTGTATCTATCCATTCTCTGAGTCTGCTAAAGTGTGGGTCCTGAAACTCCATTGTCTTTAGTCTGTTTTTTTCTCCTACCAGTCTAATTCATGCACCTACTTCACATGAAAAATTGCACATGCATTTTGCTTGCCCATTTGTCTGCCTGATGTTTCTGAAATCCTGGCACTAAACACTCTTCAGCTCATCATGTAAATGGTAAATGGTCTGGTAGCACTTTATAGATTAACAAAACATGTAGATGGTATCATGAGCTTTTGTGGGCACAGCCCACATGGTGTAATTCTTGAGCATGGGTTTTAAAGGGTGTTGACACTACAGGCATACACATGCCATCAGTTCTCATGCGCTAGGGTCAGGGTTTTCTTTAGCCCCATTGCCCTCTCTAGATGCTGCAGCTCGCACCCCACCTGCCACCCGAGAGCCTGCTAGTGTAGAATGAGGAAGCTGAGATTCTTTGCAGAAAACCCCGCTTTTCCCCAAACCCATCTGTCTTTCTTTCGTAGTTAACGAGATCTGCAAGCTCCCTGTGGACGCTGGCTCGTGTTTCTCCTACATGACCCGCTACTTCTACAACTCGGTCACTGGCAGCTGCGAGGAGTTCATTTATGGGGGCTGTGAGGGCAATCAGAACAGGTTTGCCACTAAAAATGAATGTCTCAAGACCTGTGGAAGCTCAGGTAAGAGAGCGAGAGAAACTCAGCGGGTTGGTCTGGGAGCTGGCCAGGCAACGGAAACATTAGGGCTAAGCTCCCGGGGTTAGAGGAGCTGATCTCCATTCTGAGTTGTATTATGGCAATGCCTTGAGGACTCACCCCCACCATGATGAGCCCTGCACAAGGAGTCACAGTCTGTCTAGACAAAGGGAGGAGGGCCAAGGCTGAGCGTGTGAGAGGAGTCCAAGGTACAGCTCATGGTGGGAACTGCAACTCAACTGAAGGTCGCGCGAGTCTCTGCATTCCAGCCTGCTCTGGAAACCTGTGACTGGGGAGTCCATGGCAATAACAACCCTGCTGAACATGTCCATCCCCTGGCACCCAGGGCCTCAGGCCTGCTGGCTGGCTCCAAGGATAGATGCTTGTCTCTGGCACAGCCGGGCTAGGGGCTTAGAGGGCAGGGGTGAGTCTCAGATGCTCCAGTGCTGGAGAAATGGCTCACACTCTTGCCATGGACATTGGGCATTTCTGCACTAATCCCGGGAGAGCCCCCATGGCATTTCCCTTTGGTTCAGGAGTCCTTGTGATGGCATCCCCAGGATACACACTGGAACTGGGGGACTGCTGTGCCCCCTTTCCTCTGCTGCTTGGCCTGGTGATGGGACCGTGGGACTCTGGGACTGCTGTGCCCCCTTAACCCTGCCGCCTGGCCTGGTGATGGGACCGTGGGACTCTGGGACTGCTGTGCCCCCTTAACCCTGCCGCCTGGCCTGGTGATGGGACCATGGGACTCTGGGACTGCTGTGCCCCCTTTCCCCTGCCGCTTGGCCTGGTGATGGGACCGTGGGACTCTGGGACTGCTGTGCCCCCTTAACCCTGCCGCCTGGCCTGGTGATGGGACCGTGGGACTCTGGGACTGCTGTGTCCCCTTAACCCTGCCGCCTGGCCTGGTGATGGGACTGTGGGACTCTGGGACTGCTGTGCCCCCTTAACTCTGCCGCCTGGCCTGGTGATGGGACCGTGGGACTCTGGGACTGCTGTGCCCCCTTAACCCTGCCGCCTGGCCTGGTGATGGGACCGTGGGACTCTGGGACTGCTGTGCCCCCTTAACCCTGCCGCCTGGCCTGGTGATGGGACTGTGGGACTCTGGGACTGCTGTGCCCCCTTAACACTGCCGCCTGGCCTGGTGATGGGACTGTGGGACTCTGGGACTGCTATGCTTCCTTAACCTTGCCGCCTGGCCTGGTGATGGGACCATGGGACTCTGAGACTGCTGTGCCCCCTTAACCCTGCTGCCTGGCCTGGTGATGGGACCGTGGGACTCTGGGACTGCTGTGCCCCCTTTCCTCTGCTGCCTGGCCTGGTGATGGGACTGTGGGACTCTGGGACTGCTGTGCCCCCTTAACCCTGCAGCCTGGCCTGGTGATGGGACTGTGGGACTCTGGGACTGCTGTGCCCCCTTAACACTGCCGCCTGGCCTGGTGATGGGACTGTGGGACTCTGGGACTGCTGTGCCCCCTTAACCCTGCAGCCTGGCCTGGTGATGGGACTGTGGGACTCTGGGACTGCTATGCTTCCTTAACCTTGCCGCCTGGCCTGGTGATGGGACCGTGGGACTCTGGGACTGCTGTGCTCCCTTTCCTCTGCTGCCTGGCCTGGTTCTCACAAGGGTTTGCTGGTGACAAGCAGCAAACCCCTCCAGTGGCTGGGATCACTCCGCACAAGAGCATGTGAAGCCCCACACCCTACTGGATGGCACGAACACTCGCACAAATCACACCGAGAAAGGCACCAGCCAAATCCCCCAGCTCCTGGCGCGGCACTCGAACATGAGCCATCTTGTTCTGGTCAGAAGCCTGAGTGGTGTAAATTCATTACCCAGTCTGCCCCTTCCTCAAAGTGGATTGGACACACACACCAGCCTTTGAGAGCTGAGATTTGCCAAACTCTTCAGTGGGCTACAGCCCTTACTACACAGATTTCCTCTGGGCCTAAGACCCGTCTCCTCGGCTCAAGTCTTTGTCCTTCCTGCATTCTTGCTGTTTCCAGTGCAGGTGGGGAGGAGAATGGTAAGAGCACGATGCGCCATCCCCTGCTTTATATCCTCAGTCCACGTGCCTGGAAACCATGAGTCCAGACCCATCCTGGTGGGCTCTGCTGAGTCACAGAGTGGAGCAATCCTACAATGTGTGGTGCTTACCCAACACGCAGTCCTTTTCAGCCCTGGTGTGCTGATGAACCACTGTTTGACACCCCCGGGAGTGGATCTCCTTCTTTGTGTCACTGGAGAGCTATTGCTGCATGCCTCTCAAATGTACAACATTGTTCAGTAACGACCATGCAGCAGAATCTCCTCGTTCCGTCCACACTCGCGCTGTACGTGCTTTCACAGAACAACGGGCTTCAGCAGTTCATTCGCTAGCTTACCTGGCACTTTGCATGCAACAAGCCATAACTACACGAGGGGGGCGTGTGGGGCCCAGGGCCACACGTCGCTGTCAGAGAGCCGACATGCAGCCACCCTCCGGCGTTACGTGTTACAAGCCAGGTGTGCAGGCGTGTGTCTTAGCATGACACAGCACGGAGTCACTCAGCAGCCACCCGAGCTGGGGACTCTGCTGAGAGCTACTGGGCTGGTTTCATCCCCGCCAGTTTGATGCGCAATGAAAAGGCACTGTCAGTCCGGGGGACAAGACCCTACTGTGCCCCCCCAGACCAAGCTCCAGCTGCAGCCTCCAGGCCTTCCCCTGGCTCAGGATGTCAGGATTTCAAAGCCACACCAGTCCTTCAGCCTCTGCACTGAGCTTTCCGTCTGGCTTGGAGCTCACTCACGTTGGTCGGCCTTACATTTTATTCCAGCGAGAGCGGAGAGTTTTGTCCAGAACTGGACAAGATCACTTATAAGAAATACAATCCGAACTGCAGACAAACCGTCATTTTTGCAGTTGAATCTTGATTCCCAGAATGTTCTGCCTGCCAGAAATTAGGTGTAGGCACCTAATTTGAAAAGCAAACAGCACTTGCATTTTGTTTGCCCCTTCGTCTGTCTGACGCATCCACAAACCTGGCCCTCAACCTTCTGCAGCTAATCATTGTGATGATGGCATTGCTGGGACCTGGTAGCACATGGGCACTGGACACCAGGCACACAAAGCTCTTTAGGGACAAGGTCTCTGTTAGACTCAGGTCTCACTCCAGCTGCTGCATCTTGCACCGCTCACGGAGCACGGGGCCTTGTTAGTGTCGAATGAGGAGGCTGAGAGCTTTCGCAGAGATCCCCCTGTCTGTCCTAACCCGCCTGTCTTTATTCTGCAGACACAGACATCTGCAAGCTCCCTATGCAGCCCGGCCCATGCCAGGCCTTCCTGAGACGCTACTTCTACAACTCGGTCACCAAGAAGTGTGAGAAGTTCAGGTACGGCGGCTGCCAGGGCAACGAGAACAGGTTTGCCAACAAAGACGAGTGTCTTGAGACCTGCGTACGCCCAGGTAAGAGACTGAGGGAAACGCAGCTAGTTGGGGCGGCAGCTGCCAGATAATAGAGATGTTCATGCAAAGATGCTGGGACCAACCCTGCTGACCACGTCTACAACCTTTGACCCTGGACGCAGCCGGCCGGTGGGCACAGGGGAGTCACGCTTGTCTCTGGCACAGCTGGGGTAGGGCTCAAGGGGCAGGCGTTTCCCAGACTCAGATTCTTCAGGGCTGGAGAAATGGCTACAGAGCTGCCATGGGTGCTAGGCATTTCCTCATGAACCCCAGCCAGGAGAGCGTCCAGGAGCCCAGCTTTGCCTTTGGCTCAGAGATCCCATACACAGCAAAACTACCCAGTCCATACCAGAGACCAAGGGGGTAGGGCCGGCAGGTTGTGTAGTTTTTGGTGGTGTCTAGAATGAATCCAAGTACAACTGTGCCATCCCAGGGCCACTTCCCCAGTCCCTGCACTTTGGGGTCCCTGTGCTTCAGGGGATGTGGAGTCCAGGGCAGTCTGGAGAGTAGCATGGGCCCTGGTGCAGGCAGCAGCAAATGTCTTGGCCCCAGCCTACCCCGCTGTGCCCAGCCAGCCCCTGGCATCACTTTGGGGCAGGGGGAAGAAGCTAAAAGGGGTGTGCAGGGGCTCAGAGAAAAGGAGTGGAATGGGGGCAGGGCGGGGGCAGGAATCATAGAATACGAGAATTGGAAGGGTCCTCAAGAGGTCATCAAGTCCAGTCCCCTGCCCTCACGGCAGGACCCAGTGCCATCTAGACTGTCCCTGCCAGGTGTCTGTCCAGCCTGCTCTTAAATATCTCCAGGGATGGAGATTCCACAACCTCCCTAGGAAATTTATTCCAGTGTTTCTCCACCCTGACAGGCAGGAAGTTTTTCCTGAGGTCCAACCTAAACCTCCCTTGCTGCAGTTTAAGACCATTGCTTCTTGTCCCATCATCAGAGGCCAAGGAGAACAATTATCCCCCCTCTTCCCTGTGACACCCTTATAGATAGATACTTGGAAACTGCTCTCATGTCCCCCCCATGTCTCTTTTCTAAACTAAACAAACCCAGTTCTTTCAGTCTTCCCTCATAGGTCATGTTCTCTAGACCTTTAATCATTTTTGTTGCTCTTCTCTGGACCCTCTCCAATTTCTCCACATCTTTCTTGAAATGCAGTGCCCAGAACTGGACACAATACTCCAACTGAGGCCTAACCAGCGCAGAGTAGAGTGGAAGAATGACTTCTCATGTCTTGCTCACAACACTCAGGTTAATGCATCCCAGAATCATGTTTGCTTTTTTTGCAACAGTGTCACACTGTTGACTCATATTTAGCTTGTGGTCCACTATGACCCCTAGATCCCTTTCTGCAGGACTCCTTCCTAGACAGTCACTTCTCATCCTGTATGTGTGAAATGGATTGTTCCTTCCTAAGTGGAGCACTTTGCATTTGTCCTTATTCAACTTCATCCTGTTTACCTCAGACAATGTCTCCAGTTTGTCCAGATCATTTTGAATTTTGACCCATCCTCCAAAGCACTTGCAACCCCTCCCAGCTTGGGATCATCTGCAAATTTAATAAGCGTCCTCTCTATGCCAATATCTGAACTGTTAATGAAGATATTAAACAGAACCTGCCCCCAAAACAGATCCTTGCGGAACCCCACTTGTTCTGCCCTTCCAGCAGGATTGTGAACCATTAATAATGACTCTCTGAGTATGGTTATCCAGCCAGTTATGCACCCACCTTATAGTAGCCCCATCTAGGTTGTATTTGCCTAGTTTATTGATAAGAAGATCATGCGAGACCATATCAAATGCCTTATTAATGTCTAGGTATACCACATCCACCGCTTCCCCCTTAGCCACAAGGCTTAGTATCCTATCAAAGAAAGCTATCAGGTTGGTTTGATGTGATTTGTTCTTTACAAATCCATGCTGGCTGTGACCTGTCACCTTATTGTCTTCCAGATGTTTGCAGATGAATTCCTTAATTACCTGCTCCATTCTCTTCCCTGGCACAGAAGAGGCCGCCTGGAGCAGGGCAGGGCAGGGTTTCTCCGTGCTGCCTGCGCCAAGCCCCACACTGACTCGCTAAGCAGCCCTGGGCCCCGAATCCACCTGAAGCACAGAACTCTCTAAAGTGCAGGGTGTGGGGCCATTGCCCCAGTCTGTCCTCTGCACCGGACGGCTTGGGAAATATCAGCCCAAGCATTGGTGGGACCAGGCCCATGATCCTGACCATTGGCGGGACAAAGGTGTGAGAGCTGGCAACACCATAAAATAGGGTCCTCCCAAATGCACCCCCTGTTTGATCCTAAATGATCAGCAATGCAGAGTGACCCTGGCTCAGGATGTCCAGACCATCCCTCAAGCAGAACATAATTTGTTGGAAAAAAGTCAACATGGTTTCTGTAAAGGGAAATCCTGTCTTACTAATCTATTAGAGTTCTTTGAAGGGGTTAACAAATAGGCAGACAAGGGGGATCCAGTAGATATAGTATACTTAGATTTTCAGAAAGCCTTTGACAAGGTCCCTCACCAAAGGCTCTTGTGTAAATTACATGGCCATGGGATAAGAGGGAAGGTCCTTTCTTGGATTGAGAACTGGTTAAAAGACAGGAAACAAAGGGTAGGAATAAATGGTAAATTTTCAGAATGGAGAGGGGTAACTAGCGGTGTCCTCAAGGGTCAGTCTTGGGACCAATCCTGTTCAACTTATTCATAAATGATCTGGAGAAAGGGGTAAGCAGTGAGGTGGCAAAGTTTGCGGATGATACCAAACTGTTTAGGATAGTCAAGACAGAAGCAGACTGTGAGGGACTCCAAGATGATCTCACCAAACCGAGTGATTGGGCAACAAAATGGCAAATGAAATTTAATGTGGATAAGTGTAAAGTAATGCACATCGGGAAAAATAACCCCAACTATACGTACAGTATGATGGGGGCTAATTGGCTATGACAAATCAGGAAAGAGATCTTGGAGTTATCGTGGATAGTTCTCTGAAAACTTCCACAGACTGTGCAGCGGCGGTCAAAAAGGCGAATAGGTTGTTAGGAATTATTAAGAAAGGGATAGAAAATAAGACCCAGAATATCTTACTGCCCCTGTATAAAACTATGGTACGCCCACATCTTGAATACTGTGTACAGATGTGGTCTCCTCACCACAAAAAAGATATTTTGGCCTTGGAAAGGGTTCAGAAAAGGGCAACTAAAATGATTAGGGGTTTGGAACTGGTCCCATACGAGGAGAGGTTAAAGCGACTGGGACTTTTCAGTTTAGAAAAGAGGAGACTGAGGGGGGATATGATAGAGGTCTATAAAATCATGAGTGGTGTGGAGAGGGCCGATAAAGAGAAGTTATTTATTAGTTCCCTAAATAGAAGAACTAGAGGACACCAAATGAAATTAATGGGTAGCAGGTTTAAAACTAATAAAAGAAAGTTCTTCTTCACACAGCGTGTAGTCAGCCTGTGGAACTCCTTGCCAGAGGAGGCTGTGAAGGCTAGGACTATAATAGAGTTTAAAGAGAAGCTAGATAATTTAATGGAGGTTAGGTCCATAAAAGGCTATTAGCCAGGGGATAAAATGGTGTCCCTGGCCTCTGTTTGTCAGAGGCTGGAGAGGGATGGCAGGAGACAAATCGCTTGATCATTGTCTTCGGTCCACCCTCTCTGGGGCACCTGGTGCTGGCCACTGTCGGCAGACAGGATACTGGGCTAGATGGACCTTTGGTCTGACCCAGTACGGCCGTTCTTTATGTTCCGTGTGAGGGGTGCACTGCCTCCAGGCAGTGACATGGCTTGTCCTTGTTACACGAGACTGGAGTTAAGAGCCAGACAAAATCGTTTAACTCCAATTATGTGAAAACAGCAGAAAAGCGAAAGTCGGTTTTGTAGACAATTCCCCATCCCTAGAATGTTCAGCTTGCGAATCTGGGCAATTTGCTTGGGAATTGCTCGTGCATTTTGTCTGCCTGTTTGGCTGCCAAATGTTCACAAAACGCTGGCCCTAACTGTGCTTCTGATACTAGTGCAAACGGTGCAACCCTCGTGGCCGGGTTTCACATGGGACTCTGACACACCCGCAGCTCACACACTTGGAGCGAGTCTTCGTTTAGTCCCAGCTGCTGCCGCACGTCTCACCCCCTGCGGGGCCTGGGACTTGGCTAGTTGTCAGTGAGGAGGCCGAGTCCATTCACAGATTTCTCCCTTTCCTTCTCTGCAGCTAACGAAGTTTGCAAACTCCCGATGGACTCGGGCTCATGTTTTTCCTACCAGACCCGCTACTTCTACAACCGGTTCACCAGGAAGTGTGAGGCGTTCATGTACGGCGGCTGCGAGGGCAACGGGAACAGGTTTGCCTCCATAGACGAATGTCTCAGGACCTGCGGAAGTGCAGGTGAGAGAGGCACCGAGATGCTGTTCCTTGGGCCAGGAGCTGCCTGGCTCAGAGGGGTGGGGCTGGAGATCTGCTAGAGGCGGGCCACGGGGGCTGAGCTCCTGGTACTGACGGAGAGTCTGTGACATGGCTCCGGAAGGGACATGGGGCTAAATACAAGGTCCCTTTGCAAAGTCTGACAACCCAGTCCCAGCCCTGTCGCGAAGGCCCCTGGGTGGGGTGGTTAAAGCCCTGGCCAGAGCCGGCGCGGGCCACACTGTAAGATGCCTGTCACGGTCTCACAGGTCATGCCCACACTTGGCCCATTGGTCCCCGGGCGGTTCCCTCCTCCAGTGCGACAGCCCCTTTTCAGGGAGCCCACTCTCTCCTGGCGGTCTGCCCCTCCGCCTCCAGGACGGCACCTCTCAGGGCCATTCCCTGCTGTGAGCCCCCTCGGGGGGACCACTCCCTCTGGACCCCTGGGGCCTCCCTTCCCAGACGGAACAGCACAACCCTGTTCCCCAGCCCAGAGCGACTCTCAGCCAGCACCCCACAGGGGGATTTATTGCGCTTTGAACGCAGCAACGGGTCCCTCAGGCCTGTCGGCCTGGCTCCCCCAACCCCCCACGTCTGCGTCTCCCGTGCTGCAGCCTCCGCCCGCTCCTTCCCTGTCCAGTTCAGAAGCCTCCTTCTTCCAGCTGAGCCTCCAATATCCCCTACAGCCCCTCCCTGTCCATTGTCTCTCTCCAGGTAACAGGGTCACCTGGGCCCCTCTTCCTCCGTCCTTTGTTCTCCCTGGCTGGGACCAGCTGGGCAGGGCACCGGGACAGCCCACTGGCCTCCGGCTGGCCAGACCCGGCTGTGCCCTCCGAGCTGGTCTCCTGGTCAGCAGGGCACCAGTCGCTGGGGTCTCCGGTTTTGTGCTGTTCCTGTAACAACAAACTCCCTCTCCCGTCCCCTCCCCTCATTAAACCAGTAATATCCAGGGACACCGAGTGTCCCCCTCTCCATGTCACCCCCATGAGCCCCCCACAAATCCCCCACTTTGTCATAGCGCCAGCCTGTTGCTACACTTCCCTTTGGAACAGGAACTTACAGGCCATGGCTAAGGCCGTTGGGTGATGGAGCAACTGCTCCCTTCTCTAGTTGCCAAACGGCTGCCCTGGGAGGCGGCTCTTTGCTGGGGTAAGAGAGCAGCTGTGAGGTGCCCTTGGCCCTCCCGCGCCCCCCCGCTGCCTTGACAGCCAGAGGAGCCGGGCACGGCCCATCCAGGATCTCCCATCAGCCCAGCTGTGAGACACCAGCTCCCTGGAGAGGAGTCACAGAGAAGGGTGCAGATGTTCCCTCCTGCGGGCTGGCCGGCCCCTCGGCCCCTCCCTGTGCCTCCCTCAGTGCCCTGTTTATCCAGCCTGCCCTGGCTGGAGCCCTGCGGCAGCATCCCTCACCTGGCCCAGAGCTGCAGCTGGAAGTGGCTGTTTCTCTCCCTCCTCCCTACCCTGAGCTCTCACTGACTCTGGGCCTGCAGCGGGAGCCCAGTTTTCCATCTGGTAGCTAATCTCTCACTGCTGTCTCTCCGGCCCCGCCCAGCCCCACATGGAGCAAGGTGGGGGTGGGGGTTTATCAGCCAGGTGTCTCACTGCCCTGGGACGCTCTGTCTTCCAGAGAAACCTGGGTCCTGCCCCAAGACAACAGGAGGGCTCTGCATTCTGGGGTGCAATGACGATGACGACTGTCCGGGAAGAGACAAGTGCTGCAGTAATGGGTGTGGCCGGACGTGCCAACCCCCCGTGCAGGTGAGGTTCAGCAAAGTGCGGGCAGGCTCTGTGGTGTGAGCCCGGCCGCACATGCACGAAGCAGTCCAGGGTTGCAGGCCCTTGCTGCTGCCCCCTCTCTCCCTACCCTGCAGCCTCAGGGCCGGCCCTTGGCCTGACCGAGAACCCCCTTTCACAGGGCTGATGAGAGACTGACCAGGAGGAGCTGAGAGCGTGTGGGGATCCCAGAGCGTGAGCTGCCATGAAGTCGCTGGGGCCCAGGGCACAGCTGTTGTGTGCTGGAGACACCAGACCCTAAGGATGACGGCCCCACCCTACAGGACCTTCGCCGCAAGAGGGTCAAGCTCCCCCGCCCCATCACCTTCCACGCCTCACTGTGTCTCCCGAGCACAGCAAGCTGCTGCCAGTGCCCGCGGACTGGAGCTTCAGCCTGATAAACACAGCTTGGCCCAGCAGGGCAGCCTGGCTCTGCCCCCGAGACTCCCCGCAGACGCTGGGGCTGTTGGACTGTCCCTGGGGGCAGGAGAGGGGCCTGCTGGTGAGGACACAGCGGTGTGAGCTGTTTGGCCCCTCTCCCTTTCCATACTCTGGCTTGCTTCTCCATCGCCTGTGGAGCAACCAGAGCCTACGGCCAGGCTCCAACTCCCAGGGAAAGAGGCTTTCTCTGGCGTTCCTGCTCCAACCCCAGAGGCTCCCTACAGGTTCGGAGCCCTGGGAGGGAGAGACGGGAGCTAGGCAGAGACCCCGGGTCTGCTCTGAGCTTGGGTGGGGTGGCAGTGGGGGAGTGAGGCACAGGCTGAACCTGACAGACCTGAAGTGACCATGCTGCACAACCAAGCAGCCTGCGAAGGGATGGACAGTGGGCGCAGAGATCCCCAAGCTGCCATGGAAAGGAGCAGACCTGTGGAAACAGTCTGAGTGAGAGGGGGAAAAAGGTCAGGAGCAAATTGATCACAGCTCCTCTGCCGAGCTGTGCAGCAGACAGAGGGTATGTCTACACTGCCACCCGAGTTCGAACTAGGGTGGCTAATGTAGGCATTCGAAGTTGCAAATGAAGCCCGGGATTTAAATATCCCAGGCTTCATTTGCACGTTCCCGGGCGGGCGCCATTTTTAAATCCCCTTAGGTCGAACTCCGTGCCCGCGGCTACACGCGGCACGGAGTAGGTAGTTCGAATTAGGATCTCTAATCAAGGTGTACCGGTAGTTCGAATTAGAGATCCTAATTCGAACTACCTACCCCGTGCCGCGTGTAGCCGCGGGCACGGAGTTCGACCTAAGGGGATTTAAAAATGGCGCCCGCCCGGGGAACATGCAAATGAAGCCCGGAATATTTAAATCCCGGGCTTCATTTGCAACTTTGAATGCCTACATTAGCCACCCTAGTTCGAACTAGGGTGGCAGTGTAGACATACCCAGACGGTGTTGCTCACTGGGACCAAGTTTGGCTGGTGCTGGGTTACAAATCACTGTAGTACTGAGAGCAGGGGGGTGAAATGCTGCTGTCTTCACTGCGTGGATAAAGGGGACCAGAACTGTCCTAACCTGCCCCAAACAGGGGCTTGTCCTCCACTGAAAGGACCTCGTTAAGGCAGGGGCTCCCGTGCCAGAACCCGGCGAGCGCAGAGGGGGTGGGGAGAGGTGTGCTAACCAGGGGGTACCGATACTCCCCATGGTCCCTGGTCTGGTGTCAGCACTTCCTTTCTGCTAGTCAATGACTGAGGTAAAAATGTTCCACTAGGAGCCTTTGTTTTGTTAAGCGCTCACACGAAAGCTGACATTGCTGGTGGGGGGAGAGTCTTTGCCCCGCTTGCTAGCAGCTGGAAATTGAGCTGCAGAGGTCAGAGCAGAAAGCAGGTGGCAGCCGAATGTGACTGACAGTCAGCTGGTGGGAGTGGGGAACAAGGGGGGGGGGAATGGAGTGAACACTGGCAGGGTGGCCAGCAGGAGCAAGAGCTCAGATGGGAGAGCAGCCAGGTGCCTTTTTCCCTGGGTGGGAGGAGGACTTGCACCGATGCTCCTCTGGACCCTGGGTCCGCACTCACCAAGGACAACCCCTGTGAGTGGGGTGTGCGGGAGCGGAGAGGGACCCAAAAGAGGAACTTTTGGTTGCAGAACTCAAGACCAGGAGGTGGGTGACACTGCCCTCGCACGCTGGGTGTCCTGCTCACAGGTTTATGGTTGTGAATCCTGCTTGTGGCATTTTCTTTAATTACTGCCGGGTGACTTCCCTGCTTTCATTAAACGTTTCTCTGGCACACTCTGGCTCTGTGCTAGTGGGTGGGGAAGCATTGCCTCTCACAGGTGCCCGGGGGTGTGTAATGTTCCCGGGGTACTGCTCTGCCTTGGACTGTTAACAGGGAACCCCTGGGTATTGAACCCCGCCTTGTTCGCTCCCAGCTTCACAGGGCAGAAGGGTCACAGCTGCTATGACTCCATCGCACTGGAACAGGCTCCAGCCTGCTCCCATTCCTCAGCCCGTGGCCCAGACCCTGCTCCCAGCACCCCGGGGCGGCTGGCCCATATGGTGCTGCTCTGAGCCTGGCCCACCCGTCGCTGCCATTGCTGGGAAATAGCTCCAGAGAACAGGCTCCGTGTTTGTAAGGCCAGCCAGAGAGCTTCAGTGAGCACTTTGAGAGGAGTCCATGGTCCAGCGCATGCGGGGCATTGGAACTGAAAGGTCCTCCTTCTTCTGGCAGCTGCATTCCAGCCTGCAGGGGAAGCCAATGCCTGGGGGTTCATGGCAATGCTGGTCCCACCGAATTCCCCTGTAGCTGGCACCCAGGACCTTGGACTTCCTGACAGGGCTCAGGGCTTCCTGACAGGGCCATATTGGTCTGGGGCACAGCGGGGGCGGGGCTCACACACTGGGGAATGGCTCACACCGCTGCCATGGGAGCTGGGCATTTCCCCTCTAGCCCTGGGAGAGCCCCAGGAGCCCAGCTTACCTTGGCCCCGGGACCCTGCTCTCCGTGGAGCCGAAGCAGCAGCCGCCTTCTGGCCTTATTTATCACGAGCCAGGTGTGCAGACGCCCTTGGCGTGACGCAGCATGGCGTGTGTGGGGTGGCTGAGATACACGCAGGGTCCCGTCACCCAGCAGCCCCCCCGCCGGGGGCTCCCCTCAAGTCACTGGGCTGGTTTCATTGTGGGTCCCTCTGATCAGCGGTGAGGGATGGGACTGCCATAGCAGGGACAGTCCATCCCCAGGCAATGCCCCCCCCAGCCCGTTCCCTGGCTCTGGCCGGAGGGTTTCAGGAATGGCCCAGCCGGGGATCAAGGCCGGCCCTTGTGTTCCGGCGCAGGAGTGGGGCTGGGGGCTGACCCCCAGGCAGGCAGGGGCCGCGAACACGCACACACCGACTGCAGGGCCCAGCAGCGGCTCCTGGCCGGCTTGTGCCCTCACTGCCCCAGCCTGGGAGAGGGGAGCTGGGGGTGCCCCGGCTGCCATGGAGGCAACACCTGCAGTGCCCTCGGGAGCAGCCCTGCCCCACCCCCAAACACCCTCAGTGGGACCTGCCAGAGTGGGGGGTCAGGGGCCCCTGAGATAGACAGATCCCAGGGCCAATGAGGAGGGGCCAGTGCTCCAGGGCAGGCTGATTGACAGGGCAGGCAAGCCAATGAGGCCGGCAGGAGCCGGGGTCCCATCCTCTGTGTAAGGGGGGGGCTGCCTGGGCCAGGGGGGTGAGCTAAGGGCAGAGCCAAGTTGCCCCCCCAGATGGATCTCCAAGTCGCTGTTTTGTTTCAGACCAATTCCACAAGCCAAACCACCAGAGAAGGGCTGGAACTTAACTTCAGTCACAAGTTTAATTCTTATGCAAGTGGTCTGAACCGGGATATCAGCTGGCTGGCACATTATCTTCCACATCCTAATGACTTAACCAACCAACCAACCAAGGAAGGTGCTAATGATTCTTGGTGTCTGTGTAGAATCTGGTGCTGGTCATCTTCCTGCAATGAGGGTAACGGTAGTTCGAATTAGGATCTTTAATTCGAACTACCTAGTCCATGCCGCGTGTAGCCGCAGGCACGGAGTTCGGACTAAGGGGGATTTAAAAATGGCGGCACCCGGGAAGATGCAAATGAAGCCTGGGATATTTAAATCCCGGGCTTCATTTGCAACTCCGGTTGCCCTCATTAGACTACCTAGCTCGAAGTAATGAGCTAGTGTAGCCTTACCCTAAGGGCTATTAGACTGTTGTTTGTTAAGTTTTCCTGTTACAGACTCATTCGCTCCCCCTCTGAAGCTTTTAGTCTTTAAGGGTCAGTCTTTAGGGTGCCACAGGATTCCTCCTTGTTTTTGCAGATACAGACACGGACACCGTCTGAGACTTATAATTACCTTTAAAGCACAACTGTTCCCCAGCCCGGGTCCCCCTGCAGGAGGGGGCCTTGCCCCGCTGGGCCACACTCTACTGCCCTGCAAGTGGCAGCTCTGTCAGACCTGGGTGATCACAGCCTCAGGGGAACGTGCCTGAGCCACTCAGACGGGGCCAACAGACCCTCGTGGGGACACAGGCTCTGCTCATCTGGGGTCCTCACACCCTGTGGGGGCCCAAAGACCTCCCCATGCAGCCCCCTCTGGTCACGTCCCAGAGACGAGGGTCTCAGCAGCACAGGGACATGCAGCCCCCATCGTTAGACATCAGCTGAGGGAACCCACTGTGGGGGCAACTTTTCAGGGGCACCATTCCAGATTTGGGGGGGCTGCCCTGTGCATGCCACATTGGGGGGTGAGGGTGTGACAGACCGGGCCGGTCTGGGCATAGCTGAGGGCGTCCGCTCAGGGCAAATTGCTGAAATTCCGGGCTCCTTACAGGGAATGGTCGGCACCGTCCGCCATCAAGGACGTCCGTGGACATAGTTCAGGACACCAGAAAACACCATCCGGTGAAGTCCAAGCCCTCGGCACTGCCCCCGGCACCAACTGCGGCACTGGCATTGGAGCCAATCCCGGCACCGGATGCTGCACAGCACGGGGCACCGGGTCCTGCACCTGCACGGCACCACTGTGCGGCACCAGCCACAGCACTTAGACCTGTGGCACTTACTTGGGCACAGGCCTTACCGACCCCGAGCCCAGCCATGCTGCCTCCTCCTCCCCGGCACCGCAGCAAGCCCGAGTCGATGGCGAGACATGCCCCGGCACCGGCAATTTCGGCGGAACCCGCTGTCACGTTACTGGATTTTAAGGGGAGCAGCCAGATCACTGATGCACCCACGGGGGGGTATTTGCCCCAAAGTGTACACAAAGGGTGCCATGTGAGGTGTTGTGACGGACCGGGACGGGTCTGGGCACTGCTGAGGGCGTCCGCTCAGGGAGAATTGCTCAAATTAGGGGCTCCCTACAGCCCCAGACTGGAGACCTTCCCAAATAGGCCACAAACCAGTCCCACCGAGCGCTTCAGCTACCTGCCTGAAGCCTCATGAGCAAAACCCCTCCGACACCCCAGCAATATCCGTGCCCCAGATGGCCCCGGGCCTCATACACAGGTGAGGGGTCTTAGAACCCAATCTCACCTTCCCCGAACAAGTTCTGTCCGGTTCCAAGAAACCAGCCACAGGTCCCAGGTCAATTTACCCTCTGGATCTTACCCACCAATCACGCTGAGCCAGTCCTTTAGAATCTACAGTCTAAAGGTTTATTACTACCAGAAAGAAAAGCATGAGAGTGAGGTTGTTAAGGTATCATACGTTACATGCATCGAATCTCCCAGTTCTCGATGCAGGCTTGCAGTGGAGATGTTATAGATGCCGGCTTAAAAGTCCTTGGTGCACATCCTACGTCAGGATGGGTCCACAGGTCTTTCCGGCTCTTTGATCCCTGCACTGCTGCCTCTGGGATGAAGGGCTGAGCTGAGTACCAAGATGGAGTCGGCCACGTGGCATATTTATACCTCCTTCCTGGTCTCTTCTTGGCTGCAGCAGGTCACCTGGCCAGCGGCCTATCCCTGTGTTCCCTGTTGGTAGCCCTTAGGTGGCAGGCCCCATTCTTGAGGTGTGTCCTTGGCCTACTGAGGGCTGTTGTTCCACAGAGCTTCGCTAATTAGCATGTCCATAGGCCGAGCTCTGCCCATGGCTCAACCGCATACAGAGAAACATTCAGTACTCATACAAAGTACATGCTTATAACTTCACACACAGACATTGTACAATTACATGAATAGCATATACAGAATCAGCAGACAGTGAGCTTCTATTCAACACCTCGCATGGCCCCCTTTGTACCACTTTGGGGCAAACACCCCCCCATGGGTGCAGCAGTGATATGGCTGCTCTCCTTAAAATCCAGTAACGTGACAGGTGTCACATGAAAGCTTGTGTTCTGCTGATTCTGTATATGCTATCCATGTACTTATATGATATTTGTATGTGGCGTTATAAACAGGTACTCTGTGTGGATGCTGGAAAATTCTCTGTTTGTGGCTGAGCAATGGGCAAGGAAAACTCAGCCGATGGCTATGCTAATTAGCAAGAAGACAATGAATCTCTAGGTGCCAATACACATCTCAGGAATGTGACTGATACCTAAGGGCTACCAGCAGGGAACACAAGGATAGGCCACTGACCAGGTGACCTGCTGCAGCCAAGAAGATGCCAGAGGAGAAATATAAGTGCCATGTGGCACCCTCCATCTTGGTCTTCAACTCAGCTCTTGATACCAGAGGCAGCCTCGCAGGGAACCACGAGCCGGAAAGAACTGTGGACCCATCCTGACATAGGATGTACACTAAAGATTTTTAAGCCAGCAGTTATAACATCTCCGCTAAGAGCCTGCATTGAGAACTGGGAGATTCGATGCATGTAACGTATGATACTTTAACAACCTTACTCTCAGGCTTTTCTTTCTTGTAGTAATAAACCTTTAGATGTTAGATTCTGAAGGATCGGCTCAGCGTGATCTTGTGGGTAAGATCCAGAGTGTAAATTGACCTCGGATCCGTGGCTGGTTTCTTGGGACCGGAAGAACCCGTTCGGGGTAGGTGGGATTGGGTTCTATAACCCCTCACCTGTGTGCAGGCCCGGGACTGATTGGGGCACCAGATCAGCTGGGGTGTCAGAGGGGTTTTGCTCTTGAGGCTTCTGGCTGGCCAGGCAGGCAGCTGACGCGCTCGGTGCAAGTGGTTTGTGGCCCATTTGGGAAGGGCCGCCAGTCTGGGGCTGTAAGGTGCCCCGAGTTTGAGCAATTCGCCCTGAGCGGACGCCCTCAGCGGTGCCCAGACCCGGCCCGGCCCCTCACACCTGCGACAGCCCCACCCTGGTCGGCTTCCGAGTACTCGACCAACTCAGAGGCAGAGTCAGCTTGGTCTTCCAGGGGCTCCAGGTCCCGCTCCTGGCACCGGTCACACTCGCGGCATCGATCACGGCACCACAGCTCGTCGTCCCACCACCGTCAACAGCAGTGGGTGTAGCCAGTCCCGGTGCTGATGCTGCATCAACCATGGCCCCCACAGCCTCCAGGCCAGTGGCCATTCTGGACCCCCTGGGCCTATCACCAGAGCCAGGGTGCGGATCTTTCCAGGCCGGGCTCAGTCATCTCGGGACCCCGAACCCCCCACTCTGGGGCAGTCACTACCCCCGGCCAGGCCTCCCCAAGACCGTCGGGAAGTGGAGCACCTCCGAGCCAGCCACCGCCGCCTTCAGTGTTGGGGTCCTCACAAGCCTCATCGCAAGTGGAGGCCCCCGTGGGGTCATCGTCATCCTCCCTGGACGAGGCCTTAGGGGACACCCTTCCACCCATGCCCTCTATGGACACCGGAGTGCACCAGGACCTCCTCCGCCGACTGGCCCAGAGCCTGGGGGTCCAGGCCGAGAGGCGTCCGAGGATCTGGGAGCCATAGCGCCGGTTCCCTCCGGGTTCCTGGGCAGGGGCTTCTACTCCCGGTATTTCCTGGTCCTGAAAACCAAGGGGGGTTTTTCACTCCATACTGTACCTCAGAGACTTAAACTCCTTTATTGTGAAAGCCAAATTCAAGATGGTAACCCTGGCACCTATAATTCCCTCATTGGCCCTCGGAGACTGGTACGCTGCCCTCGATCTGAAAGACGCCTACTTCCACATCTTGATTGCCCCTCACCATTGGCGGTTCCTCCGCTTTACGGTAGGCACGGACCACTACCGATTCACAGCCCTCCCCTTTGGTATCTCTACGGCCCCCCATGTTTTCACCAAATGTATGGCAGTCGTGGCCGCCACCCTGAGGAGAAGGGGCATTCAGGTGTTCCCTATCTAGACGATTGGCTTCTGAGGGACGCACCGATGACCGAGTAGGGGCCCACATTACTGTGGTCCGGAACCTCTTCGGGGAGCTGGGCCTTCTACTCAATGTGGACAAATCAACTCTAACCCCGACCCTGGTGATAGAGTTTGTAGGGGCCAACCTGGACTCAATGTCGGCAAAGGCCTCCCTCCCCAGGTCCCGCTTCCTGGCAATAGAATCCACCGTCCAGGGTCTCCAGAGTTTCCCGGTGACCGCGGCCCGGTCATGTATGTGGCTCCTGGGCCTAATGGCTGCGTGCACGTACGTCGTGCAACATGCCAGACTTCGCATGCGCCCCCTGCAAATGCGGCTGGCGTGAGTCCACAACCCGGCTCTCCATCCGTGCGACAGGGTAGTGACGGTCCCCGAGATGGTCCTTCACTTGTTGACCTGGTGAACCCTCCTGAAGGAGGTCTGTGCGGGAGTCCCATTCTCCAGACCGGTACCAACCATCCGACTCGTCATGGATGCCTCAGACACTGGCTGGGGAGCGCACCTGGACAACATGCAGACGCAAGGTATGTGGTCCAGGGACGACCTCTCCCTGCATATCAATGTCAGGAAACTCCAAGCAGTCAGACTGGCCTGTGCAGTTTTCCTTCCCCACCTCAGGAGCAGGTCAGTCCTCATCTTGTCAGACAACATAGGCGTGCGCAGCACATTTCATTAGGGTGTGCACCCAAAGAATTTTTTAAAAATGTACTTTGACTCCCATTAGCCACACCCCTGACCCCTGTTAACCATACCCCTGACTCCCATTGGCTACACCTCTGGAGGTAACACTCTCGGGGCAAGATGGACGCATGACCAGAAGTAAAAGATGTCATGTGACCCCCCCCCCCAAGGACTTTTCCCACCATCCTCCTACCAATAGGGATTAGTTTGGCCCCCACCAAGCCCCCCTTATGCAACTATCCTGAAGTTGCATTACCCCAATGTGTGTGACAATAACTCGGGGGCGGAGAGGCTGGGGGAAGTGTTCCCTCTAAGAGTTTCCTCCCATGAGCAGAATGAATTTTGTGTTGTGCACCTGTACTGAGTTCATGGGGCTTGTTTGGATGTGCCACTGTGGCACCCAAGTTATTAATAAATATCTTATAAACCTCGACCCTTTCCCTCTGCTGCCCTGTCTCCTCCCCTTGCTCCATCAGCTCCCCTGGTGCCTGCTGCCCCCCAACCCCTCACCCTCCTCTGCTGTCCTGACTCCTGCCCTTCTCACTGCCCTCAGCCCTCCTGCAACCTGCCCCCCTCCACCAGCCCTTCTCTCCCCCCTGTGCCCACTCCTCCAGTAGCCCCACTCTGATCATGTGAGCTACCCCTCCTCATCCCCTCTCCTAACACCTTCCTCTACACACCTGCCCTGCCTCTCTCCTCTGGGGCTGGTCCCTCCCCTGCAGGTGTCTGCCCTTCTGCTTCACCCCAGAATCCCCTGGCACCTGCACCCTCCTGGTGCCTCCCCCTTCCCTCACTGCCCCTGCCCCCTTTGACCTCTTTTTCCCTGATGCCCACCCCCTCACCACCCTCTGCTCCCATTCCCCTCATGCCCCTGTGCCCTCACACGTCTTGCTCCATCCCTGCCTTCCTCATGCCCACCCCTTCTTTCAAGCCTTCTCCCAGCACCTCCCCCCCCTCTAGCCCCCAATGCCCTTACCCTTGGTGCCTTCCCCTTTCTTGTCCTGCCCTGCCCCCCTCCCCTCAGCACAAGCCCCTTTCTCTCCCACCCCTGCCCCCTATTTTCCCCCCCTCCCCTCCCCTCCCCTCTCCTTTGGCTAAGCCGGCTTCTGCCTTCCAGTTTGTGGGGCTGGAGTCAGAGCTGGCCCAAGCTACAGGCCAGCCGGGCCCGAGCCCGGGGTGCCTCACTTTAAGGGGCGCCACGCGGTGCTGCTGGGCCGGGGCCAAGGATGGGGTCAGAGCTGGGGCCCTGGGCGCAGAAGGGGTGCCGTGCGGTGCTGCCAGGATGGGTGGGGGCGGGGCCAGGGCCAAGGACAGGGCCAGGGCCGGGGCCAGGGCCGGGGCCCTGGGTGCAGAAGGGGTGCTGTGTGGTGCTGCCGGGCCGGGCAGGGGTGACCCCGGGCTCAGAAGGGGTGCCACGTGGTGCTGCCGGGCTGGGCGGGGCCTGGGGTGCAAAAATGGCTCGGGCCAGCATCTGTGGTCGGGCCCCAGCTGCTTCCGCCGTGCACGCACTCTCTCTGCCCCAAAGTGCCCCATAGATAGCCGCGGGGAAAGTGAGGGGCTGTGGCTCCCCGTCTCAAATCCCCCTCCTCCTCCAGCAGCCGCTAGCCAGCCCGAGACATTAGGGTGTGCCTGGGCACACCCAGCATACCCTGTGCGCACGCCTATGTCAGACAATACGACGGTGGTGTTGTACGTAAACAAACAGATCTCCTCACCTGTGTCAGGAGGCGATCTGCCTCTGGGACCTCTGCGTCGGGGCGGATATCCACCCAACGGCCACGTATCTCCCAGGTTCTCAGAATGTCCTAGCGACAGGCTGAGCAGGGCATTTTCCGGCCACGAGTGGTCCCTCACGACGGACGTGGCTCGCTCCATTTTCCACGAGTGGGGGTTTCCCCAACTAGATCTGTTTGCCACGAGGCAGAACAGGAAGTGTCCGAGGTTCTGCTCTCTCCTGGGTCTGGAAGGGGGCTCCCTGGGAGACGCACTCCTCCACCCTTGGCCCGGGGGCCTGCGGTACGCCTTCCCGCCATTCCCGCTAACTCACAGGGTCCTCCTGAGAGTGCGGGAGTTCAGGGCTTCCTTAATTCTCACCGCCCCAGCACTGGTTCTCTACCCTTCTCAGCCTGTCATGCGAGAGACCCATGACCCTCCCGCTGCTCCCGGACCTGATCCCCCAGGACTCCGGCAGACTCCGACACCCGGACCTGCACTCATCGCACCTGGAAGCGTGGAAGCTCCGTGGCTGACGTCAGTGCAGCTCCAGTGTTGGGCTCGTGTTCAGGAGGCAGTAGGAAACCTTCCACTAGGGCCATGCACTTGGCCAAGTGGAGGAGATCCTACGTCTGGGCCTCCCACAAAGGGGTTTCCCTGGGAGGAGCTCCAATTCCCCTGACCCTGGATTACCTCTTGGATCTCAGACTGCAGGGTCTCTCCTCTTCCTCCATCAAGGTTCACTTGGCAGCCACGTCCGCCTTCCACCCCGGAGACAGGGGAAAGACCCTGTTTGCAGACCCCATGGTAAACAGATTCCTTAAAGGGCTAGATAGACTTTACCTGCATGTACGGCCTTTGGGGGGAACCGTATCCTGGCCCCCTGCAGGGCGTCAGAGGGAGCCAGCGGGAGAGCGAGAAGGACGAACCGACCCCGCCCTACCTCCCGCCCACAGGGCAGAGGGTGAGGTGCTGGGGTAAGCTCTGGAGCGGTCCCTCGAGAGAGGGGAGGACCCATGAGTCCTGCTGCCGGGGACCTGGGGAGCTGCCAGGCCTGTGTGCCCAGACTCAGTAATTGCCCCTTGGCGGGTGTGGGCCCAGCCACGCCTCGTGGGAAGCCGCCGAGGGCAGGGGGCTCGGCGGCCACTGAAGACGTGTGTGTGTGTTGGGAGAGGGGCAGCTCGGCTCCGGGGGAGCCAGCTCTTTGCCATGGTCCAGGCGCCGGCGCTGGCTGGGCATCCCCAGAGGTTCGCTCCACTGCAAGGCCAGTGACCAGTGGGCTCTTGGCTCAGCTGTTTGCCGGATGCCTCAGGCAGCGCACGGCGCCGCCCGGAAACATGAACTCACCTCTGCAGCCTGTTATTACACTTCCACCCGCCCTGCCCAGGGCCCTTTCCCAACTCTCGCAGGGCCCTGCTGCTTCCGTGTCCCTCGGGAGGGGCAGTCCCTAGCGCTGCGTCTTGTGCAATGTGCCGCCTGCGACTGGAGCACTGGGCTGGCAGGGCAGCATATAAGCGGGTGCAGATCGGCGCCGGGCATCCGGCACAGCAGCAGCATGAAGTCAGGCCTCCTCCTCCTCCCGGTGCTCCTCGCCCTCTGGGCTGAGCTGTCGCCTGCCTCTGGGCAGCTCCGTCAAGGTGAGGGCTCCCTGCCCCTGCCTCCCCTCCCAGGCCGGCAGCCAGCGCTTCCCTCCTGCCTCCCCCCGGCCCTGCAGCCTGCCCCCCACCGGCTCCTAGCTCCTCCCCCCACAGGCTGCCCCCAGCCCTGCCTGTATCCCCCACGCGTCATGGCCCTGTGCAGCTGGGCAATGGGATCGGCTGCAAAGGCAGGTGCCTTCCTGTGCTCAGGCAGCCCCAGTTCGGCCACCTGCAGGACATGCTGCCCGGGAGCAGGGAGCTGCCGACCGCCAGTGGCCGCAGGAGAGGGGGAGAGGATTCCTTGGGAGCAGGCGGCTGCTTGGACCTGCTGGGGGGCTAGGGCAGGAGGGGAGCCCAGGCTGAGACAGTGGCCACACCCCCCCCCCACACACACACAGGTTGGGGCAGACTGGCAGTCGGAGGCTGAGGCACAAGGGGCCTAGTGGGCTGCTTCTTCTGCCCTGGCTCCTTCCCCAGCCTCCACCCTCCCCTGAGCCCTGCCATGGGCTCCTTTGCCATGGGGGGACGGGAGGCGAAGGGGCAGCAGGAGGACAGGGCCCCTCCCAGCCACAGGAAATGTGGGGTTTGGGGGAGAATGCAGGGACTGGGCTGGGAACAGGGCATGGAGGAGACTGGGGGGGGGGGTCACATGTCCTCCCCTTTAGCTAGCGGGGAGGCTCCAGTTGTCTCACCCCATGCACCAAACTCCGTCCTTCCCGCGGCAGAGACTATCAGCAACCCCCTGCTGTGCGCAGCCTTCCTGCTGCCTGGGCTGCCCAGGGCCTGTTTGCACTGGAGCCTTGAGGCACTGGGCATGTGGGTGACCAAGGTGGGTCCCTCCAGCCAGAACGGCTGCTTTACTGACTGCCTGGCCCCAGAAATGTGCTCCCCGGAACGCCTTGTCTCCCTGGCCGCCTGCTGGGACCCCCCATCTGTGCTTCCTGGTCCGAGGCTCCCAGGTAGATCTCTGTAACCCATCTCCTCGCCGGCACTGCAACCGGCCTCCAGGAGGGGCCCGAATCTATTGGGGCAGCTGTCAGAGCAACTTTCAGGCTCCCCAGGAGCATGAGGTGGCTGCAGCAAGTGCAGTGAGGGAGAAGGAACCCAGTAGCCTCCCTTCCCCTGCGCCTGGGCTGGGCCGCTCATCCCTGCAGAGCAGAGCTGGGATCATGACACTGTTGCCATAGCGGCGCCTGCAGACGTGCTCTCATGAGCACAAGCGCTCCAAGGCCGCGGGAGTTCACACGGTGACTAGAGAGCCAAAATTGGAGATCTGATATTTGACCTAGTTGGTGGACAAGATAAGGAGGGGAATGGGTTAGTGTACCCTGCACTCCCTTTGTGTGTTCTAAGAAAGTGAGCAAGGCAGTGTTCTGTACCCCTTAAGGAAACAGAAGACTCACAGGTCAGCCAATGAAAATAAATGGCAGCAGCTTTAAAGCAAACATAAGGAAGTACTTCCTCACATAGCACACCGTTAACTTGTGGAACTCATTGCCAGAGCATATTGTGGAGGCCAAAGTACAAAGGGGCTCCACAAAGAATTGGATAAGTTTCTGATGGGCAGGTCCCCCAATGGCTGTTGGCCAAGATGGCCGGGGTGCAACCCAGGGATGCTCTGGTGTCCCTAAACATCTGACTGGTAGAAGCTGGCACTGGACGGCAGGAGAGGGATGCCCTGTTCTGCTCACACCCTCTGAAACATCTGCCACTGGCCACTGGCGAAAGGATATTGGGCTAGATGGGCGAGTGGTCGGCCCCAGCAGGACCGGAAGGGTAAAGGAGAGCCGTGGGGCCCAGGCAGCCCAGCCCCATACCACCTGCTGCGGATGCCAGGCCTGGGGAGCAAGAGAACAGGAGAGAGCCTGGCCCAGTATGGGGCTGACCAGCCAAGAGGCAAGACCACGAGGCAGGGCAGGCATCTGGGAGTCAGCATTGTCTCCCCAGCAGGGCCAATATCAGGGAGCCCCCAGTCTCTGAGGTGACGACTGAGAGGAACCCAGAAACGTGGTGGGGCACGTCCTCCCCGGCTGGCAGCCCTGCCCGTGGGAGCCTCGCACCGTGGCAAAGCGCCACCCTGCGGGAAGCGGCTGTCCTGCAAGCGGGACTAGAGAGGCCTCCCCAGATTGACCCGACTGGTAGGAAGCAGCCGCGGCAGCAGATTCTGACTGTCAGTGGAAGGCTCGCGGCCCCATTCAAGGGTTGATGTACACAGGACTCTGGCCGTGGACATGCTGGAGAGGGAGGGCCCAGGTCCCCCTACCCCTTTGGCCTTCAAGACTGAGTAGCCTCAACCACACAGGGGGCTGAGGGCCAGGCTCTCTAACCACTAGGCAGCTCAGCCTTCTGAGCTGCCTGTTACACCCACTATGGTCATTCTTATGTGCCTAGCAAGGCTTTGGGGAGGAGATGGAAGACCAGACAGAGACAACTGGACTGAGCTTCACCACCATGATTGCCAGCCTCTTCCCCATTTCCTGGCCTTTGCCAGCCTGGCCATGGGAGACATCCCCACCACCACCAAGGGACCCAGGAACATCCCTGCTCCATCAGCTCCAGCTGAATGGCAATCATTACCCACTCCGACGGCAACAGCAACAGCAGAGCCTGCCCATCTCAGCTACCGTCTTCTCTTTCTCCCACCAGGACAGCTAGGGCCTCTGTAGTGCCAGCTAAGACACACCAGAGAAGGGGGTTTCCTTCTCAAACTCTCTCCAGCTACAGAGCGAGGGGACACAGGATGTGGTTAAATGAAACCCTGATTCATTGCTTCCCCTTTTAAGAGCTTCAACTGTCCTTCCTGCTTTTCTCTATCTGTCAGGGAAGGTTTAAAAGCTCTTTACTGGGGTGTTTGCCCTGGTGTGAGCAGCAAAGTCCCTGTGCTCCAAGCCCCAAAGCTTGTTAACATGCTTTCATGTTGGTCAGGGACTGGGTTATGTCAACTCCTTTGGTCTGTGTGACGTAGCGGGGGGGCTGTCTGCTCTGTAACCCGGGGTTCCCCTGCGTGGGCTGTGTGATTCCCACTGACTCACCCACATGTGGATTGGCCCAGACACGTAGGCCCAGCCTGGGCAGATAACAAGGCTCTTCCCAGGGGGAGAGACAAAGGGAGGGAGGGGGAGACGGCCACCTGGCTGGGGGGCAGGACCCGGGAGCTGGGCAGTTTTTGGCTGGGAAACCATGGAGAGAACAAACTAAGCAGAGTGCTGGGAGTTGAGGGGCCTAGGCACCCCTGGCCCAAGGGGTCTAGGGCTGCCAGCCCCTGACTCCTTATGGCCACATCACGTCTGTGCTGTTCTGTATCCTGGAGAAGCAATAAGCCCTCCCTGTTCTACTGGCTGGCAGAGTCTCATCTTGCTGCAGACGGGGTGCAGGATCGGGGGGGTTCCCTGATGCACTGCCACAGCCTGATCACCAGACACTCCCGGAAAAGCCCAGATGTAGGTGGAAAATGACACTAAGTGAAAACAGCTCATTAGCCCTGGGAGCTGGATTCTGGCCCTGCTGGGGTGCCTCAGGGCTGGGGAAATGATAACACAGTGCATCTGTGCAATATGTTCCTGGAAAACTGCCATGGTCATACCAGCAAGCAGGAAAACTGGGCATGTAAAGGAACTGGATCCGCCCAAAGACCGTGACAGGATACCACTCAGAGAGCTGTTAGCACCTTCAGTGGTTATTAAGTAGGTAGAGTCCCCACCAGCCCATATCGTCACTGAGTCCATTAGCATGTGAATTGAATTTGTGGATGAACTGTGATTCCAGGGCATCCCTGTAGATCTGGCTTGTGGAGCTGGTTTGTGACAAGACAGCTACTTGCAGGTCTGTCAGACTGTGGTTAGGCAAGCTGAAATGCTCACCAACAGGCTTCTGTATGTTCCCTTTATGTATATCCAATTTGTGTCCATTGATTCTTTCCCGCAGAGATCGTCTAGTTTGTCCAATATATATAGCAGTGGGGCACTGCTGGCATTTGATGGCATAGATCAAATTACTGGATGTGCAGTCAAATGACCAGGAGTGGCCCGAGGCCAGCTGTGGCAGCTGGCGCTCCAGGCGGAATGCGCAATCGGCGCCCCCCGCCTGTACGGCTGTCAATGGCCGTGACATCATCATCGGGTGCCCCGGGCGCCCCATTGAAGGCGGCACCCTAGGCGACTGCCAAGTCTGCCTATACTCACGGGCCGCTCCTGCAAATGACCCTTTGATTTTGTGGCTAGTGTTGTTTGCTCCAGTGATGAATTTGTCAGTGTAGATATGTGGGCAGAGTTGGCATCTTTTCTGGTTGCAGGGCCGGGTTCCTGGAGGCTTATGATGTGGTTGTGTGGCATGGTTATCAGAAAGAATGCGTTTCAGGTTAGGGGGTTGTCTGTAAGCAAGGCTATGTTTTTCTCCTAAGGCCTCCGAGAGTGAGGGATCATTTTCCAAGATGGGTTGTAGACTGTGTATGATGCGTTGGAGGGATCTGAGTTGTGGACTGTAGGTAACAACAAGAGGAGTTCTGTTATTTTCTCTTTTGCGTCTGTCTCAAAGTAGTTCATGTCTGGGTATTTTTTTGGCTCTGTCAATTTGTAACACACTCAGTAACTGTGCATTCAGTGCAGGTTTCAGAGGGGTCGCTGTGTTAGTCTATAACTTCAGAAATGAGTAGTCCTGTAGCACCTTAGAGACTAACAAATATAGAGGATCATGAGCTTCCGTGGGTAAAACCCACTTCATCAGATGAGTTGGAGTGGAAACAACACAGTCCAAGATATATAAAACAGCAAAAGCAGTTACCTGTCTAATGTATGACCTGTGTTAATAAAGCTAATTAAGTGGGATGGATGTGTCCCATTCATAGCTGTGGATGTGAAAATGTGAATGTCAAAGGCAGGGAAAATTGGCTTTGTAGTGTGTTGACCGGTTAATATCTTTATTCAAGCCCAGCTTGACAGTGTCAAATTGTAAATGAATTCCAGTTTTGCGCTCTCTCTGTAATTCGTTAGTAAACTTCCTTTGCAGAAGAATGGCTACTTTTAAATCCATGATTGAGCGATCAGGCAGGTTAAAATGTTTCCCTACAGGTTTCTCTGTGTTTCCGTTCCTGATGTCTGATTTGTGTCCATTGTTGCAGAGACTGTCCGGTTTGGTCAATGTACATGGCAGAGGGGCATTGCTGGCACTTGATGGCATAGATCGCATTAGAGGACATGCAGTTGTAAGAGCCCATGATGTGGTTAGGGCCTGTGATGGTGTCACTTGTGTAGATGTGTGGACAGAGTTGGTAACAGGGTTTGTTGTAGGGGTAGGGTCCTGAGTGAGTGTATCTGGGTGTGGTGTGTGGCTGCTGGTAAATATTTGCGCCAGGTTGGGGGGTTATCAGTAGGTGAGGACTGGCCTGTCTCCCAAGGCCTGTGAGATTGTTTTCCAGGATAGGTTGTAGATTGTCAATGAGGCACTGGAGGTGTTTGAGCTGGGGGCTATAGGTGATGACCAATGGGGTTCTATTATTTTCCTTGTGGGGCCTGTCTTGAAGCAAGTGACTTCTGGGTACTTGTCTGGCTCTGTCAACCTGTTTACCCACTTCCCCAGGTGGGTATTTGTGTTTTAAGAATGCCTGATAGAGATCTTGTAGGTGTTTGTCCCTGTCTGTGGGTCGGAGCCGACCCGGCTGTACCTTAGGGCTTGGCGTAGACAGCGGATCGTGTGCTGTGCCCTGCGTGGAAGCTAGAGGCTGGTAGGCAAGAACAGCGGCCAGTAGGTTTACAGCTTAGGGTGGTGTCTATGTGACCATCAGTTATTTGTATTTCAGTGTCGGTGAACAACTGGGCAATGATCGCCCTGCCCACTTCTCCCAAATCCCGGCCCTGGACATTCTTCAACGACTAGTTCAAATGGCATCATCTGTGAGCACGGGCCTTGCCAGGTGCTTCAACCCACCAGCGACACACACAGTGCTCACGCAGGAGCAGCAAAGTCCCCTTCCCCATCTCCGACCCCAGCCTCTGCTCCTTCCACCGGCCCCGTTAGTGCAGCATGAGGCAGCAGAGACGCCCTGTGGAGCCCCCCTTTCCTCGTAACCCATGTGTCTTGGCTCTGTAGCTAACGAGAGCTGCAATCTCCCTGTGGAGACTGGCCCCATGTAGGGCATACACGCCCCACTACTGCGAGAACCCAGCCACCAGGGGTATGTCTGCGCTACGGGACAAGGTCGAATTAAGCGACGCAACTCCGGTGATGTCCATGGCATAGCTGAAGTCGCAGTACATATAGTATACTTAGATTTTCAGAAAGCCTTTGACAAGGTCCCTCACCAAAGGCTCTTGTGTAAATTACATGGCCGTGGGATAAGAGGGAAGGTCCTTTCTTGGATTGAGAACTGGTTAAAAGACAGGAAACAAAGGGTAGGAATAAATGGTAAATTTTCAGAATGGAGAGGGGTAACTAGTGGTGTCCCCCAAGGGTCGGTCCTAGGACCAATCCTGTTCAACTTATTCATAAATGATCTGGAGAAAGGGGTAAGCAGTGAGGTGGTAAAGTTTGCAGATGATACCAAACAGTTTAGGATAGTCAAGACAGAAGCAGACTGTGAGGGACTCCAAGAAGATCTCACCAAACCGAGTGATTGGGCAACAAAATGGCAAATGAAATTTAATGTGGATAAGTGTAAAGTAATGCACATCGGGAAAAATAACCCCAACTATACGTACAGTATGATGGGGGCTAATTTGGCTACGACAAATCAGGAAAGAGATCTTGGAGTTATTGTGGATAATTCCCTAAAAATTTCCACACAGTGTGCAGCGGCGGTCAAAAAGGCAAATAGGTTGTTAGGAATTATTAAGAAAGGGATAGAAAATAAGACCCAGAATATCTTACTGCCCCTGTATAAAACTATGGTACGCCCACATCTTGAATACTGTGTACAGATGTGGTCTCCTCACCTCAAAAAAGATATTTTGGCCTTGGAAAGGGTTCAGAAAAGGGCAACTAAAATGATTAGGGGTTTGGAACGGGTCCCATACAAAGAGAGGTTAAAACGACTGGGACTTTTCAGTTTAGAAAAGAGGAGACTGAGGGGGGATATGATAGAGGTATATAAAATCATGAGTGGTGAGGAGAGGGCGAATAAAGAAAAGTTATTTATTAGTTCCCATAATAGAAGAACTAGAGGACACCAAATGAAATTAATGGGTAGCAGGTTTAAAACTAATAAAAGAAAGTTCTTCTTCACACAGCGTGTAGTCAACCTGTGGAACTCCTTGCCAGAGGAGGCTGTGAAGGCTAGGACTATAACAGAGTTTAAAGAGAAGCTAGATAAATTCATGGAGGTTAGGTCCATAAAAGGCTATTAGCCAGGGGATAGAAATGGTGTACCTGGCCTCTGTCTGTCAGAGGCTGGAGAGGGATGGCAGGAGACAAATCGCTTGATCATTGTCTTCGGTCCACCCTCTCTGGGGCACCTGGTGCTGGCCACTGTCGGCAGACAGGATACTGGGCTAGATGGACCTTTGGTCTGACCCAGTACGACTGTTCTTATGTTCTTATGAAGTAGCTTAACTCGACTTTTGGCACCGTCCACACTGCGGGAAGTTGAAGGGAGAACACTCGCCCTTCGACTGCCCTTACTGCCCTTGGAAGCAGGACTCCCGGCATCGACCAGAGCACCCCTCTCAGTTCCACTTAGTCATCTTCACTAGACCTGCTCATTCGAACCCTGGAAGATCGACAGCGGCAGCTCTGATCCTGTGTATGATGTACATGCACCCCAAGAGCTGTGAGATGTTCGTTTATGGCGGCTGCCTGGGCAACGGGAACAGGTTTGAAACCAAAGCAGAATGTTTGCGGACGTGTGGACAGCCTGGTGAGAGACTGAGGGAAACTCAGCGAGTCGGGTCTCCAGCTGCCCTGGGAATCTTCCTGCAAAGATCTGGGGCCACAGAGCCTGACCTCCATGATAACAACGGACTGGCTGCATCCCAGCAGTGCTAGAGCACCCACCATGGCTCGTTGCCCAGGGGCTGCACAGGCACAGGGCAGGAGACAGCTCTGCCCCCAGGACTCTGCCCCTGGCCAGAGGAGGGGCAGGGGGCTGAGGACGAGCCGGCGAGCGGGGTCCGCGGTGCAGCTCATGCTGGCGCTGAAACGAAATGGAAGGTCCCTGAGTCCTGGCAGCTGCGTCCCAGCCCCTTTGGGAGCCCCCGGCTGGGGAGCTAATGACAAGAACCGCCCGGCTGGACACGTCTCTAGCCCTGCCCGCTGGCTGCCGCAGGGGACTCACCCTTAGAATCATAGAATCACAGAACCATAGAGCTGGAAGAGACCTCAGGAGGTCATCAAGTCCAGCCCCCTGCTCTAGGCAGGACCAATCCCAACTAAATCAACCCAGCCAGGGCTTTGTCAAGCCGAGACTTAAATACCTCTAGGGACGAAGACTCCACTACTTCCCTAGGTAACCCATTCCAGTGTTTCACCACCCTCCGAGTGAAATAGTTTTTCCTAATATCCAACCTGGACCTCTCCCACCACAACTTGAGACCATGGGGGTATGTCTACACTAGCCCCCTAGTTCGAACTAGGGAGGCTAATGTAGGCATTCGTTATTTGCAGGGCGGCCTCTATTCACCTCATGGAATGAGGTGTAACAGTTAATTCGAACTAAGGACTTAGTTCGAATTAACTTTTAACTGCCGCGTGTAGCCGCGGGCAGTTAGTTCGGACTAGGGGGATTTAAAAATGGCGCCCGCCCGGGAACATGCAAATGAAGCCCGGGATATTTAAATCCCGGGCTTCATTTGCAAGTTCGAATGCCTACATTAGCCTCCCTAGTTCGAACTAGGGGCTAGTGTAGACATACCCTTGCTCCTTGTTCTGCCATCCGTCACTACTGAGAACAGCCTTTCTCCATCCTCTTTGGAACCCCCCTGCAGGAAGTTGAAGGCTGCTCTCAAATCCCCCCTCACTCTTCTCTTCTGCAGACTAAACAGACCCAACTCCCTCAGCCTCTCCTCATAGGTCATGTGCTTCAGCCCCCGAATCCTTCTGGTCGCCCTTCGCTGGACCCTCTCCAATGTGTCCACATCCTCTCTATAGTGGGGACCCAGAACTGGATACAACACTCCAGAGGCCGCATCTTGTCTCTGGCACAGCGGGGGTGGAGCTCACGGGCAGGCGTGTCCCAGACTCACACACTGCAGGGGGGAGAAATGGCTCCAGAGCTGCCATGGGCAGAGCTGTCCTGCCCACAGGACGGTTGGGGCAGTTGCACCGGGCTCCGCACTTTGAGGGACCCAAACCCTTGTAGGGACAGGCCTGGCCCTGGCAGCTGGGCATTTCCCCTCTAGCCCTGGAGCCCAGTTTGCCTTGGCCCAGGGACCCTGCTCTCCCTGGGGCCGAAGCAGCAGCCGCCTTCTGGCCTTATTTATCACGAGCCAGGTGTGCAGACGCCCTTGGCGTGACGCAGCATGGAGTGTGTGGGGTGGCTGAGATACACGCAGGGTCCCGTCACCCAGCAGCCCCCCAGCCGGGGCTCCCCTCACAGCCACTGGGCTGAAAGGTGATGACAAGTCACCCTTCTGCCAGATGGAGAGAGCAGCAACGAGGGTGGGTTCAGCATACTGGGGTTCCTCTCCACCGATCCCAGCCAGAACTGGCTTGAGCCCGTACCCCATAGCCTGGGAGAGGAGTACGTCGCACTGGGGCCCAGAGAGAGGCCAGGCCCCTCCACTCACAAGCACAGGGCCGGAGCATGGCAGAGGACGTTCAATAAGGGAGGGAAGGAACTTGGTGTTCATTTTGGAAACTGCCACAAGCACGTTTCATAAGCAAAGGCAGGAGTGAATGCCGCACCCTGAGCAGGCTGGGCAGTGCCCTTTCCCTCCCGGGCTCTTCGGTCCAGCAAAGTCCCCTTCACACGCCCGGCCCCTCTGCCCCCCACTCACTGTCGCTGCCCTGCTTAGGGCAGACCCGGGGTTCAGAGGGGCTTCCACAGAGCTCCCCTCCCACCCGGAAGAGGCATCTGACTCCTCTGGCTACCTGCTCTCTGTCTGCTCAACACTCTCCATTGCTGCCCTGCCTGCTCATCCCACCTCTCCACTGCCATCCTCCTGATTGCCCCCAAGCCTCCCCAGCGCCACCAGTCGCCATCTGCTGCCATCCACCGAAGGGCATCAGAGCGGCCAGACCAGCTCAGACCAAAGGTCCATCCAGCCCAGTGGCCAGTGCCAGGTCCCCCGGGGGAGTGACCAGAACAGGGAATCATAACGTGATCCCTCCCTGTCGCCCATTCCCAGCCTCTGACAGACAGAGGCCAGGGACCCTCCCTGCCCATCCTGGCAAATAGCCACTGAGGCACCTGTCCTCTGGGTTTATCTAGCCTTTTGGAGCCCTGTTACAGTCCTGGCCTTCACAACATCCTGTGGCAAGGAGTTCCACAGGCTGCCTGCGCTGTGCGAAGGAAAACTTCCTTTGGTTTGTTTTAAACCTGCTGCCTATTCATTTCATTGGTGACCCCTAGTGCTTGTGTGACAGGAACCTCTTGGCTGTGACCTCTGCACATCTGTCTCTTAGTAATTTCCTACTCTCGCAGGCTGGACGGAAACACTGCCTGTCTCAAGTGGTTTCAGCTCCTAGGGGTGGAGCTCAGCGGCAGGGCAGAAACAGACTCTACCACAATTAAAATCAGAAGGTGGCTCCTTGCTGAGTCTGTTTAGCTCTGCTCTTTGAGCCATGCAGCGAAAGCAGGTCAAACCAGCCCGGGAGGTATTCCTGGGAAGACTGGGTCACCTCTTGACCAGAATACATGCTCCCACTCTCCTGGCTCTCACAGGGCTGGGACAGTCAAGCCCTTGCTTGGCAAGGTCCTTTCTGATAACCGTGACCCTTTCCCTCTGGAACAGGTTAAACATATTCTCTGTGTCCCCACAAAAATGACAAGCACTGAGAACCACATCTCACTTTCCCTGCATTTAATAGAAACAGAGCTGGGTTTGCATCACAAACTGAGATGATTATAATCAGCCAAACACCATTCCTTCCGTTGAATGTCCAGCAAAGGAGCAGCAAACTGTATTTGCAATTCATTCAGACCCCACTGACAGTACTGTCAATGCTAGGGCCCAACTCCTGCAGTCCCTGCTCAGGCAGGTCTCCCACTACAGCTGCCAGGCCTTTCCCCGGCTCAGCACCTCAGGATTTCACAGCTGCACCCGCCCCTCGACCAGCAGGGGACCCCCTGCCTCTGCACTGAGTGTCCCTTTGGCTTGGAGCTCATTGACTTTAACCAGCCCCAGGGGAGCCAGTGGGGGGCCCTGGACAAAATCAGGCCAGAGACACAACATGAACGGCGCCGGCAAAGGTCAGTCATGTTTGCACTTGGATCCCAGTCCCCCGAATGCTCAGCCTGCCCCTTTATGCACCTAATCTGCATGGAAATCGGCGCACCCATTCTGTCTGTCCAGGGGTTTGCACAACGGGTCTCAACATCTGGCCCCAGCTGTGCTCTTGCTCATCGTTCAAATGCTGCAGTGCTTGAGAATGGGCCCGACACGGGGTTCGGACACACAGGGCGCGCACCCCACACTCTTCACATGCACTCGGGCCAGTCCCTCATCTCCCGCTCCAGCCCCCGCACATCCCGCCAGGCCTGGAGCGAAAGCTCTGCTGGCTTGGAAGAGGAGGCTGAGCTGAGCTCCTCCGCAGAATCCCCCCTTTCCCCTCACTTGTTTGTCTTTGTTCTGCAGCTGGAGACGTCTGCCAGCTCCCTGCGGAGGTTGGCCCATGCAAGGCAAAAAAAACCCGCTACTTCTACAACCCCGTCACCAAGAGCTGTGAGATGTTCATTTATGGCGGCTGCCAGGGCAACGGGAACAGGTTTTCCACTAAAGAGGAATGTCTGCGGACGTGTGGACAGCCTGGTGAGACACTGAGGGAAACTCAGCGAGACGGGTCCCCAGCTGCCCGGGGAATAGAGACCTTCCTGCAAATAACGACGGACTGGCTGCATCCCAGCAGTGCTAGAGCACCCACCACGGCCCATGGCCCGTTGCCCAGGGCCTGCACAGGCACAGGGCAGGAGACAGCCCTGCCCCCAGGACTCTGCCCCTGGCCAGAGGAGGGGCAGGGGGCTGAGGACGAGCCGGCGAGCGGGGTCCGCGGTGCAGCTCATGCTGGCGCTGGAACGAAATGGAAGGTCCCTGAGTCCTGGCAGCTGCGTCCCAGCCCCTTTGGGAGCCCCCGGCTGGGGAGCTAATGACAAGAACTGCCCGCCTGGACACGTCTCTAGCCCTGCCCGCTGGCTGCCGCAGGGGACTCACCCTGGTCTCTGGCACAGCGGGGGCGGGGCTCACGGGCAGGCGTGTCCCAGACTCACACACTGGGGAATGGCTCACGCAGCTGCCCTGGCAGCTGGGCATTTCCCCTCTAGCCCTGGAGCCCAGTTTGCCTTGGCCCAGGGACCCTGCTCTCCCTGGGGCCGAAGCAGCACCTGCCTTCTGGCCTTATTTATTACGAGCCAGGTGTGCAGACGCCCTTGGCGTGACGCAGCATGGCGTGTGTGGGGTCGCTGAGATACACGCAGGGTCCCAGTCACCCAGCAGCCCCCCAGCCGGGGCTCCCCTCAGAGCCACTGGGCTGGTTTCAGTCTGTGGCAATGAAAGGCATTGGCAATAGCAGGGGAAAACTCCTGCAGTCCCTCCCCAGGCCGGTCTCCCACTGCAGCTGCCAGGCCTTTCCCCTGCTCAGCACCTCAGCATTTCACAGCTGCACCCGCCCCTCGACCAGCAGGGGACCCCCTGCCTCTGCACTGAGTGTCCCTTTGGCTTGGAGCTCATTGAGCTTAACCAGCCCCAGGGGAGCCAGTGGGGGGCCCTGGACAAAATCAGGCCAGAGACACAACATGAACGGCGCCGGCAAAGGTCAGTCATGTTTGCACTTGGATCCCAGTCCCCAGAATGCTCAGCCTGCCCCTTTATGCACCTAAGCTGCATGGAAATCGGCACGCCCATTCTGTCTGTCCAGGGGTTTGCCACCCTTCAGCAGCATGAGGGATCTCACTGCCTCGGCTCTGAGATTTCAGTATTGCCTGCAGCTACGGGACATCAGTGTGTGTTACCTTATCATGGCTTCAGGCCTCTGTTAGGCCAGGATCTGGACAAAATAATGACAAAGTGATTGTATGAAAACATCTGAGTCAGATGTACAGTTTGTGGTCAGTTCCCGGATCGGAGAGTGTTCAGTCCCCTGACTAATGTTTCTAGATTTTCGTGGAAAACTGCACATGCTTTTGCCTGCCATTCATGGAGGGTAGGTCAGGGTAGGTCCATCAGTGGCTATTAGCCAGGTTGGGTAGGGATGGTGTCCCCAGCCTCTGCGTGTCTGGGAATGGGTGGTGGGAGGGATCCCATGAGGATTCCCTGTTCTGTTCCCTCCCTCTGGAGCATCTGGCATTGGCCACTGTTGGCGGACAGGACCCTGGGCCAGAAGGACCTTTGGTCTGACCCAGTCTGGCCGCTCTTACGTTCTTATGCAATCTTTCTGAGAATCTGGCCCAGCTGCTCTTACCAGTGCCAGTGGTGTAACATTGCAGAATGGGCTTTCCATGGAGTTCTGACACACCAGCTGCATCGCAGCTCCCATGGGTTAATGACGAGGATTCTTACCCCATCTCCCACCCCTGCAGCCACTTCCCAGCCAGCCTGCAGCCTGTGCCCGTCACTTTGGAACGGGAAGGCTGAGATGCTTTGCCGATTTCCCTTCTTTCTTCCTAACCTGCCTGTCTTCTTTCTGCAGTGGCAGAGATCTGCAAGCTCCCTATGGCCCCTGGCCCATGTTTTGCCTACATGCCCAGCTACTTCTATGACCCCATCACCAAGAGCTGTGAGATGTTCATTTATGGCGGCTGCCAGGGCAACGGGAACCGCTTTGCCACTAAAGAGGAATGTCTCCGGACATGTGGACAGCCTGGTAAGAGACTGGGGGAAACCCATTTAGTTGGGTTGTCAGCGGCCCCAGCAACAGGGATGTTCATGCAAATAATGATTGTTTGGCTGCATCCCAGCAGTGTCTAGAGCACTGGTCCTCAAAGTGTTGTCTGTGGATCACTAGTGGTCCGTGACCACCTTACAGCTGGGCCAGGAGCTCGGGGCTCACCCCCTCTTGTCCCCGCGGCAGGGAGCCTAGGCTGGCACTCCAGTCCTGCCCCACCCCACAAGGTTGGCGCACTAGCATTGGCTTCCCACTGTGGGGTGGGGGTGGCACCTCGCGGGCTGGATCCAGCTTGTGGGGGTTGAAAGTGGCTCTGTTTGCTGCTGCTCCCCCTCCCTCTGGCTGGGGGAACGGGAGTGAGGAAACCACTCACCTGGAGGCTTTCCCTGCTGCTCCCATGGGCTGGAATCACGGCCAATGGGAGCAGCAGGGTGTGGTGCCTGGGAGCGGCAGGAGGCACTGAGCCAGGTAAGCACCTTCTATCCCTCTCATGCCCAGACCCCCACCTCCAGCCCTCTTCTGCAGAATCCCCCCCCCCCTTCCCCTCACTTGTTTCTCTTTGTTCTGCAGCTGGAGACGTCTGCCAGCTCCCTGCAGAGCCTGGCCCTTGTGAGGCCTACATGCCCCACTACTTCTACAACTCAGCCTCCAAGAGCTGTGAGATGTTCATTTATGGCGGCTGCAAGGGCAATGGGAACAGGTTTGCCACTTACGCGGAATGTCTCCGGGCGTGTGGACAGTCTGGTAAGAGACTGAGGGAGACTCAGCGAGTTGGGTCGTTAGCTGCCCCGGTAATAGAGACCTTCCTGCAAAGATTCGGGGCCACAGAGCCCTAGAACATCCACCACAGCCCATGGCCCCATTGCCCAGGCACTGCACAGACACAGAGTAAGGCTTTGTCTGCTCTTTCAACATTGAAGCTTTAACACAACAGTGTTGTTGTGATGTCAGCGCTGGACGAGCTTTCTGGGCACTCTGGGGAACCCATCCCACAGGAGCCATAGCGCCCAGAGCTGGAAGTTCCTGCACAAAAACGTCCTGTGTTCAGGGGCTTTTTTTTCACACCTCAGAGTGAGAAAGTTTCAGTGCAGTATATTTCCAGAGTAGATGAAAATGAGGAGGTTAGTTAAAGAGAAATTAAAAAGTACAGTGACAAAAATAAAATCTCTGCAAGCTGCATGGAAACTTTTCAAAGACAGCATAATAGAGGCCCAACTTAAATGTATACCCCAAATTAAAAAACACAGGAAGAGAACCAAAAAAGTGACACTATGGCTTAACAACCAGGTAAAAGAAGCAGTGACAGATAAAAAGACATCTTTTTAAAAGTGGAAGTCAAATCCTAGTGAGGAAAATAGAAAGGAGTATAAACTTTGTCAAATTAAGTGTAAAAATATAATAAGAAAAGCCAAAAGGAGCTTGAAGAACAGCTAGCCAAACATTCAAAAGTAATAGCAAAATGTTTTTAAGTACATCAGAAGCAGGAAGCCTGGTAAACAACCAGTGGGGCCCCTGGACGATCGAGATGCTAATGGAGCACTCAAAGACAATAAAGTCATAGCGGAGAACCTGAATGAATTCTTTGCTTCAGTCTTCACAGCTGAGGATATTGGGGAGATTCCCAAACCTGAGCCATTCTTCTTAAGTGACAAATCTGAGGAATTGTCCCAGACTGAGGTTTTGAAACAAATTGATGAACTTAACAGTAACAAGTCACTGGGCCCAGATGGCATTCACCCAAGAGTTCTGAAAGAACTCAAATGTGAAATTGCAGAACTATTAACTGTGGTTTGTAACCTATCCTTTAAATCAGCTTCTGTACCTAATGACTGGAAGATAGTTAATGTGACACCTATATTTAAGAAGGGTTCTAGAGGTGATCCTGGCAATTACAGACCAGTAAGTCCAATGTCAGCACCGGGCAAATTAGTTGAAACTATAGTGAAAGAACAGAATTGTCAGACACATCGATGAACATAATTTGTTGAGGGAAAGTCAACATGGTTTCTGTAAAGGGAAATCATGACTTACTAATCTACTATAGAGTTCTTTGAGGGGGGTCAACGAACATGTGGACTAGGGGGATCCAATGGACATAGTGTACTTAGATTTCCAGAACGTCTCTGACAAGGTCCCTCACCAAAGGCTCTTAAGTAAAGTAGGTTGTCATGGGATAAGAGGGGAGGTCCTTTTGTAGATCAATAACTGGTTAAAAGACAGGAAACAAAGGGTTGGAATAAATGGTAAGTTTTCCAAGTGGAGAGAGGTAACTAGAGGGGTTCCCCCAGGATCTGTCTTGGGACCCATCCTATTCAACTTAGTTATAAATGATCTAGAGAAAGGGATAAACAGGGAGCTGGCAAAATTTGCAGATGATACTAAACTGCTCCAGGTAGTTAAGACCAAAGCAGACTGTGAAGAGCTTCAAAAATATCTCACCAAACTAAGTGATAGGGCAACAAAATGGCAAATGAAATTTAATGTTGGTATATGTAAAGTAAGGTACATTGGAAAAAATAATTCCACCTATACATACAATATGATGGGGACTAATTTAGCTGTAGCCATTCAAGAGAGAGATCTTGGAGTCATTGTGAATAGTTCTCTGAAAACATCCACTCAGTGCGCAGCGGCCGTCAAAAAAGCAAGCTGAATGTTAGGAATCATTAAAAAGAGGATAGAAAATAAGATAGAAAATAAGAACAACTTATTGTCTCTCTATAAAACCATGGGCTGCCCACATCTTGAATACTGCGTACAGATGTGGTCGCCTCATCTCAAAAAAGATATTTTGGCTTTGGAAAAGATTCTGAAAAGGGCAACAAAAATGATGAGGGGTTTGCAACGGGTTCCATATGAAGAGAGATGCAAAAGACTTGGACTTTTCATCTCAGAAAAGAAGAGACTAAGAAGGGATATGATAGAGGTCTATAAAATCATGGCAGGTATGGAGAAAGTGAATAAGGAAAAATTATTTACTTGCTCCCATAACGTAAGAACTAGGGGCCACCCAATGAAATGAATAGGTAGCAGGTTTAAAACAAACAAAAGTAAGTTTTTCTTCACACAGTGCACAGGCAACCTGTGGAACTCCTTGCCAGAGGAGGCTGTGAAGATGAGGACTTTAACAGGGTTCAAAAAAGAGCTAGATAGATTCATGGAGGGTAGGTCCATCAATGGCTGTTAGCCAGGATGGGCAGGAATGGCGTGCCTGGCCTCTGTTTGTCAGAAGCTGGAAATGGATGAAAAGATGAGGAAGAACGGCTCTTGCGCAAGTGGGGTCTACACAGCTCCTTTTTACGCAAAAGCCTCTTGCGCAAAAGCGGCTGCTAAATAATTATGCAAATGAAGCGCTGTGATATTCCAAGCCGCGCTTCATTTGCATAAGCTTTTCTGAAAGGAGGCTAAAGTGTAGCTGTAGCCTAAGGGACAGCCCTGCCCCGAGGACTCTGCCCCTGGCCAGAGGAGGGGCAGGGGGCTGAGGACAAGCCGGCGAGCGGGGTCCGCGGTGCAGCTCATGCTGGCGCTGAAACGAAATGGAAGGTCCCTGAGTCCTGGCAGCTGCGTCCCAGCCCCTTTGGGAGCCCCTGGCTGGGGAGCTAATGACAAGAACTGCCCTGCTGGACACGTCATGACCTTTCATTCACTAGCTTACCTGGCACTTTGCATGCAACAGACCATAATTACATGAGGGGCGTGTGTGGGGCCCAGGGCCACATGCCGCTGTCAGAGAGCCGACATGCAGCCACCGTCCGGCGTTACGTGTTACAAGCCAGGTGTGCAGGTGCCTTTAGCATGATGCAGCACGGAGTCACCCAGCAGCCACCCGAGCTGGGGACTCTGCTGAGAGCTACTGGGCTGGTTTCATCCCCTCCAGTTTGATGCGCAATGTAAAGGCACTGTCAGTCCGGGGGACAAGACCCTACTGTGCAACCAGGCCTTTGACTGGCTCAGGATGTCCAGACCATCCCTCAGGCAGCGTGACGGGTGAGCTGCCTCCAGGCAGTGACATGGCTTGTCCTTGTTACACGAGACTGGAGTTAAGAGCCAGACAAAATCGTTTAACTCCAATTATGTGAAAACAGCAGAAAAGCGAAAGTCGGTTTTGTAGACAATTCCCCATCCCTAGAATGTTCAGCTTGTGAATCTGGGCAATTTGCTTGGGAATTGCTTGTGCATTTTGGCTGCCTGTTTGGCAGTCTAATGTTCACAAAACGCTGGCCCTAACTGTGCTTCTGATACTAGTGCAAATGGTGCAACCCTCGTGGCCGGGTTTCAAATGGGGCTCTGACACACCCGCAGCTCACACACTTGGAGCGAGTCTTCGTTTAGTCCCAGCTCCTGCCGCACGTCTCACCCCCTGCGGGGCCTGGGACTTGGCTAGTTGTCAGTGAGGAGGCTGAGTCCATTCACAGATTTCTCCCTTTCCTTCTCTGCAGCTAACGAAGTTTGCAAACTCCCGATGGACTCGGGCTCATGTTTTTCCTTCCAGACCCGCTACTTCTACAACCGGTTCACCAGGAAGTGTGAGGCGTTCATGTACGGCGGCTGCGAGGGCAACGGGAACAGGTTTGCCTCCATAGACGAATGTCTCAGGACCTGCGGAAGTGCAGGTGAGAGAGGCACCGAGATGCTGTTCCTTGGGCCAGGAGCTGCCTGGCTCAGAGGGGTGGGGCTGGAGATCTGCTAGAGGCGGGCCCCGGGGGCTGAGCTCCTGGTACTGACGGAGAGTCTGTGACATGGCTCCGGAAGGGACATGGGGCTAAATACAAGGTCCCTTTGCAAAGTCTGACAACCCAGTCCCAGCCCTGTCGCGAAGGCCCCTGGGTGGGGTGGTTAAAGCCCTGGCCAGAGCTGGCGCGGGCCACACTGTAAGATGCCAGCCTGTTGCTACATTTCCCTTTGGAACAGGAACTTACAGGCCATGGCTAAGGCCGTTGGGTGATGGAGCAACTGCTCTCTTCTCCAGTTGCCAAACGGCTGCCCTGGGAGGCGGCTCTTTGCTGGGACGAGAGAGCAGCTGTGAGGCGCCCTTGGCCCTCCCGCTGCTGCCCTGACAGCCAGAGGAGCCGGGCACGGCCCAGCCAGGATCTCCCATCAGCCCAGCTGTGAGACACCAGCTCCCTGGAGAGGAGTCACAGAGAAGGGTGCAGATGTTCCCTCCTGCGGGCTGGCCGGCCCCTCGGCCCCTCCCTGTGCCTCCCTCAGTGCCCTGTTTATCCAGCCTGCCCTGGCTGGAGCCCTGCGGCAGCATCCCTCGCCTGGCCCAGAGCCGCAGCTGGAAGTGGCTGTTTCTCTCCCTCCTCCCTACCCTGAGCTCTCACTGACTCTGGGCCTGCAGCGGGAGCCCAGTTTTCCATCTGGTAGCTAATCTCTCACTGCTGTCTCTCCGGCCCCGCCCAGCCCCACATGGAGCAGGGTGGGGGTGGGGGTTTATCAGCCAGGTGTCTCACTGCCCTGGGATGCTCTGTCTTCCAGAGAAACCTGGGTCCTGCCCTGTGTTCCCCCCAGACACCATTGGGATCTGCGCCCTGGTGTGCTCCAGTGACAACGACTGCCCTGGAGCACAGAAGTGCTGCGGCATTGGGTGTGGCCAGACGTGCCTTGCCCCCATGCAGGTGAGGTTCAGCGTCATGCAGGGACTCTCTAGAGTGAGCCCACAGCTCTTTGGGGAGGAGGGGAAGGGCTGGGGGAGGCAGGCGAGCAGACAGGGAGGGAAGGGCTCAGGCATGTTATCTGTGCAGCTGGCCTGGCCAACTGGGTTTCCAGCCTCCTCCCGGGGCTGCTCTGGACCATGTTCCTATTCAACATATTCATAAATGATCTGGAGAAAGGGGTAAACAGGGAGGTGCAAAGTTTGCAGATGATACTAAACTGCTCCAGGTAGGTAAGACCAAAGCAGATTGTGAAGAACTTCAAAAAGATCTCACCAAACTGAGTGATTGGGCAACTAAATGGCTAATGAAATGTAATGTGGATAAATGTAAAGTAACGCACATTGGGAAAAATAACCCCAACTATACATATAATATGATGGGGGGCTAATTTAGCTGCAACTAATCAGGAAAGAGATCTTGGAGTCATCATGGATAGTTCTCTGAGGACGTCCACGCAGTGTGCAGTGGCAGTCAAAAAAGCAAACAGGATGTTAGGAATCATTAAAAAAGGGATAGAAAATAAGATGGAGAATATCTTATTGCCCTTATATAAATCCATGGTATGCCCACATCTGGAATACTGCATACAGATGTGGTCTCCTCATCTCAAAAAAATATACTGGCATTAGAAAAGGTTCAGAGAAGGGCAACTAAAATGATGAGGGGTTTGAAATGGGTCCCATATGAGGAGAGATTAAAGAGACTGGGACTTTTCAGTTTAGAAAAGAGGAGACTAAGGGGGAATATGATAGAGGTCTATAAAATCATGAGTGGTGTGGAGAAAGTGAATAAGGAAAAGTTATTTACTTGTTCCCATAATATAAGAACCAGGAGCCACCAAATGGAAATTAATGGGCAGCAGGTTTAAAACAAATAAAAGGAAGTTCTTCTTCACACAGCGCATAGTCAATCTGTGGAACTCCTTGCCTGAGGAGGCTGTAAAGGCTAGGACTATAACGGGGTTTAAAAGAGAACTAGATAAATTCATGGAGGTTAAGTCCATCAATGGCTATTAGCCAGTATGGGTAAGGAACGGTGTCCCCAGCCTCTGTTTCTCAGAGGGTGGAGATGGATGGCAGGAGAGAGATTGCTTGATCATTACCTGTCTGATTCATGCCCTCTGGGGCACCTGGCATTGGCCACTGTCGGCAGACAGGACACTGGGCTGGATGGACCTTTGGTCTGACCCAGTATGGCCATTCTTCTGTTCTTATGTCCTGAGGTCACACAGCCCCATGCCCTTGGCCCTGCTGCAAAGACAGCCACTGCCCAGGAAGGGCTGGGTGTAGCTGCATCATCTGAGGGTCTGTGCACCCATGTCCCTGCAGCCTTCCGGGAGCCAGTGCGTGCCACTCCCGGGAGCTGGCTGCTGCCTCACACTACAGAGGCAGCAGCACAGGATGGCAGCCGGCTCCCCAGGCGTAGGGAAGGAGCCTGCGTGTAACCATGAATGCTAACTGCTAAGCCCAGGCTTATTGGTTAACCGTGTACATGGTTACATGCTCCCATCCCTAGCTCCGACTGAACCTGACACAGAGGGGGGACTAGCTCAGCTGAGCACTGGGGAGAACCGATCCCTGCGTACCGGGATCTCTGTGCCTTGCCCCTGTGCATGAGGCAGTCCAGGGTTACAGGCCCTTGCTGCTATTACCTCCCTCCCTGCCCCCCAGCTTTGGGGCAAATCCCTGGCCTGACTGAGTGCCCCCTTTCCACAGGGCCAACCAGAGACGGACCAAGAAAAACCAAGAGTGTGACAGATGGGCCAGTGCGAACATGGGACGGGACCCTCCAATACGGCCCACACCTGAGTCCCACCCCGATCGCCTGTGGGCCTGATCTCCTCCAGCACCAAGGCTGTGTAATAAAGCGCTCTGTCATGGGCTGCCCCCCATGCTTATGAAAATGGGCGTTTGAATATGCATAATGCAATGATGCTTGAGGCCAAATGTATCACGTGACATATCATTTTAAAGTGACAATCTGCTGGATGTGTATATTCTGTTTCTGTGCATCTATCAGCCTTGTATGTGAAGTTAGAAATATGAAGGTTAAATGTGTTTTATTAATCTACATCTTCTAGCAAAAGCCATGAGTGGTATTTATGGAAACTTAATGGCCCAGTGCTCAAGACAATGATCTGCAAATTGGTTTGTTTTTCCCACATGCCCAAACTGTGGCTGGTTTTAGAAAGACATGTGACTATGTCAACTGGTACAGGAATCCATCTTGAATCTGGTATTTTTCCATGGGGAGTGTTTTAGCCAAATGATTCCAGCCCTGAGGAAAGTCTCTTTAAGGAAGGGAAAGCAATCAGTCTTTTGTCTGCAGCTGGCTTTTGAAATTGCCACCCCACTTTAGGAGGATACACATGAAGAAACCTGAAAACAAAGAATTCTAAAGAACACTGAGAAGCGGTAGACCCAGGCCAGAGGAAAAAGATCAACTTGTGTCTTGAAGGATTTTACCTGAAATAAGGAGAAGGGTGAGGCATAAACTTTGAAACAATTTCTCCTCGTGTATAAGGCTTAGCTGGCATACTTTGTTTATTTTGTCTTAGTAGCTTCCTTTGATCTGTCTGTTTTCACTTGCAATCTCTTGAATCCTACTTTTGTCCTTAATAAAAACACCTGTTTGATATCAAACCCAGTATAAATAATTGTTACCTGAGGGAGGAGCAACCACTGTGCATATCTCTTTCTCACGGATAAAGAGAGCAAATATCTTAGGGGCTTGTTCTGTGTGAAAAGTTGGACAGATTTATTTGGGGGTTTGGATCTCTTGGTGGGGGGGGGGTGATCCTGGGTGCTGTCAATGAGCTTATATCTGAGCCCCCTCAGAGCGGAGGTGTTTCAGTGTCCATGTTGCTATGCTGGGGGGCCGTTACCCCAACTCTGTGCCTTGGCAGGGGGAGACCAGAGCTTCTGGCCCAGCAGGCTCAGCGGCATAATCAGCACACTGGTCACAGTCCCAAGGGGATCTCTGTGATCCAACCTGTCACAAGCTCAGCTCAGCTGACCTCTCTGGGACACCCCCCTCCAGCTGGATCCTGTGCCCAGGCTAATGTTCCTGATGAAACACCATCTTCCAGGGGTGGCAGATATCGGGCAGTGTCACCAGAGTATGAGTTGCCATGTAGTCCCTGGGGTCCAGAGCCCAGCTCTAATGTTAACATTGTGGCAAGTCACAAGGGACACTGCATAGCCTTAACATGTTAATGTCTAGTCTTACTTTCTTACTAACTGCAGAGAGAGACCCCGGCAGGACTCCTGGGCCCTGTCTCAGCTCTGGGAGGGGAGGGAGCAGATACATTTGGGCTCGATATAAGATCAGAGTGGCCAGAGTGGGTCACACCAATGACCCACCTAGCCCAGCGTCCTGCCTTCCAACAGTGGCCAGTGCCAGGTGCTTCAGAAGATATCAACAGAAGAGGCATCATCAAATGATCCCTCCCCTGTCGCCCATTCCCCACTTCTGGCAAACAGAGGCCAGGGACAGCATCCCTGCCCATCCTGGCCAGTTGCCATTGATGGACCGAACCTCCGTGGGACTTATTTTGTTCTTATTGGAATCCTGTTACAGTTTGGGCCTTTCCACCAACTCCTGGCAAAGAGTTCCACAGGTTGATGGAGAAGAAATAATTTGTTTTAAATCTGCTGCCTATAAATGTAATTGGATGAGTTTCTAGAGTTATGTCAGTGAAGGAGTAAATAACATTTCCCTACTGTATTTTCCCACACCATTCATGATTTTCGAGACCTCCAACATATCCCCCCACCTTTTAGTCATTTCTTTTCCAAGCTGAAAAGTCCCCATCTTGTTAATCTCTCTCCATCTGGAAGCTGTTCCTTACCTCTCATCATTTCAGTTGTCTTTTCTGTACCTTTTCCAAATCCAATTAATCTGTTTTTAGATGGGGTGACCAAATCTGCATGCAGTATTCAAGATGTCAGTGTGCCATAACTTTATAGAGAGGCAATAGAGTATTTTCTGTCTTATCTATTCCTTTCCCAATGATTCCCAGTATTCTGTTAGGTTTTTTAGTTTTCAGACTGCCCCTGCGCACTGAGCAGATGTTTTCAGGGAACTATGCACCAGGATTCCAAGATCTCTTTCTTGAGTGGTCACAACTACTTTAGACCCCATCATATTGTACCTATAGTCGGGATTATGTTTTCCCATGTACATTGCTTTGCATTTGTCAACACTGAATTCTATCTGCCCTTGTGTTGCCCAATCACCCAGTTCTGTGAGATCCTTTGGTAACTCTTCACACTCAGCTTTGGACTAAACTATTTTGACTAATTTGTGGAATCTGCAAATTTTGCCACCTCCCTATTTACCCCCTTTTCAAGAACACTTATAAGTTTAACAGCACTGGTCCAAATTCAAAGCCTAGCAGCACAGCACTCATGGCTACTCTTGCCTCCTCGCCCGCCCCCCTTTTAAGTACCTGGAAATGTTTTCATGATGCTCTAAGGGCCCTTCAGTGACTGGCATGCCCAGCCTTTTGTTATCCATAAACACCGCCCTCCCTCTTTTTATAATAAACTCCCTGCCCCTGGAGTCAGGGTAGGTCTGCTAAAAGTGGCCTGCCCTGACAAGTCTGAAATCCAGGGGTTCAAACTTTAAAGGGGGGCTACTGCTCCCTAGCCCCCTCGAGTAGAGAGGAACTGTAGCTTGTGTGGCAGCCAGCCACAGCAAGTGCTCAGATGGCAGAGGAAGAAGGTGCCTTCTTCCCAGGGGGGAGCCATGTGTCCCTCTCAGGTGCACAGCTCTGCACCAGGGAATGCAGGGCCATGCACCTAAGGAGTGGAGCCATACAGACATCCTGAACCCTGGGGTGAGGCTGTGGAAGGTGAGGAGATGGGAACAGCCTTTCCTGTTCACACTGACTCCTGCACAACTGAAAATGGCTGGCAGCTGACCTCACTTGTAATCATGGCTCTTAGAAGGCTCAGGTGCTCTCCCTTAGCCTGAGTGGTACCAGCCATTCAGGCTCCAGTGGCTGCAGCTGAGAGGGGGCTGGGACAGAAAACCCAATTCCTGCAGGCAGCTTGCACCTGTGAGAAGGGGGCTGCTTCCCCCCTCCCCCGAGTCAGAATGGGCACAAACCCTGCCCAGTGAGTCCCACTTGCAGATGCTGGCTGAGGAATGAGCTGACTTGGGAGCTCACAGCCCAGTCACAGGCTGGTTGCAGCCTCTTCCCTGTGCCTGGGGCCTGCGTTAGCTCTAGGTGTTCGTCCTTCTCTTTGTATTGGGAGATGCTGGGCTGGGGGGGGAAGTACTAACTGCTCCAGTCTGCCTCCCTCTGTGCTATACTGAGGCAGGGGCTGCAGGGCTGGGCCCCAGGTACTGCTGGATAGGAGGGCGCAAGTAGGAGAGCGATGTGGCCGAAGCGATCCGGGTGCTGGGGTAGGAGGGAAGGACTGGAAAAGCTAAATCCCCATCGCTCAGCTGGGGGAGGCCTAGGGAGAGCATAAAACCATCCAGCTTACAGCACTGGGTGGATGCTGAATATGGCAGAGCACTGGGGGAGAGTCACTGGGAGTAGGGGTGGTTAATTTAAGAAAGGGAGGGGCCCATTTGGCAACAGGAAAAGCTTTGTGAGGGGAGGAGAATTCCACTGACTCGTCTCCCCGTGGGTGGTGGCTGGGGCCCGTAGAGAGTTGGACTCTTGGTCTGTCCCAGCCCTAGCTGGGCTGTGGGGCTGAGAGAGGATTGTGCTGGAGGAGAAGCAGGGATCTTGCTCACTGGAGTCCTGCTTTAACAAGGAACCCAAATAAACCCTGTCTCCTTCCCCAACCTGCCATGGGAAATGGCACTTCGTAACTCTTGTGTGATCACAAAGTGACAATGTATATTTCTGCCTCGCTTTGCCATTGGGCGGCATTTCAGAACTGCTTGACTGGTGCACAGGTTAATTATTTTAGTTCCTAACATGAAGGCCAGCTCCTTAAAATATTTGCATTTAGTGTTGTCCGGGAACATGAATTGTGGCTTGAAAGTGTGATTTGCAGCACCACTCTTGTGTTTTCTAACCTCGTGTCCGAGCCCCTGCTCCAGGGTTGCAGTGGCCAGTAGTGCTTTTGGGGGGCAGCTTTCCCTGAAGATCTGGTGTCTCTGATAGGAACAGGTTATTAAATTGGGCCTCTGGCACACATTCCTTTTAGGCTTCCACGTAATGCCCATGTCTCTGTTTTATTTACGTAGCTGTTTTCAGTCTGCCACATTCTGGAGTGTTTACTAGCTTGAGTTGTTAGAAACAATGATAAACTACGTGTACTCCAGAAGTATCACTTTTCTTTTCATTTGATTTCATGTTAAATATCATACCCAGTGCACTTTAATTGTCACGTGTTTTAATCTGTTCCTCCGTAGCGATGAACTTTTAAAAAATAGACGTCCAGGTGCTGGTGGTGCACTACATGGAAAACATGAGGGAACGCTGGTGGGAGATGAACTCTCACTGATACAGCTCAGGCCCCCACGTCCACTGAGCAAGGACAGCCCCTGCGAATGAGGGCAGAGAGGGGCTCAGAAAAGGAACTTTTGGTTGCAGAACTGACCAGGAAGCAGGTGACACTGCCCCACGCATGCTGGGTGTGTGTCCTGCTCACTGGTTTATGATTGTGAAACTGCTTGTGGCGTTTTCTCTAATTACTGCCGGGTGACTTCCCTGCTTTCATTAAATGTTCCTCTTGTACACTCCGGCTCTGTGCTCGTGTGTGGGGAAGCATTGCCTCTCACAGGTGCTGGAGGAGGGGTGTGTGTGTAATGTTCCCGGGTTACTGCTCGGTGTTGGATTGTTAACAAGGAACCCCTGGATATTGAACCCGGCCTTACTGGTCTGGGGTACACCGGGGGCGGGGCTCAGGGGGCAGGCGTCAGTCCCAGATACACGCAGGGTCCCGTCACCCAGCAGCCCCCCCGCCGGGGGCTCCCCTCAAGTCACTGGGCTGGTTTCATTGTGGGTCCCTCTGATCAGCGGTGAGGGATGGGACTGTCACAGCAGGGACAGTCCATCCCCAGGCAATGCCCCCCCCAGCCCGTTCCCTGGCTCCGGCCTGGAGGGTTTCAGGAATGGCCCAGCCGGGGATCAAGGCCGGCCCTTGTGTTCCGGCGCAGGAGTGGGGCTGGGGGCTGACCCCCAGGCAGGCAGGGGCCCCGAACACGCACACACCGACTGCAGGGCCCTCACTGCCCAGCCTGAGGGAGGGGAGCGGGGGGTGCCCCCCCGCAAAGCCCTTGGGAGCAGCCCAGCCCCACTGCCAAGCACCGCTCAGTGGGACCCACCAGGGCGAGTGGGGAGAGGGGAGCTGCTGAGCCCCCCCCCGCAGCCAAAAGAAAGGGGCGAGCCCAGGGAAAGGGGAGTCCTAAGACTGACAGACCCCAGGGCCAATCAGGAGGGGCCAGTGTTCCATGGCAGGCTGATCGACAGGGCAGGCAGGCCAATGGGGCAGGCAGGAGCCGGGGTCCCGTCCTCCGTGTGGGGGGGGCTGCCTGGGCCAGAGGGGCCGAGCTAAGGGCAGAGCCTGAGGGGACAGGAACTGGGGGGCAGATGCCGAGGGGCAGGGCTGAGCTGTGGCTGGGGGGGGAGCAGATGCCGAGGGGCAGGGCTGAGCTGTGGCTGGGGGGGGGGCAGATGCCGAGGGGCAGGGCTGAGCTGTGGCTGGAGGGGGGGCAGATGCCGAGGGGCAGGGCTGAGCTGTGGCTGGGGGGGGGGGCAGATGCCGAGGGGCAGGGCTGAGCTGTGGCTGGGGGGGGGCAGATGCCGAGGGGCAGGGCTGAGCTGTGGCTGGGGGGTGGCAGATGCCGAGGGGCAGGGCTGAGCTGTGGCTGGGGGGTGGCAGATGCCGAGGGGCAGGGCTGAGCTGTGGCTGGGGGGGGGTGGCAGATGCCGGGGGGCAGGGCTGAGCTGTGGCTGGGGGTGGGGGCCGATGCCGAGGGGCAGGGCTGAGCTGTGGCTGGGGGGTGGCAGATGCCGAGGGGCAGGGCTGAGCTGTGGCTGGGGGGTGGCAGATGCCGAGGGGCAGGGCTGAGCTGTGGCTGGGTGGGGGGCAGATGCCGAGGGGCAGGGCTGAGCTGTGGCTGGGGGGGGGGCAGATGCCGAGGGGCAGGGCTGAGCTGTGGCTGGGGGGGGGGGCAGATGCCGAGGGGCAGGGCTGAGCTGTGGCTGGGGGGTGGCAGATGCCGAGGGGCAGGGCTGAGCTGTGGCTGGGTGGGGGGCAGATGCCGAGGGGCAGGGCTGTGGCTGGGCTGTCGGTAGCCGGGTGCCGTGGCCGGGAGGAGGAGCCCGGGGGCCCAGCGCTGCCACACGCCCCAGACACGAGGCCTCGCAGGCTGGGCTGGGGGGCTCGTGACCTAACGGGGACTAGGGGTCAGGCTCCTGAGAGCATGGGGGCACCGCCAGAGCAGGACCCCCTGGTGCCAGCCCTGCCAGGCTGGGGCATGCGAGGGGCAGTCTGGGAAGGTCCCTGCACCCCACAGATGGCCGGCCACACGCAGCGAGGGCTGGATGGACCTTTGGTCTGACCCAGCATGGCCGTTCTGATGCGCTCATGGACAACTGTCACTCAGATCTCCCACCAGACATGCTTGTGGCCAATCCTATCATAAATTCTCCACAGACGTATTAACTAGGCAAGGGAAAGCAGACAGTTATTTACAAGGCGAATGTGGCTAAACGTAGATATGCAAATGAGTTACGATCGTAAATTTCGCAAGGTAAGGGTGACACTCCTCAGTTCCCTCTTGCCCGTGGGGTTTGTTCTCTCCTGCCCACACGCTCGCAGGTGCAAAGCTTGGCTGATGGGAGGCGTCCGCTGCACAACTCCTCATGGAGCAGAGGCACAACAACCACCAAACTCTTATCCCTCTTGTTGATTCTGTGCAGAAAACTTGCAACATCCCCCACACCTCTGCCTGGCAGGGATGGACCGGGCCTTTTGGGAAGGCCGTAACACTTGCTGCTGACGATCAGCCCCTCACACTAATTAATGTGAGACTAGATATCTGATAGAAAACAACCCCCCTCCCCCCAGCTGCACTCTGGGCAGCGCTGGCTTCTTGCCTGGTGAGCCAGCGCTCCCGCTGCAGGCCCAGAGTCAGTGAGAGCTCAGGGTAGGGAGGAGGGAGAGAAACAGCCACTTCCAGCTGCAGCTCTGGGCCCGGCGAGGGATGCTGCCGCAGGGCTCCAGCCAGGGCAGGCTGGATAAACAGGGCACTGAGGGAGGCACAGGGAGGGGCCGAGGGGCCGGCCAGCCCGCAGGAGGGAACATCTGCACCCTTCTCTGTGACTCCTCTCCAGGGAGCTGGTGTCTCACAGCTGGGCTGATGGGAGATCCTGGCTGGGCCGTGCCCGGCTCCTCTGGCTGTCAAGGCAGCGGGAGGGCCAAGGGCGCTTCACAGCTGCTCTCTCGTCCCAGCAAAGAGCCGCCTCCCAGGGCAGCCGTTTGTTCCCTTGGACAGCAGGAGAAGGGAGCAGTTGCTTCAGCTCCCACCAGCCTCCGGAAGGGGCCGGCCAGTTCTAACGCAAAATGTAGCAACAGGAGAGCAACCGAGCCATGTGGCAACCAGCTCAGCTCAGCGCTTTATATTATCCCTCGCTGACAAAGGCAGGTTGGTGTGACCCTGGCAATCCAGGTCTAGCACATGCCAGAGTCCCGTGTCTCAGTGGACCCGTGACAGACACGTGGCAGGAATCCGTCTGGCTCACGTGTACTCTAGTTTTGTTAAAACAGGCATCAGAATCGTAGGGATCTGTTCCGTGTTTAGACTGTATTGAATGCTGGGGTGTTGCTCCCTGCATGAATCTCATAAGAACAGCCAGACTGGGTCTGGCAAAAGGCCCATCTAGCCCAGTGGCCAATGCCAGGTGCCCCAAAGCATTGGGGAACATAAGAGACAATCATCAAGTGATCTCTCCCCTGTTGTCCATTCCCAGCTTCTGGCAAGCAGAGGCTAAGGACACCATCCCTGCCCATCCCGGTCAATTGGTGCACCTGTCCTCTTTCTCTTCTCCTCCCCCTCCTGCCTCTCACTCGGGGGACCACGGAGCCCAAATGGCCTTTTGGCCTCCGCACTCTCCGTGCTGCATGGGGAGCGTGGAGCCCAAACGGTCACTTGCGCCACTTGCTTCCACATGGCAGCCTGGCTGAGCGGCACAAAAGTCAGCCGAGCGCCACGGCGGGAGGGGAAGGGGGGCAGGGAGGTGACGTTCACAGCCAGGGGGCGGGGGCTGGAGCCGCTGTCATGCCACACATCACCGCCCCGCCCCCCTTGCCTTCCCGCCATGGCACTCGGCTGACTTCTGCACCGCTCAGCTGGGCTGCCACGGAAGAGCAAAAGGCCATGTGGGCCCCACACTCCCCATGCAGCACGGGCTGCCCAGAGGGAACAGCCAGCATTTCAGCAACAGGGCCGCCCAGAGGGAACAGCCAGCATTTCAGCAACAGGGCCGCCCAGAGGGAACAGCCAGCATTTCAGCAACAGGGCCGCCCAGAGGGAACAGCCAGCATTTCAGCAACAGGGCCGCCCAGAGAGAACAGCCAGCATTTCAGCAACAGGGCCGCCCAGAGGGAACAGCCAGCATTTCAGCGTTACAGACTCAGACATCGGGCTACTATATATATGATAGGACTGGTCTCTGAGGAACACCACTAGTTGCCTCTCTCCATTCTTAAAACTGACTATTTATTCCTTCCCTTTGTTTCCTGTCTTGTAACCGGTTCCCAAGCCATGGGAGGACCTTCCCTCTTATCCCATGACAGCTTACTTTGATTAAGAGCCTTTGGCGAGGGACCTTGTCAAAGGCTTTCTGGAAATCTAAGTACACTGGATCCCCCCTGTCCCCTCAAAGAATCTAGTAGATTGGTGAGGCACCATTTGCCTTTATAAAAAACATGTTGACTTGTCTGCAATAAATTCTGTTTATCTGTGTGCCTTACAATGCCGTTCTTTTCCATACTTTCAGCCTGTTTGCCTGATACTGAAGTTAGACTTAGCTTCCTGTAATTGCTGGATCTCCTCTGGAGCCCTTTTTAAGAATTGGTGTCACATTAGCTACCCTCCAGTCATTTGACAGAGAAGCTGATGTAAATGATAGGTTGTAGACCACAGTTAGTAATTCTGCAATTTCACATTGGCGTTCTTTCATCTGGTCCTGGTGACTTGTTTCTGTTCAGTTTATCAATTTGTTCCAAAATCTCCTCTAATGACACCTTTATCTGGGACACTTCCTCGGATTGGCAACCTTAAAAAAATGGCTCAGGTTTGGGAATCTCCCTCACATCATCAACTGTGAAGACCAATGCAAAAAATACATGAAGTTTTTCCGCAATGAGAAACTGAATCTCAATTCCCCAGTGGCCTCACTGGTGTTTTAGCAGGGTTTCTGCTTCTGATGTACTTAAAAGAAAATTAGTTATTACTTTTTGAGTCTTTGGCTAGCTGCTCTTCAAATTACCTTTGGCCTTCCTAATTATATTTTTACACTTTATCTGCCAGAGTTTATGCTCCTTTCTATTTTCCTCACTAGGGTTTAACTTCCCCTTTAAAAATGCTGCCTTTTTAGCACTCACTGCTTCTTTCACTTGGTTGTTGAGCCCAGGTGACACCTTTTTAGTTCTCTTGTTATGTTTTTTAAATTAGGGTTTACATTTAATTTGAGCCTCTATTATAGTGTCTTTAAAAAGTTTCCATGCAGCTTGTAAGGATGTCACTTATGGTACTGTACCTTTTAATTTCTGTTTCACTAATCTCCTGATTTTTGTGTTGTCCCTCTTTCTGCAATTAAATGTTACAGTGTTGGGCTGCTGTGGTGTTTTCCCTGCCAGAGGGAAATTAAACGTAATTCTATTATGGTCACTATTACAAAGTGGCCCAGCTATATTTACATCTTGGACCAGATCCTGCACTCCACTTAGGATTAAATCAAGAATGGCCTCTCCTCTTGTGGGTTTCAGAACCAGCTGCCCCAAGAAGCAGCTGTTTAAGCTGTTAAGAAACTGTATCTCTGCTTCCCGTCCTGAGGTGCCTTGTCAATGTGGAGATAGCTGAAATCTTACACCTTGGTATTACTGTGTCCCATTGATTTTCCTCATTCCACCAAGTTTCTGTGTTGTGTGCTCTATCAATTTCCTCCTTTAACATGAGTCACTCTAGTTCACCCATCTCCTTATTTGTTCTTTAGCGTTTGTATATGAACACTAGAAGTCCTTTTCACTTTTTAGCTGTCTGCCACTGCAAGATGTGATTGAAAGGGACTGTTTCTCTTCTCATCTAACCTGTATTTTATCATATTTATCCTCTTCTCTTTAGTAGGGCAGAGAGAATCTCTAGGAATAGACTCTCCCCGGAGGGATGTCTCTGTCCAATCCATGTGCTCCTCCGCACCTCTTGGCTTTTTCCCAACCCTTAGTTTAAAAACTGCTCTAATGGCCTTTTTAATGTTAAGTACCAGCACTCTGGTTCCATTCTGGTTTAGGTGGATACCCGTCTATACCCCTCCTTTCCCAAAAGTTCCCCCAACTCCTAGTAGCTCTGAACCCCTCCTCTCTACACCATCATCTCATCCCCGCGTTGAGACCCCACAGCTGTGCCTGTCTACCCGGCCCTGCACGTGGAACTGGAAGCATTGCAGAGAATGCTCCCATAGAGGTCCTGGATTTCAATCTCTTACCTCACAGCCTCAGTTTGGCCTCCAGAACCTCTCTCCTTTCCTTCCCTGTGTCACTGGTACCTACACCTACCACAACCACCGGCTCCTCTCCAGCACTACACACAAGTCTGCCTAGATGTGCTTCTTTTGCTCATTGCAAACCCAGCTGTCTGTGTTTCTAATGATTAGATAGCCTGTTAGGAACACCTGTTTCCTCCTAACAACGGGAGTTCCCTCCCTTGGAGAGAGATCCTCAGTGCAAGGCTTCAACTGCAGGGAGGTCCCCACATTGGGATCATTTCCCTCTGCTCCCGTTGGGTGTTCTCATTCCCTGAGCCTTTCCCCCTCCTCAACAGCGCAGGGGCAGCTGACCGGAGGTGGGACCGTTCTTCGGTGTCCTAGAAATTCTATGTACCTCTCTCTCCGTTAGCTCCTCCAGAGGGCCAGGGGCTCCAAGGCTGGACAGGCCAAAGGCGCGTGGGGGAAACTGAGGCCAAGTTGCTGCATCTGCCATAAGGGGGCGCGCTGAGGTGGCAATGTTGCATCTGGGCCCTAGAAAGCCCCTGGACAAGAGACGCACCATTTGTCTACAAGGGCCTGGAATGGGGTTGAGCAGCTGGCTTAGCTGGGGGGCCCTGGGGCTGTTCTCGGGTGGGGGCGGCCCTGGAGCATGTTTGCTCTGAGGCCCTGCCTACACTTACGCAGAAGTTCCAATTCCGATACACAACTCCAGCTAATTACATTAATTGTGTAGCTGGAGTCAAAGTGTCTTAATTCGAACTTCCACAACGTCTCCACCGTGGGAGGCCAACAGGAGCAAACTCTCTTGTCGGCTTAGAATCATGGAATCAAAGAATCACAGAATACCAGCACTGGAAGGGACCCTGAGAGCATCGAGTCCAGTCCCCTGCCCTCCTGGCAGGACCAAGCACCCTCTAGACCATCCCTGCCAGGTGTGTGTCCAACCTGCTCTTAAATATCTCCAGGGATGGAGATTCCACAACCCCCCGGGCAATTTAGTCCAGTGTTTAACCACCCTGACAGGCAGGAAGTTTTTCCTTAACGTCCAACCTAAACCTCCCTTGCCTCAGTTTAAGCCCGTTGCTGCTTGTCCTGTCCTCAGGGGCCAAGGGGAACAATTTTTCTCCCTCCTTCTTGTGACACCCTTTTAGGTACTTGAAAACCACTCTCATATCCCCTCTCAGTCTTCTTTCTCTTTTCCAGACTAAACAAGCCCAATTCTTTCAGTCTTCCCTCATGGCTCATGTTTTCTAGACCTTTAATCATTCTTGTTGCTCTTCTCTGGACCCTCTCCAACTTCTCCACATCTTTCTTGAAATGTGGTGCCCAGAACTGGACACAATACTCCAGATGAGGCCTAGTCAGCGCAGAATAGGGTGGACGTCCCTTGCTCTTCGTGATCTGAGGAACACTGGTGTCGACAGGTGTGCCCTCAGCATTGGATTGAATGGGTCTTTGCTAGACCCACTAAATCAAACTCCGGAAGATCGACCTGCTGCAGCATCCATCTTCCGGAAACTGAAGACATGGCCTGAGTGAATTTTCTCCCCTTGTGAGCTGCGGCCCCGCAGGGGGCTGTCAACGCCAACGCAGCCTGGCCCAGGGGCCACATGGAGCTGCAAGTCGGGCAGGGGCTGGGAGCTGCGAGTCGGCAGTGAAAGGGCAGAGGCGGGTTAATGCATCACACGTTTATTGAGAGAAAAGGTTCTTTGCGCTGAGCTGGCCAGAGAGGGACACACCCCGAGGCTGCAGCACCAGCTCCTGGCTCCCTGGCCAGGGGCCCCAGATTCAGGGCACAGAGCAGTCCCTCAGCAGGGCACCCCAAAGCGGCTAATGGGGGGGGGGGTTGGGCGAGCAGCTACCGGAAGGGGAGAGCGACTGGGCAAGGAGCATTCTCCCCAGCCCGATCCGTAGCAGAAGGACCCTCAGCCTGGCCTTGGCGTCAGGCAGGCTGTGATGGGGCGGCCAGCAGAGAGGTCCCAGGTCCTCTAGGCCTGGGGCAGAGGTGGGAACCGAGGCCCTGGAGAGGAAGAAGGGACATGAGTTAGAGCAGGGGCAGGGAATCGACAGCTGAGCCTGCCGCTTGCATGGATCCGGCTCACGAGGCTCGGGGCTCCCCCTTCCCCACGGAGGGCGAGCTGGCTCTGGCACTCCAGCCACGTGGGGCACTGAGGTTCAGGGTCCCCCCCGGCATGGCTGGGGCACCTGCACCGGCTCCCTACGGCTGGGGGGAGGGAGCCCCAAGCATCAGGGGACACATCCAGGCGAGCTGCTGCCGCACCCATCCCGTGCACTCTGCCTGCCGGGAAGGAAGCGGCTCTGTGCCGCTCCATGCCCTGCGCTGGTTTGCAGGGTCCACCCCCATCGCTCCTATTGGCCAGGACTCCCAGCCAATAGGAGTGGCAGGGGCGGTGCCTGCCAGCACAGGGCAGCGTGGATTCACCTGTGACCCCCTGGGAGCTGTGCCAGGTACATGACCCATCCCCTCCCATCCTGACCCCATGCCCCCAGCCCCTTTCCATAACCCGCTCCTGCCAGACCCCACTCCACCGCACCTCAGTCCGCTTCTGCACTCCCCTGCCTGCCTACACACTCCACCCTCAGCCGGCTCCTGCACCCTGCCTCCCCCCCCAGACCCTGCACCCCCACCTGCTCCTGCACCCCACCTCCCCGCCAGACCCGGAAGCCCCACCCTGCTCTTGCACCCTACTTCCACCTTAGACCCCTTATCCATATTCTACTCCCCAGCACCTCCTCCCAGCCATTGAATGCCTCATTTTTGAGCCCACCCCAGAGCCTAGAGGAGCCCCACAAAATCTACTAGTCCTGGGCCAGCAGAAGAGCTAATCCAGTCCTGGGGGGAAGCCCTGAGCCTTGCTGACCCCCCTCTGCGGGGTTGGAGTGCAAGGGGATCCTTGGGGCCCTGAAATACGAGTCAGACGAGTGTCTCTCTGTTCAGTTGGGAACAGTGTTATTTTGTCCCAGACCCTGCACATGTGTCTGCCCTGTGATTCCAGCGCGCTCTCCCTGTGGATCCTGTCTCTGGCGCTAGTGCAGCCCTAAGTAATGTGAAACGCTGTTCTACACTCGCACGGCGGCTGGAGCAGAGGCCCCACATTGAGAAGGTGCTGGGCGGTTCGGTTGCTCCCGTGGTAGAGGAGGGCTGCAGGCTAGAAGCCAGAGGGCCTGGACAGCTCAGAAAGGAAGCGGAGAGCTAATCGCCGAAGGGGGCACCACTCTGAATCACTCAGAGAAATTGCTTCCAAGGGGGGAGTGTCAGTTGCTAACATGGGCTAATTCTGAGCGAGGGCCCTTGAAATGGATCAGACATCAAGAGCCTCGGCTAAGAAAAGGATTTTAAGAAAGCTGATCTACACCAAGGCCCTCTAGTGCGCACAGAGGGAAGCACCAGAGACCTGGAGCCAGCTGAAATCCCACCACCCAGCTGCCAAGGGGGCTTTCCTGGAAGTCCTGGGAGGGGCCCCTGGACCCGGGTTCCCGGTAAACAAGGGGGACAACTATTAGCAAACAAGTCCAGGGGTGCAGGTCAGAAGTTCACAACAAGGGAACCAGAGCGGGACACCGAACAGAGGACCCAGGACGCACCCACTGCTCCTCGAAGCTGTCCAGGGAGCCAGTGGATGCCGCTCAGAGGAACTCTGCCCGGACATGTGAGATCAGGGAGGAGCCGAAATAGGCCCCACAGTCGCAGACCATCCCCCTTCTCCACCAGCCTCCTCCTGGTGCTCTGGCTAGCAGCCGTGGCCAAGGCCAGGAGGAGGCAGACATGGAGGTCTCGTGGTGATGTGGGGCCATGGATGGGGTGTGCAGAAATAAACTAGTGCAAGGAAATGTGCAGCCAGGACCTCAGCAGGAGGTTCTGAAAGAGCTGGAAAGGGGCTGCAAACTTGAGGTAGGCGTGCGCCAGGTTCTCCCTCACTCCCCAGCTGGCAAGTGGGCACCAGCTATGGGCAGAGCTGGGCTTCTCACCAGGTGGGCGCGGGAAGCAGCTACAGAAACGATTGCCCTGGGGATTCGCTGTGCAGGGCGATCAGACACTGCCGGGCTCCTGAGGAACCCAAACCACCTGTTCTCCCCAGACTGGAAACCAAGCAAGGGTTCACAATTGCCCCCTGTGAGGAAGTGGGGAGTTTTGGGGGCTCAAAGGGGGGTGTTACATAGAGGGGGGCACTCAGTGCCCAGAAGTTACTGGTTTAATGTGACAAGGGGGGACTTTGTTGTTTCAGAGAACAGCCCAGAGCTGGAGTCGTGGTGTCCGGGACCCTGGTGATCCCAACCCTGCTCAGAGGACACAGCCAGTTCTGGCCGGATGCCAGACAAGGGGCTGCAGAGAGGGACCCCGGCAACCGGCCCAGCTGGTCCCAGCAAGGGGAGAACATTGAATAGAGGAGAGGAGGCGGAGAAGAGGGGCCAGGCGACCCTCTTACCTGGGGAGAAGACAATGGCCGGGGGAAGGGATGTTGCGGGGGATATTGGAGGGTCTGCTGGGAGACAGGGGCTGTTTTTGGGGGGACTGAGAGCAGAGGAGGCAGGACTCAGCTGGCTGCAGGGGGAGGCTGACGTGTGGGCTGAGGGCCCAGGCCGACTGGCCTGAGAGACCCATTGCTGTGTTCAAAGCTCAATAAACCCTTCCGTTTGGTGCCACAACTCTCAGGTCACTGTGTGAGCCTGATTCCCCACCCACCCACATTCCGTGGCCTGGGGGCTTCCCACGTGGCCCAGGGGCTAATCCCACCTCTGATTGCTTTTGTGCAGACGTAGCCACCACACCTGATGCAGCAGCACTTGTGCCCCCGGAAGCACTGCACATCCGAACGGCACCTGACCGCACAGCCGCCCAGGCCAGTGGGCCGTGGACAAAAGCCGGGTGTCCCTGCAGCACAGAACAATCCCCGGCTGTCACACCTCTTGTCTGTTCCCGGGGACCCCAGCCCAACCCTGCCAGCTCCCCGTGAGCCAGGGTGTGATTGGAGGGCAAGGGGCCGGGCCGGGAATGAAGAGACTCCTCTGCCTCCTGTGCCTGGCGTCACGAGCTAGGCCTTGGAGCTCACCATTGGGGAGAGAGCCCATCTGAGCAGAGCCAGCCCAGCGCCCGGGGGCAGTGGCCCATCCAGGGCTGCCCCGTCCCTGAGTGACCCTGCTCAGTTAGGGCCACGTCCCCCAAGGCTCCCAGTGTGTCTGAGCCAGGGCAAACCCACAGGAGCCTGGCCTGACCCCCACATCCCTGTGGTTATCGGTCGCATGCAGACACGGCCACACCCGGTACCGCAGCCCTTTTTCCCTGGAGGACGGGACTTGTCTCCTTGGCAGCCCTGCACACAGGTCCCCTGGCCGCTGGATGTGGGGCAGGCCCCAGGTCTCTCTGCAATACAGACAGGCCCGGGGCAGGGAAGCCGTGTCCTAAAGTTGCCCTGACTGCTCCGCACCTCACGCTTAGCTTCCGCCAAGGGCGGGCAGGTTCGGCAGCTTCTGGAGATGTTGATTGTGCCCAGAATGCCTGGAGCTTGTCCCCCTCCCCCCGTCCAACCTCCTCCATCCCACCCCCGCCACAGGCTTTGGGAAGGAGTGTGGTGGGGGCACAGCCGTGGGGCGCAGACACGTCCGTACGCGGGACAATAACCCCTACCGGGCTCCAGCTGCACTGCACATCCAGCGCCCCAGAGCTGGTGTGGGCATGTGTAAGAGCTGGGAACCACCCCCAGCTCCACATGTGACAGAATGTGGGCCCTTAGCTCCCCCAGCCGGCCTCCTGCCCCCCAGGCCAGGCCTATCCCTGGCTGGAGCCCAAACTCGAACACCCTGGACCCAGCCCCTTCCCCAAAGCCCCGCCCACTCCACCCTCTGCCTCCTTGATCCCCGTCGCTTCCTCCCCCACCCTCCCTCACTTTCCCCGGGCTGGGGCAGAGGGTTCCGGTGTGGGACGGGGTGCAGGCTCCGGGCGAGGGCAGAGGGGTTCAGACTGTGGGTGGGGGGCTCCAAGCAGAGGCTGGGCAGGGGGTTGGGGACAGGTGGAGGTGCAGGCTGTGGGCTCTGGGAGGGAGATTGGGGAAGGAAGGACTCAGGGCTGGGGCAGGGGGTTGGGATGTGGGAGGGGGTTCTGGGTGTGGCAGGGGGGTAACTGTGCCAGCTCGAGGAGGGGCTCAGGGCTGGGGTGAGAAAAGGGGTGAGCTTCCCTCGGGCGGTTCCCAATCAGTGGTCTAATGGGCTAAGGCCTCCCCCTGCCTGCCCTGGACCTGCAGCACTTCTGGGAGTGGCTGGCACATGCTGAAACCCTGGGGCTGTGCCCCCCTGCAGCTCCCCTGGCCACAGTGCCCCCTTCCTAGCCACTTAGAGCTGTGGAGCCGGTGTGGGGGCAAGCGGCATGACGGGGACCAGCAGATCTCCCAGGGGCCGCAGACATGGGCCCCGGCCAGAAGCGGTGCCAGGCCAGAGCCGACAGGGAGCACCCCTCAGCCCTGCGGCCCCGCGGGACTCCTAGGGGCCTCATATCACCCGGTTTGGCTGTGGTGGCTGCTGGGGGACGGGGACCAATGGCGGGAGACTCCTGGCGAAACAGGAAACTTGGGCTTCCCCAGCGAGTGGCCTCCTGCCCCCCCGGCCCGAGGGGACAGCTGATGGGAAACTGCCCAGAGAGGGAGCAGAGAGTGCGCCAGGAGGGGCGGGAATGGCGCGGTCAGTGCGGGGCAGTTCTCGGGAGTGCTGGGAGCCCCGACAGAGCCCCCTAGTCTCCCAGCAGGAGCCCCGACTGATCCTCCCCGGGATGCTCCAGAGGTCGTTTGATTTCCAGCTTGGGGGTGGGTCCAACCAGGCCCAGGGCGCTCTGAGTGGGAGGCAAATTCTGCCTGGGGCTTACAGGGCTGGCCCCTCTGTGGGGTCACGGCTGGCTCCTAGGGCCAGGTGCCTGTCCTGGGGCTGGGTCTTGTCCAGGGATCTGAGCAGGGCCGGCTCGAGCCCTTTTGGCGCCCTGGGCCTGGGCGCAGGGCACATGTGCGGGCCCGCCCGTGGGGCGTGAGCCCGCCCCCCAAGGGAGCGCAGGCCTGCCCCGGGGTGCTCGGTGCATGTGCGCGCCGGTCATGGCCGCTGGCGTGCAGCCCAAGGCCCGCCCCCAGGGCGCACGCCACATGCCCTGCCCAGCCCGGTACGGTTAGCGCTGCTGGCGCACACGCCGGGCCGTGCAGGGCCCCGCGGCCGTGGGGGGAAGGGCGCTGCTGGCCAGCACCGCAGGGTCGGCGCTGTGGGAGCCGGGTGCGCGGCTCCTGATGGCAGCTATAAGGGACACCACGCGCCCCTTACAGCTGTCATCAGGCGCCCCTCATCAGTTGGTGCCCCGGGCAGCTGCCCGGCTCGCCCATGCCTCCGTCCGGCCCTGGATCTGAGTCTCACCTTTGGTTATCGGTCGCATGCAGACATGGCCACACCCGTTACTGCAGCACTTTTCCCTTGGAGGACAGGAGTCATCTCCTTGGCATCTCTCCACACAGGTCCCCGGGCCCCTGGGAATGGGGCAGATCCCAGGTCTCTCTGCAATACAGACAGGTCCCGGGCAGGGAAGCCGTGTCCCAAAGCTGCCCTGACTGCGCCCCACCTCGCTGCCCAGCTTCTGCCGAGGACGGGCAGGGTCGGCAGCTTTTGGAGATGTCGATGGTGCCCAGAATGTCTGGAGCCTGCTCGCCCCCCTCGCCCCAGTCCAACCTCCTCCATCCTGCCCCTGCCGCAGGCTTTGGGAAGGAGTGTGGTGGGGGCACAGCCGTGGGGCGCAGACACGTCCGTACGCGGGACAATAACCCCTACCGGGCTCCGGCTGCGCTGCACGTCCACCGCCCCAGAACTGGCATGGGCGTGTGCGAGAGCTGGGAACCACCCCCAGCTCCACATGTGACAGAATGTGGGCCCTTAGCTCCCCCAGCCGGCCTCCTGCCCCCCAGGCCAGGCCTATCCCTGGCTGGAGCCCAAACCCGAACACCCTAGACCCAGCCCCTTCCCCGAAGCCCCGCCCACTCCACCCTCTGCCTCCTTGATCCCCGTCGCTTCCTCCCCCACCCTCCCTCACTTTCCCCGGGATGGGGCAGGGGGTTCCAGTGTGGGACGGGGTGCAGGCTCTGGGCGAGGTGTTACGTTATTCGATTTTAGGGAAGCAGCCAGATTACTGCTGCACCCATGGGGGGGGGTGTTTGCCCCAAAAGTGGTACAAAGGAGGCCATGTAAGGTGTCAAATGAAAGCTTGTGTTCTACTGATTCTGTATATGCTGTTCATATACCTGGGTAATGTCTGTGTGTGAAGTTATAAATATGGACTCTGTGTTGAGGCTGCAAGATTCTCTGTCTGAGGCAGAGCAATGGGCCGGGAACGTTTGCCTATGGACGTGCTAATGAGCAAAGCTCCAGGGAACAATGGGCCTCTGGAGGCCAAAGACACACCTGGCCACTGGCCATGTGACTCTCCAGCTTGGAAGAAGCCAGGAGGGGGTATAAATAGGCCACGTGGCCAACTCCATCTTGGTCTCCAGATCTGCTCCTGACCCCAGATGCGGCCTTACAGGGAATCACAAGGCGGGAAGAACTGTGGACCCATCCTGACATGGGATGTACAGCAAGGACTTTAAGCCAGCAGTTATAACATCTCTGCTAGAGCCTGCATCGAGAACTGGGAGATTCGATGCATGTAACGTATGATACTTTAACAACCTTACTCCCATGCTTTACTTTCTCTTAGTAATAAACCTTTAGATGTTAGATTGGCTCAGCGTGATTTGTGGGTAAGATCCAGAGTGTAAATAGACCAGGGATCTGCGGCTGGTTTCTTGGAACCGGACAGAACTTGTTCGGGGAAGGTGAGATTGGGCTCTAAAACCCCTCATCTGTGTATGAGGCCCGGGGCCATCTGGGGCACGGATATTGCTGGGGTGTCGGAGGGGTTTTGCTCGTGAGGCTTCAGGCAGGCAGCTGAAGCGCTCTGTGGGACTGGTGTGTGGCCTATTTGGGAAGGTCTCCAGTCTGGGGGTATAGAGAGCCCCGAATTTGAGCAATTCGCCTTGAGTGGACGCCCTCAGCAGTGCCCAGACCCGGCCTGGTCCATCACACGAGGGCAGAGGGGTTCAGACTGTGGGTGGGGGGCTCCACACAGAGGCTGGGCAGGGGGTTGGGGACAGGTGGAGGTGCAGGCTGTGGGCTCCGGGAGGGAGATTGGGGAAGGAAGGACTCAGGGCTGGGGCAGGGGGTTGGGATGTGGGAGAGGGTTCTGGGTGTGGCAGGGGGGTTACAGTGCCAGCCCTGGGAGGGGCTCAGGACTGGGGTGAGAAAAGGGGTGAGCTTCCCTCGGGCAGTTCCCAGTCAGCGGCGTAACGGGCTAAGGCCTCCCCCTGCCTGCCCTGGTCCTGCAGCACTTCTGGGAGTGGCTGGCACATGCTGCAACCCTGGGGGCTGTGCCCCCCTGCAGCTCCCCTGGCCGCAGTGCCCCCTTCCTAGCCACTTAGAGCTGCGGAGCTGGTGTGGGGGCGAGCGGCATGACGGGGACCAGCAGATCTCCCAGGGGCTGCAGACATGGGCCCCGGCCGGGAGCGGTGCCAGGCCAGAGCAGACAGGGAGCCCCCCTCAGCCCTTGGGTGCCGCAGGACTCCTAGAGGCCTCACATCTCCCGGTTTGGCTGTGGTGGCTGCTGGGGGACGGGGCCCGATGGCGGGAGACTCCTCGCGAAACGGGAAACTTGGGCTTCCCCAGCAAGCGGCCTCCTGCCGCCCCCGGCCCGAGGGGACAGCTGATGGGAAACTGCCCAGAGAGGGAGCAGAGAGTGCGCCAGGAGGGGCGGGAATGGCGCGGTCAGTGCGGGGCAGTTCCCAGGAGTGCGGGGAGCCCCGATACAGCCCCCTAGTCTCCCAGCAGGAGCCCCGACTGATCCTCCCCGGGATGCTCCAGAGGTCGTTTGATTTCCAGCTTGGGGGTGGGTCCAGCCAGGCCCAGGGCGCTCTGAGTGGGAGGCAAATTCTGCCTGGAGCTTGCAGGGCTGGCCCCTCTGTGGGGTCACGGCTGGCTCCTAGGGCCAGGTGCCTGTCCTGGGGCTGGGTCTTGTCCAGGGATCTGAGCAGGGCCGGCCCGAGCCCTTTTGGCGCCCTGGGTCTGGGCGCAGGGCGCATGTGCGGGCCCGCCTGTGGGGCGTGAGCCCGCCCCCCAAGGGAGCGCGGGCCTGCCCCCGGGGTGCTCGGTGCATGTGCGCGCCGGTCATGGCCGCTGGCGTGCAGCCCAAGGCCCGCCCCCAGGGCGCACGCTACATGCCCTGCCCAGCCCGGTATGGTTAGCGCTGCTGGCGCACACGCCGGGCCGTGCAGGGCCCCGCGGCTGTGGGGGGAAGGGCGCTGCTGGCCGGCACCGCGGGGTCGGCGCTGCGGGAGCCGGGCGCGCGGCTCCTGATGGCAGCTATAAGGGACGCCACGCGCCCCTAACAGCTGCCATCAGGCGCCCCTCATCAGTTGGTGCCCCGGGCAGCTGCCCGGCTCGCCCATGCCTCCGTCCGGCCCTGGATCTGAGTCTCACCTCTGGTTATCGGTCGCATGCAGACATGGCCACACCCGTTACTGCAGCACTTTTCCCTTGGAGGACAGGAGTCATCTCCTTGGCATCTCTCCACACAGGTCCCCGGGCCCCTGGGAATGGGGCAGATCCCAGGTCTCTCTGCAATACAGACAGGTCCCGGGCAGGGAAGCCGTGTCCTAAAGCTGCCCTGACTGCGCCCCACCTCGCTGCCCAGCTTCTGCCGAGGACGGGCAGGGTCGGCAGCTTTTGGAGATGTCGATGGTGCCCAGAATGTCTGGAGCCTGCTCGCCCCCCTCGCCCCAGTCCAACCTCCTCCATCCCGCCCCTGCCGCAGGCTGCCCAGTTTGGCTGTGGTGGCTGCTGGGGGACGGGGCCCGATGGCGGGAGACTCCTGGCGAAACGGGAAACTTGGGCTTCCCCAGCAAGTGGCCTCCTGCCGCCTCCGGCCCGAGGGGACAGCTGATGGGAAACTGCCCAGAGAGGGAGCAGAGAGTGCGCCAGGAGGGGCGGGAATGGCGCGGTCAGTGCGGGGCAGTTCCCGGGAGCGCGGGGAGCCCCGACAGAGCCCCCTAGTCTCCCAGCAGGAGCCCCGACTGATCCTCCCCGGGATGCTCCGGATTAGTTTGATTTCCAGCTTGGGGGTGGGTCCAGCCAGGCCCAGGGCGCTCTGAGTGGGAGGCAAATTCTGCCTGGGGCTTGCAGGGCTGGCCCCTCTGTGGGGTCACGGCTGGCTCCTAGGGCCAGGTGCCTGTCCTGGGGCTGGGTCTTGTCCAGGGATCTGAGCAGGGCCGGCCCGAGCCCTTGTGGCGCCCTGGGCCTGGGCGCAGGGCGCATGCGCGGGCTCGCCCGTGGGGCGTGAGCCCGCCCCCCAAGGGAGCGCGGGCCTGCCCCCGGGGTGCTCGGTGCATGTGCGCGCCGGTCATGGCTGCTGGCGTGCAGCCCAAGGCCCGCCCCCAGGGCGCACGCCACACGCCCTGCCCAGCCCGGTATGGTTAGCGCTGCTGGCGCACACGCCGGGCCGTGCAGGGCCCCGCGGCTGTGGGGGGAAGGTCGCTGCTGGCCGGCACCGCGGGGTCGGCGCTGCGGGAGCCGGGCGCGCGGCTCCTGATGGCAGCTATAAGGGACGCCACGCGCCCCTTACAGCTGCCATCAGGCGCCCCTCATCAGTTGGTGCCCTGGGCAGCTGCCCGGCTCGCCCATGCCTCCGTCCGGCCCTGGATCTGAGTCTCACCTCTGGTTATCGGTCGCATGCAGACATGGCCACACCCGTTACTGCAGCACTTTTCCCTTGGAGGACAGGAGTCATCTCCTTGGCATCTCTCCACACAGGTCCCCGGGCCCCTGGGAATGGGGCAGATCCCAGGTCTCTCTGCAATACAGACAGGTCCCGGGCAGGGAAGCCGTGTCCTAAAGCTGCCCTGACTGCGCCCCACCTCGCTGCCCAGCTTCTGCCGAGGACGGGCAGGGTCGGCAGCTTTTGGAGATGTCGATGGTGCCCAGAATGTCTGGAGCCTGCTCGCCCCCCTCACCCCAGTCCAACGTCCTCCATCCCGCCCCCGCCACAGGCTGCCCAGTTTGGCTGTGGTGGCTGCTGGGGGACGGGGCCCGATGGCGGGAGACTCCTGGCGAAACGGGAAACTTGGGCTTCCCCAGCAAGTGGCCTCCTGCCGCCCCCGGCCCGAGGGGACAGCTGATGGGAAACTGCCCAGAGAGGGAGCAGAGAGTGCACCAGGAGGGGCGGGAATGGCGCGGTCAGCACGGGGCAGTTCCCGGGAGCGCGGGGAGCCCCGACAGAGCCCCCTAGTGTCCCAACAGGAGCCCCAACTGATCCTCCCCGGGATGCTCCGGGGTAGTTTGATTTCCAGCTTGGGGGGTGGGTCCAGCCAGGCCCAGGGCGCTCTGAGTGGGAGGCAAATTCTGCCTGGGGCTTGCAGGGCTGGCCCCTCTTTGGGGTCACGGCTGCCTCCTGGGGCCAGGAGCCTGTCCTGGGGCTTGGTCTTGCCCAGGGATCTGGGTCTCACCTCTGGTTATCAGTCGCCTGCAGACAGTGCCGCACCCGGTAGGGCAGCACGTTAGTCCTGGAGAACAGGGCTTGTCTTCTCCGCAGCCATGCAGACAGATCCCTGGGCCGATGGGTATGGGGCAGGACCCAGGTTTCTCTGCAATTCAGAAAGGCCCGGGGCAGGGAAGCCGTGTCCTAAAGCTGCCCTGACTGCGCCCCACCTCGCTGCCCAGCTTCTGCCGAGGACGGGCAGGGTCGGCAGCTTCTGGAGATGTTGATGGTGCCTAGAATGCCTGGAGCCTGCCCCCCTCCCCTGTCCAACCTCCTCCATCCTGCCCCCGTCTCAGGCTTTGGGAAGGAGTGTGGTGGGGGCACAGCCACAGGGCGCAGACACGTCCGTACGCGGGACAATAACCCCTTCCGGGCTCCGGCTGTACTGCACGTCCAGCACCCCAGAGCTGGTGTGGGCGTATGTGAGAGCTCGGAACCACCATACACGTATGAGAAAACGTGGGCCCTTAGCTCCCCCAGACAGCCTCCTGTCCCCAGGCCAGGCCTATCCCCAGCTGGAGCCCAAACACAGCCCCTTCCCCGCGGCCCCGCCCCATCCCTCCTTCCCCCCTTTGCTGTCCCCCAGCCTCTTTCACTTTCTCTGAGCTGGGGTAGGGAGTTCCAGTGTGGGACGGGGTGCAGGTTCTGGGCGAGGGCTGAGGAGTTCAGCCTGGGGCAGGGGGGTTCCAAGCAGAGGCTGGGCAGGGGGTTGGGGTGCAGGACATGGGCTCTGGGAAGGAGATTCGGGAAGGAAGGCCATGCAGTCGTGGCCACACCTGTTAAAAGAGCACTTCCTTCCCTGAGGACAGGCCTCGTCTCCCTCACATGTACCCATACTATTACCCATTCCTGTGGGCTTCTGCAACGCAGAGCCGGCCCGAGGCAGTCAGTCTAGTGTCCTAACCCTGCCCTGGCTCTGTCCCCGCCTGGCTGCACAGCTTCTGCCTAGGACAGGCCTCTGCCTGCCTGGCTTCCTGCTGCTCAGGGAGAGACCCGGTACCCAGAGCGTCCACCCGCTGGGCAAGACTCCGCTGCCCCCGTCCCTTCCCCCACAGCGGGACCCTGCTGCTGGGCCTGCATGAGGTGGGAGGGCTGCTGGGCTCGGCGGGTCAGCCCCTGGCCGACCTCACCCGGCACCGCCAGGGAGGTGGGAGCCGCGGGCGCTCTGGGAGAGGAGGGTCACAGTGTCCAGTGGGGAGAGCCCTGCCCGGCCCCCTCTCCTCCCACCTGCACTAGCCGGGCCCCAGCCAGGAGCCCCCCTGCTCATCAGGGCGGCTCCCCGGCCCCACGGAACAGAGCAGGGCAGGGTAGGGGAGGGAGCTGCCGCGGTGCCCTGGGCTGGGCCGGCGGCTCCTCTCTGCTGACCCCGCTCTTTCCACTCACCTCCAGCCGCAGGCGGCAGCTCGGCCCAGAGGGCCAGGAGCCCCAGGAGGAGGAAGATGGTCCCTGACTTCATGCTGCTGCTGCCAGGAGCCAGGTCTCTGCCCAGCACTGAGCCGTGCTGGGATTTATACCCTGCCCTGGTGGGGGAGGGCAGGGCTGGCTCACAGCTGAACAACAGGGACCTAATTTCCTCCTGACCCCGTTTCTCCACAGAACCCGTCTCTTGGCCCCCAGGGGCAGCTCCTCCCCTCTGGGCAGGGCCGGCTGTTGAGAAATCCCCTTGGAAGGCGGAGAGCAAAAAGCTGTTTGTGGGGAGCTAGCGCCCAGGCCGTGCGGGATGGGACCCCGGAGAGGGAGGCTGCGGCACACACACGTGGAGCCTAGACCCGCCCTCTTCTGCCAGGCCCCATCCTGCTCCCTCCTGTCCCCTACCTCCGTCGCTTGCTCTCCGCCACCCTCCCTCACTTTCCCCGGGCTGCAGAAGTGTGACCCCAGGAGGATGGCTGCCATCAGCCGCAACAGCGATGCACAGTGGGTAGCTGTCCCATCATTCCTACTGCCCTTTGCCTTCTGGGTTATGCTCCCAGTGCCCAATAGGACCCAAACCGTGCAGTGGCTGGTTTGGGGTGCACGTCCTCAGCGTTCCACAATGCACTGTGGAAGCACACAGCACTGGACAGCTACCGGTCAGTTGGGAATCAGCCCACAATGGGGCAATCTACGGGGGAGGAGGGGGGGTTGCTGTGATGCAGGTAGCCAAGGCGCTCCCTCTGGAGAACGCACAGGTGGCTGTGCCGCAATGGGGTTCCCTCGCTGGGGCGGGGCAATAGATGGCACACATCTCAGTACCTTGGCACCTGCCAGCACACATACAGTGCCAGTGGGACTTCTCGAGGGTGTGGCAGGTGCTGGGGGGCCACAGCAGCCGCGTCGCTGACCCCAGGAGGCTGGGAACGGTGCATGACGGAACTTTCTTCCCCAACCAGAAAATGCCCATGGGAGGTGTTGAGAGGCCAGTAGTGAGAGCCAGCCCACCTCTTGCTCCCGTGGCTCATGGAGCCGTACACAGGCAAGGGGCTGGTCAGTGGCAGGCTGAGCAAGAGCCGCATGGTGGTAGAGTGGGCTGCTGGGGGCTTAAAGGGAAGGTTTCGCTGTCTGCTGACTATTCCCATTGTCGTGGCAGCCTGCTGCGTGCGCCATAACGTCTGTGACACGCAGGATCAGGGCGGGTGGCCAAGGCACAGCGCTTAGCCACTCATTGTAAGCAGCCAGACATGGGCCATACGGAGAGCACATCGAGGGGCAGTGCTAATCTGAGAATGGCCAGACAGCGATCTGACCCCCATGCATCTTGCCCCTCACTGCAGTGCACCCTGCCATAAGTGTGCTTGCCTGGAACCCCCTCCCCATGAAACGTGAGCAGTAAAGGCCGGGTGGTCGAGAGCTTGTGTTTTTATTTAGGGACACAAGGAAGCAGGGACAGAAAAGACGCTCAGGGCAGGAGCTTCAGGGGGTGGGGGGAGAAGAGAAAGTGGCGCATTACGCTCCACCGTTCAGCAATTGCACAGGTGTGAGAGTGATAGCCTTTGGTTCTGGGACACATCCCTGGGGTTGAGTGTGAGGCTGCCCTTGACTCCCCCCTGCCCCCCCCGTGACCGTCGAGACATTCTCCTGTGTCTTTACTTTGCAATTCCTAGTCACTTTTCTCTCCTCACACCCCGCTCACATCGCCTGCAGCAGCGTTTTCCTCCACTCTCTGCATGGCCCCATGTCCAACGGGATGGATCACCTTTGCTCATTGATTGTCATGGCGAGTATGCTTTCGCCTTCTGATGGGTGACAGCCAAACAGCTGGAGGAGCTGGACACGACAGATTGCTCACTGCAGGGAGGCGGCCTACCGTGGAGGAGGGAATAAGGCCGCCTCCCCAGCAACCTTGGGGGAAGGGTGCCCGAGTTCCTCGGAGAGCGTGATGGGCTGTGCAGGGAGGATTCCTGCGCCGTCTGCAGACACGGTAACAAGCTGTCCCAGGGAGCCCCCGCTGCGCAGCCCTCCACGGATCACACCAATCGCCTTAACCTGCTTGTAGCAGGATTACACGTCAACTCCCCAGAGGTCCCTCCCCACCCCCAGGGCCCGGCTGCGAGACGTCCTGGGAGGGGGGATTGTCTCCAACATTATAAAAAGGTCCTGGCAGTTGGTGACAGCGCTTGCCCCGCCCGCCTGCTGACCGTTCTCCTCCTCACTTGCACCGTCCTCCTCCCTGCCCCGGGAGGGATCCACAGACTGGCTTGGGAAACTGGCTGGTCCCCCTAGAATCCCATAGAGCTGCTCACAGAAGTGGCATGTTTGCACCAGTGACCCAGAGCGTTCGTTTGCCTCCTTTGTCTTCTGCAGGCGCCTTTGTTTGCACTGGGTGCTGCTGGGGTCCCTGGCATAGCCTGGCTCTGCCGGGCCCCTTGCGATCTTGGCACAGAGAGCTGCGTTTCTCCTGCTGCTTCATAGATCTGGGAGAACCAAGTCCTCTCCCCAGACAGCACTGGGGCCCGGGACCTCCTGTATGCTCCACGCTGGTGCTTGTCCATGAGCCTGGGTGCTCCCGGCCACGTGTGCTGCTCGGTGCTGCCTGCTCGCCACGCTGGCCACACACGTTGCCAGGGCTTTTGCTGTGCACCCATAGAGTGGCCGAGCTGAAAGTCCTGGCCAGAGTGGTCACAGCGGGGCATTTGGCCCACTCCGGCTCTCCAGGCAGGGACAGGGCCCAGGCCTTACCTCGCTGTGTCCACATGGTGCTCTTCCTGGGGACTGGGATTGGCACATGGGGGCTTGTGAGCCCCTGACCCCCACCATCCAGCTGGAGCACTGCTGCAGGGCAAGCCCCCATCCCCTGCCCTGCTCCCCAGCAAGGGCAAGTCTCTGACCCCACTCCTCAGCTGGAGAGCAAGGCAGGGCAAATGGGGGTGCACATCTTTTCAGCCCCTCCTGCTCTATTTTTCCAGGGCTCCTGTCCAGAGCTTCTACCACCCGCAGGGGAAGGAGAGGTGCCCCAAAGGTTCCTACCATCCCACCCTCCTGTCATTGCCCCCTCCCACTGTAAATTGGGGCCCACCCAGATGTCATAGTCTGCCTATGCCACTGGCTCGTACTTGGGAGGGCTGGCTCCTTACTCCACCAAACACAGCAATATTCACCTCCTGCCAGGACCAAAGGGCTGGGCACTTTCCCAGGTAAATGGTACCTTGGCACTCACACCAAAGACATGGGCTGCGTCTAGATTGGCATGATTTTCTGGAAATGCTTTTAACGGAAAAGTTTTCTGTTAAAAGCATTTTCGGAACAGAGCGTCTAGATTGGAACGGACGCTTTTTCGCAAAAGCACTTTTTGCGGAAAAGCGTCCCTGGCCAATCTAAATGCGCTTTTGTGCAAGAAAGCCCCGATCGCCATTTTAGCCATTGGGGCTTTTTTGCGCAAAACAATTCTGGGTTGTCTACACCGGCCCTCTTGCGCAAAAGCATTTGCGCAAGAGGGCTTTTGCCCAAACGGGAGCAGCATAGTATTTGTGCAAGAACACTGACGATCATACATGAGATCGTCAATGTTCTTGCGGAAATTCAAGCGGCCAGTGTAGACAGCTGATTTTCCGGAAAAAAAAGCAGCTGATTTTCCGGAAAAACTGGCCAGTCTAGACACAGCTAAGGTGTGTAGCCAATCCTACAATAAACTTGATAAAGATTTATTCAGTAGGAACCAGAAACCAGCAAGTTATTTACACGGTTAAAGCAGGTAAACCTAGAAACACAAGCGAGTTACTATCTCCGCTTCCACGAGGAAATAGAGGCTTCTACCATGAGCAAGCTCTATGGCTGCGTCTAGACTGGCATAAATTTGCGCAAATGCTTTTAACGGAAAAGTTTTCCGTTCAAAGTATTTGTGCAAGAGAGCGTCTAGACTGGCACGGATGCTTTTGCGCAAAAGTGTCCGTGGCCAATCTAGACGCACTTTTGCGCAAGAAAGCCCCGATCGCCATTTTAGCCATCGGGGCTTTTCTGAGAAAAACAAAACTGAGCTGTCTACACTGGCCCTTTTGCGCAGAAGGTTTTGCGCATAAGGACTTTTGCCCAAACGGGAGCGTCAAAGTATTTGCGCAAGAAGCACTGATTTCTTACATTAGATCGTCAGTGCTCTTGTGCAAATTCAAGCAGCCAGTGTAGACAGCTGGCTAGTTTTTGCACAAAAGCAGCCGCTTTTGCACAAAAACTGGCCAGTCTAGACACAACCTATATCTGCCCCACACTGGCCCATTAGGGGTTAAAGCCCAGCCCTGGGCAAGGGCTGAGAAAGCAGAGTCCACAGCAGCTGGGGCAGGTATTAGCCAACTGGGGCCCAGCTGAGGCTGTATAAATAAGGGCTCCTGGCGGGGAGGAGATGGAGACTCAGACTTGCTCTGGCTGGGGAGCAGGAGGGACTGGGCTGCCAGGGAAGCTGGAGGCCTCCTGACTTAGAGGAGGGCTGGGGAGCTCTGGCCAGGTGAGTCCATGCTGCAGGTCCTAGGGCTGAGGGGAGGCAACTGGGGCAGGCAAAGGCAGCTGCCCCCCCCCTTGCCAATGCTGAGTGGCCACCTCAGGCTGCACTTTGCCTGTGGCAGGGGCTAGATGATGACTGGCAGTGGGACACTGAGGCAAGGTGGGTGTAGGGGTTGGGGGTTCCCGCAGGGGGAGGACCCCAGAGTGTGGGGACACTGGGGCAGGGCAGGACCCAGGTGGGAGGAGGCATCCACCGCACAGCTCGTCTTCCCTGGGGTGGGCAGGGCAGAGCAACAAACATCTGTCGTCCCCGTTCCTGTCCCACAACAGCCGGCCTGGTGGCAAGGGGCCTGCCCTGTGGGCCGGACATAACACTTAGCAGGAGAGCCGCCCTTCCCGCTAATTCTGGTGAGTTCGTCACGCAGACTCAGCCCACCACCGCTCCAATATTACCCTACGCTCTGGGCCCAGGGGCAAGCGGTGAGATGAAGGCAGGCACAGCACCCCAGCGCTCAATGTCTGAACACGGAACAGATCCCTACGATTCTGATGCCTGTTTCTACAAAACTAGAGTACACGTGAGCCAGATGGATTCCTGCCACGTGTCTGTCACGGGTCCAGAGACACGGGACTCTGGCATGTGCTAGACCTGGATTGCCAGGGTCACACCAACCTGCCTTTAACATAAGAGCGGCCAGACTGGGTCAGACGAAAGGCCCATCTAGCCAAGAGTCCTGGCTGCCAACGGGCCAATGCCAGATTTTCCAGAGGGAGTGAACAAAACAGGGAAACGTCATGTGATCCCTCCCCTGTCATCTATTCCCAGCCCCTGACAAACAGCGACCAGGGACACCATCCCTGCCCATCCTGACTAATAGCCGCTGATGGACCTGTCCTCCATGAATGGATCTAGCTCTTTTTTGAACCCTGTTAAAGTCCTGGCCTTCACATCATCCTCTGGCAAGGAGTTCCACAGGTTGACTGTGCTGCATGAAGAAAAACTTCCTTGTGTTTGTTTTAAACCTGCTACCTATTCATTTCATTTGGTGACCCCTAGTTCCCCATCAAGCGCTGAGCTGAGCTGGTTGCCACATGGCTCGGTTGCTCTCCTGTTGCTACATTTTGCGTTAGAACTGGCCGGCCCCTTCCGGAGGCTGGTGGGAGCTGAAGCAACTGCTCCCTTCTCCTGCTGTCCAAGGGAACAAACGGCTGCCCTGGGCGGCGGCTCTTTGCTGGGATGAGAGAGCAGCTGTGAGGCGCCCTTGGCCCTCCCGCGCCCCCCGCTGCACACGCTGCAAAGAGTGGTGTGCCCTGGCAGCCAGGGAGCGGGGCGCAGCCCAGTGGTAAAGCCCAACTCCCGGGCTGGGCGTCAGTGCTTTGCTTTAACGTGCACGTTGGTGGTGGTGGGGGACCGTGAGTTACTGTTTTAGCACCATGTTCCTTCTGAGCGTTTTAGTCAATTTCACCACAAAATGCAGGAAAAAAGATCAGTCCTGGGGGGGCAGGGTGTGCCGGTGCCCCCGCCCCCACCCCCCTCATCCCTGCAGCAGCAGAACCTGAGCTGCGGGGCTGGCTCGGCTCCCCATCCAAGAACTGCAGCTTGCAGCACCACCCAGCCTGGCCTCCGCTGCCATGTGCAGCGGGGCAGACGGGCCAGACCTGGGTGATGCTACCAACGTGTGCCCAGGCCAGGCAGGGAACCTCAGAGCTGCAGGCCGGTTCTGGCCCCTGCTGAATTTGATCCAGACTGCCACAAATCTCCATGCGGTGGGCCAGAAGCCATGAGCCGTGGTGCCCTGTGTGGGGCTGGAACCACGAGTGCCCTCCTGTCCCACTGCAGGGGAAAGCGGGTCAGCTGTGCGCAGCGCCCCTAGGCGCAGCGATGGGCGAGCAGGGAAACACCAAGTCTGTGCCACTGCCCCTGCAGCCCCTGTTGGCCTGGGAGCTGCGTGACCCTAGCTCTAAGTAGAGCCCAGCCAGACCCCTCACCTCTCACTCCCTCCTACGCCCTCCTCAAGCCTAGACCCCACCCCAGCCCCTGCCCTGAACTCACTCCCACAGACAACGCCCTGGCAAAGCGTGAACCCACTGCCCCAGGTCAGAACTCCCTCCTGCACCCCAACCCCACCTGCCAGCCCTGGGCCCCCTCCTGCACCCCAACCCCACCTGCCAGCCCTGGGCCCCCTCCTGCATCCCAACCCCACCTGCCAGCCCTGGGCCCCCTCCTGCATCCCAACCCCACCTGCCTGCCTGGGCCCCCTCCTGCACCCCAACCCCACCTGCCTGCCTGGGCCCCCTCCTGCACCCCAACCCCACCTGCCAGCCCTGGGCCCCCTCCTGCACTCCAACCCCTTGTCCCCAGGCCTTAGCCCTCTCCTGTACCCTGAACTTATTTCTGGCCCCACCCTGGAGCGCAGGGAAAGCCCCGAGCCTCACGGCCCCCTCCCCAGGTCAGTGGGGCCCACAGCTGGTTTTAATGTGGGTCGCTGGCCTAGCTGTGCCTGGAGTGGGAGCGGAGCCCCGCCCCGGCGCACGGGAGCCATCTCAGCGGGGTGGCTGCAGGGCGGGCTTATCACGGTGACGGTGAATGCTGAATCGTGACCGCTGGCACTGGAGTCAATGGGCCGCGCTCCCTGGAGGGATGGGCGGGGCAGGACCCCGTGAACAGGGAATGTGGGGAGCTGGCTCGGTTGTGGGGCAGAGCCGTGGGCAGGCCTCGGTGCAGCTCCAGGTTTCATGCGGGGCGAGGGCACCGTGCCACAGGGGCCCGAGACTTTGTGGAAAGGGGATCGGAGACTTGCTGGGAGCCCCCAGTGCTCGGTGACCTGTGCCCGGGCACCAGCAAGCCCGTCAGCATGGCCTGGGTTCAGCCCACGCCACGTTCAGTGCAGTGCAGTGGGCATGTCCTGGGGAGACCAGCCAGGGAGCGGAAAATCCCAGGGGCTGTTTCCCGACACGCCAGGTTCTCTGCGAGCCGGCAGGTGGCACTGTGGTACTGTGGATCCCAGGCCCCCGGCGCCTCTGGCCGGCTCTGCGTTCTGCCTTTCCTGCTTCCCAGGTCTCCGAGCCGGAGGACGGAGGTGCTGCCCATGCAAGCGGGGGGCAGGCAGCGTGCGCCTACAACAGTGTGCAGACAACGCGGGCGTCCGGGCCTGGGCTGCCGGCTGAGTGCCGTGCGTGGCACAAGGGAGAAGGGCACCTGGCACAATGTCTTAGCAGAAGCAGCTTGCCCAGTACTGTCCTTCCACAGGACCATGCTGCCGGCCTGGCGAGGGCCGTGCCTGAGGCCTGCCCCCCCAGGAGGCTGCGCTGACCGGGCTGGAGACATGAAAGGGCCGTCTCAGGGCACCATGCGCTCGGCCGGGTTACTCAGCGACATGGGGAGAAACTGGGTCAGATGGAGAACGCCCCCTGGCTCGGTGCCGGCAGCCCGTCCTTGGAGAGCTCAGCTCCTCCGCCAGCTGACCAGCACCGGGGGAGGTGGGGCAGAGCAGGGCCTGGCATGCCGCACACTGGGCCACGTCACTGTGTCGCCCGGCAGCAGGGGCCTTTCCACCTTGGCCTCGCACCATTGCCACAAACGCCGCCCTGCCCTGGCACCGGCCCAGAGGGGCTGTGACGGGCCCAGAGCTAGCGCAGGCTGCTGGCTGCCCCTGCGCCGGGTCTCCAGGAATGGGCCCAGGCATGAGAGCAGATGGGGAGTCGCGCATGGCATGCACCCAGTGGAGAGCAGCCCTGCCACGCGCCCAGACCCACGTTCGCTGCAGGCTGGGGCCGGTAACTCCCTTGTTCCACTCACCCGCAGCACCCCCTGCTGGGCAAGGCTGGGGCTGGCACAGCTGGGAATGCCCTTGTTCCACTCACCCGCAGCACCCCCTGCTGGATGATTATTACCAAGCACAGACAGCGTTCTGCGAGTTTCCCCTCCTCCAACCCCACCCCTCCCCTCTTGCAGCGCTTGCTGGGTTGGCCTCTGGCAAGCGTTGGACAGGGCCAGTGAGCAGCTTAGCACAAAACAAATGAAAAGCCCCCAAAAGGGCCGGGTTCGCACAATGTCCACCTGCCCCAAGCAGCCCTGCAGCCCGCAGGGAATTCCTCCGTTGTGGGGAGAGGAAAGTGCCCAGTGGGGCAGGGCGGGAGTGGGGAGCAGGCCTCATGCTGCCTGTTCTCCCGAGGCTGGGGCGAGCTGTGAGCATGCTGGGATGAAGGGAAGAAGGACAATCCAGGGATTACAGACCGGTCAGCCTCACCTCAGTCCCCAGAAAATCATGGAGGGGAGCCTCAAGGAATCCATTTTGAAGCACTTGGAAGAGGGGAAAGTGATCAGGAATAGTCAGCATGGATTCACCAAGGGCAAGTTGTGTCTGACCAACCTGATTAGCTTCTATGATGAGGTAACTGGCTCTGTGCACATGGGGAAGGTGTTGGATGTGAGAGACCTTGACTTTAGCAAAGCTTTTGATACGGACTCCTGCAGTATTCTTACCAGCAAGTTAAGGAAATCGGGGTTGGATAAATGGACTGTCAGGTGGATAGAAAGCTGGCTAGATTGTCGGGCCCAACCGGCACTGATCAATGGCTGGATGTCTGGTTGATGGTTGATTTCAAGCGGGGTGCCCCAAGGGTCGGTTTATTTATTTATTTATTAATGACCTGGATGAGGGGATAGATTGCACCCTCAGCAAGTTTGTAGATGACACAAAGCTAGGAGGAGAGGCAGATAAGTTGGAAGGCAGGGATAGGGTCCAGAGTGACCTAGACACATTGGAGGATTGGGCCAATAGAAATCGGATGAGGTTCAACAAGGACAAGTGCAGAGTCCTGCCCTTGGGACGCAAGAATCCCAAGCATTGCTACAGGCTGGGGACCGACTGGCTAAGTAGCAGTTCTGCAGAAAAGGACCTGGGGTTACAATGGATGAGAAGCTGGATATGAGTCAACAGGGCGCCCTTGTAGCCAAGAAGGCTAATGGCATATTAGGGTGCATTAGGAGGAGCATTTCCAACAAATCTAGGGAAGTGATTATTGCCCTTTATTCGGCTGTGGTGAGGCCACATCTGGAATATTGCGTCCAATTCTGGGCTCCCCACTACAGAAGAATGTGGGCGCATTGGAGAGGGTCCAGTGGAGGGTGACCAAAATGATGAGGGGACTGGAGCACATGACCTACGAGGAGAGGCTGAGGGATTTGGGCTTGTTTAGCTAAGCTGAAGAAGAGTGAGGGGGGATTTGAGAGCAACCTTCAGCTACCTGCAGGGGGTTCCAAAGAGGCTGGCGAGAGGCTGTTCTCAGTGGCGGCAGAGGGCAGAACAAGGAGCAATGGGCTCAAGTTGCAGTGGGGGGGGGTCTAGGTTGGATATTAGGACAAACGATTTCCCTAGGCAGGTGGGAAAGCGCTGGGCTGGGTTCCCTAGGGAGCGGGTGGAATCTCCATCCCTAGAGGGTTCTAAGTCCCGGCCTGACACAGCCCTGGCTGGGCTGATTGAGTCGGGGCTGGTCCTGCTCTGGGCAGGGGGCTGGACTCGACGAGTCCTGAGGGCTCTGCCCGCCCTGGGGTTCTAGGATTCTGGAGCAAGGTGTTGGAAAGTGACAATGAGCAGCACAAGCCACACAGGGCTCAGCTATGGGCCAGCTTATCACAGTGTGGGCAAGCACACGCTGCTGGGCTCCAGGCCACCTCGCAGAGACAAGGGCAAGTCACAGGTCACAGTAATGCTGGCAGGTCCAGGGTCTTCCACACCCACATATGGGCACCCACAGCAGACAGCAGGGAGGGAGATGCAGGCTGAGGATCTGCTGGCCAGGATGTGGCAGGCTCAGTGGGTTATTGGCGGGGATGTGGCCTGTGCATGTCCTCCCCACTGCCCACGCTGCCCCTCGCACGCCCAGGTACTGTCAGTGCCTGGTGCACAGCTAGCTCGCACTAGTGCAGTCTGTGCATGTCCTCCCCACTGCCCACGCTGCCTTTCGCACGCCCAGGTACTGTCAGTGCCTGGTGCACAGCTAGTGTGCACTAGTGCAGCCCCTGCATGTCCTCCCCACTGCCCATACTGCCCCTCGCACGCCCAGGTACTGTCAGTGCCTGGTGCACAGCTAGCTCGCACTAGTGCAGTCTGTGCATGTCCTCCCCACTGCCCACGCTGCCCCTCGCACACCCAGGTACTGTCAGTGCCTGGTGCACAGCTAGCTCGCACTAGTGCAGTCTGTGCATGTCCTCCCCACTGCCCACGCTGCCTTTCGCACGCCCAGGTACTGTCAGTGCCTGGTGCACAGCTAGTGTGCACTAGTGCAGCCCATGCATGTCCTCCCCACTGCCCATACTGCCCCTCGCACGCCCAGGTACTGTCAGTGCCTGGTGCACAGCTAGCTCGCACTAGTGCAGTCTGTGCATGTCCTCCCCACTGCCCACGCTGCCCCTCGCATGCCCAGGTACTGTCAGTGCCTGGTGCACAGCTAGTGTGCACTAGTGCAGCCCATGCATGTCCTCCCCACTGCCCATACTGCCCCTCGCACGCCCAGGTACTGTCAGTGCCTGGTGCACAGCTAGCTCGCACTAGTGCAGTCTGTGCATGTCCTCCCCACTGCCCACGCTGCCCCTCGCACGCCCAGGTACTGTCAGTGCCTGGTGCACAGCTAGCTCGCACTAGTGCAGTCTGTGCATGTCCTCCCCACTGCCCACGCTGCCCCTCGCACACCCAGGTACTGTCAGTGCCTGGTGCACAGCTAGCTCGCACTAGTGCAGTCTGTGCATGTCCTCCCCACTGCCCACGCTGCCTTTCGCACGCCCAGGTACTGTCAGTGCCTGGTGCACAGCTAGTGTGCACTAGTGCAGCCCATGCATGTCTTCCCCACTGCCCACACTGCCCCTCGCACGCCCAGGTACTGTCAGTGCCTGGTGCACAGCTAGCTCGCACTAGTGCAGTCTGTGCATGTCCTCCCCACTGCCCACGCTGCCCCTCGCACGCCCAGATACTGTCAGTGCCTGGTGCACAGCTAGTGTGCACTAGTGCAGCCCATGCATGCCCTCCGCCCTGCCCACGCTTCACCTTGCATGCCCAGGTATACTCAGCACCTGGCACTCCACGACATGCGTCCAGCTGGAATCTCTACTGGGCCCTGCCCCTGGCCAAGGCCCGGCTTCGGGCTTTGGGTGGCAACGGGGAACGGCCAGCTCAGCACTGTGGTAGCCGGGCATCTCCAGCCTTCTCTGCCCCTTGGCTGTGACTGTGGAAGCCCAGAGCCCTCCCTGGGCACAGTGCGGTGGGAAGGTGCCAGGGTCCGTCCAGCATGCTCAGCTCCGGGGCAAGGCACACGCAGCCGGGTGGGATCTGTCGGGCTGTGTAGCAGACGCTGGGCCCCTCTTCCCTGCCTGCCGGCGTGTGGGGCAGGCCACGGCAAGGCCTCCCTTCTGCTGCCAGGGCAGGGCAGCTGGAGGGGTGTGTGACCCTGCCTATGCCCCAGAGTCTGCGGGGGCATCTTTACCTGCTGCCAGGTCCCCAGCTCCTGGCAGCTCAGCCAAGCCCGTGGGGACAGGCCACTGCCCTGCTTGCCTGAGAGGAGGTGGCCTGCTGTCCTGTGTGGGTCAGGAGCTCCATGGGGGGGCATGCAGTGGGGCGGGGGCCAGCATCATCCTTTGATCCCCACTTTCCCGGGCTGGACTGTCTGTTTGCCCCCTCCCCTCCCGCAGGCTCCTGAGCGAAGCCCCATCTTCTCCCGTGTGATGTAGTGGGGGGTACCTTGCTGGTTGTCTGGGGCGCAGACGACTTGTCTCTTGGGCTCGCCTCGGAGGTGCCTCTCTCCATCGCTCAGCCGAGATCCGGTCTCTGCGCGATTCCCTTTCTCGCCGCGATTCCCGTTCACACCCGGACCGGCTCTCCGTGAACTCATCCGCCAGCCTCCCAGCTTCCTGGGGGTTCTCCCAACTTCGGTCCTTGAGCCACAGCCTCAGGCTGGGTGTGCACGCTTCATAGAACTGCTCCATCATGACCAGCTTGAGCAGGTCCTCTGCGGTCTGGGCTCCGACTCCAGACACCCACTTGCGGCGGTATTGCGCCAGGCGGGAGGCCAGATCCACATAGGTCTCCCGTGGCCCCCTCTGCACCCCCCGGAACTTCTTCCTGTACATCTCGGGGGTCAGCCCGAACTTGTGCAGCAGGGCCTCCTTGACTCAGTTGTAATCCCCTGGCTGTAGGTCCTCCAGCTGATTGAGCACCCCGGCAGCCTCCTGGTTCAGTGCGGGGATGAGCTCCTGCAGCCAGTCAGCTGGGGGGACCCGTTACAGTCCACAGGCCCTCTCAAAGGAGCTGAGGAACCCGTCTATGTCACCCACGTCCTTCAGTTGGGCCACCACGAGCTTCTCCAAGCGTCTGGCCGCCCTGGGCCCATGGGGCCCGTCCGCACTCGGCGCAGCCGTGGCCCTAATGCTTCTCCGCTCTGCCATGGCCAGCTCATGCTGTCGCTGCTCTCTGCGGTCCTGGACTTCCAATTCCTTCATCCGCAGCTGGATCTCCAGCCGCTGCAGCTCCGCTGGGCTAGCCCCTGCCCTAGACGGACTACGGCTTGCAGGGCTTCCCTGGGAGGCAGTCCGGTCTCTCCAGCGGGCTCCAATGCTCCGCCCCCTCTCAGAGCCTGACACGCTCCCAGGGGGTGTCTGGCTGCTCTCCACGGGGACAAGATTCTGGCCCCATGACTGGTCATTCTCCTCCAGCCGGGCAATCAGCTGGGCCTTGGTTGCTTTTCCCACAGGCAAGCCCCTCTCTCTGCACCGCTTCACCAGCTCTGCCTTCAGGAGTTGGGTGTAGGCCATCTCCCCGCTGGTCCCCTCGGTGCAGACTCACCAGTCTAGTGCTGCAGCGCCCCACGATTCCCAGGAACCGCTTCGTTCTGTCTCCAGCACGCCTGGCTCTAAGGCCCTTGCTTCTACTGCGCCTTGTCACTTGCTGCTGGGAGCTTCATCCACGGGGTGCAGTGCATCCCACTCCTGACACCACTGTGGCGGCGCGTCGGGGTCCCCCGACTCCTGCACCCCCGTAATGGCACGGACAGACTCCACCAGCCAGTAGAATAGAGGGAGTTTATTGCTTCTCCAGGATACAGCACAGCACAGATGTCATCTGGTTACAGGAACTGGGCCTAGGATGCCTCAGCCCCCCTTGAGATGGGGGAGACTGGGCCCCTAAATTCCAGCTCCTTTCCCTAGGCTGTCTCCTCCATGATCCCAGACAGAAACTAACTCTTCCTTCCAGACCTGCCCCCAGCCAGGTCTGGCCTCGCCCCCTCCTTCCCATTGCTCCGCTCCATGGGAGATACCTGTCTGACGAGTTTCAAAGCCCCCTTGCATAATGACTCATCCCCTGCCCTGCTGGGCCGTGCTGCAGCCAGCAGCCAGTGGAGGTCACCCACAGCCCACTGCCCAGCATAGCAACCAGCAAGATACCCCCCACTACGTCACACCCTGCCCCCATCCTATTAGCTCCGGCTCCTCGGGGGTTAATGACGGCAGCTGCCTAAACGCCTCTGCAAAGGCTGCGGCTCAATAATAGCCCTAATGGTGCCCATCAATAATGCACTGAGCCCCTGGCCGGAGGCTGGAGGCAGCGAGGGGGTGAGCGGCAGGGCCCGTGCGTGTCTCTCCCGCCCTTTCCTCCCTGGGCCCAGGAAGTGGGTGCCAAGCTGTGGCCCCTGGCGGCAGCAGACCTGATGGCCCCTGAGCACTGCCCGGGGCGCGGCGCGGTGCGGCATGGCTCAGCGGCCCTGTGAAGGCAGCTCCCGAATGGGGTTTTTATTACAGCCATACATCACCGCCGCCTGCTCATGCCGGCGGACGGCGGTGATTTTTCTTCATGGTTTACAGACAAATGAGGGGAAGGAAAATTGATGTGAACTTTGCTATAGCAAGAGGTCGGGCGCGGGGGAGGGAGTGATCAGTGCGGTAATGCAGAGCGGCGGGGCACGGCGGGGGCTCCTGCGTTCGCCAGCACTGGCGTGTCTGCGCGCATCTGGCCTGCCCTGGGGGCTGAGCCTGGCCCCGGCCCCGCTCCCGCACGGCTCCCATGACAGGCTGACAGCTGAACAGGCTCGGGGCTGTGCAGGATTGGGGCCCCATGCAGTTCCAGGCCTCTCTGTGCACTGTGCTGGGCTCTGGGGCCGGGACAAACCCACGGACGGTGCTGCAGCCTCGCAGCCCTTCCCCTCCACCAGGACACAATGCAGATCCCTAGTACTTCGCTAATGGAGACTCTCCCTCAGCAGTAGAGGGGCTAGGACGCTGCTGAGCAGTAAGGTGGGTAAGTCTGAGGCTATGTCCACATTTCACATGCTGCAGCCACAACAGACATTAGCGGAAGTCTCTCAGGCAGGGCTGCAAGCCCCTGCCTGTCCCACACAGGACAGCAGCCCCATCCCCACAGGCCTGACCCTAAAAGTTGTGGCTACCCCAACATTACAGCTGGAGGGGCGGGCACTGGAGGGACATCTGGAGGGGGCTGCAGCCAGGGTGGAAGGCCTGAGGCCGTTGGCTGCAGACACATTAGGAGAGCTGTAGCCAGGAGCCAAGAAGCAGCAAGCCACCTCCTCACTTCCCTCTAATGACCTAAAACCCACGAGGTGCGCGGCGGGAGGGAAGGAGGCCCTGTCCAAACAGCGCCCACCAGCACCAAGCCAAGAACCAGCTCGTGAGATGTTTAAGGAGAACTTGGACTGGCAAGGAATCACCTCTCAACAGCTGTGGTTGTGAAATCCTCATTTCCTTCTTGCTGTGTCTTTATGGGCCCCACTTCCCTCCTGCGTGTCTGTTTGATCTCTGTCTGGTGCGTGGCTTGTTCCTGCCCGTTACATAATTCATTTTGCTGCGGGGAAATCAATGAAGGTGGTGGGGGAGGATTGGTTACGGAACTCTGTCACAGGATTGGTTCGTACAATGATTGGTTATGGTCCAGCTAAGTAGGACTCGAGTTTCATGATTTAAATTAGGGTCAATAGGAAGTTCTTAGGGAACCAACTTCAGGACCCAGCCCTAGATCGGAGCTGCCAGACCCCAGCGCTCTGCCGGTGACAGTGGGTTGAAACGGGCATCCCCTGGATGGGCCGGATCAGCTCCGCGGTCTCACTGGGAGGAGTGGGTGTTGGATGTGCAGCGTGGGCGTGCGGTTCATGACGTAGGATACTGCTGTGTGAGCCCCGCACACCTGCAGAGAGGTAGGGGTGGTGGGTGCCTCTCATGAGGATTTCACCTTTGGCCTGGGAACAGGGTCAGGGCGGGTGGCCCTAGAGCGTGTGGGTGACAGAAATGTGTGTGGGTCACAGCTGCCAGCTCCTCGTACTTCCACGCTCCCGGATATTGGAGCCACCTCTCTGGCTAAGCCCCCCGTGTGCACCCACAGCCGTGCCCCTGCGGCCCCTGCTGACCAGGCCTCGAGCCTCTTCCCCAGCGCGGCTGTCACGAGGTTTGGCTGGCCCCCCCCAGCGAGACCAGGCCACGCGGGGCCTCGGGCGCTGAAACGTGGCCCACTACACACCACGGGGGCAGAGCTCTGGGAGCTCCATGGAGGGGTGGCCGCGGGGGGGCCTGCCTCTCTGTGGGGGCAGTGGGTAACCTTGGCCTCTCCAGTTAGGCTGGAAGGGCGCGGCAACAGGCCCCCCTCAGTCCCTGGCCCCGGTCTCTGGGCCGAGCTGCTGTGAGGTGCTGCCTGAGGCGGACGCGCTCTCTACTGGGGTGCTGGGCTGGCACAGTTCTCACTGCAGCTCTTTGCCTCCCTCCCCCAGACCCGGCCCTGCCTCAGGAAACCTTCCACCTTCCCTCAGCGCTCCTAGCCCGGGATGTGTGTGCGGCTGGGGGCGCGGCTGGGAGGGCCAGAGGAATTGCGGTTCAGCCGCTATCGCCTACCCGGGCTCGGGCCAGCGTCGAAGGCCAGGCCTGCCCTCGGCGGAGACAGCAGCTCCTGCCCAGCGAATGCACAGCTGGAGTCGACAGCCCTTCGACCGATGTACCGCGGCGTCCCCGCGGCGAGTGTCCATCTCCCGCCAAGGTCTCTGACGCCCACAGCGGGCTTTCCCCCGGCCAGTGACAGCACCCCAAGCGAGCGAGGGCTGGTGCGAGGGCTGGGCCTGGCTAAACCGGGGAGGCTGGAGACCCCCTCCCTGGTATCAGGCACAACCTGCATCCCTGGGGACTGCTAAGGGGCGGCCCCACAGGGCAGCTGCAAAGGAGGCGCCGGCTAAGGCAGCCGGGGGGCCAAGGTGAGGGCTTAACAGGCTCCTCGGGAAGCAGCCACTTGGCACGTTAATAAAAGACACAAGCCGGGCTCCTCGGCCTACGCGTGAATAGAAATCTGTCCCTATAATGGGCAAAGCTGCGATAAGGGAGTGCACACGCAGAATCCATTACGGCTTATCAGGCTCGCTGGGTGATCTCTCGTGACCCGCTGTGGAAAACACCCCTGGCGGGCTGGCGGGAGCTGCGGCGCTGTTATCTCCAGGTCCTCGCACGGCAGGGCTGGGAAAGGGGGGACGCCAGCGAGGCTGCCGCGAGAGGAGCCAGAGGCAGCTGTGGACGGACACTAGGGAGGGAGCTGCACTCCAGGGGATCGGCCCTGTTGCTATGTTGGAGGGGCCTGTTGCACTGACGTCGATGGAAGGACGGGGCTGATCTCAAGGGCGCTGGGGCAGCCCCGTCTGCCTCTTTGCCCTTTACAAATGGACTCCTGGGTCTGTCCTGCCCCTCGGACAGCCCCGCAGGGGAGGGGTGGCTCAGCGGGCCAGGGGAGCTTTGCTGGCGCTGTGCCTGGGCACAGGGCCAAGGGCCGTCTCGGGGGCGTTTGCAGAGAACAGTTGGGGCAGGAGAGGCTGGCAGATGGGACCAGCCCAGCGGGAGTTCTGGGTGCCAGAAAACTCTAGAACCATTAGAACTGTACGACCCCCCCCGCCCGATCCCTTCATCCCCCACATCATCGATGCAGAACAGACCCCACATGCGTCCCACGAGTCCTCAAATGGAGAATGCGAAAGGTTCAGATCCACAGTGCTCGGAAATGTTCAAACCCCAGAGCAGTGACGTGGGCAGAGTCTGCCGCGTCCCACCCTGACTTTGTTTGGATGACGCCGTTATGGCAAGTACCAGTTCAGCCTGGGGCCTGGCGTGCACAGACACGGCCTCTGCCCCACGGAGGCCTACGCTGGACGACCCGGGGAGGAGCCCCGAGCTGTGACCGACGCTCCGGTCTAGAACTCCAGGGTGACCCGGGCTCCAGTTCCAGACCCCTCTATGCGGGAAGGGTCCAATCTCTGACCTCACGAATCTGCTCAAAGTTTCTGAAAGGTGGGGCAGCCTGTCTCCTCCGAGGAGTGCAGGGCAGGCTGGGAACGTCCGTTCCGAACCCTGCCGCGCACGTGCCCTGGCTGGCTGTGCCGTCCGCTCCGCAAGGATCAGCCAGGCCTCTTATTCTGAAGGAGGGATGGAGAGAGGACTAATCGTACAGTCAGGGTCTTGTCAAGTGATTGCAAGAGCGTTCTGTAAAATCCCTAATGAAATATCTTCTCTGGACTCCAAAGAGACGGATGCATAAAAATAACCCAACCACTACATTCCAAAGATGAATGGGAGCAAAACTTCAGTGAACAAGCCAAAGAGCAGCCTTCTGACCTTAATCAGGAGTAATATTATTAATGCCTTTTTCCCCAGGTACGTCCAAAGATTTGCATTTAAAGCAATTTGCACAATAATGAGGAGAGCTGACCGAGCGTCACCCCTCTCATGATCTCCACCAAATCAATAGCAACAGGCTGGGGAACTGGTTTCAAAGCTGCCGGGCTTGGCTCCCGCTGCTCTTCCCTCCCCGGTGTTAGGAACCCGCCGCCCCAGGGAGGTAGATGGAGGGGCCTCCCTTTCTCTCCACTTCTCCAGCTTGAGCTCCAGCTGTCTGGAGCAGATGCCGAACGAACGTTCTGTCCCGGCCGGATGCGACGGGCAGGAGGCTGCTGGCATCTCCTAGACGGCGTTTTCCACAGGAATAGTGCCTGACTCCTAGCCATGTTTGAACTGCCGATTGCATCCCTGGCAGCTTCCCTTGCATGGGGGTCGCAGCCTCCTGCCCCACGCCGGCTGCGGCAAACCGTTCCCACGTGCCCCGCCAGCAGTGGGGACCCCATGCCAACCTGCCCCGCCCTGCGGCTGAGACACACCGAGCCGAGTCGGGGTCAGGAAGCTCAGCACCCTGACCACAGGGGAGTCTTTTCCCTGCAGCTGCAAGCAGAGCTGGGGAGCCCAGAGCCGTCATGGCTGCTGGGGGGCCTGGGAAGAGTGGAGCTGGATTCCAAATCCCACCAGCCAGGCCTGGCGGGGAGCCAGGACTTTGGCCATAATCCAAACCCAGAAGGTCCCCGGCAGTGCACGAAGCTGGCTCCACCCTTCTGGCCTGAAAGCCAGGGAAGCAGACAGCTCCTTGCTCTCCAGCACCCCACCCTTGGTCTCCGGCAGGCCCTGCCCTAGGGCCATGCTCCTGTGGGCTTCCGTGGCCCCGTTTGGCAGCAGGCTCCTCGGGGCGTCTCCGCGGAGCCACGGCAGAGGGCAGGGAGCTCTGACCGAGGGGCCCCGAGCTGCGAGGTGCGGGTGCGGAGGGAAGGCTGGAACCGGCTCGGCCCGGCCCTGGCCGTGAAGTGGGGCCGTGGGCCCGAGGGCGGCTGAGCAGAGCCGCGAGCCGAAGCGCTCCAGTCCCGGGGGCGTCTGGCTGGGGCCTTGGTGCCTGTCGGCCCCCCGGGGCTCTGACCCGCGGGGAGGGCAGGACGGGGCCCCCCTGTGCTGCGGGGAGGGTTTCTCGCCCTGCGTGGGGCGCCCGGGCCGGCACATTTCAGCGCTTCTCATCAAGTTCAGGAGCTCACCTGGGCCCACTGCCTAGCAACCGGCACCTGCGGCTCCTGCTCCAGACACTCACCTGAGGAGGGAGGGGGAGGCAGCGCCAGACGTGCCCCTGCCCAGCAAACCGCAGGCAGCCGCCGCCCCGGGGGTCTCCCCTCGGTCGGGCTTTGGCTTCCCCCCCAGCTGCTCCGGTGGGGCCCGAGCGGCACCCAGCCCAGCTCCCTCGGCTGCGCTGCAGCTCTCGCTGGGCGGGGGGCCGGGGCCGGCCTCCGGCAGGGGCCAGGGCACTTTTCCCTCCGTGCCACAGAGCTGAAAGCCTGGGGAGCAGCCCACCGACCACGCGGCACCCAGATCTGTGAACCCTGGCGCCAGCCTTCCAGCCCTGCTGGCCACTGGAGCCGGGCTCCGGAAACGCCTCAGCCACAGGCAGGGAGAGCACCGGTCCCGTGCCGAGCGATGTGCCTGGCACCAGAGCTCGCCTCCCCAGCCCAAGGCGGGCGGGCGGCTCCTCCCAGCACAGGGGCCGTGCGGGACAGGCGGGGGGCTGCCACACGGAGCCCCTGCCCCGATTCCCCCCTTCGCCAGGCAGTGGCTTCGGAAAAGAGCAAATACCAAATTCTTGCGCTTGAATAGAACTTAATATAGTGTAAAATCTACAGTGGCCGACGTAAGAAAACTTAATTTAAAATCCCCACACAAATAGACTTGGGAGAAGGTCAAACGGAAGATTAAATGCTGCCGGCACGTGAACTGCTGGCTGGTTGGAGGCTCGTTTTTAATCGCCGGTATTGGGGGGAGTCAGCGCTGAGAAGGGGCTGCGTGTGGGCCTGCAGAACGGTGGCACACTGTCAGGCCCTGGCCCGCCGGTGCAGGACGTCCCATGGCCAGTGGGAAACCGGGAGCTCCACAGGGGGGCTGTTTGGAAACACGGGCTGTGAGCAGCCAGCACTGCGCCGCCGAGGCTGCTGGACCCAAGGTGCTTGCTGCGCCTGCGAAGTGCAGAGGGAGCCCGTGGGCAGGGCCAGGCAAGGGCCTCGGCCCTGCCCCCTGCATGGATCAGTGCGCCAGAGCGGGGATAACCGGGGCAGCGGACATGGGACCAGCTCCCCACAGAGAGGGAGGGCAGCAGCCGCCCATTGCCAGAGGCCAGAAATCCCCTGGGCTCTGTTCGGGCCGGCAGTGGCAGCCCCAACGGAGCAACCAGAGACTGGCCGTGGGGCGAAGCTCCCTGCTTGGCCCAGAAGGGCCACCCCGCAGCACTTCCCACTGGCTACCTCCTCTCCCCCTTCCAGGCGAGCCATGGCCAGGGCTGGAGAGCAGAGCAGCCTTCTGCTTGCTCTGGGGCAACCTGCCCCCGGGTACCCACCACTGGTGGCGCCGCCCTCCCCGCCACTCCCCCCAGCCTGCCTGTGCCTGGGCAGTGTCAGTGGCTCCTTGTGGAGCGCTGGGGGTCCCAGCTGGCCCTGCACAGCTGCCTTTGCTAGTCCCCGCCCATCAGCCTGGACCGGGCAGACTCAGCTGGCAGAGCTGTTGGTCCAAGCCTGCAGAATTCAGCCTGGCAGCCTAGGGAGGGGCAGCAGGGGCCCTGCCCAGGGAGTGAAGGCACACGGCCCTGGAGCGACCCGGAGCCCCTGGGAGAGGCGCCGGTACCAGTGGGGCAGTTCCCAGAGTGTCCACAGGGAAGGAAGGTGCCTGGCCCCAGTCACAGCAGGGAAACTGAGTCTCCTTTTCCCCTGCTGAGGCAGTCCCTCCCCCCCCCCACACACACACACTGCGGGGCAGGTGGAAGGGGCTGCAGGCCAGTGGCGAGGCAGAGGGGACTGGAAGCGGCGTGGGGGGCCAGGCTGGTCCCAGGGGCCAGGGGCCGTGGCGCGAGGGGGGGCAGCAGGCGGAGCGGGCGCTGCCGAGGGACCCACGCGGCTGGGAGCGATAGATGCTCACACTCATTTAACTGCCGGCGGCCGGATTCCTTCCGCCAGGCGCCGTGCTCAGAATTTAGGGCACAGCTGCTGGGTTCAGATAAGGTGCGCAATGCGGCCGGCGCGCCGCGTGTTACTCAATAATGGCCGGGGGTGATGGATGGGGCTGTCTCACGCACGTAACCTCTGCATTTGGAGCCGCTCAGCCCTGCAGCCATCAATCCCGGTCCCTGGGTGGCTGGGGGAGGGGGCGAGCGGCGGGCGGGGGGCAGCTTGTTTCACTTTCCTAGCACCCCGCTGGCACCCGCTGGCCCGGAGCCCAGGTCACGTGTCTGAGGAGGGGAGTGGAGCGTGTCGGGGGCAGCTGGGGGCTCTGCCTGCCAGCGCGCTGCCTCGTTCCAGCCCCTTGTCCCTTCCTCGGGGCCCAGCCGCCCTGATTGTGCTGCCGGCAGGCGGAGGGCGAACCCTGCGGAAGGAAAGGGCATGAGGGCAGGGAGCCATCCAGCCACAGGACGCGAGGCAGGAGAGAGGGCGCCAGGCTGGCTCTGGGGGTTTCTCGTCTCAGCTCCGCCAGGGACGTTCGCAGTCACTCGGCCTGCGTGCCCCTCACTGGGGCGGAGTTGGTGCCACTAACCTGCCCTTGGGACACCCCTGGCCCCCCGGCAGTGCTGCAGCCCCTGCCCAGTGTCTGAGCTGCCTGCCCCACAGCTTCCCGCGGGTGTTTCCCATGCTTGGCCGGTAGCCGCCCGCCGGTGTGAACCCCCACCCTCCACGCGCAGGCAGGAGGGACGGGCCAGGGCTGACTCGCAAAGGCTTTGCAGGGTTCCACCATGACCTGCCCTCCTTTGCCCGGGACAGCACCAGCCACGCCCTTTGCTGCTGGCCGGCACGTTACGTGAGCTCTGGGAACAGCCCGCCTGGCTCTCAGCTCATGCTCTCCCCGCCTCTCACTCCCACGGGCCCCGGGCCTCCCCAGGCTGTGTGGAGCACAGGGTGGCTTGTTCACCATGCCTGACTCAGACACGCCCGAGGGGATGTGGCTGAAAGCTCCCACCGCTCTGCCGGTGGGCCTGGGGGCACCGCATAGCAGCTGGAGTGCCGGGTGCAGGGAGCCGCCTCGAGGCTCTGGGATGGTCCCTCAGGCATGGGAGCAGTAAATGAGTCGCTCCAGATCTGCGACAGTCAGTGCGCCTTTGGGGGGAGGGAATCAGTGCGGCACCGCCGTGCCCCTGCCCCAAGCGCCGTGCGGCACTGGCACGGACCGTCGTGAGGCGCCAGGAAGCAGCACTGTTCTCGGCTCATTCTGTGAGCCCGTCCCGCTGTGCGCGGGGTCTCTGCAGGCCAAGTGGCCATCGCAGCCAGGCAGAAGAGAGCTGGTGTGGAGAACCCCTAGGTCAGAACCCCCTGGCGCTGGAGCTGGGTTTACAGCCAGGTCCCGCCAGGCTCTGGTGCTCCGAGGCCAGGTCCTGCCGAAGGAGCTTTGAACCTCGCTCTCTAGGGCGCGGGGTGGAATTTCCTCCCCCTCCTGGACTGTCCATCTGCTCCGCCGTGGGCCAGGGAGCCTAGTCTCTGGGCTCAGTCACCCAGACCCCTCCAGCCCGCGCCCGCCAGAGGGCTCACCTCTGCCCGGGACAGGACACCTGGCACCATGGCAAGGGGAGACCTCACTCTTCATGTCTCCTCCGCCCTGGGCCCCCCGGCCCCTGTCCTGTTGCCGCCGGCTGAGCTGAGAGCGCCCACCGCATGGCCTGCCTGCCAGCCACGCTGCTGACGGGGGCGCTGGCGTGTGGCAGCCGGGCCTGCTTCCACGGGCTGTGGGGAGGGCAGGCGCGCGGCCCGTCCTGCTTTGCAATCTCTCCTCGCCAGAGGGAAAGACCATAAATAACGTCCCATTACAGGGCACCGTGGCTGCACCGAGCCACTTGTTTTGCTGGCTCCATTATGGGCGTCGTAACCAGACTCATTTATTTCCCAGCCGTTGCCCCGGGGCTAGCCGCGATGGCAGAGGAGTGTCGTGAGCCCCTCCCCCTCACCCCGGGAACGAGGGATCCGCAGGGCGTGGAATCGCTCCTGCTGCCTTCGTGGGGGGGTCCCATTGGCACCCAGGCTCCTGCCGCCCCAGCTCCGCTCTCCTGGACCCCAGCGTGGCAGGGCTGTGCGGAGTCAGGGCCTGTGGGAGGAAGAGCCAGGGCCCCGATCCAGCTCACGCCGACTGAGCTCCCGAGCGTCACTGGCTTGCACCAAGGGGGGCTGGCCCCTGGGGGCGTCTGCAGGGTGGGGAAGCAGGGCCGGTGGGTGGGGGCTGGTTCTGGTCAGCACCAGGGGCCGGTGGCAGTGTGGGGCCTGGGGCCAGAGAAGCTGGCAGGGCTCTGGCCAGTCCCCCACACAAGCATCCGCCTGGTGTGAGCCACCCACCCCCGTGCCTGGGCACTGCGCGCAGGGAGCCCGAAGGCACCTCGTGCCGGCGTGTGGCCCCTGCAGCATTTGCCCACAGCCGCCTGGCTGCTGGCGCACGGGAGAGAGCCACGGCCACGCCTGGGGTGCTGCCGGCAGCGAGGAGAGCAGCTCCAGCGTGGCTGGGCGGGTGCCTCGGGTGGGGGCAGTGCCACTCCGAGCGGGCAGGGGCAGGCGGCCACTCGGCCAACACAGAGAAAGGGACAGTGGAGAAACCACCAGACCAGGGCCGAGCCCTCCCCCGCCCAGGCACGGCCTTGCCCTTCCCTGCCCCCACCGCGGGACGCAGGGGGGCAAGGAACAGGGGAGGGGGCAGGAGCAATCCCGCGAGGGAGTAGGGAGGTGGGGGGATTTGGGGACAAGGTGGGGGAGGGGGCATGCTGTTGGGGGGCAGCACGAGGGGGGGAAGGGGGCTCCCTGCGATTCACTCCCTTCCAAGCCTGCTGTGGGGAGAGGCCAGGGCTCCCCTGCCTGCCCCTCTATGCCCCGGCTGGGCCCGTTCCTCCCATCCTGCTCCCTCCCGCCATCCCCGGCACGGAGCCGCCGGCTGTCGGCCTGATGAAAAGCCTCCTGCGGCAAGGCAGATAACGTACAAGCACAGGTCAGGCAGCCCCGTGTAGCCCATCCATCAGCCGCCGCCGTGCCACCGGCTGATGTGCGTGTGATCTGCACAAATGGGTCTCTCCCCCCAGGGCGCGTGGCTGAGCCAGGCCCAGGCCCGGACAGCACCATGGGGCTCTGGCACGGGAGCCAAGAGAAAGCAACGTCAGGAGAAGGCTCTGCCTCTCCCCGGGGACACCCATGTTGGCATCAGCTCGCTGGCTGGGGCCCCTGGGAGCCACCTGCCTGCCTCTGGGGGGGGAGGGGGGGAGGAAGAGGGCTCCTGGCTCGCATCCTGCCCCGGCATTCCCGGCTCCTGGCTCTGCCTCTCCCTGTGTGGTGGTGGCAGACGCCAGAGCCCTGGCCCAGCTCCTTCGTCCGCCAAACAGGGCCAGGGAGGGGGCCAGGGCCTGGGGTAATGGCTGGGGGCACTCAGGGAATGGAGCCATGGAAGGGGGTGGGGAAGAGGATGGGAAGGGGGGGGCGGAGAAGGGGGCTGAGGAAGGGGGGCAGGGAAGGGCTGGGGAAGGGGGCCAGGGAAGGTGGCCCCCCATGCACTCTGGTTCCCCACAGGGTCCCCGCTAGGGGGCATGGGATTAGCCAGGCAGGCTACGTGCCCAGCTCAGCCCCCATAGGCCCTCTGCATGGCAGGGCCGGGGCTGAGACCTGCCCTGGCCCAGCCTAGTCTGTGCATGAGCAGAGCCCCTGCTCCTGGGCTCTCCCGCCAGTGGGACCCCACTCTGCACACGCCGCCCAGGACAGCCTCTGCCTCATCCCCCGGCCGTCGGGTTTCCTGCCCCGGGCCCCCAGCTCTGCTAACTCCCCGTGAGGCCTCCTCTCGCCTGGATTTGGGCTAGGCAGCCCCCTGCCAGCCCGCCCTGCCCTGCCTGGGGCGTGTGGGGACGGGGTACAGGCAGCCAATTGGCTCTGCTGCCGCCTGCCTGCTCCGGCCCCTCGGGCCCTCCCTGTGCGCAGCCTGCTCGCCCTGCCCGGGCTGCCGCTGGGCCTCACGGAGGCTGTGCGAGGGGCAGGGGCAGGCCGGGCCCATCAGTCATGGCCTCGTGGCTGGACTAACAAGGCAGGATTTCCAAGCGCGCCCCAGGAGCCGCCCGGGGGCCCTGCAGGGGCCGGCCCTGAGCCCCGCCCCCGTTACCACGTTCTCAGTGACCAGGCTGCACCCACGCGGGGGCCGGGAGGGGTCACGGAGTGGGAGAGAGCGGGGCACGCACGCAACGGGGGTTAATGAGGCGACGTGTAAATGCAGGAGCAGCCGGCCGGCCGTGGGCGCAGGGCGGGGGCCTCCCCAGGCAGGCAGTGAAAACGTGGGGTGGGGGCAGGCAATCGTGTGGCCACGAGTACCTGGCGTGAGGCTGCAGCCAGCAGGGCCAGGGCAACCGGGGAGGCACAAACGGAAATCTCGAGTGGGAGCAGAGAGGCCATTTTACCTCAGGCCCCGGCCCCAGGCGGCTCTTGGCCACACTTCCAGGAGGATGCTGTTGATCTGGTGACGGGTGAGCGAGGAGCCGGGGGCCTGGTGGAAGGCCGGGAAGCCTCCCTCCCAACGGGAGAACCAAGGAGCTCCTGGGGGTCGCCAGGTTAGCCTGTGACTTCAAACCCAATGGCACCCGAGCGCCTCACAAACACAGAGGGGACGAGCTCTCCCGGGCAGAGCCCGCTTCCTCCAAGGAGCGGGACATGGCGCTCTGCCAGCTCGCCTCGCAAGGAGAAGGCAAAGGGGTGACTTGCTCGCCATCTGCAAGATTCGTGTTGGGCTCTTCCGGCTAGCAAAGAAAGGGCTAGCCAACCCCCAAGGCTGGGCTGCAGCCAGTCTGCTTCAGACCTGGAAATGGGGTCCTGGTGGATTCTCCATCACTGGCCTTTCCAGGGCCAAGCTTGGCTGGTTAGGAGCAGACCGGCTCTAGGAGTCCTTTGGGGCAGGGCTCTGGCCTGGCCTGCACTCGCCAGGATCGACGACCACAACGGTGGCGTTGGAATCTGTGGGTCGATGGTTTAGCTCTTGTGGCTGCAACGAAAGCCTGAAAACGTGACCAGGGCATGGCCTGTGGCTCAGCAGGATGGCAAAGAAACTGTCCTGACAATTGGAGTCTGGTGGCCAGGTCTGGGCCCCACGTTTCAGGAAAAGTGGAGAAGGTCCAGAGGAGAGCCACAAAAATGATTGAAGGTCTAAAAACATGCCCTGCGAGGCAAGGCTGAAGGAACTGGGCTTGTTTAGTTTGGAAAGGAGAAGACTGAGGGGGCACATGAGAGCAGTTTTCAAATATCTAAAAGGGTGTCACAGGGAGGAGGGAGAAAAAGTGTTCCCCTCGGCCTGAGGACAGGACAACCAGCAACGGGCTTAAACTGCAGCAAGGGAGGTTTAGGTTGGACGTTAGGAAAAAATTCCTGCCTATCAGGGTGGTTAAACACTGGACTAAATTGCCCGGGGGGTTGTGGAATCTCCACCCCTGGAGATAGTTAAGAGCAGGTTGGACACACACCTGGCAGGGGTGATGTAGATGGTGCTTGGTCCTGCCGTGAGGCCGGGGACTGGACTCGAGCCCTCGAGGTCCCTTCCAGCTCTAGTGCTCTGTGATTCTGTGATCTGCTTTTTCTAAAAATGCCCCTGCTTCTGGGGCTTCTGACCAGTCTGAGAGGGGGCAGCTGGCCACGCAGGGCCCGAGTCATGTGGCAGGATGTTGGGAGCTGCTGCCCCTGGGGCTGCTTGTGGCATCAGGTCTGGCCCTGAGCTGTGGGAGATGGGTAGCTTGCAACTGAAGAGCAGGCCCCACCGCACGGTCTGGACACCCCAGCCCTCCGCGCTCACTCTCCTCCCTGCATGGTCCCCTCCCGCCTGCGCCCTGCCTCAGAGCTGCTCCCAGCCAGGCCTGTCTTTGCCCTCGTTCAATGTCACACTCGGAGCCTGTCAGCTTGAAAAAAGGTTTGCATCCGATAAGCGATCGGGCTGTCAGGCGCCGAGTGCCGCTTGCCTGTGATTTACTGCAACGCTGCTAACCGAGCACAGATTTTTCTTAATCTAAATTGAAAACTGCTCAAGTAGAAAAATAATTTCATTGCTTCATCTTAAAAGGGGGGAAGGAGACGAAGAATTGTGTCAGCTCGGAGCTCATTTGGGGAGACGAGTGAGCCGCGCACGCGGGGCCGGGCGCCGGGGCGCTTCACCCGGCAGGGCTTGCTCTCCTGAAATGCTCAGGGCAGCCCGGTGCAGGGCTGGGCTCCTGCTGTGCAGGGCCCAGTGCACGGTATGGAGGCCTTGGCCCCTGCCAGCAGCATCAGCCCCCAGCACCCGTGGGCCTCCGAGCCCTCGTCCGGGTAGGCAACGCCGTCTCCCTCAGGCCCCGGACAGCAACAGGAGCACGGGGTGATCTGAGCAGGGGTCTGGCCGGGGCTCCGGGATTCTTCCATCCAGAGGCTTCATGGCCAAGACCACGGGGGATCCCTGGCATGCGACTCAGCCCGCGTCTAACAGCAGCGCGTCCCTTCGCTGTGGGTCGGGGCTGCCCCTGAGAGGAGCAAGCCACCCTGGGGCTCCCTTTGGTGGGGAGGGCAGGAGACCCTGTGCCCTACCCTGAATGTTGGGACCCAGCTACTGTAACCGGCTGTGGCCAGGGGGGCCCGCGGTATCGCAATGGTGGGGCCACTGGGGCTTAGCTTGGACGTTCTGGGTCCCGCCCTGGGATTCCCGAGCCAGCTCCGGGCCGCGGTGGCTCTGACCCGCCGCAGGGCCTGGGAAGAGCAGGGCGCCCACGGGCGGGGGGAGCCGTGTTTGCTGGCTCCTGCGCTTGGCGCAGGGACGGACGGGAGCAGACCCAGGCCCGCGTCTTCAGGGGCGTTTCTGCCCCCGGCCGGGCCCAGAACAAGGGGCTGGCCCGGGACTCCCCCCGGGGGTTTTCTGTGCCAGCCAGGGCCGGACCCTCGTGTCCTGGGCTCGCGGGGCCCAGTATCAGTTTGCTGGGTTGGGAAATAGCAGGGCTAAGCCAGATGGCAGCGGGGCCGGCCCAGGGAAAGGGTTTGCGCCCGGAACCCAAAGTGGGTTTCTATAGGGCTGGGGTGCAGCTGGCGCTGGAGTCGCCCGGTCTGGGAGGCTGCCGGCAGGCGGGCAAGGGGGCGGGGAGGGGGCAGGGCTGCCTGGAAGAACAGTGGGCTTGAGGACACCCCTGGAGCTGTAACACCTGCTGACTGATGGTGACAAGAGACAGTCGCAGGGCAGAGTAGAGGTGACACATGGGGGGGGACACGCTGGGTCACCCCCCCCCGATTTCTGCCAGGGTTTGCCGGCCAGGGCCCCTCCCTGTGCAGTAGCTCCTGGCCAGGCAGCAGCAAACAGCTGTGGGGGGCTGCTGAGGGGGAGATTACTGCGGGGGAGGGGGATGCCTTGGAAGGTGTGACTCAAGCAGGGAGGGGAGGGAGGAGGGGTGTGAATCTGTAACCTGTACCCCCTCGCTCAGCAGGTTCTAGTTGTCTCTCCCTAACCCTCTAGATCTGTGGCCATCTGTGCCTGGCAGCAGGGAGAACTGGCTCCTCCCTGTGGTGTAACAGCTGCGGCTGGTCTCTACCATGTACCGGCCGGGCCCTGTGCTGACTATCAAGGGGCAGGGAGTTCCCCAGGCTCGCTGTGCATCGCATGGAGGGGTCTTCCCCTTCTGGGGTTTCAGACTGGTGCTTCGTTTTGCCTTGCAAGTGAGGGTGAGCAGCAGGGGCCGGCTCCCCAGTGGCTGGCCACACGTTGGGCCCTCTCCTTGGCTCAAAGGCCCTCTCAGCCGGTCTCCAAACAGCTGTTCCCGGCTGAGAGGGCCCTGCAGGCTCTGATGCTGGGCTGAGGCCCTCAGAGCCCTACGGGCCAGGCAGGAGTAGAAACAGAGGCAGATCCCACGGGGCAGCCCTCTGTGTCTCCACAGACAACAGCAGGGGCCACGGCCGGCTCCCGGTGCCTCCCCTCCGCTGGGCACTTCTGCTGCTGGTGCTAACCGGGGCAGGGTGCCCGGCCAGACCGAGATGCCCACTGCCTCCCAAGCCCTCCACAACTGGGCTCGGACTGCACCGTGACCGGCCCTTTACTCACCCACCAAGCAGCTCAGCCTCCCCACACAGAGCCTGTGTGGAGTTTCCATCAGGGAAGGAGGGTCGCCAAGGAAGCCCCACTTCAGAGCAGCTGTGCCAGGGAACCAAACGGGCAGCGTCCAACCCCCACAACCCCAGAGGCCTTTCTCTGGACTCCTCCCCGCCCCTTCTCTGCCCCTTTGGCTCCTTTCTGAGCCCCTGGGACCCTGCTGCGGGGCAGAGTCCCCAGACTTCGGCAGCCTGGGCTGCAGCCAGGCGCACTGACCGCAGGGGGCAAGAGGAAGGAAGGGAGCATCTGGGAAGATTAAGCTGGGTCGGTTGCTTGAGCAAAGCCAGGGAAATGCGGCTCCTGACGTGATCCTTTCAGCTGCCCTTGGAATGTGGCGACTGGCCACGCGGAGTGACTCTGTGCGTGGCCACGGCCACTGGCACTGCCCCTGCAGCTCTCATTGGCCATGGTCCCCAGCCAATGGGAGCTGCAGAGCCGGCAATTGGGGCAGGGGCAGTGTACAGACTGCGGAGCCCTCTGGCTGTCCCTATGCCTAAGAACCGGGGGGACATGCTGCTGCTCCCAAGAGTGGGACCTGGGCCCGGCAGGCAGGGAGCTGCCTTCCTTCTGCTGCACTGCCAGCCGGCGCCGCCAGGGTCCTGATCCAGCTGAAAACCAGGCACCGGGCCGCCCCGCAGCCAAGGGAGGGCTTGGAAGTCAAGCCAGGAGCTGTAGCAGAAGCCTGGACGTCCCCGGAGGCCCCAGCCCGAAGAGCTCCAGGGGCCATGGCAAGGGGGGAGGTTTTTTGTTGGGGGGCAGGTGTTCCACGTGCTGTCGGGCGCAGAGCAGGGCAGAGGGGCCAGCGCCAAGTCTGATGGTACGAGGGGGGTTGTGCCTGGCCCATGCTCTGGACGAGTTCGCCTGTGAGCCCAGAGCACCATGGGGCTGGGGCGGGTCTGTCCAGTGGGGGGCAGCGTGGGGACCGGGCAGCTGGGCCGTGAGGTCTCTCCTCCCAGGAGGGGGTGCAGACAGAACCGCCCCTGAGAGTCCCTGGGGACCCCGAGCCAGGCGGGGCCCCGGCTGTGTTCACCCTCCAGCTTCAGGGTCCTCCCACAGCAGCCTGGTGGGCACCCAAAGCAGGGTGGGGGGCTACCCGGGAGCACTCACAGCCAGGCTCAGACAATGCTGCTGCGTGGGGCCAGGCTGAACCCGATGGTCCCTTCCTTGTGCCCATTTGGGCCTGGCGCTGGTTCACCAGCTCCCCCCAGCACTGCTCCCCACCTTCCTGGCAGGAGCCTTGCTCCGGCTGCCGAGGCCAGCGCATGTGGGGCTGATGGCCAGGGGCTTGGCTACCAGCGCAGCAGGATTTCCTGTGCCCCCCGCCAGCCTGCATCCAAGGGCAGCGCTGCTGGGTGCCTACGCTGGCGTCAGTCCTGCCAGCCGGCCGCAGGCAGAGCTTGTCACGTTACTGGATTTTCGGGGAGCAGCCAGATCACTGTTGCACCTGTGGGGGGGGAGTGTTTGCCCCAAAAAGCGGTACAAAGGAGGCCATGCGAGGTGTCAAATGAAAGCTTATCTTCTACTGATTCTATATGTGCTATTCCTGTGATTGTATAATGGCTGTGTGTGAAGTTATAAACACGTTCTCTGTATGGATCCTGGACGTTTCTCTGTATGTGGTTGAGCAATAGATGAGGAATGCTTAGCCCATGGACATGCTAATGAGCAAAACTCTGGGGGAACAATGGACCTCTGGAGGCCAAAGACACACCTGGCGGGAGACCATGTGACTCTCTCCAGCTTGGAAGAAGTGTGTGTGTGTGTGGGGGGGATATAAATAGGCCATGTGGCAGCCTCCTGCTTGGTCTTCAGATTCGCTTCTGACCCCAGATGCTGTTTCACAGGGAACTACGAGCCAGAAGGAACTGTGGACCCATCCGGACATGGGATGTAACCAGAGACTTTTAAGCCAGCAGTTATAACATCTCTGCTGCGAGCCTGCATCGAGAACTGGGAGATTCAATGCACGTAATGTATTATCCTTTAACAACCTCACTCTCAGGCTTTTCTTTCTTTCAGTAATAAACCTTTCGATTTTAGATTCTGAAGGATCGGCTCAGCGTGATTTGTGGGTAAGATCCAGAGTGTAAATCGACCTGGGATCTGTGGCTGGTTTCTTGAGACCGGACAGAACCCGTTCGGGGTAGGTGAGATTGGGTCCTATAACCCCTCACCTGTGGGCAGGCCTGGGGCCGTTTGGGGCACAGAGAGCGCTGGGGTGTCAGAGGGGTTTTGCTCTTGAGGCTTCTGGCTGGCCAGATAGGCAGCTGACTGGTTTGTGGCCTGTTTGGGAGGGTCTCCAGTCAGGGGCTGTGAGGAGCCCCTAGTTTGAGCGATTCGCCCTGAGCGGACGCCCTCAGCGGTGCCCAGACCCGGCCCGGCCCATCACAGAGCTCAATGCCCCTTTTCTTTGCCTCGGCACGTTGGCCGCACACTGGGCGAGCCAGGTGCTGCCCTGCAGCGTGGGGCCCTGCGGTTCCCCCTGCCCCCCTCCTGCTCTTCTTGTGCACTGTTCTCCCTCTCTAGCCTCATTCCTCCTCTCCCGCGTGTGCCAGGCCTCCCCCCGCGTGCTTTGCGGACACTTCCCAGCGCTGCGGCGGGCTCGCTGATTTCACAGGTCGGCTCCCTTCAATTAGCCGGGACTCCAGCCTCTCGCCGCGCAAGCGGGAGCGGCAGGTTCATCAAAATCTCATTAACCTTAATTCCACCGCGGCTCCCTCTCCGGCTGTGCCTGGGTCAGGCTGCGGGGGCCGCTGGCTCCCACCCTTCACACACCCCGTGGCGGGGGCCCCGGCTGCAGTGGGCGGGGTGCCAGGCAAGGCTCCTGCCTGCCCCGGCCCAAGGCCCGCGGCCCCGATCTACTGCTGCTCGTGGCTGGAGACCTCGTCCCTGTGAAGACGGGACCCTGGCGGGAGGAACCCGCTGCTGCAGAGACTTGCCCCTTGCACGGGGCATCGCCCCTTCGCCTGTCGGCCCTCGTGCCCCGTCCTGTCTGGCGCCAGCAGCAGGCACTGGCTGCAGGACGCCTCCCTGGAGAGCTCAGACCCACTGTGCAGAAATGGTGGTGCCCAGAATGTCCAGGGCCAGCGCCTCTCCCCACTCAGAATCCCCCCCTCGAAATATCACCTGGGGGCAGCAGGCAGGGCTGGGGGCACAGGGGGGTGCACTGGCAGCAGGCAGGGCTGGGGGCACAGGGGGGTGCAGGGGCAGCAGGCAGGGCTGGGGGCACATGGGAGGTGCAGGGGCAGCAGGCGGGGCTGGGGGCACATGGGGGTGCAGGGGCAGCAGGTGGGGTTGAGGGTGCACAGGGGGGTGCAGAGGCAGCAGGCAGGGCTGGGGGCATGGGGGGGTACAGGGGCAGCAGGCGGGGTTGGAGGACATGCTGGGGGGGTGCAGGGGCAGCAGGCGGGGCTGAGAGCACACGGGCGGGTACAGGGGGCAGCAGGTGGGGCTGGGGGTGCACAGGGGGGTACAGGGGCAGCAGGCAGGGCTGAGGGTGCACAGGGGGGTACAGGGGCAGCAGGCGGGGTTGGAGGACATGCTGGGGGGCTACAGGCAGCAGGTGGGGCTGGGGGCGCACGGGGGAGTGCAGGGGCAGCAGGCGGGGCTGGGAGCACATGGGGGGTGCAGGGGCAGCAGGCAGGGTTGGAGGACACGCTGGGGGGGGTGCAGGGGCAGCAGGCGGGGCTGAGGGTGCACAGGGGGGCACAGGGGCAGCAGGCGGGGTTGGAGGACACGCTGGGGGGGTGCAGGGGCAGCAGGCGGGGCTGGGGGTACATGGGGGGTGCAGGGGCAGCAGGCGGGGCTGAGGGTGCACAGGAGGGTACAGGGGCAGCAGGCGGGGTTGGAGGACACGCTGGGGGGGCACAGGGGCAGCAGGTGGGGTTGGAGGACACGCTGGGGGGGTGCAGGGGCAGCAGGCAGGGCTGGGAGCACACGGGGGGTGCAGGGGCAGCAGGCGGGGCTGGGGGCACATGGGGGGTGCAGGGGCAGCAGGCAGGGTTGGAGGACACGCTGGGGGGAGTGCAGGGGCAGCAGGCGGGGCTGAGGGTGCACAGGGGGGCACAGGGGCAGCAGGCGGGGTTGGAGGACACGCTGGGGGGGTGCAGGGGCAGCAGGCGGGGCTGGGGACACATGGGGGGTGCAGGGGCAGCAGGCGGGGCTGGAGGTGCACAGGAGGGTACAGGGGCAGCAGGCGGGGTTGGAGGACACACGGGGGGGGTGCAGGGGCAGCAGGCGGGGCTGGTGGCGCACGGGGGGTGCAGGGGCAGCAGGTGGGGTTGGAGGACATGCTGGGGGGGTGCAGGGGCAGCAGGCGGGGTTGGAGGACACGCTGGGGGGGTGCAGGGGCAGCAGGCGGGGCTGGGGACACATGGGGGGTGCAGGGGCAGCAGACAGGGCTGGGGGCACATGGGGGGTGCAGGGGCAGCAGGCGGGGCTGGGGGCACATGGGGGGTGCAAGGGCAGCAGGCGGGGCTGAGGGTGCACAGGGGGGCACAGGGGCAGCAGGCGGGGTTGGAGGACACGCTGGGGGGGTGCAGGGGCAGCAGGCGGGGCTGGGGACACATGGGGGGTGCAGGGGCAGCAGGCGGGGCTGGGGGTGCACAGGAGGGTACAGGGGCAGCAGGCGGGGTTGGAGGACACGCTGGGGGGAGTGCAGGGGCAGCAGGTGGGGCTGGTGGTGCACGGGGGGTGCAGGGGCAGCAGGTGGGGTTGGAGGACATGCTGGGGGGGCGCAGGGGCAGCAGGTGGGGTTGGAGGACATGCTGGGGGGGTACAGGGGCAGCAGGCAGGGCTGGGAGCACACGGGGGGTGCAGGGGCAGCAGGCGGGGTTGGAGGACACGCTGGGGGGGTGCAGGGGCAGCAGGCGGGGCTGGGGGCACATGGGGGGTGCAGGGGCAGCAGGCGGGGCTGGGGGCACATGGGGGGTACAGGGGCAGCAGGCAGGGCTGGGAGCACACGGGGGGTGCAGGGGCAGCAGGTGGGGTTGGAGGACATGCTGGGGGGGTGCAGGGGCAGCAGGCGGGGCTGGGGGCACATGGGGGGTACAGGGGCAGCAGGCGGGGCTGGTGGCGCACGGGGGGTGCAGGGGCAGCAGGTGGGGTTGGAGGACATGCTGGGGGGGCGCAGGGGCAGCAGGCGGGGTTGGAGGACATGCTGGGGGGGCGCAGGGGCAGCAGGCAGGGCTGGGAGCACACGGGGGGTGCTGGGGCAGCAGGCGGGGTTGGAGGACATGCTGGGGGGGGCGCAGGGGCAGCAGGCAGGGCTGGGAGCACACGGGGGGTGCAGGGGCAGCAGGCGGGGTTGGAGGACACGCTGGGGGGGTGCAGGGGCAGCAGGCGGGGTTGGAGGACACGCTGGGGGGGGTGCAGGGGCAGCAGGCGGGGCTGGGCCATGCCCCTGGGGGTCCACATGGGGGTGGCAGGCAGGGCTGGCAAGAGACCCAGCCCCAGACACTGGTGGGTCCTGGCCCCAGACGAGGAATATTCTTAGTGCGGGGGCCCCAGAGCCCCATAGAACTCGCCGCCAATGCCCATAGCAGGCAGGTGCCCGGCTCCCCCGGCTGGCTCCAGGGCTCTGGAGAAAGCTAAGCACTGGAACGAGCTTCGCCAGCATCCCTGGGAGCCCGGGGTCCGTCGCCCTGGCCCAAGAGGGGCCCTGCGCAGCCTGGGTGGGGGGGGGGGCCTCTCGACCTTGCCACCTCTGCCGCCGCCAGCTGGTTCGCACCCATGTGAAACGGGGTCAGATGTTACCGCAGCAGCCGCCGCCCATGGCACCTCCTGGCTCCTTTGGTGCCGTCTGACGCTTGGACCAGGGGTTTCCCGCTCAGCCCCTCCCCAGCTGCAGGGCCAGGGAGCAAGGGAGGGGCTTACTCCCAGAGCCCCAGGTCAGGCCCCACATTCCCAAGGCTCTCCCGGGGGTCCCCTTCTCAGCGGCTGCAGGGGGTTGTACGGAGGTTGCCGGGGCTCGCAGGCAGGGTCTCTGCGCACCAGCCCTGGCCTTGTTTAGCTCTGCCATGCGGGGCCGTGACTGGGCCCTGTGCCCATTGGAAGGACCCACCGGTCTTGCGCCCGGCTCTGCCAGCTCGCCCGCCCCCTGGCGACAGACGCTGAGCTGGGCACGGCACCCTGCAGCAAATGCAGCGCGTCCGCACGGGCGATTCGGGGGTGCAGCGCCCTGGGCCCCGGCCAACATCTTACTTGCTCAGTGGGGGGCCTCCTTGTGCCACTCCCTGGTCCTCTGGGTGGCCCTCCCTGCCCCCCATGTGCTGCAGGCACCGGTCGCCTGTGCCAGGCACCGATACCCGGTAACCCCCCTGGCTTAAAGGCTCTCCGTAGGCTCACAGCAACAACCTGCCCCAGACTCCGGGCAGGCTGCGCCGGCAAGGTGGCCCCACGGGCTGCTCTCGTGGCGGAGTCGCCCCTCCCTGCAGGCAGAGCGTCCACACGGGAGGAGACATGGGTGTGACCGCGGCACCGGGCCGGTCTGCGGCGGAGCAGCCCAAATCCCGGGGACTTTCTGTGCGATTTAGGCTCCGGCGCCATAGGGCTTAGCGTGCTGCGGCGGCCGAGCTGCCCAGGGTAGACGCCGCCTGTGCTGCTTGGAGGGGGTCTCCCCAAGAGGGGCTAGCTAGCACTGTCCGCACGGCACTTCGGCAGCTTCACCGTGGACGCGGGGGTGGACGTTTCACCACCCGGCCAAGTCAAACCGACCGAATGCTCTGGTGGGAACCTGGCCGTGGTCAGTTGTGGGAATGGGGCTTGGGCTCCCCCATCTCTTGGCTGCCTTTGCAGAGTGCACCCCCAGGCCCGTGTGCTTAGCCGGTTCCTGGGCCCTTCCACCCTCTGTGGCGGGATTGTCCGAGCCGGACTGTGCTCTGTCCAGCGGCGACGGTTAGCGGAGGCCCCGGTGTGCAGCTCCAGCAAGGGCCGGACGAGCTGCGGCAGAAGCAGCCGGGAGCTGTTTAAAGAGCCGGCAGGGACCCAGGTCACGACAGGACAGAACCTGCAAGAAATGTAAGTTACTTTCCCCTCTTGCTCCGCCACCCTGAAGCCAGGTTAGGCCCTGCCCGGAGCTGCTAACAGGCAGCCCTTCGCTGTTCTCCTTCCCTTTCGGTGGCATTCCCAGGCAGCAGCAGAGGGCTGGTTCCCTCCTGCAATGAGAGCCTTGCAGTGGCTTTGCCTCCAGCTCCGCCAGCAATTATAAAAGAGGGGAAAGCGCAACTCGCGGCCCTCTCTGCAGAGCCCCGCAGTGGGTCCCGGGGAGAGCTCCGGAAAGGTTACAGCCTCTTTGCATTTTACCCTTCAGTAATTTCCACACTTACGGGTGCAATTAAGAGGCGAGTGCGGAGTTATGAAGCGATCAGTGTGCAGAGACCTGAATACTAACAAACTCCAATATGCATTTGCCTTCCTGGGCCGCCTGATTTATCAGTGATAAAACGGCAATAATGCCAGCAGATTTTCATCGGTCGCTGTAATGGGGCTTGACTACATTAAATGCACATTTTTTAACTTGTCTGATAGCCGGGGCTCCTAAAAGACATTGAAGTGATGGGTTTAGTGCTCATTATGGATAGGCCATTGATAGCCACCGCGAGAACAAGTCGTCTGTTATTTTAATAGAACTGCAACCTGCGACTCCTCTGAGGCCACTCAGCGCGTCCCCACAGCCCCACGCCAGGCAGGAGGGACTGCCGGGGCCTCCTTCCAGCACGCTCCATGCAGCCTGCCGCAAGGCCCATCCCATCTCTGCCCCGTGCGCCCGAGCGGCTGGGTTCCCACAGCCCCACGCTGGGCTGGCCTTTGCCGACAGGTCACATCTCCGCTTCTCAGGGAGAGATGAGCTGGGACGGGTGAACGGTGCCGAGGGCAGGCGCACGGGGGGCGAGATGGAAAAAATCCCGGCAGGCCTGGCGGCCGAGGCTGGGAGAACCAGTCAGCCCAGAGCCGGCTGAGAGAGGCTGCCCTGCTTGGGGCCCTCACCCTGGCCTCGTGGCTCTGACTGGGCCGGGAAGGCCCCGCCGTGTGGCTTTGCGGGGTCGCCTGCTCGTGCTTCACTCGCCGACTGAGGGAGTGGGTATTTTGTCCCTCCGGTTCTAGAACGGGGCGGCCCCGCACCCCCAGAATGAGCCACCCTGGAGCCCAGCCCAGCTCGGGAGGTCGCGATGGGACGGTCCACAGCTTGGCCAAAAGGGGCGAGTTTTGCGCCCAGCCCCTGGGAAGCTGCCGGTTGTGAGGGGAAGTGGGGAACCAAGCCCTGGTTGGCGCCGCTACTCGATGGGCTCAGGAGGCTGACAAGCCTTCCGGTGCCCCGGGGCAGAGTGCCCTGTCGGGCAGGAAGCCCCCAGCCAGGGGAGACTGCCGGTGGCTGGGATTTTCCACCCGTCGTTCATTGGCTCTACGCCAGATGCGATGCTGGGCCTGGGCTGGGCGTCCGCTGAGCCCCGAGGAACCCGCTTCCCGTTGGGCATGAGTAGGTCAGCGGCTGAGACACAGGCCTAGGGGCTGGGGCCTTACTCAGACAGAGTGACAGGGCCGAGTCCACCCCCAGGAGGGGGGCTGGGAGCGGCCAGAGGGAGAGCAGCCATGCTGGAAGCGTTTGCTTGGGCTTCTCCCGTCATGGTGCTCCCTTCTCTCTGGACTGGCCCAGGCCCACAGGAAATGGCCAAGGCAGAAGCACTAGGCGGGATCCGGTGACTGAGGGGCTAGAGCCGCTCTGCTCTGCTCTCCTCTGGCGGAGGTGCGGGGGGGGAGATGGGGGCTGTCCGGGTGCCGGGGGGGCGAGGGTTGGGTTCTGCATGGCAGGTTACAGGTGTAGAACCCCCAACGCCGGGGGAGAGGGAGCCACAGCGCGTGTGTGCTGCTGCGTTTCAGCCGGGTGCCAGCGTCCCTAGCAGTGGCCTCTGCCTGTGTCTGACTTGGGGGCTGCTTTGTGCTGCGGGCGAGAGGCGGGCTGCAGGGATTGGGCTCTCCAAAGCACCGGTCCCACTGACCAGACGCCCTGCAGCCCATGAGCACAGCGGTCCTGCTCCCGCTTGCTCCTCCCCCTTCGCGCCCGTGCCTTTTCGGAAAGGACGGTGCTGGCCCTTTAAGGTTCATCACAAATTAATTGGATAGTTTGAGCTCGGTCTCATGATTTCGTCTCTTTTTTTTTTCTGCAGCAATTTGGTATGAGATTTCTTTCTTTCCCTCTATTATCCACTCTGATTAACTCAACTGCACCTGTCAGCTTTTATTCCATGGAGCGGGCAGTAGCTTGCAGAAACCTGTTAAAATGCATGAGTTTCTTCACATTCACTCTTTCCTGGCCAGCCAGGCTGAACTCGAGCAGGGCTGGGATGGAGCCGACGGGGAGAAGGCGCTCCTGGTGCTGACCCAAAGGCAGAGCCAGTCTGGCCAGCGCATCATAGAATCCTAGAATCCGAGGGCTGGAAGAGTCGCGCTGGAGAGGGGCCAGTGGAGGGCAAGGAAAACGATTCAGGGGCTGGAGCACACGATCTACGGGGAGAGGCCGAGGGATCTGGGCTCGTTCAGTCTGCAGAAGAGACGAGTGAGGGGGGATTTGAGAGCAGCCTCCAACGTCCTGAAGGGGGGTTCCTAAGAGGCTGGCTAGAGGCTGTTCTCAGCAGTGGCAGATGGCAGAATGAGGAGCAATGGGGGAGGTTGGATATTAGGACAAACGATTTCCAGAGGAGGGTGGGGAAGTGCTGGGATGGGTTCCCTAGGGAGGGGGTGGAATCTCCATCCCTAGAGGTTTTAAGTCCCAGCTTGACCAAGCCCTCACTGGGCTGGTTGAGTTGGGGCTGGTCCTGCTTTGGGCAAGGGTTGGACTCAATGACTCCCGAAGTCTCTGCCCGCCCGGAGATTCGAGGATTCTATGGAGAGTCCCACTGGGACCGTTGGCCCTCAGCGACCTCAACTTTGGGTGCCCAGTTTGAGAAACCCAAAGCACCATGCGCTGGGCGCCGGCAAACAGGCAAATCAGGGGCCACTTTCAAACATTTGGGCCACAACGTGCCCATCAGTGAAAGGCAAGCGAGTGTGACCCAGGGGAAACCCCCCGGGGAGGCAGGGCTCTGGCGTGCCTGTGTCCTGCCTGGCTGAGGCATGCAAGCCCCTCGGCCCCTCAGCCCAGTGCACCTCCCCAAACAGGGAGACTGAGGCTGAGCCTGTGTGGGGGAGAGGCTGCTGGGAGCTTTGGTTCCCTCCAGTTTGCACGGTGGCTGGAGAGTCTCCGGGGGGCGGGAGCAGCAGGCCAGGATCCGGGGCACGAGGAACATCTCGCTGGAGTGGATTCTTCCCCGGCGCAGCACTTCTCTCTCCAGGCGGCTGTTCGTGCTGCTTTGACGGCCGGCGAGCTCTTGAGAAGCAGGCCCAGACGGCGCGCGAGACCCTCCCTGCGCCCAGCCTCCATCCAAACATTTCTCCCTGGCTGCAGATTTACTGCTTTGCAAATGCTAATTTTACATTCCAATTATAACTTGTTCCCTTTTCCTCGTTTTAATAAAAACGAAAGCATCCGGAAACATTGCGGCACCCGGGAAAGAGCAAGATCTGACATAATTAAAAAGTGGCTTCAATCAGGCTGTTTTCCTAATGGTTTGTCATATCAACCCACAGCTCCCCGCAATCCCCCTTTACTCCCAACCCCCTGAGGCATCATTTACATTTCTTAATAACCCCTCATTAATATTCATGAGGTGGGGAGGGTAATAACGGCTGAGTGCACACCACTAATTCAATTTCAGCGAGCCTCAGTGTGTTTAGTTAATCACCGGGGGACCTGGGTGACTCAGTACAATTATTTATTCGGAATTAGATCTCGAGGCATCTGGATTGAAAAGTGAACCAGGAATGAAATTAAAAAGGGATTCTCCTCCTCTGTGCTCTCATCCTTCTGTCGCCCCCACCCCGCCCTGGGCACCCCCGCAGCGCCACGCACCTTCCCGCAAGGCAGCCGGGCGGAAGAGCCACTGGGCTGGCCTGCTGCTCTTCCGCGAGGGGAAATCATCGGGAGAGCGGGCTGTTTGTTTTTTCCTTTTAAGAAACTGATCCAAGGCCGGGGCCCTCTCTGAACTGCCAGCGCCGGGGCTTCCGGCGGGACAGCCCCCAGCCGGATCTGCCTGACCAGCCTTTGGCCTCAGGGTGGCTCCAGGGAAGGCTGGGGGTGGGGTATCTGACCCTCGCTTCTCTGCACCAGCCAGGCCTGGCCCTGCAGTGGGCGCGGCTGCCCAGGTCCTGGGAGCTCAGGGAGCCAGGCGGTCGCTTGGGCCTGTCCGATCCTGCCCCCAAGCAGTGGGGCTGGCCGTGAGCCTTCACCCCCCTGTCCTCTCTGCTCCAACGCCAGCCTGGCTCTCTGCACGCTCCCCACTCCTCCCCCTCTCCAGCTCATTCTCATTAATAATGGATCCAGCTGCCTCCTCCTGTAATCTGCGCAATCTGGCTCCGACATAGCTGGATCCCCTTCCCCGGGCACATTCCTCCCAGGGCAAGGGGATGGCTTGGAGAGCTCCCCACTGACAGCTGCTGGGGGGGAGGGGGCGTTTCCCATGCCCGGCTCCCTTGCTGGGCTCTGCTGTCCCTTGATGCTAATTTCCCCTCTTTGCAGTGCAGAGAAGCAGGCGCTGAGCCTTGCAGGGTTCAGGGGGTGGGAATATCACGTCAGTAGGGACCCACAGAGGGGCTGGGGCAGAACCCAAGGCCAATCCTCGACCCGCTCCGCCCATGTCTAACCACTAGACGGCATTTCCTGCCACTGCTGTGTCTGCTACCCACACACGCGGCTGAGAGGTGCTGTGTGCAGCTGCAACGGAAGCGAGACCTCAGCGCGGGGAAAGGAAATGCTAAATAATTTACACAGAAAATGGAATCACGAACCTCTGTCAAGCCTCCTCGCTGCAAATGACTCTGTCTCTGTCTCTGTCTCTGTCCTGGTGGAGCAATTTACATGGAAAACGCCCGACTGGCAGCTTAATAGCCACCCGCTCGCTCCTGGGGTGTTGTGACGCCTTCCTCTGGGTTTTCAGGCCTGGATTTGTTCATGCTGCTACGCACTAGCTGTGCTGCAGCTGAGACTCGGGGAGCGCACTGTGTCAGGCTCTGCAGGACCATGTAGCGACCCCCAGGCCCTGGCCTCAGGAGCAGACAGTAAGCGGACCAGAGGTTGGAGGGGAGACAGAGGCCCTGACTCAAGGTCACACAGCAAGTCAGTGGCAGAGCTGGGAGCAGACGTCAGGTCCCCTGACCAGTGTTCCCTGGAAGCTGAGCACAGGGGCTGCCAACCAAGGAGAAACTCAAATGCCGCCCAGCTGATCAGCAGAGCGCCCAGGCTGGCAGCAGGTGTTTCGATTTGTGGTGCACATCCACACATACCTTGGTGCACATAACATTTATTCTGCACATGGACGGGAAAAATCAGAGGGAACCTTGCTCCCGCCTCCCCTCCCAGGGCCTTACCCAGAGACACTGCTGCTGTCCTCCAGTGCCAGCCCTAGGAGTTCTCAGCAGCCAAGGCAGCACTGCCAGGAACAACTGTCCCTAGAATGGGGCGATGCAAACTACCAGACCAAAGGGGCGTCTGCCTGGCAATGAGACACCCCAGGCTCTAGGTCCCTGCCGGGTCTCATTCTGCCCTCGGATGGCCTGTTGCTGGAGTCAGGCAGGGGGAGCAGTCTCCTGGGGTGTCTCTTGAGCCAGCTGTGTAAGGGCCACGAGCAGCAGGAGCCAAGCACAGCAGGTACCACGATGAAGCCCTTCTCCTTCACTTCTGCCTCCCAGAGCAGCAGCTCTGACACCCCTGATGTGTAGCCAGAGCCCTGCTCAGCTGATTGCTGTAATGTCTGAGATGATGGAAACGTGGAGGCGCCGGCTGAGAGCCTGGGCTGGAGACGCTTGTCATAACTTTATCTGCGGGGAGCCAGCTCCTGTCGCTGGGTGATGGACGACCCGGCGCGGGGCTCAGTGCACGGCACAGCGTGGCTTCCTGCTCCCACTGAACGACGCGGCAGGTGAAAAATGAGTTCCTGGGAAGAGCCGGGGGGGCCGGGGGCAGGAGATTCTGGGGCACGTCGCCACCTGCACCTTTCGCTGGGATTCCTGGGGAGCTGTATAGGTGCCCTGGCGCTGTGAATCACTGACCGTCGCTGGCGGAGCAGCCACAATTGCCGTGTCCTGAGCCGGCGCTCACGAGGCTCCCGTCACTCTGACTGCCCACCCGCAGTGGCAGCCTGGCCGAGGGTCGGCGCTCCGGCCGCGCACACGCATCGTGCACCGCGAAGGAGCGAAGGAGAAGGAACAAGGCCAGGCAGAGGCTGGCGGTGGGAGCCCGGGAGGTGCGCCCTGGTCTCCCGGTTCAATTCTTCCCGGCTTGCTCCTGTGCGGTGCTTCGTTTAGGGCTCCCCTACAGAGGGGAAGAGGTAGATTCTCTTCTCCCTTTGCCCGCTCCGAGCCGGGGCCCTGCACAAGGAGCAGGTGCGGGGGCTGCCGGGGAGAGGTCTCCCCAAGAGCTGGCTTGTGAGGCATCGAAACACGTCGGGCCAGTCCCAGCAAAACTCCCCGGACTCTGTGTTACCCCATGAAGCGTCGTCTGGGCCGGGCTGCCTGTAAACGTGCCCGGGGCAGAAGGGGGGACCTCAGCCAACCGCTGAAGGGTGGGTCTGCTTGGCCGCATCCGGCACCACTCGCCGGTGCCGATCTCTGAGCGCGCCGTGTGCCTGGTTCTTGCTGGGGATGGGAATGGTTAACCGGGGGATGCTTACTGAGGCTGGAGCAGCCCTCCCCCATCGCTGCCAGGGGGCTGCCCCAGCCCGGCGGGGCCTGCCGCGGGCATGGGTTGCTCCAGCCTGCCAGAGCAGCCCCTGTCCGCAGGGGCCGGGCCAGCTGCGCTGCAGGCAGGGGTCTGGGGGCTGCTCCAGCCCAGCTGCGGTGGGGGGCGGGGCAGTTAAACATAATGTTTAACTGGTTACAGATTAACCAGGATTTTACCTCCCTAGTTGCTGCTGCTGTTCTAGCCCCCTCTCCCAGCGCACTAATGCGGCCCCCCCTCACGCCTGCCCCAGGGGTGGCTGGGGGTCTGAATGGCAGGAGCGGCTTTGCGTCTCACTGTGCATCCCGTCCGCCTGGCTCAGTGGCTGACAGACCAAGGCTGTTCCCCCCACCCCTCCCACTGGTCACAAAGCTCTGGCTGTGGGGAGCCGCTTGCAGGAGCAGGGCCAAGTGCCTGGGTCTGGTGCCGGGTGGGAGGAGTATGGCCGACAAGTCCCAGGAGAGACTCGGCATTTCCCTCTGTCCGGGGCAGGCGGGAGCCAGTTTCAAAGCCAGCTTTTGCCTGTCCCCTCTATATCAGAGGCGGCTGCAGGCCCTGCCCCGGGCATCCCTGCTGCATTTCTGGGGGTGCAGAGCTGCGTGCCCAGGCCTAGGTTGAATGGCACTTGGCATTTCTGCCAGAAGCTTTCCAAGTGCTGCCCTAGCGGCGGGTACGTAGCACAGCCTCCATTACAGGCGAGGCCCTCAGAGGCTCCGAGAGGTTAGGTGACAGGCCCAAGGCCACACAGAGCACCAGTGAGAGGAAAGACCACAACCCAGGTTTCCTGGCACCAGCCCTGGAGTCTAACACCAGACACGCTGCCTCTCCTCCGGCAGCTGAGCTCCCTGTTACAGGCGTGGGGCCAATGTATCGCGGGTGTCTCCCCGCTGTCTTCAGGGGATTGGTACCTGGGATGGACTGTGTCATGACTGTGCCCCCTTGAAACACTCAGTCATGAGCCTACAAAGCCACACTCCTTCCCTGCAGCCTGAAAACAGCGCCTGCTTCGCAGTGCAGCGGCCGCTGTCCTGTGCCAGCCGTACCGGGCTCCAGGTCGGGACCCAGGTGTGTTGCTCTCCTCCAGCCCTGCTCAGGTTTGTTTCTAATGTGATTTTGTCCCCCTGCCCCAGCTCCCTTTATTGGATACACCAGCCCTGCAGCGCCTGGAGTGACCCAGCTCTGCAGGCAGCAGTGAGCTTGTCTGGGAGCCTTAGGAGACAGGCAGAGAGTGAGCTAGGAGCATGTCCAAGAAGTGGCTGACGACAGCTGCCTCGCTGCCCCTTGCATTGTCCTGGGCTTCCTGGTTTCACCCTTGGCCTTTCCCTCCTTCCCAGCACACTGCAGAGCCCTGAGTAGCATGGCACCATGGGCAAGACACTAACAGCCAAGGGAGGCCCCCTGGTTAGTTTGAGAAGCTGATGGGAGACAAGCCACATCTCTCAGAGACAAAGGGTCCTAATCCCGCCTCTGAGACTGAGGCCTGCGGTGGCCGCCCTTTTCTCCCTCAGTTTCCCCATCTGTACAGTCAGAAGATGCTGCTGACCCGCCTGTTGCTCTGGGTTCTGCAGGGAGGAAATAGTGTCTGTAAAGTACCTGGCAGTTGACAAGCGCTATCTACAGGTACACCTTGAGCAAGGATGCCATTGGCCACCTGTGAATGAGTAACAACCGCTCTGGGCCTCTCTTTTCCCACCTGCAGGATGGGCATAGTACAGCTCTGAGTCTGCCAGGATTTACCCATGTGCTGGACTTCCCCACTTCCCAGTGACCTCCCCGTGTGTGAGCTGTTGCAGGATATGGGCCAATACAGCCCCAGTTCAGTCTGACAGCCCCTCTGTCAAGCGATCCCTGCGTGTGACCCTCCACGAGATCGCGGGGGGAAGGATGTGCCCAGAGCAGTGTGACAGCAAAAGGGAAAATGGTATTTTAGGCATATTGTCTCATTCATCAGAAACAAATGCGGAGATGGGGGAAGTCAGAGCAACAAAACATCATGTCACTTGGAATGGAATGTTGTCTGAGGTTCCCACGTATGCCAGGTTTATGACGCTTCTGTCTGTCTGCAGAGGGTCAGCACTCACCTCTTTATGTGCTTTATTTATTTTACAACTCCTTATGTCTTATTTATTAGCATCACTTGTCAAGCTTTCCAATAACTATATCATGCTCCCAAGTATATGTCAATACTCATAGAATGACTGTGTTTTGCCTTCACAGCTGGAGAATTATCTGAATGCTCCATAAAAGAAAGGCAGAGGATCCAATAATGATCTTTTACTTGTCTCTTCTTCCGAGTGCAGATTTGTTGAGTTAATTTTCTCATGACTGCTCTCTCTAGACTGCACTGAAACAACAGGGGATGCTAGGGGGCCTCTTTCTTGGAAAACGTTAGATACATTTTTAATTTCATGACTGTCCTTAAAGTAGATGCCTGCTGAGATCACGGTAATAGTTGCTATAGTTATGTCACAAAAGAGTTTTACCTCCAAGTTGATTTTTAAAGAACAGCTACAGTCTCTATTCGATAAGATTTGGGACAATCTGGCTCTCTGGCTTCGTCGTTCCTTTTTTAAAAAGTCAGCGAATGCTGCTAGTCATTGCTTCATAGTCACCTGAAAAGCCAAACCATTTGTCCTGGCCTCAGGAACCTGGGTGATTTGCTGTGTCTCCTCCATGCCGCTGTTGATCTGCTTTCCCCCACTAGAATGGGAGCTGTGCTGGGGGCTTGCTGGGTACCTCAAGCAAGTCTGCGAGGTCGGATGGTCGCGGGCGCAACACCCCTGCAGCCCTCTGAATCCAGGTGATGGGGGGGACATGCAGCACTTCTGTGAAATCTGCTTGGGAACCCACTCGATTAGGTGTCTAAATCCAACACTGGACACCCCCACATGGCTGCCACCTCCCTCCACTGCGATGCATCTGCAAAGTCACCGAAGTCCTGAGCTCACCCCCAAGCTGCTGGGCCCCCTAGCTTAGGCTCAACCCAGCTGGCTGGATTCTCGCCGCAGGCTTTCCTCCACCCACCTCGCCTGATCTCATAGGTTGGGCTCAGAGTCCACTAAACCTGTGCAAAAACCAGCTAGGGGCAAGCCAGTCGGGGCACTCTCTTGGGGGAGAATCCAATTCTTCCTGTGACTGAGACGGGGGCGGGGGGGACTCAAACCTACCGGACTATTGGCCAGAATGGGGCAAGGCTCACTAGATTGTGCCTGCTAAACATTCATTGGAGCAGGGACTTGAGCCAGCGTCCCCCCTGTGAATGCCCTCATCGCTGAGCTGTGCAGCACCCATCCCTCACTCATCTCCTCCCCCGGTTGGTTTTAATTCTTTGCCCCAAATGGACTAGCTTCAACAGGCAACCCTGAGACAGCCACATGGGCTGCTGCCTAGGGCACTCCCCTGGCCCGCAAGGCTACGTCTGCACTGCAGCGCTATTTCCGGATGCCGGCGGTAACCCGAAATAGCCGTTCCGCGTCTTTTGAGCGCACCTGCTATTTGGAAATATCACGGGCTCGCTAGCCCGACGTCCCTGGAAACCTCATTCCACGGGGAGGAAGGGACGTTTCGGAATAGCAGGTTATTTCGAACTACGTGCTGTGTAGACAGCACCACATTTCAAAACAAGCAATTTCGAAAGAGCATCAAAATAAGAGCCACAATGTGCGTAGCGCCGACTGCGTCTCTTATTTCTACCTACGGTACAGCGGAGATGCACCCTAACAGCATTTTAAATAAGGCAACGAAAATCCTGTGGCAGGCCCGTGCCCGCTGACAGATGGGTGTGTCTAGACAAAACTATACCTGCGTCTACACTGCCGCCGAGTTCTGTCGACATAACATCAACAGAACTCAGCAGTTTTGTTGACAGCGGTAAACCTCATTCTACGAGGAATAACGCCTTTTGTCGACAGAGTTCTGTCCACAGAAGGCGTTATTACATCTACACGGTCCTTTGCATCTACACTCTCATGTCGACAAAGCAGCTTGCTTTGTCAACAGAACTGGCTGTCGTCTAGACGCTTTGTTGACAAAAGCCTGTCGTCTAGACGTACCCTAAGGCTGTTGACTGCAGTGCACAGGTGCAGGCTCGTGTTGAGGCTGGGGCTCTAGCCAGGATCCTGTGTAGGGTTATCAAGTAGACCCCCCTAAAATACCGGACACACTTGATAGTGGGTGGGGGGGGGGCGGGGCTGGCCGGGAGGAAGGGGGGTGGGAGGCAGGGCTGGCGGGGGGGGGGTCGGGAGCTGCAGGGCTGGCCAGGAGGAAGAGGGGAGGGAGGCGGGGGGGGGGTCGGGAGCTGCAGGGCTGGCCAGGAGGAAGAGGGGAGGGAGGCGGGGCTGGGGAGGGTCGGGGGCCATGGGGCTGGCTGGGATGAAGGGGGGGCGGGAAGCAGAGCTGGGGGGGATTGGGGGCTGGATGGGAGGTGGGGGGGGCCGGAGGAAGGGGGGCGGGAAGCAGAGCTGGCGGGGGGGAGGGTGTAGCCACTGGCCGCAGCCGGAGTCCAACAGGCCGCACCCCCAGCAGGCACTCTCTCTAGTTGCTAGTAGAAGCCGGGCGGGGGCAGGGGGAGTGGCTGGGAGTCCCGGTCACTGTCCCCACCCTGCCTAGCTTTTGCACGTGACCACAGAGCTCCCAGCGCCAATCATGGCCTCCCAGTCGCTCCCCCGCCCCCGCCAGGCTTCCATCCGGCGCCCAGCCGGAAATTCAGAAAATACCGGACATTGCACATGTCCGGTATTTTCTCAATTTTTCTACCGGACAGAGGGCGCAAATACCAGACTGTCCGGTAGAAAACCGGACACCTGGCAACCCTAAGTGAGGTGGGAGGGTCCCAGAGTTCAGGCTGGAGTCCCGGCCTGGAGATCTACATGCGAATCAGCTAGCTGGCCAGGGCTGCCGGGGGGTGTCTAACTGCAGTGAAAGCGTAAGTCCCTCTGCCAAATCAGACCAGGTCTTGCAGCTTTCTTGGAGAGTCCCTGTTTGCCTGCCGGCTCCCCGCACAGGGCCGGGCTGACTGCAGGAGGGCTTGCAGCTGCGAATCCCGAGCGGAGCCTCCCTCCAGCCTGTCAGTGGGGTGCCCCGTGCCCGGAGCCATGGCAGTCAGGTGCTAAGGACCCCTGTGAACACCGCCCTCGCCCTGGCACCTGGGCCCTGCATTTCACCCCGGCCGGCTTTGGCAGCTCTTGGTTCCCTTTGCTGGCTTCCATGGACCCCTTAGGTGCCCGCAGCTCCCCACGCCCGGCAGGGGAGCTGGGCGCTCCCTGGGGTGGCGCGTGCCACGGGGCTGCCGGGCGCTGCAGCACCAAAGTGCCCATGTGAACCTAGCCCAGCCCCCACCGCCCCCCTAGGATGTGCCAGCCGGGCAGGGGGTCAGGCTCAGCCCCACTGGGGCAGGGCCTGGCCATCAGCCCCCTCGCCCCACAGGGCAGGCTGCAGCAGGAGGCTGGGAACACGAGCCTGCCCAGCCAGGCCCCGCCCCCAGGCCACGCCCCTGCGAGCGTCGGGCAGCGGGCGCCTTTGCGGGCACGTGACTGGCGCTCCAGCAGGCTTCGCGGCAGTGTGGCGCGCCCCCTGCCGCGCTTTACGGCAGCGCGGCGCCGGCTCGCTTTACGGCGGCGTGGGGTCGCTCTCGCTCGGGCTTGGCGGCTGCTGAGGCGCGGGGGCCATGGACGTGGGCGAGCTGCTCAGCTACCAGGTGAGGGGGAGGGGCTGCGCGTGGCGCGTGCCGGGGAGGGGGGGCTGCGGCCTCCTCAGTCCCTGGGAAACCAGGGCGGCCTGGGCCCCGCGGGGGGGGGGTGCCCGGGGGGGCTCGGGGCTCCCCACGCGACGCTCTGTAACTAAAGATCCATCTTCAGTTCCTCGGCAGCGCCCCCCCCCCCCCTTGGGGCGCCAGGCCCAGGCGGGAGCAGCCGGCCTAGTTATGGGCGGGGGGAAGGTAGCCCCGCCCCTTCGGCCCAGGCCACGCCCCCATCGCGGGCAGGTGTGGGCGGGGCCAGGCTGGGAGTTGGGGGGGGCAGCGTGTCCCCTGCCCTGCGTACCCGCCACCCATGGGCCCAGCTGAGCTCGGCCCCCCGCACCAGCGCCCCCCTCCGCCCCCCCCCCCCCCCCGCGCTCGCGCACTGGCCTGCAGAGAGCTGCGACGCGCGCCCCTCGGGACGAGACGAGCCCCTCGCTGGCAGGGAACATTCATTTTGTTTTCTGCCCTTTTTTCCTCCACTCAAACGCGTCTGAAGAAGTGGCTTTTGCCCGTGAAAGCTCATGGTACTGCGTGCGTTTATTAGTCTGTAAGGTGCTACACGACTACTCATGGGTTTTGAAGTTACAGACTAAGGCGACTACCCCGAGACTTCATTTTCAGCAGAAAGCAATGTACAGACCTTTGCCATCAATTGCTCTTCGATGGCGACTTACTTGGGCATGTCAAATGGTTGACCAGTAAGCATGAGGCTTACCAGCTAACCAGCCTTTGCCAGTGAACGCCAGCAGCCAGCCATGCTGAGCCTGAGGAGCGCTTAGTCATGGAGGGGGTAGGCAGTGAGATCTCACAGCTGTGGTGGACCAAGTGGCAGGTCTTAAGTTAAAAGTTAACTAGTTAAGTGTTATCATTTAACCGGATAAGTATTTTAACATCCCCCTGGCCATCCAGGAAAGGCAAGTACATAAGAACGGCCATACTGGGTCAGACCAAAGGTCCATCCAGCCCAGTGTCTTGTGTTCCCTCCCTCTGGGGCACCTGATTTTGGCCACTGTTGGAAGACAACAGGGAATCCTCACGTGATCCCTCTCCTGTCACCCATTTCCAGACAGACAGAGGCTAGGGACACCATTCCCACCATAGTCATTGATGAACCTGACCCCCATGAATCTATCTAGCTCTTTTTTTAAACCCGTTAAAGTCCTAGCCTTCACCGCATCCTCTGGCAAGGAGTTCCACAGGTTGACTGTGCACTGAGTAAAGAAAAACTTCTTTATGTTTGTTTTCAACCTGCTGCATGTTAATTTCATTGGGTGACCCTTAGTTCTTATATTATGGGAACAAGTCAATAACTTTTCCTTATTCACTTTTTCCACACCAGTCATGATTTTATAGACCTCTGTCATATCCTCCCTTAGTTTCCTCTTTTCTAAGCTGAAAAGTCCAAGTCTTTTTAATCTCTCTTCATGTGGGACCAGTTCAAAACCCCTAATAATTTTTGTTGCTCTTTCCTGAACTTTTTCCAATGCCAGTATATCTTCTTTGAGATGAGGCGACCACATCTGTACACAGTATTCAAGATGTGGACGTACCATGGTTTTCTATAAAGGCAATAAGATATTCTCTCTTATTCTCTGTCCCCTTTTTAATGATTCCTAACATTCTATTTGCTTTTTTTTTTACTGCCGCTGCACATTGTGTGGATGTTTTCAAAGAACTGTCCACAATGACTCCAAGATCTGTCCTGAGTAGTTGTAGCTAAATTTGTCCACATCTCACTGCAAGGGTGGCCAACCTAAACCTGAGAAGGAGCCAGAATTTACCAATGCACATTGCTAAAGAGCAACATTTATAGGTCACCAGCCCTGATCATCTTCCCACCACCACTCTCAGCACATCCCGCCCACTGGCAGCCCCACCGAACTGTGCCTCCTTTTCCTCCTGCCCACTGTTATTAGCTTTTTCTCAGTGGGAGACACTGGAGTGGGGGAAGCAAGGGTATGACAGGCTCAGTGGAGAGGGTAGGAAGTGGCAGGATCCTAGGGGGAAAAAGTGGAGGGGGACAGCGCCTAGGGCAGAGCTGAAGGTAGAACAGTGAGAACCTTCCGGCCCAGTGGCAAGTTGGCACCTGTAGCTCCAGCCCTGGACTTGGTACCAATGCAAGGTTGGCCACCTCTGTTTTACTGAAATGTATTGTGGGATTATTTTTCCAATGTGCATTACTTTACATTTATCCACATTCAATTTCATTTGCCATTTTCTTGCCCAATCACTTAGTTTGGTGAGATCTTTTTGAAGTTCTTCACAGTCTGCTTTGGTCTTAACTATCTTGAGCAGTTAGGTATCTGCAAATTTTGCCAGCTCACTGTTTACCCCTTGCTCTAGATCATTTATAAATAAGTTGAATAGGATTGGTTCCAGGACAGACCAATCCAAGTAGTCAGTCCTTATGAGACATTCCTAATGTAACATCAAACTAGTGAAGTTCTTAGATCCATAAATTGATTTCCCCCCTCGCCTCCCATGTATAGAGTTTGTAATGTCTTGCGAAGAAAAAAGACCATAGGTCATTTGTAGATCTTTCCACATGCATGCCTTTCTTTTAACTGTCTAAATGTTTTATTTGTATGTCCCCATAGGGCAGTATCTGTGCTTTTGGTGTGCTCCACACACTAATGGGATGCTATTAGGTCACTTTAGGCACAAAATGTACAAGATCAATGGACATTTCTTCATTCTTTTTTGAAATTGCTATTAAAACTGTTTTTTCTGCAGTGTTTGCCCCTCAACTATTGTAGCAGAAAAGTGAAACTGACAAGTTTGTTTTTGTTTTTCCAGCTGAATGAAATGCAAAAAATAGTGTCAACATTAATGGTGAAAAGAACATTAGAGTTCTAAAATCCTCATTTCTAATATGCCATGGTGCAGTTTGTAACACAGGAGATACTTGTTTTTAAAAGACTTTATCTGATAATCCTACTAGCTATTCTTAATAATAACATTTCCTTCATTGCCCTTGGCATCAGGTCTTTCCCTGTGTATAGTTTGTGTCCTTTGGTTCCTCATCTATTATATGAGCCTCTTGAATATTATTCATCTACCTTCTTGTAGCCCTCACCTTGAGAAGTGGGTATGTTGGAGGTGCCTAATCTCTCTTCCAACAAATATGAATAAAAATGGCCTAACATTGTGTCTTTGGCCGATAGCATCCCAGGCTGCTTTCTTGTGTGTGTCTTCTAATTCTGGAAATATGGCGCCTCAAGCTTTCTGGATGACTACTGCAACACTCTGCTGATTTGTACTCTGCTGATAGCTCCAGCTGTTCTTGCTTTCTTAACTGTGGTTTTAAGGTACTGTCCACAGCTACCTTAAATCTTTGTCCTGAATAGAGCCTGTGCTGATTTCACATCTGTTTTCAGTACTGTCAGCCATTATATTGCACAGGTCCCTTGGGCTGTATTTTATTCAGATCCTTTTAAATCCAGCTTCCATGCTTCTCAGTCATGTGTATTTCATGTATAACATGTCTTACAATCATGTTAGCCTTATCAGAGACTGCTACATCTGACCCCACTCCTCCGGGCTGGTGTCATGTCGCTTGTCCCCTTCAGAATCCCCACCCACCTCCTCGTTCTCCTCTTATTAAACCTGCCTTTCCTCAAGCACCAGCAGTCAAGGTTAAATAAACTTTTTACTATTTTTCATTGCATATACAGTATTTCAGCTACATTATGGATTAAATAGGCTTTTGTGGCTTAGCCTGGGAATCTAACTGCCACTCCAGTGGGGTCCTGGTTTTTTTTCAGCTCAAGTTCAACACATCCTTCTGGTCCTTTCCAAATCTCTTCGTGGCTTTGCTCCTGTGTTTCTGATCTTGCCAGTTTCCCATTCTCTTCCTCTTCATCCAACCATTTGTGCTGTCAGTACTAATCTTGCTGCTGCTGATGTGAGATCTTTCCCTCTGCTGCGCTTATCTCTCTCCACTTTACCAACTTTCCAATTTCCAATCCCAAGTGAAAATATTCATCACTCGCTGGGTTCTACTTTTGCCATTTTCTCAGCCTCGGTTATTTATTTCGAAGTATTTTGTCGTGCAATTTGTACATATGTAAGATGTTATGAAAGACAGCGTTGCACTGTATTTCATTCAGTTCACTTGTTTCAATATCCCTTCTGGAAAGGATGTTACATTTTCACACAAGAAAAAATTGAGGAATAAAAGATCAGTCCCTGTTTTGATTCTGTTCTACTCCGGAGGGGAGGGCTTGCTTACATTTACTTAGAAATATATGGTATAATCTCTGATTCCTGTGAATCTTTTGGACTCCTTGTCACTGGGGCCCCCCATGCTTTATGAAAATAGGCTTATAAATAAGCCAAACTGGAAGGCTCTTTAGGTAAATGCGTCACGTGACATATTTTTAAAGTTAGTCTACTGAATGCATGTATTTTTTTTCTGTGCATGTATCATTCTTGCATGTGAAGTTAGAAAAATTGAAGTGAAAGTCTTAAAAAATAAGTGGACCTGTAGCACCTTAGAGAGTAACAAAAATATATATAGTATCATGAGCTTTCGTGGGCAAAACCCACTTCTTCAGATGAATGGAGTTAAGGGCTCCTGGGGACAAATAAATAGCAGAAAAAGAGAGGGGATAGGGAGGAAAAGAGAAGGAAAAAATATATTGTCAATTAGTGTCCATGGTAAATGAGGCTGATAGAGTACCTTTTTATGTCACTAGGGTGTGGAATGTAGCAGGCCATCCAGTTAAGGTCATTGTTAAAAACGCTATTGCAGGTGTCGAACTTGTAAATGAAACCAAGTCCTGCAGCTTCTCTCTCCAGCTGGGTTTTGAAATTGCCTTGCAATAATATTGTCACCTTTAGCTCCATTAGTGAGTGCCCTGGCAAATTAAACAGTTTCCCAACAGGGTTCTGTGTGTTACCATTTTGAATATCTGATTTGTGTCCATTAATCCTCTCTCGTAGAGACTGTCCGTTTTAGCCAATATCCATGGCAGAGGGGCGTTGCTGGCACTTGCTGGCACAGATCACATTGGTGGATGTGCAGTTATATGAGCCTCTGATGTGATGGCTGATGTAGCCAGGTCCTGTGATGGTGTTGCTTGTAGAGATGTGTGGACAGAGTTGGCACCAGATTTGATTGCAGGGGTGGGATCCTGGTAGGGATGTGAACGACTAGTTGAGTATCCGATAAGCAAATGCTTATTGGATAGTCGACACACTAGTTGACTAGATGCTTCCCCCCACCTTACTGCCTCTATCAGAAAGAGGGAGCAAGGGGCGGGGAAGAGGAGAGTGGCAGCTCTGTGTAGAGCCTGGGGCCAGACCCTGGGCTCCACACGGTGCTGCCGCTTTGAAATGCCATGGTCTGCACGCAGCATTTCAAAGTGGCAGCATCACGTGGAGCCCAGAATCTGATGCTTTGAAATGCTGGTGTAGCCCGGGGCCAGCTGGGGAGTCCCCAGCTGGCCCCAGGCTGCATGTGGTGTTTCAAAGTGGCAATGCCACCTCCTCCTCTCCCCCCCCTTTTTCCCCCACCGTGCTTCCCGCAGTGTTTCAAAGTGGAAGCGCCGCATGGAGCCCTGCGTCAGCTGGGGACTCAGCTTGAGTCCCCCGCTGGCCCCATGCTCCCCTCAGCGCTTTTGCCTTTGAAGTGTAGCACCAACCCTGGGGCTGTTGCTACACTTCAAAGGCGGAGGTGCCCTTATCAACTAATTCAATAGTCAATGCATATTGCATCGACTATTCGATTAGCCAATTAATCTAAATTTAACATCCCCAGTTCCTGGGTGGGTTTGATGGGAGTGTGCTGCGTGGTTGCTGGAAAGAATTTGTTTGAGGTTAGGGAGTTGTATGTCTGCAGATGAGGATTGGCCTGTCGCCCAAGGCCTGTGAGAGTGAGGGGTCATTTTCCAGGCTAGATGTAGGGTGTTGATAATGCGCTGGAGGGGTTTCAGTTGGGGGCTGTAGGTGATGACCAGTGGTATCCTGTTGTTTTCTTTGTTGGGCTTCTCTTGAAGAAGTTGAGATCTGGGTACTTGTCTGGCTCTGTCAATCTGTTTTATCACTTTTCCAGGTGGGTATTTTAGTTTTAAGAATGCTTGATATAGATCCCTTAAGTGTTTGTCTTTGTCTGTGGGATTGGCACAAATCCAGTTGTATCTTAGGGCCTGGCTGTAAACAATTGGTTGGGAAATGTGTCTTGGCTGGAAGCTAGAGGCATGTAAGGAAGTGTAACGGTGGGTAGGTTTCTGGTATAAGGTGGTAGAAATGTGGCTGTCATGTAATTGTATTGTTGTGTCAAGGAAAGGTTGTTCAAGGTCAGCCATAAAGATGTTGGAATATTGTGGGGCCATGCGGGCACCAGTACCTGTGCTGCTGACTTGAATATATAAATTGTCTCCAGATTGGAAATAGTTGTGGGTGAGGAGCAAGAGGCAGAGAAGTGAGAGTCTGTTTATAAATCTAGATGTGCTAATGAGGGCCATTAGTGATACTCAAACGTAGTGGCTCAGTAAATAAACCAACAACTTGTCAATAATCTAGTTTTTCCTGTAAGCCTGGATCGAGATTGGTTCTGCCAGGGCATGTGGCCAGGCCACCTGATGCTGGACCCATTTTTGATCTTGTGCTTTTCCACACAAGGAGAGAGGAATTTGAACTGAATACAAAGAAATCCTACCCTGGGCAAAGGGGATAAAAGGTGGGAAACCAAACAAGAGGGGCAATTGCCAGAAGTCAGGAGACATTCTCTCTCTACCCCCCTCCCCCCGCCCTGTCTCCGCTTACCACTATATGTGCCTGCTGGAAACAACTCAGACTGGACCGGGGAGAGAATCGAGCCCAAGCTAGGAGGCTGCCTAGCTTATGAAAAAGATGAAAACTACTGTAAGAATGTGTATGTAATAAGTTTCTTATTGTATTAGGGTTAATTGGCAAATTTTGTTCCTTTTGGCTTAGTAACTTACCTTGATCTATCTGTCTTTCACTTGAATTCACTTAAATTCGACTTCTTCTACTTAATAAAACCACTCTTGCTTATTCTTAAGCACAGTGTAAATAACTGTTACCGGGGGGGAGCCACAGCTGTGCATATCTTTCAGTGATCAAGAGAGTGAACCGTATGAGCTTGGATTTATTGGGGGACTTGCTCCCTTTTGAGGGTTGTATTCCCAGGTGCTGTCTGGTCCCTCTATCTGGGCCTTCCCACAGTGGAGCTGCTGTCAGCATCTGTATTGCTCTGCTGGGGGGCTGGTATCTCAACTCTAAGCCTTGGCTGGAGGAGACCAGAGCTTCTGGGCGAGCAGGACAGGATGGTAGAGTGCCCCAGAGGGCAGGTAGGCAGGCTCAGTGGGATGATCATCACTAGGGATATAAAAAGCAGAGATGGGGGCTGTTCTAGACGGATTAGATTACCCCCCTCCCACAGTGGGCCCCAAAGGCCTGCCCACAGTGGGTGGCAGACTGTTCGAGCTCTTGCCAGTTAACTGGTAAGCATCACTTGGTAAGGTGGTGCTTACTGGTTAGCGATTCACATCTCTAATCAGCACACTGGATGATAGCCCCAAGGGGACCAGTGTGATTCACCCCCTCACGTGCCTATTTCCCAGGGGGAGGCCTTTCTACTATAGGAACATGGATACTGTTGGAAGCACTGGGTGACTGTATTGGTGGAAGGAAATGGATGAATAAAACGCTCTTCCTCACAGTCCTCGTGGAATTGGCTGCTGTTCTTACCACTCAACCTGTTCTCTGCCTGTGGATACTTAAATTAAAAATGACTATATCCTGCAGCTTTCAGTCAAACACTGTATTTGTATCTGAGGGTTGTTGTGCCAACTTTGTGCTCGTCTGGTCTCTCGCCTGAAAACAGAGGTTTCCTATGTCAGTGATGATCGGGGTTCTCAGCCTTCTTTCTTTCTGAGCCCCCGCTTCCTCGCCAACACGCTATTAAAATCTCCACGGCCATCCGGTGCCACAACTGGTTTTCTGCATATTAAAGCCAGGCCCGGCATTAGGTTCGCATAAAAATTGCCTGTGGTTGCACGCCACAACACCCCCCCCACCTCCAGGCTAAGAGAAACTGCCTTTTGGAGACAACAGTGAGAGCAGTTGCACTACAATGTGACTTTCGTTGGGGAAAACATCCAGTTTTGGTTACAAAAAACTTCCTCTCCTGTGAGAGACTTTTGTCACCTTCCCCCCCCCCCCAACCCCTCTTTTATTGTTGACAAACAGCCAGGGTGGACTCTGCTGTGTGTTTTGTGGGGAGAACTGGCTTCCGCCAGTATCCCGCACTGCCTGCCCTGATGGCTCTGCTCAGCGTGTTGTGATCTCTGCTGCCCTGTAGGCCTGCGCCCCTCCCCTTTCAAAGCTCTGGGAAGTATCTGATAGCTGAGTGAGCAGCTCCTTTTGGGGAACAAACAGAGAGCAAATCATAGAATACTAGAACTGGAAGGAACCACGAAAGTTCGTCCAGTCCAGTCCCCTGCCCTCACGGCAGGACCAAGCACTGTCTAGACCAGTGTTTCCTAAATGGTGTTCTGCGGAATCCCGGGGTTCCGCAAAGTGAAAATAAGGGTTCCACGAGAATTCCATTACAATCACATTTTATGACTTAAAAAAATTAATATTTAAGCATTTATGAATTTTATTGAAAACAATTTTCATTTGTGTTTGCCACTAAGTGTAATGCCAGCTTAGCCAGAGCAGGGACGATGATGTCACTAGTCAGTGCTGCGTGCGCAGCCAGTCAGTGCTGTGATCGCCTATGATATACTACAGTTAACAGTTTGTACACGTAAAATGTGATTTTTGTTTTTAAATATGTGCAATTAAACTAAATGTTGATCTCATGACCTTGTTTAGCATTTGTTTATGATTATCCTTACTTATTTGTGGTCTACTTTTTCAGCTCCATATATCAGACTGTAATTAGGGGTTCCGCAAAACTCTTTCAAGTTTAAAAGGGTTCCGTGGCCAAATAAAATTGGGAAATGCTGATCTAGAGCATCCCTGACAGGTGTCTGTCTAACCTGCTCTTAAATCTCTCCAGGGATGGAGATTCCACAACCTCCCTAGGCAATTTATTCCAGTGTTTAACCACCCTGACAGTTTGGAAGTTTTTCCTCATATCCAACCCTAAACCTCCCTTGCTGCTGCTTCTAGCCTCAGAGGCCCAGGAGAACAATTCCAAGTCATGGGATGCTTTTGTTTTGCCTGCATTAGAAACAGGGCTGCAGGCAGGCTGCTGATGCAGGCACAGGGCTGGAGAGCCATAACACAGAGGGCACACACAGCTAGGAAGGCATCCCAAGGGGTGCAGGGATCAGCCCTGTCCTGTGGGACACTTTCCACTGTGCTTTGCCCTGTCTGCCGACAGGGGAGCCAGCAATGTGGCCATGAGATGTGGACAATGGGAGGCAGAAAAACTGGTTTGACTTTTGTCACTATTGGTGACTGTTGCATGTCGACAGCACTTCTGCGGCCAGACCTTCCCAGGGCATAGACAGCCTTAGTTGATCAGGCTTTGGCTTCAGCCCCAGGTGTCAGGAGTCAGGGTGGGGATGTGAATGGTTAGCCCGTAAGCCTTACCCTTAACTGGTAAGCCTCACTTGTTCAGGTGAATGGATGGGAGCTGGAGCAGTTAGCTCCCTGCCCGCAGTGGGGGAGGGGGAGCCTGCCACGGAGAGGGGCAGCGTCAGCTAGCGTGCCAGAGCAGCCCCTGCCTGCGGAGAGGGTGGAAAGGCGGGGAGGGGCAGGCTGCTCCAGCCCAGCAGCAGTTGGGAGAGGGCCACTCAGCGGGGCAGGAGCACCCCTCCCTGCCCCCACCCTCCCCTTTAATCGGCTAACCAATTAAACAGGGCCCTGGCTCTCTGCCACGTGATCCCACTTTAACCCACAAATCTAATGCTGGCTCTTCCTGGAGCCTCCCCACTCTCCGGAAACCTGCCCGGGCCTCTGGCTGAGAATCACTGTGCTAGATACAGCGCCTCACAATAGGTATTTGAGTGTTCCTTCTCTGAATGCAGACTTTCAAATTGAGACCGAGGCTGGCAGCTGAAATAGGAGGGAAAGGATCGAAGTTCACCAACTCCCACCCCTGCAGCAGAGGCAGTAGATTTTGAAGGGTAAACCATCTTGATATTATTGGACGGTCCCTGCTCCAGAGGTGCCTTCTAGTGCACGATTATTGGAGGTATTTTTTCCACCAGACAAATAAAAAGCCACGCAATAAGAATCCGGTTCTATTGTGGCCGTTCTGCAGAGTCCCTTGGTCTTCTCAGCTTTCCCTGTCACAATCCATAATAACTGCATTCCTCCTCAGAGGGTGTCAGATTTCTCTCCTCCGAACAGTTAATGTGTCCCTACTTAATCAAGAAGCTGTGTTCCCTCCGGGCCAAATTTGGCTCAGAAATTTCAGGCACCGTGCCTCTAATTCTGCACCACGTGCTGGTCAAAATAGAAGACTGAATCTCTTGCAGCAGAGAATACAATTAAACTGACTCCAGCACCTGACTGTTTATACAGAGCTCAGAAATCCATAAGCTTTATGCGCTGCTGCAAAACAATTGCAGATGTTCTAAAGTGATGATTAAATATCCCTACATTTTTGCCCAGAAATGCTGTGCCCAGGCCCTCTGTGTCCGGTTTCCAATGATGGGGGAAAAGCCACCTCCAGCTATTTCCAGATAGCTCCTTCGTGGCCTCTGGGGGGGGGGGGGGAGGAGGAGAAGTGATTGAATTCTGCATTTGAACAGGATTAACTGCTGAATGGAGTGGTTTGAGACTGCTTTGGTTTGAGCTAGGCTGCGTTTGTGAAATTAAAGGAAGTAGTGAAAGCAGGAATTAATGGAGTAAGGCTGAGCCACACTGGCTGGGGTTATCGTCTTAAACTGTGGCGCTTGTTAAATGTGCTAAGCTTGGCTCACAGTGGAACCTGTCCCGATTAGTGCGGGTGCATGATGGTGTACAGATAACCTGCCATATTTGCTGTGGAATGAATGAATGTGATGCCAAAGACAATTAGTGCAGCTTGAGAAGCAGTGGGACTTTATGAATACTTGCAGCCTTATTACCCCAGTGCCTCTCCTGCAACGGTTAAGCTATTCCCAGTAACTTACAACTCTAGGCATTCCTTCTGGCTAAAATAATAGTCCCTAGCACTAGCCATATGGTGCTGTTTGGAAGGCTTGCAAGGTTCATCAGGACTTGTGTTGCTTTTTTGCACTTGAACACCCATTGCAGGAGAAGGGAGAGAAAAGGGGTACTGTGTCCAGTTCTGGGCACCACATTTCAGGAAAGGTGGAGCAATTGGAGAAGGTCCAGAGAAAAGCAACAAAAATGATGAAAGGTCTAGAGAACATGAGCTCTGAGGGAAGACTGAAAGAACTGGGTTTACTTAGTTTGGAAAAGAGAAGACGGAGAGGGGACATAACAGCTTTCAAGTACATAAAAGGGTGTCACAAGGAGGAGGGAGGAAAGATTGTTCTCCTTAACCTCTGAGGACAGGACAAGAAGCAATGGGCTTAAACTGCAGCAAGGCAGGTTGAGGTTGGACATTAGGGAAAACTTCCTACCTCTCAGGGTGGTTAAGCACAGGAATAAATTGCCCAGGGCGGGTGGCCAACCCATTCTGGGCAAAGAGCCAAGATAGCAGTGGATCCAGCGCGAAGAGCCAGGGCAAAGTTGTCGAGCAAAAAAAAAAAAAAGACTGCCCCTTTAAAAGGAGCCCTTGCTCATGTTTGGTCAAGAAAAAAACACTCTAAAAAAAGGCTCTGCTACTTTAAGAAACAGCATTTTAAACACTTTTTGGCCACAGCAGGCTCCTGCCGCCATCTTTATTTCTGCAGCTTTCATGGCCATGCCAGATGGCCACCACTGCCCAGGTCAGTACAGGGAGCCAGGAGGAAAGGGCGCAGGGGTGGCTTTCAAGCCACGAGGGGGGGGGGCGGCTTCGCGAGCCACACCTGGGGGAGAGGGAGAGAGAGCCGCATGCTGCTCTTGAGCCTCGGGTTGGCCACGGCTGGCCTAGGAGGTCATGCAGTCTCCATCTCTGCATTTTAGAGGGTTGTGCATCTTTCTTAAGGTCCATCCATCTGTCTGTTTGTTCAAGCACTCCTAAACTGTAAGAGCTACAACCATCAAATTTGGGAGGCAGCTTCCTCTTGTCCTAACTTAAAGTAAGATCAGTGTTTAGGTGTGCCAGGAAAATGGGATGTGCTTGGAATTTGGTTGTTTTCCATAACATGGAAAGGGAGGGGACTGTTAGGAGGGACAGTTACACTGCAGAGTGGTGACAGGGAGGCAGCTGCACAATGAAGAGGGTAGGGCTGTTAGATATCGGGTAATTGAAGAGTCGGGTAACTGCATGAAATCTTTGCAGTCACAACTCTTCCCTAGACCCCGGGGACGGGTGGCAGCCAGTGCATTCCCAGCCCCCTCCCGAGGAGCAGTGCTTCTTGCTTTTGTGCAGCCCCTAACTGCTTTTCTGTGGGTCCCCAACCCCAAAAAGGTTCTCCTCCCCTGATTTAGATGATGCTTGGTAGGGATATTAACTGTTGTGTATTTGTGTGAATGTGTAGCCACAGGAAATTTTAACGGTTACATGTTTACACACAGGTGGGAGGAGGTGGGAGCCAGCTCCCTGCAAGCGCTGGTTTCCACCTGCCCTTTCCCCCGCTACCTCTGTAGGAGGCAGCAGGGAGGTGACTTTTCAGCTGGCTTTCTGCAGCTCCGGCCCACATACCCGCCCCCATGCTGCTGCCTCTGTGGGAGGTGGCAGAGGAAGGTGGCTCGGCCGGTGCCCTGCACGTATCGGCTCCTTCCTCCCTCCCCTTTACTGCTTCTGATCCAGAGGCAGCAAGGGAGAGGCGTGCGTATAGTCGACAGCATTAACCGATAAGCCCAGGTTACCAGTTAATTGTGTAATCGACTACACGTTGACATCCCTAGTGCTTGGTCCTGCTGTGAGGGCAGGGGGCTGGTCTTGCTCTCGCGGGCCCTTCCAGTTCTGGTGTTCTGTGATTCTTTCCGACTTAAAGTCCATCATGTGGCTGAAGTGCACAGGTTCCCTTCCGTGTATTTGCTGGCTTGTGTGACTCGCAGCTCTCAAAGTGTTTGTGCATTTTGGGGCTCTTGAGGAGTTTTTAATGCTTAGTTCTCACATGACCTAAGTTGCTTCTCTCCTGTGAGTTACGACAACGAGCAGTGAGACTGATAGCAGGCTGCTGTAACGCAGGTGCTACTAACAGGATTAAGAGGTTGACAGGATGGCTGGAGTTTTGGGGCTTGCTTTCAGAAGTCATTCAAAATTGACAGCTCCTAGTTTTCCCTGATGGTGCTTTCCAGCTGGTTGCAGCTGGCTGAGATTTGCTCACAAAGGGAGCTCTTTCCCTAAGACAATTCCTTTTGGATGGCTTCAGAAAGTGATTTCTGGGCCCCATAGTGACAAGTGGCTCTGGCTCTGCATGATGCAAAGCGGGGATCTTTGTGGTGTTAAAATGAGTAAGTTAGCCAGCTTTCTTTAAATTGGGCTGATGTGCTGAGAGAGCATCCAGGGCCCAAAATGTGTGCCTGCATTTCTGTGGGACACTCCATTTTGTTAGTGCTCCAGAGGAAGGCAAGGTAGATGCTGCCTAGTATGGTTATTCATTGATTTAAGGCACATTTCTTTTTTCTCACCTCCCCGACCGACAGAGAGAGCGCTCTTTCTCTTTTGTTACTGGATCCATGGATGCAACTCGAGTTTGGGCTTGCCTGCATGTGAAGGTTAATCCGGAAAGAGGGGTAGCCGTGTTAGTCTGTAACTTTAAAAACGAGTAGTACTGTGGTACCGTGGGGTGCATCAAGACCAGGGGTGGGCAGAAGCGCCTCCGTGGCCCGCCAAGCAGGTTGCTCCAGCCTGCGGAGACCCTGCCACTCCCCCGCCTCCAAGCCCTGATTGGCCTGGGGGTGGGAGGAGCGCACAAAGTTTCCTCCCCTCTACCCCTGCCCTGCGAGGAGCACGGGGCACTTCCAAATGCCTCATGCTCCTGGCTGGGTGGGAGGAGGCTTCACCTGATTGGCCTGGGGGTGGGAGGCCATAGGTGCTTAGTTGGAAGGGGGGGGGCGAAGGGCCCCCCCACCCCTAGAGCAGTCATGGTCTGTGGGTGGGGAAGCCTGAAGCATCCTGGCCCTGCCTCTTCTGTTTGAGGCCCTGCCCCTTTTGGTGCAGTCCAAAAAAATTTTGAAATGGCCCCCAGAAAACTTTTTTTGCCCATCCCTAGTCTAGACAGCACCCTTATTTCGGAATAAGCAATGCCATTTGCATATCTTATTTCAAATGTATTTTGAAATAGCTTATTTTGAAATTTGGTGCTGTCTACATAGCGCTAATTTCAAGAACGCGCTATTTCGAGACATCCCGTAACCCTCGTGGAACTGGGGTTCCAGGAATGCTGGAATAGCATGCCTGTTATTTCGAAATCTATTTTGAAATAACGGGCATGTGTAAAAGACGTGGAATAGCTATTTCGGGATACTGGTAGTCTCAGCTGTCTAGACAAACCCTTGGAGACTAAGAAAAATATGTAGTGGAGGTGTGAGAGTGTAATAGTGTAAGGGGTTAACCAGTTAGCTTGGGCTCATGGGTTAACCTTCACGGTTACACACAAGACTCCCATCTCCATGCTGCTGCTTCTGTATCAGAGGCAGCATCGTGGGAAGGGGTAGCTGGTACGTGCGGGGAGCTGGCTTTTAAGCAGGCTCCCCATGAGCACCAGCCCCATGCTGCTGGCTGATACAGAGGTGTCATACCTCGGTATCATACTTCGGTAACGTCAGTACCTTCGGACTGTCAGTGTCAGCATCGTCTGGCCCGGGTCGTCCTGGCGCTCTCCTGACAGGACCTCTACTCCGTCAGTGGTGATAAACTTTCGGCTGCGTGCGTGACAGTCGGTGCTCCCTTTATCTAAAGTGTTAGACCCCATGCACTTGGGTCAACACAGGAGATCTCTGAAAGCCCGTGGAAACGAGAGATGCAGGCAAGGTTTGAAATCAGTCGAGCAGGTTTATTGTCAGATGCGAAGCTCTAACAGTCGGTAACAGAGATCCTACAATGTTACACCACTGTGCGTTATAGCCCGCGTTGACAAGGTACCAACACCGAGCAGGCCTATTGCCGTATAACAGATATTAACAGCGGTTAGTCAGAGTTAAGCTACTGTGCATTCTGTAAGTTCAGGCAATGACACCTGCCGTTCTGGCGCCTAGTGCGCCCACCTCCCCCCAAGGTCGGCCGGAGAGCACCCTTTGCGGTGTCCTTTTATAGACAGGCACAGACAACTGACATCACTTCTTTACGTACCAGGTTGCCACCCTCTGTTGCCTAGTTACCACCCATAACCTTCCGGAAGGGGGGCTTACTTACTATCCTTCATGCTGTCAATCTCGACCCGGTCCTGAACCTAGGTTGGTATGTACAGTAGTTTTGGGGGAGTCTTTGTACCAAGACATTTCTTAAGATGTTCCGCTACTCCCCTTTGGCTCACAGTCTGTACTGGTGCTTCCCTGTGTCCTTCCGTGCTCTACCTAACTTACACAATTACACTGTTATCAGTAGGGCCCCTTTCTTGGCTCCTGTGCGCCTGAACCAAAGTCTTGCTCACTAGATTGCAGGCCTGTTGCTGTTTTCATGTGACAGGCCTCTATTCAGGCCTGCTGACTCCATGTTACCGACCCCCAACGTACTACAAGAGGAACTGCCTCCCGCCTCCCCCTGTGCAAACATGTACTTGCTGAAAATGTCAGTAGGTGCTCGTTTACGAAAATGCATTTTAACATCCCTAATATATAAAATCGTAAGCTTTCATGGGTAAAACCCACTTCATGAGCTGAGCTGGAGTGGAGGTAACACACGAGGGGCTGTGTTCGCTGCACTCACCAACCCCCCTCTCGCAGGGGGTAGGCAACCCCAGCTTCCCTCTCCCCCCAGCCACTGGAGAGGGCCGGGCTGTGGCTGTGCCAGCCCAGGCCCCGCTTCTCCCTCTCTGCCTTCCTTCTCCCCCACTCCCCCGGCCACCTGGGCCCCTGCCCCCCCCTTTCCTCCCCTGGCCGTGGCACCCACCTGGCCTGGCTCTAATCCTGGAGGCCGGGGAGGCACACGTGAGGCAGGCAGGCACTCATAGGGTGCAGTGAGGCACAAGTAGCCAGGGCACTGCAGCCTTGCTGAGGTGGGGAAAGCAGCAGTGTGGGGGGGCTCTGTCCTGTCCTCTCCCCCATGCGGTCCTGTCTGCGCTGCTCACCACCCCAGCCCAGCCGGCAGAGCCCAGTGCTGCCTGTCCTGTCATCTCAAATCAACCCCTCTCTCTCTCTCTCTCTCTCTCTCTCTCTCTCTCTCTATATATATATATATCTATATATATATATATATCTATATATATATATATATACATACACGTAACAGCGAAAAAAATCCTGTCAATTGTAGAACCTGTGTTAATGAGGGCAATTAAGTGAGCTGGATTTGTCACATTCATAGCTTTGGATGCAAAAATGTGGATGTTACAGGCAGGAGAAAATTGGCTTTGTAATGCGCCAACCAGTGAATGTCTTTATGCAAGCCCAGGGTGCCAGTGTCAGATTTGTAGATGAGTACCAATTCCACACTCACTCTCTGTAATTAGTGAAAATCCGTTGCAGAAGACTGGCTACTGTTAAATCCATGATCAAGTGCCCAGGCAGGTTGAAATGTTTCCCTACAGGTTTCTGTGTGTTCCCGTTCCTGATGTCTGATGTGTGTCCATTTATCCTTTGTCGCAGAGACTGTCGCGTTTGGCCAATATACAAGGCAGAGTGGTATTGCTGGCACTTGATAGCATGGATCACATTAGGGCAGAGATGGGGAACCGTTTTTGGGTTAGGGGCCACTGACCCACAGAAAAATCCGTCGGAGGCCACACCCAAGTGAGAAGTTAAACAAAAAAACAAACCCCTCAGTGATGTGGCCCCATCTGAGAGAGAGAGAGAGAGACCCACCGCATCCCCCTTCCACACCAGAGCTAGCGGGGCCCATGCTAGTAGATTCTGTGTGCTCCAGCCCTGCTGTGGGGCAGTGAGAGGGTTGGAGTTCCAGCACAGGCTCCCCAGTGCTGGGGAGGTCCCTGCACCTCGGGGGCCGGATCCAGGCTAGCTGGGGGCCGCATCTGGCCCCCATGCCTGAGGTTCCCCACCCCTGCATAAGAGGATGTATGAGCCCCTGATGTTTTGGCTTATATGGTTAGGTCCTGCGATGGTAGACTTTGTAGATGGTCCATTGGTAGACTTACTCTGGAATAAGAGCATCCATACACAAGGTTGATCAGGAATAGCTGTTGTGGAATAAAGCCTCAGGTAGACAAACCCTTAAGTATACGTGTGACAAAAACAAAAAATCTGTTCCAGGATGTGCCCTCTTAAAACTTTACATTTAATGATTTTTAACATTCTAGTGTAACACATTACACCTAAGATAACTAACTCAATGAGAGTAGAGTGAAAAGTCTTTGGTTTCCCATCAGTTTAATTTTTGCATTTGACAGCTATTTTGTGAATATAAATTACACACACACCATTCCTCCGGTAGAGTCAGGTGGTCCATGCTTTTCATATGTCTGGGTCTGTCATACAGAAACAGAAGAGACAAACATGTTTTAAAAAAGGGAAAGTGTGATGTTGAAACCAGACATTTGCAAGGCGACTCAAACAGTTGAACCTAAAATTATTCAGTTTTTTAAAAGTAGACTTCAGGATTATGGTTTCTTTTTAAATACCAGCATGCTGTTCTTTGGCTGCAAGGGCATGCTTTCAACAGGAGTTTTTAAAAAGATGATGGGAAAATGTTGACTGTTTAGGTTTTATTTATAGCAGGGCAGGAGACTGGTTATCATCCTGAATGAGTACTTGTGTGGCTTGATATAAATCCAGATGATTTAAATAAGTTATTTTATCTCACTGCAGTTCAATCATGATTTCAATTAGCAAGCAGGAAACCTTAATTTTAAAAATTGATTTTAATCTTGTTTTGTGTTGATATTTTTTAGTTATTTTCCTAAAGAAAGGTTGAATCTTATTGATTGGTAACCATTACGCAATATTGATTTGTAACTAAATATAGCCTTTATGCTAAATTTGGTAATTCTTTTGGGTAACCAGCGGGATATGCTGTAGCTCCGTACATTTATATAGCTATTTATTCAGTTTCTTAATTTTTCCTCTTTTATTATATTCGATAATAGTGAAATGACACATTTAAGTGCACAAAAAGCGTTTTAAACATATTTTCATTAGTCAAGAATTTCCCTAAATGTGCTTTGTATATACAAGAAAAAGGTTTATTGACACTATTGAATAAATCAGATAGTTTTACATAGAAAACATATGTGTTTAGGAATGTGAATGGGTAATGCTTATCAGGTACTGGTTAACCCAGGAGTGGGCGCTGCCACTTCCCTGCCCCAGATCAATCAGGGCCTGGGGGTGGGGGGAGCACGCGAGATTTCCTCCACCCTGCCAGGAGCATGCAGTGCTTAGAAGTGCTTCACGCTCCTGGCAGGGTAGGAGGAGACTTCATGTGCTCCCGCACCCCCAAGCCCTGATTGGCCTGGAGCAGGAGGGGGGGCAAGTGAAGTTGCCTGGGGGGAAGCAAATACTTCACCTGCTCTCCCAAACCCAGACCAATCATGGTCTGTGGGTGGGGAAGCAAGGAAGTATCCTGGCCCTGCCCCTTCCACTTGAGGCCCCGCCCCTTCTGGTGCGGCCCAGGGCCACTTCAAAAATTCCTGAAGTGGCTCCTGGTAAAAACCCCTGGGTTAACCAGTACCTGGAAACAGCCCTTGGTCCACTGCAGGTGGAGGGCTGCTCCAGCACCAGGGTGGTTGGGAACTGGCAACCCTGCACGGTGGGGCGGGGAGCAGAAGTTGGCCCACCTAAGCGTGTGGCTGCTGGCTTCTGTTGCCAGCCCCCCTCACCCCCCAGGTTTAATCGGAATTTTACATCCCTAGTATCATCTGTACTTAGTAAACTGAACGGATGGCTTTTCATCAGCATGCCCTTCAAGATGGCAGACCTAAGAGAGCTCACCCTCTCATACCTCGTTTTTATCCATCCATTGGAAGAGAAAACAAGCATCTGGGGTTTTCAACTCCTGATTGGTGCTTCAACTTAAATGAACGAGTCATTAATCTGAGCTAGTTGAATTAACTGAAATGAAGAATATATTCTCTCCACCTTCAGGAGAGATGTTGCTTGCAAAAGGTGGTTTAACTCTTCAGCAAACTCTGGTTCATCTTGTTTAGCCTGTAACTTCCACCATTTCAGTAGTTTGACTATTTAGAAATTTCAGCAATAAATGTACTGCCTGGAAATTATTTTCTTTTAATGTAAAATGACTTCAGTATAGTTTAGGCCATAATATAGCTTGTCATAATTAGGGCTGTCAAGTGATTTAAAAAAATTAATTGTGATTAATCATGCAATTAAAAGTTTAATTACGCGATTAATTGTGTACACTGCCCCTTTGAAATGCTGCGGCGGCGTTTCAAAGGGGCAGCACCGCAGGAGCCTGGGATCAGCTGGAGTCCCCAGCTGACCCTGGCTCCCTGCAGTGCTGCCCCTTGGAAAGGCTGCCCTGGCATTTCCAAGGGGCAGCGCCGCGGGAGCCCGGGGTCAGCTGGAGTCCCCAGCTGACCCCGTCTCTGTACAGCGCTGCCCCTTTGAAGTGCTGCTCCGGCCATTTTGGCACTTTAAAGGGGCAGCGCATTAGGAGCCTGGGATCAGTTGAGGACTCCAGCTGATCTCCTGCTCTGCTTGTGCTGGCCCTTTGAAGTGTGGGAGCGGCACTTCAAAGGGACAGCGCAGCATTAAGGTCCATGATTAATGAGTTAAAAGGGTTAACATGTTAATCCTATCCTGCGTTAATCACAGGCGTTAATGCAGGTCAGTTGACAGCCCTAGTCATAATGTGAAACCTAGCTCGAAATCAGTTTATTTTAGAAAGAAAAAATGTACTTACAATGCAAATCTGATTTAAAAATCATAAGTTTGTATACACCAAGGTATCTGTAAGTGTAAAGGACAATTTAATTTTATGCAAAGTTGTTGTAACCCTGTCAGTCCCAGGATATTAGAGAGACAAGGTGGATGAGAGAATCGTTTGTTTTGTTGGTGAGAGAGACAACTTGTGAGTTTAAAACAGAGCTCATCTTTGGTCTGGGAAACACTCAAAGTGCCTCTTGACACACGTATTAATCTCTTACACTAAACAGTCTCTTCCTCCTTGTATTTAGCTGGGACTCTGAGAACATTTCCCAGACCTGAATTGGAGCTCTGTGTAAGCTTGAAAGCTTGTCTCTCTCACCAGCAGAAGTGAGTCCAAATTAAGAAATTACCTCACCCACCTTGTAAACTTAATTTTAGATTGCTTGCTCTCTGGGTCAGGAAATGTCACTTACTGCATGTTTGCACAGCGCCTAGCACAAAGGGGCTTTGATTTGATTGAGGCCTCAAGGCACTACACTACAGCAATATAAATATTGCATCATTTCCATGTTGTTGCATACTTACGTTTTCCTTGTGTTAAGATTACAAGGTGTCTCTTGAGTAGTTGACATCAGAGGTTCGTTCTGTGAAATTGCGTGCAGCTAGAACTGGGCATGTGGAAATCATGTAGGCTCTTAAAAGCATATGTTATTTACAGGCTTGTGGGCACCCGCAGACTCGCTACTCTGCATTGTATGAGACTGGTGAAGCCTTCTGCTGCCACCCACACATTTTTTTAAAATGTTTTTTTAAAGCCACATGGTTTTGAGAAACTTTTAAGATGATGATGGTGAGTTTATGCTGCGGGGGCAGAGTTAAGGTTGTGTACCTTTGCTCTGTCTTTATACTTTTAAATAAACAGAAATCCAGACATTTTACACTAACCCCAATTTACTGGGTTATTCATTATGCTTGATACATGCAATGTTTTTGTAGGGTTTTCTTTCCTTTATGTTTTATGTTCTGCTAAATCTTAACTCCCGCTTAACAAAGTTTGTCTGAGAATTCAATTACATTCTGTTGCAAATATATTGATGGCATTAATAATTACACTCCAGGCATTTTCATAATTTGTCATAATGACTTTATTACTACGTATTAGAGAAGACCCCCCTCCTCCCCAAAAAGATAGTATAATTGAGGTCGAAACAGATTGTAAATGCTGATAATATAGATTGCATGCTCAGAGGAAATGGAGTTGGTTTCATGGTGCGGTTTTAATTTAGAATTCGTTCTGGTGATGTAGCCTCTTTCTATGGTACATTAGTTTGCATCCGACAGACCATTTGCCCTTCATTATAGCTATGGTCTCATTGCTTTTTAATTTAAAAAATAGGAGGGAGAGAGAACTGAAAACCTGGAGTCGAGGTTACAAAGAGTCTGGGTACACAGGGAACATCCAAGGAAAATGCTTGGTTTTTCTTTAACTCTTTCATTACTTTTGTAGCCTGAACTCAGTTCCATGTTTCCAGCGGGAGTTCTTTTATCAGGCGCTTGGGGTGACCCCAGCTTTTTCTCCCGTTACGTGTGGGTTGAACTTTGGATGGAAGGAAGCTGGGGACAGCCAAATGCCCTTGTCTCTGGAAATGGCTGTTTGTGGGACAGGAGCATGGTTTGCCCTTCAGGGCAGCATGGAAGGCATGTGTTTGCCAGCGCTTTCCCCTGAAGTGGCGTTAGCTGAAAGAGCGATTTTATTGTTGTTATCCAAAGTGTGGCTAATGGGTAGCGGGGGGTTTGAATGACTGGCTGCTGCAGATAGCACCTGGTTTCAGAGTTGATCTTTGAGGTGTTCTAAGTTGTTAATATGCCCAACAGGCCTGTAAGGAGCACGCTTGTTAGAAACAAAGAGCATTTTTCAATCCAAGGGTCCTGAAGTTTTACAAACAGTGTACACACGGTACTGCGCCAGGCACGGACATAAGCCATTCTGGGACCGAGCCCAGCTGTCTGAGAGTGCGCAGAGCGACTGCCGTGGGACAGGAAGTGAAGCAGCATACCCTCGCCGGTGGAAACCACAGGGGCAATGCAGGCAGACAGAATGTAGCTCACCAAGTTTGAATGAGTCTGGAAGGAGGCCAGGACTCAGCACTCACTCTTACAGCAGTGCCAAGCCATTTCTCATAATGAGATGTGCACAGGACCTTAACTGTGCATCTCCTCCCAGAGGTGCCATCTGCACCTGCCAGTACAGTGCCCCTAACTATGCTGCTTTTATGTGCATTAAACACATACATTGAGCTGGCTGCTCTGTTAGCATGTTGCACACAGTCACCGCTTCCAGGCTTTGGTGTGGGCAGCTGCCACCGTTTGTTGTCTTTTGGGTAACTAAAAAATAGTTATGAGGGAAACGAAATACTGGAGACACTTCTCAGGGAGGTGGGGGCACTCACCATTGCTTGGCGTCTGTAGGGTGAAATTAGTTCTTTCTAAAAGGCATGCTTTCATCCCGTTCCAGGGAGAAATTCTACGGCTTGTGTGCGGGGAGGTTGTGCTCGTGCTTCATGGTCATGGAATTCCCTTCTGGCCTTGGATCCTACGAATCCCCCTGTTTTTCGGTCTGCCTTGGGGAGAACAGAGTTGCTTGCATTGCCCTGTGATGGGGTGGGCAAAGCTGACCTCCCCACTGGAGGCCTTTCAGCACCCTGGCCAGGAGCAGTAGAAAGGTCCTCCTAGCAGGGTAGAGGGGCAGCCTGCACTGCAGCCTATCAGAATGAGGCAGGCTGCTATATAAGGAGCTACTAGCTAAGGCCCGTCAGTTCCTTCCTGGAGCTCAACCCAGGTGGACCTCTGGGCTAACTGGGACAACCAGAACCTTGGACAGGTCTGAGTGGGAGCTGGGCTTTCGTCGCTAAGCGGAGCTAGATCCTGCGGCTAAAGGCTAGCCAGGGACAACTCTATGGAACCTGGACAAGGAGAACTCTGCAGCAAGGCTGGATGAAGCTGGATGAAGCAGCATCCCGTGGGAGTGGCCCAGGGACGCGACCATACCTACGGACTTTGAAACTCGGCAGGTATCTGCTACATATAGGGTCCCTGGGCCAGGACCCAGAGGAGTGGACAGGCCTGGGTCCCCCGCCCCCCTCCCCCCCCCCCCGCAACCCTCTGCAAACCACACTTGAGTAAATGAGGAGGCCTGAACCTCAGCCATGGACTGGACTTTGATTCACCTGCAGACAGGCGGGTTAAATATTACGAGACCCCCTTCAGCTGCCAAGGGCGCTCGCTGTCAGAACCAAATTCGTTACAGCCTCTTAATATTTCTGGAACATTTGCAGCTCTATGTTAAGACAGTGACTAGACTCAGATCTCATGGTTCATCTCCTCCCACTTGACTGCAGGGGTCAGGAAAGATCTCTTCCCCCTTCCTCCCCCCATGCACAATTGGCCAGATGCATTCTGGTTTTTTTCCTTCCTCTGGGGCATCCACAACTAGCAGCTGTTGGCAATGGGAGACTGGATGGGGTGGCCCGTGCTCTGAGATGGTCCACAGAATCCTCCTTGATTCCTGGCCTCTGCATCTTGTTTACGTGTCCAGAGCCAAAGTGGTTACCAGATTTGGGATGGGGGACGCCCCTGCCTGCCAACAGGGTCACATTGGCTAGGATGTTGCTTTGTTTTAGGGTTTGGTTTTATATTTTTGCTTTCCTCTGCAGCCGTGAGTACGGCTTGCTTGGTAGGGGCCTGTGGGCATCACAGCTAACCAATTCCCTGCTGGGGGGCCCAAAGGCCACACCAGCCTTGGTCTCTGGTGTTTTCTGCCTGTGGACACAGTGGTCTCCTGAGGGCAGGAATACTTAGGCTAACTAAAGTCACTGGGGTCAAGTGAGGGTGTCTGCGTCAAATGGAACAGCCTGTGATAGGCGAGGTCAGACTAGATGCTGTGATGGTCCTTTAAATTCTATCGCATCCCTGAAAATAAATGAAATGCTCAGATTTGGCACTGAGCTGATGTTGTAGCTGGTCTGCAGCAGTATCCTCATTTTAATCAAAATCACAGCAGGCCTTGCCTTATGAGCCTGAAAGAATTGGTGCCTCCTGGGTTTCCAGGATTGCTGCGGAGCTGCACTCCCCCTCTTGGAAGTCTGTGCTCTTGTGGGACCTGGCAAGAGAGTAACACTCCCACTTTTCTGCTCCAGAATTTAAAAAAAAAGTCTCTGTCCTCAGAGTCCTGATGGCAGTGAGCTGGTAGCTGGTACCTTTGTGGAAGTGGGCTGTGATTGAGAGATTGTAGATAAAGGCCCAGCAAAGGAGAGCATTGTGTTTTTTGATGTCTTAAGAAGACCAAAGCGGGCTTTTCAGAAGAGAGATCTGCTTTGTGCAGGAGAAAGTTAGATGGAGAGCTATGGCTGAAAGAGAGACTAGGAGGGTTTTTACACAACAAATATCATGGAACTAAAACCTGAGCAGCTGGCAGAGGGGAGGAAATGCTGGTTAATTTTTTAAAATTAATACCTAGTTTATGCAGACACCTGTTAAACAGTTGGCAGAAAAGATTTCGGTGAAAGAATCAGCTGCTTTCCCTTCAATCTAGGGCTGAAAGAGCTCCCATTCCACCTTCTGTGTCCTCCAGCAAAAGGCAGAGATGACAAAACTTAGCATCCCTATCTCTAATGGGGAGGGGGGAGTCAATTGTTTTCTTAAAATTCCAAACCTAAGCTCTTTGGGGCCACCTGAGAGAAGAAAAAGCACTGTGCTCCCCCCCGTGGGTTCCCTTCAGTTTTGCCTAGTGAATGGTAACTGAGTGAAAATAACAGGCAGTTGCAAGCAAACGTCCAATGCACATGTAGTCGCTGCACTTTCGTGTCCTGCCTCTCCTGCACTATAGTCCGCAGGCCGCACGCTGCTTTGGCTATGCAAATGATGAGCCTGATTCCGCATAAATTGGGCATCAAACCCAAGGGGGATTTTGGTGCATAAAACAATTTAGAATTGGGTCTTCACCAAGGTGAGTCAGAGGACGAGGGTGCAGTAAATTCACCACTAGACCCTGGAGTCATCTGAGAAGTGGCTCACAAGTGATGCATGTCCTTGATTCCTCAGTGAAAATTTGTCCACTTGACAGAACTTGCCTAGTCAGCTTGGCCATAAACCCTACTGAGATTTGATATGCAAGGGGCTTTGCAAGATAAATATGTGATGTCCTGATGGATGTTCATGTGCCAACACAGGGAGGAAGGTTGGCACAACTCTTGCTGGTACTGCTCACCTGTTTATATGGCTTTCTGCATCCCTAAATTAATCCCCCTTTCGATGTTCAAAGTTGGTAAAAATATTGTAAGTTTCCACAGTAACCCCCCTCCTTCTTTTCCTCCCCTCCCCTTCTCCCCTATTTATTTTGGATCTGCACGTCCTAAACTCAAAACTACCGTCATCTGGAGAAGTGGGCTGTGCCCACGAAAGCTCATGATCCCGTCGACATGTTTTGTTAGTCTAAGTGCTACCAGACCATTTGTTGTTCTTTAAGTTTATCCTGTACCGACTAACTTGGCTACCCACTGAAGCGTCCACAGAAATCTGATTAGCTGTGCTTAACATACATTTTGTCACTGGGGCTCTGCGATAAAAGGGAGACAAAAGTTCTTGATTCGCTCACTTCATTTCCTCTTTCTCTTTCCTCAGCCCAACAGAGGGACTAAAAGGCCCCGTGATGATGAAGATGAGGACCTCAAAGCACGGCGGAAACAAGCCAGTGCACGGGAGCGCAGTCGCCACCGGGAGGAGGAAGCTGCTGCACTGGAAGAAACTGATGATGAGAAAAAGAAACTTCTACAGATAGTTGACAAGGAGGGGGAGGAGGAGGAAGAGGAGGTAAATCTCCAGTGTTCTGCGCGGATGGGCTGCCTGAGACGGTCACTTGTTATTCCAGTCAGAGCCTTTTCCACCACAAGCCTAATGAGAAAAATAAGTGGGTTTAAGGTTGTCTGGGCCCCAAACTCTCCCCTCTTTTAAGAGAGACTCAATACATAAATCCTATGGATCATTCGAATGGTACTTGTGTACAGCACGGGGTGCGATGGCATGTGGAGGAAAAAGGAGAATGTTTGCTTATCTGGTTTAACAATGGCAAATTGGGAAATGAAAGACTTAAGTCATTTGGCGACGATTGACGTTTCACTCTGCTTGGATGATGAAACTAACTGATTTTCTGTTTCTGGGGCTATTGTTTCAATTTCCAACCCTTCAGGAATACAGTACCTTTAAAAAGGGGCTTCTGAAATAACGAACAAAAGATCTTAAGGCTTGAAAAAAAACTTTCAAAATAAAAAATCTGTTTTAGGCATAAACTACTTTTTTAAAATTTGTGACAGGGAATAGCTTCTGGATTCTTATTAATTTTCTAAATCCATTAATGTCATAGACACTCAGCTTCGCCCCCCCCCTCCTCCCGCTTGCTAGCTGTGCAGCAGCAAAGAAGCCAATCTTCTTCTGCAGTGGGAAAGACTTGGGCCACAGACAGTGTTCCCTCTAATCCAGGGGTAGGCAATCATTTTTAAAAGGGGGGGCCACTTCACAAATTTCTGAAGTGGCCCTAGGCTGCCCCGGAAGGGGCGGGGTCTGGGGCTGAAGGGGCGGGGCCAGGAGACATCTACGTTCCCCCACTCATAGACCCTGATTGGCTTGGGGGTGGGGAAGCGCTTGAAGTCTTCCCCTCTCCCCTCCCCCTCTTCCTCTCCCCCGGGGCCTAGAGAGCATTGCCAGATGTTTTAAAACAGCTGGCGGTTCCCACAGCAGCAGGAGACCTCATGTGCTTCCCCGCCCCGAGGCAATTAAGGCCTGGGGGCAGGAAGTCTCTCGCCCCCTGCCCCACCCTGCCGGGGTGCATGGCAGCTAGAGAGAGCTGCGATCTGTTTTTAAACAGCCAGCAGTTCTCTCTGATGGTGCCCGCCCCTGTCGGGCAGGAGTCTTGGCGAGCTCCCCTGTCCCCAGGTCTCGATTGGCCTGTGAGCAGGGGAGCGGCAGGGTGGCCATGGGCTGGATCCAGCCCGTGGAGCCCCTTTGCCCCCTCCTGCTCTAACGTTTTCCATCCATGTGCGGAATACATTATGTGCACTAAGGCATGTGCGACTGTGCACCATCAGAAACAAACAGTCTAGCTGCGGGCACTCTGCTAACCCGCTGGGCGGCGTTTGAATCTCTCCTGAGCAGCTGCACTAGTGCCCAGCTTACAGGCAACACTGGCCCCAGGTTTAGGGCAGGGCCTGTTTCCCCCTCGTGGTCACCAAGCAGTGCCATTTTCTGCTCCCCACTGCCGCTTCTCCTGGGTGTGAATCAGCGTCTCGTTCCCTTTTGGTGGGGGGTTTAATGCTGCATCGTTCTCGGTGTTCTGCTCTGATAGCCCTGGCGAGCCGGTCTGCCTGATGGCTGGGGCCTGGCACTGTGTGCATCCTCTCTCCGAGAGCACTGACCAGGGGACTGCCCTGGCGGGCGAGTCACACTGCGCGTCTGTACGTCCCATAAGGCAGGTAGGACCAATGTCAGCGCTTCCAGACCAGCTCTGGGAACAGCTGGGTTCCCCTGGTTCCTAGGCAGTTCAGTTCTTCTTCCTACAGCCTTTTGTTACAGCCACCGCGCAGACAGTAGCCCTCCAAGTCTTGGCTTCAAAAGGCTACTGATTTGTGTAACTGAAAGTGGGGGGATTTGCATTAGCCTCTCCCTAGGGATTTCCCCAATGTCCACTTACCCCCTTATTGTCCCAAAAGTCCACATTCCCGGTTCTTGTGTCTCCCCCACCAGCCAGGTTACGAGGGCTCAGCCCACAGTAATATGTAACTTCTACAGGAAGATCTTTCAAGGATCTTGCGGGAAATTGCCATATCTGTCTCTCAGCTAGAAACCCAGTGCAGGGATGGCCCTTCTGTTAAGGGCTGAGAAAAGATCCTTGTATAAATGTAACCCAAGGATTGCTCTAAATCCAGGAGACAGTTGCTTCCGGCTGTCTGTGTTGTGTTGGATGAAAAACAAGGGACGTTTGCCACCGTGGAACCACGTGGGCTTGTAAAATATGCTTGTCCTTTGTGTGCAGCATTTCTGATAGTCATCTCCCTTGAAAATCCAAATCCCTTCAGAATCCAAGTCCCCTGCTGGGTCGCTTGGTTCAGAGCCACGCTCTTCAATAGCTTTGTTATTTACTGAGTCGGGGCACTCGTTGATGCAGATAATCTGTACAGGCCTCATGGAAACATTTTGCTAATTGGACTTGCTTAGTTGGAAAACGTGGCTCCTCCTTGAGCTGTGTCAGCCTTCCGCAGTGAGACTTCGGATGGGCTTCCTTCTGATTGCTGTTGGCTCCTGGTTGTTACATCACAGGTTTATCCAGAATTGGCTCAGCCTGGTGGCCACTCTTACTTTTTGCCAGGTTGCTGTTGCAGCCATCGCTCAGGGCTAAACAATATTTGTTTTGCTGGTCCAGGATGAACCTCTGGATGAAAGTTCGGTGAAGAAGATGATTCTCACTTTCGAGAAGAGGTCTTACAAAAACCAAGAGCTGCGGATCAAGTTCCCAGACAATCCAGAAAAGTAAGATCGTGAGCAGTCCTTGTCTCCCCCCCACCAGGAGCCTCCCCTCCTATGCTTGAGCCCAGAGTTAATCTCCCAATCACCCGAGGCAGTTTCACACTCAGTTAAAGGCTATTCTTGCCAGGTCTGACCTGTCAACTGTATTTGAAATTTGTGTTTTTAATTTAAAAATTGGCATTGCTGGGACTCATGCTGGTAGTGGCTGTGTTATGAGAGAGAAAAAGTTGAGTGTTATTTAAAAAATATATTAAATTCCTTGCTGTGTTACTAATAGCTTAGATTAGTAGAGCCTGCAATTTTAAACCTCTAGTTTTATTCTGTTTTGGGCAGAGATTTAGAAATGGGGCTTAAAGTTCGGTTTGCGAGGTCTCTTTTAGGCACCTAAATAAATGACCTAGGTTTCAAACGCATGAGCACCCCGCTGCGCCCTAGGAATAGACGGTCTTGTCATCTCATGCCTGGAAAACCAGAGGGGCGTTGGCTAGAACATCCTGACCATCCTTCTCGTTTGATAGTAGCCTCGTATCAAGCAGACTTTCTGTAAAGTCTTTTGCTTTTCCTTTGTTTCCCTCTTCACTCCCTGTTCTTTACTCTCCTCTCCATGCTAATGTCCTGTGTGTCTGTCTTCAGGCTCCCACCCTATAACTCTTCACCCATTTTTGCATTCCCTCTAAAACTTTCTCAGCAAAACATTCCCCCCTTGTTGGATTTGGCCTTTTGTTGTCCCCCACCCCCATCTCTCCTCGTTGTTACTGCTTTCCCCTCGGTGTCTCCACAAGTTGATGCTCTTTCCTTTGCTGGCTTCTAACCTGGCCCCTTTCCAGCTCCACGGTGGAAATAGGTGCTGTGCCCATGTGAGGGGACTCGTGCCCCATGCCATGGAAACTTGGTGAATGCTTCAGACTAAGCAAGCTGGGTGTTTCCAGTCTGTAGTCAGCCTGGCTCTTCTAGGGAGTGTTTGAGCACTGGGAGCTCCCTTCCCCAGTTAGTCTGAAGCTCTTGCGTTGGCGTCTGTGTGAGGCTGAGGCTGCAGCCGTTACTCGTTAGGCTTTGCTGTTTGTCCAGCAGTCCTGAGCTTTGTGCTCGTCCTCAGTGAAGGGGGAAGGCAGTTGTGACTGTGTGACACCAATGCACTATTGGAAGTCCGAGTTAGCGCCAACGCTGCCGCTTAATGCTAGGTTGTTGCCCTCTAGCTCGATCCTTTCTCCCCACTGGTGAGGGCCACGGCTTGGAGTCTCTGATGCCCCGAGACAATCCCTTCTGAAGCCCCCCAGAGCAAGTTTACAGACCACTCCTTGGCTTCAGGTTCAGAAAGAGGAAAGTTCATTGTAAGCAAGTGGCCCTTTGCTCACACCAGTGCAGGGACGCTGGGTCTAGGGGTGTCCAATCCCATTTAAACGGTTACTCAGTTAAACCTGGCGTTTAACCAATTAAGGGGGAGGGTTTAATCAGTTACGGTCTCAGCTGGGCTAGAGTGCACCCACCCGCCACAGACGGGGGTTGCTCCTGCCCGGCCAGAGCAGCCCATGTGCCCCCCCCCCCGGATGCTTACCGGTAAACCTTTCACATCCCTAGCTGGGTCTGGCGCAAACTCACCCCTTTTCTGGGGTTTGCCTTTATTTAATTTAAAGTCAAGTAAACCTTCAGCTGGAGCTAGGGCTCTGTTCCTGTCCCCGGCTGTCTGCCCCAGAGAGACACCCAAGCCCCCTCATACCCTTGCTAGAGCGAGCGTAACCCACCTGCGCCAGCACCAAGATGTGTGAGCAGAAGCGTTCTCTGGGCATGCTCATGTAAGGCAATAATAATTGCACCCCTAGCCACCTGTGGGCAGGAGGGAATGAGGGGGATAGGCCCAGAAGGGCTGGCCGGCAGCCAGCAGGGGGACTAGTGAGGGTGGTGGTCTGGTGCTCCCCCGCACTCAGTGGCAGCTGCGGTGGGGCCAGGGGAGCAATGGCTCCAGTCGCTATGCTCCTCCGGGCTGCGTTGCTCGGGGAGGGGAGAGGTGGGACATGGTGGGGAGAGGTGGGGTTTCCCGGGCTGTAGGCGGGGGATCTCCTGGCTGGTGGCCCCTCTGCCCTCCTTCACCAATCACCCTGATTCCACCCATCAGTCTTTCCTACCGTTCCATGGCTTTATATCTGAATACACCAGCTGGCACCCGTACTCTGGGTAAGTGAAAGATGTGATGGGCTGGGCTGCTCTGTTGTAAAGTGCTTTGGGGGGCTCGTACCCCGCCGTGACCACGGGGACAGACCGGGAGCTGAGTTCTGAATCCCAGGCCTGGCTTTCCCCGATGGGGGCAGACCACAGTGGGACGTTGGTTGGAGGGTTGTGTTGCTGCTTTGTTCTTCTGCCAGGCTAGCTGGTGCGCTTGTGATCCTGCTGTCATATTTTGCCCTGCCTCTGTCCACAGGTTCATGGAGTCTGAGCTGGATTTAAATGACATCATTCAGGAGATGCATGTGATTGCGACCATGCCGGATCTTTACCACCTGCTGGTGGAGCTGAATGCTGTGCAGTCTCTCCTCGGGCTGCTTGGACACGACAACACAGATATCCTTCCCTTGGTAGCCGTCCTCGCGGGGGAGCGGTCTTTGCATGGGCACCTCTGCAGTCTCTTGGGTTCCATCGCCACACTGGCTGCTAGGGATTTTCCCTCCTTCCCTCCTACCACGTTCAGTTTCCATCCTTTTGTGCTCACCTCAATCCCTTCTCATGCTGCTGCTCTCACCTGACCCTTTCAGGGGCCTTATTTTATGCTGCGGGACTGTAGAGGCTAATGAGATGAAGGGTGCATCAAGTTCCTTGTGGAAGGTTTGTTTGGGCCCTCGTGTAAAGCGGAGGGGCTAGCCACAGACAAGCGTGCCGTGCACTTCCTTTACAAGAGCCGCCGAGGATTTCGCACCAGAGAGCCGCAGTTGCGACCTGTCTCCTGTATCCCAGTGCATTGCCTGTCCTGAACAAAAGCACCATAACTGCGCTAATGTCTTTTGTTGCCATGACTCCTGACCCTCGGCTAAGACACAAGACAGACCCAAGATCTCTGGCGTATCAGTGAGGGGCAGAGACTTTCAAAGTGGCTGTAAAATTCAATTTGCTTTTAAAAGTGGCCAGTGTAACCTGGCTTGAGAACATCATGCAATGGCCTGTCCAGAGGGTGGGCGGAGGTGCTATGTCTGAGCCGGTATTTGTGACCTCAGGAGGCAGCATTGCCCAAGGATAGGGCACTGGACTGGAAGTTGAGACCAGGAGTTGCTTCCGTTGGCTCGCTGTGTGACTTGGGGCAAGTCACGTAAAATCTATCTGCCTCCTTTTTTCCAGCTACAAGACAGGAGATGGTAATGCCTGGCCATTCTGCTTGGGCCATTTCAGATGTCCAGGTTAAAACTGCTGTAAAAATACTAAATATTTATTGTTTGACTTCAGGGTTTTCTTTTTAGCAATTTTGTTCTTGCATTTGACACTATATGGCAAAGAAATCACAATCTATTTGCAAAGGTTGTATTATAAACACATTTTAAAAATCTCATTACACTGCAGTTTCCATCAGAGAGCACTGTTTACAGGGTTGACTATTTTAACTTGCATCTAACATAACCTTGGTCGGGTAGAATGCTGATCTCTGCAAAACAGCCAACGCTGCCGCTTGTCTTATCTGTGATCTATAATAGAAATTATTCTCAAGTAGATGGTTGTTAACAATTTACTGTTGTACAGCTGGAACGCCTACCATGCATAACCAGTTTCATGGACATCGTGGCTTAATATTTTATACTTTCACCGAAGACCTGGGGCTTTTTGTGTACAGCGTGCGCAGCACCAAAAGGTTATCTTGAATTTGTCATTCTCAGGGAAAACACAAACTGTGGGGATTTTGACTGGGATCAGAGGACTGGTTTGCAGTGACCTTAAGTGCAGGAGCTTATGGGAACACAGCTTGTTTTGTCCTTTCAGCTATAAAAAACATTATCTTGGGATCAGTTTTGTTAAGGGCTTGGCACTGCTAGCTCCCCCTCCTTTTCTTTTTAATGGAGTCAGAACTTGTTTATCAATTAGTTTAGGGGGCAGAAATTTGGCCTGTTAGCTGTAAATCTGGAAGAGAACATATTTCTTCTTACAGGCTTTTAGAAATCTTTTTCAGGTGTGTTAGAAGCAGATGGTATGCTGCAGTAACACCTCTGTGTAATGCTAGATGACCACTCAGGTTAAAAAAAAAATGTAAAAAGTATTGAAATGAAGTCCCTAGACGCACAGGAAATAGGACTCTTCATTCAAGTCTGCTGATGACTTTTCTAAAGCTAAACAGGACAAGGTTTTATAACAATGCCCCCAAAGGGAACACCAAAGGATGAGTTGTATAGTGCCTTGGAGGGGACAAATCCCAGGTGATGTGCCTAGGCAGCTGTTCCACTGAGTTAGAGCAAAAAATGTGAGTGAAAGATAATGAGGCTGCGACTTAAATTAGCAAAAGCCAGGAGAGCCAGAAAGGAGACTTTTCCTTTCTCCTGAACTCACCTGTGCAACTGGCATTCTTGTGGGTGGACTCAGTTGTAGGGATGTTTGAGTGTGAACAACTAACTGTTTAACCAGTAGGCGGATGCTTATCCGTTAACGGTGTCAGTTATACTCAGCGAAGCCACCTCCCTGGGAGCGCAGCCAGGTGGGCAGGGGCTGCTGGCTCCACTCCCTGGGGGGCAGGTGCTGCTGGCCCCGCTCCCTGGGGGCCGCGGGGGCCGGGGGCTGCTGGGCCTGCTTCTGGAGAGGCTTCGCTGCAGGCTCTGTAGTATAAAGCTCAGCTTTCTACTGTAGAGCCCGCAGTGCGGGTAACCATGTAACTGTGGAGATTTTCAGTGGTTGCATGGTAACCCTGTTCCTCAATTTTCTACTAGGGATGTTAAATACCGGTTAATTGAATAGTTGAGTAACCTCATGAATTCTAATTGGTTACTCGACTATTCTGTTGTCCCCAGTGGGGGGCCGGCAGCCAGTGCGCTCTGGCCTCACTCCCGAGGCTGCTGCTTCTGTATCAGAGGCAGCAGCGCGGGGTGCCAGGCGGGAGCTGGTCCGTGAGGGGAGCCAGTTTAAAACCCAGCTCTCCTCGCAGACCATCTGCTTGTCACCCAGTGCTGCTGCTTGTGATAGAGGCAGCAGCGCTGGGTGGCAGCAGCCCCTGTCTGGGGGCGGGGTCTGAGCTCCTGCATCCAGCTCAAGTTGGAACTGAGCCAGGCTGCCTGCCTTCCCAACTCCTAATACACTTTAAATGCAGAGCCGCAGCAGAGGCAGGTCCTGGACCTGTCACAAGCCAGGTCTGAGCCGGGCTGCTGGCCAGTCTGCTAAAAAAATTACTGGCAAGAGGGGGGATGCATGTAGTCTATAGCATTAACCTATAAGCTTTTGCTTATCGGTTAATTGCCGACACGATTGCATCCCTTTTTCAGTAGAGGCTCCATCAACAGAGGTGCCATCGAACCCCACTACCTCCTGACCGCTAGAGAGGCTGCAGCTAATTGCAGGTAGCCGGGGGAAACCATCCTGTGCTGCCCACAGTGCATTTCTGACATGGCTAGAGGGTTTGTTTCTTTAGCACTAGCAATCTACCGTTGCCTTTAGTGGTAACCCTTACAAAAACCGAGCCTTCCAAAAGTGATCTAGGAACCTGTCATTGGCTTTTAATGGGTCTTGGGCTCCTAATCCCATTTACCTATACGTTCAGGTGAACAGAGGCCTGATTTCGATGTTTTGCAAGCTTACTTGGGCCCATGTATTTGTATCAGCAAAGCTGATTGTGGCCCCTAGTGTAAGGACCTGACTTCTACTTGATGTTTTTTGCAGTTGCAAAGGCAAGGATCCAAACCTCCCCCTGGATTTGCCTGGAGAGGCGCTAGTCTCACCTCACTAAGGGTAGGTCTGCTGTGCAAGTGGAGGCAGAGCTGGGGTGCACCAATGACCCCCTCTCTTCCCCGGCTTGCACTTGAGCATCACCCCGAGCTGCGGTCCATTCCACCACATCCGCAGTGATATTGCTGCCTGTGCTCCTGCCAAAATCACGCTGCTAGCTGACGGCCGCTGCATGTGAAGTAGGCAGTGTCGGTTTGACTTGGGCATGAAATGGCAGCCTCGTGCCAGCATTTCCTGGGTCTTTTACTGTAACCTTATTAAAAAAATAAATCTCCCTTCTTGCTTGTGTGCATAAGCAAACACACACATGGAAGAATTGGATGACTAGTCTATTAGCCTGTGGGTTTTAAAGAGAACCTTCAGGATCTTGTTATGTAGGACGTCTTGACAACTGGATTTCTTTTCTGTCTCAGTGGGAATTGGGCAGGATTGATCAGTGTGTCTGAGAGAATAGGAAAGTGGGTCTAATGAGAGAGAATAAGTCTGGCTGTACTAAAGAACTGTGTGGCAGTCAAAAGAACCATGTGTTATGCAGCCCGGTGTTAATGAATGGAGATTGGGCTGGCAGGCTCTCCGCAGTGCCTGTGGGGTGCGTGGCTATAGAAGCATGTTTTCCTAATTGGGCCCGGCCAAAGGGGTTGTCACTTCCTCCTCCTGTTATGGCCTTGTTTGTGTCATGCACGCTGTACCAAGTGAGCCAGGGTCTCGCTGAGAGGGTAACACACACATCAAACTGGGGCACTTTTCGGCGCTGCTAACTAGAGCTTTAACAATTGCTACGATGTGAAAGGGCTGGGAACCAGTTGTACCAGTGCTAGAATATTTAATTGGTTTAAAAATGACAAAACCCCAGTGGCACTGGAGACCAGTGAACTTGCCAGACAGCCAGTGCCCGCTCATGCTGTGGGATTACTGCCAGTTACCGAAATCGGTTTGTTTTGGTGAGAACAAGGGCTGCTAACGGGATGCCTGCACAGGCGCTTGCTGTGCCTCTGTCTCTGCACGTGCTTGTTGCTGGTCCAGCCTCAGCAGTCGGTGAGCAAGCAAAGGCACCTGGGACCAAGTATGACGATAAACGGGGTTGTGATTATACTTTGTTCATCCTTAACATCCGTCACATGTGTCCATCGCCGTGGTGGACCTGCTTCAGGAGCTGACGGACATCGACACGCTCCACGAGAGCGAAGAGGGAGCCGAGGTCCTCATTGATGCTCTAGTAAGTAGCAGTTCAGGAGCTCCAGGCTAGGCTGGTGGGCTGATCAGTGGCCATGCTCCAGGAGTGGAGGTGTGTGAACTCTGGAGTCACCCGTCGTGTGGTTCGATTTATTTTACATCCAAGGGAAACCAGAACACTCCAGGGCTACTTGAGCACTTTCTTATTTATTGCAAGCACTAAGCAGTTCATACAGTTGTTTAAGTTTTACAAGCCTTAAAAAGAATGACTACACAATTTAAACCTTAAATACTATACGTTCTAAAGCCATTAATACAGCACACAGCAATGCAAAAGCAATTCATAGAAGATCTACTGTAATACAATACTAAAGCCTAGTTCACTTACACTTCACCTGTATGCCACCTACAGTACTAGGCAGGAGGTCATGGTCCCTTTTCTTCCCACGTGTCAGGACGCCAGGCACTGGGTCGCCGGTGTGAAGGGCCTATTTACTTCTAGTTCCATCGAGCAGGACCTGTGGGTCGATCCTGCCCATTCCCTCCCATCGATTGTTCTTACTGAGCCCATTTTATAGCAAAGCGGGACTTGGTCGTTCTAATCATATTTACCCGTTGATTCCGTATTGTGCAGGGTACGTAACATGCTCAGTGCCCCTATTTGGAGTACATCCTACTCTGGGTGTTGCTGCTATGTGCGTAGTTGACCGTTCTATGGCTGCATCTGTAATTTTTGCTTATCAGAAACAGAAGTGCCAGTGCAAGGTTGCTTGTCGTGTGTTCTTGATGTGGTCTCGTGTACCATGCTTAATCAGCATTGTTATGCAAAACATTCCTGCCTCTCACAGCTTCTCCCTCCCATACCGTGCCTGCGTGCTTATGTGCACCAGACTTGAGACAGGCCTGGGTTTTGCTGTTTAGGGATCCGCACTGTGGAAAAGGCAGGGTCGTGCAGGCTCCCCTACCACCACCATTCCTTTTCTACCTGTGGTTCTCTGTGTTGGGCAGCGCTACGGTGATGCGAGTGTATCGGATAGCTCCGTTTTCTTTTGAATGGCTTGAGACTGGGGGAGTACAGTCATGATGTCCCAGTCCACCTGAGTTTTGGAAGGAATGGGCTGTTTTATGTGTTGTGTTGGGGGATGGCAGGTTTCTGTGTCCCATCTCACAGCACTTCCTGTACTGCTACGGCAGGAGAAGGAGGTCCGTTCTGTGACAGCAGCACAGTGTCCTATTGAATGAAATAGGAACTTGATACCTGCTCTTTGGTTTCCTCTGCAAAGCAGGGCAGTTCTGCGAGCTGCTCATACTGGGACAGTTGAAATCGGACATAGGTCTGTTCATCGATTTTAAAGACCAGCAGGCCTTTGTGATCCTCTGCTCTGGCCTCCTGCATGGGCGTCCATCCGGCGTCGCCTGCATCAAGCCAAGTCATTGGTGGCTGAACAGTGAGGCAGGGTGACAGATGTGAACAGCATGGCCCTCCCAAGGTGGATCTGCCACTGCCCTTTTTACACACGAAAATAAAATGCTCAAAATTCTTCTTGTCCAAGGGGGCAAAGACACCTTGCTGCCCTCTCTTTCTAAGAGGGGATGAGAGCTGAATGATCTCGTATTCCACAGAAACTAGCCCACCCCCGAGCGGGGTCCTGGAGCAGCTGAAATGACGCCCCTGGAATCTTCCGTCCCGCTGTTGAGTTAGGTGTACTGAGTGGCGGTGGGGTAGCTGCTTCCCCTCACGGCAGGGTGGTGCAGCCCTCCTCTTACGGCACCCTAGTGGGAGAGAGCTGCCAGTGTGAGCAGAGGTACCTTGCAGGGGAGGGGTGCCGGCGACCGGCTAGTAACTGTGAGCAAGACGTGCCGTCCATTCTCCTTTCCCGCGGCTTCTCCCAGTAAACGGCTGCATTTGTGAGACGCCTGGGCTCTGGCTTGGTCCCTGACTCTTGCGCTGAGATCGAGGGGCTCAGGGATTATGGGATTTTAGAGGAGCAGGGTGAGAGCTGCTGTATTCTTTCTCCTCCAATCCCTCTTGCCTGCTCGCTGTGCTGTTGCCTTCCAGAGGTTAATTACTGTGGCCCCACGTTGAGTTCCTCTGGCTGGCCTCAGCGCTGGTTTTAATTACTGTCCCTGCACAGGGGGTCGCTGGGTGAATGGAGTGGGAGAGGGGAATTGACAGGGAGGCTCCTGTCTGTAAAATGCCCTGACAGCAGCGCGTCGAACAAAGGCCCTTTCTGTGTGTTTCTTGTCACCAGCCCACAAAAGCCAGGCTTTAGAGGGTTTATTGTTCTCTTTTAGAAAGAAACAGCTCAGCCATGCCTGGAGAGAACAGGAGACACCTGCTGCTAGATGACTCCTTTATTTTAAGGATGTGGGCATAACCTTGGGAGGGCTGGGGGGGGGGCTGCATTATCCGCCCAGCAAGGTCAGCCCTGCTGATACGGCACTCACGGAGAGTATAGGAAACCTCCGCTAGCAAGTGGGCCTGGCGATGGGGGCACTGCTTGTGGAAAGCGGAGGGGTCTCCCATCCGACGTGCGCTAGGAGCAGGACCTACGTAATGCACTTTGCCTAGTGGGCTGGGATCCCCATTGTGCTGCTGCCTTGCTGTGGGCCGGGGGCACGTACTTTCACCTGCCTGGCGCAGAGCGGCGATACTGCCGGGCGCTGTGGGCGGGGCTAGCGCGTACGGCACTTGGACATGTCCAGCGCCACTGACGTACGTGAGCTCTCTGGGGCAGGGAGTGTGGCACCGCCTAGACGCTAACTGGCCAGCTCCGCATGCGCCTCAGGACTCCCCTTGTGGGGATGGGGCTCCCACAGGCTCCCTAACACGTCACACCGTTAGATCCTCATCCCACCAGTGCCCAGGGGAGCACTGCCCCAGGCTTCCCACGGACTGCCTGCCTACTCAGACTCCTCCTCAGTCCTTTGCTGTTGCCTGTGGCCAAGGGGGCTATGTGATGGCTCACATAATGGAAGCCAAAGCAATCGTCGTCTTTTAAAACCTGTTTTTCTGCACCTAGAACTAAGCCTGCCTTCTGTGTGACTGCCAAGCCCTTGCCTTGTGAAGCTGCCGTTGCAGGCATTGTTTCAGCTGTTTTCTGACAGCCAAGGAAAAAACTACAGAGAAACGAGCAACAAGCAATTGAAACTAGGGGAGCTGCTTTTATAGCTGACAGGCAGCTGATACCCGGCTGGTTTGTAGTGTCTCTCACTTTGAAATTCAGGGAGATTATAAGTCAGTCAGGGTGATTTAGGGAATACCCGACTGTCACGAGGTTCATATTTTTCCTTCAGATGTTTTTCTGTTTTATCTGACACAAAAATTGTCTAATTAAGAAAAATGAAGTGGTGAATTTACTTTGTGAAGCCTTTGGTAGCTCTGAGATTTCAGGGCAAGATTGTGGATGTCTCCTGATCAGAGGCATGCTTGTAGTGCTTACTGATTTTTTTTTTTTTCTTTCTTTCCCCTCTCCGCCCCACTCCCCCTTCTCCCTCCCAACCCCCTTTGCTCCATGTGGCCTCCGGGACGTAGGTTGATGGCCAGGTTGTGGCCTTGCTGGTGCAGAACTTGGAGCGCCTCGATGAAGGTGTGAAAGAGGAGGCTGATGGAGTCCACTACACCCTCGGTAAGGGGATGTTACGGGACGGGATCTCTCTGACCAGTCAGCAGGGGTGGGCATATGCCGTGAGCTGTCACAGATGCCAGGAAGGACCTTGTGTGAATTCCATGTGATATTGTTTTCCTTTAGCTCACACATAGTAAAGCATAAGTCTGTTCAGCGCGTAATTTCGATACAGGAAGCGGGATTCTTTTAAGGGGCTGCCATCTCTTCGTGCATTCAAGTGTTCATTTTCTTTTCCTGTGGCCTGCCAAAGAGGTGTCTTCGTTTGCCGCCACTGTGTTTTAGGCATAAATGTGCCATTAATTTGTTAGTATCCTGAAACACAGCAGCTTTCCGCTGTTCCAGGCTAGTGTACCCCTTTCAGGAGTCCATTCGTCTTAGGCTTGGCTTTACTTAAAGTGCTTGCTTACAAAATCGGACATCAAAATACGAAAGTGGGTCAGTGCGCTACTTACTTCCTCACTGTCACCTTCTAATTCTAAAACTAATCAGTTGGAAAACACAGAGTGTACTTTCATTTCCATGTAGCGGATACAGGGCAGTGTAAAGTAATTATCTGTGTGAAATTTTTAGTTTGTACTGAGTTGGCTAGTGCTTTTTATGCAGAGTCCTACGAATCTGTGGCTGTCTGCTGGCCATGTTTATATACAAGCTTCATAGCAAATGAGAGGCTCTTCTCTGAAAAATTCTGTTTCTTTCGAGTAAGCCATTAGATGCTCCATTTCATTTTTTTGCACACACACTTGTGGTCCGTTCCAGTGACCTGCAGAACATTCAAAGCTGTGCTGTCAGGGACTTTTGTTATGCACTTAAAGGTGTTGTCACTTCTTTGGCTCTGCATCCTTTTTGAGAGCCGGAGGAATATGAGACTGGCAGCAGGGCTGTTTTGTTCTCATCACTGCGTGGGAACTAATCTTTGTAATTCAGCCCCTTTCAGCAGGATGGTGCAGGAGCTCTAGCTCAGGAGGAGGGAATGGTAGTTCACCGCTAACTCCGGCTCCCCCAGCAGGAGCTGGTAACACAGGGTCTGAGCAAAATCACCATGGAAATGAGAAAATTGAGGCACTTCTCTGCCTAGTGTAGCTGTTAATCTTCATTTTTTACAAGTGAAGTTTCACAAATAAGCCTTTGAAACAAGAGCGGTGGCCCCCAGGGAGGACATTGAAACTGACAGGACAGAGTGGCCATGGGCGAGGTGCCTGTTTGGGAGAGGATGGAGCACAAGTGGAAGCAGGATGGTCTCAGACTGTGCTCTGTCTCTCTCTTGTCAGCAATTGTTGAGAACATGGCAGAGTTCCGGCCAGAGATGTGCACGGAAGCTGCACAGCAGGGCCTCATGCAGTGGTTGCTCAAGAGACTGAAGGTGAGTTTAGGCCCCTTTCATCCCTCATGACGTAGCTGAATAATAAGCACCAAGCCAGTGACTTGGAGTCGGCTGTGCTGGAGGTGCTGTCTGGCGTAAGTACTGAAGGCCCAGGACTGGCATTGACTCTTCCACTTAATGCAGATTTCACCTCCCTTGAATTCCTCCTTCTCTTCCACTCCCAGCACCTGTGGATGCTGTAGATGGCAAGTCTTTCCTCTTGCAGGCTGGAAAATGTGCCTGTTGAATTTGTGTGGAAGACCATGCTTGGTGTGCTGCTGCCTCTGCGGGGGAGTCTCAGCCTGCTGGCGTTTCTGTAACTCACGTTTTTACTGAAAAACGAGGAGTCCTGGGGCACCCTAAAGACTAACAGATGTAACTGGGCGGAAGATTTCTTGGGTGACAGCCGCTTGGTCAGGTGGCTTGCTGGGCTTGGGCTTGGGGGTTAACAGCCCCATTCATGTGCTGTATGTATGCTTGGGTCAAGTCCTTGCCTTTGTCTTATTTGAAAGGTAGCACCTCTAGCCACGGCGTCCCCCCGTTCCCCCCAACCCTTTGTCGTCAAAAGGTAACGAGACCGCAGCATGCATGCATTCCCCCGCTTGCATATGCCTGCCAGTGTTCTTCTGGGTCCTCACACAGTTGTTAGCAGAAGTAACCTATAATTCCAGGCTGTAGGTGGGAACATAATTATGTTTCTTTTGCCTAAAAAAAAAGGACAATCTAATTGCATTCCAGACAGGTATGTACAGAAGGCAGCCCGACTCTCTGCTATGTAATTACTCTGACAGCTGAAAGACTTAAAAACTTAGGGAAGCAAAATAATCACCACTTGGCTTCCCCACGGTAGTGCAGCCACACGTGCAGGCTGACAGGCTGGAGAGCCTGGGCTGAGGCAGGCATTGTCTTCCTTCTGCGGGGTGGGAGTGCAATACGAACAGGCAGCCTTTGCTCTTGTTTACAGCTGGTATTGCGGGAAGGTGCGCGCGCCTGACATTTCATCCTGTGACCTTTGCTTCTGGCAGTGCGTGGCTGATGGGAACGGTTCTGCCCGACAGACCCGTGCCTGCCTCCGCCCATTGCTGCAGGGTTGGAGGGAAATAGCTTCTCTGCTTTGGGGGGGGCTTTTGGTCAACAAGCGCACCCTCCATCCGCTACGTTGCATCTCAGCCCGCGAGAGCGCGTTGCTGCCTTATTCCCCAGAGCAGGTCCGTCTGGCTTCTTACGAGCCCAGCATGTCCCCCTTGGCATACAAACAGATGTGCTTGTACGGGAGCACGTCTTGGGCTGGGATAAGCATCAGAAGTCTCCATCCAGGCAGCCCCTGCAAGCAGAGTCGTGCACTGCCCAGGAAGTGGGGGTGGTGAGTCAGGCAGTGCTGTTCTGGGAGGAGAGCATGAAGCCAGTGCGGCAGTGTGGGGGAGGTCCCATCTTCAGAGGGAGGTTTAGAACAGAGGCTCTGGGAGAGGAAAGCTGTGAGAACTCTGGGTTCCTGGCTGCATTCTAGCTTGGTAATTGCATCTGTCCATCAGCACGCCTTCCTGCTCAAGGGAGAAGTTAGGGTTCACTTCCTCCCAATACAAACTGTTGCCAGTGGGCGGGGTGTGTGTCAATCGGGACTGTAGGTAAGGTGGTGTTCCCTAGTGCCTGGCACACCATGGAATCGGAATGCGTGCCTTTTCTTGGATACTATTACAGAGGGCCCGGGATTGCTGCCATAATCCATTTCTGGAGCTGGCAGGTGATTGGTATAAGAACATAACATACGAATGGCCTTACTGGGTCAGACCGAAAGCCCATCTAGTATCCTGTCTTCGGACCACGGCCAATACAAGGTGCCCCAGAGGGAATGAACAGAACAGGGAATCATAAAATGATTCATCCCCCGCACCCATTCCCAACTTCTGACAAACAGAGGCTACGGACGCCATCCCTGCCCGTCTTGATTGGTGGACCTATCCTCCATGAATTTATCTAGAGCTTTTGAACCCTATTGAAGTCCTGGAATTTACAACATTCTCTGGCGAGGAGTTCCACAGGTTGACTCATATTAAGAACTGCAGCCTGTAGAGTGCTTTGGGATCTTCGTGGGTAAAAGGCTTAGTATAAACAGAACATTGGGGCTCTTTGGTGCATCCTGCTTTTCATTATTGCCACCTAATTGTAGTCTGTTTTATCCTCTCTAATGTGGCGGCAGACTGAGATGGTTGGCCCAGAGGGTGCCGTGCATGGTGACTGCCCCCTTAGAGAAGCTGCAGGTAGCTGTGTATTGCAGGCAGAGAGTGGAGGGTGACGCACACTATTGTAAACCTAACCCCTTTTGTGTTGCTAGTTTTTTCTCTTTGTGCAAGGGAAGACGAATAGCCAGACAGAGGAAAGGAAAAGTCCAAAAGGGGTCTGCCTGTTCTGTAAACACCTTTAGCGAATGGCCCCACAGGAGTGCTTCACAGCTGGTTTTGTCTGGTCTGTTTCCTCAAATGAAGCCCCTTGGTAGGCAAAACGGGGGGTTTGACCGCACTTCCTGATCCCAGTCCAGGGGTCTTGTCTTTCTTCCAAGAAAGTGTTCCAGCCTTTTTGCTTTCATCAGGCCAGAGTGTTAGTGCGAGGTATGAGCCGAGACCCAGAGCACCGCTACAGCCTCACCGTGGCCAGCGGGGCCGATAGCCACCGTGGGCCCCTGGGCCGGGGGGTGTGGTTGGGGGGCTGGCTCTGCGCCCTCAGAAGGGGTAGGGCAGGGGCTGGCCAGTCCTCAGCACCGCCTGGACCACGGCACCTCTCCCCCTTCCCCCCCATCCTCAGAGCCGTGCAGAGCAGTGCTGCACCACTCCTGCAGCAATTCAAAGGGGGCCAGGGCTCTCCCCCTCCTGTTGGTGGGCCTGCCAGCGGCCATGCAAGAGTCCTGCGAGCTGCCAGGCTTGGTGCATCTCGGGCCCTCGTGTCAGAACGTGCAAGGTCAGCGTTTGCCGCTGAGTGGTTTTGCTGTGACTCGCCATCCACTCATTCCATGCCTGGGGAGGTGGGCATGGCCGTTCCCCATGGGGCGAGGATACATGCATGTGTACCTAGCTGTCGCCTTCACTTCGGGTGGGGGGGGGATGGAAAACCTGCCAGAAGAGTGCTCCCTAGACGCAAGCCACCTTCAGCAGCCAAGCCCCCTGCCAAGCACGCACAAGCTTCTGCCCCAAGGATCCTGGGAGGGATCCGAGTTGGTTTGATGTTTTTAAGTCGGTGAGGAGAATTCATTTTTCCGTGGCGCTGTGAAATCGGCAGATTGTGAAATGATCGCTGTTTGTGTTGGGTGTTAATCGTTGCCCGTGTGACTAGCACGTTCTATAAATCGACATAAGCACCCGGAGCAGTGCCCGACGGGGTTCTCAGCCTTGTTTCTCCAACAGGCCAAGATGCCTTTCGATGCCAACAAGCTGTACTGCAGCGAGGTGCTGGCCATTCTGCTCCAGAACAACGACGGTGAGACGATGCCCTGGTATTGATATTCTGTTAGGGTAGGATCAGGCTTGTTTCAGCTCATGACAGCGCTCTCTGCTGCCTCTGGCTTCCCCGGGCTGTCTCTCTCTCTCTCTGCAGCTTTTGTACTCTGTCAGGCTGTATTGATTTTGTTTGCTGATGGATCAGTGTTAGACGGCTGTAAAATCTGACAGTTAGCTTCATTTTTTCCTCTTTTTTTTTCCCCCCCCCCTCTAGACAACAGGGAATTGCTTGGGGAGCTGGACGGGATCGATGTGCTGCTTCAGCAGTTATCTGTGAGTAATTCATATGCTTCTGCTCTGCCATTGAGAGCCTCACTGATTGGGGCTGGAAAAGGGTTGAGCAAAACTAGTGCAGGGAGTGAAGCGGATGGTCTTGCGAGGCACTGCTCTGTCTTGGCAGCTTGTGGGCGTGGTAGCATTGCAATGCTCGCTCTTCAGTGCACCCCCAGCACTTCCCAAACTTCAGTCCGGCACGCCTCTCCCCGGCAGCGGGGCTCTCCCCAGTTTAGAGATGGGCACAGTTCCTGGTTTCCCTAAAGCCACCTCCAGAACTGGAGCTGACGCGAGGATTAGCACACATGTGTCCCAGCATTCTCTTCTGTGCTCTAGACTGCTTTGCCTCCTTGCCGTCTAAGGGATGGAGTCAGGGTTGTGTGCTTAGCTGCTGCCGGAGTCCTGAGAGGCTTGAGGAGTTAACTAAGGAGAATAGTGACCAGAGGGGGAGGGCTGGTGTTTGGGGGGCAGAAGAAAAAATGCCCAGCTGTGTGGCATGGTTGGGCAGAGATTGGTTGGGAGGCGGTCAGGAGTGACATATTGGGGGGGGGGGTGGTACATTGGCTGTTACAAGTGATCGTGGATTCCTCTAGTGCATGTGCCAGCTAGTTCAGAGAGGAGGTTGTCTGAGTACACAGTCAGCAGCAGTTATGCCTCTGCTAATCAGCTGTCTCCTCATTAGTCTGGAGGTCAGGTAGCCAACCTGCTTTCACTTTTCCGGCACACTCTCCGGCGTGCTTTAGGTCTGATCCCATTTGCTAGCAGCCATTTGGGACGTGGCAACAGCAGCCTCAGTTCTGCCAGCTGGCAGGGGGGAGCAGCACGATGAGTGGTCGTACAAGCGTGTGGTTGCCACCGTCCCAGCTGTAGACATGTGTAGGGCTGTCGTTCTCAGGTTGGACTCTGGAGCTTTGCAGTGCAAAATACTCGTGTCTGTTTGCGCCGGTGTCCGAGTGCCGCCAAGTGAGGACTTCCCTTTGTGTCCCCACTGGCATGCAGGTGTTTAAACGGCACAATCCCAGCACGGCTGAGGAGCAGGAAATGATGGAGAACCTGTTTGACTCACTCTGCTCCTGTCTCATGCTGAGCTCCAACCGTGATCGCTTCCTGAAAGGGGAAGGGCTGCAGCTGATGAACCTCATGCTCAGGTACAGCTACGTCTTCCTAACCTCACTCGCACATAACTCCAGCAACTCCTGCCCCTTGTGTGCAGGCATCTCTGCCCTTGCGCTCAGCCCCTTCTTTTCTCCCTCTGCTTTATTTGGACCATCTCAGAGCTACAAATCCCTTTCCTGAAAAACCAAAGCCCAAGAACACACACACTACCATCCTCACCAGCAACCCACCTGCCACAAGAAGAGGTGGAAAATGTGCAGCCGCTAGTGAAACAAATTGGGTGGAGTCTACTGGCCAGCTGGCTGGGAAATGCACCTGGAATCAATCCAGGTGCCGGTTGAACCTCTCTAGTCTGGCACACTCTGATCCGGCATGATCTTAGTGAGCTGGACGTCCACTTCTCATGGGTGTGGCCAAGTTTCCCATAGTCCCATCAAGTTTGTTTGCAGCCGCCAGTCCTGGCTCTCCATGTTCTGTGCTGTTGTTTAGCTCTAATTAACCCCTAAATGCCTCTTAAGAGCCCAGCAAGCAGTGAACATAAGAATGGCCATACCGGGTCAGACCAATGGCCCACCCAGCCCAGTCTGCCGGCAGTGGTCCAATGCCAGGTGCCCCAGAGAGAGGGGATGCAACAGGGAATCCTCACATCATCCCTCCCCTGACACCCACCTCCAGAGAAAGAGAGGCCAGGGACACCATCCCTTCCCAGCCTGGCTAATAGCCATTGATGGACCTAACCTCTATGAATCTATCTAGCTCTTTTTTGAACCCTGTTGAAGACTTAGCCTTCACCACAACTTCTGGCAAGGAGTTCCACAGGTTGACTGTGTGATGAGTGAAGAAAAACTTCCCTTTGTTTGTTCTAAACCTTCTGCCTATTAATTTCATTTGGTGACCCCTAGTTCTTATATTTTGGGAATAAGTAAATAACTTTTCCTTATTGACATTTTTCACACCAGTCATGATTTATAGATCTCTGTCATATCCCCCCTGAGTCTCCTCTTTTCTAAGCTGAAAAGTCCAAGTCCTTTTAATCTCTCTTCATATGGAACCCATTCCAAACCCCTAATTGTTTTGTTGCCCTTTTCTGAACCTTTTCCAATGCCAAGAGATCTTTTTTGAGATGAGGCGACCACATCTGTACGCAGTATTCAAGATGTGGGCGTCCCATGGTTTTTATATAGAGTCAATAAGAGGTTCTCTGTCTTATTCTCTATCCCTTTTTAATGATTCCTAACATTCTGTTTGCTTTTTTGACTGTTGCTGCACACCAAGTGGATGTTTTCAGAGAATTATCCACAATGACTCCGGGATCTCTCTTGAGTAGTTGTAGCTAAATTAATCCCCATCATATTCTATGTATAGTTGGGGTTATTTTTTCCAATGTGCATTACTTTACATTTATCCACATTAAATTTCATTTGCCATTTTGTTGCCCAATCACTTAGTTTGGTGAGATCTTTTTGAAGCTTTTCACAGTCTGCTTTGGTCTTAACTATCTTGAGCAGTGGAAGTGTTCACAGAATCCCAGGGCTGGAAGAGACCTCAGGAGTCATTGAGTCCAGCCCCCTGGCCAAAGGAGGACCAACCCCAACTAAATCAGCCCAGCCAGGGCTTGGTCAAGCTGAGACTTAAAAACCTCTAGGGATGGAGATTCCACCCCCTCCCTACAGAACCCATCCCAGTGCTTCCCCACCCTCCTCGGGAAATAGTTTTTCCTAATCTCCAACCTAGACCTCCCCCCCTGCAACTTGAGACCATTGCTCCTCGTTCTGCCATCTGCCCCCACTGAGAACAGCCTCTCTCCGTCCTCTTTGGAACCTCCCTTCAGGAAGCTGAAGGCTGCTGTCAAATCCCCCCTCACTCTTCCCTTCTGCAGACTAAATAAGCCCAAATCCCTCAGCCTCTCCTCATAGGTCATGCACTCCAGCTGGTAGACAATATTGACCTCCCATGGTTTGGCAAATTCTCTGGTTTGATGTTGGTCAGGTTGCGAGGGTGCTGGACTAGAGAGGTTCAGCCTGTGGTGTTTTGTAGGACACATTTCTTTTGGGGTGATACCTTTTGTCTCAGCACAATAGTAGGCAGAGGTTGTGAGTGTTGTGCTTGTGTGTCCATCCAATCCCGTCTCTCACTTCTAAGTATCTCAGTGAGAGCGTGTCCCTCCATCTCACCCTGGTAGGCAGGTGTAAGAATCCCAGCTGGGAATGTTACACTCAGAATGTGAGTTTTTTGTTTTGGTGACTTCCCCTTGTGAGGCATTACTGAATTAATGTCGCTGCTGGCAGGTGTGAGTGTAATTCTGTCCTGGACAGACAACTAGGTGGAAGGGCACTGCAGTCAGCCCCTGACCTGCTGAGAATGTGGCCTCCCACAAAGACAGACTGTAGCGTGTATGGGCCTCTGACCAGGGAGTTTTCCTTTTCTCCAGCTGTTGTCCTTGCGCGCTGGTTGCCTTGATGGGTAGGGGCCTCTGTATGAGAACTGAGGTGAAACTGCTTTTGTGGAATGGGCTAAATGTGAATGTTCTACCCCTGCACATTTGGTGGCACGTTAACTCTCCAGGCCCCCTTCTGCCTCCTTTGCTGTTGCGACGTGTGTGCTCTGACCTGCCGGTGGCGTGTGGAGCAGGCGGTCTGTCCAGCTCTCCTGGATGCGCCGAGCTGCCTGTGGAGGCTGGCTCGCAGGCGCCAGTGAGAAATGATGTATTCCTGCGGCGTCTGGTTGGTAATGTGCAGCAGTGGGGAACTGAATAAATAACCAGAAATTTGGACTGTTCAGATAGGAACGCTGTGTTTTCTTAAGGCTAATTAAAGCGAAGCTCCAAAGCCAAGGACAAGGGAGAAGCCTCCCTCTGCCTCTCAATTTTTTCTACTACTAAGCAGCTAGTCTAGTCTTGCAGAACTAAGTACTTGGCGTTCTGGTGCCACGTGGGTGGGAATTAGCATTTGGATTTTTAATGGCTTTTTTCCCTTTTTTGGACTGTGATGTTTACCATCCTCTGCACCAGGGTCCCAGCTGGAAAATTATGACAAGGGAAAATGTTTCCCTTGACGTTTTTTCCTTTTTTTAGTGGCCATAAAGGAGCAGCGAAGGACAAAACACAGTTAAACACCAGAGCATCTGTGGGGTTGCTGCAGCCTCTGAAAGGAGTTGCAGTTTTGGAAGTACGGCCGGAGTGGGGCAGGGCAGAGCAGCGACAGGGGGTAGTAGGACGCAGCCTAACTGGAGCAGTAGTCGCTAGCTGCATGTTACCCAGGGTAAAAGGGGCTGGACTGCTCATGAGGCGGAGCCTAGAACCATTCACATGCAGTACAGGTCAACAGTAACCAGACCTCATTAGCCTCTGGCTGTTTGGATGAGCTGGCAGCAGGAGTTCGAGTTCTACCGCCCCTGACCACCACAGCACTGGGCATTGATTTGTCCCCTTGCTGCACGTTTCTGAGGGAGCAGTCACTGCCAAGGTCCGGAGAATGGTTCCTGCAGGTCGGGGTAAGGGCACCGAGTGGGAGCTTTTATTGGTGCCGCCTGTGCTGTCTGTTCCTTCACTTCCTGGGGGCTGCAATCCGACCGGCTCGACCGGTCAAACCATTCCTTCTCTCAGGGTGCAGAAGAACCCGAGCGTCGGCTGTTTGCGCCCTGTGCGCTGTGGATGTGTCTTTGATTACCTTTCGAGCGCATGTTCCATAGCGCATGGCGCCTTTTGTTCAGTGTTCAGGACGGTGCAGAACAGAGCTGAGCTGAGCAAGGCCTGGCCCTCACCCAGCAAAGCACATGCAGTCAGTGGCGCTTACTGCACCGCTGCTGGAAGCTCTTCGTGCCCTGCGTCGGGTCCCAGTGTCTGCTGGTTGCTAGGAGTGCCAGCCACTGGACTTCTCCTGAGCCTGCTGCTTACTCTTTGGGTGGGACGGGGCCAGGCCAGGCACACAGCTGCAGAGGTCGGACTGGGGTCTTCAAAGTGGCAAGGCCATGGTGCTGGCCCGGGGGTGCCTTAGCCCACGTGGAGCCCAGAAAGCTGGCTGGCGCTCTGCTTGCAGCGTCTGGCGGCAGAGGAGAGCAAGGGAGAATGGGCAGTACCAGCCGGGAGTGCCCTGGAGACGTGCTGGAGGCAGTGACACTGTGAATGGGCTCTGAGCAGCCTGCCTGGCACTGAGGGGGGGTGGGTCTGACAGGAAGGAGGAATCCGAGTGCCCCAGCGTTTGAGAACTCACGCCTCCTCCCACGAAGGGCCATTCGCCAGCGCAGATAAGGGGGTGGCCGAAGACACTCCTCACATCCCTTCTCAGATGGCAAAGCAGTGTCTGCACTAAGCCTGGAGACCTCCCCGGCGGGGGGCAGGGCGGGGCGGTATTCCCAAGAGCAAACACGTCGGGGCTCCAGCTAGCTGGTCTGAGGATTTCCTCAGTCCCCTCTCCGCTGGGGAGAGCAGTGAACTAGGCTGAGAGGGTTTCCCGCAGCACCGGCCGGCCAGGGAGGAGCACTGGGAACTCAGTCCGTTCCTTGAAGCAGGCGTGGAGACGCCCTTGGGGCGTGGGCTTTGTTTGCAGTGAGTTAGCGCCCCCCCCCCCCCTGGTTCTACTAAGGTGAGGGGCAGGTTGTTCTAAGAAACGTGTCCTTCACTGGGTGAGAGGAGAGCTGTGTAGGCATGTTCGGGGGCGTGACTCCGGGTCCCTCCCCGGGGCAGGGATCCCTCTGTCCAGTGCTCCCAGGCAGGTCTGTGTCGCGGGTGTCACTGCTCCGTTACTGAGACCAGGCAGCGCGGTGGCCTTCCCCTGCTTGGCGGTCTTAGCTGAGGGGACCCAAGAGATTCCCATGTTCAGCCGAAGGCGTGCCAGCGGCTGGGCTGCTTACGCTGAGATTGCCGACGGGGTGTGCTCCGGCAAAGGAGACTGGCAGCCTGTGTGAGAGGGTTTTCTCACGTCCCTTAGGGCCTGGCGCAGCCTCCACCCACTGGCCCGGTAACCAGAACCCCCAGTCAGCACTGGGCTGGGGCAGTGAAGGGGCGAATCCGAGCCGAGTACCCCCCGAGGGCTGTTCCCGGCCTTTGTGCTGACCGTGGGCAGCTGCTCGGGGGTGGAGAAGCAGTGGGTGCAGGCCAGGCAGGCAGCTTCACTAATGAAGGCGGTTTTGACCTGAGCCCTGAAACAAAAGGGGAGCGGGCAGTGGTTTTCAGAGGGGCTTGCGGTGGGCATGGCCCTGTATGTGCCCGGGAAGATGGGCAGCCTGTCGCCGAGAAGGAGGCTGTGCCAGGCAGCGCCGGAGGAGACGAAGGCCTGGCAGGGGGCAGATGGCTGGCACTGCAGAGGCAGGGGTAGGCTGATTTGCATGCAGCAAGTCTGGAAGAAGGGGTGCCTGAGGCTGTGGGCAGCGGCCCGGAGCCGAGCTCTCAGGCAGGGGGAGGCACAGAGGGGAGAGGACTGCTTGAGGATGCACCTTGTGCCCAGGCGTGGAGCCTTGTTTATGCTGTGGGCTGCCTCTCATGAATGAGATAATTTATCAGCAAGATGGTGGCCACCGCAGGAGGCTCAGAAATGTCACATTCAATTAAAGTCTCTCTGCAAGCACAATTGCGTTTTCTGCAGGCCAGGAGGCACTCTGTGCAGTGCGGGATCTCAGGCGCTGCCTAGACCAAAGCCGGCTCCGTTTATTTAAAAAGGCAACAAAGGGAGAAAACCTGAATTGTGTTGTCAGCTTCCTTGAAAACACTGACACGAGGTTATTGCTTTTGGTGTGAAAGCCCGGCATGGCTTGGACAAGCAGCGACCGCCGTGTTCCCGAGGGACATGTTGAGAGGGCTTTCTGTGTGTAGCAAGAATAAAGTGAATCTGTTGTGGTTATTAACTGGCAGTGCAGGCGTGCGCACACAGACAAATGCAGCAAAGGTGGTGCACAGACATGTCCATGGCGTGGATGACAGACGTTTCTAGTCTGAAGAAATGCCCCGTGGCTTGCCTTAACCTGCACAAAGCACTCCAACTGTGCAGCACAAGCCAGGGCAGCATGAGCAGTACCAGGCACATCAGACAAGCGCGTCTGCATGTGTACAGCTCCGCGCAGCTTGTCTGTAGCCTTGCAAGGTGCATCTTTCATGGCGTGGCTTGGCTTGCCTGCTGTTCCCAACGAGCCCTTCAGAGCTCAGAATTAGTCGTCTCCCCGAACCGTTCTAATTAAGCACAGACATTTGGCCCGGCATTGGCCTCGCAGGGTCTGACAGTTGGCCCGGCGAGCACATCTTGCTTCCAGGAGTGGCCAGTCCCTGGTGTAAAAGCGATGATGCTCCTGGGTGCTTGTGCAGTACTGTTCCTTGGGCTGGGGAAGGAGTGAGAAGTTCTTGTCTGACCCCCGTGTGGATCATCTGGCGCAGTGAGTGAACAGAATAGACTTTTGGAGTGCGCCTTATGTGCAGAGGGTCTAGTGCAGGCTTGGGCAAAATACAGCCCGAGGGCCACATCTGGCCTGCCAAGCCACTGGAGCTGACTCACGGACGCTGCGGGGAGCCCCAGGCAGGCTCCCCGCTCACCTCACCCCACCCACCCGCTGCTCAGAAATGTGGCTGTGGGGCAGGTTTTCTTTGAAAAAACCTAAGGAGTCCTAAGGAGAGTGGGGGAAGCTTTAGGAGCAGCTCCCGCCCCCAGCACAATCCCATTGGCTGGCTTCTGGCCAGAAACTGACCAGTGGGAGATGTCTGTTTCAATAACAGGCAGCCAGGAAGCACAAGGGGCTCCAGAGCACATGGCTGCAGCCTATGCCGGGGCGGGGCAGGCAGGGAGGTTGATTCAGGAACAGCTGCTGGCTGGTAAGTCTCCTGGCAGAGCCTACCTCTGGCACCCCAGCCCCTCCTTCCCCAACCCTCTGCCCCCCCACTCCACATACCCAAATCCTCTGTCCCCCTGCTGAACCACCCCCACCTCCTCCATTAATATCCTGGAAGAGCACAGCCCTCGACCACCTTCCAAATTCTTGGAGTGGTTCCCCCCCGCCCCCAACAAAAGTTATTGCCCACCCCTGGTCGAGTGTGTGTTTGAATTTTTCACAGACATCGCTGCATCACAGAGTGCTGCTGGGGGCTGAAATAAATGCACCAACGTGAATTCCTGAATGGGGGGAAATGGGACGGGAAGACAAGAACGTACTTAATTTCAGTTCCAGAAGTGGCTCTTGGAGAGGCCCAGAGCAGAGCATTGGCAAATGTAGCTGCGAATATCCAGGCTTGCGCCTAAGAGAATACCAAAGTCCTCAGGTCCTGAGACCCCGGAACGGCGCGTGCTGTTATATTTATTGCTTGTGGTGGCTGTGGGGAAACGACAAATGTGAAGCATGAAAACCTTTGCGCAAGTCGACTGTGAAGCCCATCCAGGCCTGGTAGATGCAGGCAGTGAGATTGGGGTGCTGGATCTGGTGTACACAGGAGGTCGCTTGTGACAGTAAGTGCTGCTGTTAAAAATACTGCAGCTCTGGGGGAGGGGGCTGTTCTCTGCCCAGCATGTACTCTAACCTGGGAGTAGTGCAGTGGGAGGGATGTAGGACTAGGATGGATTGAGTGGCTTTAGAAAACCCTGCTCCGAAGAGACAGGGTGATGTATAGGTCCAGGGCTTGTAATAATTGACCTTCCATTTGTGCCAATGTGGGGGTCAGGAAACCTTGGCAACTCTGCTTTTACCGGAATAGACTTTACAAAGGATTCTTCTGACACCAGCAGCAGCAACGCAGGAAACCAACGGGTGCTCTGCACAGTGGGCAGACTCTGCAATGGAGTTGTGCTTTTAAACCAAGATCACTCTTTATTTGGCGGGCTGCACGTATGCTTGTGTTTGAATTAGTGCTCAGCTAAAAGATACTTCAATAAACCCAGATGAGACTAAGATAAACTACTTGTCCTCCAGCAGAATAAATATTTCAAATAAAATCAACCCTAGACAGTCCAGTCAAACAGCTATTGATCTGTGAAAGCCTGAACTTAAATCCAATGAATATTCCAGAGATAGCTCTGAGCAACCTGCCTAAATGCTGATCAATATGCAATTACTTCCCTCTGAAAATGTTGCTTAGGCTGTTCAGCCAAAAGGAGGACTCTTTAGCTTTTTGTTACTTACACCCCCCGAATGCGTGGGAAGGGCAGGGAAAGATTGAACCCCCAGATCTCAATTTGCACTCTTCTGTTTTTAATTCCATGCATAATTAGCACCAGTAAGGCCAAAGTCTTAGCAGAATTAAAAAAAAAAAGACACGTTGGGGTATTGGAAATAGCCCCAGTGACGCTAGGCAAGGTGATGGGCTATATAATGGCGTGCCTCAGGCATAAGACGACTGCTAATTCACAGAGGTTAGGAAGAAGCTTCCACTGTGGACGTACTGTTCTGTAATGGTGCATTATGGGGGTTCTTGCACCTGTCTCTGAAACAGCTGATGCTGGCTGCTGTCAGAGCAGGTAGTGTACTGGATGGTCTCATGCTCTGCTCTCCTGCCAGTGGAGAGAGTGAGGATTGTACAGATGAAGGGCTTGGGCCAGCAGAGTGGGTTTGGGTAGGACAGGAATCCTCGGGGCCTGAGGTATCCATGTAGCCAGAGGGGGAATGCTGGCTGGGCTGGATTCCTTTGTTCTTCAGGTCGCTGGCCCTGCAGTCATTGACCTCTTTGGGCTGCTAGTTAAACGTCTCTCTGGCCCCTTTTCGGTCCATGTTTCACCGCGTGTGGGGGAGACGCACAGCGTTCCGGTGCTGCCGGCAGTGTGATGAGCATTGCGATTGCTGTTAAACCAAAGAGCTGCAAATCCACCGGCTGCCCTCCAGGCTGTGATTCCGGGGGCTGCGTTTTCTCTGCTGTTGGATCTCCCCAGCGACAGGAAGAAATGAGCATGGTCATTGTTATTGGCGATGTGACTGTTGCCAGCGAAAGGCCACGCCGGGAACTTGACCTGGGTGGCAAAGTGTGTTCCTTCAGCTCTAGCCAGAGCAGTTGCTTTACAGACTTGTGTGGGGAACTTTTTTGAGTTTATTCTTTGATTGTTTAAATGGGGACTTTGTCTGTGTGTGGGATTCCCGCCCCCTCCCCCCCCAGAAGTTTCTCCCGAGTTATGCTCCCTGCTCAGACGTGTTTACGGTGTGATTAGAGTAAACAGAACATAGCAGATGCAGGTACGTAAACATGCCTGTAGTGCAGGGCCAGGCTTGGGGGCCACTGATGCACAGAAAAATCAGTCGGGAGCCACACACAAGTGAAAAGCCCCTGACTGAGAAGGAGAAAGACCCTCCCCACATTCCCCTCGCACACCAGAGGGGCGGGGGAGCTCAGCCTAATAGATTCTGTGCGCTCCAGCCCTGTGGGTGGGTGGCAGGCGGCTGGAGCACCAGCGTGGGCTCTCCAGTGTGGGGGGATCCCTGAGCCTCGGTGGCTGGATTCAGGCAAGCTGGGGGGTGGATGTGGCCCGCGGGCCTGAGGCTCCCCTCCCCTGCTCTAGTGTCTCCTCAGAGAGAGCCAGATTTGCAGCTCAGGTGAGTGGGGATGAGGTTAGTTTGCAAACCTCCTGCACTGTGAAGAGAGAGGTCTGTGTATAAGCTTGGTGTGGAACCACTGTCAGGTGCTGAGCGTAACGCTCTGAGCACTGCACAGGATATGTATGTAAGAGTGCTGGTATGTTTGGAGGTCAGTTTGTACAAGGCCGCTGCTTTTTCAATGCAGTTGTGGTACGTCTGTCTCTCTGGGTATTCATGTGGTCCTCTCTCTCAAGAATCCGAGATCCTCCCTACCCTGAACCGCTTTATTTCTTTCTTCCCTGCCACCAAGAAGCTGGTTTAGTGTCTCTTCGGATGAGCGGGGCTGTGAAAACGAGCGTGCTGTTGTGGGAAAGCTTGGACAAAGAGGTGTCTTTTCCGTGTGCCTCTGTACGTGGCAGATTTAGGGGTGGTTCAGTTCACACTAGGGCTGTTCAATTTCAGTTCAGCAGCTAATCGAGTAGCCGATGGAATTTCCATTGACTACTTGATTAGTCGATAAGGGGGGCGCTCGCTCTCCCACTGCGCCTCTCCCTCTGAAATGTACAAGAGCCGTGGGCAGGGCAGCTTGTGGACGTTCCAAAGGGAGGAACTCAGCAGTGCCGCTCGCGTGGGGCCCGACTGCTGCGCCTCTCCCTTTGGAATACGCGGCCCTTTCTGAAATGTAGTTCAAAGGGAGAGGTGCAGCAGTCGGGATGCGGGGGCTGCTTGGGTCTCCACTTGCGTCCTTTTCCTGTTGCGCCTCTGCCCCCCCCCCCCCCCCCGGCACGACGGTGCTTGTCTGGGGGCCGGCTAGTCGCTTACGTCCTAGTTCGCACCAGCAGGAGCCCTTGCTTTCATGCTCTGGAGTCCTGTCCAGCAGCAACGGAGCTGAGGTTCCTCACGTCTTCTCAGCTGACCTCGCGCTGAGTTTGAATTCTGGTCTGCGCAGTATAACAGTGCGTGGTGCAGCACAAAGCACCGGGCTTTTGTGCGGCCCCTTGTAAGAGCCTCTGGAGGGAGAGCGCTCTGCCGCAGCCGAAGGGCGTGTCGCGGCTCCCTCGCCCTCGCTGACTGGAGAGGGAGCGGTCCAGGGAGTTAACGTTTCTGCTTGTTGCAGAACAAGGCGCTTGGAGGAACTTGTGTGTATCCCCCTCTCCCTTGTTTTGGCTGTGTCGATGTAAATAACGCTCCACTCCCTAGCTCTGCACATCACTGACCCTTAGAGTGGCCCTTTCTTTTCCAGAGAAAAGAAGATCTCCCGCAGCAGTGCTCTGAAGGTACTGGACCATGCCATGATTGGACCCGAGGGCACAGACAACTGCCACAAGTTTGTGGACATCCTGGGTCTTAGGACTATCTTCCCTCTCTTCATGAAGTCTCCAAAGAAGATCAAAAAAGTTGGAACAACTGAAAAGGAACATGAAGGTAGGACTCAGCCTGCATCGGTCCTGTTACCATGCAGGGGAAGGGGGGAGTGCATTGCTGAGACGCCCTCTCGGGGGTTACGAATAAAACACCGGCCAGTTTCATTCCTCCCCAGCAGCATAACATGCACGCCAGCCTGTGCAGTGACGTTGGCACAGGCGTCACTGTCCATGGACCTGCTCTGCTTAGTTCAGTGCCAGCAGCTCGGAGCGGGTCCATTTCCGGCATGGCTGTTAATAAGCTGGTGTAGATGTGTACATGTGTCTGTTGTTTGAAGATCTGTCTCTTTGATGCAAAACTCTTTTGAAAAGAGTAATGAGGCAACTACAAATGTCACCTCCAAAGCAGGGTTTGCATGGCGCTGAGCACTGAAGTGTGGCTCAGTGAACATCAGGCATTGCAGAAATAAACTAGTAACAGCAAAAGTTCCTCTTTGTTTCCCTTTTCCTCTGGGAGAACCCTGCTGCACAGAATGCTTCAGTGGAGTGCTCCAGACCTGGGTCTGGCCCAGTCTCCTCCTGCTGCTGTCAGTTGCCATTCCCCCCCGGATACGGTGTATAGCCGAGATGCATTTTGAGGGACAGCTGTAAACACTGACAGTGACACTTGGGCTCTGTACCAGAGGGTTCGTAGCACAACTCTCCAAGGAGCCATTCAGACTGTTGGCAGAGCCAGGGAGGAGTACGAGCGCCTGAAACATCTGAAATCCAGCCTGAGTTGCTGTAGCATGCTGCAGAGGCTGGCTGCCGAACACTAAGGATGTAAGAGTGGCCGTACGCTGGCCCACCTGGCCCCGTGTCCTGTCTGAGTGGAGCCAGTGCTAGATGCTTCAGAACAGGGCAATGTGGGGATCAGTCCAGTTGTCCAGTCGTCCAGTCCCAGGTTCTGGCTCTTGGAGATCTAGGGACCTTGGCTAATAGTCGTTAATGGGTCTATCCTCCATTAGCTTTGCTAATTCTTTTTTGAGCCTGGTTATTCTTTTGGCCCTCACCACATCCAAGGCCAACGAGTGATGTGTTGACTGTGTGTTGTAGGAAGAAGTCGTTGCTTTTGTTTTAATTCTGCTGCCCATTGATTTCACTGTGTGACCCGTAGTTTCTGAGTTACACTAAGTGGGAAACTTCCCTGTTTCTTTCTTCATATCGTGTGTGATTTTATCGACCCCTAGTATGTCCTCACTTCGTCGTCTCTCTTTAATCTCCTCGCGTGCTAGCGATGATGATTCCAAAAGCTGCGTGAGTGGTAACAGCTAATGTAAACAGCATTGTTTTGTCTGTATAGTTGGGATTATTTTTCCAACGTGCAGTACTTTGCATGTATCAGCATTGACTTTCGTCTGCCATTTTGTTGCTCAGTTGTGAGATCCCTTGGTAAATCTTTGCAATGTGCTGGGGGCTTAACTATTTTGAGTAATTTTGTGTCATCCCCAAATTTTGTTACCTTGCCGTTCACCACTGTTCCCGATCACTTAGGAATAGGTCGAGCAGCATCGGTGCCAGTTCGGCTCTTTGGAGGACCGTGCTGTTTTCGTGAACACTGACTGTTTATTCCCACACCTTGTTCCTATTTTTAACGAGTTGCTGATCCATGAGAGCACCTTCCCTCTTACCCCATGCCAGCTTGCTTTGCTTGAGAGCCTTTGGTGGAGAATCAAGGCTCTGAACATCCGAGTGCACTATACCCACTGGGTCACTCTTGTCCATGAATTTGTTGATGGCCTCAGAGAATGTTACTAGTTTGGTGAGGCGTGATTTCTCTTTGTGAAAGCCGTGTTGGCTCTTCCCCAATATATCATGCTTAATTATGTGTCTGTTCTTTACTGTCGTTTCAACCATTTTGCCTGGTTCTGAGGTTCGGCTCACTGGCATGTAATTGGAGCTTTTTCAAAAAATCTGTTGCACTAGCTACCCTGCAGCCATGAGGTACACAGGCTGGTTTAAACTTGAAGTGGCGGATTACACACCACGGTCCCAAGAGTCCCTTTCCAGCTCTTCGTGAATGCCATTTGGTCCCAGTGACTTATTGTTTAATTTGCCCCAACGCCACCTCTACTGACACTTCAGTCCTGGGCAGCTGCTCAAATTTGGCACCTACACAGAACCCCTCTAATGTGTGGCTCTCGCCCACGACCTCTGCAGCGAAGACTGCCACAAAGAGGTCGTGTAGCCTCTGCACAGCGAGCCGCTTCTTGGGTGCTGCGTTGGCCCCTCGATTGCCCGGCAGAGTCCTGTTCCTGGTGTATTTACAGAAGCGTGGCTGTTGGCTTGTGTCTTGTTCTAATTGCTCTTCACATCCTTCCCTTGGATTTGGCGAATACCACTCTCTCTCCGAGGCAGTGTCCCGTTCCCTGCTCCTGGCCCAGGCCCCTCATGTTGCCAGCGTCTCCAGTTGGGGTCGCCTTTTCACTGGGTTCCCAACAGCAGTGCTGAATAGCAGCGGAGGCGGGCGGGGGGTTGGGAGCCTGCCCTGGGTTGTGCTGGAGAGGGAGTCTGGGTGGTGGGGAAGGAATGCGACAGATTCAATGAGCAGCTGTTTTCCTCCTGAAAAATGTGCCAGTGGTGAGCTGGTAACAGTACATTTGCTTTAGCGCACCGGCGTTAGACGTGTTGATAACATGATATTAATGAAGGCAATGGCTTGGCAAGACAGCTCCTGGCAGGCATGTTGGGCTGTAATAGCTGTGGAGATGAGCTCTGCATCGTGAATACAACAGGCCTGAGCGGGGGAGACGAGCAGACAAGGGATGAGGGCCTGGCCTGCTGCTGCCCTTCTAGCTGCATGTGCTGGGGCGGGCAGGGTGCTTGGTGCCAGGCCTGCTGAGGAATTGTGCCCAGGGAGGCCGGGCAGGTTCCGTGTCGGTGCCCCTTGTTTTCCGTAGCCGGAGGTGAGGAGGACCCTGTCCCTGGGTCTGTTGACAGCGCCATAGGGAGGGTTCCGGTGAGACTCTGGTGCATTTGGGGCTGGTTTGGAATCGTATTCCCCGCAGGCAATAGCACCTGCCTCGTTCCCTTTGGGGGGCTCCCCGGGCGCCGTGCCAAGCCGTGTGCCAGGACCTTCGTTTGTGGGGTGCGGAGTCACTTGGCCTTCCTCTTCAGTCTGTGGACAGTGCCTCTCTGCCTACCTGCTGCAGAGCCCTGCCAAAGGGCGGCGTTACTACTGGCTAGTGCACAGTCAAGCAGAGGTCTGTCCCCTGGGGAAAGGGGAGTTCACATCACTCTCGATCAGGGGAGAGGATCAGGGTCGGGGACACTGGTGCACAAGTGAGAAGCAAAAAAAACAACCACCCCAAACCCACAACCCTCACTGACCTGGCCTCCAAGTGAGGAGGAGGGAAAACCCCTCTCAGATGGGGCCCCCAGCCACACAGGAGTGATGGGAGGCACTGAGGGCTTAACCCCAGGGAGAGGGTCAGGGGCTAGTGGATTTTTTTTGGGGGGGGGCCATAAATGAGGGGTTTAGTGTGCAGGAAAGAGCTGCCAGGGAGGTGGGCTTGGGGTAGGGAGAGAGGGGTTCAGGGTGCAGGGCCAGGGACGGGGGTGGAGGTGCAGGGCCTGGGAGAGAGGGACAGAGGGTGTGGGAGTGGCGTGGGGTTGCGGGGCCTGGGAGGGAGGGAGGATGCGGGAGGCTCAGGGCTCTCACGCTGCTGCGGGGGGAAGGGGGTAGGGCCGAGCCCTGTGGGCCCTAAGCTCCCCACCCCTGCTCTAGATCATTAGTGGTCTGCGGGGATGAGGCCCGGAGAGGGCTGAGTCCAGGTGATTTTTGAGAGCCCTGTTTCCTGGAGCCCAGTGGTGGCCGGCGGCGCGGGGCAGGTGAGTTCCGGGGTTCTAGCGACGGGGTCCTTTGAGATGGTAGCGGGTTCCCCTGGAGCTGGCCGGGCCGTTGTCCTGATGGGCGTGTGCCAGAGCTCACCACCGCGATCCGATCTGAGTGCTGTGCTGGTGCGAATGCACTCGCTCCTCGTGCCTTTCTGGGCTGTTGTCCGTGGCCGGGCTGCTTCGTGTGCCCCGCACGTGTGCAGAGTTGGCGTGGGCTCTGGGGCGCGCTCAGGGCACTGCAGTGCACGTGTGGGAGTGCGGATCCAGGGCTCAGTGTGCCCCGGGCAGTGCAGCAGCAGGGTGAGTGGAGGGCGCTCCTGCCGGCGTGTCAGTCCTGGTGCCGAGGTCAGGTGGCTGTGGCCGCGGGAGCTGGTCAGACGCGCGTCGGAATAGGAGCCGGGCGCCTGGCAGAGCCTGGCTGGGGGTTTGACAATGGAAGGAGACGGGGGTGCCGGGTGCCGGATGCACGTTGCCAGGAGTGTGGCAATGACCACATCCACTCGGGACCAGCAGTGTGAGCGTTGGGGCTTGGCTCAGGCTCTGCTGTGGCTGCGGGGGGGACAGACTCTTGGATGTGGGTTTGTTTTAGAAGCCCTCCTGCTCCCCGAGTTCCTGGGTTTGAGGGGGGCCCTTAGGGCAGGTGCAGGGTCTGCCTCCACACTTGGATGGCTCAGCTCAGGCTTCTCCGCAGCATCTCTACGCTCTTCCCTTTCCCTGCCATCTAGGTGGTGAAAGCGTCCTCTCCTCCGCCCTGATTGTCTCGCGACCGCACCCTGGGCCCCAGCCCAGCCTGCACCAAAAGCAGCTGATCAGTGACAGCTGACCCTGTGCCACGGCCCTCTGGTCCTTCGTGCACCCAGCCGGGCTTCCTTCCCTCTCTCTCAAGGCCCTGTGTCCCTTTGTCCTTGCGGGGTCACTTCCCACGCCCCTCTGCAGACAGGGCCGCCTGGGCACTCCTTTATCTGCCTCTGTGCCTTGTTCCTGCGAGGTTCTTCCTGAGCTGGTCCAAAGGCCGCTGTCCTTGCTGACTAAAAGCCTTCCCCAAAACCCACTTCCTCTGCTGGCCTCAGGAATGAGCCAATTCAGACGCACCGAAGAGAATTCCTTGCTCCGTCGTGTGGTGCGGTGGCTTTTGCAGAGTCCTTTGCCCTCCGGCGCATCCCTCACCCCATTGCATCGTGTCTCAGGCAAGCGTCCCGGGGCCAGGTATCTCAGGGGATCTCGCACAAGTCTGAGGGGCTGAAATAAGCCTCCTGGTAAAACGTGTTACACGGGAACGGGGTTGCTCTCCATTTTGTTTTTCGTGAGCTTGGAAATTGTAACAGGGTTTTTCTGCCTTGCTGTGGAAGCTCAAACAATGAGCAGGAGGGTAGATGGCGTTTCATGGTAAGAACAGGGTTAAGCCGCTCGCTGGCAGGCATTTCGTTAAACCGGATTAAAAGGTGAGACACTTTCCTGTTGTTCGGAAAGCGTGTTACTGCGCGGCTTTTCCCTGGCCCATCTATAGCCCGCTGCCCGCCGGGGACACGAGCCGCGCCGGGGGGCAGAGCTCCCCTTGCTGATCTGTGGCGCGAGATGTGTGGCGCTCCCCACGCGCTGACGGTGTCCGGAGACGATGGGGGTGAGCCGGAGCGCGAGCCCAAGATCAGCGACTGTCCGGGTGTCCATCACCTTCCAGCGTGGCGCAGCTTCCCAGGGTCTGTCTGCTCCCTCCCTGCCTTCCCACTAAGCCAGTGCCCAAGGCTCCAGCTTCCTGGGGGACTTGAGATCTATGGCTCCTTAAAACTCCTGTTCTGTGATGCCTGCGGTGGCCAGGCCGCCTGGTTGCGAAGACCGCTGCCCATCAGCCTGACCAACGTTGTCTCCTTCGTTCCCTTGTGCTCCTCTGTCTGTCTCCCCCGGGCGCGCCTGTCTGGGGCGAGTGTCAGTGCTCTGCGGCTCTGTGTCCAGCACAGTGGGAGGGTTCCTTGGTGCTGTGGTCACACCAATGACAACTGCGCTGGCCTCTCCCTGCCCTTGGGCCTGACGCTTTGACCCCCCGGCAAAGCTTGGCCTCCTTCGGGCTGTGGAGCAGGGCGGGCTGTGGAGCAGGGCTTGCTGCGTTCATAACAGTGCGCAGGGCTGAGGACGCCCTGAGGCGTACGGCCGGACACGTCGCAGCATGCGCCGAGAGGTCCCGTTGTCGCAAGTGACTCTAGGACTGTCGGCCCCGCGCGTGTATCCCTTCGGTAACTGCTGGCCCCGCGTGTGAGAGGAGCTGTTCAGTCACCCGCTTGCCTGAGATTCCTTTCCATGGTAAAGGGAGAAGCAAGCGTGCCTTGGCTCAAGGAGTGGGGGAGCGAATCCCTCTGGTCGCTGAACGCCTCGCTGTGCCTGACGGCCATGCTTTGTCGCCAGGAGCTGACAGCTGGGACGGGGTGCGCACTGCAGCATGCCTTGTGTTGTGCCAAGCGCCCAGCTGCGCTGACGAAACACTTCCACCCCACGAGGGACGTTTCCTTCCCCTTTGCTTTTGTGCCGCATGGACACAGGAGGCTTTTTCCATGCTGCTTGGTCTCCGGGAAGTTTCAGGCAGTGCCCCAGGCAGCTCTGCTCAGCGCTTTGAACTCTGCTGCCCTGGGGCTAGGCACACAGCAGCCCTTCCCTTGCATCCTAGGGATGTTACGTTGCATTCCTGCTGGCTGGCTCTGCATGGAGCGCTCTCCTGGCCTCTTCCCCGCTTGCAGCACCACAGAGCTCTTGGACCTGATCAGCGTGTGCGGGGGGGGGGGGGGGGAGGGGAGGGGTGTCCTGTGCTGTCCCCGCTGCCAGGGACCCGCAGGAACTGGGACCTGGACAGGCAGATTTCAGCCCCAGCGGTCGACTTCCCCACTCCAGCTGACTTGCAAGAGTCTGGTAGCAACGGGGGTTGCCGCTTCCCAGACAGCAGTTGCCCCGCGCTTCGCTGCTGAGAGCGCCGCTCTGGTGTGCGTGTGCCGTGGTTCCGGGGCCAACTCGGCGCGCAGCTCAGGAGGGCTGCTTACCGCGTCCTAGCATCCCGCAGCCGCTGCCTTCACCCCCCTGCACGGCACTGTGATCCCAGCCCAGAAGTGCCCGTCTGCCCGGGAGCACAAAGGCAAGACGGGGCTGCTGTCCACCTCGTGCAGAACGTCGGCCGCCTGCGAGGCGTCTTCCTCTGGCGCAACCGCAGGAGTAACTGCTGCAAAGTGCGGTGCGCTCCCAACACTGCGCTCCGCGGAGGAGAGGCCTGGGCTCCCTGCGCGCTCCCTGCAGACGCTGGCGCCCGCGGCAAGGAGAGGAGTTCGGTGGAAGAGGGGTGTGAAAGGAAGCCGTGGGCCCCTGCAGAGCTGGGAAGCAGCAGTGCCTGGCAGGGTCTTTTGCCCAGTCCCGAGATACGCGGTGGCCCGGTCCGCGTTCCCACAGTGCCTAGTGACAGGTGGTGTCACCGGGCACTGCGGGATACGTCCCCCCAGTGCGTTGCTCACGCTGTCGCCGAGGGAGCCAGAAATGTGTGCAGTCTGCCGACGGGGAGCCAGCGAGCTCGCTTTGTAACTCTTGGGCAACCTCTGCGTGTCAGCATTCCTTTTGGTGATGAAACTGTCGTTTCCTTTGGATACCCGGGCCATGGGGAAAGCTCACGCATTGGGGTACTGTAAAACACACACGCTATGCCCATCTAGACATGGGGGTGCCCTTTATCATGCAGTGTATCCAAAAGAGGAAAATTTAGTAGCAGCAGAACTTTGATTACTGAGGGAAAGCGCCGAGGTCGTAAAGCGCAAACTAGAGGAATTGTGGAAACACAGCTTTGTCATTTACAATGAGCGAAAAAAAGATGTCTGGGAAACGTGGCCAGGCTCTCGCTTTTCAGAGACACGTCCCTCTGTAGCCTCCAAGAATGTTTCCCTGAGTGTCCAGTAGTTGTGATATCGCTACAGGTGTATCAGTGTTTCCGTTAGCACCCCTATGGCATGGGCACCGTAAAGCCTATGAAATGTGCCTTGGTCCTCCCCAGTCATATCCACATCTCTATGGGCGTGCCTCTGTGTCATCGCTTGCCATGCGCGGTGCACACAATGCAGGGGGATCTGGTTAAAATAACATGAAACTAAATTGCTTCAAGAAAACAGTGTTGTCCACTACTTGGCCGGAGACAACACAGCGGGGAGTTCTTAGTTCCTGAGAAATGAGCTTTGTGCGTGGAATTGTTCCCGCCATTCATCCCATGTGTGGACTCTTATTCCAGAGTAAAATGGCCTGTTCCTGTTTAACTGTGTTCTGAAGTGGATTGAAGATCAATAGGAACAAAGCACGTTGGAAGTGTCCACAACTGGAGGGAGTCAGGAACAGTTACACAGGGAGCCGTTCCAAGCCCTGACGCTTCAAAAGAGCATTAGAGTGATTCTTACAGGCACCTATGAGCAGTCGCTTTTCACGTGACCATTCATAAGCACTTTATCCCCCACCTGACACCTGGCTCCAAACAGAGAGATTCTTTTCCAGCGGGAGACTACAGCTACAAACTCTCAACAGGAAGGACATTTTGACTTTGTCTGGGCACAGGAAGAGGGGTCAAAATCAAACATCATCATAATTCCTTAGCATTAGCTACAGGTTGAACTTCTCTAGTCCAGCACCCTTCGGGCCTGACCGGTGCCGGACAAGAGGATTTGCCGAACCATGGGAGGTCAATATTGCAGCGAGGGGGGGGTGTGTCTTTTCATTTCACCAAGGTGAATAAATGGAATAGTGCTTGCACAGCTGCTTAATTACAACTGACTGTCCTGAGATACCTTAATAAGCCTGTGCCTAGCCAAGGCTTGTTAGCTCTCTTCATAACGGAGTGTTAGCGCTGTTACACGATTGTACTGTATTGGCACAAGGAAACACGTAGATAAAACATAAAACTATGTTTATTCTTTGCAGCATTGCTAGCACTTCCGCTGCGTGCGTGGCTCTTCAGAGCTAAAGAACAGCACAGAGCACCGAGAGCCAGGACTGGTGGCTGTAAACACACTTTATGGGTATGGGAAACTTTGCCACATCTACGATAAATAGACCTCCGACTAAGTAAAATCGTGCCGGACCACGGATGTTGCCGGATTAGAGAGGTTCAACCTGTACTGAAATTTCATAATAAAAAAAAATCTATTTTCATCAAAAGTTAACTTCGTTGGCCTCTGTGCTGTAAGCAGATCTACGAGAGAGCAATTGAGACGGCATCTAGATGGTCACACCTTGCAGTGCAATTGTTTGTATCTTTCTTCAAACATCTTAACGTCAAAGCCTGATTACCCTTTAAACGCTGACCCTGTGTGAATGCTTTGCCACTGGACAGTGTACAAAACCCATTCCTCAGTAGCACTTGCGCAGAGAGCCCGCACTCACCTGAACACTGTTTCTGGGACACAGTCGTAAATAACTGAGAGTTGTTGCCTGATCCAACAGTCCTACCATTATTATTGTATTTTGGTGAAGCCTGTGGCTGCTTTAAAACATACTCCTTTGAACTGTATTGTGTGTGCCTGTCTTGGTACTGGCATCGTGTTGAGTTTAGACTTTTCAATCCCACTGAGGCAAAGCTATTAGCCTTCGTGTGATGAATTTTTCAGGACTTTATCTTTTTGGTTATTTTGGTGCATTTTATTATTTTGCTATTTTGTTGATACTTCAAGTACAATGGCATTACAGTATCAAGAGTCTTGCTGTTTGTATTATCTTTTGCATACAAACAAAACTGCCTTTAATGAAGACAAATTTCTTCTGCCTTGCTTAAAACTAGAGACAATAGTATATGTAGTAGTCTTCAGGCTGTGAGGGGGAGATGCTGAGTATATTTGATCACAGTGGAACATTTCAAATTTTACTATTGCAAAAATGTCGCTGCAATCCTGTCTACTACTGTGCTCATGTGATCTCATTTTTGTATCCGATCATAAAGAAGATTTGGGATAAGGGGAGATGGAACGCATCCGCCTCCTCCCAAGTGGAGAATTTTTTTATTTGAGAAGCCCTCTCTAGTTGCTATAGCGTCATACCAAATAAAACTCCGTTGATTTGGTGCTTGTCAGCTTCTTAAACTTGTTACTCGTTATCTAAAGAGCAGTGTTTTGAGAGTTTGCCCTGTTGCAGATAGGGTCTTGCTGTTCTTGGGCCTGATTAACTAGGCCTTTCTAGATCTTGTCTGAGATTACTGGGACACGGGGAAGGGAGAGGAAGGAGAAATGGGCTTTACAGGAAAAGGTTAATTCCACTAGACACTTTGTATTTGTTTTTTAGGATTAGCTATTTGCCATAATCCTCTTGATTAAGGATTATGCTGCCTGTAGACGTGTAATCCAGATGAGCCTCCCAGTAGATGACTGAATACCGTGCATGATTTCCTGTGTCGGGAGGGTTAAGAATGGCCTTTCTCAGGCTGCGTAAGGCTAAACATGCATGTGAGTAAGTGAGATGTTCCCTGCAGCTCGTATCTGCAGGCGGAGGTGAGGGGGATTGATCGGGAGCAAGGGGGCTGCTTTGTTAGGAAGATGGTTTGACTCTAGACCAAGGCGAGGAAGGCGCTAAAGTGGGACTCGGTGCCAAGGAGGGTCAGGAATTCTGTTCTAACGGCAGGTCGTCACTGGAGGATTGACTCTTCCATCTCTGGACAGATTTGGCAGCAAGATGCACGGCTGCCTGGTAGCTGAAGGGCACAGGGGATATCTACGTGGTAGAGTTCGGCGATTGCGTGCTGAAGATTTAAAGGGAAGCTTTGTATTGGATTTGGAAATGCGAGGTAGATGGGGTACAGTGTTCTTCCTCTAGGTACATGGGCCCAGAGCATCAGAATGAACCAAAGCAGGTAACACTCCTAAATGTCAGCAAGACGAGTACAACAGTGTATTTGCCTGGCCAAAAGCCGAGCTCTGCCGGGCGCTTAGAATCCCCCGGGGCAAGAGACCTGCCGCTGATGTTCAGCCTGTGCCTTGGGAGCAAGCTGCTGGTTTGAAAATCTGAAAAGCTCTCGGGTTAAACCAGAGGAAACACAAACTGAGGTGAGAGGCAAGGGCCTCCTCTCTGGGTTAGGGAGCCTGTTGGGAAGCAAGTCTTGTGAGCCCAGCCGGAGAGGAAACAATCTCTGCCTTTGGGTCAGATTGTTATGAACCGGGAGCATGTTTGTACCAAGCCCAGCAAAGTAAACCGCCCTCGCTGTCCCCAGACGTCAGTTTTATTTCACAATCATTTATTTTATAATCCTAGAGGTTCTCCAGCCACTTTCCAGTTGACCGATGTCTGCGGTTTGGGTGTTTCGCCAGGCTACCCCATCATAAACAGAAGAGAATTAGAGCGACACAGCTTTTCAGTTCTCCGTCGGAGGACAAGCGCTGTTATTGAAAGTGCTCTCCTGATCCGTGGTAACGGGCACTGCAATGTAGCAACACCCGTTAGAATGAGCATTGACCACGTGACTACATTCCCAGGGCATGAAATGGGTAAAATACAATAGGAAAAACTAACTTGACAGAGATAAGTTCTTCTAGCTGAACATCATCTGGGAGCCAGCAAAAGTATTTTTCACGTGGTCTGCTGAAATGAATACCTGCGAAAGGCATCCGTCTCTTGAAACACATTTATTGCACCAACTGATTATTTTTGCCACCAACTGTTGAGAACACAATGGGAACCTCGGATGTGAACGAGTCTTAGTTTAGTGTTTTAAATTAGGGTTTTAAAATAGGGTTTAATGTCTCTCTCATATTAATTAAAAAAAAAAGTTTTTCCTGTGGGCTGACAGAGGGATGTCACTCATCACGTCATTCTGTGTCCCGCCTGCCTCCTCCCCTCCCCTTTCCCCAGTGCTCGGTTGCCACGCGGGGGCTGAAGCTGTGAGTTGCATGGCCTGGGAGCCTCACAGCCTCCCCCCTCTTCCCCCTCCTCCCCCCCCGGTGCTTGGGAGGGGCAGAAGCTGCAAACCACGTGCCCTTTCTCCTCCTCCTCTCCCCCCTTCCCCCCAGTGCTCCAGGTAGGGTTGCCAGATGGTTTAACAAAAAATACCAAACCCCCCTCCCCCCAAGGGGAAACAGGAAATACCAGACATTTCACATTCTGGTTTTTTTACCGGATGGGGGACCCAAATAAAGGACAGTCCGGGTGAAAACCGGACACCTAGCAACCCTAGCTCCAGGGGGCCTCCCCTCTATAGTGATCCAGAGGGCTGGAGTTGCGCTCTCTCCCCGCACCCCAGCCTCCCTCTCTCATCCCCTAGGTCGGGGCAAGGGAGCCAGCCTTGGCCCCCCCTCCCCCCGCCTCAGGGCTGGGGGCAGAGGGCAGGAGCTGGGGCCCATGGAAGGCAAGAGCGGGGTGGTGGTGAAAGGCCAGGGGCAGTTTCGGGGCCGGTGGCAGGGCTGGTGTGGCCTCGGATCCTCCCGTGGGAGAAGGGAGAGCCCCGGCCTGGCCCAGCCCCTGGTGACCAGAGGGAGAGAGCCCAGCCCAGCCCCCTGGCGGCCGGGGGACAGAGAGCTGCGGCTGGCCTGCCCTCGGTGGGGCCTGGTGGCTGGGGAGTGAGACTCAGGGCTGCCTACCCCCAGAGAGGAGGGTTGCCCCTTCTCCCAGTTAGTTTTAAAGATGAATCGTGGTTGAGCGTTCTTGTAATACAGAGATTGTTCTGGACAATTCACTGCAGGTTTGCAGGGAATTTTGCTGTGTGGCTCTCTAAGCAGCCTAGCTCCAGATACTCCTGTGCCTGGACAGCCAGCGCTCTGGGCCTCACTTTACCCCTCAGTGAAATGGAGCGAGGCCCTCAGGTGTTCCGGGTAATTCATCTTTGTGCCATCATTCCCGAGTCGCGATTGCAGGGCTCCGACAGGTGCCGAGAGTTCACAGAAATCCATGCACGATAAGCCTGTTGTCGGGTAGACTTGCCCTTGTGATGGCACAACACTGCCCTAGAATTCCATGCAGCGCTCGGTGCACTGCAGCCAGGCGCCTGTGAACGGACGTGTCCTAGCGCCTTCTCCCTTGGATTTTCAGCCATCTCAAGGGCTCAGATTGATCCAACTTGTTCCGCAGATCGGTGCTAAGAGGGTCCTTGCCCTGCCCCTTCCTTTCCCTCCTCCACCAAGTCAGGGCTCCCGTCTCTCAGCCCCCCTAACGTGTACAGCTGTGTTGGCCTTCGGCAGGGCGCCTGTTCAATCTGCATCGCTACTCCCCTGGACTGTCCGTGCACAGTTCTGCTCGCCAGATGCCCCGTGTAATGCAGCGTAAGGGGGAAATAACAACCCAGGCAGAGGGTAATGTTGTTGCTTGGCTTGACAGGCCCTCCTGCTGTTGCAGCTGCTGGTGCAGCCATGGGCTAGATTCATCTATATTCCAGCAGGCCGCTGCTGAAGTCGAGATCAATCTAATTAGGGTATTTTAAGCACTGCTCGCGTCCTAAATCTTCCTGTCTGCCTGTCTAGGCAGGCACAGGGTGGCCAGCGAGGCTCTGAAGCGATGCCGGGCTGAGGACACCCCCGGGTGGGGTAGGGAAACATGTGCCGGACGTGAGCTGCCTAGAACAAAGGGCAAGGAAGGGGTCCTGTGTGCTCAGGAACCAAGGCAAGGCCTGGCCTTCGGGCCTCAGCGGCTTGCTCACACCTGGCCCGCCCACTGGAGAAGACCAGGCCACCTGCTCGGCTCACGGGAGAGTCCGGCGGAGACGCTTTGGTGACCGGCGCTGCCTTGCCCTCCTGCAGGCTCAGGATGCACCCACCCCAGGAAAGCAGGGGCTGGTTTTGAGGCTTTCGCAGGCCACAGGGAAGAGAAGGTGGCGAGCTGCTGTTTCCTTGCTGTGCCAAGAGGCTCTGTCGTCTCCGGTGTGTCATGGGCTGGCTAACAATGGGGGGCCCTTTCCTCCTGAGGCAGACCAGGCTTTCGGGGCTCTGGTCTGGTGCTTTCCCAAGAGAAAAGGGTCTCGGCCTGTTTGGGAAGATGACAAAAGGATGCAGGTACACCTTTGGCCTCTCGCCTTCCTGCCCCCTTCCCCCCTCCGGCCAACCTTTTCCAGGCAGGCTTTGCAAAGCTTCCGGGATCCATGGAGCTGACTGAGTTGCCTGAGGGCCGTGGATGACAGGGGAGGCGGCCTGAGGTTTCTCTTTTGGTCTCAAAGCAGCAGCAGTTTTGAGTTCTTGCTCTAGGCAGAGCCGGGCTGAGATCCCATGCTCGGAGTGTGAGGGGTGTGGTGCTGCAGGGTCCTGCCACACCAGGCGTGTGCCCACAAGGCAAGTGGCTCTGGGCCAGTGTTTGTCACTAGCCGCACACATCTGGCTTTCAGTGAGTAACGGACCCGCCGAGTTCGGGAGAAGAGAGGCCAAGCACGGTCTGTAGCGGTGGAACCAGCCGTGTGCTGCCACGTGTTCACCAGAAATAGCCACGCAAGATGGTTTGGGTTTGGAGAAGAATTCTGCCATGGTTTGAGGAGGGAGCGGAAGCACAGAGGCCGGATCCAACCTAGTGCTCGCCATGGGCCCGCTCACGTCCGTGAGTTTGCTCCCCGTAGTAGACCCTTTACCCACTGGCAAGTGTGAGCTCAGTTCCTGTATCATAACACAGGCCCTCACGTCCCTGTGTCTGGAGCACGTCTGGAAAGTGAACCAGGCGGGCGGGTCTCCAAAGAACAAACACTCACTGTCCTTACGGCAGCTCAGTGCCCTTGCGTGTCTCCCTAAATCGGTGACAGAGACAGTCCGAGCGGGTCCTCCTGCGTGACCACCTGGATGTGAGCTCCCCGGGGCTGGGGGGCTCCAAGTGGGTGTTTCTATTGGGGAGGAAGAGGGAGGTGTGGTGTCTGTTGCATCTGGCGTTGGTGAGACGGCACTGGAATTCAGCATCCATCCTTGAAAACAAGGCCCTTCCGAGAAGACCTGCAGGAATTGGCCGGAAGTGTAGCAAGCCTGCCTTGTGCCTTGAAGAGCACCCCTTTAGGTTATCCATGAGAAGGGTAACAAGCCACCTGGTCGTTGTGCGTCTGGCTCTACACGAGAGAGGGCTCTTAAATCTACCAGACAGAAGGCACAAGATGAGACAACTGGAAACTGATGGCAGAAAACTTCAGACGGGAAATGACATTCTTGGCAGTGAAGGGAACCTGCCACTCGCTGTGAAGGGACGTGGTGGTGTCTGTCCTTTAGGGTCTTGAAATCCAGCCTGGGTGGGTCTCGATAAGGCAGACACACTCCATCTCATCTGGAAGGAATCGGCGTGGTGCAGAAACCCCGTGGCGTGCACTATGGAGGAGGTTGGACACAAGGCCATCCTGGTCTCTTCTGGCCTCTCAATTGGCAGCGGGGTAGACAGGCCCTAGGGCGCCTCGGTGACACGACCACCGTATCTGTGTCCTGGAAGAACGGGCTGGGTGCTCGCTTACTGCCCACACTCCCGACAGAGGAAGATGGTGCGCAGGAGAGAATAAGCCTGGTGCAGGGGAGCCGGGTGTTTTGGGGGTGGGGGGAGGAAAGAAAAGATCAGGTAGCCCCAGTACAGCAGCATTGTCCTCCTCCTCTGGGGGCCCCACCCGATAGCAACGGGTGAATCCCGGCATGCTGGAAAGGCTCACATCTAAGCCAGCAGCACAAACTGCTACGCCACTGGCTTGTTTGCACGTCCTCTTCCTTCTAAGGAAATACGGGCTTATGGCACGCTGGGCTCTTCGTCGTCCTCCTCTTGCACGGACAGCTGATTTGATCTAGCGGCTGCCGTGTGCTCGCCTCTGCTGTGCTGAAGGCCCCGCTGCAGGGAGTCGGCTTCGCACAGCCCACGCGGGTGTCTCCAGAGCCATCCTTCAGCTCCATTTTATCCTGTCGAAATGACAGAGCAGCTGAGCAGGGCTGGCCACCAGATAAACCTGTTATCTCCTCTGCTCTCCCTGCCAGCAGCTCCCCCCATCTCTTTGGCGCGTGAAAAATTGACACCACCTCCGGCAGAAATCTGTTCCCGGGGAAGCGACATTTATTAGTAGCTAATGAAACTGTTGGGTGGTGCGTGTGGTGGTTCGGCTGCCTGTGCGGCATGCAGATAACCTGTGCTGCCAAGGGGAGGGCCCCACCTGGCACAGGGCACGCGGATTGCTCAGGTGGCTCCCGCCGCGGGATGGAGAGGAGCTGGGGGTTGATCTGGAAGTGCCCTGCAAGCAGGGAAATGGCGCTTGGTTCTTTCTGCGCCAGCGCTACTGAGCACAGCGTCTCTTGGCTGAGGGGAAGGGCTGAGGTTACTCAGGTTTGTTGGCGATGAGAAGGGGATCTCTGTCCTGGATATTGCATTTCCTTCCGTGACAGTAACAAGCCTTGAACCCCTTGTGCCCCTCCCGCCAGGGAGGCAGCGGAGGAGATTTTTGCGGCCGCTAGTTCTCATCAATCTTAATCAGCGGGTTCAAAGCGCAGGCACCCCTGAGAAGTGCTAGCTGCAAAAGCCCTGCGCTCTGTGTTCAGTGCATGCTGGCAGGCAGGAGCGACGACCCCGGAGCAGTGACAGCTGTCAGGGTTTGTGCTTGGTTGTATCGGCCCTGTGGGGCACGGCCCCATCTCTGACATTGGCGCACGCTCTGCAAACTCTCGTCCCCAGAGCGGGGTGGGTGCAAGTCGGTGCAGTGGGCAGCCACTGCTGTGGTTTCCACAGCCCCCCAACATCTCTCCCCCCCGCCTTTGTGCCCCCAGATCAGTGTGAATCCAGGTGGTGTCAGCACAACAGTCAGCCGGGGCAGCGTGCGAATGGGCAGAGGGAGAGTGGCTGGGGGAGAGGGGCTGCGAAGCCGTTGCAGGAGGAGGGCTTGGCTGGGAAGGAATGGGGATGTTTGGTCACGTTATTTGTCATAGACGTAGAGCCACAGACTCGGTCCTGGAATTGTCGGACTGGAAGGGATCTGTAGGACCCTCTCGCCCAGGCCCTGCGCCTATGCTGGCACGGCGGGTCTTTCAGCCAGGGCCACATACGCAGTAGACAGAGACCCACCGGAAGACTAAGATCAGGCTGAAAACCAGGCCCTGTGCGAGCGAACGCTGGCGCGGTCGGGGCTGCGCATGGATGGGCCTTTGTACTTAACGGAGCTCCTGGGGGCCTCAGAACCCGCACGTGGGAGCCATGACACCCTCCTGGAAGCAGAGCGGCCTAGACAGGAGCTTGTCCCTGCCTGAGAGACGTGGAGTGACCCCAGTTCCCATGGAAGATGGCCAGTGCTTTGCCGAGTCGGGCCCTGGCAGGGAGGCTGCCACCGTGTCCTGTTAGCCGGGTTCTCGGGCGGGGATCCCGCTGGGCCAGTGAAGCGCTTCGGAAGGAGATTTGCAAAAAACGGAAGAGTAAACGATGCGGCGCCTCACTGAGTGCCGGGCTCCCCCTGGGCGTGGCGCTTGGCGGCGGGATGTCGGGATAGCTCTGCTGCAGAGAGCACCTGGAGGGTGTGCCCCGCCGGCCCGAGGAGAGAATCCGTGCAAATCTGAGGCAGTTGGTTGAGTCCCTTCAGTCTCCGATTTAGTGGGGGTCGCCGTGATCGTGGGTTGCCCAGTTACAGCGCGCTGTGTGTTCTTTGGGCTGGGGGACCGCTGGCCCAGAGTGGCGTCTGGAAGGCTGTCGAGCAGGCGTATTTGTGGGTGTTTTCCTTGTGTGTTGGGCTGGATTTGTATTCCACACGCAGGAGTGTCTGTACAGATGAGATTTGTTTGAAGATTTTGCTCTGGCTAATGCCAATTAAATCTCTGCAGGAGCCGAGCGCTGGCATGCGCCTGCCTTTGAGCTGTGTTCTGACAACTGCTCCCTGCTTGGTAACGGAGGGGTCACTGGCCCGGCCGCGCCAGCTTCGGAAGGGAGCCTGGCTTGTGTCCAGAGCAGCGGTTGGCTGGGAAAGAAGCAGCCATGGGCCCCCCCCCCCGCCCCCCCCGAGCCTGGGTGGAAGTGCCAAGAGAAGAGTGAAAGACACTGGAGAGCTCCCAGCCAGGGGAGTTGAATTGAGCTGGGTTTTGGGTTAGCTTGTACCTCCCTTTCCTAACAGCAGGGTGACGCCCAGACAGGCTCAGACTAACACCGGAACGTGACACAGCCGCCAGAGGCCTTTCCGGCTGTCAGGCACCTGGGGGCCCGTTTCCCCATCCCACGTCCCAGCGCCCCTGCCACAGGAACGGGAGGTGCTTCTGTTGCACTCTGTGCGAGCGAGGAAATGATCTGCTCTTCCTGACCGGCACGTGTCTGTGTCTCCCCCAGAGCACGTCTGTTCCATCCTGGCCTCCCTGCTGCGGAACCTGCGCGGGCAGCAGAGGACGCGGCTGCTGAATAAGTTCACCGAGAACGACAGCGAGAAGGTCAGTGTGCTGGCGGGCCAGCCGGGCGCCCTCTGTGGGAATACAGGGCCGGGGCCCTGGCATGGCGCGGCATCTCGCGGACCGCGGGCCAGCCTGGAAAATGGATCTCAGCTGCTGTATCTCCACGGGGGGAGAAACCAGCGCCGCCACTAGCAGGGAGACGCGGGAATAGGCTAGTTACTTGGGCTAGTGCACCCCTCGCCCCTTCCGTGGAGCGTTCCACCCTCCTGAGCAGAGGGGCTGTGTGCTTGTGGACAGCCAGGACAGCCCGCTACAAAGCAGCAGCTTTTGCAAGCCACTTTCTCCGGTGGGAATTGAGGTGGCAGCCGGGCCCGCTGCAGGAGAGGGCTGCTCCAGCTGGGCCTGCTGCACCCAGGCTGGGCCGGTTGACTCTGACCGGTAAACCATTCACGTCCCTACTCGACAGCCGCTAAAACCCAACCAGGTCCCCAGTATCGATCCCGGTCACCTGGATTGGCCAGGCCAGGCCTCAGGGCACTAAGCCGTTGTGTGCCCCAGGGAGAGCAAGAGGGTGCATGAATGCCCCAGGCCCAAAACAGCCCAGGGCCTCGTCCGTCTGACCTGGGAATGGCCGTCAGCGTGCTCCTGGCAGGGGAGCAGAGGCCCCTACCAAGCATCCAGGGATTCTCTCCTGCGCCACGCCCAGCCCGCCCGGGGTGAGCAGCCCTGCACCTCCATGCCCTTGCAGCAGGCTCTCCCCAGCTGGGGGCTGCTGCGGAGAAAGGCCTTGCAGTGGGCTAGGCAGGTAGACAGGGAGGGGGCAGCCGTAGCTCTCACGTGCCTCTGCTCTGTGGCTGCAGCCTGCCGAGCGCAGTGGGCTGAGCTGTGGCCTGGGGCGCGGTTCCAGTGTCGAGCACGCTGCCCCCTCGATCCAGCCCTGGCCACACCATGTTCGCCTCGTGCCCGCGGCTGCTCTGGGCGTGGGAGGGAGCGGGTCTCGCTGAGCGCCGCCTCTCCTGCCCTCGCAGGTCGACCGGCTGATGGAGCTGCACTTCAAATACCTGGATGCGATGCAGGCGGCCGACAAGAAGATCGAAGGAGAGAAGCACGTACGTCCCGTGGTCGGGTGCTGCCAGCGCGTGTCCCTTCCTTCCTCCACCCTGGGGCTCTCCCTGCCGCCCTGCCCTGCCCTGCAAACAGCTGCCTTCTTGGGGGGTGGGTGCCCTTGGGATGGGGCGGTGCCCGGGGCTGGCTGGCATGCTGCCGGTGGGAAGGGACGACAGGATCTCGGGGTAAACGGCAGACGCACCACAGCCGACTCGGTGAACTCCAGCCAGAGCACAGTGACTCCCCGAGCTCTGGCCTCGCGGTTCTCCCCGCACCGACGGGCCTGGCTCCTTTGTGCCGCTCGCACACTTGTCCTGTGCCGGGAGCAAGAGCCCCGCGCTCTGCCTGCTGGTCGTGCGACTAACCTAGCACAGGAGCCCGGCTCTGCCCTGAGCCTGCCCTCCTGTGCCTGCACTTGGAGCCCTCTCCTGCCGGGCTGCCCCTCCCCTCACCGTGTCGTGTTGCGTGGGGGGCTCTGCATGGAGCAGAAGCTCTGCCTGTGGCGTCGGTTTTGTTTCTGCTGTCTCTGCTTTCCATTCCCCTTCCCCTTCCCCTGGAACCTCTGAGCGTGTCACCCGCTGCTCGCGTGGCGCCACCGTGGCCTGCTCTGCAACTACACCGTTGCTCTGCTTTTCCTTCCCGCGCTGGAAAACAGCGTGTCTGCCCTGCCTCGTTCGCCCTCTCCAGACCGGCAGCCTCCCGCAGGACTGCTTGGAGCAGGGCGGACAGGGCCTTGGTTGCCAGCCACGGGGCTAGAGGCAGAGCGGAAGATCCCACAGTCGCCTGCGGGGCTGGCTCGGCTACGGGGCAGCACAGGTCCCTGGCAGAGCCCTCTAGAGAAAGCTCCTGTCCTCACAGGCCGGCGAAGCTGTGATAGCACCGCCTGCTAGCAAGGGCCACTTTGAAACCCTCAGTGTCACTGGCTTGGCTGTGCTCCCGCCGTGCACGGGGCCCCGGCGTAGCGCATTTTGCACTAGTGTGTGTGTGTGCGCGCGCTGCACCCTGAGCCTGCCGAGGGAGAGAAGGGGCGAGGGAAGCAGGAAGCTGTGCCAGGCCGTTCTGCGCAGGCAGCTCTAGGGCGGCGGTACCTGGGGTTCTCTGCATGCACTTTACCAGCCTGCAGCACTCCTGGGGCTGGCAGCTGGGGGGGAGGGAGTGAAAGGCAGCGTGACGGTTACATGGTAATGTTCAAGGCCGCCTGCCCGCCTCTTTGGCGTTCCGATCGGCTGGGCGGGGTCTCTGTCGAGAGGAGATGGGGCTGCAGCCAAGAACCTGTATCCGACGGCCAGTGGCTCGGCGTGACGTGAGCTCGGGTGCCGTGTAGGATGGTCGCTGGGTCCGATGCGACGCTGGGTCCGATGCCCCTGCCAGGGAGAATGAGCGGCTGGAGTCAGGAAGCAGCTGCGGGACTGCGGGAGTTTGGCCGGCTTCCCGCAAGATGATCGGTCTCCGCGTGGAGGAGGGTGTGAAATTGATTAGCATGGAGGGGAAGTAATTGCAGCCGGGGCTCTCCCTGGCACACGAGCTGGCTCTGCATGGCACAGGCTGCATCTTCCTCCCCCCCTCCCCCCCCGGTCTCCGTGCCGAGGCCAAGGCGCCGGGGAACAGCTGCAGGGCATCTGCACTCAGTCACGGCTGCTCAGAAAGGCACCGGGTGAGCAGGGAAGGGAGTCTTAGCCGCCGACAGCGGCAGCCTCGCAAATCAGCGTTTGCCGCCCTCCCCCGCCGCCTTTTCCAGCGGAGCAAGCGGCGATTTATCCGGGGGTGGCGAGAGCAGGGCTGTGGGCGGGGCTGGCACTTAGCAGAGTGAGGGCAGCTGCTCTTTGGGGCCTCGGCCTCCTCCCACCCCGCACTTGCACCTGCAGCGTCCCCTTCGGGTGAGGGCAGCAACCAGCCGGCACGTGGCCTGGCAGGAGAGGGGCACCGGAGGTGGAGGCTTGTCTCTTAGTGCGCCAGGGTCCCTCAGTCGCCGTGGGGGGCAGGCATGCCATTCAGCTGCACAGCGCTTGCCTCGTCTACACGTACCCGCGAAGGGCTGAACGGCCCCTGCTGCTGGCATCCATAGTTCAGCTCTGCGGCTTGCACCGCTCCCTGGAGCTGCCGCTCCTCCGTGGCAGGTCCCTCCCACTGCGGCTGTGCCCAGCTCTTTGCCACCTCGCTTGCCCCTCTGCTCCGATCCTCCTGAAAAGGCTGCGCCCGCCCCACAGGGCTCCTGCCAGTCCCCCGCGGGTGCGCCCCATGGTTTGGGGTAAGCGGCTCTCCCCCCACCTCCTCTGGCTCGAGGGGTCAGGAAGAGCAGAAATGCCTGTCCGATAGTGGGCCCTTCTGCAGCACTGCACACTGGAGACTCGCAGACCTCTGCGGGGCGAGGTGTGCCCATCGCCTGGTGCCGCGTGCTGTGCCTCCAGGGCTGGGCCGGGGAAACCAGGGTTCAATTGCTGCTCTGCCCCACACGTCGAGTGTCCCAGGCAAGTCCCTCGCTCTCTGGGCCGCTGTCCTCGGGATAATGGGAGAGCAGCCCCCCCGCCTCCCAGTGTGCTGAAGCCAAATCCATTGACTGCCTGGCTCGGACCTGTGGCGATGGGGCCCATAGAAGGGGGGTGGATCCCTCGGTGATTCCCCCTACTGCTCAATCCATCTGGGGTACCGCACCTGGCCACTGCCGGCAGCCAGGGCACGGGGCCCAATGGGTGTTGGGCTGGCCCTGCCTGGATGCTCTCAGTACCTCCGGAGATGTTAACATCCTGGGCGTGTTCTCGGCAGCTCCGGTTCCCCCTCCCCTCGCAGAGGCAGGCCCCAGGGACGCAGTGTTGTTTTCACCAGAGACAGGCGTCCTGACTGCCGCCTCCCACTAACCTCACAATACGTGGCCTTGAAGCTGGAGTGCTCTTTCCCAAGGGCTTCTACTTTCAGCTCTCTCCTGGGCGCTTGTGGTGTCTGGCCAGGGGGTCGGGCTGGAAGGGGCAGGTGATCCTGCAACCTGGGAACCCGACACTCGGTGACTCCTGCTTTCCCTGGCCGTAGGGAAAGCGGGGCTGCCGGCACAGCCCTTGGCTTGCAGTGTGCCTGACGGAGTGGCTGTAACAGCCTCATGCTGCCAGGCTCAGGGAGGAAGGGCCCCGCCGATGCAGGATTGCTTAGCTGTCGTCTGGGCTCTTGCCTCCTTCGGAAGCGTTGGAGCTGGGGCCTAGCGCAGGTGGACCAGGCTCTGAGGTGGTAGAGGATCCTGTCTTTGACGTCTGGCTTGTGTGTGTTGCTCACCTGCCTGGCATGAGGAGTTTCCAGAGCTGTCTCTAGAGCCCTGCGGATCTCTGCTTCATACCCGGGGTCTCCGCCGCCGCGGTACGGTTACACGTTGTGTCCGCGCAGGGCTCCAGCTGCCACCCCTCAGGCTGCCGAGGTCAAAGCAGGAGCGTGGACTCTGCAGTCTGGAAGGGCTTGGCGGTATCCACTTGCTCTGCTTTGCAGCCCCATTCCCCTTCAAGGGGCTTGGGCTGTTTACTCCTGGCCCTTCGGTTCTGTGCCCTGCCACTCCGGGTCACCACAGCGCCAGAGGCCTTCCGCCAGGCGGGGCGTGAGGGGAGCTGCCTCCACTTTGGCCGGGATTCCCTGCTTAGCGAGCTCAGGGACCGTCCTAGCCTTTGCTCGGCCTGGTGCCGCTCAAGCAGTGAAGGGCTCTGTTCCTAGAGAACCTGGATCACGTGTGCCTGCCCCCGACAACGCTGCTGCCGGGCCGCGGCAGGTGAGACTGCGGTCGTCTCCTCCGGTGGATGGATGAAAGCCGGCACCTGCCGGGAGCGAGCGGCCGACGTAGTGGGCTGGAATTCGGCCCCCTCCGAGACCTGCCTTCTCTTGGGGTGGTGGAGCTGTGCACCTTGGGCTGGGTTGAAAGGGATCGGCTGCTGAGCTAGCAGCATTCAGCCTCCCTGCCATGGGAGGCCGGGAATACGGGTCCATGCAGACCCTGGCCAGTACCAGGACTTGGTGCTTTTTGCCTGTGTCTCTAGCAAATGAAGCCCAGCGAATCCCAAAGCCTGGGCGTCCGAGGAAAGGGTCTGGTCCACTCGCGCGTGGCCGGAGAAGGTGCAGAGCCCCCAGCTCTTGGCGCTGTCTAACGAAGGTGCAATTATAGACAGCAGCAGCCACCGCCATCCCTGAAAGGGGGAGGAAAAGGCATGAGACGGTTTAATGTATTTTTTTAGTTCCACCGAAAATGACACTCGGCAGGTTTATTGAGTCAAGTGCTTGCACAGATCCCTTGTGCTCTAATGACTCCCAAACGACATGCTAATCGTGCGGCCGTTAAGCCATTCCGCCCGTGCAAGGGCAAGATGGACTGAGCTGGGCCCGAGGCCGGGTCCACAGGTTTGGGTAGCGTAGCGGGCAATGTGCGAGGCTGGCGTTTGAGTTCAATTGGAATTGCCTGGAATTGAATTGCGGGCCAGAGCTAACGAGGGGTTAATGTAAGTGTGAGGCCTGTACCTGTGTTCACTGGCGGGCGTGCAGCCTGCTGACTGCCACGTGTACCCAGGCGCTCGCTCTCCTGCTGCACCAGGAGCTGCTTCGGGGAGCTGTGTAGCTCTCCGGCTGGGCTTGCAGGGGTCTGGAGGCCTGGCCTGCACGGTGCGTTTCCAGGGGCTGCCGCTGTGCTCCAGGGGTCCAGGGAGGTGCCGGACGTGGTAGCACAGTGACCGGCCCTTCAGTTGCAGGGGCATGGGCCCCTCTCTGCTGGGAGCAGACCTGAAGAAACGTCCCAAGAGACGGCGAGGCTGCTTTCTGGTGTGCACGTCTGAGAGCTCAGCTGCCACCTTGGCGTGCCCTGGCGGGGGGGCTGCCCTCTTGCCCGCAGCACAAGCTGTGACCCCCATCAGGACACGGCCCCGAGTCCTGCATCTCGGGACGTGATGGAAATCCACGCGAGAAGCTGCTGGGGGACCGAGGCAGCAGGGCGCTGCGTTGGCGACCGTGGCCGTTCAGCACGTGCATTGACCCGACCCTTGCACAGGGCTTGGAGGGCTCCCCTAGTCCACGCGTCACAGCAGCGCAGCGAGGGCCTGCTGGGCTGTAGGGGCGGAATGCCAGGCCTCGGGTTTGTAGCACTGTCCGTCCCTTCCCCCTTTTGCTGCGGACGTTGTTCCAGTTCACTGGGCGTCGGGCTGCTGTGATTGGGAGCGGGCTGCAAGTCTGCACTCGGGCCGGCTCCTTCCTGACCTCCGACTGACTTGCACCCCAGTCTGCTGGCTCCTGCCGTCCCGCACGCATGACTCCCCTCACGCCCATCTCGGGGGGGTTGGGCTGGGGCAGGCGGGTCACTGGTGGGTTCCGAGCGCCTCAAGCACCCCCTTCCCAGCCTTCCTCTGGCCCCACGGGTCCCTGCCCACAGTCCGTGCGGCATCCAGGGCCTAGCAGCAGCTGCGCACCTGTGCCCGAAGTGCTGGAACAAGGTCTGGCTTGTCGCTCCCGCGTTTCTGAGGCTGCTCATGCTGACTCGGGCCTGCTTTCCCCCGGGACCCCCTCAGCTCTGTGCGCCCTCAGAGGGGCGGAACCCCCTGCTAGAAGCAGCACTGCTGACAGATGCCGGGGGGGCGGGTGGCATCTCGGAAGCGCTGTAGCCGGACCTGCAGAATGGGTGTGCTCCCCGCTGTGCTGTGCTGCCAGCCTCGCTCTCCTGGGACCAGGGGGCCGCATGATGTCTGTGGGGAAAGGCGTGGAGCGTCTCAGGCCTGCCTGGCCAGAGACGGGCGCTTCCTCCATTGTAGTGGCAGATCCGTCAGCCTCAGGTTTTGAGCCTGTCAGTCCTGCCTCATTAGCGTGCGGGGAGCTCTTTGGAGTTCCGCAGGAGCCCATCTTCTAGCTGTCTTCTCCCATCAGCAAGGGGCACCTCTGTGCCTGGGGGCGGCAGATTAGAAATGGCATCTGAGTCTCATTTGGACGGGAGCAACGTGCCGGCTCCGCAGGAGGCAGAGTGGAAAGGTGGCTCGGCGGCGGGGTTCTGCCAGACATGAACATCGAGGGTGGCTGTGGCGAAGAGAGACTCAGACTGGCACCGGGGCACCGTACGTCCCCCCGCAGTGCCTTGGGAGCTGTATCTGCTTCCTTTGCTGGTACCCAGCAATCCCTCAGGGCGGCAGGCCTGTTTCTAGCGGGACAAGGGATGAGCCATTTTCCCTGCTGCTGCTGCGTAATCGTGAGCAGAGCCAAACGCCGCTCTCTGGATCCCTTGTTGTCCGGCAGCGACACAAGGAGGCTGCCTCTATGGGGAGAATATGGGAATGTGACACCTCTCCGTGAGCCCCGCAGGACTTGGTTGGCCCACGCACCTGGTGTCCCTACCCACTGCGTATTAGGGCTCATTTCTCTCCGGGCTGGGGAAGGCAAACGGGGAGGCCACGTCCACCTGTCTCGGCTGGTGCCTGTTTCGTTACCAAGAACTGATTGGGATCCGCACAGGTGACTGGTGTGTCCTGGAGCGATGACGGACGTTCGCCTGACTGGACACTGGTGGTCAGTCACGGGGAGCCCGGGCCACCGGCCATGTGACTGGAGACGGAGGGGCCAGGAGGGGCTGTTGCACACTGAGGGGCTGCTGGATGCCAGGAGGCTCAGTGAGCGCAGGCGGGTGGCTGTCATGTTGCCCTTCGACTTGCGCTTGGCTTTGCTTTGCCACCCTGGGGCTCCACACGCTGGCTTGTTTGGGAATGGCCGTTCTGTGGCCGTGGCTCCCAGGCGCTGCCACGTGGCTTGCCCCGCCCCGAGCTGCGCTGGGGGCCCAGTGAATCCAGCGTGGTGGCAGCCCTGGTGCTCGGCGCCCCTCACCTGTGCTCGGGGTGAGAGCGAAGCGCTGGCGGGAGCAGGCGAGGGAGGAGCCGCTGGGAATGGAACTTGGAGCATTGAAAGGGCCAGCCCAGCCCTCCCTCCCAGGGATGCTCCAGGGACCCAGCAGGGCCTCCCTGAGCATCATAGAGCACTAGAGCTGGAAGGGACCTCGAGAGGTGATCGAGTCCAGTCCCCTGCCCTCACAGCAGGACCCAGCACCATCTAGACCATCCCTGCCAGGTGTCTGTCCAACCTGCCCTTACATATCTCCAGGGGTGGAGATTCCACAGCCCCCCAGGCAATTTATTCCAGTGTTTCACCCCCCTGACGGGCAGGAAGTTTTTCCTAATGTCCAACCTAAACCTCCCTTGCTGCTTGTCCTGTCTTCAGGGCGAGGGGAACACTTTTTCTCCCTCCTCCCTGTGACACTTTTTTAGGTACTTGAAAGCCTCTATCGTGCCCCCTGAGCCTTCTGCTTTCCAGGCCCAGTTCCTTCAGCCTTCCCTCCCCACTCATGTTCTCTAGGCCTTTCATCGTTCTTGCTGCTCTTCCCAGGCACTCAAATGGCAACAGCTGCTCTCCAGCCGTGGTGGAGCAGAGCTGGCGCGGCAGTGGCCCTTGCTGGGTGGGGGAGCGTCTGGGCAAGCAGCACAGGGCTGCACCCGGGGGCACAGCGAGTTCCTGGGCACCTGCCATTTGGGGCGCCCTGGCCCCCTGCATGGCCCCTGCCCCACTCTGCCAGGCCACTGCTGGTCTGCCGGTGGGCACAGCGAGTCCAGCCGGGCACTGGCGCCGGGGGGGAGGGGTCTCTTGGGGCCCGGGCACAACATAGGGGCTGGGGCAGAGGAGATTCTGGAGGAAGACGCTCAAGGGCAGGGTAAGGACTCAGCCTCTGCACAGCGGCCAGGAGCTGGTCTGTTTTGGGGACGGGGGAGGGGAGAGGAGAGTCTAGCAGCCTCCCCCCCCCCCAGGATTCTGGAGGGCCCTGGCACTTGTCACTGATGCTGGCCTGGCAGCATGCCTGCTCTGGTCCCAGGAGCCGCCTCAGAGAGGCCTGTGCCCGCTGCACCTGCTGAGGGACGCCGTCCCCACTCGGGTGCTGCCTGGGATTGCAGGGCACAGGTGGGCTCAGAAAGCCAGGAGTTGGCAGCCAAAAGCAGTTTGTGGCACTTGTGACCCTGTGTGTATTTGTCTGCAGCGCGCAGACGTACACCCCCCCCTCGCCCCCGGGCCGTTCGCCTTGCAGGTGGAGCGCGCTGGCTGGCGATAGCTCTAATGAGGAAATATTGCTCCGCTGGTGTGTGCCCACCTGCCACCCCACTGCCTAACAAATCACGCGCTGCAGAGCGCCCGCAGGGCCTGCCATGCTGCTTCCTTTATTTAAAAACTAAAGGCCCCGGGGAGATTAAGGGTCACGCGTGAGCTGAGTTCCAGCCGGTCTCTCTGGCAGCCGAGGGAGCGGCCCGGGGGCCTTGCCCAGGAGGGCCCGTCTGGCCACACTGTGCAGGCGGTGACCGGGCGGGGTCGTTCCATGGGGACGGGCTGGCTGGCAGCTGCCCCCTTACCGTCAGCGCCCTGTGCGTGGGAAAGGCGGGGCCTTGCTTTGGCAGCTTCTCCTGCCTATTGCTACTGCCTGGGCCTGACATCCACGGTCTGCACCGCACACGAGCTCCGGCCCACGGTGGCCGGGACAGAGCTCTGCTTCCAGGGCCAGGTGCTTAGACAGGGGGACGAGAGGCAGAAGGGCCCCGGGTTGCTGTCTGAGTCCCACTGACTGACTAAGGGCGCTGCCTGGCTTTGGAAGGAAGCTCTGTCGCGGGGGGAGGGCGGGCAGGAGTATTTGATTGGGGGGGGGCACTCCAAAAATGTGGTAAATGGCCAAGGGCTGCACTCTTCCAGGGTATTAATGGAGGAGGTGCAGGGTCCGGGAGGGAGCTCGGGTGGGGGACTGGGGTACAGGGTCTGGGAGGGAGCTCGGGGTGGGGGTTGGGGTGCAGGGTCCGGGAGGGAGCTGGGGTGGGGGACTGGGGTGCAGGGTCTGGGAGGGGGGACGGGTATGAAATGGAATTGGGACCATTTTGGTTTAAAGATTCCACCTCCCCCTTTTCTCGCATCTCAGCCTGTTTTAGGGGCCATGCCGGCGATTCTTGGCTGGTGGGCGCGCCCGGCAAAGCAGAGAACCCCTCAAGAGGGAGAGCACAGAGATGCCAGCTGCTTGTTCTCTTGTCCCCGGGGCCCCGTAGCGATATGGGGGCGGGGGTCGCCTGCTGACTCCTCCTTGTGCCGCCCTTCAGGACATGGTGCGCCAGGGCGAGATCATAGACGATGACACGGAGGACGAGTTCTATCTCCGCCGCCTGGACGCCGGCCTCTTCGTTCTGCAGCTCATCTGCTACATCATGGCAGAGATCTGCAATGCCAGTGTCCCGCAGGTAAGCTCCAGGCCGGCCATGACTCGAACGGCCCTGAGCCTCGCCCCAGCTCCTCCCTGCACCCAGCTCTTCTCCTCCCACTGCATGGCCAGGAGAGCGGTTGCCCCAAGGTTAGCAGCCGTGGCCGCACCAATGGGCGTGTTCACCACCACGTTCCCTGGACCTGCTGAGGGCGGGGCCGGCAGTCCCAGGTGCGACGTACGCCAGTTCCCCCAAGCGCTCATGGTGGCACCGCCCAGGTCTCCTGTGCGCTGGCTCTAAGCGTCTGTGTTCGTGCGTGGCAGGCTGCAGGCTATGGTAGTTTGTGGCCTGGGCTGGCCACACCCTTGCAGCCCCTTTGGGGAGCCTTTCAGAACTTGTTTGCTGTGTGAGAGCGGCGGCTGCCCAGGTAGCTGGGTGGCACAGTCCTCCGAGGAAACACGGCATTCCTGTCGAGGCGGGGCCTGGGTCTCCCGCCGCTGGGCTGGCTGTGACGTGTGTCTGTCTGTCTGTGCCCCTCCCCTCTCCCGCTCCCGCTCAGATCCGGCAGAGAGTCCATCAGATTCTGAACATGAGAGGCAGCTCCATCAAAATCGTCCGGCACATCATAAAGGGTGAGTCCCCCAGGGAGCGGGGCCAGGCCGAGGTAGCGCAGACTGGGCACAGCGCCCGTCAAGCCCCTTGCATGCGTTGGCGGCCCCAGCAGCGAGCCCTGGGAAGCGGGGAGGAGTCGCTGGCCTGGCGCTTGCTGGGCTCTGCCGTGGCTTGGCTGTAGCGTAGAGGGGAGAGGTGCATCTACGGCAGGTGCCGGGCCCTGGTGATGGAGGCGGCTCCGGAGCACTTCCTGCAGGCGCGGCCCTTACGCCTGAGAGCGCACAACGCACCCCGGAAGTGCGGGGGAGTCTCCTCTCCTGGCCCCACGGCCCGGCCCCCTGCTCCCGGCCGTGCGAGCCTGGCTCTGGGGCAGACTGCGAGGGGTCGCAGCATGGTCCCACTGCTGGGGAGACGGAGCTGGTGCCATTTGCCTCCTAGCGTCAGTGTCGGGTTTGCAGTTCGTACTGCTCGGATTACGTGACAGCCGAGCCCGGGGGGGCTCTAGCGCCCCAGCTCCGGCCCAGCCCGTCTCGCCAACGTCACTGGGCAGGTGAATCGAGCCACGGGGCAGGCTGCAGAGCTGATTAGCCACCGGACCCCCCCTTCTCCCCGACTTGGCCCGCCAGGTGGCTGCTCCGTTAAGGGCTGGCTGGCACCGCTGTTCATCCCCACCCAGCTCAGGCTGCAGGTCCTTGCGCACCATGGCTGGGCGGACTGGCCCCGAGAGCTGCCTTGGTACTGCGGGGGGGTGGGGGAGTCTCCTATGGGCGGGGGGCAGGGGATTGAGCCATGGAGAGCGCGGCTCAGGGGTCTCCTGGCTGAGTGCAGCTTCCTGGCTGCCGGCCTGGCCCTGCCACTAACCGTGGCCCTGTCTACAGAGAGCCGCTGATTCAGCTGTGCGGGGGGAGACAGGGAGCTGGGCACTGGGGAAGCTGGAGGATCATAGGGGCTCCAGCATCCAGCCCAGCCACTGCAGGGCTGGCCACAGGGGGCCGAAATCCAGTCTGAGGCACTTTGCACTGGTGCAGCAGCCATGCGCACGGTGCTGGTGAAACAGCCGTTCACACACACCCACACACACACCCCACCCCCGGTAGCCACGTGAAAACCGGCTCTGGTCGGGCAGCACAAGAGAGGCTCAAATCTGGTTTTGTCTGCTTGTTCCACGTAACGTCGGTGAGCCAGGAGCCCTTTCCCAACAGGCCGTGCAGTGCTCACAAAACACTTAGGAGAGGCTGGTGCTGAGCTTTGGGCGAGACAGAACATCTGGGGCTGGGAATGTGGGAGATCTCACGGGGTGGGTGGGGGCTGTCAGCGACCCTGGAGCAATTACGTTTGAGCCAGCTGCTGGGCGCTTTTCCCTTGAGCAAGCCCTGAACAGCCAGCAGAGCTGTGCTCCGGCTCGGCTGTGCCTCCTGATCCACGGCAGAGGGCCAGGAAGTGGCCTGAATGGAGAGGACCGGAGGAGGCTGGGGCCCCACTGCGACTCGGCGCGGCCAGACGCGGGGGACGGAGCCGGGCAGGTGGCGCGGTGGCATCATGGGAGCTCCCCTTCAGCAGCTGCTAGGCCTGGGAAGAGGGTTCAAAGCTACTGGCCGTGTGACCCAGGCCAGTCAGTCCTGCAGTTAAACGCTGCCGGCGCCCCAGGCCCCTATGTGCATCGCTGGAACCGCTAAGCTCTCACAGGGGAAGCAAAGGGCGGGACATTGTCACACTGCGAGCTGCCCCTGGACAAAGGCAAGTCCAGTCGCTGCATCTGTGTCCCCCCCCCCCCAGCCGTTCCCCCGGCTCCCTGCGGCTGGAGTGGGGTGGGAGCTGCCCACCCCCAGGGCTGCTCTCTGCTTGGTGCAGGAGGGACCTGGGCCCGCCGGTGCTCCTCACACCTGGGCTCCGGCCCACGGCCGCAAGGGCTGGTGGTACCAGCATCTCGGTGCAGAGACTGGCAGCTTATCCGTGTGAAAGGGCTTCCCCCCAAGGCCTCAGCAGAAAGGTTCCTGCTCTGGTGTGCACGAGACGGCTTCCGCACCAGCCGGCTCAGGGCTCTTGGAGCGAGGGCTTGGCGCAGCTCCGAAACATGCCGCTGGGCTGCCCGCAAGCCTGGCACAGCAGACTGTCTGCCGCGGCTAGGCCCTGAACACAAGCTGCTCTGTTTGTTCGGGGGGAGAGGCTGGAAAACCCCTTCCTAGGCCGCAGCTGCCCATTCCCTGCGATGCTCCTTTGGTTCTTTGTTTGCAAAGGTGCAGGGTGAGCCGCTCCCAGCGCTGACCCCGCTCTGGTGACTGCGGCTTGGGCCCCCGTCCTGCACGGTCTCCTCTCCGGAGGGGGAGGCTGGGGGGTTCTCTGGCTCCAGCGTTCTGTCTCCCTGCTGGTGGCTGGGGACGGGCCTCTTCTGATGCCCCCGCCTGTGGGAAGCCCGCGGGCGCTTAACGTGCCGCACTTGTGCCTGGTGACTCAGCCCGGCGCGGGCGCGAATGCCGCAGGGCAAGCCGCACGTGGGGAGCGGCGGCGGCGGCTCAGGGCTGTCCTTGTCCTTCGACAGAGTACGCGGAGAACATCGGGGACGGGAAGAACCAGGAGTTCCGCGAGAGCGAGCAGAAGCGGATTCTGGAGCTGCTGGACAACTTCTGAGGCGGCGGGTCGGATGCCTCAGTGTGGGCGCGAGGGCAGCGCACCGTCTGCCCAGCAGGAATGACTCCTTGGGGGAGCAGTTCCATGGGGTTCGGAGCCATTAAAGTCGATGTTTTTATTTCTCGTTGGGCGTTTCCTTGCGGGGTGTGCGCAGGCCGGGCACTAGTGCAGCTTCGCCCGGCGACAGAGCCCTGCAGGAGAGGAGCTGAGCAGAGGGGGAGCCTGGTTAGCTCGGGGGGGTAGCGAGACACCCCCGTTGGGCACCGTTGCTCAGGGATATTGCACGTGGGCTGGTCTCAGGTAAGTCCCCTGGACACAAGTGTCCCTACGTGGCATTGCCTGTGCCCCATGCTGCAGGCCTGAGCCCTGGCGACAGAATGCCCCTCTCCAGGGCAGTGTACAGTGTCCTGCCTGGGCTGCCCAAGGCTTAGGCCCGGGGAATGGAGGGGAAAGCGTTTCCACAGCTCCACTGCCAGTTCCAGCCTCTTCAGCCCCTGTTCTGCACAAACAGGATTCAGCTTCAGACTCCACCTGTGAACTGGGTGCTGGCGGAAGGGCAGACCCCAGGTGCGCTGGGCAGGGAGTCATGGAAGGAGCAGGTGGGTTGCCAAGAAGCTGGCCACAGCCCCTTTCTCGCTTGCCCCCCGTCACTAGCTGTACAATTCCAGATCTCAGCCTGCCAAAGCCAGCCCTTCCTCTAAGCAGTGGCTCCCAGCTGGGACAGGAGGCTCCTGAGCCGAGCGCAACCCCTGCAAGCGGCATGGAAACTTTTTTCAAAGCCTCCATAACGGAGGCTCAGCTGAAACGTAAACCCCAAACAAAAACCCCCAGCCAGAGAACGAAACCCCTGCCACGGTGGCTTCCCACCGCGTCAGAGAAGCAGAGAGAGGCCCAAGGCCTTGTTTAAGCATGGGAGTTAAATCCTAGTGGGGAGATAGAAAGAAGCAGAAACCCTGGCAGGCGCGGAGTAAAGCCTAACGAATTTGTTGCAGCGGTGTTCCCTGCTGAGGTGGGAGGGAGATTCCCAAACCTGAGCCGTTCAGCGTGGGTGACAAACCCGAGCGTGTCCCAGCTTGAGGTGTCGTTAGAGGAGATTTACATTAAACATTAGTAAGGCACCAGGACCAGATGGCATTCACCCAAGAGTTCTGAGGGAACTCAAATGTGAAATTGCAGAATTACTAACTGTGGTCTGTAACCTGTCCTTTGCATCAGCCTCTGCACCGAATGCTGGAAGAGGGCGAATGTGATGCCAATTTTTAAAAAGGGCTGCAGAGGGGATCTCGAGTTACTGGCTGGTGAGTCGGACTTCAGTACGGGGCAAACCGGTTGAAACTAAGGGCAATGTCGTCCGACACATGGATGAACTTCACTTGCTGGGGAAGAGTCAGTACGGTTCTGCAAAGGGAAACCACGCCTCCCAGTCTACTAGCATTCTTTGAGTGGGTCAACAAGCGTGTGGACAGGTGGATAGAGGGTGCTTAGATTTCCAGAAAGCCTTTGACAAGCTCCCTCGCCAAAGGCTCTTGAGCAAAGTAAGCTGCCATAGGATTAGAGAGAAGGTCTTTTCATGGCTTGGAAACTGGTTCACAGACAGGAAACAGAGTGAAGGGAAGCAGACTGGAGAGAGGTAATCGTGGTGTGTACGCAGGGCACCAATCCTGTTCAACACAGTCCTGGATGACCTGGAGAAAGGGGTAAACAGCGAGGTGGCAAGGCAGAGTGCAAAGAGCGACAAACGGCGTTCTCAGAACTGGCCAATAAAATGGCAGATAAACTTGAAAAACAACCAATGGTCTGGTAGCACTTTAAAGTGCTAACGAAACATGTAGATTGGATCAGAGCTTTCATGGGCACAGCCCACTCACAGCAAATGAAATTCAGTGTTGATAAATGCAAAGTAATGGACATTGGAAAACATCCCAATTAGACATACAAAATGATGGGTCTAAATTAGCTGTTGCCACTCGAGAGAGAGAGATCTTGGAGTCATTGTGGATAGTTCTCTGAAAACATCCACTCCGTGTGCAGTGGCCGTCAGAAAATAGAACCATGTTGGGAATCATTAAGAAAGGGATAGAGAATAAGACAGAGAAGATCTTACTGCCTCTGTATAAATCCATGCTACGCCCACATCCTGAACACTGCACACAGGTGCGGTCACCTGATCTCAAAAGCTATCTTGGAATTGGAAAAGAGAAAAGGTTCAGAAAAGGTCAACCGAAATGAGGCAGGGTATGGAACAGCTTCCATATGAGGAGAGATTAATAAAACTGGGACTTTTAAGCTTGGAAAAGAGACGACTAAGGGGAGATTGAGGTCTATAAAGATCATGGCTGGTGTGAAGAAAATGGATGAAGAAGTGCTGTTTACTCATAAGAACTAGGGGTCACCAAATGAAATGAATAGGTAGCAGGTTTCAAACAAACAAAGGGAAGTTTTTCTTTACACAATGCAGAGTTTACGTGTGGAACTCCTTGCCAGAGGATGTTGTGAAGACCAGGACTTTAACAGGGTTCAGAAAAGAACTAGATAAATTTATGGATGTTAGGTCCATCAATGGCTATTAGCCAGGATGGGCAGGGAGGGTGTCCCTGGCCTATTTGCCAGAAGCTGGGAATGGGTGACAAGAGAGGGATCACTTGATTCCCTGTTCTCTTCACTCCCTCTGGGGCACCTGGCACTGGCTGCTGTTGGTAGACCGGATACTGGCCTGGATGGATCTTTGGCCTGGCCCAGTCTGGCTGCTCTTGGGAATATTCCTGCTTCCTTTTCTGTGCTGTTAGAGATAATGACGGTCATCACAAAACAGCAGCGCTCCTGCAAGCTGGGCCGTGCCTAATTTAGAGAGATTTGCATGCTGGCAGCATTCATTTCCATCTCAGACAAAATGTATTGTCGAGGACACTTAAAGGCTCCCTCCAGTCATGGCTTCAGGAGGCGCTGCTGCCCGGCTGGGCCTGAAAGCCGTTCTGCAGCAGATCAGCATGGGAGTCAGGGTGGCAGCAGCCGCACAAAGCAGCATGAATATGTTTGTGGTGTAGAAATGGGTTCTGTTTTGCCTGTTTCCCGCCCTCCCTCCGCCACCCGCTTGTAAAAGAGGATCTGTCCCGTGATCCTTCCAGGGCCGGCGTCAGCTCTTGGCACCGCTGTCCTCTGGAATTAGTCCCTTTCCGTTGCGGAGCCAGTGAGGGCCTGGCCTTTGGGCTCGCCTGCAGGAAGGTGGCCTGTTGGCAGCCACTTGGCTCCTTCCCGAAGCTGCACTTTTCACCAGAGAAACACACGGGTAGGGGCTGGGCAAGAGGAGCCGAGCTGGAGCAGGGGCAGGCGGGCAGATAGCAACGAGGAGTCTGGACCCTGAGAGCTGCGTGTTTAAAAAAGGGAGCGAGGGGGGCCTGGCTTTGAATGTGGGGAGCAGCGAAAAGTAACGTGGCGCATTGACGACAGGCCGGCTGGTAGAGTCTGGATCTACAATTGTGCGCGTAATTTGCACTCGGCTATTGCAGCTGCATTCACACAAGGGACCCACGTGCACAGATGAGCAGGACGGGCCGTTTCCGTGCACGGGGGCCCTTGTTGGGCCTTTCATCCCAGTCGGTGAGGGCGCAAGCGAGGGGCACGTCTGCGCTCGGCCACACCGCTCACCTCTGCTGCCTTGGGGCAAGGTTCACGCCCTGCTCTGCAGCCGGGCTGGGGCAGCCCTCCTGTCTCGCTGCTGGAGTGGGCTTGGCTGACAAGCGTCTCCTATTGGCGTCCCTTGGCTGCACCAGGCGGGGGAGACGGCATGGGGCTCTCCGCAAACACTGCGCAAGAGCCGCGGGTGGAGCTGGGCGCCCCGGCAGGGCCCATTTTATCGAACAGCCTCTCTCTGCGGAACAGTCTCTTGACTTGCCTGGCGATTTGCCAGCTCCCTCCCTGGCTGCGGAGAGCGCTGTGGCCGATTTCTGCCACCAGCTGTTTGCTCAGGCTGGTCACATGGGGCGATTTCTCTTCCCTGCCTTGACTCGCGTCCCCCCCAGACCAGGTGTCTGGTGTGGATGGCGGCTGCCCCCCTCGGTGCATTGCTCCAGGGCTCCCCCAGGCGGCCGTGCCCGCAGATGCCGTCCCTGGCTGCGTGGGGGGGCGGGGGGGGAGCAGAGCGAATGTTAGCAGGGGCCCGGAGCGGGACTGGCAGGTCAGTGCTCGGGCTTTGGCTTGACTGCCTCCAAGCGGCGGCGTGAGGTGCAGCAGCGCCGCCCGGCTTTCGGGCCAGTGACCCATGTGCCCTCCTACTTGGAAGTGGGGGCCAGCTGCTGGTTCTGGGCTGCACCCATGTCAGAACCAGCCTCTTGAGAACCACGGGGGGGGGGGGTGCAGAGGCAGCAAAATGGCTGAATCTGGCCCCCTCTGCCTCCCAGGCGGGGTGGGGGCTTGGGGAGTGAGGCCCGCGGTGCGCTGCCTGTCCCACGCTGCTGCAATGGCCTCCTGAGGCTGCTCCGGCTCACGCTGGAGCCAACCCAGCTCCGGGGCCGGGGCGGTGCAATGCTGCCCTCCTTCTGCTCGCCCCCTTCCCTAGTTCCTGTGCTAGTGTAACCACACCCCCAGTGCGGGTCACTGCCCCGTGCGCGGCACGTGGACCACGTACAACCAGAGAGAAGAACAAGGGAGCTCTGCAGCCTAGGCTGCGCGCCAGCTGGCTTTATAGCTCAAGCTGGAGAGTCTCCTACACTAAGCTCCAGAGGTCCCAGGTTCAGATCTGCCTGGGGACAGCTACATGCGCTCGGCCAGTGAACCAGGGCCCTTATCATGCCACTGACACCAGCCTAAACCCTCTGGAGATGCAATACCTGTGTTCTGCTTGTCTGCTGATCTGTTAGTCGAGCCAGCAAGCTGTCACCGAGCACCCTTATCTGGCCCACAAACCGGCCGGGGCTTGTGCTCAGAGGCAATTCGGCAGCAGCCAAGTCAGTGGAAGCACAAACAGGCTAAGCTGGGCCACCAGAGGGGAGTAAATTCAGCAGCTCCCTCGCTCCTTTCCCCCAGGTGAGAGAAACGTGTGGGGATTAGCGGAGAGACAATGCCAGCATCTCTGCGCACAGAGCAGGCGGCCTGTCTCTGCCTGCTGATGGATGAGAAGAGGGCTCCAGATGGCACTGAGGTATTAGCACAGAGCTTGTTATCTGGCTCCAGGCATTCTTAAACCGCTGGCGTGACTCTACTGCAACAAGCAAAAGGAAAGGCTCCCAGGGCTTGGAGCGTTGGGTTCCCAGGGGGGCAGTTCCCTGGGGAGTGTCCCGGGTAGAGTGAGCTGGGGGGTACACAAAGCGCCAAGCAAAGCGAGGCCAACGACCCACCAGGCGAGCTGCCCTGGGAGACCCAGGCTGTTCTCAGAGGAAAGAGCCCAGGGCGTCCAGGGGCCTTTGGCAGACACTTCCAGGCCGCCCAGCTGGGAAACATGAGACCCCCAAAGGAAGGCGGGTGAGAGAGACTTCCTCAAGCTCTCCCAACTTGTTGGCTGGCTCTGCCAAAAGCCACAAGACACAGCCCCTGCCCTGGGGGAGAGGCAAGATCAGAGCTGTCCTTAGTGCAGCGCCGTGTCTAGGGCCTGCAGCCCCGGGGGGGGGGGGGGAGCAGGACATTGCATACCATGTAGGGTGCTAAGCCCAGATCTCTGTCTCTCATGGGGCGTGCGGAGGGAGCAGGCGCTGGCAGAGAGTGGAGTTACGATACCATAGGATGGATAATCCCCACCGAGCTCCGATCTGGCCCCTCGGAGCGCAACCAGCTCGCTGCACAATTGGCCCCAGGCAGTCGCCCCCGAGGCTGCTCTGACTTACACCGGAGCCAAATCAACTCCAGGAGGGGGTGGGGCCCTTACTGGATGAGGGAGGTACCCTAGTGACAGATGATGTGGGAAAAGCTGAAGTACTCGATGCTTTCTTTGCCTCTGTCTTCACGGACAAGGTCAGTTCCCAGACTACTGCACTAGGCAACGCAGTATGGGGAGGAGGTGGGCAGCCCTGGGTGGAGAAAGAACAGGTTAGGAACTATTTAGAAAAGCTGGACATACACAAATCCATAGGCCCTGATTTAATGCATCCAAGGGGGCTGAGGGAGTTGGCAAAGGTCATTGCAGAGCCTTTGGCCATTAGCTTTGAAATTTTACAGAGATCGGGAGAGGTCCCGGATGAGTGGAAAAGGGCAAATGTAGCGCCCATCTTTAAACAAGGCCAATCCAGGGAACTACAGACCGGTCAGCCTCACCTCAGTCCCCAGAAAAATCATGGAGGGGATCCTCAAGGAATCCATTTTGAAGCACTTGGAAGAGGGGAAAGTGTGCAGGAATAGTCAGCATGGATTCACCAAGGGCAAGTTGTGCCTGACCAACCTGATGAGCGTCTATGATGAGGTAACTGGCTCTGTGGATATAGGGAAGGAGGTGGATGTGATAGACCTTGACTTTAGCAAAGCTTTTGATACGGTCTCCCACAGGATTCTTGCCAGCAAGTTAAGGGATATGGGTTGGATAAATGGACAGTAAGATGGATAGAAAGCTGGCTAGACTGTCGGGCCCAACAGGTGGTGATCAACGGCTCGATGTCTGGCTGGCAGTCGGTTTCTAGGCGAGTGCCCCAAGAATCAGTTCTAAGGCTGATTTTGTTCAACATCTTTATTAATGACCTGGCTGAGGGGATGGATTGCACCCTCAGCAAGCTTGCAGATGACACTAAGCTGGGGGAGAGAGAGAGATGCTGGAGGGGGGCCCCCACTATAGAAAGGATGTGGACGCATTGGAGAGGGTCCAGCGGAGGGCAACAAAAATGATTCGGGGGCTGGAGCGTATGACCTATGAGGAGAGGCTGAGGGAGTTGGGCTTGTTTAGTCTGCAGAAGAGCAGAGTGAGGGGGGATTTGAGAGCAGCCTTCAGCTACCTGCAGGGGGGTCCAAAGAGGCTGGAGAGAGGCTGTTCTCAGTGCTGACAGATGGCAGAACCAGGAGCAATAAGTACATAAGAACGGCCATACTGGGTCAGACCAACGGTCCATCTAGCCCAGTGTCCTGTCTGCCGACAGCGGCCAATACCACATGCTCCTGAGGGAGGGATCACAACAGGGAATCCTCACATGAGCCTTCCCCTGTCACCCACTTCCAGACAAACAGATGGACCTAACCTAATAGCCATTGATGGACCTAACCCCCATTAATCTATCTAGCTCGATGGACCTAACCTCCATTAATCTATCTTGTTAAAGTTCTAGCCTTCACCACATCCTCTGGCAAGGAGTTCCACAGGTTGACTGTGTGTTGTATGAAGAAAAACTTCCTTTATTTGTTTTAAACCTGCTGCCTATTAATTTCATTTGGTGACCCCTAGTTCTTCTATTGTGGGAATAAGTAAATAACTTTTCCTTATTCACTTTTTCCATACCTGTCATGATTTTATAGACCTCTATGATATCCCCCCTTAGTCTCCTCTTTTCTAAGCTGAACAGTCCCAGTCTTTTTAATCTCTCTTCATATGGGACCCATTCCAAACCCCTCATAATTTTTGTTGCCCTTTTCTGAACCTTTTCCAATGCCAGTATATCTTCTTTGAGATGAGGTGACCACATCTGTACGCAGTATTCAGGATGTGGGCGTCCCATGTTTTATACAGAGGCAATAAGATATTCTGTCTTATTCTCTGTCCTTTTTAAATGATTCCTAACATTCTATTTGCTTTTTTGACTGCCGCTGAGCACTGCCGCTATGTCTACACTACTCGTTTTGCCAGAAGAGAAAACGTAAATTAAGCGTGGATTAGCATTTGCTCATGCTTTATTTGCATAATCTCTTCCGATTCGTTTTTGCACAAGAGGTTTTTGCACAAATATGCAGTGCGGACGTGTCCATTTTGCACAAGATCCTTATGCCTCTCCGGGGGCGGAGGCGGGGGCGGGAGGGGGGGGGGCGTTGCGCAAAACGGACAAGTCCACATGGCATGTTTTTGTGCAAAAACAGATTAGAAAAGATTATGCAAATGAAGCATGAGAAAATGCTAATCCACACTTCATTTGCATTGCCTCTTCCAGCTAAACACATAGTGTAGACAGAGTCTTAGTAGGTGTTTTCAGAGTGACTCCAAGATCTCTCTCTGAGTAGTTGTAGCTAAATTATAATATAATATGGAGATATACCGATCTCATAGAAGTGGAAGGGACCTCAAGAGGTCAAGTCCAGTCCCCTGCCCTCACGGCAGGACCAAGTACCATCCCTGACATTTGCCCCAGACCCCTAAATGGCCCCCTCAAGGATTGAATTCACAACCTTAGGTTTTAGCAGGCCAATGCTCCAACGACTGAGCTATCCCCCCTCAATTAGTCGCCATCATATAGTAGATAGAGTTGGGATTATTTTTTCCAATGTGCATTACTTTACGTTTACCAACATTAAATTTCATTTGCCATTTTGATGCCCAATCATTTAGTTTGGTGAGATCTTTTTTAAGTTCTTCACAGGCTGCTTTGGTCTTAACTACCTGGAGCAGCCTAGTATCTTCTGCAAATTTTGCCAGCTCCCTGTTTACCCCTTTCTCTAGATCATTTATGAATAAGTTGAATAGGATGGGTCCCAAGACAGACCCTTGGGGGACCCACTAGTTACCTCTCTCCACTCGGAAAACTGACCATTTATTCCCACCCTTTGTCTCCTGTCTTTTAACCAGTTATCAGTCCACGAAAGGACCTTCCCTCTTCTCCCATGACAACTTACTTTACTTAAGAGCCTTTGGTAAGGGACCTTGTCAATGCCTTTCTGGAAATCTAAGTACACTATATCTACTGGATTCCCCCTTGTCCACATGTTTGTTGACCCCCTCAAAGAACTCTAGCAGATTAGTAAGGTAGGATTTCCCTTTACAGAAACCATGTTGACTTTCCCCCAACAAATTATGTTCATCGATATGTCTGATAATTTTATTCCTCACTATAGTTTCAACTAATTTTCCCGGTACAGACGTTAGATTTACTAGTCTGTAATTGCCAGAATCACCTCTAGAGCCCTTTTTAAATATTGGTGTCACATTAGCTATCTTCCAGTCATTAGGTACAAAAGCCAATTTAAAGGATAAGTTACAAACCATAGTTAATAGTTCCACAATTTCCCATTTGAGTTCTTTCAGAACTCTTGGGTGAATGCCATCCGGTCCCAGTGACTTGTTACTCTTAAGTTTATCAATTTGTTCCAAAACCTCCTCTAAGGACACCTCAATCTGGGACAATTCCTCAGATTTGTCACTTAAAAATAATGGCTCAGGTTTGGGAATCTCCCTGACATCCTCAGCCGTGAAGACAGAAGCAAAGAATTCATTTAGCCTCTCTGCTATGACTTTATCACTCCTTTAGCATCTCGATCATCCAGGGGCCCCTCTGGTTGTTTAGCCAGCTTCCTGCTTCTGATGTACTTAAAAAACATTTTACTATTGCTTTTTGAATGTTTGGCTAGCTGTTCTTCAGACTCCTTTTTGGCTTTTCTAATTATATTTTTACACTTAATTTGACAGAGTTTATGCTCCTTTCTATTTTTCTCTCTAGGATTTGACTTCCACTTTTTAACAGATGTCTTTTTATCTGTCACTGCTTCTTTTACCTGGTTGCTAAGCCACGGTGTCACTTTTTTGGTTCTCTTCCTGTGTTTTTTAATTTGGGGTATACATTTAAGTTGGGCATCTCTTATGGTGTCTTTGAAAAGTTTCCATGCAGCTTGCAGAGATTTTACTTTTGTCATTGCACCTTTTAATTTCTGTTTAACTAACCTCCTCATTTTTGTGTAGTTCCCCTTTCTGAAATTAAATGCCACAGTGTTGGGCTGCTGAGGTGTTTTTCCCATCACAGGAATGTTAAATTTTCTTACATTATGGTCACTATTTCCAAGTGGTCCAGTTATATTTACCTCTTGAACCAGATCCTGTGCTCCACTTAGGACTAAATCAAGAATTGCCTCTCCCCTTGTGGGTTCCAGAACCAGCTACTCCAAGAAGCAGTCATTGAAGGTATCAAGAAATGTTCACCTCTGCATCCCATCCTGAGGTGACGTGTACCCAGTCAATATGGGGATAGTTGAAATCCCCCACTGTTAGAGTTTTTTATTTTGATAGCCTCTTTAATCTCCCTTAGCATTTCATAGTCACTATCACTGTCCTGATCAGGTGGTCGATAATAGATCCCTACTGCTATATTCTGATTATTGGAGCATGGAATTGCTATCCATAGAGATTCTGTGGAACATTTTGGCTCATTTAGATTTTTACTTCATTTGATTCTACATTTTCTTTCATGTATAGTGCCACCCTCACGACCTGTTCCGTCCTTCCGATATATTTTGTACCCTGGTATGACTGCATCCCATTGATTGTCCTCATTCCACCACGTTTCCGTGATGCCCATTATCTCAATATCCTCCTTTCAAACTAGGCACTCTAGTTCACCCATTTTACTATTTAGACTTAGCATTTGTGTATAAGCACTTCAATAATTTGTCACTATTTATCTGTCTGCCATTTCCTGATGTGACACACTCTTTCATTTGATTGTGTCTCATCGGATCTGAGCCATACTTTCATCCTCTCCTCCTGACTAGAACATAGAGCATCTCTATTAATAGACCCGCCCCTAAGAGACATCTCTGTCCGATCCATGTGCTCCTCCGCATCCCATCGGCTTTCTCCCAGCCCTTAGTTTTAAAACTGCTCTAACGGCCTTTTTAATGTTAAGTGCCAGCAGTCTGGTTCCGTTTTGGTTTAGGTGGAGCCCATCCTTCCTGTATAGGCTCCCGCAATCCCAAAAGTTTCCCCAGTTCCTTTTAAATCTAAACCCTTCCTCCCTACACCATCGTCTCATCCACACATTGAGACTCTGAAGCTCTGCCTGCCTACCTGGCCCTGCGCGTGGAACTGGAAGCATTTCAGAGAATGCTGCCATAGAGGTCCTGGATTTCAATCTCTTTCCTAGCAACCTAAATTTGGCCCCCAGAACCTCTCTCCTACCCTTCCCTATGTCATTGGTACCTACATGTACCATGACCATGACCACCGGCTCCTCCCCAGCACTACACATAAGGTAAAGGTATAACAAGTGGGGTTCTGCAGGGTCTGTTTTGGGACCGGCTTTGTTCAATATCTTCATCAACAATTTAGATATTGGCATAGAAAGTACACTTCGTAAGTTTGCAGATGATCCCAAGCTGGGAGGGGTTGCAACTGCTTTGGAGGATAGGGTCATCCTTCAAAATGATCTGGACAAATTGGAGAAATGGTCTGAGGTAAACAGGCTGAAGTTTAATATAGACAAATGCAAAGTGCTCCACTTAGGAAGGAACAGTCAGTTTCACACACACAGAATGGGAAGCAACTGTCTAGGAAGGAGTAGGGCAGAAAGGGATCTAGGGGTCATAGTGGACCACCAGCTAAATATGAGTCAACAGTGTGATGCTGTTGCAAAAAAAGCAAACATGATTTTGGGATGCATGAACAGGTGTGTTGTGAGCAAGACACGAGACGTCATTCTTCCGCTCTACTCTGCATTGGTTAGGCCTCAGTTGGAGTATTGTGTCCAGTTCTGGGCACCACATTTCCAGAAAGATGTGGAGAAATTGGAGAGGGTCCAGAGAAGAGCAACAAGAATGATGAAAGGTCTAGAGAACATGATCTCTGAAAGAACTGGGTTTGTTTAGTTTAGAAAAGAGAAGACTGAGGGGGGACATGATAGCAGTTTTCAGGTATCTAAAAGGGTGTCATGAGGACGAGGGAGAAAACTTGTTCATCTTGGCCTCTGAGGATAGAACAAGAAGCAATGGGCTTAAACTGCAGCAAGGGAGGTTTAGGTTGGACATTAGGAAAAAGTTCCTAACTGTCAAGGTGGGTAAACACTGGAATAAATTGCCCAGGGAGGATGTGGAATCCCCATCTCTGGAGATATTTAAAAGTAGGTTAGATAAATGTCTATCAGGGATGGTCTAGACAGTAGTTGGTCCTGCCATGAGGGCAGGGGACTGGACTCGATGACCTCTCGAGGTCCCTTCCAGTCCTAGTATTCTATGTTAAGACTATCTAGATGTCTCGAGAGCTCCGCAACCTTCGCACCAGGCAGGCAAGTCACCATACAGTTCTCCCGGTCATCACAAACCCAGCTGTCTATGTTCCTAATGATCAAATCCCCCATTGCTAACACCTGCCTTTTCCTAATGACTGGAGTTCCCTCCCCAGAGAGGAATCCTCAGTGCAAGAGGATGCCAGAACATCTTCTGGAAGGAGGGTCCCAACTATGGGATCATTTCCGTCTGCTCCAGTTGACTGTTCTGCTTCCTTGAACCGTTCATCTTCCTTAACAGTGCAGGGGCTGTCTGACCAGAGGTGGGACAGTTCTACAGTGTCCTGAAAAGCCTCATCAACATACCTTTCTGCCTCCCTCAGCTCCTCCAGTTCAGCCACCTTGGCCTCCAAAGCCAGTGTGCATCTCTGAGGGCTAGGGGCTCCTTGCGCCGAATGCACACATACACCTCCCGCCCACAGGGCAGGTATCATACATGCTACATTGAGTGTAATAGATAGGATAACCCCCACTCTGCTGCTGGGCTTCTGCCTGCATTCTCCCCTCCAGCTACCTAGGTTACTGAGAGGGTCTCTGACTATTTAAATCAGGAAGTTTTGTTTTTATTTTAGTTTAAAAGTTTTAAAGAATGGCAAGTGTACCTCACCCCTTCCAGCTCCCTCTCAAACCCCTGCCCCTGGTCGCTTAGTCACGGGCTTTATAAAGCCCTGGCTGTCCTGATGGTCCCACCCCTGGTTAAGGCTCGACCAATGAAAAGAGGGTTCTAGGTTTCAACTCCTCCTTAAGAAGCTCACAGCTTCTAACCCACAGCACAAACAAACAGCTCAGCACTTGAATCTCCAAACAGACGAACACAAGTTCAGCACACGCTTTCTTTTGGGCAACTAGCAAGTAAGCCCCAAACACACACGCACTACAGACAGCCACTTACCTCAAGGGTCCTGTATTCTATTCGCTCCTTCACCTGGAGAGCGCCCTCTTGAAACTCCCTGGTAGCAGCCCCTGGTCGCAATGGTCTGAAGTTGCAGCGGGGGGAGGTCTAGGGTGGAGATTAGGAAAAATGATTTCCTAGGCAGGTGGTGTGACATAGTGTGGATACCTTGCTGGTTGCTATGCTGGGCAGTGGGCATGGCCCAGCAGGGCAGGGGATGAATCAATATGCAAGAGGGCTTCGAATGTATCTCCCATGGAGCGGAACAATGGGAAGAAGGGGAGTGGAGCCCTGGCTGGGGGCAGGGCAGGAAGTGAGTGAGTTAGTTTCTGTCTGGGATCATGGAGGAGACAGCCTAGAGAAAGGGGCTGGAATTTAGGGGCCCATTCTCCCCTATCTCTAGGGGGGCTGAGGCATCCTAGGCCCGGTTCCTGTAACCAGATGACATCGGTGCTGTGCTGTATCCTGGAGAAGCAATAAACTCCCTCTATTCTACTGGCTGGTGGAGTCTGTCCGTGCCATTACGGGGGTGCAAGAGATGGGAAAACCCCAACACGCTGTCACAGGGGGGAAGCACTGAGCTGGATTCCCTAGGGAGGGGGTGGAATCTCCATTCCTAGAGGTGTTAGAGGTGTTTAAGTCCCGGCCCAGAGCTGAGGGCAGGAGGCTTTGGGGCTCTGGGTCACAAGTTGGGGGTGCAGCCTTTTGCCTGCACATGGGAATGCCCTGGCCCCAGGGCCACCAGTACCGGACGTGGTAGCGGGGAAATGGATCTGCGCTGGCCTCTCCTTCCATGGCCCCTCCCCTCCTGTCCCATTAGGCAGCTAGCGGCGGATCCTCGTGCATGTGCCGGGGGAGGGTTGGAAATCCCTGGGCCGCTCTTAGCCTCCTGCTGTGCTGAGCAACGGCACTCTGGCTGGGGTGCCGGGGATGACAGGCCGCAGGGCCATGGCCTGGCTGTGGAAGGCGCCAGCATATGGCCTTGTGACAGCGCGTTGGGGTTTCCCCGTCTCCTGCACCCCCGTAGTGGCACAAACAGACTCCACCAGCCAGTAGAATAGAGGGAGTTTATTGCTTCTCCAGGATACAGCACAGCACAGATGTCATCTGGTTACAGGGCAGGCCTAGGATGCCTCAGCCCCCCCTTGAGACGGGGGAGGACTGGGCCCCTAAATTCCAGCCCCTTCCCTAGGCTGTCTCCTCCATGATCCCAGACAGCAACCAACTAACTATCCCTTCCAGCCCTGCCCCCCAGCCAGGGGCGGCATTCCACCTTCCTTTGTTCCTCTCCCTGGGAGGTAACTGGTAGAACAGGTTACCTCCCTGTCCCATCAGCTACTCGGCTGGGCCGTGGTACAGACAGCAGCCAGTGGGGGTCACCCACAGCCCAAGCCTAGCAACCAGCAAGGTACCCCCACTACGTCACAGGCCTCTCACCACACTCCTGTGGTGCAGGTAGGAATCACTCCTGTTTGCACACCAGGAAACCAAGGCAGGGAGAGCAGGGGACTGGGCCAAGGTCAGAGCCGTGCTTGGAAGAGAACCTGGCCTGAGCATTCCCTGCTGGGGGGTGAGGGATGCGGACCCTGCCAGGCCAGACCTGCGCTGGCTTCAGCTGTGCCCTCCCTTCATGCCCCCTGGTGGGCAGCCAGCCCAGGCTGGCAGTGAAATCCCCAGGGCATGGGGGTCGCCTGCTCCGGCCCTGGGCTCTTTGCGGCCGTGCACTCTGCATGGGGGATGCTAAGCCGGGGCAGGGGCCTGAGCCCCGGTAAGACAGGGCAGTGGGGCAGGCACCCCCCACCTCCTGACAGCTGGCTTGGTGCCCAGCTGGGAGCTGATTTCTCCCTGCTAGGCTGGTGTGTTGTGCCTGGCTCTGGGCACGGGGCCTGTCTCTGATTGCACAGACCCGCCGGAGGAGGCAAAGTGGAAGTGAATTAGAGGGAAGATGATGGATGAGCCGCATTGTGGTGACATGGGAGGTGAGAGAGCTTCTGGCACAGCGGAGCAGGGGCTGGGGGCGGCCAGGGCCCTCGGCCAAAGGTCTCCAACCTTTTTACCCACAAGATCTCTTCAATTTAACAGCAATGCAAGATCTGTCTCCAACCCAAATACCCTTCCCCCGCTTCCTTCTCGCTCCTCGGAGGCCTCCCCCTGCTCGCTCCAGTCCCCTTCCTCCCCATCCTCACTCACTTGCACCAGGCTGGGGTAGGGGGTTGGGTGAAGGCGCTGGTCTTGGGCCAAGGGGTTTGGAGCAGGGGAGGGGCTCCGGGCTTAGCCCAGGCTGGGGATTGGGGTCCAGGAGGGGGTTCAGGGTGCAAGCTCCTTCCCCAGCCCCACTGTGGAGGCTGAGGGGCGCCTGCTGTTCTTCCCGCTCTGCCCTGCGCCTTGGTGCGCCAGACGCGGCCTGGCCCGACTCAGCTCCCCATCGGTGCCGCAGAGCGAGGGCAGGGCCGCTCCTCCGTGCAGGGTGCCCGGAGGGAAGGGCCTGGCCCGCTGGGTGGCCTCCTGCCAGCCCTGGGGTCCCGGCGCTGGGCCGCAGCAGCCCAAGGGGCCGGGGCTTTGCGTGGAAGCGCTGCAGGCTCCGGCAGGGAAGGCGGCGGGAGCCGGGCGGTTCGTGGCTGGTTTCCGGCCCTTCGAAGCCGGGTCCGCTGGGCTGGACGGGGCGCGGGAGAAGAGCAAGTGAAGTGACGGAGCCGGATCGCTCCCGCGGAAATGCTCCTTTTCCACGCGCCCCTCCCCTCGGTCTCTGTCCAGCTGCCCGGGAGCCGGCGCTGCTCGCTCAGGGCAGAATTGGAGCTTTGCCCCTGGCCGCCTGCTCCCCTGGGAAGACGCGATCCGGGAGCAGCTGCTGCCGCCGGCCTTCGCTCCTCGCCGGGTGCGGCGCTTGGCGGGGACCGATTCTCCCTGGGCCCCGCGAGGCCGGGGCTGTGGCCAGGCCGCCGCGGGGAGCGAGGCGCAGGGGGACAAGGTCACGCAAGGACACGGGAGACGAGCGGGGAATGTGACCAGGTTGCCCAAGACTTGGCTGCAAGACCAGCCGCCCCGGGCGCAGCGATTCTGGTTCGCCGGAGAGGGGACCCCGGGCGCTCGCGTGGGGGTGCGGCCGGGCACCCCCGGGAGGCAGCCGAGCGGCCTGGGCCTGGGGAAAGGCTCCCCCGCTGAGCCGTCGTGGCGCCCACGCGAGATGGACCCGCGCTGCCTTGCCCCGGCCGAGGGCGGCCCTCCCGCTCGGCTCCGCTTGTTCGCAGAGGTCGGTTCCGTTGAGACTGGGCTGAAGGGACCCAATTGTCGCCAGGGTGGGACGCGAGCCCGCTTGATCTAGGCAGTGAACGTCTGAGGGCTGCGGGTGCTGGGCCGGTTCGCTTGCAGGCGCCGTGACTCCAAGGGCACCAGCCCTCCCGCTCGCCTCCCAACACGCGGCTGTTCCGACTCAGCCTCCAGCTTTGCGCGCACAACTAGAGGCGCGCGCGCGCGCAAGCAGGCGTTCTCCAGTGCTGCGCGCGCAAAGCTTTCGCTTTCCTCTCAGCGTGGGGCGGCGGGGCACTTGGTTGCCTGATTTACATATGCAAATGGATTTGCTAGTCATCCATGGGGCAGGTGAGCGCTGTGCGCGCAGAAGCCGTTTTTGCGCGTGCAATGGCGAGGGCGGGCAGTCTGGCGCGGGAGAAAGCAAGGAACCCCCTCGGCCTGCGGCGCGGGTTGCCGGGGGTCCGTTCTCGCTCGGAGCAGCCCCAGAAGCGCGGCCCCGGGCCTGAAAAACACGGCCCCGAGCGCCCGGCGTGTGTCACGCTGAGCAAGGCAGGGGCTTAAGGGAGCAAATCCTGCGCCGGCTCATCCCCTGGGGTGGGCGGGGCGCGGCCCGTTCACTAGTGAGCGATGGAAAGTGAAAATTTGCACGCGTGCCCCTGGTGCACAGAGGTTGGCTCTTTCCCTTCCTGCGAGGCTGCGCCGGAGCCAGGAAGCCCCCTGGAGCGGGGACTCGGTCCGGCTCGCCAGCTGGAGGCGGCCCGAGCGGCAGCTCACAGGCGCGCCGCTTGCTGCTGCCTGGCCTGGCCTGGCCTGTGCCGGGGACGCTTGTAGCAGGTGCCAGGCATTTCAACGGGATCGTTGGACGCTCCTGCGCAGCGCTGGCCACTAACACGGACGCGCAGCCGCTGGGTCCGAGGGGCACCTCCCAGGCCTGGGCTCTCAGTGCCTGGCCCCAGGGATCCCCGCCGGTCTTCGAGGGGGGGCACGGGCCTGCTGGGAGGAGAGTCCCAAAGTCTCGCTCAGGCAAAGCGCCGCCTCGGGCGAGCTCAGAGCACTTTACAAAGGAGGGTTTTACAGGTGGGTAAACTGAGGCAGGGGGCTGCCGCGGCTTGCCCAAGGGCGTCTCGCGGGACCAGAACCCACAGGAAGCGGAACCGGGGCGTGAAGCGGTTCCCATCACGTACCGAGTCTGGCTCCGTGACGCTCGGCCCCCTGCCAGAAGTAGGACCCCGGGGCCGCTGGCCAGGGCTTTGGTTAACTCGGCCGCAGGCTTATCACGCCCCCCGGGCTCTCGTCGCGGGGGTCCCTGGCTAGCGGGGCCGAGTCTCCTGTCTCTGCCCCTTCCGGCCCAGGCAGACCTGCTGGTGCCACGACTGGCTCCCCGCCCGCGGGCAGGCTCCCGCCTTCGCGGGGCGCCCCTCCCCGGACCGGGGGTGCTGGGCAGGGGCAGCCAACGCTCCGCGGCCTCGGGGTGCTCGGGAGGGGACTGAAAGCGGCGGGAGCCGGGCCCGGGAGAGCGCTGCGGCGAGCGGGAGGGGCTGGCTGCAGCGTGCTGTGCATCCGGCAGGGCGCGGCCGCAAGGCCCGAGAGGAGGGAGGACCCGAGGGGACAGACAGCGGGGGCGCCCCGGTGCGCAGCTCCGGCAAGAGCCGGCCGAGTTGCGGCAGAAGGCAGCGGGGAGCGGCCCGGGAGCCGGGTTGCGACAGGACCCGAGGACTGTTCCGTTCCCCGCTGGGCAGGGGCGGCTCCCGGGCCTGGCCTAGGGGCTGGGCTCCGGCACGTGGAGAAGGCGGCGGGGTGCGGAGCTGTGCGCGCCCGAAGCTGCCCTCCAGCCCCCCCTTAGCCAGAGCGCGGGGCGATCGCAGAGGTGGCTGACACGGAGCCCGCTGGGCGGAGAACCCCGCGTGTGTCCGAGCCCACTGGAAGACGGGGGAGGGGACGGGGGGGGGTCGTGTGACGTAGTGGGGGTACCTCGCTAGTTGCTATGCTGGGCGGTGGGTTGTCAGTGACCCCCACTGGCTGCTGTCTGCAGCACGGCCCAGCAGGGCAGGGGATGAGTCATTATGCAAGGGGGCTTCGAAACTGGTCAGACAGGTATCTCCCATGGAGCGGAACAATGGGAAGGAGGGGAGTGGAGCCCTGGCGGGGGAGGGCTGGAAGTGAGTGGGTTAGTTTCTGTCTGGGATCATGGAGGAGACAGCCTAGGGAAAGGAGCTGGAATTTAGGGGCCCAGCATCCCCCATCTCAAGGGGGGCTGAGGCATCCTAGGCCCAGTTCCTGTAACCAGATGACATCTGTGCTGTGCTGTATCCTGGAGAAGCAATAAACTCCCTCTATTCTACTGGCTGGTGGAGTCTGTCTGTGCCATTATGGGGGTGCAGGAATCGGGGGACCCCGACCCGCCGCCACAGGGCGTCTGACCCGGCCGCGCCTCCAGGCGCGCCCCAGCCTGGAGCGAGGAGCGAGGAGAGGCGAAGTTCAGTGCAGACACCTGATCCGCTGCCTGCTGGCCCCTCTGCGAGCTTCGGGCCTTTCCCGAGCCGCCCACGTGAGCTCTAGGCCCCGCCCTCCGCGTGGGCCCGATTCTGATCTGCTGGGGGGGGGGGGGCAGCAGATACTCCGTGCTGTTCTGTCCCAGAAGCAGCAGGGAGGGGGGCCAGGCCAGAGCTGGTCCGCGAGGGGAGCCAGTTTAAAAACCAGCTCCCCTCCTGGACCTGTTGCCTGCCACCCGGCTCGGCTGCCTCTGTAGCTGCAGCAGCCCCTGTCTGCTGGGGAGGGGGGGGGCGAGCTCCCAGACCCAGTGCCAGCCGGAACTAAGCGGGGCTGCCTGCCCACCTGGCTCCGAATAGCTTTAAATGCAGAGCGGCAGCGGGGGTAGGTCCCAGACCTGGCGCAAGTGCGGACCGAGCGGAGCTGCTGGCCAGCCTGCGCAAAAATGTACTTGGGGTGCGGGTGGGGGTGGGATGCAGGATGCGTGTAGTCTACAGCATTAACCTACTCGCCTTTGCTTATCGGTTAATCTACTCCCTACTAAGGGGTGCGCCCTGAGTGGACTGCACACTGCGCCCAGGTCTGGGATCCAGATTGTGCCTCTGCTCACCCTGCCCAAAGGGGAGACACACCCTGGAGCCAAGGCCGAGCCCCTCTGTTGCCCACAGCAGCAAAGCCTAGTGGCAGGAGCAGCAAGTCCCCGCGCCCACCGGCAGCTAACGGGACGAGGGGGAGAGCAGAGGTGGGGAAGGGGGGCAGGGGCTGGTGCAAGCACAAACCCTGGCGGAAAGGGAACTAAACCCACGTGGCCACCTCAGGCCTCCCAGGAAGTGGCCGAAGGAGCTGAGTCACTTGGTTCCGCAGACCTCACTGGGCGCGGAGAGCACAGCCGCTCCCGAAGCAGGGCTCTAACGGAGTCTAAACGCCAAGGTAGGGGTCTAACTGGAAGCCCCCGGTTGGGGAGCTGGGCCCCTGGGCTGGAATGTCTCATTGAAAATCAGTGTTCACAGTCCAGTGAGTTCCTCAGCCAGCTCTTTAAACTCTTGGGTGCAAGTTAGCCAGACCTGCTCATGCTGAGATGCGAGTGAGGTGGAAAGGGCGGTGTGATGTGACATCCGGATGCGTGATGTCTTCCTCAAACATAGAACAGAAATATTTATTGAACACATCTGCCATAATTGTACCATTTGCATCTATCTCCTAATGCGTCAGTATCATTGTTAGGGTGCTGTTCTCAAACATAAGACAGGACTATGTAGCACTTTAAAGACTAACAAGATGGTTTATTAGGTGATGAGCTTTCCTGGGCCAGACCCACTTCCTCAGATCAATATGTGGAAGAAAATCGGCACAACCATATATACCAAAGTGTATGGTTGTGCCGATTTTCTTCCACATATTGATCTGAGGAAGTGGGTCTGGCCCAGGAAAGCTCATCACCTAATAAACCATCTTGTTAACCTTTAAAGTGCTACATAGTCCTGTCTTTTGTTTCAGCTACACCAGACTAACACAGGCTGCATCTCTATCACTGTTCCCAAACATGTCTCCTTATTTTCCTTAACTCTCTGGCCTATCGGTTTCTCTGTCTCCTTTTGCTTCCCTTATCAATTTTCTACAATTCCTATCTTCTGATTTATATCCATTTAGGCAAAACAATAAATTCCAATCTCTGCCTTGGTTAATTCAGCAATCTTGAGTGTTCTTTGGGGTTTGGTTAGAGTCCCCTCCACTTTCTAGTTCCCCTCTGGCGGGGAGCAGGGAATCTCCTCTCTGAGCTGTATCACCAGCTTCCTTCAGTTTGGGCTGCTACCGCCGGCACAGGGTTGTTGCTCCCTCCCTCAGGACTTGTGGCTCTCCGCTTCTGTAGGGCTGCGGCCCCGCCCTGACAGCTCTTCCTGCTCTCTCCTCCCCGCTGGGAAGCCGTGTCCAGACCCCTTTGTCTGAGCCCCCAGGGCTTAGTCACTTGTTGCTGGGCTTTGACCATTCCCTCCAAGAGCCCCAGCCGGGAGCCCTGTTGGTCTGTGGCTGCAGAACCAAGAGGAGTCCTGGGCGCCTTAGCCACGAATGGATTTATCAGGGCAGCAGCCGCTGGGTTTTAGCCGCTTCACCAGCTGGCCCGGAGTGGACAGTAGCAGCGACCCCCCCCCAGCCGCTGGGCGAGGCGGAGACTCGCGAGGGCAGGCACCGGGGGCAGAGTTCCCAGTCTGGCCTGGTCGCCGGGGTAGTTTCGTCCCCGACCCCCGACCCCCCGTGACTCGGGAGCGGGGGGGGGGAGCAGGGTGAGCCCCCCCATGTCATCCCGGCTCGGCCCCCTATGTACAGCTGGGGGTCGGGCGTCCCGGGGGTGGGGGTCTCTGGTCCCTCCCGGCGCCGCCCTGCTGCAGCTCGTGGGGGCTGCCCTGCCCCGGCCTCCCAGGCGTTAGCCCGGGCTGAGCCAGCGGGCGCTGGGGTCGTGGCTGCGCCCAGACCCCCAGAACGAACCCCGGGGCTGGGGGCCCTGCCCACGCCTCGCGAGGGAGCCTGGGGGCAGGCGGGGCGGGCGCTGTCCGTGGTGCTGGACGCGGGGCGGGGCGGGGCGGGCCCGTGGGGGGCAGGACGCGGGGCTCGGGCAGGCGCTGTCCGTGGTGCTGGACGCGGGGCGGGCCCGTGGGGGGCAGGACGCGGGGCTCGGGCAGGCGCTGTCCATGGTGCTGGACGCGGGGCGGGGCGGGCCCGTGGGGGGCAGGACGCGGGGCTCGGGCAGGCGCTGTCCGTGGTGCTGGACGCGGGGCGGGGCGGGCCCGTGGGGGGCAGGACGCGGGGCTCGGGCAGGCGCTGTCCGTGGGGGGCAGGACGCGGGGCTCGGGCAGGCGCTGTCCGTGGTGCTGGACGCGGGGCGGGCCCGTGGGGGGCAGAACGCGGGGCTCGGGCAGGCGCTGTCCGTGGTGCTGGACGCGGGGCGGGGCGGGCCCGTGGGGGGCAGGACGCGGGGCTCGGGCAGGCGCTGTCCGTGGTGCTGGACGCGGGGCGGGGCGGGCCCGTGGGGGGCAGGACGCGGGGCTCGGGCAGGCGCTGTCCGTGGTGCTGGACGCGGGGCGGGGCGGGCCCGTGGGGGGCAGGACGCGGGGCTCGGGCAGGCGCTGTCCGTGGTGCTGGACGCGGGGCGGGGCGGGCCCGTGGGGGGCAGGACGCGGGGCTCGGGCAGGCGCTGTCCGTGGTGCTGGACGCGGGGCGGGGCGGGCCCGTGGGGGGCAGGACGCGGGGCTCGGGCAGGCGCTGTCCGTGGTGCTGGACGCGGGGCGGGGCGGGCCCGTGGGGGGCAGGACGCGGGGCTCGGGCAGGCGCTGTCCGTGGTGCTGGACGCGGGGCGGGGCGGGGCGGGCCCGTGGGGGGCAGGACGCGGGGCTCGGGCAGGCGCTGTCCGTGGTGCGGGCCGGGAGGGGGCTCCCCGGCTCCTCTCCCTGGCTGGGGGCGCCCGGGCCCCGCTGCAGCACGTGGGGACCCGGCCGGGGAGGGGGCTGGCGATGGCCCCGGGTCCCCACACGGGCAGAGGCAATAGCGCAGCGCGGGGCCCCGGGGGGGCGGAGGCGGCCCCTGGCGCGGGGGGGGGGGGATAAGCTGGCCCCGCCCCCGGCAGGGACCCCCCCCCCCCGACCTGCGCCCCGGAGCCCCCGCTGCTGGGACCGGCCCGGCCCGGCCAATGAGACCCCGGGAAAAACTTTGATGCTAAATCAAGCGCTCGGATCCCTCCGCCGGCTGGGGGAGGCTCTGGGCGAGCCGCGGCACCGCCACCGAGCGCGGCGCCTTCCGCGGCAGGGACGAGTCCCGCAGTCTCCGGCAGGCTGCGCGGGAGCAGCCCGGCACCGCGCCCTGGCCACCGGAGGGAGGCGGCGGCTCTGCGGAGGGGGCCGCGCAGCCCGATGTGAGCCGGAGCCAGGCGCGCACGGACCGAGCCCCGAGCACCATGGGCGCCCTGGGCGTGACCCTGGGGATTTTCCACTACCTGGGGCTCTACGTGCAGCTGGGCGCCCCGGCGCGGGCCCCCGCGCCCAACGGTGAGAGCCGGGAGCGGGCGGGGGCGCGCGGGGCGGGACCTTCTTCCCCGGGGCTCGCGGGGGCAGCCGGCCGGGCTGGGGGCGCCCAGAGCCCGCCGCTCCCCGGGTGCCAGCCCGCACCCTGCGCTCCCGGGCGGGGCGGGGACCCTGGGGCCGGTGCACGGGCCGGGCGGTGGGTCTCCTGGCGGCCAGGCGGAGGGGGCGCTGCCGGCCCCGGGGGGCGCGCTCGCGTGCGGAAGTTTGGGGCGCGCCCGGGGGGTCGGTGGCGCAGGAGCTCGGGGAGACGCGGCTCTGCTGGGAGCCGAGCGGGGGAAAGTTCGGGACCCTGCTCCGAGCAGGGCCCGGGAGCGGGCTGGCCAGTCCATCGCGGAGTCCGGAGCCCTGGCGCCCCGCAGGGCCAATCCGCCTTGGCCGCTCTGCCGGTCCCCGGCCTTTCTACGGCCCCGGCCCCTCCCAGCTGGCGGGGGCTCGAGCCCTTCTCCGGGCAGCTCTGCGCGCTGCCGGGCTGCTTTCCACGCGAACTTCCCACTCGCTGCCCCAGGCTCGGTCCCCTGCCCCTTGGGCGCCAGGGAGCCTGTTGCCTTCGCTGGGGCGAGCCAGGTGCCCCCAGATCCCTGGGCGGGGCGGGGGAGGGTGCAGCCTGGTCTGTGCTCTGTTCCTGGCTCTGCGCAGGGCCTGGAGCCCCCCCAGAACTGCCCCCCTGGGCTGGGGGCTCAGCCACCCACAGGGCGCAGGCCAGTCCCTGCCCCGAGGCGCGGCCACAGGCGCCATGCCGGAGGGCTGTGCTGCTGCGGGGGGTGGCACATGCCCTGCAGCCCGTAGCAGGGCTGGGCAGCAGTGTGTGGTCAGACTGGTGTAATGTGTCATTTGGGCTGGTGCTGGAGAACCCAGAACGTTTCCTGGGCTTGTCACCTTCCCCGGGGGCCAGAGGCCAAGCCGCCCCATCGCCTCCCTCGGAAACGCAGCCAGCCAGCCGTGGTCTGAAATGGTTGCTGCGGTGCGCAGGGGTCCAAGCGGGCAGGTGCGTTGGGGAGCCGCGTCCCAGGGCTGGGCGCTGGGGGCAGCTCCGCAGCTGCTCCCTCCCGTACAACCGAGTCCTTTCGGGAGGCTCCGAGATGCAGGCACCAAGTGGGTCGTGTCTCCTACGCGGCTTGTGCGCAGCCGGTGAATACCAAGCCGAGTGCCGCGGGGCGGGCGGCGAACCTGGAGAGACGGCTGGTGAGTAGCTTGGAGATTGATCATTTAATTAGTCGCTGGTGCGGCTTTGCTCCAGCGGGAGCGGCTGGGGGAGAGGGGGGAAGAGCCCTGGAAGCCCCCCTGAAGTGACAAGCATTGTGCCCAGCGGGGCTGGAACCAGGCTCCAGCAAGTCATGGGGCATGTCAGGCTGGTTCCTCCAGAGCACCCACGCCAGGGCTGAATGGCAGGCCCAGGCCTCCAGTGGGCTCAGACGGGGCCTTGCAGCCTCTGGGACAGGGAGAAATGGCTTTGGAGAGGTCCATCTGCTGCTGGCCAAAGGGGAGACACAGGAGGCTCTTGGGGAGAGGCGAGCAGCCCGGACACCCCAGATCTGCTGTGAGAGTGAACCAGAAAGCGGGCTCTAGGAGGGGCAATATTTGAACCCTGTGCCCACGGGCAGCCCTGGGGAGTGGGAGTGAAAATCTGCCCTCAGCACACCAGGCTCTCCAGGCAGTGCTATGGGTTGTGACTAGGGCTCCTGGGTGCCCGCTATGTCTCTTCCTTTCCTGGGGCGGGGGTGCAGGTAGTCCCCCACCCTCCTCCTCGGTGCATGCCCAAGCCATTGGTTTCCAGCCCGCCTTGCTGCAAGAGGTGCTTCGGCTCAGCTCTCATCCCACCTCTCGCCCCACACTGCTTTGCCCTGAGCTAGCTGGGCCTGGGTTTGTGCCTGGCCAGGCACCCCCAGCAGGGAGCTGCTCCGGCATTGTACGCCCCCGTCACTCGCCTCCCCCCATCTCTGCCTCTCTCTTCCTCCGCCTGGCGCCTTCAATTATTCATGCCCCCCATTGCAGACATCATGCGCAGGCTGGGCGGGTGCCCTCGGTTCGCAAGCCTGGGTCAGCCCTCATCAGTGCGCACGGAGCCGGTTGGTAAACAGCTGCATTCCAGAGCAGGAGAACCCGGGTTCCTCTTTGCATCAGCTGCAAGTGTGAGTGTCTTACATCCAGAAGCCAGTTAGTTTAATGGCTGAAGGATTAAGGGAGCCGTGCCCTGATTCCCCGCGGTGCTGCCCTGCTCCTTTGTCGCACACACCACTGATTATTCTAGCAATTACTTTCAGAAACACTCCACCGGCTTCTGGGGTTTTTTATCAAGCTTCCTGGTGGGAATTCTCCAGCCGATGTGTTTTTCCTGCTGCTGCTCGTGCAGTCGTTCAAGACAATTACTCCTGACACCCCTCGCCCGTCAGCTGTCTCCGCTCGCCTTTCCCCGGAAGAAGGCTGGCGGGCGACGGGCAAGGCAGCGGGAACGATCCCATTAGGGCAACAGCAGCTAATTGGAATTGAACAATCCTCTGCCAGCCAGGCAGCAGAGCCACTAAGCCATGGGCGCCTTTCCCAGCAATCTGGGTGCCAAGCAGCCGGCAGAGCGGGGGCCTTGCTTTGCCCAGCTGTGGGAAACTCTCCACTTTCTCCTGCCTGGCCTCCATCCCACTCCTCTTCCCCGGGGGGGGGGGCGGCGGAGGGAGGGGCAGGATTTCGGGGGTGCTGACTTGGACAGCGACTCTCCCACTGGCCTCCTGCGGGTTCTCTCTGCTTGTGTCCCCGGTGGTGGAAGAACCTTTGCTGCTGCCGAATGGCATGGCCCCTCCCTGAGCCTAGCACCTTGCCCAAGCCACCCCACAGCCCACCAGCTCAGGCCTGGATGGGGCCGTCGCCGCAGGTCTAGTGTTTATCTCCCCTCCCACCCGGCAGGCCTTGGCGGGTCTGTGCCGCACGGCACATGGAGCAGGGGATGATGCGTCATGCTCATTGGACTTGCTAGAGCACAACAGGCCAGGCCGGGGGGGTCTGGTTCTGCCTTTCATGCTGACTTAGTCCTGGTGCTTCCAGGAGAGATGCCCGGCCCGGCCTAGGCTGGCACGTGGGGTGTTTCCTCTCCCATGCCGGGGACGTGCCAAGCAGCCAGCTCCCAGGGAAAGGAGGCAGCAGGGGCAGAGCTAAGAGCAACCCTCTCAGACGGGGCCTCTGCGGCTTGGTGCATGGTGTATTATGGGTGTGCCGTTTGAGATGGCGGGGGCCTGGCTTCCCCACCCCCCCACTCCACTGGGAATAACCCGGAGCTGCAGCAGCCTGGAGTCCTGGTGCCCCGTTGGCTAAGCTCATCGCTGCTCCTTCCGGCGAGGTGCCAGCGTGGCCCCAGCTCGCTCCCCCCAGCTGCTGGGGGCCCTTCCTTGCCGGATCACCTCTTGGGAGGGGCCAGGCGTGGAGAATGGGGACCGTTTCCGCCATGCACCCCCCCCTTGCCCAGTGAAGTGGGTGTCATGGCTCACAGGTCGTGCCCACACTTGGCCCCTCGGCTCCTGGGCGGAACCCCCCTCTCCAGTGCAGCAGCCCCTTCTCGGGGAGCCCCCTCCAGTCAGGGCTGTCTCACTGCTGCTTTCTCAGGGGGTCCAGTCCAGTGTGGCGACCCTTTCTTGGGGGTCCACTCTCACCTGGGGGGTCCACCCCGCCGCCTCCAGTCGGTGCCTCTCAGAGTCTTCAGCTGCCTGCCTCCGCCGTGAGCCCCCTCAGGGGGTCCCCTCCCTCTGGACCCCCGGGGCCTCCACCCCCAGAAGGAATAGCACCCCCTGTTCTCTAGAACAGAGCAACTCTCAGCCCGCACCAAACAGGAGGGTTTATTGAACTTTGAACACAGCAACGGGTCTCTCAGGCCAGTCGGCCTGGGCCCTCAGCCCACACGTCAGTCTCCCTGCAGCCAACTGAGTCCTGCCTGCTCTGCCCTCAGTCCCCCAAAAAACAGCCCCCGTCTCCCAGCAGAGCCTCCAATATCCCCCACAACAGCCCCTCCCCCGGCCATTGTCTTCTCCCCAGGTAAGAGGGTCGCCTGGCTCCTCTTCTCTGCCTCCCTCCCTGTCCAATGTTCTCCCCTCGCTGGGGTCAGTTGGACCGGTCGCCGAGGTCCCTCTCTGCAGCCCCTTGTCTGTCCTCTGTCCAGAACCAGCCCTGTCCTCTGAGCAGGGCACCAGACACCACGGCACCAACTCTGGGCTGTTCTCTGAAACAACAAACTCCCCCCCTTTGTCACATTAAACCAGTAACTTCCAGGCACTGAGCACCCCCCTGTATGCAACACCCCCCTTTGAACCCCCCAAACTCCCCACTTCCTCACAGAGGGCTCAGGAGTTTCCCCCAGGGGACAGGAAGCCTCCCGTGGGGGGTGGCAGTGGCCTCCCCACCAGTGTGGGGTCATGCCAGCTCCCGGCAGGGGCAGCGTGGGCCCTGGTCAGGGCTGAATGTGCTTGCTTGGAATTAACTCAGCTGATGGAGCTGGGTCCAGGGGCCAGGAGCAGGCGCAGAGCCGGCCAGTCACAGCCCTCCCCTGCCAGCTGCCCTGGGAGGAGCCTGGCGCTTTCCACACCAACCCAACAAAGAGGGGTGGGCGGGGCGGGGAAGGCTTGATGGACACGTGAGATCTCATTAAACCCAGAGTCCTGGCCTCGTTCCAGGCCCATTGCCCACACTGCCCCTCGCTTCCTTCCTCGCTGTCCACAGCTGGCGCGATCCTTCTGCACCTCCAAGTCCAGCCTGTTGGGCGCTGACGTCCCACCCCAGAGGTGGCTGCATCTGTAGGTTGGGTGACCCCTGCATAGCTCATCGCACATTTTCAGGCCCAGACCTTCCCTGTGCTGTGGTCAGTGGGACTTTTACCTTGGGCCAGGATGGGAGTGGGGGCGAGTCCTATGTTACTGAGGTGCTTTGGGATCTTTCTGGGGGAAAGGCCTGCGCCCCGACAGAGCCTCTGGGGGCTGGGGCCGGTTCCAAGGTTTGGAGAGAGAGATAGAGTGTGTGTGTGTGTGTGTGTGTGTGTGTCTGTCTGTCTGTGTCTCTGTACGTCTCTGTACATGTGTGTGTGTGTCTCTGTACGTGTGTGTGTGTCTCTGTACGTGTGTGTGTGTGTGTGTGTGTGTGTGTGTGTGTGTGTGTAGCCTTGCTCCACGTGGTAGGAATGAAGTGAGTGGCTCGGGGCAATAAGGTCTCCTGCCTGGGGCAAAGGGAAAGGGACCTCGGGTTTAGGAGCCTGTCTCTGACTCAGGTGGCCACGTTCGGAGCTGACTCCCCTTTGCCGCTATCCCAGCTTCTCCCCCCCGCCACCGCCTGGGCCCGGGCTATTTGCGCGCAGGCCGGGCTGCTGCGTCGTGGCCTTGATGCCCCAGCGGCACCGTTCCCGGCTGCAGCTTCATCCCGAGAGTCTCAGGCCAGGCAGCCCCTTGTGCTGACGGGGGCTGAGCGGCAGGGGCAGGCCAGAGAGCCGCGCGCAGCCCGGCTGGAGCTGAGGGTCTGGGCAGAAACCTGGGCACATTCTGGCCTCCAAGCTGCACCCGGCCCCACCCCAGGCCCTCGGGGGCCACGGAGGGAGGCCTGACGGGGGTGTGAGCAGCAGCTGCACAGGCTGGAGGTTCATTAAAAGTCTCAGCAGAAATGGGGCTGTGCCCCCCCCGCCCCACAGGCTGCCCCCCCAGCCGGCCCGCACGCCCCGGCTCTTCCCTTTGCACAGCACTGCTCACTGTGGCCCGCGGTGAGGCCCGCCGGGACATATCGCCAGAGATAAGTCTCAGCAGAAATGGGGCTGTGCCCCCCCCCGCCCCACAGGCTGCCCCCAGCCGGCCCGCACGCCCCGGCTCTTCCCTTTGCACAGCACTGCTCAGTGTGGCCCGCGGTGAGGCCCGCCAGGACGTATCGCCAGAGATAAGGGGGTCCAGGGAGGACAGGGCACCACGGCTGGCCGCCCCGTTACTCCAGGGGCAGAGCTCCCTCGGCTTCCCGATCACGGTTCTAGGAGCGTGGTCCGGAGTCAGTCCTGCTCCCATGGAAGCCGAGGGAGTTCTGCCCTGGGCAGTAATGGCAGGAGGAGCGGGGGTCTGGGACCAGCGCCCACCCTGGGCCTCCCTGGGGCCCCACCTGTCTGCATCTGGCCTGCCAAGCAGAGGGGGGAGCAGAGTGGCAAAGCCCCTGGATCCTCCCGGTCAGAGTTTGTCCCGGGCCCGGTAGCTGCAGGGGAACTTTGAAGAATATTGGGGGTGGGAGGGGAGGCCGAACCTGAGCCAGGTAATCGTGAATGTATCGCGCTGCTCCGAGCCCCGCCTGCCGATGCTCCCCCGAGATCCCCTGCAATGGCTCCCGCCCAGGAGCAGCTGTAAATCATCCCTTTGAAAAGAAAATCCGGCTGCCAGACAGCTGTTTGCACCTCCCTCTGAACACGGAGCGTCTCCCTGCGGGGCCAGAGCAGGCCTGGGCTGCAGGCCAGGGGATTGTCATAGTGTGTGTGTGGGGGGGTAAGACTGTGTGGTGTGGGGGGCGGGGGGCTGCGAGGGGGTGATTCATGGGGCCTGGGAGCTGTGTCTAGCTCTGGCCCAGGGAGGCAGCCCTCCCCCGAGCCCTGCAAAGCAGGGTGCAGCTGGCAGGACTGCCTGCTGCTGGCAAGGGGTGTTATGGCCCGGAGAGAGAAAGTTCCAGCCCCCCAAGTGTTTGTACGGACCCGTCCTCGCCTTGCCCACAGACGGCCCCAAAGGGAGCGGTGCTGAGGGCGTTGATCCCGACATCACAGCAACATCGCGATGCTCGTTTAACCCGTGTCCTCACCCCATCGCTGTCCGCTGGGGCCCAGCGGGGGGGGGGTGCGGCAGGCGGCTGGCTGTACCCCCTTCCCGGCTGTGGGGGGCCCGGCAGGGGGGGTGCAGCCCGCCCACCTGCTGCTGCACTGACGCTAGCGAGGCTGAAGAAGAGTTCAAAGCCGGAGGTGGAGAAGAGCCCCCCTGCCAGGAGAATCCCTCTCACCGCCCCACCCCAGGAATTGTGACTTCCTGGAGCCGCCTCACGGGGAGGGGACGCCTCCGCTCCACTGCAGAGCTGGTGGGTTTTAACGGGGGGTTTTATGGACCAGTCCAGTGCCAGCTCTTTGGTGCGGCCTGTCCGGGTGCTTACTGACGCCTGGGAGCCCGGCCACCGGCCTCAAGGCAAGGGAGCGCCTGGCTCTTCAGCTGGAGGGTTGTCCAATAATCCCAGCAGGAGACTCCAGCCCCCCTTTGCAGGTTTGTATCAAGAGGGTGCTGGGCTCCGGCGCCGTGCGGGCGGTTGACGGGCTCTCCTGCAGTGAGCTACTGAACACTCAGCTGGGCCCCTGGGCAAACGCCCGCCGGGAACCCTTCGTGCCCACCCTCAGCGCCGGCCTGCGGGGTGTTACGTGACGGTCCCTCATGCACTTAGTCTGCTCCTCTCTAGCCCAGGCACGTTGTGGCGGCGCGTCAGGGTCCCCCGACTCCTGCACCCCCGTAGTGGCACGAATAGACTCCACCAGCCAGTAGAATAGAGGGAGTTTATTGCTTCTCCAGGATACAGCACAGCACAGATGTCATCTGGTTACAGGAACCGGGCCTAGGACGCCTCAGCCCCCCTTGAGATGGGGGAGACTGGGCCCCTAAATTCCAGCCCCTTTCCCTAGGCCGTCTCCTCCATGATCCCAGACAGAAACTGCTCCTCTCTTCTAGCCCTGTCCCCCTTGCCAGGCCTGGCCTCGCCCCCTTCCTTTGTTTCTCTCCCGGGGAAGCAACTGGTCAGACCAGTTGAGAGACCCTTGCATAATGACTCATCCCCTGTGTGACGTAGTGGGGGGTATCTTGCTGGTGGCTATGCTGGGCAGTGGGCTGTGGGTGACCTCCACTGGCTGCTGTCTGCAGCACGGCCCAGCAGGGCAGGGGATGAGTCATTATGCAAGGGGGCTTCGAAACTCGTCAGACAGGTATCTCCCATGGAGCGGAGCAATGGGAAGGAGGGGGCGAGGCCAACCCTGGCTGGGGGCAGGGCTGGAAGGAAGAGTTAGTTTCTGTCTGGGATCATGGAGGAGACAGCCTAGGGCCCAGAGGGGCTGGAATTTAGGGGCCCAGCATCCCCCATCTCAAGGGGGCCTGAGGCATCCTAGGCCCGGTTCCTATAACCAGATGACATCTGTGCTGTGCTGTATCCTGGAGAAGCAATAAACTCCCTCTATTCTACTGGCTGGTGGAGTCTGTCCGTGCCATTACGGGGGTGCAGGAGTCGGGGGACCTCGACGCGCCGCCACAGTGGTGTCAGAAGTGGGATCCGCTGCACCCCGCATATGGAGCTCCCAGCAGCAAGTGACAAGGCGCAGTAGAAGCAAGGGCCTTAGAGCCAGGCGTGCTGGAGACAGAGCGAAGTGGTTCCTGAGAATCGTGGGGCGCTGCAGCACTAGACTGGTGAGTCTGCACCAAGGGGACCAGCGGGGAGATGGCCTACGCCCAACTCCTGAAGGCAGAGCTGGTGAAGCTGTGCAGAGAGAGGGGCTTGCCTGTGCGGAGCGCAACCAAGGCCCAGCTGATTGCCCAGCTGGAAGAGAATGACCAGCCACAGGGCTGGGATCCTGTCCCAGTGGGGAGCAGCCAGACCCCCCCTGGGAGGGTGCCAGGCTCTAAGGGTGGGTGGAGCAGTGGAACCCACAGAAGAGACGGGACAGCCTCCCAGGGGAACCCTGCAAACCGTAGTCCGCCCAGGGGAGGGTCCAACCCAGCGGAGCTGCGGCGGCTGGAGATCCAGCTGCAGATGAAGGAATTGGAAGTCCAGGACCGCAGAGAGCAGCGACAGCATGAGCTGGCCATGGCAGAGCGGAGAAGTGTTAGGGCCACGACTGCGCCGAGTGCGGACAAGCCCCATGGGCCCAGGGTGGCCAGACGCTTGGAGAAGCTCGTGGTGGCCCAACTGAAGGACGTGGGTGACATAGACGGGTTCCTCAGCTCCTTTGAGAGGGCCTGTGGACTGCAACGGGTCCCCCCAGCTGACTGGCTACAGGAGCTCATCCCCGCACTGAACCAGGAGGCTGCCAGGGTGCTCAATCAGCTGGAGGACCTACAGCCAGGGGATTACAACCGAGTCAAGGAGGCCCTGCTGCACAAGTTCGGGCTCACCCCCGAGATGTACAGGAAGGAGTTCCGGGGGGTGCAGAAGGGGCCACGGGAGACCTATGTGGATATGGCCTCCCGCCTGGTGCAATACTGCCGCAAGTGGGTGTCTGGAGTTGGAGCCCAGACCGCAGAGGGCCTGCTCAAGCTGATCATGATGGAGCAGTTCTACGAAGCCTGCACACCCAGCCTGAGGCTGTGGCTCAAGGACCGGAGGCCAGAGAACCCCCAGGAAGCCGGGAGGCTGGCGGATGAGTTCACGGAGAGCCGGTCCGGGTGTGAACGGGAGTCCCGGAGAGAGAGGGAATCGCGCCGAGACCAGATCTCAGCTGAGTGACTGAGAGAGTCATCTATGAGGCGAGCCCAAGAGACAAGTTGTCTGCGCCCCAGAGAACCAGCCAGGGCCTGGACAGAGACAGCCCAAAGGAGCCCGCAGGACCTAACTTGCCATCGCTGGGGGCAAAAAGGCCACAAGAGGGCTCAGTGCACCAGGTCCCATGACCTGGGACTTTCCAGGGTTAACTGGCTGGGGCTGGAGGAAGGGCAGGCTGCCCCAGAGGCAGGGGCTGGCAGGCAAACCTCAGCTCAGAGTGGGGGGGAAGGATGGTCAGTGCACCTCCCCTGGGAGGTCTGACCCTCGGGAGGTGGATTTCTCCATGTACCGGGTGGGGGCAGGGCGGCCCCTGTGGAGCAAGTGCCTCCTACCCCTGCAGGTGGATGGTAGGAAGGTGATGGGTTTCTGGGACACGGGGGCGGAGGTGACGCTGGCCCGATCCGACATAGTGGCCCTAGACTAGGTTCTACCCCATGCTCAGCTGACCCTGAAGGGCATAGACGGGTCCCCGTTTAAAGTGCCTGTAGCCAGGGTGCATTTGAAATGGGGGGCCAAGGAAGGTCTCAAGGAAGTGGGGGTGCACCCGCACTTGCCCACGGAAGTGCTGATGGGGAATGACCTAGAGGAGTGGCCCCATGAATCCCAGTGGGCTCTAGTCACCGCCCGTAGCCAGAGCCAGCAAGGGGCTGGCAACCTGGATCCAGGGAAGGACTCCCGGCAGGGTCCTCAGGGTCCCATCCCAGTGGACACGGGGTCCAGCCAACCTGGGACTCCGGACCTAGGCAAGGGCGGGGAACAGGTCCCGATCCCTGCCCCAGCGGCTGAATTCCAGGCTGCGGTGCAGGCAGACCCCTCCTTGCGGAGGCTGAGGGACCAGGCTGGCCTCCGGGTAGCTCAGCCCCTGGGGAGAGGAGGCCAGGAGAGATTCCTGTGGGAGCGGGGATTCCTGTTCCGGGAATGGCTTCCCCCCAGGAAGGTGAGGGCATGGGGGGTCCAGCGGCAGCTGGTCGTCCCCCAAAGGTATCGCCTCAAGCTGCTGTATCTGGCCCACGACGTCCCCTTTGCAGGCCACCGGGAGATCCGGAGCACCCAGCTGAGGCTGCTTCAACACTTCTAATGGCCGGGGATATTTGCAGCCATGCAGCGGTACTGCCGGTCCTGCAACTCCTGCCAGAGGGGCGGGAAGGCCAAAGACGGGAGGAAAGCTGCTTGGGGGCTCCTACCCCATTGTAGAGGACCCCCTGGGCTTGCTGAGAGAGTTATGGGAGGGGAAGACCTCCCTGGATGGAGCGTTGGGGATGGAAGACGTCCTGGCTTTCCAGGAAAAGCTCGCTGGGCTCATGGGCCCAGCCAGAGAGACCTGGGCCAGAGATCAAGGGCAGTGGAAGGGCTGGTACAGCCACCGAAGACAGGCCTGTGCCGGCCCATCCCCGGAGCTGTGCAGCAACGGGACAGGGAAAGCTGGCCCCTGCAGGGCATCGCCGTGGCCGGCCCGAGTCAAGGGGAGCACCCATGCCCGAGGGCGGGTTCCCACACAGAGGACCCGAACTTCCCTAGGTCACGAGCGGAGTGACCCTGCTCAGTTCGCTCTCGGAGGGGGGAGAACTGTGACGTAGTGGGGGTACCTTGCTGGTTGCTATGCTGGGCAGTGGGTTGTCAGTAACCTCCATTGGCTGCTGTCTGCAGCACGGCCCAGCAAGGCAGGGGATGAGTCATTATGCAAGGGGGCTTCGAAACTCGTCAGACAGGTATCTCCCATGGAGCGGAACAATGGGAAGGAAGGGGGGCGAGGCCAGACCTGGCTGGGGGTAGGGCTGGAAGGAAAAGTTAGTTTCTGTCGGGGATCATGGAGGAGACAGCCTAGGGCCCAGGGGGCTGGAATTTAGGGGCCCAGCATCCCCCATCTCAAGGGGGGCTGAGGCATCCTAGGCCCGGTTCCTATAACCAGATGACATCTGTGCTGTATCCTGGAGAAGCAATAAACTCCCTCTATTCTACTGGCTGGTGGAGTCTGTCCGTGCCATTACGGGGGTGCAGGAGTCGGGGGACCCCGACGTGCCGCCACACCCTGTCCTGCTAGGCCATGCTTTGTACAAACAGCCGTCAGCGGGGGTCACTCACAGCCCACCGCCCAGCATAGCAACCAGCAAGGTACCCACACTACGTCACAGTTCTCCCCCCCCCCCAAGAGTGAACTGAGCGGGGCCACTCTGCCGGTGGCCTGGGGAGGTTCGGGCCCCTCGCTACGGGACAGCGCGTCGGCGATGATGTTGGCGCTCCCCTTGACGTGGGTCACTTCCATGTCGTAGTCCTGCAGGAGCAGGCTCTACCTCAGCAGCTTGGCGTTGGTCCCCTTCATCTGGTGCAGCCAGGTCCGGGAGCAGTGGCCGGTTACACCGTGAAACGCCAGCCAAACAGGTACGGCTGCAGCTTTTGCAGGGCCCACACCATCGCTAAGCATTCCCTCTCTACGGTCGCGTAGCTCCGCTCCCGGGGCACCAGCTTCCTGCTCAGGTACACGATGGGATGGCGTTCCCCCTTCTCGTCCACCTGCATCAGCACCGCCCCCAGCCCGGTGTTCGAGGCATCGGTAAACACGATAAAGGGCTTGTCAAAGTCCGGGTTTACCAACACTGGGGCCTTGACCAGGGCTTCCTTCAGTGCACAGAGAGCCCCCTGGCACTGCTCCGTCCAGACCACCCTGTCTGGCCTCCCCTTCCTGCACAGCTCTGTGATCGGGGCAGCGATGGAGCTGAAGTTGGGCACAAACTTCCAGTAATATCCCGCCATCCCAATGAAAGCCTGGACCTGCTTCTTGGTCTGGGGTACAGGCCAGTCTCTGATGGCCTCCACCTTGGCCGGCTCTGGCTTCAAGCAGCCGCTCCCCACCTTATATGGCCCAGGTAGGACACTTCGGCCATTCCAGCCTTGCACTTCCCAGCCTTTACAGTCAGCCCAGCCTCCCGCAGCCGATCCAGTACCTGGCTGACCTGGGCCACGTGATCCTCCCAGGACTGGCTGAAGATACAGATATCATCTATGTACGCTAGGGTACAGTTCTCCATTCCCTGCAGCAGCTGGTCCACTAGACGCTGGAAGGTGGCCGGCGCCCCTTTGAGGCCGAAGGGCAGGACCAGGAACTCATAGAGCCCCAGCGGGGTGATGAAAGCCGATTTCAGTCTGGCCTCCTGGTCTAGCGGCACCTGCCAGTAGCCCTTGGTGAGGTCCAGGGTGGTGAGGTAGTGAGCTCCCCCCAGCTTGTCCAGGAGCTCGTCGGGCCTTGGCATCGGGTAGGCGTCAGACACCGTGATAGCATTGAGCTTCCGATAGTCCACGCAGAACCGGATCGACCCGTCCTTCTTGGGAACCAGCACCACGGGAGAGGCCCAGGGGCTGGAGGACGGCTGGATCACCCCCAGGGCCAACATGTCCCGGACCTCTCTCCAGGTCCTGGGCTGTTTTCCCCGTGACCCTGAACGGGGAGCAGCGCACCGGGGGGTGAGTGCCCGTCTCTACCCGGTGGACAGCCAGGTTGGTGAGACCAGGCTTGTCGGAGAACAGCTGCTGGCGGGAGCGCAGCACCTCTTGGATCTCGGCCTGCTGGGCCGGGGTGAGCTGGTCCGAGAGGGACATTGACTCCAGCGAAGAGTCCTCTCCGGTCCCAGGGAACAGGCCGACCAGGGGATCCTCCCCCTGCTCCTCCCAGGGCTTGCACACGGCCAGCACCAAGTTCTCCCTGTCCCAGTACGGCTTCATCATGTTAACACGATACACCCGCTGGCCGCGCGTCTGGCCTGTTAGCTCCACCACATAGTTCACCTCGTTCAGCTGCTTAACAACCTTGAAGGGGCCGTCCCAGGCGGCTTGCAGCTTATTCTTCCGCACGGGAATTAGGACCATCCCCCGGTCCCCAGTAGCGTAGGCGCGGGCCCGTGCATTTTGGTCATACCAGACCTTCTGCTTCCTCTGGGCCCTGCTCAGGTTCTCTATGGCCGGGCCCACGAGCTCGGCAAGTCGTTCCCGGAACGTCAGGACGTACTCCACGACCGGCTCCCCCTCCGGGGAGACCTTCCCCTCCCACTCGTCTCTCAGTAAGTCCAGGGGGCCCCTCACTCGCCTCCCATATAACAGCTGGAACGGTGAGAACCCCGTGGACTCCTGGGGCACCTCCCTGTACGCAAACAGCAGGTGGGGTAGGTACTTGTCCCAGTCCTGCGGGTGTTTGTGCATAAAGGTCCTTAGCATCTGCTTCAGAGTCCCATTGAACCTCTCCACCAACCCGTTGGTCTGGGGGTGATACGCCGAGGCCCAGGTGGGCTGGACCCCACACTTCTCCCACAAGCACTGGAGCGGGGCCCACATGAAGTTGGATCCCTGGTCTGTGAGAACCTCCTGGGGGAACCCCACCCTGCTGAAAATGGTCAGCAGTGCGTCTGCCTCAATAGAGGGTAGGGCCACGGCCTCGGGGTAGCGGGTGGCAAAGTCCACCACCACCAGGATGTATTTCTTCCCCGTCCGGGTCGCTCTGTTGAAGGGCCCCACAATATCCATCGCCACCTTCTGGAAAGGCTCCTCTATGATGGGCAGGGGTCTCAACGCAGCTTTCCTCCTATCTTGGGCCTTCCCCACCCGCTGGCAGGAGTCGCAGGACCGGCAGCACCGCTGCACGGCCGCAAATATCCCCGGCCAGTCGAAGTTTCGGAGCAGCCTCAGCCGCGTGCGCCGGATCCCCTGGTGCCCCGAGAACGGGATGTCATGGGCCAGGTATAGCAGCTTACGGCGATACCTTTGGGGGACCACCAGCTGCCGCTGGAGCCCCCACTCCCCTGCCTGCCCGGGGGGAAGCCATTCCCGGTACAGAAATCCCCTCTCCCACCGGAACTTCTCCTGGCCGCCTCCCCCCAGGGGTTGAGCTGCGCCCAGGTCGGCCCGGTCCCTCAGGGCCTGCAAGGAGGGATCCGCCCGCACCTCCGCCTGGAATTCAGCCGCTGGGCTGGGACAGGGGCGTGTTCCCCCCCACTGCCTCGGTCCGACTCCTTGTCTGGTCTCCCATCTGGCGCAATACCGCCGCAAGTGGGTGTCTGGAGTCGGAGCCCAGACCGCAGGGGACCTGCTCAAGCTGGTCATGATGGAGCAGTTCTGAGAAGCCTGCACACCCAGCCTGAGGCTGTGGCTCAAGGACCGAAGTCCGGAGAACCCCCAGGAAGCTGGGAGGCTGGCGGATGAGTTCACGGAGAGCCGGTCCGGGTGTGAACGGGAGTCCCGGAGAGAAAGAGAATCGCTCAGAGACCGGTTCTCGGCTGAATGACAGAGAGAGGCCCCTCCGAGGCGAGCCCCAGGGACCAGGACCAGTCAACGGTGCCCCAGAAAACCAACCAAGGCCCAGCTGATTGCCCGGCTGGAAGAGAATGACCAGCCACAGGGCTGGGATCCTGTCCCGGTGGGGAGCAGCCAGACTCCCCTGGGAGCGTGCCAGGCTCTGAAGGTGGGTGGAGCAGTGGAACCCACCAGAGAGACAGGACAGCCTCCCAGGGGAACCCTGCAAGCCGTAGTCCACCCAGGGGAGGGTCCAACCCAGCGGAGCTGCGGCGGCTGGAGATCCAGCTGCAGATGAAGGAATTGGAAGTCCAGGACCGCAGAGAGCAGTGACAGCATGAGCTGGCCATGGCAGAGCGGAGAAGCGTTAGGGCCCCGGCTGCGCCGAGTGCAGACGGGCCCCAAGGGCCCCCGGCTGCCAGAAGCTTGGAGAAGCTCGTGGTGGCCCAACTGAAGGACGTGGGTGACATAGACGGGCTCCTCAGCTCCTTTGAGAGGGCCTGTGGACTGCAACGGGTCCCCCCAGCTGACTGGCTACAGGAGCTCATCCCACTTCTGACACCACTATGGCGGCACTTCGGGGTCCCCCGACTCCTGCACCCCCGTAATGGCACGGACAGACTCCACCAGCCAGTAGAATAGAGGGAGTTTATTGCTTCTCCAGGATACAGCACAGCACAGCTGTCATCTGGTTACAGGAACCGGGCCTAGGACGCCTCAGCTCCCCCTTGAGATGGGGGATGCTGGGCCCCTAAATTCCAGCCCCTTTCCCTAGGCCGTCTCCTCCATGATCCCAGACAGAAACTGCCCCTCTCTTCTAGCCCTGTCCCCCTTGCCAGGCCTGGCCTCGCCCCTTTCCTTTGTTTCTCTCCCTGGGAAGCAACTGGTCAGACCAGTTGAGAGACCCTTGCATAATGACTGATTCCCTGTCCTGCTGGGCCGTGCTTTGTACAAACAGCCGCCAGTGGGGGTCACTCACAGCCCACCGCCCAGCATAGCAACCAGCAAGGTACCCCCCACTACATCACAGCCCTGCCCAGGGGAGAGGACTTGGTGGGACAGGGAGCTGCCAGAGAGCTGCTGAAGGTGGGAGGGGATGTTATTTGGGGCATGAAAAACTCCCAGGCCCAGTTTGCCAGAGGAGGGTGTGGCAGCCGGGGCAAGCACACTGCGGGAGGGTCCTTTGCACAAGCCGTGGCTGCAGTCCTGACTAGGGCAGCCCAGCTTGGAACAGACATTCACGGAGCCCACGGTTTGGGGGCCGAGCCGCTTGCTGCCCTCCGGCGGTGTCGGGTGAACGGTCATGGTTGGAAAAGGCCTGAGACGCGAAGGTTTGCATCCGGCGCTTTGATGTGCGCTGCCTTCTTCCCAGCAATTATCTTCCATTTCATGGTGGAAAACCCAACCGAGCCGGTTCGCGCCCGACGGACTCGCACTGTCACTGTTGTCTTGTCGCTGCGTTGACACAAAACCGGGCCCAGCAGTAATTGCCCCAACCACCGTCAGCGGCTGGGGGAGCGGCTCCCTCTGGCCCCTGCGGCTGAGAAACAGAATCGCCCTTTGCCTTTGAGGCGTCTCCGGCGGGCAGCGGCTGCCATGGGTTCCCCTGCCCAGGAGCAGCTTGCCTTCTGTCCCAGCATGGCCCGCTCTCGGGCAGAAAGCCCTCTCCGGGGGCAGGGCAGGCCCGGGAGTTCGATTGCGGGGTGCACGCAGCATAGAGGGGGAGCGTGTGAATTTTGGGCCTCCTGCAGCTGGTGGCCGAGTGCATGTGCCAACTTGGGCTCTGCTCAGGGCTGTGCGTAGCCAGCAGGTCAATGTCACACGCTTGTAGCCTCTTGCGGTTCCTGAGATGCTCCTTGGGCGCGCTTGGCCAGACCGTTCCCTCCTGGACTGAAACCCAAGACTGACAAACTGCCCCCTCCCCCAGGGCCGGGACTTGCCTGGGCAATCGGGGGCCGTCGTTTCTGGGCAACTCGCTCTGCCTCCTCTCCCAGGGACCAAACCTGAGTTGTGGGCACCGCGCTCCAGCAAACCCTGCCCTGGCCCCAGCTGGGCAAGGACCGTCCAGGGGCCGGAGCCCTGGCTGGGAACGCAGCATGGAGAGATTGTGCCAGAGGGCAGCCCCTGGGCACTGCGGGCCGTAACGAGCTCTGCTAATGAGCCTCTGGATTGTGGCACCATGAAAGCCTGGGAATGTAGCTACTGACATGCGTTGCTGCGTAGCCGCAGCCAGGCTGGGGAGACCGTGGCAGGGCCTCGGCGCCAGTTTGTTCATCGCTTCTGTGCGTGCATCCCCCCGGAACAGCCACCCGGTGACCTGGCCGAGCTGTTTGGTGTGAACTGTCCTTCCCGGGCCATCAGCCTGTGCGGTGTCAGCGAAGCAAAGGGAGGTTGTGAGCGTTGCCCGAGCCATGCCACGAGTCAGGCAGCCCCGGCAGGGAGACGGGTGAAGCACGGCCCCGACGGCCCCCTTCCCCCTGGGCTCGCTGCCAGGCGGGTGGGTGCTGCCCAGCCTGGCCGGGTCAGCGGCTGCAGAGCAGGGCCCGGGGGGAGGCAGCGAGCCGCCTGGCATATCTCAGGTTGTGACAGCACCAGGCTGTCCCAGCAGGCGTTTTCAATTCCCTTTATCTGTGTTTCCCCATTGAGCTCATTTTATTTCCCCTGATTTTTGTTTCCTGGGAGATTTATCGACCCTGCTTTTCTCAGTTTATGGCAGGCAGGGGGCTATAAACCATCCGTGCATGGAGCCTGCTCCAGTCCCTCGCGCCGGCTGCTGCTGTGGGAGCGGACGCAGCGCCCGTGCCAGCCGAGGGGGCAGAGCGAGGCACCCAGGGATGGGCAGGACAGGGCCTGGGTAGGTCAGGTCACCAGCGTCTCCAGCTGCCCTCGGAGCACCCCAGGGATGGCAGCACTCCCCCTCTGCCCTGGGGAGAGCAGGGAGAAGGACCAGCCTCCGCCCGGCACCCTCTGCTTCGCCAGCAGCTCCACTCGGCTCACAAGGCAGAGTCTTGCCTGAGGCTGCAGTGGGCGCATGAGATTCTGGTGCCAGCACCAGCCAAGCCTGCAGACACCCAGGGCCACAAGGGACGCATATGGACCTTGGCCAGTCACTGCACTGGCTGTAAGGACCAGCACAAGAGCAGCCATAGAGGGGCAGACCAAAGGTCCATCCAGCCCCATATCCTGGCTACTGACAGCGGCCAGAGCCAGGTGCTCCAGAGGGAGGGAACAGAACAGGGACTCAGGCAGTAGGATGGAAGAATCCCAAGCCCTGCTACAGGCTGGGACCGACTGGCTAAGCAGCGATTCGGCAGAAAAGGCCCTGCGGATTCCAGTGGATGAGAAGCTGGATATGAGTCAACAGGGCGCCCTTGTAGCCAAGAGGGCGAATGGCATATTAGGGTGCATTAGGAGGAGCATTGCCAACAGATCCAGAGATGTGATTATTCCCCTTTAGTCGGCTCTGGTGAGGCCACACCTGGAGTATTGTGTCCAGTTCTGGCCCCCCCACTACAGAAAGGATGTGTACGCACTGGAGAGGGTCCAGCAGACAGCAACTGTCACGGCTCACAGGTGGTGCCCACACTTGGCCCCTCGGCTCCTGGGCAGATCCCCCACCCCCAGTGCGGCAGCCCCTTCTCGGGGAGCCCACTCCACTCCAGCGGCAGTGAGACAGCCCTTTGTCAGGGGTCCGCTCCAGTGCAGTGACCCTCTCTTGGGGGGCCCACTCTCAGCTGGGGGGTCCACCCCTCTGCCTCCGGGATGGTGCCTCTCAGGGTCTTCAGCCACTTGCCTCCACTGTGAGCCCCTTTGGGGGGTCCCCTCCCTCTGGACCCCCGGGGCCTCCACTCCCACAAGGAATAGTGCCCCCTGTGCTCTAGACCAGAGCAACTCTCAGCCAGCACCAAACAGGAGGGTCTATTGAGCTTTGAACAGCAACGGGTCTCTCAGGCCAGTCGGCCTGGCCCCCAGCCCACACGTCAGTCTCCCTGCAGCCAGCTGAGTCCTGCCTGCTCTGCTCTCAGTCCCCCAAAAAACAGCCCCAGTCTCTCAGCAGAGCCCCCAATATTCCCCGCAACATCCCCTCCCCTGGCCATTGTCTTCTCCCCAGGTAAGAGGGTCGCCTGGGCCCCTCTTCTCCGCCTCCCTCCCCGTCCAATGTTCCCCCCTCGCTGGGATCAGCTGGGCTGGTTGCCAAGGTCCCTCTCTGCAGCCCCTTGTCTGTCCTCTGCCCAGAACCAGCCATGTCCTCAGAGCAGGGCTGGGGACACCAGGGTCTCAGACACCACGGCTCCAACTCTGGGCTGTTCTCTGAAACACAAACTCCCCACCTTTGTCACATTAAACCAGTAACTGCTGGGCACTGAGTGCCCCCCTGTATGCAACACCCCCCTTTCAACCCCCAAAACTCCCCACTTCCTCACAGCAACCAAAATGGTTTGGGGCTAGAGCACACAACCTACGAGGAGAGGCTGAGGGATTTGGGCTTGTTTAGTCTGCAGAAGAGAAGAGGGAGGGGGGATTTGACAGCAGCCTTCAGCTACGTGAAGGGGGGATCCAAAGAGGCTGGAGAGAGGCTGTTCTCAGGGGTGGCAGATGACAGAACGAGGAGCAATGGTCTCAAGTTACAGCGGGGGAGGTCTAGGTTGGATATTAGGACAAACTATTTCTCTAGTGAGTTTTAAATTGTAGAGCAGGTTTAAAACAAACCAAAGGAAGTTTTTCTTCATGCAGTGCACAGTCAACCTGTGGAACTCCTTGCCAGAGGCTGTTGTAAAGACCAGGACTTGAACAGGGTTTAAAAAAGAGCTAGATAAATGCATGGAGGACAGGTCCATCTATGGCTGTTAGCCAGGATGAGCAGGAATGGCTTGCCAGAGGCTGGCATTGTGTGACAGGGGAGGAGTCACGTGATCATTCCCTGTTCGGTACACCCCTCTGGGGCATCTGGCATTGGCCGCTGTGGGCAGCCAGGACACTGGGCTGGATGGGCCTTGGGTCTGACCCCGTCTGGCCGTTCTGATGTTAGATTCACATGCACCAGGACTGCAGCACAACCAACAATGCCACATGCTCAAATGTTAGTCTAGCCCGGGAACTGCCCCCATGTGCAGCGAGCCAGCATGGCCGGAGTGGGCACTGTCACAGAGCCGAGGGGCCAGAGTTCCCAGCCCGCTGTAACTGGGTTTCCGACCGGCTTCGAGACCCGAGCAGAACGTGATGTGCCGTCAGCCTGCCGGTCCGCGTGCTCTGCAGCCTTGGGAACGCGGGGCCCTTCCCAGCCCTCGCGTCAGACCCCACAGGGATGTCCCTGCTGATCCCAGAGGCGCAGGAAGCAATGGCCTCGGGGGCATCTCCATGAAACGCTCGGCCTTTTCTCCCCCTGCCCTTGTGCGGGGTGTTTGGGGTGTTGGTGGGCACCACAGGTTCAGTGCCACCTGGGGGGGCTGCCGGAGGATGCAGAGCCTGCCCTGCGTGCCTGTGAAAGCCCTCACGGTCACTGCCAGCTCCGCCTGCGCTCCCCCTCCAGGGCGTCCCCAAACTGCTTAGCCCTTCACTGGCCAGGCCCCAGCTCTCTGCCAGTAGCCAGCTCCACTGAAACTGACGCTGAGCGGAGCCCAGAGCATCAGAACCCTCCTTACAGCCATGGCTGATTTCGCCTTTGACAGCAGCCCCGTGAGGAGATGTTCCTGCCCTCTGCTTCCTCAGCCACAGAGAGGGGGGTGTCTCTGTGTGTGTGTGTCTCTCTGTCTCTGTGTGTCTGTCTATGTGTGTGTGTATGTGTGTAAGTGAGAGCGGGAGCGAGAGAGCAAGGTGAATGCAGCAAGACCATATTCCAATGTTTGATTTGGAGGAGTTTGAGTTTGTGCCCACTTCTGTTTCCTGTTGCATGAATGGAAATTCCTCCAGATGCTCCCTCTGCCTGGCTGCAGTCCTCCCTCCCTTCCCCCGCGGAGTCATTCTTCCACTCTGCTCTGCGCTGATTGGGCCTCAGCTGGAGTGTTGTGCCCAGGTCTGGGCCCCACATTTCAAGAAAGATGTGGAGAAGGGCCAGAGAAGAGCAACACGAATGATGAAAGGTCTAGAGAACATGAGCTGTGAGGGAAGACTGAAAGAACTGGGCTTGTTTAGTTTGGAAAGGAGAAGGCTGAGAGGGGACATGAGAGTGGTTTTCGAGTATCTAAAAGGGGAGGAAGGAGGCAAATTGTTCTCCTGGGCCTCTGAGGACAGGACAAGCAGCAATGGGCTTAAACTGCAGCAAGGGAGGTTTAGGTTGGACATTAGGAAAAACTTCCTACCTGTCAGGGTGGTGAAACACTGGACTAAATTGCCTGGGGAGGTTGTGGACTCTCCATCTCTGGAGATAGTCAAGAGCAGGTTGGACAGACACCTGGCAGGGATGGTCTAGACTGTGCTAGGTCCTGCCGTGAGGGCAGGGGACGAGACTTGATGACCTCTCGAGGTCCCTTTCCATCCTAGTGTTCTATGTTTTGAGCCGTTAGCTTTTCATCGGGGGACCGGCTGTGCTGTTCGGTAACCCGTGAGGACCAGAGCCTTTGTACGTGAGCACGGAGTCGGGAGCCGCGCTTTGGCTGGGCAGTGCTCGCACACTCGTCCCCCGTCAGTAGCACCACGGTATAATTGAAGGGACCGGTCACACCACAGCCATCGGGTTACGACAAGCCACAGCAGGCGGAAATACGTGTGAATTCCCCGTAACCACCCAGCCAGCCAGGAGACGCAGCTCCCTAACAGGAGAGAGGGCTGCTTTTGTGAAATCGGCCTGCTGCTTCCTGGGAATAGCCAGGCCTAAGCCGGTGTCCGTGCAGTGCTCTGTTTCCCGTTGTGTTTCCTGGGCACCCAGCCCCATCCCCGTGGCTGCAGGATCCTGACCCCACGCACCCGCTGACCTATTGGGGCACAGCAGGGGGCTGTGAGTAGCTGGATCGTTTGGGCCCAATCGATTTTTATTACTTTTGTTCCCCCCTCCCCGAACTGCCCCCAAATACCCAGCTAACCAAGGGGGGGCTGCCTCCTGCCCAGAACCATCTCCCATTCATACCCCGTCAGCCTGGTGTCTGCATCCCAACTGCTTGCCACACCGCGGCGGTGTCTGAAGCACTCCTCTGCCGGGTGTGCCGCCGGAGAACTGCCAGTCCCCAGGCTCTGCCCGCACCAGTTCCCACGGAGCGTGGCTAGATCACATATCACCTCCCGTATCTCGGTGTCCTTTGCCATGGAGCCTTCACCCCGAATTTCTCACTCTGTCCATCGCCCGATCGCTAATCGCGCCTCCATGCTATTGCTTGGCCGTTCTGTGACTTCCGGACGCAGCGGACATGCTATCACTCGGCCGGACGAGCACGCCCTCTCCATCTGGGGCAGAAAAGTCTTGACGTGCTGGGAACTGGGCGGAGCGCCACTTAGCCAACGGGGAGGGGGCAGAGATGCCGGAGCAGCCAGCCCCCTTCCAGTCCCTGGGCAGCAGGCTCCCGGGTGGTGCTAGGCTCTGCGTGTAATTGCGATGGAGTCGATGGGGTGCGCCGCAAGGGTCTGCGTGAAAGACGATTATCTCGAGCCGTTAGCAGCATTTCGATGCAGCCGTCGCTTTCCAGGGTAATGTGAGAAACGGAAAGCACCAAACACGTGAATTTCTCCTCCCCTGTGTGCTGGGCAGGGGCGCCTGCTCTTCTGAAATCGCCCCAGTTCTGGCAAAACCCAATCCCAGAAGGCAGCAACAGGGGCTTGAGCGAGGCTGGAGTGCGTAAAATGTGAGCACGGGCGCGGTTCGGCGCGGCCTCCGGCACAGCCTGCATACCTCTGGCTCTGGAGCGCTAGCCGTTGCCCGGAGCCAGCTGCAGACTAGGACGGCCTTTAAAGGGACACGCTGTTGTTCTGCCTTTCCTGATGCTCCAGTGATGCCAGGGATGTCAGTAGCACTGAGGCTAGTGGCTTGTGACGTTGCTGCTGCTGTGATGCCATTTCCGGAAGGCCCAGAAAATGTGGCAGCTATTTGCTATGTTCCAGAAGGACGGGTGCTGGGCTTGGTCTGTGTTTTCAGAATAGCACGCACAGTTTGGCACGTGCTGTGCGTGCGACGGAGCCCGGAGGCTGGATACTTGTGCGCACATGCGGCTAAGCGCGCTGGTTTATGACTGTGCTGTACCTGTCTGCTACCTGCCACTGGACGTGAGCTGGCAGCCGTGGCTGTGCATTTGCACGCACGCAAGTCAGCGTGTGAGTACCCACCCGGGGGCTCAGGGCGTGAGCAGCAGCTACAGGCTGCCCGGGCTGCCCGGCAGGTAGCAAGCCTCTGCCATTTGCCGGCTGCGTGTGCGGCCCCGCGGCCCCCTCCAGGCTGTGCTTTGCCCAGATGCCAGGCCGCCGCCTGCACTTGTGACGGTATTAATTGCCATGGCAATGGGGTACGAGCTAATGAGCAGACAGGTTCTGAGGCGGGGGAGGCAGAAGCTCTGGGGGCAGGTGCAGCCAGGTAGCTTGTTGCTGGTGGGTGGGTGAGCGGCCCCTGCCCGCTGCGGGGGGAGCTGGGGTGCTCTCCTGTGCATGGCAACCCCCCACTCTTGTTCTGGGCCCGAGCAGCTGCCACGCCGGCCTGCCTCCCCGAGCTGCGCTGGGGCTGCTGGCCCATGGTGCTTTGCAGCCCGGGGGGTGCTGGGGACTCTCCCTGCAAGGCGTCCATCATGGGCGGCTGGGGGGAGCAGGGATGGCATCGCCATGGCAGCGGGGCTAGGCCCAGTCTGTTCACTGGGGGCTTCACATGGCCCCAGAGGTGCATGGGGCTGACCCAGGGCAGCCTTGGCTGGTGCCATCCGCTCCTCAGGTGGTTGCGGTGGTCCCACTCTCCCCTCCCCCCAGCCGATTACAGGGGATGGTCTGCAAGGCCTTGGGCTGGTAGAAACCCCCCGAAAGCAGGGGCGGCTCTGCAGTTTCTGCTTCTCTGCTCTGGGGCCACTTTAAGGAAGGGCTGGGAGTGCGGGCCCCCAGGGACTCCGAGACACTCCTGGGAGGGGGTCTGTGGCCCGCGGGTGGGGAAGTGGCCCTGGACGTTTAGCGCTGGTTTCAGGCCTTCCCTTCCCAGCCAGCACCCGAAGCCGGCGCAGCGCCAGGCCGGTGGGGCCGAGCGTCACGAGAATCCCAGCGCGCGCAGGGAGGAGGTGGCTGTTCCGGGAACATCCCCCCTGCACGGCTTGGGGATGGCTTGGTCCCAAAGGCCTGGCTTTCCTGGGCACCGAGCCCAGCCTTGCAGCCAATTGTTGAATGGGCCTCAGCTTGCCTGGAGTTCACCGCCCATGTTGGGCCTGGCCCGGGGCAGGTTTGTAACAGTCCCACGGTGCTGCTGCCAGGCGCTGGTGCCTCATGAGCCCTGCAGCGATGGAGAAGCAGCTGCTGGCCCTGGCAGGGAGCGGACGGTCGGCTTTGCCGAGGGTGATCTCAGCCGGGCGTGCGCGCTTGCTGCAGCAGATACAACCGCCGCCTGGCCCCTAGGAAACACACCGGGCCCCCGTGGGCCAGCGCCTCCAGGTGCAGGAGCCCCGCTCAGCCGGTCCCCTTTGGCCTTTGCTCCTCCAGCCCGCGCTGTGTTGTCCCAGAGGGAGTCAGGATTGGCGGCAAACACAAACCCCTCCTAAGCCCCAGGGCTGCATGGGGGCAGAGGCTGCCAGCGCCGGAGCCTGGTGCTCGCTGCTCGAGGTGCGTCCCAGCTCCTTGCTCGTGGGCTCATGGGAATAAGCTGCGTTATGGCCATAAGCCTCTGAAGCCACAGACATTGTAACGGATGCAGCCATGGGGGGCCCCGGGCCTCTCTGGCCCCATTGGCTGCTGGCCCCTTGCCTCCCCCTCAGCGTGTGGGGGTGTGACCCTTTCTCCCCCTCCTCCGCATTGCCCCTGCTGCCACGTCTACAAGGAGTTGCTGCTCCATTCTCCATGGTGGGGAGGGGGCAGGCGGGGCCTCGCCAGGCAATAGCAACCTCTGCATTGGGCTGATGTGGCCCCCAAGTCCCGGCCCGTGTGCGCCTCCCCGGCTGCCCCTCATTGCTGCCCTCTGAGCGTAGCCCCCACGGCTGAAGCAGAGCCCAGGGTCTGTCACTGGCCCGCAGGGAAGCAAACAGCCGCTCAGCCAGCGCCTCTGGGGCCTGTCACCCCAAGAATCCCCCCCGGAGGTGCCTGCCGGGGCGTGGGCAGGGGGCTGGCCGTGATTCAGTCGGTCTTCCCTGCTCCCCTCCAGGCCAGACTCCCGCTGGAATGGGAGGGGTGGACAGCTGGGGCAGCCGGGGCGGGGTTAGGACCAGTGCTGCAGGGGCTTTTGGCCAGCTGCTGGCCTTCGCATGCCCCCAGGGGGCAGGGGAATCAGGGCTCCGTGAGACCCACTCACCGGGCAGCCGGTCGCTTTTCCCCCGCTGGGCTTGTCGCTGGGGGCTCAGGGCAAATAGCAGGTGGGGCTGCAGAGATCGCAGCTCCCCCAGCACGCTGGGCTCGGGGTGGGCCAGGGTCGGCATCGGGCACAGGCTGCAGAGCGGGCTAGCGTGCTCTTCACCCGGCCTGGTGATCTGAGAGCTGCAGCTCAGAGCAACGGTGGGTGGCTGAGGTGGCCCTTGGGTCAGTGGGGCCAAGCCGAGCCGCGTGGCTCGGAGAAGAGACTCCTGTGCCATCCACGGACTCCAGAGGAAGAGCTTTCCCCCCAGAGGAGCAGGGCCAGGGCAGCAGGATGCCCTCGCAGTGGGACTGCCCCGGGGAGGGAAGTTGTCTCTTCAGCTTGGGGCCTCCTGGCTCCGGATGACTCGGAGGGTTCAGACGCTAACCCCTCGGCCCCAGGAGTCTAACCAGGGCGAGGGGCTGGGGTCTCCGCTGGCCACCGTCCGTGGAACGTGGCATTGGTTGTGACAGGCGCATTGCCTGCTGGATGCCAAGCGGCTCTGCAGCGGAGCGCTCCTGTCCCTGGGGAAGAGGGAAAGGACTCTAAGGAGAGCTGCCGTCTGGCCCGGGGCAGACTGTTTGGGGCGGCCTCCAAGACGGATTTGTTTTGCACGTGTACGTGGCTTTAGGCAGCACCATGCCTGTGTTTGGTGTGCGGGGCAGAGATCCTGGAAGGGGCAGGCATGGGGGGAGGGTGCTCGGGAGAGCGGAGAGGACCTGGAGCCGAAGAGCTCTTTGCTCCCCTTTGCAGGCTGCCGGGTTTCCTCCCTCCAGACATTTCTTCTGGTCACAAGCCCGTGGGCCTGGCGCTGTCTTGTGGGCCCAGGTGGGACCAGTGACGGGTTTCAGGTGTCCGTCTGGCGCGTGGGAGAGGAGAACCGGGCCCGGTGGCCATCTTGGATTTACCCCGTTTCCATGGAAAGGGTCGTTCCTGGTTGGGACATGTGGGGCAGCCTCTCCACGCTGGTTGCTGGGTGAGGGGTCTGCCCCGGAGCCCCGCAGGGGCTGCACCAGGTGGGCGGGTTAGGGCCGGGCTGGTGCCTGCTGGCGCGGCGGAGCCATGGGAGTTCGAAGGGGGCACCACTCCCGCGGGAGGGGCTTTGTCCAGTGACACCCCCCCCCCAGTGTCCAGTGCCAGGTGGAGCCGTGGCAGAGGGGCGGGGCATGGTGCCGGGGGGGCTGGCGGAGGTTTGGCCAGCTGAGGGAGCCGCGCCCTGCAGTCCCTAACCGGGGCCTGGCTCCCCATCTCTCCTCTGCAGCCCTCTTCACAGAGACCCCGCACGACATGACGGCCCACGCCGGGGAGGACGTGGAGATGGCCTGCTCCTTCCGAGGCAGCGGCTCCCCCTCCTACTCGCTGGAGATCCAGTGGTGGTACGTTCGCAATCACCGCGGCTGGACGGACAAGCAGACGTGGGCTTCGAACCAGGTATGCGCCCTGGGATCAGGCCCTGGTACGCGCCCTGGGATCAGGCCCTGGTACGCGCCCTGGAATCAGCCCTGGTACGCGCCCTGGGATCAGGCCCTGGTACGCGCCCTGGGATCAGGCCCGGGATCAGGCCCTGGTACGCGCCCTGGGATCAGGCCCTGGGATCGGCCCCTGGTACGCGCCCTGGGATCAGGCCCTGGTACGCGCCCTGGGATCGGCCCCTGGTACGCGCCCTGGGATCGGCCCCTGGTACGCGCCCTGGGATCAGGCCCTGGTACGCGCCCTGGGATCAGGCCCGGGATCAGGCCCTGGTACGCGCCCTGGGATCAGGCCCTGGGATCAGGCCCTGGTACGCACCCTGGGATCAGGCCCTGGGATCAGGCCCTGGTACGCGCCCTGGAATCGGCCCCTGGTACGCGCCCTGGGATCGGCCCCTGGTACGCGCCCTGGGATCGGCCCCTGGTACGCGCCCTGGGATCAGGCCCTGGTACGCGCCCTGGGATCGGCCCCTGGTACGCGCCCTGGAATCGGCCCTGGTACACGCCCTGGAATCGGCCCCTGGTACGCGCCCTGGAATCGGCCCCTGGTACGCGCCCTGGGATCAGGCCCTGGTACGCGCCCTGGGATCGGCCCCTGGTACGCGCCCTGGAATCGGCCCTGGTACGCGCCCTGGGATCGGCCCCTGGTACGCGTCCTGGGATCAGGCCCTGGTACGCGCCCTGGGATCAGGCCCTGGGATCAGGCCCTGGTACGCGCCCTGGGATCAGGCCCTGGGATCGGCCCCTGGTACATGCCCTGGGATCGGCCCCTGGTACGTGCCCTGGGATCAGGCCCTGGTACACGCCCTGGGATCAGGCCCTGGTACGCACCCTGGGATCAGGCCCTGGTACGCGCCCTGGGATCGGCCCCTGGTACGCGCCCTGGAATCGGCCCCTGGTACGCGCCCTGGGATCGGCCCTGTGCTTTGGGGGCCTTTCCCTTTGGCAGGCCAGGCTGGTGGGAGGGTCCTGCCCATGCTGGTGCTGGCACCCCCAGGCCGTGAGGCTGCCCCCGCCAGCAGCCAGGCAGCGTGTTCCCAGTTGGCTGGCGTCTCTCCGATGGGACATTTGATGATTGTTTGCCCCGGGGGGGGGGGCATGTCTCCAATGCGGGGACTTGATCCCAGGGACCCTGCCTGGCGCTGCGGGAACCTCCCCTCGGGGGTGCTGAGCTCCTGGAGGAGGAGCCAGAGCCAAGCTGGGTCCTTTCCTTCCTTAGCCAGCGCTCACTGAGCCCAGCCCCCTCGCCCGTCTCCTTCCCCAGACGCCGGGGCGTGGAGCCATTCCCCATCTGCTCGGGCGGGGAAAGGGCTCCGGCTCTGCTGCCAAGGCTCACACTGGCTGGTGCAGGGCACGGCCCGTCACTGCCCAGGACCTCGCAGGCCCATGGGCTGCCCCTTGTGTGGCCTCCCCAGCGTGTGTCTTTCCCCCGTTAGCTCGGCCCCCCCGGGATTTGTCCTCGTTCTCCTGTGCTGTCCCCTGCCTGCCGCGCGGGCCGGCCCTGCCTCCCCCGCCTCGGCTCCCTCGCAGGCCTGGCAAACCGCTGTCTCTAGCGCCCTGCCTGTTCACACAGAGATAAGGGCTCACAATGGCCCGGCAGCGCTGGGATTGTGTTGAGGCTGTGGCAGTGTCGTGCTGGCAGTGCCCGGCTGCGGGTGCCGCCAGACACTGAGAGAGGCGGCGGGAAGGGCTGTCACCCCCGGCATCGCGCCAGGCCGGGCGGGGGAGCGGGCATGGAGAACGCAGATGCCGGCGGCAGAGCCTGGGCGCCGGAGGGGACCCGCTGCCCTTGGCCCGGCCTTTCCGAGGCATTGAGCAGGCACTGGGGGGGGAGCTGAGCGCTCCGAAGGGGGGTGGGTCCTGCCGTCACCAAAACCTCAGGCTCCACCCTGACTCCAGCCAGGAGCCTTTGCCCCTCAGGCGCGGCGTGTGTCTGAGCCCTCGCTGGCCCCTTTGCTCGCCTTCTGCCACTGCCCGGAGCCCCGGCCTCCCCGGGCCGCCCGCTCAGCTGCAGGCGTTGGCCAGCGGGGCAGCCCAGTGCCCGCCGGATGCCGCCGTGTCCCCGGGGCCCAGCTCTGCATCTGGGTGCTGGGAGTCGCACTGGGGTCACTTGGGGACCCCCCTGGGAATTGTGCTCAGCACCCAGAACAGCGCCCCCTAGCAGGAGTTGGTGGCTCTGCAGCAGGGTGAATGCCACCTGGCAGGAGGGAGGGGCCGAGAACAATCGGCTCAGCGGGCGGCTGGTTTCTCTCCCTCTGGTCTTTCCGTTTCCTTGATCTCCGGTCCCTCTGTACTGCCTGTGCCAGGGCGGGCCCCAGCGGCCTCCTGCCCGTGGAGAGAATGGCTCTTCGCTCCCAGCCACTCCCCGGGGCCAGGCACCCGGGTGGGAGGGTCCCCCCGGTTACGTTCCCTGGAGATACCGGGGCCCAGTGAGCCCCCTTTCCCAGCGCATATTGGAGTGGAGGCTCCTCGCCTGCCACCTGCATTTCCCGCTGCCCAGGCTGTTCCTGTGCGCAGCCCCAGCCCTCCCTGTGCACCGTGCGTTGCTACTCTGGCCTCGTAAATCATCCCCCGGCCCCTTCCTTCGGCATTCGCCCTCTGATTTGTCACCATCTGCCTGGCGCGGACGGGCCCAGACTGGCTGCAGCGCCCAGGCCTGCTCGCAGCCGCGGCACCGGCTGTCTCCCCGGCCTGGGCCCCCGGCAGCCCCATGGCGTCCTCCTGCATTGCAGGGTCCTCACTCGCCCGCACCCTGCCTGCTCTCCAGCGGGAGCAGCCGGTGCCAGCAGGCCGGCCTGGCGCTGTCTCCGGCTGCGTCCTTTGGTGCTGAGAGGCTGAAGCTGAATTAATCTTTCCTCTCTTCCCTTCATTGCTGGAAGGGTCACACTCAGCAGCACGTTCGATGCCCGACCCCCATAGCCCCCACTCTCCCGGCCCCCCATGCCCGCCATAGCTCCCCGCTGTCCCAGCCCCCCCACAACCACATAAACCCCCCGCTCTCCCAGCCCCCCCATGCCTGCCGTAGCCCCCCGTTCTCCTATCCCCCCATGGCCCATTGTGACGTAGTGTGGGTACCTTGCTGGTTGCTATGCTGGGCAGTGGGCTGTGGGTGACCCCCACTGGCTGCCGTCTGCAGCACGGCCCAGCAGGGCAGGGGATGAATCATTATGCAAGGGGGGCTCCCAACCGGTCGGACCAGTTATCCCCCAGGGAGCGGAACAACGGGAAGGAGGGGAGTGGAGCCCTGGCTGGGGGCAGGGCTGGAGGTGAGTTAGTTAGTTTCTGTCTGGGATCATGGAGGAAGCAGCCTGAGCAAAGGGGGGCTGGGATTTAGGGGCCCAGTCTCCCCCATCTCAAGGGGGGCTGAGGCATCCTAGGCCTGGCCCTGTAACCAGATGACATCTGTGCTGTGCTGTATCCTGGAGAAGCAATAAACTCCCTCTATTCAACTGGCTGGCGGAGTCTGTTCGTGCCACTACGGGGGTGCAGGAGTCAGGGGACCCCGACACGTCGTCACACCCATATACCCTCCCGCTCTCCCAGGCCCACCATAAGCTGCCCTCTCTCCCAGCCTCCCCACGCCCGCCCATAACCCTCCCCCGCTCTCTCATCTTCCCCATGCCTGCCCGCCCGCTTTTGAAGCCTCCGCTGTGGGCTGAGGCGTGAATTGGCTGATGGGTTTTTTTCCCCCCGCCAGCGCTAATGGTCTCTCCTCCCTCCCCCACAGCTGGACTTATCGCCGCAGGGCGAAGCCGGGAAGGACGCAACGAAAATCAGTGTGAGTTTGGGGACGGGGGGGGGGCGGGGTGCTGAAGTGAGGGCCCTGCCAAGCCCACACGGGCTGGGAACTGGCTGCCAGGACAAGCACCTGCCCCAGGCTGGGGGCCGCTCCACACTGAAGGCCACCGGTGCCCGGGAGCTGCATGGCGCGGTGCGGGGCGCGGCCAGCCAGCCCCGGGGCTTTGCTGCGGCGTCTCCAGCCTGCCCGGGAGCGTGCGGTCAGTCCTGAATCAGGGCCATGCATGAGACCAAAGCAACTCAGGCGCCCTTGGGGGGGGTAGGCAGCTGGAGGGGCCAGCGGTGCGGTGCCCTGGGCTGGTCGGTGTCCGGGGAGCCTTGGCCAGGGAAGGGCGTGGGAGATGGCGAGGGCCACAGGCTCTGGCCCTGGGGCTGCTAGATGGGCGCTCTCGGGCTGGGGTCCCTCTGACGGAGCTAGCAGGAGCACTGGGCTGCCTGGCCGCACCCCGCACTAGCCCAGGCAGCCCCCAGCTGTGTTGGGCATCCGTCCAGCCTGGGAGCTCAGGCACGCAGACTGGACCTCTCTAAAGGATCCAATCCTGCCAGGGGCTGAGCGCCCTGGGGCTCCTGGCAGGGATGTGAAATCCCGGTTTTAGTTGGTTAACTGGTTGAACAATGTTGAAGTGGTTGACTGATTAAATGGGGGGTTGGGGGGGGTTAACTGGTACTGGTAAACCTCACATCAGAGCGGCCAGCCGGGGTCAGACCAAAGGCCCATCCAGCCCAGTGCCCTGTCTGCCCACAGTGGGCAGTGCCAGGTGCCCCAGGGGGAGTGAAAGAACAGGGAATCATCCAGTGATCCCTCCTCTGTCACCTATTCCCAGCCCCTCACAAACAGAGGCCAGGGACCCTCCCTGCCCATCCTGGCTAACAGCCACTGATGGACCTGTCCTCTGTGGGTTTATCCAGTGTGTGTGGTGGGGGGTGGGGGGAGGGGTTGAACCCTGTTAAAGCCCTGGTCTTCACAACATCCTCTGGCGAGGAGTTCCACAAGTTGACTGTTAAGGCTGATGCTTACCAGTTAACCATTCCCATCCCTCGCTCCTGGCACCAGTGCGGGTTGCTGGCCCAAGGGGAGCTGCAGCCACGTGCCTTTGCGCTTGTGTACTAGCCTCTCCGGAGCACCTGGGCTCTGTGGCTGCCAGCAGGGCCCCAGCGTGTGGGGGGGGCTGCGTCTCCAGAGAGCATCCTGCCCCAGAGCGCTCGCCCCTGGCCAGACCAGACGGCCACACCCAAGGCGTCCAGCCCCCTCTTCCTGGGGGAGCTGAGGCACCAGGCCCCACATTCTCAGCCCTCCTGGCAGCCTGCATTGGAGAGGAACCTGGCCCCCGAGGCAGTGCTGGCCCTGTGCACCCAGAGTGTCTGTGTCAGAGCTGGGGACCCCTTCGCTGCGGGCCCCTTCCTGTCAGCCCCCGGGGCGCGGCTGCTCCCGGCCGAGCGGGCCTGAGCCCGACAGCCAGCACCCGGCACGCCGGCGAGCGCCCCGTGCCAGCCCGCCCAGGCTGCGCCTTAGCTCAGTCCTTAGGCACGGAGGCCCGAGTTGCCACTGAAGGGAAAATAATCTAATTTCCTTAGCGGATTAGGAGGCCGCCGCCATTTAGGCTCCCGTGAGCGGCATGAGGAGACACTAATTAGCTAAATACAATAAATGCGCCTGGCCGCCTGCTGTCACTGGCGTCTGCGCGCGCCCCCGCCAGCCTAGCTCCCGTCCCACGCTTGCGCTGCGCTGACTGATAAGCCCAGCACCCGTGGACTCACTGCTCCGGCACCTCCAGGGGAGGCGGCCGGTGCCCAGGCCCGGGTGGGCAAGAGGGGCTGGAATTGCCTCTGCTCGGCTGGGGGTCGGTTTTCAGAGCCCTGAGCTTGGCTCCCACGTTCTGGGCTCCGTGCATGGGGCTCACCCCTCCGGCTCTGGCACAGCCCAAGTGCCTGTGTTCTTGGGTGCTCAGTACCTAGCAGGATTGGGCCCTGAAAATGGAACACACTCACAGGCGCCTGAACCCCCGGGGCTGAGAGAACCGCAAGGCAGCTCCTCCCAGTTCCACGTGTGGGGTTTACCTGGGATCCCTGTTGAGGCGAGAGGCGTGGGGGGTGCACAGCGAAGCAGGTGGAAAACTGCGGGGGGCAGAAGCTGGAGAATGATATTTGGAGCCAGGATCGTACATCTGGCGGCACCGTTGCCTTGTTCAGCATCACGAGGCCGTTACCGGTGCCTGGGCGTGAGCAGCAGGTTTGCCCGTGTAACTGATCGATTCCCTGGCAGGCTGGGTGTCACGCCGCTGTCGGGGAGGGATTTGCTGTTGGGAACATTTATTTACTGGACGATTTACCGGGTGCTGCTCGCATCCTTCCGGGCAGGGGGCTGGGGGGTGTGGAGTCAGGGTTGGGGGGTGGGGAGAGGCTCAGGGCAGGGGGCTGGAGTCAGGGTTGGGGGGCGGGGAGAGGCTCAGAGCAGGGGGCTGGAGTCAGGGTTGGGGGGCGGGGAGAGGCTCAGGGCAGGGGGCTGGAGTCAGGGTTGGGGGGCGGGGAGAGGCTCAGGGCAGGGGGCTGGAGTCAGGGTTGGGGGCGGGGAGAGGCTCAGGGCAGGGGGCTGGAGTCAGGGTTGGGGGCGGGGAGAGGCTCAGGGCAGGGGGCTGGAGTCAGGGTTGGGGTGGGGAGAGGCTCAGGGTAGGGGTGGGGTGCAGGAGGCAGGAGAGGGGGTTAGGAAGTATCAGGGGACTCAAGGGAGCGGGTGGGGGGTTCAGGGAAGGGTGTGGGGCTGCCCAGGGCTTTTCCCTGGAGCTGGCCCTGGGGCAGTGGGAGCCTTGCAGCCCGCCCGCCCCCTGGCTCCTCCGGCTACATCTACACTGCAGGCTTCTTGCACAAGAACTGTTTTGTGAAAGAGTTCTTGCACAAAAGCACATCCACACTGCCATGTGCGAGATGTGCTTTTGCACAAGAGCATCCATGGTGGTGTGGACGCTCTCTTGCACAAGAAACCCCTGTCGCCCATCCACACTGCCTTCTTGAGGAAGGGCTCTTGCACAAGAGGGCTTATTCCTCTTAGGTTATGTCTACACTGGCCGTTCTTGTGCAAGAACCCACAGAGCATCCACGCTGCCTGCCCGCTGTTGCGCAAGAAGATTCACAGTACGGCGTGGTAAGCGAGGGCTTCTTGCGCAAGAGCTACGCTCTTTTCTAACACAGGTGTAAGCTCTGTTGCACAAGAGGGCGGTGTGGACGTGCGGCAGGGACTCTTGCGCAAGAAACCCCTATGGCTAAAATGGCCATCAGAGCTTTCTTGTGCAAGAGAGTGTCCACACTGCCATGGATGCTCTTGCACAAAAGCACATCTCGCACATGGCTGTGCGAACGTGTTCTTGCTCAAGAAGCCGCCAGTGTAGACATAGTCTCCCTGGGGCTGGGGCATGGCTGCCCCCTGGGTCGTTCAGGGGCATGCCCATGCCTGCTCTCACTCCCCGTCTTGCCGTGTGACACGGGGCCGCGCCCCCCACGCTGCTGTTCCCTGTGCCCTGGCTTCTGGGGCGATTCTGGAATGGGAAGGCGGCGCCGTGCGAGGAGACGGGGAGAAAGCGCAGGCCCCGCGTGGAGGGCCAGGAAAGCAAACCCAAGAGGCCACACCAAGCCCAGCTGAGCCCAGCCAATGAGATGCGGAAAGTAGCGCGTGACAAGCTCCCTCGGCCATTTGTTATCCGCAAAGACCTGCCCAGGCAGCTCATAAATAACACTCGTTCCCGAGATCCCGTCCCATTGCTGCCCAGGACACACCGTCCCATGCCACCCGCTGGGCTCCCAGGTAGCTGTTCAGCCAGGGTGCACCCAGGGGGCCGTCAGCTCACCAGGCCTCTCCCCATGGGGGTCAATATCACCCCCACCCCCAGGCAGAAGCGAAAGTGCTGGGAGCAGAGGGGCACAAAGGAAACTTGTCTCCTTATTGTAAAGAAAACTGCTTTCCAAGGAGCCTGGTGGGGGGGGGGGGAATTGGCAAACTTTCCTCTGTGTGGGGCAGGCGGGGGGGCGGGGTTTGCAAACTTTCCACCCCGGGGGCATTTCTAGGTGCTCTGGAGAGAAAAGCTGTTTCCAGCAGCTTGGCAGTTCATCAGCCATCTGTCGGCTTGGGGCGTCTGAACTGTCACCGAAGGGCATTTATGCCCCCCCCAGCCGTGGAGTGTCCCTCGGAGGGCAGGGCTGCCAGGCCTGAGAACCTGCTGGGCTGTGCTGGCCGTTACAAATGGCCAACGACCCAGGCTTCAGAGAGTGGCTCCAAAACCACCCCTGCGGCATGGAGCCAGGCGCCCGGTGCGCACGGGGGAGAAGATCCCCGCCTGGCCCCAGGGTGTCGCCCCACGAAGGATGGCACCACAGTACCCCATCTCAGCCTGAGCCACCCGGCGATTCATACCCGCAGCCAGCCCGTTTAGAGCCCCGCCCCACGGAGGGATTCTCGGGCCCGCTAGCGCAGCACCTCACCACCTGACGGCAAAGGCAGGTCCTTCTGTGGGCGCTACATTTGCCAGCCGTGGCTTCCTCTGCATGGCTCCTTGTTCGGGGGGCGCCGTGTTCAAACAGCAGAACGGAGCCTTTCCCGCGACACCCTTCGCAATCTCCCCAGCTTCAGTAAGGGGCCGGCTTGCTCCCCCTTCACAGCTGGGGACCCCAGGGTCTGCATAAACTGTGGCCAGACCTCTGGCCTTCCCCGGCTCAGCCGTAGCTGGCTTAAAGGGATGCAGCCGGGGCTGGACACCACGCCACACCTGGGAAGTGCATTGTCCGGTGGCACCGGGCCCCAGGGCAGGACTCGTTGGGTGGCCTGGCTCGGCTCACGGGCCTCGATTCCTCCCTCTGTAAAATGGCCCTAATGCTCTTCTGCAAAGGGCGTTGGGGTCGGCGGCTGCGGGGCGCTAGAGACACTCCCTCCTGCCCTCGGGCACCTGAGCGTGGCTGCCCCTTTCCCTGGGCTGCGCGGTCACCGCTGAGAGCAGGGTGCCCAGGACCCGTCCGGCGCCTTTGGAACCGTCCCCGAGAGATGCAGCCGCCCTGGTGGCGCCCTGCCCGGCCCTCTCTCGCTGGCGGCGCCCTGCCCGGCCCTCTCTCGCTGGCGGCGCCCTGCCCGGCCCTCTCTCGCTGGCGGCGCCCTGCCCGGCCCTCTCTCGCTGGCGGCGCCCTGCCCGGCCCTCTCTCGCTGGCGCCGCCCTGCCCGGCCCTCTCTCGCTGGCGGCGCCCTGCCCGGCTCTCTCTCGCTGGTGGCGCCCTGCCTGGCCCTCTCTCGCTGGCGCCGCCCTGCCCGGCCCTCTCTCGCTGGCGGCGCCCTGCCCGGCCCTCTCTCGCTGGCGGCGCCCTGCCCGGCCCTCTCTCGCTGGCGGCGCCCTGCCCGGCTCTCTCTCGCTGGTGGCGCCCTGCCCGGCCCTCTCTCGCTGGCGCCGCCCTGCCCGGCCCTCTCTCGCTGGCGGCGCCCTGCCCGGCCCTCTCTCGCTGGCGGCGCCCTGCCCGGCCCTCTCTCGCTGGCGCCGCCCTGCCCGGGCCTCTCTCACTGGCGCCGCCCTGCCCGGCCCTCTCTCGCTGGCGCCGCCCTGCCCGGGCCTCTCTCACTGGCGCCGCCCTGCCCGGGCCTCTCTCACTGGCGCCGCCCTGCCCGGCCCTCTCTCGCTGGCGCCGCCCTGCCCGGGCCTCTCTCACTGGCGCCGCCCTGCCCGGCCCTCTCTCGCTGGTGGCGCCCTGCCTGGCCCTCTCTCGCTGGCGCCGCCCTGCCCGGCCCTCTCTCGCTGGCGCCGCCCTGCCCGGCCCTCTCTCGCTGGCGCCGCCCTGCCCGGCCCTCTCTCGCTGGTGGCGCCCTGCCTGGCCCTCTCTCGCTGGCGCCGCCCTGCCCGGCCCTCTCTCGCTGGCGCCGCCCTGCCCGGCCCTCTCTCGCTGGCGCCGCCCTGCCCGGCCCTCTCTCGCTGGCGCCGCCCTGCCCGGCTCTCTCTCGCTGGTGGCGCCCTGCCTGGCCCTCTCTCGCTGGCGCCGCCCTGCCCGGCCCTCTCTCGCTGGCGCCGCCCTGCCCGGCCCTCTCTCGCGGCGCATTGTTGGGCCAGGCTCCCTGCTGTGCTGCCCTGGCCCGCAGCCCCAGGTGGGGCGGCCCACGCCGGCTGGGTTTTCAGTGGACGTGACCCGTGGGATTCCCAGTGGCGGACGCTGCCAAGGGGCGGCGGACCAGCTCCCTCCAGCTCGCTGCTTCCTGCGCACACCAGCCGGTCTCAGGAGAGCCCCGCCGGGCTGCTGCCAGGTGGGGGGTGCCAGCCCCTCCCAACTGCTGTGTGTCCAGCCCTGCCCCACCCCCCACCCTAAGGCACCGGTTCATTGCTCTGGCTCCCCGGAGGCTGGCTGGCCCGCCCATGCCCCCACCCCTTAGGCCAGTGCCAGGTCCCTGCCACTCGGAGCCTTCGCCTCGGTGGCTTGGGCCCCGCTCGGTCCTTCAGCAGGGGCCCTGACGCCGAGCCCCGCACGCCCCTCCACTCGCCAGCACGGAGCTGGGAGACAAACGGCCTTTCCCAGCCCGTGTGATTAGAGGGACCGAGCCAGGGGCCGTGGGGCGGGCTATAAACCTGATTTATTGACCTCCCCCGGCAGCCGCGGAAGCTCGGGCCAGTGAGTGAGTCTTAAATTTCATGGGGTGATAAATATCGCGCGCGAATCCGTTTGGTAGCAAAGCTAATTAGTCGGCCTGGCTCCGCATCGATCTTCGGCCCCGGCTGGTGGGGGAACGCCAGGGATTTCAGCTCCTCTGCCTGGGCAGCGGTGGGGGGCAGGGCCCCGCCCCACCCTGCCCACAGCCACAACCTGCTGCTTGGGAAGGGGATGGCGACCTGTCCCGGGTCAGGGCTGGCCGGGCGGCACATAGCACACGCAGGGGCTGCGCCCGTTCGCCTCCCCTCTTGCTTCTTCCCAGGGGGCACTAAGCACTGGGCTGCTGACTCCCTCAAGGGGGCAGGGCCGGCACGACCGAGCCCCGGGCAGCCGCGCTTTGGCAGCCGAACACTGACGTGTACTCTGCCCAGCTGGCTCCTGAGAGGCTGTAGCAGAGACCCCCCCCCCCCCGTGTTTCTCCTCCCGCTAGCTCTGTTGGCTGCGAGCGGGGCTGCAGGGCAGTGGGTGAGACCCTGTGGGACCCATCGCTGCTAGCCTGGGCCAAGGGGAAGGCTTCTCAAGGGCTGCAGCAAATGAGTTCCCCACCCCTGCCCTGCCCCTGCCCCTGCCCCTACCCAGAGCAGGGCCTGGAAGCAGCTGTGACAGGGAGCCTAGGGCCCACCCAGCCCTGCGGTGCTGACATGCCCTTGGGGGGCGGAGGCAGATTAGGGTTGTGTGGGGCTCCGAGGAGTGCGGGGCCCGGCGCCCCAGCAAGAGCGCCAGGCAGGTGGAACAAGACAAGCGCCCAGGCCCTGACCCTGCTTGGAGCACTGGACAGACAGGGTTGGGGCCGGGCACCCACTTTTCTGGGGCCTCACCGATGGGCACGGGGCCCAGTGGCCACTCCGCCTGGCTGGGGGCATTGCGGAGGGCTCGGTGTGGCGGGCGGGGAGAGCTCAGGATGGGGGGGGGGGCTCCGGGGAGCCTGCCCTTGGCAGCCTTTCGCACTCAGGCCTGTGCGCTCCCCCGCAGGTGGTCAAGGTGGCCGGCAGTAACATCTCCCACAAGCTGCGGCTCTCCCGGGTGAAGCCCACCGACGAGGGGACCTACGAGTGCCGGGTGATCGACTTCAGCGCCAGCACCGCCCGGCACCACAAGGTCAAGGCCTACCTGCGGGTGGCGCCAGAGGAGGGCGCGGCGGGGCAGCGCCACGGCACTGCTGCCACCGGCCACGTGCAAGACACCCAGGCGCCAGGCGACCCGCTTGCTGAGCCCCCCCGGCCGAGCGGCACCCACCCCCACCACCAGCACCACCTCCACAAAGCAGGCAAAGAGCTGCGGAAACGGGCGGCAGACGCCTCCTGCCTGCTGTAGACTGAGCTGCGGCAGCGCGGCATGGCGCGGGCTGCTGGGTCTCCCTGCGCCTCCCTCCCCACCCGGGCTGGGCAGAGGAGGGCATGCCAAGCCGCGGCGGCCGGGCCGGGGCCGCCCCATGGAGGACGACCAAATGCTCCGAGTCAGAGACTGATGTGCGCGCGCACTGGGACACTCGCATGTAACCCTCTCTCCCGCCCCGCCCCGCCCCGCCCGCCCCCGTGGGTGTGTCCCATCGCGGCAGATGCCTGGACTTGGATGCAGACGTGGGAGTGCTCTGTTCCCCAGCAGAGTGTGGCTGGGGGGGGAGACCCGTCGGCCTTCCCCGGTGCCATCCGCTTGTAAGGGGGCATCTCCCTGCTTTCTGTGCCCACGCGAGGGGCCGGGACGCATTCCCGTGGAAAAGGGCCACTAATCCCCTGGGTCCTCCGGCTCCTGCTGTGCCGTGTGCCGACAGGGCTTCCAGCTGTGTGCCAGGTTAGTGTACACCCCCACGCTCGCCGTGCTAGCTTGCCATGCCTTCAGTGAGACCAGCTGGGCCTCTGCGTGTGGGAATCTTGCCCCCCTCCCCGCTTTGCAACAAACATGAGTCCAGGCCACCCTCCCTGAGATGCAGGTTAGTTACTGTGGAGCCAGTTGTGCGGATGCGGGTTATGTCACTCGTTCCTGCAGACCAGCAAATACCGGCCCACGGGGTGGATCTGGTTCACTGTGGTTAGCCCTAGGCTGGCCACCATGGCCACAGCGTTCACTGGGTCTCTGCGGGCACGGACGAGTACGGCTCCCGTTGGCCGCCGCCGCCGCGTTCACCTGGGTCTCTGTGGGCACGGGCGAGTACGGCTCCTGTTGGCCACCGCCGCTGCGTTCACCTGGGCCTCTGTGGGCACGGGCGAGTATGGCTCCCATTGGCCGCCGCCGCCGCGTTCACCTGGGTCTCTGTGGGCACGGGCGAGTATGGCTCCCGTTGGCCACTGTGTTCACCTGGGCCTCTGTGGGCACGGGCGAGTATGGCTCCCGTTGGCCGCCACCGCTGCGTTCACCTGGGTCTCTGTGGGCACGGGCGAGTAAGGCTCTCGTTGGCCGCCGCCGCCGCGTTCACCTGGGTCTCTGTGGGCACGGGCGAGTATGGCTCCCATTGGCCGCCGCATTCACCTGGGTCTCTGTGGGCACGGGCAAGTACGGCTCCCATTGGCCGCCGCCACCGCATTCACCTGCATCTCTGTGGGCACGGGCGAGTATGGCTCCCATTGGCCGCCGCTGCCGCGTTCACCTGGGCCTCTGTGGGCACGGGCGAGTATGGCTCCCATTGGCCGCCGCCGCCGCGTTCACCTGGGCCTCTGTGGGCACGGGCGAGTATGGCTCCCATTGGCCGCCGCCGCCGCGTTCACCTGGGTCTCTGTGGGCACGGGCGAGTATGGCTCCCGTTGGCCACTGTGTTCACCTGGGCCTCTGTGGGCACGGGCGAGTATGGCTCCCGTTGGCCGCCACCGCTGCGTTCACCTGGGTCTCTGTGGGCACGGGCGAGTAAGGCTCCCGTTGGCCGCCGCCGCCGCGTTCACCTGGGTCTCTGTGGGCACGGGCGAGTATGGCTCCCATTGGCCGCCGCCGCCGCATTCACCTGGGTCTCTGCGGGCACGGGCAAGTACGGCTCCCATTGGCCGCCGCATTCACCTGGGTCTCTGTGGGCACGGGCAAGTACGGCTCCCATTGGCCGCCGCCACCGCATTCACCTGCATCTCTGTGGGCACGGGCGAGTATGGCTCCCATTGGCCGCCGCTGCCGCGTTCACCTGGGCCTCTGTGGGCACGGGCGAGTATGGCTCCCATTGGCCGCCGCCGCCGCATTCACCTGGGTCTCTGCGGGCACGGGCAAGTACGGCTCCCATTGGCCGCCGCGTTCACCTGGGTCTCTGCGGGCACGTGGATTGTTGTTCCCGGCCAATGGGAGCTGCGGGAAGTGGCGTCCCGGGCTGTGCTGTTTCTGGCCACTCCCATTGGCTGGGAATGGAGATCCGCGGCCAATGGGAGCTGCACTCGCCTGTCCCTGCGGGGGCGCAGGGAAATAAGGCAGCTGTGGCGGCCGCCCGCAAACCGCCGCTCTCTTCTCGCCCACCCCCGCTGTAGGCTGTGACTAAAGTTACCTCCCTTCTCCGTCTGCCGTGACCTGCCCCGCCCGGGTGGCCGGGGCTCGGAGGGGGCTGGAGGAGGACGGGGCCTGCAGAGCGGGAAGCAGAGCTGGCTCTAAGGCACCATCCCCTTTGCAGGAGGGAAGAGGCAGAAAGCGCCAGCCTGCGCAGATTTTGTGGGGACCGAAGGCGGGCGTGGACCAGCTGATCCACGGCTAAGCATGGGGGGGGGGGGGAGCACAGGGCTCTGTGGCCGGGAGTGAGCCCAGACACGGGGAACAAGGTCTTCAGGGAGGGTTTGCACCCCCTCCCCCTCCTGCTGCATTGCACGGGGAAGTGGGGAGGGGCTGGGGGCTCTCTCACGACTCAGGCTCGTGCCCAGCCGGCTGTAGGATCCAAGTCCGGGTGCTCCCCCCCCCCCACCCCCGTGGACCCTGTTCCTCTGGGCAGGGAGGAGGGGGGTTCACGCCACAGCCAGGCTCAGAGAATCCCTGCCTACAGTGTCCAGCCCAGCCCTCCGCCTCCTTCCTGTGGCGGGGGGGCTGTTTCCACGTGCTCCCTCCCCACGGGCAGGGCGAGCCGCAGCCCAGGCCAACAGCTCCCGGCGGGGTGCCCCCCCCCCAATTACACAGGGGGAGGCAAAAGGGGGACTCAGCCGCACTTGCTCTCGCCGCCCCTGCCCTGCCTGCTGCCCGCTGCGACGCGCAGACCCGCTGACGCCAATAAAGCTCCCTACACGACGACGCCTCCGCCCTCTGTTACTGCAGCGCCACGGGGGCAGGGGCCTCTCACCAACGCTGGGCAGAGAAACCCAGCAGGGGAGGGGCTGGACCCACAGCGGCCCCCCAGCCTGGAGGGGGTGCCCCCTGGAGGCGCCCCGCAGCCCACACACACACCCTGGCCCGGGGCTGGCCTTACTCCAGCCTGCAGCTGCCCTCCCGGGCTGGACCTCCCCGCAGGAGGCCGTGAGCCAGGCAGGGAGGGGAGAGCTGCCCCCCACCCACCCCCCCGGCTGGTTTCGCCGTGGGTCAGCCATGTGCAGGGGGAGTTGGGGCCTTGGTCTCCCCTCCCCGGAGGCCCGTGGCCCTGCAATCCCTGGGAGGGGCTTTGTGCGCCGCCCGGCCTGCAGGCGAACGTCCCCCGAGCTGTGCAGACCCCGGTCCTGCCCGGCCCCTCAGCCGGCTACCTGTGGGGGTGCAATGCAAGGCAGACAGAGCCAGCCGCGCTCAGGGCCCCCTGGGCCATAGCCCTGTGCATGGGCTGAGGGCCTGTTCCCAGCTAGTGCCTCGTGCCCCAGCTGCGCCCTGCCCTGCCTCAGGGCTTGGCCCTGCGGGTGACGCCAGATCCCTCCGGAGCCTGCCCTGCCACAAGACACTTCCCTCCCCCCGCCCCTCCCCGCTGCAGCTACTAGGCAGCGCTACCCGCCCCACCCACCAGGCAGCCGTTGCTCTAGAGCATCCAGCCCCCCCCAAACCCCACTCTCCAGCCTCAAAGCAGCACCCTGGTCCACCCCCTCCTTACAGGGGCTGTGAGCACTAGAGTGAAAGGGGTAGGGAAGGGCTGGCCCCGGGGTTTCTCCTGTGTGTTTGCTGCGGGTCTTGGGCTCTGTGGTCCCAGGGCAGGGGAGGCTGTGGGGTTCCGGCTCTGCCGCAGTGGGGGCAGGATTTGGACGCGTTGTGCAGAGCCCCACAAGCCCGGCCCTGGTCCCTGCCGGCTCCAGAGCCCTGCGCCTGCTGGGCAGGTACGCACAGGGCCAAGAGGCGCCTGTGAATTCTCCCCACTTCCTTTGCTGCTGAGGCTGGAGCGTTTGCTGGTGGGGCCCTGCATCTCCTCGAAGCCTCCGATTGCTGGGCCGTGTCCTGCAGCCGGGTCCCTGGGCCATGTCCCACAGCCAGGTCCCCAGGCTATATCCCACAGCTGGGTCCCCGGGCCGTGTCCCACAGCCAGCCCCTGGGCCGTGTCCTGCAGCCGGGTCCCCTGGCCATATCCCGCAGCCAGGTCCCCTGGCCATGTCCCGCAGCTAGGTCCCCGGGCCGTGTCCTGCAGCCGGGTCCCCTGGCCATGTCCCACAGCTGGGTCCCCAGGCCGTGTCCCGCAGCTGGGTCCCCGGGCCATATCCTGCAGCCGGGTCCCCTGACCATGTCCCCAGGCTATATCCCACATCTGGGTCCCCGGGCCATATCCCGCAGCCGGGTCCCCGGGCCGTGTCCCACAGCCAGCCCCCGGGCCATATCCCGCAGCCGGGTCCCCGGGCCGTATCCCGCAGCCGGGTCCCCGGGCCGTATCCTGCAGCCGGGTCCCCGGGCCGTATCCCGCAGCCGGGTCCCCGGGCCGTATCCCGCAGCTGGGTCCCCGGGCCATAACCCTGTAAAAGAGCCACCCGCACCCCACCCCTGAATGTGCCGAATGGCCGAAGGCTGGGGGCGCTTGCACAGCGAAGCCGGCCCCAGAGCTCCCAGGGCTCAGCGGCACAAATAAGGTTGCTAGGTGTCCGGAATTCAACCAGACAGTCTGGGTTTTGGGGCCTCTGTCCGGGAAAACAATTCAGCTAATTCCGGACATGTGCAATGTGCAATGTCCAGTATTTTCTGGTTCTCCGGCTAGGCGCCCAACAGAAGCCTGGCGGGGGCAGGGGGAGTGGCTGGGAGGGGGTGCGATTGGCGCTGGGAGCCTCTGGGTGCGGCTGACGTCGGAGTGACGCCTTGGGGAGGAGGAGACGCCCTGTCCGTGCTCCTGGGCGCTGTTCAAGAGCCTTGTGGAGCCGTAGCCGGACTCCTTGTGCTTCACCGGGACTGTGTGCAGGACAGGCAGCGCCCTGGGATCTGCATGTGTCCGGGTCAGTCTCACTTCCCGCTGGCCGATTCTCTCCCCCCCCCTCCCCCCCGGCCAGCCCCGCTCCCCCCTCCCCGCTCCCAGACAGCCCTGGTTCCCGCTGTTCCCCCCCCCCATCTCCCCCAGCTAGCCCCATTGTCCCTGCCCCCCGCCCCACCAGCCCTGCTTCCCATCCCCCACCCCTCCTCCCGGCCAGCCCTGCTTCCCTCCCGGCCGGTCCCTTTCCCCCCTCCCATCAAGCGTGTCCGGTATTTTTTCGGAAGCTACCTGGTAACCCTAAGCACAAGCCCGGGGGTGGGGGACAGGAGGGGAGGGGGCATTCGGAAAAACCCCCTGGGTGTGCAAGGAGAGATTCCTTTCCCCTGCAGGAGAGAGTCTGGCCCTGGAAGCAGGAGAGCTTGGTGCAGCCCTGCAACAAGCCCGGGCGGCTCTACCCTGGCAGGCCGGCCAAACGTGCCACAGGGCAGCGACGGCCCCACTCGGCCGCCGGGAGTGCGTCGGCCTTATCTGGGCTGGGGGCAGCGCCCTGCCCTGCCACTGGGCTTTGGCGAGGGGGCAGCAGCCGGAAGGATTCCCCCCTTTGCCTGCTTCAGATTCTCCTGGGGTCTGTGCATGGTAAGGGCGGGGCAGGCACTGCCAGCTGCCTTGGGCCACCTGGCTTGGTGGGGTGGCTGGCAGGGGGCGGAGGCAGGTGAGCCGGCACACCCAGGCCCCCTGTGACAGCGCGTCGGGGAGCCCCTGACCGTGCACCCCGTCCACAGCCAGGTGGGACTCTCCGCCAGGCCGTAGATAGACGGTTTTATTGCTTCTCTGACATACAGAGCAACACGGGCTTGGTGTTGACACAGGAGCCAGGGCAGGCAGCCGTATTCCTCTGGGGGGACGGGGCTTCACCCCCCTTCCTTGGGCTAAAACATCCACCCTCCTCCTAGCCCAGCCCAGACTGACTCACACACCCAGCAACTGGTCCCTCAGCCCCCCAGACGGCCAACGCCCCTTGCTTCACCCACCCACTCTCCTGTGTTCCAAATAGGCCCTTGCTTCGTTCGGATTCCTCCACCTAGCCCAGGGGTCAGATGGCTGGGCCATGCCTACGTGGTGCCCTCCCTCCAGGACGGGCACTGCACAGACACACACACAGTCGCTGCAGCCCGGCACAGGGCAGTAGGGTCACACCCAGCACAACACAGCAACCAGCGACTGCCCAACCAGAGTGGATCCAGGGCTGCACGAGTGGACAGCCCCCCGCTACGTCACAGCCCCCTTGCCCAGCTCACACTGGGATGGGCTGCTGACTGCCGCCTGGCACGGAGCGGAGGAGATGGCCGCAACTTGCCCTGGGAGCTGCTGGCTGCGTGTCCCTGTCTGCCTTAGCCGCCAGTGGGCAAGGGCCGCCAGACAGCAGAGCCCTGCAATTCTGCAGCTTTCCAAAGGGCGTAGACCCGCGGGGCTCTCCCCGCCAGGACGGTCGGGACGCGGTGCCCCGGCGGTGGGAGGGGTCTGTCTGCGGCTGCACTGCCGATGACATCAATCCAGCACCAGGGGCTGTTCCAGACGCGGGCCCTAAGTTCCTGCTCAGCGGCACGGCCACGCAGCTGCCTAACAAGCCCCACACAGGGGCTCAGGGCTGCTGCACATGGAGTCACTGCGGCTGGGGGGAGGGGGAGCTCCTCCGGCCCCGGCAGGGCGCCGTGTGGCCAGGGGAGAGGCACCTTTTCAAAGCCCCCCCACCCTCGCCATCCTCAGCCGCATGGACCTGCCATAGCCGCAGGAGAGGCGCCCCCCCGGCCCAAGCCTGCTTTGCTGGAGCTGCTGCAGCTGGCAGGGAGGTGCCTCTCCCCTGGCCCAGAGCTGCTGCGGTGCGAGCAGATGGGAGAGGGGGGGAGCCCTCTCTCCCAGGGGAGCCTGTACCCCTCATCCCCAGCCCCACCCCAGCACCTGCACCCCCAGCCAGAGCCCTCATCCCTCCAACCCTGCGCCCCCCCCATGCTGAACCCCTCAGCCCCACCTCCCTCCACAGATTGTCCATGTGAAGAATGAATTTTGTTACATGCACCAATATGGGGGTGGCGTGTTGCACGGCTTCTCTGTGTCGCACAGCCTCTCTGTGTTGGTGCACATAACGAGAGGGAACGGTGCCTGGGACATCCGTGCAATGCTGCTTTAGGCTTCTGGAGCTTCCGGTGCCCTTGGTCTGTAGTTGCTCCCTCCCCCTCCCCTTGCCCCCCAACGGCCAGCGAGTCGGGAGCGGCACAGCCAGGCCATGCTCAGGAACGAGTTCTCAGGTGCACTGCCCTGGCGCCCTTAGGAGCCAGAGCAGATTCGCTTTCCGTGCCCCAAGAGTGGGCACTACTGCGTCCCCCGAGCTGGGACTTGCACTGCGCCTGCTGCCAGGGGACCCCTGTGCTGAGGAACGAAGGCCCCAATAGCCCAGTGCTCTGGGAAGGAATCAATCCATTTGCCAGCTGGGGAAATTGAGGCAGGGGGTAAGTAACGTGCCAAGGCTCAGGAATGAAGTCCCAGTCTCCTGCATCCCATGAGCCCAGTCCCACCAGCCTGCCCCCCCCCTCGCTGCTCTTTGCAGTGACACCCCAAGGACCAGCGCCGAGCACAGGCCGCAGAGTCCTCGCGGGGGTGAAGCCGAAAGCTCCTTTCCCGTCCCAGGCGAAGGGCTGGGCCTACGCGCCGGCGTTAGGGAAACCAGCCCCCTCGGCCAGCTCTGTAAACAGAATGCGCTTAACATGCAAGTCACTGGTGATGAATAAATAGGCCCCATGAAAATGTCATTTCCACGGAGTCACTTCTCTGACCATTATCCCACTGCAAACACAAGCAATTTGCTTGGCCTGTAATAAAGCAGGGTTGATAACGAACCTGAGACAGCTGCACTGCTGAGCTCCTGGGGAGGCCGGCTCCCGGCCCCTGCAGCCCCTTCCACAGGAAGGCAGGATGCCGGCCGAGGGCTGCAGCGGCCAGGAATCTCCTGCAGCACCCCGCAGCCCAGAGAAACCCGCCTCTCACATACCCCAGGGGCCTGGAAGGAGAAGCTGTAGGAGGAAATCGCCCCCTGCCACCAGCTGCTGCTGCAGGGCCAAGCGAGCTCCCCAGGGACACCGGAGAGCGTGTGCAGAGCTGGGCTGTCGAGCGAGCACCCAGAGCGATTCAGCGTGCAACTAAGACATGAATCGGGCTTAATCGTGGGATGACTGGAGCTGTTAGTAATAGAAAACATGAACATTCTGGAGGGTTTCTACCTCCTCAAATACGTTGATTTCAATTACAGCACCTGGCCCCAACGGTTCCCAGCCAGGAGGAATGGAGCTAACTGGGCACTTTCCTCTCGCTCACTGACAATGGGGAGCAGCCAGCAATGTTCCCATACAAATGGGGGGAGCATCAGCCCCCTCCGCCCTCCCTAAAGTGCCCCTGGAGGGTAGGTAACTTCAGCCCCCCCCCCATACACACAGCCAAACCCTGACCTCTCTCGAAGTTCTGGTAAGAAGAAGCTGCCTACCCAGTATGACTATGTCTACACTCACGGCTTCTTGCATGAGAAATATGTAAATGAGGCTAAGCGTGGAATATTGCCGAGCCTCATTTGCATACCTAATGAGCCCCCATTTTTGCAGAAGAGGCTCTTGCACCAGAGGAAGCTGTCTGCATGGCCCCTTCTTGCACAACAAAACCCTCTTGCGCGATGCCGCGACGCTGATTATTTTCAGGAAGAACGGCATCGCGCACAAGGGTTTTGTTGTGCAAGAAGGGGCCATGTAGACAGCTCCTTCTGGTGCAAGAGCCTCTTCTGCAAAAATGGCAGCTCATTAGGTATGCAAATGAAGCTCGGCGATATTCCACGCTTAGCCTCATTTGCATATTTCTCACGCAAGAAACCGCGAGTGTAGACATAGCCTTTGTGTCCCTAGTTCTCACCACTTTGGAGGCGTGCTTCAAGTGACAGACAGACTGACAGACAGGCAGACTTGCCACCAGCTCGCTCGCAAACAGGCAAACTCTCTCAAACATACAGTAGCTTATCACAAGTATTTACACTGGAAAAAACCCAAAAGCAATCGTATTTTCCAATTCCCCAGTTACAGGTACTGTGGTGCCATCCCCTTATCAGGCATCAGAACTTACAAATGTAGAATTATGTAAAAAAAACAAAAAACAAAACTGCAGTCAAACATAAAACAAACAGTGTAAAACTTCAGAACATACAAGTCCACTCAGTCCTACTTCTTGTCCAATTGTTCAGCCAATCCTTAAGAGAAACAAGTTTGGTTATGTTTGCAAGAAATAATGCTGCTGGCTTCTTCTTTACAGGGTTGCCTGCAAGTGAAAATGGGTTTTTGCCTGGCATGGTTGTAGCCCAAATACGTACGTGCCAGATGCACTAAAGATTTGTATGTCCTTTCACACTGCAACCACCATTAGCGGGTTTTGCTCGATAATACTCCATAATAGTGCAGCCCAACACATGTTCATTTTCATCATCTGGCTTGGATGCCACTAGCAGAAGGCTGATTTTCCATTTTGGTGGTTCTGGTTCGGTAGTTTCTGCATCAGAGTATTGCTGTTTTAAAACGTCTAAAAGCACTTTCCACATCGTGTCCCTCGGATTGTGGAAGGCACTTCAGATTCTTCAGCTTTGGGTCCAATGCCGTAGTTATCTTTAGAAATCTCACATTGCTACCTCTTTGTGATTTGTCAAATCTGCAGCAACAACGTTCTCCAAACGAACAACACGTGCTGGGTCATCATCTGTGACTGCTATAACAAGAAATATGTGGCGGAATGCAGGCAAAACACAGCGCAGGAGACGTACAATTCTCCGCCAAGAAGCTGTCACACATTATTTTTTTAACAAACATCAGCAGCTCGGAAGCATGTCCTCTGGGATGGTGGCTGAAGCACAAAGTTCATACAAATGTTTAGCACACCTGGCACATAAATACCTTGCAATGCCTGCTATAAACATGCTGTGGAAATGCCTGTTCTCATGTTCAGGTGACAGTGTAAACAAAAAGCAGGCAGCAGCATCTCCTGCAAATGCAACCAAACTTGTTTCTCTTAGGGATTGGCTGAACAAGCAGTAGAACTGAGTGGACTTGGAGGCGCTAAAGTTTTAGATTGTGTTGGTTTTGAGAGCAGCTAGGTAACAATGTACATTTGTAAGTTGCACTTTCATGATAAAGAGATCGCACTGCAATATGTGTATAAGGTTAATTGAAAAATACTTTTTCTTTTATCATTTTTATAGTTCAAATATTTGTAACAATAATACTATGGAGCGAGCACTATACACTTTGTATTCCATGTTGTAATTGGAAATGTATAAAAACACCCAAAATATTTAATACATTTCAACTGGTGTTTTATTGTTTAGCAGGGCAATTAAAACTGTGATTAAGAGACAGCCCGAGTAAAAGACTCTGCTGCCATCAACTAAGGGAGCTGCTCCATTAGCCCCGGTCCTCTGGGACTGTGACCCAAACTGTCAAACTGTCTGGAGCCTACCATGAATTCTGCGCATGCAGTGAATCTGAGCACACAGCAGGGACAGTTGTGTGTGCAGCTTGGGAAGTGGGGCGCCTAACTGCTTGGTCCTGGATGCAGCCACTGCGCTTGCTGTGGAATGGTGCGCAGGCAGATGTGTGTAGGAATGTGTCTATGGGTGATAAAATCAAGGGTGTGTGTAAATTAACAGCCCCTTCCAGGTTTGACAGTCGCTGTCTGCTGGCCAAGGCCGTTCCCCCGTTGACTGCACAGCAGCTCTACTGCGTTCCCTGTTCTCTGCCCCAAAGCCACTACTAGCAGCTTCTGCCGTCTGTGCTCCAGGGCAGCTCGGGCTCGGGGCTGCTCCCATCGCTGCCACTAGCTGCACCTGCCCGCCTGGGGTGGAAATTAGGCACGATTCAAACCCCTCCTGGTTTGTACTGAGCACGTCAGAGCAGCATAAGGCCTGTGAGCCAGACACTCCCCAAGCCGGTCGTTGCTCGCACAGCTTGTCTGGCAGGGGACGGAGGCGATGATCTTTAACAGCAATATAAAGCTAAACCTTTCGTAAGCGGCCACCTGAGGACCAGCAAGAGCCACTTGCCGGGGCAGCTGGTCTTTAACTAAAGGTCAGAGGAAATTGTATTGGAAGCCATGGGGAGGGCTGAGCGTGGCTGCAGGCTCAGGGCTGGGCCTAGCGGAGGGGGACAGGGCCGGGCCTAATGCCCTGCGTTAGTTAGACCCTTTGCCAACATGCCTGCTTGGCTGTGTAGGGTGCCGTGCAAGGAAAGGGGCCCGGGGGTTTTGACAGGGCCGTCAGTGGGGACAGGCCGCTCAGACAAACAGACATAAGAACATAATGGCCAGACTGGGTCAGACCACAGGTCCATCTAGCCCAGTGTCCTGTCTGCCAACAGCGGCCAATACCAGGTGCTCCAGAGGTCATGAATCGAACAGGGAATGATCAAGCGATCTCTCTCCTGCCATCCATCTCCACCCTCTGACAAACAGAGGCTGGGGACACCGTTCCTTACCCAGACTGGCTAATAGCCATTGATGGACTTAACCTCCATGAATTTATCTACCTCTCTTTTAAACCCTGTTATAGTCCTAGCAGACCCTGAAAGCACCCAGGTCTCCGCGGGGTCGCAGGGCACTTGCAGGGCTACACGGCGTGCGGGGGTAGGAGCCAACTCCCTTGATCTGCACTGAACAGTCATGTCAGGGCTTCCTCTGGGATTCTCCTGCTCACGTGTGTGCACCAACCTGGCGGTGAGACTTGGCCGCTGGCAGGACGCCTCCACCCCCCATTTGCCTCTCCTGGGCATGAGCCTCGAATTCACTCTGCACAGGAGGCAAGTCACTGCACAAGCTGCAGAGCAGAGGGGAATCGGTCCTCACAGTGCCGGGCTTCCCCGTGCCCAGATGAGAGCCATGGTACCCGGCGCCTCGCTCGGGGGTTTAGAGTAAGAGGGTCACTCCCTGGATACGTAACTTACAGCAGGGGCGCGTTGCACCGCTTCAGACGTGCCCTGCTCAGAACCAAATCAGCTGGCAGGAGTTCTGAACAGCTGGCTCTCAAACCCGCCGCGGACTGGCCCAGAGAACTCGCCCCCCACCCAGGGCTAATTTATGCCTGGAACCGGACTAAACACATGAAATACACGGCCCCAATCTTTGCTACATTTTATTTCCTAACAAGCTAATGGTGCAGAAAAATGAACTATTGCGGGGGGTAGTTTTATGTCTGGAGCCAGCCTCCAAACAACAAAAAACCCAAACCAGCGCAGGCACCGATTTGTGCCAAGAACAGGAAACCTGACATTCAGCGCAGGCTGAGACACTTAGCCACGTTACAGGTTAACTGCCGCACACCAGTTTAGCTACCAAATTGAGGGTTAAAGAAAGAGTTTACAAAACCCAACATGGATCCGAAAGATTGTGTCCAGTTTTCATTAAAACAATAGGTCTTTCCTCTTACGAGCACCATGGGGCTAGCACCGCAGCGCAGGTCTAGGATAAACAAGGCCTTCGCCACTTTCTTTTCCTTGCTTAAACTACATGTTTCTGCTTCTCTGACTCCTATTTCTCTCCTCCAGTCCCGGTAACAGAATGTGGGATGCAGTAATACAGGGCTGGGGGGAGTGTGTGCTCTTTCCGAGTGCTCATTGGCGGCTGTGGTGCAGTTTATATCAGCAGGAACGTCCAAGATTTTCCCTTTCTGATGAGGGCTCATGTCTGCCATGTACCTGCTGCCGACAGGCAAACAAAGCAGTGCTTCCAGAGGCCCTGAATTAGTGAGCACCGCTCTGCTATAGGCCATGCGATGGCGTTCTTGGACTAAAACAGCCTGCCTCCGACCCTCGACTCAGGCCGCTGAAAAATGGAGAGGGCCGCTGTCCCACAAAGAATCAGTTGGTGAGACACACAACCTGGCCCCCCCCAACCTGACTGAGAACGGAGAAGCAGGAAGCAGCACACCAGAGCCTGCAGGGGCCCAGGCTAGAAGATTTGGGCCCAGCGCTGGGAGGCAGGGCCACACATGAGGAGTTCAGGGTGCAGGAGGGGGCTGCCAGGAAGGAGGCTGGGGGGGGGGGTGAGGTCTAGGGGGAGGCAGGGTGCAAGAGTGAAGTGGGGGTGAAGGGTCTGGGCAGGAGGGGGGCCGCGGAGTTGGAGCACCAGCCCGGCTCCCCAGTGCTGGGGGGGAAGCCCCGAGGGCCAGAGGGGACACAGCTGGTCCCTGGGCCATAGGTTCCTCACCCCGATTTATAGTCAGTGAAGGGGGGGTAGGACTCAACTCTGCTGCCGCCTTGTCCGCAGGGCAGGAACGCTGTTACCTTCTCTGGCCTGGGGCAGCACTGGCCGGGCACCGTGCCAGGGCACCAGGCAGCCAAGCGCTTGACAGCGAGCAGCTGGACAGGCTACGGCTTGAGACAGGAGCCTGAGGCGCGCGTGGCCCTCTGGCCCCAGGGGGCGCAGGCCTGGCCGGGTGCTACCCCCTAGCTCGCCTCAGACGCCTCTGCAAGCGCTGCCCTCAGGAGCCGGGGCTCGGTGCAGGCACAGCGAGCCTCTCCTCCGGCCGGTTCTGTTTCCAGGCCAGCCAGGGGCTCCTCCCTAGCCCAGCGCCTCGCTCAGGGCGCAGGGCTCGTCCTGGGGCCCGGCTTGACCCGCCGCCACCTCCCATCGCTGCAGCTCCCTCAGCAGGCCCAGCACGTTGGCGGTGAACTCATTCCGCGGCCTCCCCGCCCCGCCTAGCTTCACCGGGCGCAGGCTGGGGTGGGGCGGCTCGTACGGGAGAGGGCAGCAGGCCTCGTTCAGGAAGAGCCAGATGGCGTCAGGGTCCAAGCGCATCACATGGAGGAAAACGCTGCAGGGAGGAAGCGGGAAGAAGGGAAACAGAGTCAGAGGGGCCTGGCCGCGCTCCACCCAGCCGGGCAGGTAAGAGGTTGCGCACAGCGGGGCCGGCGCTCGCAGTACACTGGGCCTTGGACGGCGGCCACGCCCGGCAAAGAGCTCAGCTGGCGAGCGGCGGGAACCGAGTCACCGTTCTAAGCAGAACAAGGGGAGGTGTGCACCGCAGAGACCAGCCCCCCAGCAGACTGCCGTGCAGGGCCCCCTGCGAGGCGTCACGCGCCAGAGCTGCACGGGGCAGTGCCACAGCCCCCCTGCAAGCTACTGGTCTGGGCTCGCGTGGGGGGTGTCTGGCCTGGGCACCTTGCATGAGAACGGGGGGGGGGGGCTCTGACGTGGGAGGGAGACTGCGCACGAGCTTACGGGAGGGCAGTGGCTGCTGGGGCAGGAAGAGGCGAATTTGCACGAGGCCTGGTGCGCGTGTATGTCTCCGCTGCCGGGAAAGCGGCTCTCCCATGCCGCATGGGCAGCAGTGTCCAGGCCCGCCTCCCACCCGGGCGAGGCCTGCTCTGCCCTAGGAGAACCCAGGGCCGCCAAGGGTGCCAAGCACCTGCCAGGGTTCGGGCCCAGGCGTTAGCACCCAAAGATGCACTAAGGGGGATTTGCCAAAGCGCCTCAGTACCCAAGTCCCATTGAAACCAAAGGGAGTTAGGCACCGCAGAAGATCACACCGGGCGACTCTCTGCTTCGTTAGGCTCCTCTCATACCGTAGCACCAGGGCCCTGATCCTGCACACAAGGACACCTCCTCCCGGCAGCGTCTGGCTGCACGATCAGGGCCTTGGAGCATAAGCGCTTTGGGGACGGTCGTCTTTGCTTCTGCACAGCGCCCTGTGCACACACATCCAAACGAAACAGAAACGCAGCGCAACCCCCCCCAGCCTGATCTGGCTAACACAGGAACGTCGCGGTGTGCGGGTGGGGGTAAAACCCGCCCAGCCTGATCTGGCTAACACAGGAGCGTTGCGGCAGGGGGATGGGGTAAAACCCTCCTAGCCTGATCTGGCTAACACAGGAGCATTGCGGGGGGGGGGGGGGGGTAAAATTCCCCCAGCCTGAGCTGGCTAACACAGGAGCATTGCGGGGTGGGGGGGGGAAATTCCCCCAGCCTGAGCTGGCTAACACAGGAGCATTGCGGTGGGGAGCTGGGGGGGTTACGAGGTGACAAGGAAAAGACGAGGAGGCCCAAATCCATCCTTTCCACTGGCCCTGGGAGGCTCAGGAAGACGCCGGCTGTTGCTGTGGTAACGGGCATGGAGACTGGAATGGGGAGAGCCCGGTGAGGCAAGGAGGTTGCTGGTTCCCGGGGAGCAGCAGACACCGCCCCGCTGAGGGGGACACAACCCAAAGCCGCGCGGCTAAGTGGTTCCCCGGACAGGAGCCCCACTTCCATCAGAACCGGCCCTGCTGGGTCTTCGCGCCCGAAGGCAGCGCCTGCCCCGCACAAGCACAGACAGACGCACTCGGTAGAGCTCCGGTTTCCGACATCCTCTGTGCTGGAAGGGGCCGGGCTCCACCGGGTGGCTGGAACAAAGGGAAGGACGGAGCTGGAATGCCGGGAGGAGCAAGCCATCCGCCTGTTGCCGCATGCTCCCCCATTAGCTACACACAGCCGCTTCTCAGTGTACCCCACCAACTTCCAACTCCTGGGGCTCCAACAGGCAGCCAGCGGGTGTGATGTCAGCGTTACCTACACCACACACCTCCCCTGCTCCCCTCACAGAGCCTCACCTGCACGTCCAAACCCCGTCTGCGCCAGCACCCGGGGTGCTGGGCGAATGTGCCGGGGACAGCCAGACTCTGGCCACCGGGGTTGGGCTCAGCCTTAGCTTGGCGTAGCCCCACTGATTAACACAAGGCAAGTGCCGGCTCGGGCACCAGCCTCCTGGGCTGAACCCCACGCCCAGACTGGATTGCGAGGCCGAAGCAGGCTTGGGAGGGCAGACCTGGGAGTGGATCTGACGGCATTCAGTCCTGGCACACTCCTCTGCATGCCGGCTTAGCCGGGACACTTCCCAAACCACCGGGCCGGGGCACAGCCGGTGTCACTCGGCCACGCTGCTCGCATAAGCAGCATACAACAGAGCCACGCTCCACCCGGCCTGTGCGATCTGGTGGCTAACGGGGCAAGCACAGGCGCCACGGTGCAGGGTATTACCCAGCCAGCGCTCCCTGTTCCTGGCACACGCCTGGCCTCCTGTTCACAGCACAGCCCTCCCGCCCGCCCCACTCAGCAGCCAGCACCGCTCTCAAGCCAGTTAGCTGGCCCCGGAGCAGAGGCATTGGGCTCCCCGCCTGCCTGTACGGGCCCCGGGCCGGTGATTATCTCCTGCGAACCCCACCGCCGTGCAGCTTAAACAACAACTTGACTTTTACATTTTTAAACTTACTCGGGTTGCTTGGAAACGGCCTCTGTTTCCATGGCAAAGAATCCTGGAGCTGATCCCGGGGTAAAGTCACGGGGATTGTACTGAATTGGGTGGGGCTCAGGTGGGTGGTTTAGCGCACTACAGCCGGGCTGCACCTGACAGCCGGCAACGCGCAGCCAATGAGCGCCCGCCCCCGGGCCTGGGCCAAGGGGAGCTGTGCTGCTCCGCAGCCGACCCGGGGAGCGAAAAGGACCAAAACTAGCTTGTTTGTTCTGGGGGCAGGGCGCAAGGTATGGAGCAGTGCAGGCCGCCGGCGTGTCCTTCCCAGGCGCGGCGCTCAGCCGTGGCCAACACCGGGGCGAGCCTGGGACCACGGCCAGCAAGCAGGACTCCTATGTGGCTCCTTGCTCACCCCTCGGCTGTCCGTCCGGCGAGGCCTTTCCTGGAGCCAGAGCCTGGCAGCTTCCCTCAGCCCTGCCTCCCCTCCTCTGTCCCGTGGCTATCACAGGGAGCACCCCCCAGCCGGGGCGCTCACAGCGGAGAGTCTCTGGCCAGCGTGCTAGATGCCCTGACCTCCCCCCTCGCCCCTCCATGCTGCAACTCAGTGTTTGCCAGAGGCGCTTCCTGCAGCCGGGCACGGGGCTGAAATCCGCTCACCACACCCACCAGCTCCGCTCAGTGCCCGCACGTAGGATCCAGGCACCGCCCGGGGGCAGGGCAACACTACAGCTGGATGGGCCTCCGCTTGCTGCTTGGCCAGGGCTCTGCTTCCCCCTCCGCATCACACGCGGCCGACCTGCGCCCCCCGTCTAGGCGGGATGTCGGCGAGGAAGCACGCACCTTGCCCCTTGTGGCCCTATGCTGCTGGCAATCGGACCCTCCGTCGTGCAACAAGCCAGTAACTCAGGCTGTAGTGACCACCTGGTGCTGGGACCGGCCCCAGCTCCCTCTGGGTGTAGTCAGCGCCCAGGGCTCAGGCTGCCTGGGAGACCCACGCTGCAGCTGCACAGACCAGGCTGAATATTGATCCAAGTGGCTGGTGATTTGCAGCCTGGCTCCCCCAGGTGTGCAGGGATGTGGTTGAAAGCCCCAAGGGTGGGGGGGGGGGGAACCATTTGCAAGCAGGAGGGAACAAAGGGAAACACGTTCCTTGTCACTTACCATCCCTGGTGTTCTCATTTTACAAAGCTCTAGGGCCGAAGCCTCTGCAGACAGGACGCTGAGGTGCGACTGAGCCGTTCTACCGAGGGAAAGGGGCCTCCGGCTGGGCGGGGGGACAATGGGGGCGACTTGGCCAAATGCTGGCCCTTTGAAAAGTGTACGGCGTGCATGCCCAGTGCCAGCGGTGTCCTGAGCTGGGACCCCCCGGTGTCCACAGCAGGGCGTGCTGGCCCGAACTAAAACCGCTTTATGAAGTCTGCCAAGGTTTGTGCATTGAACCCTGTAAGGGCTGAGTTAAAAACATCATACATCTGGCCATGGCATCCTCCTCGGGCCAAGAGAGCTAGGAGTGGGAGCAGGGAGCCAGCCTTCTTGGCTCAGCCCAGGGGCCTACGGGCCGACTGCAGAGCGCCTGGCGGGCCGGGCCGTTCCACTCCTGGAAACTCAGATGGCGGCGCCAGGGGAACACAAGAGGCTACAAGGCAGGTGCTGGAGTTAAGGCCCTTCATTCCACTCCCCGCCATGCCCTGCTCCCCCAGCTGGAGCATCCTGCCCCCCACTCACAGCACTAGACCCCCAAGTCCTGCTGGGTTGCACAGGGCTCGGGGAGGGAGGAACGGGCTTAAGGCACCAAACGTCCTAGTAGAAGGCAGAGCTTTCTGCCCAGCCTGGCGCAGAGAGGAGAGGGGCCCTTGCCGAGTCCAGGGCTCTGGCCCCCAGGCGCTAAATGCACTGGAGACAGGGGCTGGAGCCTGCAGGACACCAGCCACCATGGTAAATAGCCCTGCATGCTGCAGCCCAGGCACGTGGGCTGAGCAAGGAGTGGCCCCTGCTCCCACATACGGCGTTTCTGGGAGCGCCAGTCTGCCCGGCTCCCTCTGCGGCAGAGAGGCTGGCCGAGGGCACAAGAGCTTTGCGGGCTGCGAGCGGCAGACGCAGGGGCTGGTTCCACAGGGACAGGGCGGCCCCGGTGCCTTTCCTCGAGCAGAAGAGTGAAGACCCTGGGCAGAGCTCACTGGCTGACTCCTCTCCAGGTGGAAAACCAGAGCAGCGGGGACGTTTCAGGCTTGTGACTCACCGGTGGGCAGGACCTGGCCTAGCCCTAAGTATAACGCGGGTTAGCCCTGTGCTGGCACGTGTACCTGTGCAGGGCGTGAGGGACGGTGGTCAGGAGTGCCTGAAGTCGGCACACTGGGCACCGGGGTAGAGGGGATGCAAGGAGCACTGGGCTGTGCGGTGAGTCTGGCCAACAGAAACGTGCAACCCGCCAGCGACAGGCAGCAAGCCCACAGCACGCCGTCCAACGGGGAAATCCGGCCCCCAGCGCCAAGGCCCCGTGCCCTCGAGTTGGAGGGGGGCTGGGTAAAGGGGGCACGTTCTCCTCTGCCAGGTACAGACACGCTGAGAACACAAGCTCCGCACGGGAGAGGAGCCGGCGCCTCCAGCTTCCCCGGGCGATGGCTCGTTTCCCCGGTGCCAGTAGGCCCCCTCCCTGCAGGCTGCTGTGTGCAGGCGCTGGGCCGGGAGAGCCCTCGCCCTCCCCTCAGTCAGACCCGCCGCGGGCAGCGTTACCTCCGGGCGGCCTCTTGCAATGGCGCGGGCTGTCTGGCACTGAGGTACAGCAGGCAGGCGTCTGCCGTGCGGGTCAGGTCACTCTCGCCTGCAGGAAGGGGCAGACAGGAAGGGCGGGAGGTAACTGATGCTGCTAACGGGGTTCAGGGCTTCTGCGCCTGACAATCCAGCCCAGAGCTCTTCCCTCCGCCCCCCAGGGGAGGTCTGCTGAGTGAGGGACACGTCGAGGGCACGCAGACAGGAACGGGGCCCTCAGCACTGCACTCGTCTCCCCGCCCGCGCGAGGCAAGGGCCAGCCCGGCGTACCGCCACATGCTCCACACTAGGGAGGGCAAATAAGAATATCAGAGCGGCCAGGCTGGGTCAGACCAACGGTCCATCCGGCCCAGGTTCAGGGAGCAGCATGGTTTGGCTGGGTTCTAATCCCTGGCATGACACCTTCTCGCGGGGTCGGAGACAGGCTGCTGACCAGGGGAGAAGGGGCAGCAGTCAGACCCCGGGCCGGGTTCTAGGAGCCCTCCGCACACATGTCTCACAGGGAGCCCAGGGCCCCCAGCCCTGGGATCTGGCGGGGAAGGGGAACGCCAGGCACTGGAATGGGAGGAGCTGAAGTGGCAGGGGAAGGACAGAAATGGATCCCAGCGACTGGCCGGCCATGGGCTTTCCTGACAGCTGTGAAGCGAAGGGAGGTCTCCTGAGGGGAGGGACAGGGTTCAGAGACTGGGGAGGGGAGGGAGGTGCGTAGAGATCTGACCCCCCGGGACTCACCCAAGTCCAGCGTCTCACACAGTGCCCCCAGGCCCTGCAGCACGGCGAGCTGCAGCTTGAAGGCCAGAGTGTGGCTGTACACGGGCCCGGCTCGGGCGCTGACCGGCGCCTGGCTCTCAAGGGAACTTGCCAGCTTGGGCAGGACGTCTCTGGAGAAGCGTCGCCGCAGGAAGTCGCCACACGCCTCGGCCAGGGTACACAGCACCTAGCGAAGAAAGCCCAGCCGGCCAGCGGTGACGGTGACGCCTAGGGGGACGCACAGCTGAGTCGCACCCTCGGGGCCAGCGACAGGGGAGCGTGGCCCTGGATTGCGGCCTCACTACAGCAACATGGAGTGTGGGGCAGGGAGAGCTGGGCCCTAGAGTCCCTGTTACCTTGGGGAAGTCACAGACTCTGCCCCTGCGTCAGTTTCCCCACCTACAGCTGGGCTAGGCCAATTCACAGATGCCACAGGAACCCCACCGCCAGCCACGCTGCGAGCGAAGGGGCGCGAAGGCCAACTGAACATGGGCCGGGATTTCCGGCCAGGCCGCCACCGCGCCATGTGCTAAGTCACCCCTAGGGCGCAGGGTGCAAAACAGGATCCATGGCCCTGCGCCTGCAAGCTGCTCCGTAGGGCCAGACCCGTGTCCATGCCGGGCCCCCTGCGTGGGGCCAGCCTGCAGACTGGGGGCCCTGCATGGGACACAACCCTGCTCCACCTCATGGCAGGATTTGACATCTTCTGGCCTTTAGAAGGGCACCTCCAAAGGGGGCTTCCTGCTTGGCTGAGGCTCTGCCTGCTGCTTACAGCCGGCCCTGGGACATCGGAAACGGAAATCTGCTCTGCACGGCAATTTGTCTCTTCCTGCAGCCCAGCCCCCAGGCCCCAGCCCCCCCCCAGGGTGGCTCTGGACCTCCCGGGCCCTGGCTCGGTTGGGTTCTGGGAGGCATTTTAATGGTTAACGTTCTCCCTGCAGAGGTTTATACCCCCGATCGCTGGGGGAGGGGAGAAAGGAAAGCCAGCCTGGGGTGCCGGGGGCCTTGTCAATGGCCGTATTCCTGCCTGGCTTCTGGGAGCAGGGGCAGCAGGAATGTGGTGGAGTGAGCAGCAGGCCCGAGCAGGGCGGGACCAGGTTTAACCTCATTAACCGGAGCATTGGTGTTAGGTGCAACTGCAAAACCACCCCCCAAAGGCATGAGCCACCAGGATGCCCCCCGCCCAGGAGCAGGATCTGTTCTATGAGCCTCCTGTCTCCGGGGCAGCTCCCGGGGGTGCCAGAGAGAGGACAGAGCGCCTCTGGCAGTCAGGCCATTGGCCCCGGGGTGGGCAGGATCTGCACACTAAGCCGTTTCATCTGGCCCACGGCCGCCCTGCCACCCCCAGGCCAATCGAGACCTGGGGGTAGGGGAGCACACGAAGTTCCCTCTCCCTGCCAGGGACACACGGCACCACAGGAAACCACTGGTTCCCTCTGGGTGCCACGTGCCCCTGGCCGGGCAGGGGAGAGACCCCCCCCCACATGCTCTCTTGCCCACGCAGAGCGTGCAAAGTCTCCTCCTCCACATGCGGCACCTAGAGGGAACCGCCCCCCCTGCCCGAGGCCCCGCCCCTTTCTACCCAAGGCCCCGCCCCTTTCTGCCCAAGGCCCCGCCCCTTTCTGCCCAAGGCCATGACCACTATCAACACTGGTGAAGTGGCCCCCTACAAAGACTATTGCCCATCCTGCCTTAGGCGGTGGGACGGCCACCCTTCCGTGTGTGCCCCCTAGCCACACTGCCCCAGGACAGTCACTAACGATGCTCTTGCCCATGGGGAGGGCACCAGTATCGTTCCTGGGCAGAGCGCGTCTGCGGGTGATACCAAGTAGGCTGTGCGGGGGAGCACTTTGCTCCGCCCGGCGGGTTTCAAATTCCCTTGGGACAGGGCACCCCCAAGCGCGCGTGGCCAGGGCACGGCTGGTGCCCGGCTCCCTGTGCCTGGTGCGAAGGACGCCGACCTATACCTTGAAGGCTCTGAGCACGACCCGCGGGTCGTCGTTAACCAGGCGGGGGACGAGCGCCGGCCAGGCGCGATGGGCCAGGGGAAGCAGATGGTTTTCATGGCGATGCAGCACGGTGACGCAGAGCTCCAGCACGTCCAGGACCTGCATGTGGGGAAGGCACAGCTGTGTCAGAGCGGGGAGGGGAAGAGTCTAGAGCAGTCAGAGCCGCCTCTACCTCCCCCCGAGCCAGGTGGGGAGGAAGGCAGGTCGCCAAGGCCGAGAACGGGTGGGCTCCAGCTGTCCCGGGAACCGAGCTACCCAGCTCTGACCCCGACATCAAGCTGCATTCCGACGGTTGGGGGCAAGGCAGCCTCCTCGCTCCCTCTAGCCAGCGGTTCTCAAGCCGTTTGGCCGGCGGCCACCCTGCTCAACGCAAGCCTTCCCACGGACCCCCCGCCACGACAGAGTGCCTCCGCTTCTCTCTAACTCCCGGACAGGCTCAGTTAGCCACATTAGGCTACCGGAGCGTAAAACCTTCAATCCGCAGCTATAACATAAGGCGGGGGGGGGGGGCAGTATGTAACCAGTGAGACAGGGAATATTATCAACGAAAATCACCAACTAGATTAAGCGCTTTAACTTTCTCAGGTTAAGTTACCAAACTTCATTTTAAATACAGTAAAATATTCATTTATGGACAAAAGGTTTCAACCTTGTCTGTGTCTATGGCAGGGCTAGGGGACCTTTCTGGTTTGGGGGCCACTGATCCACAGGGAAAAAAAAAAATCAGTCAGGGGCCGCACAAAAGTGAGAGGCAACTCCTCCCCCCCAACCCAACCCAATCCTCACTGATGTGGCCCCCAGCTGGGACACCTCACTCCCCTGGCACGCTAGCCCCCATGGAGGGGGTGGAGGAGAAGAGGCGGCAGGGAGGAACAAGGTTCAGAGCTTCCCACAAACCAGGTTAACTTTTCTGGGGTTAGCAGATTTTGTGAGCTCCCCTAGGCTCTGGTGTGGGGCCAAAAATGAAGGGTTCAGTGTGCAGGAGGGGGATGCCAGGGAGTGGGATAGGGATGAGGGTGAGCATGGGGTGTCTGGCCAGGAGGGAGGGTGCAGGAGCGGGTTGGGGGGTCTGGGAGGGAGGGAGGTTGCAGGACTGGGCTGGAGGTTCAGGGTCTCGGCAGGGCGTTATGTGAGGGGGATGGGGGTGCGGGGTCTGGGCATGAGAGGTATGGGGGTGCTTACGCCCCTGCTGCTCCTAGGCCCTGCCTCCCGCTGCTCCCATTGGCCATAATTCTGGCCAATAGGAGCAGCAGGGAAAGCCTCCAGGCGAGCAGTTTCCCTACTGCCATTCCCCCAGCCAGGGAGGGAGAGCAGCAGCACGCGGAGCCGCTTGTCTCCCCCGCGAGCTGGATCCGGCCCGTGAGGCTCGGCCTCCCCTCCCCTGCAGCGGCAAGCCAGCGCTGGCGCTCTGACCCCCGGAGAGGAGCGGGGGAGCCATGGGGCTGGAGCGCCAGGGGCAGCTCCCTGCTGCAGGGGGTGTGGGTGACTCAGCCTCAAGCCGTGGGCCCCCTGCAAGGCGGCGCGGCCCACAGTGTGAGAGCCACCGCTCCATCAGACACAGCCGCGGCTCACCTAGGCTCCGGCTTGCCAGCCCTGGGGGTTCTGTCCTGGCCGCGGTTAGATGCCAAGCAGGGTTGCCAGGTGGCCGGGAACGACCCGGACTCCCTGGTATTTTCGCCTCCTGTCCGGCAAAAAAATTCAGAAAATCCCGGACACAGAAAATGGACGGTATTTTCGGATTTTTTCACAGCCAGGAGGCGAAAATCCCAGGTGCTTACTGGGTTCCGCAGGGGAGCTGTCCGGCTCGGAGCAGGGAGGCAAGATGGCGGCTGGCCGCCGGCAGACTGTTAGGGCCAAAAAGCCTCAAAAGCGTTTCTTAAAGGGGCCACGTTTTTGTTTTTTTTTTTGGTCAAAAACTTTGGTCTCCCCCCCCCCCTTTTTTTTTCTCAACAGAATTTTTTCCCTGATGGTTTTTTTTTGGGGGGGGGGGGGGAGGAGGGGTGTGTTCGGTATTTTTGGTTAAACCATCTGGCAACTCTAATGCCAAGGTGGGACTGACCTCCTCGTAGTGGCACGACCTGCAATGCCCCCCCGCTTGAGCAAAGCAACAGTCCCCACAGTGGGTACCCTCAGCCTCTGCAAGGCCGGGCCGTCGGCACTCCCAGTGGCCCCATGCAGCGCGCGCCCTGTGCTGACCTTCAGCCGCACACGCAGACTCTTGTCAGACAGTAAATGGCAACAGCGCTCCATCACATCCTTTGCGATCCGGGCATGGGCGGGCAACGGCGGCTCTCCCTCTGCCCCAGCGTCGCCCATCTCTGGCTCCGGTGGGGTGGGTAGCACTTCTGGAAAACAGGGCAGCTTGCAGTGGTGGGAATGAGCCGGGAGTGTAGCCTCCTGGCAACTGGCTGGCCCCCACTTCCTGGCTCTTTGCCAGCGTCCCTCTGGGGCATTGGTGACAGCAAAGCTGTGCTCTGGGGTCAAAAGCCAGTGAGCAAAACTGACCGGGGGGAGCAGTGTGCGTTAAGGAGGTCAGCGTGTAGATAGCTACACAATTAGCCAATAAGCCCCGGATTATCGGTTAATCTTGTCGACCACACACATTCCCCTTCCCCAGGTCCACCTGCCCCCCCGACCCCTGCGCTGCTGCCTCTGATAGAGAGGCAGCAGCGCAGAGGGTGAAGGGGCAGGTGGATCTGGTGCTCGTGGGGAGCCGGCATTCACATGAGGAGGAGGGCAGGGTGGTGGGTTGAAGTCCTGCCCACTCTGGGAGCAGCCGGACAGCCAACACCAGCTGGCACAGAACTGGCTCTGGCATTGAGAAAGCAGGATAAGAGACCCTCTGAAGGTAGGGAGGTGGGGTAGGTTCTGACATGGCTTAGGGGCTAGGGAATTCTCCAGTAACTTAACCAGGGCATTTGCCTGGGGAGCACAGGGTTGTGGGTTTGTGCCCTGCCCACCCCACAAGCGGCCAGGCAGCCAACACCAGTTGCCCCTGGGATGGAGCTGGCTCCCGCATTAGGAAGCCAGGATAAGGGACACACTGAAGGTAGGGAGGTGGGAGTGAGTCCTGGAGTGGACTAGGGGATAGGGCTTCTGCCTTCGGAGCACAGGGGTGGGGGTTGGCGGTTTGTGCCCTACCTACCCCATATGCATCAGCTCCTACGGATCTACCTGCCCCCCCTGCTTGCTGCCTCCTACAGAGACAGTGGGTGGGGGGAGGGACAAGCAGGAGCCAGCACTGGGGGGAGCTGGCTTAAAAGCTGGTGCCCCCCAGCACCAGCTCCCCAGTTCTGCCTGCTCCCCCACCCCTCTGCTGCTGCCTGTATCAGAGGCAACAGCGTGGGGAGGAAGGGTTGCTGCAAAGCAGCCCAGGTCTGCCGTGGGCCCAGGCTTGCTGTGGACTGAGGCTGCACTGTGGGATACAGAGAAACCTCCGCCCATGGGGAGCTCGGACCCCCCACGGACAGGAGCTGCCGCCTCCCTCTGAGAGGGGGCAGCCAGTCTGCCTGGGGACTGCTATTCAGACCGGCTCCCCTCCCACCGACCTACAGCTCCAGGAGTAGGGCCAGGCCCAGCCAGCCTCCCCCCGTCCCGCCCCAGGGCTATAGAATAGTCGAGTCACCGCTAAGATTTCATGCGTTCACACGACCATTCAACTAATGGCGCGCGTCTTACGGGGGAAAGGCCGTTTCCGATGTCGAACTGGCACATGCCCTCTGCCCTCCCCCAGAGCCTCTGGTTTTCAAATCGGCTTGGACGAGCAAGGAAAGCCCTGGGTGCCTGGAGGTCAGAGCTGCAGCACAGCGATGTGACGAGAAGGCAGTGGGTCCTCTCTGGAAAGTTTCTGAAGGGCCTTGGCTAGAGGCAGTGCCAGTGCCAGAGCCCTGAGCCAGGGAAGAGACACCAGAATGCCAGTGCGGGAAAAGCCGCACAAGCCTGGAAAATGGCTGCTGAATACACCATGTGTCCGGCTCTAGTCCGCATTAGTGGCCTGCGGGCTTGGTGGCTGGCGTGTGGCTGTGGCCAATGGGACCTGGCCCCTGGCAGCCTGCTACTCGATCAACATTTGGTCTAAGCATGTGGCTGGTTCTCTGAGCCTCACCGAGCGCAGATCAGTGAGAGCCACAAAGTGTTCCCCGCCGTGTCCTCTGCGCATTTAATGCCATTCAGAATGGAGCTGACACCACAGAACTGGACAATCTGGAGAAATGGTCGGAGGTCAATGGGATGAAGTTCAATAAGGACAAATGCAAAGTGCTCCACTTAGGAACAATCAGTTTCACACACAGAAAATGGGAAGTGACTGGCTAGGAGGGATACTGCAGAAAGGAATCTTGGGGTCAGAGTGGACCACAAGCTAAATAGGAGTCAATAGTGTAACACGGCTGCAAAAAAAGCAAACATGATTCTAGGATGCATGAACAGGAGTGTTGTGAGCAAGACACGAGAAGTCATTCTTCCGCTCTGCTCTACGCTGGTTAGGCCTCATCTGGAGTATTGTGTCCAGTTCTGGGCACCTCATTTCAAGAAAGATGTGGAGAAATTGGAGAAGAGCAACAAAAATGAATAAAGATCTAGAAATATGACCTATGAGGGAAGACTGAAAGAATTGGGCTTGTTTAGTCTGGAAAAGAGAAGACAGAGGGGACATGAGAGTGGTTTTCAGGTACCTAAAAGGGTGTCACAAGGCAGTGGCAGAAAAATTATTCTCCTTGGCCTCTGAGGACAGGACAAGAAGCGATGGGGCTTAAACTGCAGCAAGGGAGGTTTAGGTTGGACATTAGGAAAAACTTCCTGCCTGTCAGGGTGGTTAAACACTGGAATAAATTGCCTAGGGAGGTTGTGGAATCTCCATCTCTGGGGATATTGAAGAGCATGTTGGGCAGACACCTGTCAGAGATGGTCTAGACGGTGCTGGTTCCTGCCATGAGGACAGGGGACTAGACTAGATGCCTCGAGGGCCCTTCCAGTTTTAGGGTTCTATGAACTAGTGATTCTGAACCTCGGCCTGGCTTTGAGACCTGTCCTCAGAGACCAGTGGTTTTACTGCGCTCGCTTTCCCCCCCATCTCCTGTTAGACAATCAGTACTGACCCTCGTCCTCCTCGCCCGGCAGGCTGCCCTCTGCAATCTGCTTCTGTCTGATGTAGTCCAGGAAGAACTGTTCCACCTCATGCCCCAGTGGGGTAATTCCAGGCCTTTCCCCCTGCTGCTGGGCTGCTCGGGGGGAAGGGCTGTTCGGCTGCTCCAGGGTCTGCTCTTTGGGGTGCTCCTCGCTGCTCACCACGAACCACTGGACTGCAGAAGAGAGGCACGAAGTGTCACGAGGGCCCAGGCTCCCCTCCCCTCGCCAGCTACCCCCCGGGGGTTCTGAACAGACAGGCTCAGTCTGCACAGCGCGAGGCAGAGACGCAAGAGAGCCTGAAAGGGGCAAGTCCTGGCCCCTGCAGTCAGACAGCTGGACTTGAGAGGAACCCGCCCAAATGCAGCCTTGGCACAACAGGGTAACGCCCATGATCAAGAGAATGCCAAGGCAAGGAGCGAATCTTGACCCTCCTCTTCCAAAACCGGTGCCTAGTTCTGCTACTGGAGCCCCCAACAGTGGCCAGACCGGGTCAGACCAAAGGTCCATCTAGCCCAGTGCCCTGTCTGCCCCGGACAGTGCCCCATGCCAGGTGCCCCCGAGGGCGTGAACAGAACAGGGAACCATCAAGAAATCCCTCCCGTTGCCCATTCCCAGCTTCTGACAAACAGAGGCCAGGGACACCATTCCTGCCCATCCTGGCTAACAGCCATTGATGGACCTACCCTCCATGGGTTTATCTAGTGCTTTTCTGAACCCTGGGAAAGTCCTGGCCTTCACCACCTCCTCTGGCCACGAGCCCAACTACGCTAGCAAAATCCCCTCTCGACGGCCACAGCTGGGCCCTTCCAATCCCGCAGGTGGGGGTGAAACCAGTGCTGTGGCTTACGTAGACATGGCCATGCCTTTCCCAACACCCATTCCAGACAGCAAGCTCGGGGCTGTCTGGTCCCTGCTCTTGCCGAGGATGGTGTGGCCCCAGCTGGGGGTGCGGGGAGGGCTCCGGTTGGGTGCAGATCTGAACCAGCAGCAGAGGAGAGGTGCAGCACAGCCGGGAAGTCTGGCAGGAAACATGTAACTGAAACAGCCTCCGAAATCAGCTATCAAAAGGTACCTGGAGAATATCCTCCAGCACCACCCCTGCGAAGGGAGGGACCCACACGGACACACACAGTCACTGGAAAAGACTCCTGTGACCAGGCAAAGGGGAAAGGGGGCACACCGGGACGGCCAGTCGGGGTCAGCGCCAAAGTCTGTCTGCGCGTCCCGTCTCCGACTGTGCATCGGAGGAAGGGGCAAGAACCCCATGGGAAAAATCTGCCTCCCATGAAGGTCTCGGCCATGGGAGGGGGTTCGCTCCCCACTGTTGTTGTTCTGGAATGACCTCTTCTCACTCGGGCTAGGTGCGTGTTACTCTGGGCTGAAGTTCTAGACCTGCCCCCCCACCGCTGGGATGGAGGGCCCTGGACACTGTTTCACAAAAGGCCTCTGCAGCTCCCATTTCTAAGCAAACCTCAGAAACTGATGGCTTAGACCCCTCTTCTTCCCCGCCTGCAAACCTGCCTGGAACGACTTCCGACCTGCCACTGTGACAGGCTTCTGCTGCCTGGCCCTGGAGAATACGATTTCCCACCGCTCTCCCTCCCTGGCACAGTGACACCAGCCTTCAATATGAACCCCGCTGGCATGGGGGCCATGACCCTCTCTCCCTGTGCTGGCCTGTCCGCAAAGACCTAGGGCCGGGCGCAGTTCTAGCACCGCCCCCTTTACCAGCCCTCTATGGTTACATCCGTGCTTTTCGGAAACCGCTGCTGGCCTGATGGAACGGTCCATCCGTGCTCAAGGGGTGACGAGGGGCACACTACGTGGCAGTGAGGCAGAATTATTCAAGAGGCAGACTACTTATCTACCTAAAGCTGCCATTAACGTAGACAGGACCCCCAGGAAGGAGAAAGCTCGATCATCATAAAACTGATCCAGGGTAACCAGGACATCCTGGATCACGTCCTCCACCAGCAGGAGCAAGCTGGCATCCGAATGCCTCAGCATGGCCTGCAGGACCCGCGAGGCGTGCGGCTGATGGGCCACCCGACGCAAGTTTAGGGAAATCCCGTTGACCAGATAGTCCGAGTTGGCGTTAATCAGACGCTGCACAGAGCCATAGCCACAGGCCTGGCAGACGTCCCCCAGGGCTCCTATTGCCGTCTGACTGACGAGCAGCGTGCCATCCCCGGCCTTCTCGAGCATGGGGTAGAGGGCTGATGCTAGGAGCAAGCGGAACTCTTTCCCCAGCGCATGGGCAAAGCAGCCTACCCCCTCCAGCTGGATGCAGATTTGCCAGATGTTGCTGTTCATGGAACGGATGGTGGGGCTGGGGGCTGAAGAAAGGGAGGGGGATGAAATCACAGGGCTGACGTGTGCCCCTCCGGGGATAACACGAGCTCCAGAGTGAGTTAACTCCTCGCTAGCTTCCTCACTGTCGAGGCTGGTGAGCAGATACCAGTTGGCCGGGTCAGTATATTCTTCGAGGACAGATGTTACAGCCCCTTTAAGATCTTCCATGCTCACGGCAGTTTCCCTTTCGTGCAGAACATCTACCCCCCATCCAGCAGCTCCTGTGATCAGCTCATTGAGGACCATGGCAGCCTGCTTCCGGTACGCCACAGATTCACCGTACAGCCCCATGAAATGATCCACCAGCAAGTAGAGGTTCCCGTAGTAGCCGAGGACCCGGCAAACCTGTTGAATGAGCAAGAAAATCTGCTCATCGATGAAGAATCGGAAGTACTTCTTCTGCCCTTTGCCCTCCTGCAAGGGCCCCGAGGGCTCCCCCAGAGAGCTGTCAGGGCCCCACCGTCTCGCCTCTACAATCTTCACATCAGCCACATCCAGCTCCAGAACTTGCATCAGGGCTCTGGAGAGGCGCTGGAGGTGGGCTGCAGAGTTGAGGACCACGTTCACCTGAGGGCCCAGCAGCTTCAGGTAGCCAAGTAATAAGTTCAAGGTTGAGAATTTGCCTTGATCGTCCTGGGAGTTCATCAGCCGTGGCAGGGCTGTGGCGAGGGAATGCAGGTTCTCTGACAGGACGTCCACAAGAGCCCTGTTCTCCGCTACCACCCTCAGCCCTGCGATGCTCCTGAGGACCTCACGACACTTGCTTTGCACCTCCTGGCTTTCATCGTTAACAAGCCCAACCAAGGCTTTTAACAGGTGACCAAGCGATTCCTCCAGTGACTGGCTGCACTTCAGCATCAGCTGGTGAACCAGCTCGACCAGTTCCAGCCTTACCTTCCAGTGAGGGTGAAGGCAGGCAAACTCAACTATCCTGTGGATAAGGAGAGACACTTTCCCCGCAGTGCTTTTCACCCACTCCGGCCCTCTGTGGACCACAAGTTCAGAGAGTCTGCTCTGTTCCACCGAAGGCTTCTCTTTGTCCCTTGAGATTGTGGCTAGTTGATCATCTGCCATTACCATGCTGACTATGTGATGGAAGAGCCTGATGGCAGACACCGGGACCATGTGACCTTGTTTGAGGTCCCCAGTGATAACCCGGGACAGGGCCATAGAGAGCCCAGGGAGAAAGGAGGCAAACAGATTGCCACAATGTCTGATTTCCTCCGGGTCTAGGTGCCGATGAGGCTCCTCCTGGCAGTCACACTGCAGAATTAGGACCTGCAAACACTTTAAGGCAGCCAGCTTAATGGGCTTGGCTTTCTCTCGTTCCGCCAAGGCCAAAAGCAACGACACAGCAAAGCCCAAGTGAGGAAGGGTGGAAGGCTGATACAACGTCAGGAGAATGTCCCCATAAGCTGAATGCATCAGGACATGGAGTGCTTGGATGACGCTCAGCTTCAACTCCTCTGACAGCGGGGCTGGCTGCTGCACACCGGACGGAGAAGACAGACACATGCAGAGCTCGGAGAAGAGCTCCTGAAGAAGTTCCTGCTTCTTCACGCAGGTGGCCGAAAGGATGGAGGAGATGCACTGCACCACGCTTTGGACAAGACTCTCCCGTTTGGGGCCCGGAGTCTTCAGGGTGAACCTCAAGGGGAAGAGGACGTATTCCTGCAGTTCCTGCAGGGCCGAGTCACTGACCGACTGCAGCCGAGCCTGCAGCTGCTCAACATTCTCGCTAGTCTGCACCTTCGTCAGCTGGATGCAAGCTGGGCGCAGGAGCCCGAAGGCTTCCTGCGGGGTGTCAAACACTGCCATTGTCCAGCAACCCGCTTCTTAGGCGCTGGCAGGTAGCATCCTGCAGGAAGGAAAGAAAAGCAATACCTCCTTCAGCGAGAGCAGCATTAAAACCACGGCCATCTGTTCCTTACTGATTAGCCAGCCCCACTGTGCTCAGAAAAGTGTGACAGTGCATATTGCAAAGTAAAAGGTAATTCAATTCATTTCTCGCTAAGTGGTATGAAAAGCATTCCGATTATTATGCACTAGCTCTTTAGGCTTCTACTCTAGACGTGCTTTGAGACCTATATAAGAGCTTGGCATTATTACGATTAGCATTAAAAGTGTACGCTCACCGCCCGTCCACCCTTACCTATAGAAATCTCTAGTTTCACGTGCGTAAGTGAAAATGGCCCACTGTGCGTTAGTCACGTCTGGCTCTAAGAACAATAAGTCACCACTGATTATGGGCTTGTAACACGACAGCTCCAGACCCAGGGAAGGGGGTTGTTTCTTAGCACACATCCAGTGAATATTTGGGACAAAAATTTCTCCGTAGAGTTTCCAGCAGGACGGATCGAGCCTTGTATCTCTAGTGTTTGGCTCCGCCTCGCCCAGACTTACAGCAGTGTCTCAGTTTGGTTTTTACAGCACGCTGTGACCAAATCGAATTGTTAACAGGGAGGACAGACTTTGAAAGCACTCAGACACTGCCAGATGCAGACAGGGGCCTAATGGGCTTTTCAAAAGCATCACAGGGCCCTCGGCACTTCTTAATCTCCTGTTAGGTATTTAGCTGCATCTGCAGGTGCCTAAGTATGTTTAAAAACCTGGGGTTTGGCCTGGAGGAATGGGGGCAAACTGTTAGGACAAAGGCCGTATCCCAGTGCAGGTAGGGCCATGGGAGAAGAGATCTACTTGAGCCTGCTGAGCTAAAGCGCAGCACAAGCCAAGAGTGTGTGCTGACACCCGGGATGTGCACGTGATGGGGGAGGGAAGGACTCTGCCGACCAATTAGTGTGCTTTGGTGGCTAATGAGCATTAGCGTGCAGTGCTGTTCCATACTGGAACCCATACAGGGTCTCACTGGGGACAACCCATCTGTGATGAGGACCCTGTTTCAAAAGATCTTTTCTGAACTCCCTATTCCAGCCTTCAAACAACCCCCAGCTCATCAGAAACAAGCTCCCCACAGGACACCGCTGTTCAAAGCGGCACCAGACCCCGCCAGAACTCATGCAAATCTGCAGCCCCAGCTCCACTGCTTTGATGATCAATACCCCTCGTCACACACCTTTCACCATCCCAGGATCCTACACAGGCCTGCCACAACACGTGGTGAACCTCATCCAGCACACCCAATGCCCTGGTCACAAACACAAGGGTGAAACCGACCCCGTGCACTCTGAGGAAGTCAGGCAGGAAAACACCGTATCACCCGTGGCAATACACTCCTCACAAAGTGCTCGCTCTGGGTAGGGTGCCTCTTCCCCAAAGGAAACCTGCGCAACACCGTCAAAATATGAGCCTGGGAGCTGAAATTCATAGATTTGTTCAACACTAAAAATCATGGGCTGAATAGAGATGTGGGATTTATGGCTTATTATAACAATTTATAACCCACTAACCTCTCCCTAGCTTCACCCCAATCTCTCTAGGACTGCAGGGGTGTCAACCAGCCACTGCGCTTTGAACGGTTCCTTGAAATAGGTGCTAACTACCGATGCAAACATGATTCTGGAGTGTTGTGAGCAAGACACGAGAAGTCATTCTTCCACTCTACTCTGCACTGATTAAGCCTCCGTTGGAGTATTGTGTCCAGTTCTGGGCACCACGTTTCAACAGAGAAATTGGAGAAGGTCCAGAGAAGAGCAACAAAAGTTATTAAAGGCCTAGAAAACGTGACTTATGAGGGAAGACTGAAAGAACTGGGCTTGTTTAGTTTAGAAAAGAGAAGACGCGGGGGGCGGGGAGGGACGTGATAATGGTTTTCAAGTATCTAAAACGGTGTCACAAGGAGGAGGGAGAAAAATTGTTCTCCTTGGCCTCTGAGGAGGGGACAAGAGCAATGAGCTTAAATTGCAGCAAGGGAGGTTTAGGTTGGCATTAGGGAAAACTTCCTACCTGTCAGGGTGGTTAAACACTGGACTAAATTGCCCAGGGAGGTTGTGGAATCTCCATCACTGGAGATATTTAAGAGCAGGTTGGACAGACACCCATGAGGGATGATGTAGACAGTGCTTGGTCCTGCCGTGAGGGCAGGGGACTGGACGCGATGACTTCTCCAGGTCCCTTGCAGTTCTACTGTTCTATGACTCTGTGCCAAACAGCTTGTGGGTAGCTGTGAGGCTCTGAGCCCATTTCCCACACCCGAAGCAGAGCTCAGTGTGAGCTTGACAGCTTGTCTCTCTGCCCAACAGAAGTTGGTGCAAGAGAAGATATTGTAATCTGCCCCTGCCCCCCCCCCGGTCTTCCTAAGGAGAATCTGACAGGTACCTGCTAGACATATAAAATCACGTTTAATTGTTTAACTGGTTAACAAATTAAAGGGGAGGGCAGGAAGAGGGGGAAATGGGAGAGGGGGTCACTCCAGTCTGTCTGGAGTTACTCCCCCGCTGTCCTTCTCCGACGCAGGGAGGAGCTGCACTATCAAGCCAGGGTGCCCTGAGGACAGGGGCTGTTCCAGCCTGGCTGGAGCATCCCCGTGCCACTGGCAGGAGGGGAGCTGCTCCAGCCCCACTGGTTAACCTTAACCGGTCAGCCTGACCCGGTAAGACTGAGGCGTAGCGGTTAACCGGTCAAACACTCACACCTCTAGTACCTGTTGTCCTCTCTTCCCCCACCTCCTCCAGGGCCAGATTTACACACAAGCTGCAGCTGAGGGACTCAGCAGATGAGGAGTGTCTAAGTACAAACCAATGGCTACTGTTTAGCTGCATCCTTGTCTACCTACCGGCATAAGCACAATTACTAAACTTTATTATTTCTGTTGCCGTTGTCCTTTCTGTTAGGGTAACAGGCACTTGTTGTAATGCTGCGGGGCACGGCCTAGGGGCACGGCCTAGGGGCATAGCAAGTCTTAATCCCCCCCAGGCCCCAATGCTTGTCTCTCCCAGTAGCACTGAGGGAGGCTCTGGAGGGGCCTGGGGGCTTGGCCCACGTGGGGAAGGGCCACGCCACGTTTGGGGCAGCGGGTGCCCACAGGCTGCCCCTGGCTCACACCAGCGAATGGACCCACAGGTAAGGTTGGGCTGGGGGGGCAACCAGAGGGGTGCAGGCCGCAGGGCAGGGGAAGCCAGACCCCCCCGCCCCCCATGCTCCCCTGCCTGGCCCAGCAACTCGAGAGCCCCGGGTCTGCCCTGCCCTGGGGGGCCCCGCCCCCTGGAACCCCCAACCCCAAGCTGGGGGGCAGGAGCCCCCCTGGAATCGCTGGCCAGGGCTGGGGGGCAGGGCCCCCCCAATCCCTCAGCCCCTCCCCCTTCTCCTACCTGCTACCGAGCGACACTCACACCCTGGGGGGGGGGGGGCAGATGCCGGAAGTAACGTGAACCAATGACCGCCTCAGTGAACTCGGGAGCACAGTGAAAAGAGTCCCCACGTGGCCTGGGCAGGAAGGAAGAACGAGAAATGTCTCAGCTGAGCTCGCTGCGCATGCGGAGGCGGCCCGTCCCGGCCCTAGGAAATAGGTCCCAGTTGGGCGTACGACGCATGCGTCCTCGCCTGGCGCCGGGGAAAGATTTGAAGGCTCCGCGGGAGTCGCGGCGCATGCGCCGCTTTCCCGCGCCCGCCTGTGGCCCCGGGCGAGGTGCGCGCTATAACTGGACGCACGGGGGGGGGGGGTCTCTTTTCCCTGCTGGCGACCCGTAGCATGGGGCCCTTTGACCCGCCGCGGCGGGGTGAGAGGTCGGGTGGCCATCTTGTGGCGGTTGGTCGCCGCTGAGGCAGCGCCGCGCCCCCTCCCCCCGGGCTGAGCGGGCCCCGGGGCCGGGCCGGCCGGGCGCCATGTCCTCCTTCTCGGAGTCGGCCCTGGAGAAGAAGCTCTCGGAGCTGAGCAACTCGCAGCAGAGCGTCCAGACGCTGTCGCTGTGGCTCATCCACCACCGCAAGCACGCGGGGCCTATCGTCTCCGTGTGGCACCGGGAGCTGCGCAAAGGTACCGGGACGGGCCCGCGGACCATATCCCCCCCCCCCTCCGGCCCGCGGCCGCCCGGCGCGCTCCGACTGGCCCGCCCGGCCTGCGCGCGCGGGGCCGGTGCCTTTAACGAGCGGCCATCGGAAGTCCGGTAGCCCCCGCCCCGGGCCGAGGGGGTGAGCGGGGCCTGGGCTTCAAGTGTCTGTGTCGCGGGGCCCCTGCACGCGCTGCCCCGAGAGTCCGGGGGAGGGGGGGGGACGTGCCGCGAGCCGCCCCCCTAGCAGGGCGTTAGCTAAAGCGGCCCCGCGCCCTGGCAGGGGGGGGCTGCGTGTCCGCTCGGAGCCTACTCGCAAATGGCAACGGCCGGGCGCCACCGCGTAGCCCCGTTGGCTCACGGGAGTGCCCGGCGGGATGCGGGGGGCGGGGGGGCTTTAAAACCAGTTGTACGGTTTGTGACCGTCAGGCTGCGCGCGGAGTGCCGTGTGTCCGCTCTCCAATAACTCCTTGTTACTTGCAGAAGGTATTTCGCGGCAGGCAAATGGTGAAAGAGAGAAGTGACTGGAAACAGTTGATTTGTTTAGTTTAATATCTATAAATGCCCCTGTGGTACGCTGCGTTACGTCATCTGTATCATTATGTATGTATTGGTGCGTACTCTTAATACAGGTCTGTATTCCTTGATGTGCGGAGCCCAGGTTATTAGAAATAACCGGTTTATTTACTGAAAAAAAATTGTGGTAGTTGGTCCTCTTAATCAAAATCCTTGGTACTTTGTAGAATAGGACCCCAGATCATAAAATTTATGAATACATTTTCTTTTAACTCCTAGAAATAGCATTGTCAAAGTAGCCGACTTGCTATTTTGTCTTTGAGGCAATAGTATTTTTCCAATGTACCTATTCTTTAGGCACTGCTACAGGGTAGAGGTGTGTGATGGCCTCACACAAAGGTGTTTGAGCTTTCTTTCCCTGGGAGCACAGCCAATGCAAGTGTCTGAACAGCTTTTGCAATGAACCTTTCACCTGGATCCTTAGATTTGGTCTGGCAGGGCTTGTGCTCATACTCTGTAGACAGCATTTTGAAGTTGCATCTGGGGCCGGAGCTCAGGTTCTGAAGTAGGGATGTTAAATATTGGTTAATTGAATACTTGAGTAATCTCATGACTTCTTATCCCTTACTCAACTACTCTATAGTCCCTGGGGACAGGCCAGCAGCTAGTGCAATCCAGCTGCACTCCCAAGGAGTCCCCTGTCATCCTGTGCTGCTGCCTTTGTACTAAAGGCAGCAGTGCAGGGTACCAGGTAGGAGCTGGTGTGTGAGGGGACCCTGTTTAAAAACCGACTCCCCTCACAGACTGGCTGTCTGTCTCCCCGTGCTGCTGCCTGTTATACAGGGGTGGCAGTAACCCCTGTCTGGGGGGTGGGAGAGGTGGGTCTGAGGTCCTGGACCCAGCATCACCCGGAACTGAGCCAGGCTGCCTGCCCGCCTACAACCTGATACCCCGGCTGCGGCTCTACATTTAAAGGGTAGGTCCCAGGCCCCTCACAATCCTGGACTGGGACATGCTGCTGGCCAGTCTGCTAAGAAATTTACTGGCGGGGGAGAAGGGGAGAATGTGTGTAGTCTGTAGCATCAACCTATAAGCTTTTGCTTATTGGTTAATCAACTACATTATTACATCCCTATTCTGAAGTCTACACTTCTCCCTGGGCTTCAGCCACAGATGCAACTTCAGACTGCAGTCTATACAGCTATTTTAGAGTGCTAGCAGAAGCCCTGCTAGGCAGTTTGTCAGCCCAGCCTGAGAATCTCACTTCTACTTGCTCTAAAATGCTGTGTAGGCTAGCAGTGTAAAAGTGTAATTGCTTAAATGGGTAACGGGTTACCCAAATGGTTACATGCTGGCTCCTGGTTAGCCAGCTGCTGCCTCAGTACTCGCAGCTTGGGGCGGCAGGTGGGAGCCAGTACGCACAGAGAGTTGGCTTAAAAGCCGGCTTCCAGCACACACTTGCTCCTGGGGTGCTGGCTCCCTCCCTGTGCTGCTGAGAGTGATTCTTTGTATGAGAATCTGTGGAGTGGGGCTGGCAGCTGGGAGCCCACACTGGCTGCCAGCTCTGCTCCCGGGAGCTAACCTGTAACTGCTAAAACTTTTAGCAGCTATGCTACACGGTTACAATAATAAGACTGTTTCACTCTTGCAGTTCACAATCCTGTGAATAGGTTCAAGAGTTTCAGAGGGGTAGCTGTGTTAGTTTGTAACTGAAAAAACTTAAACAGCAAATAGTCTCCTAGCACCTTATAGACTAACAAAAAAATGTAGAGGGTATCCTGATTTTCCTGAGCAAAGTGGGCTGTGAATAGGTGTGAAACTGATCAGAAGTTTGTTAATTTCATTTTTGATGGTTGTAGTAGATGCCCTAGTTTGGGTTTTTTGGGGGTGGGGGAGGGGCAGGGGTAGTGTTGCCAGTTAAGATAGATGGTGCTGTAGGAGGCACATCTAAAAAAGCTAACCCTTTCAAAAGTGAAAGTTTAATCTGTGGAAATTGAGTCTAGTGTGATACTCAGACTGAGGCTCCAGAGCCGCAAGTGTCTCATTGATGTGTCTCCTGCGGTTCTTTGCAGGACATATTAAAACACTGTATGATTAGTTAATAAAATCAGGATGCTTTTACTGTGTTGTTAACCAACTGTAGTTGATAAAATGGTCACTTAAGAACATAAGAATGGCCATATTGAGTCAGACAAATGGTCCATCTATCTAATCCTGTCTTCTGACAATGGCCAATGCTAAGTACTTCGGAGTAAGTGAACAGAACAGGAAATCAAGTGATCCATCCCCTTTGCTGTGAGGTTTCGTGTGTATAGTTATCTAGAAAACAAAATATTTCATGTCATAATATTAATATTTAGTGAATGAAACCATGAACTCACAGTACTGTGGCGCACTCTCTCATGTAATGCCAATTGCTAATTTGGCTCCTGAGTCAAACAGATCTGGGCACTGCATGCCCTTTACTTGGCAGGATTTTGGTAGTCCTCTTCTTATATACAACCAGGTATATGGAGATAGAAAATACTATGTTTGGAAGAGCTGAATTAGGCTTGCTATGGGAACCACAGCTGAAATTCTTGACTCTGGGGTGTGTAAATTCTCAATCGGCATGTTGGATAATACATCTTATCATATATTCAAGAGAGCTTGTCTCCTGTAGATATATCGCTTTGGAATGTAGTATCTGTTGGCATTGAGTAATGGTGATAAATGGAAATACCTAAGTTTTTGGGGTTGAAAAGAAACACCTAGCTAATAGCTAGATACGTGGACAATGGATTGGAAAATTTGGATTCTGAAAAATAAAAGGTCCTAGATTCAAGCTCTTCCATACATGGATATTGCGTAATTAAACAGCTTAGTATAAGGTTATAAAATAACATGCTTCAATGTGGTGTTTAATGAAAAATAAATCTATTGTCACACTAATTTTGGTGGTTAAGTTGGAACAGTTCTTTTCATTTTAACCAGCACTTGTGGTGAGGTTTAATGTTTATTACTGTGCATCTTTTCTCTGATTTATCTCATAGAATAATGAGAGATAAGCAGAGAAAAGATTCACAGTAATATTAGGATTATTTCCCTTTTTATTTTATAAATTACAAACCAAAATCTGGCTAAAACAAAGAGGGTCAAGAACTGCTTGACTTGACAGCATCTAGCTGCTTTTGCTACTTCGGTAAAATTGAAACGCAGGAAACTCAGACATATTTCAAGCTGAGAAACTGAACATTTTTGGAATGTATAATTAACCTCAGAATAAAATATGAAATGAAAAATCATGCAAGTTAAGTTGTCTTCTCTTCTTTCCCAGCAAAATCAAGTAGAAAGCTTACATTTCTATATTTAGCGAACGATGTAATCCAGAACAGTAAAAGAAAGGGTCCTGAATTCACAAGGGAGTTTGAATCTGTTCTTGTGGATGCTTTTTCTCATGTTGCCAGGTAAGTTGTTTGAATGTTAATCTGTTGTGCTTTCCTTCCCCGATTTCTTTCTTAATAGCTTTTGTGTTAAATGTTCCACACATTTATAAATGTTCCACAAGTTTAAATTCAAGTGCTTTTCAAATATAGGATTATATATGCCTAAGAAGGTTAAATTGTCTTTACTAGAAGTTGAACTCTGACTCCTTTCCTTGCTCTTGAGAAACACAAGTAAGATGTTGGCAGCTGGTTCTGTTAAATGACAGTTGGCTTGTGGGTTTTTTTGGTTTTGTCCATAAATCTCAAGGCTCTGTACAGAGATGGAAATTACCTCTGTTCTAAAGATGGTGAAACTCAGCAGTTAAATGGTTTGGCCAAAGTCACATTATTTGTCAGCAGGGAGTTTGAAACAGCTCTGGTCTGAAGACTACTCTGGTCAATCCACTACTAGACCTTTTTTTCCCTCTTTTGAAAGTGTGTTATTTCAAAATGCTTTAATATAAACACACATCACTCCTGCTTCAGTTTGCTGTTAGTCAGCTGCTATATTTGTTTTTTCCAAAAGACATGCAGTTTGAAAACTATCTTCATATTTAAGCTAATAACTCCTGTTTCTTGATCTCCGTTAATTACCTGAAGAGTTATAGACAGGTCTGAAACTTGTTACTAGCTAGAATATTCCCAATAGAAAACTTAATTTAAACTTCATTTTCTATACCATCTCATCAGTGGGCTTAAGGGAGAGTTCTTATGTGTGTCTTGCTTTTGTCGACATCATTTTGGTATGCCAGTAGGTAGAGATCTGATCTTTAAAATTAAATTGTCACAATCTATGTATTGGGTAGTTGCACATTATGGGAGCTTTACTGGCTCACATCAACTGTTATCAAATGATTGGCCTCCTCACTGGGGTGGGAAAGGGTGACTTGTACTCCAGAGGAGGAAACAGAAGGTGCGAAGGGAAACAGCTGCATTTTATTCCTGCCATAGGATGGTCTCTAACTAGTTAAGGATTGTTGTACTATTTAGAGACGAGCTTAATCTGAACTGAATGGTTATAATGCACAGCGGAATTAAAGAGCATCTAATGACAGTGTGTTCTGGATAACTATATAACTTTTGGCACTGTTTCTTCTTTTATTCCTTAGAAGTCTTGCTTATTTAGTGGATGTTTAATAAGTAAGTTCTCATTTCAGTGTCTAATGACCCAAACAGTTCCCTTTTTAATTAGGATGTCATTCATTGAAACAATCACTAGAAGCGAACATTTTAAACTATAAACTCAGTAACTTTCTAGGATTGTCATAGTTATTTCTACAACAGCAGAAAGTACTTCTCTTCTTTTCTCTTCTCTTCTCCTCTCCCCCCCCCCCCCCCCCGTAAGTTTGCATCTTTCTCTGATGGGTGCAGCTTCTAATTTCCACAATGGCATTTAAAAATACTCTTGTTGTATAACCAAAGTTTTTTAAACTATTTTTTTTAAATATTTGAACAGAGAAGCAGATGAGGGCTGCAAAAAGCCCTTGGAGCGATTGCTTAACATCTGGCAAGAAAGGAGTGTGTATGGCAGTGAGTTCATACAGCAGTTGAAACTTTCTATGGAGGATACCAGTAGCCCTCCACCAAAAGGTAAACAGAGGGGTTGCTGCTTTTTTTTTTTTCCTTTAAAGCTATCACATTAAAAAGTTAATGTGTCACTAACTGACATTAGTGCTCTGATGGTAAACAGGCCAGTTCCTGGCATCATGCCCATCTAAGGTTAAGAGATGTGAAGTCAGAATTGACACGAGTCAGGAAGAGTACAGCTACACTGCATTTTAAAACACATGGCAGTAAGTCTTAGAAATTGGGTCTAAAGACTTGGGCGGATGCTATGGAGCTAAAACAGCTGTGTAGATGTTTGAGCTTGGCCTCTGAAGCCCATTTTCTCCCTAGGCTTTGGAGCTAGAGTGTGTAGTGGCAGGCTCTGAGGTTTGCTGCTCTGGGTTTCTGCTTGTCATTTAGGTGTACCATGAGGTAATTGACTTGAAGAAAATTCACAATCCCAGCAATGACAGAGCCAGGAACAGGTCATTTAACTCTACACAAGCAAGTGGATGCACTCACTCTACCTTTATAGACTTCAGTGTAGGTTTTGGGGAACTCAGCACAACAGGGATTGTTCCTTGTGTTGCCACCTCCAGGACAAGCTTGCGACTCTTCTGCTTTCCTGAAGAAATGGGCAACTGTAGTTAGTCCAGCCGAGGAGAGAGTGGGACTTATTGGTCTCCAAAGCACTCTGCCCATTTAAAACTGTCCTCCAAACACAAGTGTGGATGGTTAGGTTAGTTAGGTGGGCTGTTACAATGGTCTTGTCTCCATACTTTAGCCCTCAGCTGCCCTTTCCTCATTCTGCATCATCTTGACAGATCACCATGACTCTTTGGCAAGTGGTAAGGATGTTAAATATCAGTTAATTTACTAGTTGAGTAGTTGATCGAATTTCCATCGAGTACTCTACTAGTCGATGAGGAACGTGGAAGTGCCTCTTTGAAATGTACAAGAGCCCCAGCGTTGTGCATTTCAAAGTTGGAACTCTGTGTGCAGCCTGAGCCAGCAGGAAGTCCCGCTGACTCCGGGCTCCACATGCTTTTTAAATGCACAAGAGCCTGGCTCCAGTGGCCCACCTTTAATCAGTTAACCATTTAAACATATTGGTTAACCCGTTAGCCAATTAAATGGGAGTTTTATATCCCTAGTATCAAAACTGATCGCTTTGTCTTGCAGAAATACTGATGTTGATTGTCCACTGCTGTTTGCTTGATGTAGCCCCTCTCCTCTCATTTACCTGAAATCATTGCAATTTAATTTCTAATCGGTTTGAAACATGTACTGGCTATGTAGCCTATGGGTGCATATACTTATGCTACAAATGGGAATGCATTCATTAAGGAAGAATACCTAAACTCATCACTGAAAATTTGCAGATAACGTACACATTGTGGAATGGTAAATAATGAAGAGGACATGTCCCTGCATAGAGTTATCTGGATCACTTTATAAGTTGGGTGCAAGCAAATACGCAGTTTGCTATGTTTAAATAAAATATTTTATTTTATTTCATTTCATTTTATTTTGAATGTAGGCGAGTGATGTGGCACAGGGGCCATATGTTGCCCATTGGGGTTTTGTGTGTGGCCCAAGAGACATTTTATTTACTGTTGCCTAGGCACAGGGTTGCCAGATTCCGCTGGCTTCCATCCATGTAGTTATTTTCCTACCACTGTCAGTAAAGTGACATACATGTGAAGCAAGGGCACATGGAATGAGATGTATGCTGATTGTACACAATAACTGTGACTGGATGCAGAGGGAGCACACGGCTCTCAAAGTGCTGCTATGGTTCAGTTAGCACACCTTGCAAATTCTAGGTACACAAGCACAGTTAGAAGACTCCCCTGTCCCGGGAGACGGTCTTGGTTACGACAGTCTTGTGGCCCGCTGAGAGGGAGGGCTACTCATGTGGCCCACTTGCTAGCCTAGATTACCCCTCACTCATGTAGGCCATACTTACAGAATGCGTGGAGGATCCTTGGGAAGCAGTGAATGAGAGAGATTTGGCAGAGTGGCTAATCCACTGAACATGAGCTCCCAGTGTGATGATATGGCCACAAGGGCTAATTTGATCATTGTTTGCATCAACAGAAGAAGTTGGAGTAGTGGTACAGAGGTTACTTTTATCTCTGTATTTGGCCTCCTGTCGCCTTGGCTGTAAGATAGCGTCCACAGTTCAACTTGGAAAGGGATCCGAAGAGTCGTGAGAATGATTAAAGGGTTAGAAAACCTGCCTTATGGTGTCTAGACCCAGGACTCAACCTATTTAGAATTGCAAAGGGAAGGTTAAGGGGTGACCTGTTTGTGGACTGTAAAGTATCTACATGCAGACAAATATTGAATGCGCTTTTTCAATCTGGCAGAGAAAGGCACAGCACAATCTAATGCTGAACGTAGCTGACACTTGCCAAATTCAGTCTGATGACAAGGGTTAGATTTTTAACAGGGAGGGAGATCACTGTTCCAGTGGTTAATTATCCTGTTTAGTTTTTTTAAAAAATGTGTTGTGGTAGATTCTCCATCACTGGCAATTTTTACATCAGATTAGATTTGCCAGGGGGCTGCTCCCCTGCTTGCTTTGCTTGCCAACCCCCCTCTCTTTGGGGGTGGGTGTCTGGCTGCGGTAGGGTGCAAGAGTGGGGGAGCAGCAGCAGGCTGGGGGTGCAGGGTCTCGGTGGAAGGGTTGAGTGAGAGGGCTGGGGATGCAGGGTCTCAGCCAAGAGGATGTTTGAGGGGACTGGGGATGCGCGGAGGCCACGTGGCTCCCAGCCCTTCACCCACAGGAGGGGTGAGGGCATGCAGCTACCGCCCCATGGCACCGGGGGGGGAGAGGGAGGAGGCAGGGAAGTTGAGGGCTGAGGGGGTGGTGGGACACAGTGATGTGATGTTACTCTGTCGTCCCGCAGGAAAAAATTGTATATATATCTAGAATGAAATAAACATCTGCTCTGGGAATTATTTTGCGGGAGTTCTCTGATCTGTATTATGCAAGGGGGCAGACTAGGTGACCATAGTGGGGTTTTTTTTTGGCCTTGGAATATATGAATCTGCGAGGAGACAGAGGGGAAGAAAATAAAACTTGCAGCCAGATTTGTTGTTTAGCTTCCACTTCTTTTGAGTTAAAGCTATTTCTTTCCGTGCTAGAGGCCTTTCGGTTTCCTTAGTGAAATATATGGAATATTTCCCTTGTGCATACATGCAAACATATGTGGGCATCTATATTTTGCATGTGTTTCAATCCTAAATGTACCTAATTGGAAATTAGCTACAAGAATATCTTACTGATCTCATATTTGTTAGTAGAATTTAAATACATTTCTTTCTTTATTCTACCTAATGTCAGGTTATTTCATTTTAAGTTTTTATACAGTCAGAAAAACTAGGCCCATACGGACTTCAGTTGCAAAATCCTTTGGCTAACTATTAAACATACCAGCTTTATAGATTATTTCCATTTGACTGATATGCAGGGGAACTAGGGGAGAAGTGCTTTACCTACCTCTGTCACAAGTAGAGGCTGAGCAAAAAAGAAACTTTTTTTTTTTTTTTTTTTTTTTTTTTTTTAAAGACAAGTAGTTCATTTGTGGAAAACAAAGTTTCATTGTCATTCACGGTTACATCTCAGTAGTTCTGGCAGTGGGTAGTCACTGGGTGAAGGAAAAAGTGAGTGAATCTATAGCTTTGCTAGTTAGAGCCTTCGCCTAGGATGCAGGCAACCCAGATTCGAACACCTGCTCCAATGACTGTTTATGAAAGTGGAACAGCTACACAAGGAGAGATTGGTACCAGCATATCCCAGGGCCTGGGAGACTCTCCTGCCATGTGCGAGACTACTGTTTTCTGCGCATCAGAGGGAGAGGAATTGATCCTCAGTCTCTTGCATCTTGGGTGAGAGCCCTAACTCCACTGGATTAGAGCTAAGGAAAGTTTCTTCTCTGGCCACTTTGAAGCCTTCCCTAAATCTAAACAATCGCTGATTAAAATGCTTTGACTTGAAATGTTTTTGTTTTCTTGATTTTTAGTTGAAAAATTTTAACAATCACTTTTGGTTTGACCACAAACAATTGTTTAATTGCCAAAATCCAGTTAAGCACCCACCAGCTGTGTGTGTGTGCCCCAGCTTACCAAGGAATTGCTCTATTGAGCTGAGTAGCAGAGGGTGGATATAGTGGAGGATTGGTGTGAGAGGCAAGGTCAGTGCTGAAGCTGCAGAAATGGAGTAGTAGTAAAGCAGCAGCAAAGATGGAAACAGGGAGGGGTGGCTTCAGCCGTAACTGTAATAAGATGACAGAGGAGGAGGAGCAGCTTGGGGTCACAACAGCATTGCTCGTGTCTGTCCTGGATAGGCTGACAGCTAATGTACATGGAAATGATAATGGATACTCTTCCCCATCCCTGAAACCAAAGGGGAGTAGGTATCGGAAGATGCACTGGAGCTCATTGCCATAATCTGTAATAGCCTTTAGGACTTGCATTAGTCGTGCCCTAGCCTCTGTTTGTGTGGGTGTGTGTTTGTTTTTGAAGTTCTCCGATTCAGTCTCCCAAAGCTGTATGTCCGTTGGGATCTATAAATTGGTGGTAAAACAGGCCTCAATCCTTTTCCAGAAATAAGTTTCTTTAAAGAATCTCAGTTTGGACATGGATCAAGTTGCTAAGTTACTGCATTTAAGAAGCAAAAGTGTACAGACCTTGCATGTGCCCATCCCAGGTGGCAAGCTGTGTATTTAATAATTTTATCTTGTTATAGTTCTCTTGTAAATGAGCAAGGTTTAAAAGACCAGGTCAGTCTTTGAGCATTTGTCCACACAGACCCCCCTGTACATGTGTGCTCCCTTGCATGTGAGTCTCCTAGCCAGTAGTGCCTGTTGGGGCTGTGCACGTACCCTATGCACTTATGGGGTGTGAGGTTGTGCAGCGATCATAGCAGCCCCAATCATTCCCTTCCACACATGGTAGATAGTCAGAGCCTGTGTATGCTCTTGTGGATAGGAGTAGGATTTCATGGTATAGTATAAAAATACTTTTGAGTCTCTCATTGGTACTGAGAAGTAAGGATGGGGGCTGAGAATAGGTCACCTACCTGCCTGTGAGCCAGTTATGCCTGTTTTGTTTTGAGGCATCTTCTGTCTTAAACACTCTGTTGGTAACTGTTTCTTTGAAGTGCATTTAGAGGCTCATAATGCCTTCTTGAAGCTGTTTCTGGTGGAAAAGATGAGAAGAGCTTCTGACTCCAAGGATCTTTCTCAGAAGCTCACTGCTCCTGCCTCAAAGCTGGCTTCAGCTAGTGCTCTGGCTACAAGAGATGCTACTTAGGGTGCTAAGTGGTCTGGCTGTAAAAGATGTCCTGTTTCCTTGAAACACTGAGCCTTTTCATCAGTCCTCTTCAGGTCCGTGGCTACTCCAGCCCAAGCTAGGAAGGGGCGCCAAAAAAAAAAAAATCTCTGGATGGGCCTTGGCACCAATAGCTGTCCTCATTCCCAGCCAAGAGAAACACTCAACTTCATTATGCCTCTGACTTACCCAAGCCTGCTCCTTTGAATTTGTATCTGTAATGTGGGTCTTCAAAGACTGTGGGATCCCACTTTTCAGCTGCTATATCACGTTCTTTGTCTTCGCTGACTGACAGTGCTTTCTTGCTACTGCTGACATTGATACTATTTGTCACAACACTACCGCAGCCTGAAATGAAGACCTGATTTACTGAGACTCTTATTGGTATGGCCACTCACAGTAGCATTGACATCAGTTCTGCCCAAGCTTCCTTTGTCTCCTGTAGATTTAACATGACTCTGAAATAGAAGTACTCTGCTAGATATCTCTTCTTTATATGTGGTATTCAGCTCCCTGCTGGTCCTGGAAACAAGGGTTTGGATGCTGTGATATTGTTGCTTGTCTCATAGTACGATGTCTGAATCTGTTCCTGTTTCTACTCCTTAGGAGACTATCTACTTTAGAAGAACTATATTCATCTGCATGGTAACTTTTGTATGGTAGCAGAGGCCTTTCTACTAGCAAATCTTTTCCTTTGCCTGAAACAGTTCTTGACAGAAGCCTTGAAAGCAACCTCTTTAGTCAGAGCTCCTTTTTAGAGAGATTTCCGGTTCTATACTACACATTTCTGGGGCACAGTACAGGGTGTAGCTTTGGCCCTGTTGGTCTGTATGAAACTCTCAGCTTTACTCCTTTTTATTCAGCTACATTGAGGTCTAGAGGAAGATCACTTGGTCCTAATATTCATCTAAGGTGGCTCTTTCTCCCCAAGAGCTCCTTCAGAGTTATGAGCAAAAATCCCATAATGAGGAAGGTCACCTTGAGGAGTAGCAGTTTCCCCAGCCATATCGTCATTGTCCTGGGTGAAGCTGTGACTCCATCTGTCCTATCCACAATAGACTCTTTCAAAGCACATACAGACTTCCTTTAAAGAATGGTGGACACCTTGGGACATTCCTAGAAGTCATCCTGGAGAGGTTTCATGACTTTATACCCAGTATTCCAGGTTTGCTTGGTTATGTCTCTTAACCAAGGTTTTGTGGCAGAATCTGGCATCTATCTGCATCTATATGGGCACTTCAGGTCGGTAACAGAAGAGTCTCTTATTAGGACATGTCAAGTTAAGTGGAAACATTTCTCTCAGCAGTCCCATTCAGAGACCTTTTCAGCCTGTGGAATCTTCTGTACCATCTATCTTGGACTAATTGGTTTTGGAACACATGATTGCTTAACTCTAATAGATGGATATAGTAGCCAGATTAACTATTGCTCAACTGTTGAAGGTTATTCAGTTCCTTTCCCCCGCCCCTTCACCCAATGGTATTTTTTAAGGGCCCAATTCATACGTTTTCATCAGCGAGGCATTGCTACTTATCTGGGACTTGAATGTGGCACTCCTATCTTGTATGTGCCTGCCCTTTGAACCTATGTTGTCATATCTCCTATATCACCTCTCTATTCAAATGTCATCAGCTTGGCTCACAGGAGGGAAATTTCAGACCTTTGTCAAGTCCTCCATAATTTTCATAAAGAGAGACTCAAGCCATATCCAAAACTTTTGTGGAAAGTGGTTCTGGATTTTCCTATAAACTGATTTATACCCACACTTTACCTAGACCACACGTTTCTGCTGCCGAGGCTAAACTCCATAAACTAGACATTCTTAGGGCTGTGCTTTTATCTCTCCAGTACAAAGCCATTTCATAAAGCATCCTGGCTCTGTGTTTTTGTGAGAAGTCTCAAGGGCAAGCTGTTTCTCTCAAAGATATCTAAATGGGTTAGATGGCATAAGATTTCTTACTCCATTAAATAAACTGGCTTCTTCCTTCTCGAGTTAGGGAACACCCTGATAGGCTCAGTCAACATCAGTGGCTTGTTTACATCACCCTCTATTTTAGACATGTATGGCAATTATTTGGAGTCTGATACATATATTAGTACTCCATTGTGATAGGCAGCTTGGAAGGACTGTCCTACAGTCATTATTTAGCTGTTCCTCAAGGTGGACTGTGGGAGTGGTAACTGTTAGTCACTCATCTACAGTGTGTAGACAAATGTTTGAAGGAAAAAGGTTACTTAATTGTCCGTAACTGCAATTCTCCAAGATGCTTTTGTCTACCTTGATCCTGTGACCTGCCTCTGCTGCCTGGATATTTTGTATTAGTGAAGAAAGCTTGTGGTGGTTGGGGCTGGCTGCTTTGCCTTTGACTGGGGACAGAAGAGCAAATGGCGAATGCACAGCACTAATGAATGCTGCTTGTGTGTACATCTGCTTTTGTCTGCGTAGATCTCATTACAGTCTCTCAACTCCAGTTTCTGTATGCGACCATTCTTTTGCCCTTATGTTGCTGACCATTTTGAAAGTGATAAATAGCTTAGCCCTCTGTAAAGAAAATTGTAGATTGACCTTCTGTAGAGGTCATGAAAGCATCTGGTATAACTTTTGAAAACATAGGTAAGAATGCACATGGCATCTAGCTTGAATGGCTTGTATTGAGACTCTGTGCCTCTACAGTTACAGAGGAGAAAAAGTCCTTGAAGCGGACGTTTCAGCAGATACAAGAGGAAGAAGATGAGGATTATCCTGGGAGCTACTCGCCCCAGGACCCCAGCACTGGGCCATTATTGGTACGTGTGGAAGTCGGAAGATCTGACAAATTGCAAAAGGTGACCTCTGGTAAAGATACAACCACAAGGTGGAGCTATTAACAAGTAAAATGTAATTAATGGAGATATGCAACTTGAGCTTGGGAAGCCAATGTGTAATACTACGTGGTGGTTTAGTGCAACTGTTCTGTGTTTGGTGGTGGGCAAGAGGAAGGCATCATAGATACATGGTGGTGTGAATGCTGTTCCAGAAGTTACCGTTACCCCTAAAACCATGGATTGCTCTGATCTTACTCTAGACTGAACCAAGGCTCCTGCGCGACTGCCAGTGTGTTAGAAGAAACAAATTGTATAAAGCTTTTTTAAAATATAAATAAGACTGATGCATTTACTTTCAAATCTAGTGCACTAACACTGATTCAAGAAATTTAGTTTGGGGGGTTTCAGGTAGAATACAGCCTGCCAAAGAAACCAACAGCAAGTTTTGTGTACCCTGTATGTGGAAAAGAGCAACATTTTAATGGATTTCTATGGCAGCATTTTAGAAGAATTTAAACTTTAGTTTGAGATTGGCTGGAGTCTAGTGTTAATGACATGGAATATAATCAAAACTCTCCTCTTTAAGGTTACAGTTGGCCTTATGTTAAATCTGTTGCTATTTGAAGGAAGGTGAAGAGTTAAACAGTCTGCCAGATGGGTGGTGTAAATACTACAAAATTACATGAGCCGAGGAAATGAGAGCTTTTACTGCAGATAGCTTACAGCTTTTGGCTTGTCTTAACACACGTTTAATTTGTCACTTATTGGAAATCATTATGTAGCTTACAAGGAAGTAATATGTCAAGCAGACAGTGAATATCTTTTGGTTCTTCAAATCAGCTCAAACATTGAAAGGGTATGTTTTCTTAAGAAATCTGTGTAACTTCGTAATTTTTGAACGTGAACCTAAAACATAAATTACTGAAACTGGAAGATAAGTCAGCACTACAAAATTAGCCTAGCTAATGCCAACAAAAGCATTAACTTCTTGAACACTTTAAAAAAAAAAAAAAAAAAAAAAAAAAAAAAACCTGAACACTTGTGTGTTTTTTCCTGCTTAATCTTTCTCCCCTTCTCCCTTTTTTGGGGCGCCTATTAAAAATGCTTCTATCACCCAGATTCTCCTTCTGACTTGATTAATAAAAGCAATATGGGTATGTTCACTTGCATTGGTGGAGCTTTCTCAGCAAGGATTCCGTTTGATTAACATTAGGAATGGGAAAGGTTAACCTATGAGCATCACCCTTAATAGGTGATGCTTTCCAGTTACGGTTAATTGGTGAGGGCTGGAGCAGCTCCCCGCCTGCTGCGGGCAGGTGGCTGCTCCAGCCCCACAGAGCCCCTGTGGACAGGGGCTGCTCCAGATGTACAGGAGCTGCTCTGGCTATGGCGGGCCTGGGTGTGTCACAGGCAGGGGCTGCTCTGGCCACGATTGGCTAGAATGCCCCCCTCCCTCCTGCGCTGCCTGCTCCCCCCCCATTCATTGGTTAACTGGTTGAATGTTACATTTAACCAGTTAACCAATTAAATGGGATTTTACATCCCTAGTTAACATGAGAACAATCATACTGGATCAGACCAAAGGTCCATCTAGCCCAGTGTCCTGTCTTCCAACAGTAGCAAATGCTTTGTGCTCCAAAAAATGGAGCAAAACAGATAATCAAGTGATCCATCCTCTGTCCCCAGCTTCTGACAGAGGCTAGGGATACTGTCTTTGCCCATCCTGTCTAACTTGGTGGACCTATCCTCCATGAATGTATCTAGTTCTTTTTTGAACCCAACATCCTCTGGCAATGAGTTCCAGAGGTTGACTGTGCATTGTGTGAAGAATTGCAGGTTGAACCTCTGTAGTCCGGCCTCCTCAGGACCTGACCAGTGCCAAACCAGAGAATTTGCCAGACTATGGGAGGTCAATATTGTCTAACAGCATTACCAACGCTTCCACTGAATTTAGAGGCATTATGATATTTTCTATCTTCTCTAGCCCTTCCTTAATTATTCACAGCATTGTTTGCTTTTTTTGGCGGCTGCTGCTGTTGCTGCACATTGAGTGGATGTCTTTTGAGAACTGTCCACAATGACTCCAAGATCTCTCTCGAGTGGTAACCGCTCATTTAGACCCATCATTTTGTATGTATAATTGGGATTATATTTTTCCCATGTGCATTACTTTGCATTTATTAACATTGAATGTCATTTGCCCTTTTGTTGCCCAGTCACCCAGTTGTGTTGCAAAAAACTGAAAACTGGCAGAATATTATGACTGGCGTCCAGTATCAGGCTATTAGATTGCAATTCTAGTCCCAAGGAACCGTTGGAGCTAATGAAGGAATGGCAATGGCTTTAAAGTTTGCTTTAAAGGAGATACTCACTCACTTGGCACCTGCTAAAAAGCATGTGGTGCTTAACTAGGTCCTAGTCAGAAAGTCTGACTGCCTTATCTTTTCGATTTATAAAGTGTGCCCTCCCCACGTTAGATGGAGGTGTATGTACACGGTTGAATTAATTCACATGTACATTTGCCTCTTGGTCAAGGCAAAATAAAATCAGTCCTCAAAGGTAGGAGATTCAGATTAAAAGACCAAATGCAGTAAAATGTAAAGTGTTTTTTATTGCTCTAATCCAGCGTTTCTTAAAGTGTGTTCCGTGGCACACCGGTGTGCCACGGAGATTACAGAATTCAAAATGGCCACCCTTAAAGGGACAAGCCTCCTTTCTATTTCCCCCTCAACAACTTTCCCTGGGGGCTTTTTTTCCCCTCAACAAAAAGAATCCTTGGTGTTCCCCATTTAAAAAAAAAAAAATTATTTGGTGTTCTTCCATCTTAAAAAGTTAAACACTGCTCTAATCTGCATAATGGTGATATTGTCAGCTTTGTTTTAAAATATCCTTTTCTCTTAATTGGGATGAATGACTGTCCCAGTTAAGATACAGTACTTATGGCAAAGTCCATCGTTTATGGCTCTTCTAGGGTTTAGTGGATACTCTAGACAGCTACTTGCTGCAGTACTGAATGTCAGGGGGAAGTAGGAGACTAAAGAGCCCTTTCAAAGGACAGTGATGCCAGACTGCCGTGCCATGACAATAGCTACAGAAAATGGCTTAGCAGTAGTTCTGTTTAGAACTTGGTGGTGCTGCAGTTACCTGGCAGTCCATTTGGAAACTGTCTCTTTGTCTTTCCATTCCGCAGACTGAGGACTTGATCAAAGCCCTGCAGGACCTGGAAAATGCAGCATCAGGAGATGCCACAGTACGACAGAAAATTGCCTCGTTGCCACAGGAAGTTCAAGATGTGTCACTGCTGGAGAAAATTACAGGTAAGAAGCTAGAAGATGAATGAAAATGAGCACAGAGGGATTTGACTTTCAAGTGACTGTGTAGGATGGATGTACCTCCTGCCCTTTTATGCATGCCAGCTTTATAGTGTCTTAACAGTTAGCAGGTAAAAATTTCCTGGTGTGAGGTTGGAGGTAAGAGTTACATCTTTCCTCCCATTCCTTGGGCCCAAACCAAAATGTATTTACAGGGATTTTTATACTTGGAGAGCATATATTCACTGTCCTTTCTTCAAGCTTAATTTTGTAGCTCTCTACAGAAACCAGAGCCAGAATTTTCAAACTGAGGTGCTGAAAATTGACTACAAAATATATATTCATGTCTATTAACTGGCATGACACTCTTTTAAGAGCTGAGTACCTGCAGTTCCCTGGGACTGCAATAAAAGGGTGCTCAGACTTCCAAATGTGCTGGCTACTTAGATCTGGGTGCATACATTTGAAAAATGTGGCTTAAGAACCTGGGAGCACATGCAAACAGAATTGATTTGACTCTTGTTTTTGCAAATATTCCCAAGTTTTAATTTTAGAACTGAGGACTGTCACTTAGCTGGCTGTTTACAGTGTGTGCTCATCGTGGCCGGCTGTAAGCAGGACACATACAAGCTTCTGTTCTGTACAGTGATAAATAGTCACAAGCATATGATCCATCATACAGTGCACGTCCTGCCTAAATGCTAGAGTCCCATTCTTTTAATGCCAGGGTTCTCAAACTGCATTGCACCACAACTCCCTTCTGAAAACAGATTATTACCTGACCCCAGAACAGGGGCCAATGCTTGAGCTCGCCTGAGCCCCGGAGGTGGGAGGGGGACGGACAAAGCCCAAATCTCACTGCCCAGGGCAGTGAGGAACCAAAGCCCAATGGACTCAGCCCAGGGCTACGGGGTCTGTAATTTGGCTTTGGCCCCCTGGCATTGGGGCTCGGGCTTCATCCCCAGCAAGTCTAATACCAGCCCTGGTGACCACATCTCAAACGGTGGTTTGGACTCAGTTTAAAACTGCTGTTAATGGAAGCTAATATTCTTGTGTAATTGCTATTAGAAGTTATTTGTGACTCTCTTAAGGGCGTGTTAGTCCCCTAGCAACAATGGCGGAGCTATGGTGCTGCAGCACTACCAATATGGCTATCTACTGTAGACTCTTCCTTCAGTGACAGAAGGGTTTTCCCATCAGCATAGCCAAGCCACCTTTCCATAAGGCGGTAGTGTAGTTGACGGAAAAAATCTGTCAGCATAGCTGCATCTGCGCTGCGGGTTAGGTCAGCCTAACTGTGTCACTCAGTGTATAAATTATTTCACAGCTCTGAATAACATCACTAGGTTGAGCTAATTTTTAGGTTGAGCTAATTTTGAAGTGTAGCTCAGACCTCACTAATGTCATAGCTGTAAGACTAAATGTGACCAACTGGTTCTGTGCTTTAAAATCTTCCATTTTCAGGTTGCTCGCTTTAGCCATTTTGGGTGCCCCTTAAATCTCTTGATTACAACTCATTTTTTATAAACCCTGGATAACTCTTGTGAATGAAATGTTAATGTGCGTGTAATTGTTGATTAGAGACATTTTTCAAAGCATACAAGGTTTTTAACTGGCCATGTACATTTTTTACCAACTTTGCACATAGACAAAGAGGCAGCAGAACGTCTTTCAAAAACTGTGGATGAAGCATGTTTGTTACTAGCAGAATATAATGGGCGGCTGGCGGCAGAGTTGGAAGACCGACGCCAGCTGGCACGCATGCTGATTGAGTACACACAGAACCAGAAGGATGTGCTGACAGAGAAAGAGAAAAAGTTAGAAGTGAGTACTGCTCAGAACAATGCTGAAACCTACCAACCACGCGTACTTGCCTTCAAACTCGAACATTTTCTCTTTTAAATTAGAACGATGTGAGGTAATGCAGCTAGTGAGTTCTCCCTGGAGCACTTTGCTGTTAAAAGAAAACAGACCTGAGGAATTTTTTTCTGTAAATACATAAATTAAAAACTGAACTGCTGAACTCATATGTCCAGCATGAGGGTAGGCAGAGAAGGAAACTATATAGAACAGAGGTGGGGAACCTCAGGCCCAGGGGCCGGATGTGGCCCCCAGCTCACCTGGATCCAGCCCCTGAAGCTCAGGGCCCTCCGCCCCCCAGCATTGGGGAGCCTGTGCTGGTGCTCCAGCCCCCCCTTCCTGCCAGAGAGCTGGGGCATGCAAAATCTGTTAGGCTGTGTCCTGTAGGCTCTGGTGTGTGAGGGGAATGTGGGGAGTGTCTGTCTCCTCAGTCAGTGGCCACATCAGTGACCAATAAAAGGCCTGACCAATAAAAGGTTCCCCACCCCACTATAGAACATAAATCTATCTTTTGAGAGAGAGTGGTTTATAATCCAACACTTTTGTGCAGTCCATGTTCATTTCAGGACTTGTTCTTGAATGAAATACCTGTCCCAAGAAGACATGAAGTGTTCGTGTACTCCTGCCTGCCTATAATAGATGCTTTTTGTATATTTTGTGTGTCTGGCTTGAAAGTCCTACTTGCTGAGAAGACCTGTCAAATGCAGTTTTTAGTACTTCCAGCCTTGCTTAGCCAAAACATTGTGATGCTCTTAATAATTGCTTTCACCTGCAGTGCTTACATGAAGAAATAGGTAGTGATGTAGAAAGATGACCACTCAGACTTCATACCATAGCCAGCTTCAACTTGGAGGGCAGGAAACTGCTGTAAAAGTGAGGCTGTTCTGACTGGAACTCAGCAGTGACCAGAAGCCCTAGAGCGAGTACATGCGAACAGCAGACGGTCATTTATCTGAAATGTTCTCCTTTCATTGAGGAAGTGTTTTCAGCACCATGTCGTGGGACTAATATGGCAGTTTTAATTAATGATTCTGGTTGTATGTCACTCTGCCATCTGTTAAACTGCCCCTTGGCGACACATTAAGGGCTTCCCATACACTGTCAGATGCTGATTATTATGAGCAGCTGCTGTTGGGTGGGACATGAGTTACCGTAGAGGACACAGTCTTCTAGAAGGAGACTGGCTGTAGAGCAGTTCAACCCTTTGTATGCCCTCTGTTCCCATCACAACTCTTCTTCGCTCCTAAAATGTTAGGCAGTATGGCCTAGCAATAATTTGTGCTTTGTTTTGGCCATGGATTTTCATCCTGTGTCTCTACATAATTGCAGTACATACATTGTCCATCCAGAGTTAAATTCAACCACAAGGTATTGCCTTAAAAAATCTGAAGATTATTGTGTTTTAATTATCCATCTAGCAAATTTAATCTATCTAACTTAGATTTGAATCCGCTTGAAGTGTTACTAAAATTGCCATAGCACAAATTTAAAATTAATCTAAAGTTTATAGATTAAACTTGGGCAGGGGGCTTGTTCTGTTTTCAAATGACACTTTTGATAAGGTCTCATTACATGAAAGTTAACAAACTGATATAAGCCCAAAAAAAAGAGAATTCAGGCGCTGATCTTTCAGTTAAGAAGAAATATATAATTTAACTTGCATGAATAGTTCCATTGACTTCAGTGGACTAGTAAGTAATATGCTTGACTTTAGCATGGTCAAAAACATTGGATGCATCAAGGACTAAATCTGTATTTTATTAAAAATGTCTTAATGGCATTAAATCTGTGTCTTTTCAGAACACCACTGCCTCATTAACAATGAAGAATTAGACTTCCAGAATACGGTCTCCATATGCCCCAGCCAAAACTTTAAAAAACAACAGTCCATCTCTCTTCTCTTCTCCTCCCCCCCCCCCCCCAAAAAAAAAAACCCTAGGAGTCCACACTTAACTGCTTTTTTTTAAATTAAGCACCTACATAACATAGAAGCACAAAAGGTTCAGAGGGGTAGCCATGTTAGTCTGCTGCTGAAAAAACTTAAACAGCGAATATAAGGTGCTGCAGGACTAGTCGTTATAGAAGCACAAGTCACGTTGACATGATCATATTGCAATCCCTTCTGGGGGTATAGTCACCTTTCCTGACGTGTGGAAGTTTAATATATTGGAGAATTTTGTTGATTGCGAAGGTAGGCCAGGCTATTTGCTTATCAGTTTTGTGAGTTTCTGGTGATCTCAGGGTAACAATGTTAATGAGATTGATCTAATTCAGCATAGATGGGCACTTTAAGTGTGTAATTTCTTAACAGAAAACTTTGAAATTCTAACAAGTAGAATATTACAGATACAAGCACAAAACATTCACTCTGGCAAGTCAGTAACATGAGAAAGTAAGGAACTAGCAACATGTAAATACTTCAGTTTAAATGGAGAAATCTTGATTTGTATTCACCTGGCTGCTAATACTTCATGACATGTCATTGCCTTTTCCCAGAACTCTCTGGAACTGTTGGCTGTATGTGTTTGCAAAAACAAACCTTGCTTTCAGCTGTGTTTCAAGGTGGACTCTCTCCTTCTCTAGCTTTTCTGGTCTAGCCAAATTGACACACAGGAGAGAATTCCTTGCTGGTAATAGGAACCAGGATTTTATTTTGTTGAGCTATGAGAGAGGCCAGAATCTGTCTCATAAAACAACATAAATGATTGTGCATCTTCAGTGTACTGGGGTTGCACAAACAAACTTTTTTCCCTCTGAGGTAGTAATACAAAGAGTTAAGCCCCAGCTCTGGGAAAGGAACTTGTGCTGTCTGAAGACTGGAATTCTTATTTAATTTAAATAGCCCAAAACTACTGTCATTCATCAGCCATGGCAAATTCTTCAAACACTCTTTACATTGAATGGGGGTATTTACTCATAGTAGGTTATTGCTCAAGAGATTTTGAAATAAATCCAGGGTGCTAAAAGCTCTTGCTGTCCTCAATCATACAAAATCCTTTCAACAAGACATGATACATTAGCAGAGATTGGACACTGGACTGTCATTCATGAGTGAGCGGTGGCAGAAATTTTCATAAGTGAATTGAAAGACTGTTGTAGTGCTAAGAACCCACAAACTGATGTTTTGAGTGGGAGTGTTGAGTCTGAGAGAAATCTAACATCCAGGGGAAAAGGAGGGAATTTGAGGGTTGAGTAACCAGTTGCATAATAGCTCCTAGTGCAGTGATGCAGTGAAGAGTGTTAGGGTATGTCTGCACTTGCAGCCTAATTCGAAATAGGGCTGGAAATGTAGGCATTCGAAATTGCAAATCAAGCCCAGGATTTAAATATCCTATGCTTGATTTGCATCTTCCCGGCAGGGCGCCCTCCTTTTTTTTTTTTTTTAAATTGACAAGCCCAGAATAACTGCCTGCGTCTACACACGGCTGTGAAACGGGCATTCGAAATAAAGCCCTATTTCGAAATGCCTGTTAAACCTCATTGCAGGAGGAATAACAGGTATTTTGAAATAGGGCTTTATTTCGAACGCCCGTTTCACTGCTGTGTATAGACATGGGCAGTTAATCCGGGCTTGTCAATTCTCCTCCCCCCCCCCCCCCCCCCCCCCCCCCAAAAAAAAGAGGTGCCCGGCCGGGAAGATGCAAGTCAAGTGCGGGATATTTAAATCCTGGGCTTGACTTACAATTTCAAATGCCTGCATTTGCAGCCCTATTTCAAATTAGGCTGCAAGTGTAGACACACCCTTAGTGATGTCCTTGGAGGTGTAAATGAGAATATCAGATGGGCGTAGGGAGGTGAGATTACTTCTCTCTTGGGTATTGGTGAAACCATTAATAGAACACTATGTTCAGCTCTGATGTTAGTGTTCCAAAAAGGATGTTGGAATTGGTTCACAGCTACAAATAAGACTCATGGGTTGAAAGGCCTGCCAACAGAAGTAAAACATATTACCTCATCCACATTGCCTTACAGTGAGTAAGTTGGTTTTTTTTTTTTTTTTTTTTCCAGTCTGTGTAGTTTACCAAAGAATAAGAGGTGACTTGATCAGTCTGCATATACACGGGGAGAAGGCTTTTGATAGAGGACTCAATTTTGCAAAGGCATAACAAAATCCATTGGCTAGAAGCTGAAGCTATAGAGATGAGATTGGAAAGTAGGCTCAAATATTTGAGCCTACCTTTGGAACTTTTTACCAAGGGATGTGATGGGTTTGCCATCACCTGGAGACTTGGACTCCTTTCTGAAAAGATAAATTCTGGCAAAGCAAGAGCCCGTGGGCTTGATGCAGGAAGGATGAGTGAAATTCTGTGGTCTGGTTTATGCAGGTGATCAGGCTACGGTATTATAATGGTCCCTTCAGGCACTTAGAATTATTAAATTAATAGGTATCCGAATTGGTGTTTCAGTACCTTGGCATGCATAAACATTCTTACTGGAGAAGGTGGCTTCCTATTGCTGATGAATAAATGACTAAAATCTAAGTTCCTTAGCTCTGTTACTGACATTTTTGAACACCTTAAGATGAGGGATGTCAAAAATGTTAAACATTAATTTTGTAACGCTTGGAATTTCCAGCAGGATCCCTAGCAGATTTTAAACAGCACCATGAATTGGTAAGCATCAGCTTATCTTTTAACCAGCTAACTGTGTTAAAACTCTTACATCCCTACTTAAGATCCCACTGAAAACTGGTCAAATAAAAACTGTGCTAGGACCTGCAAAATGTATCCAGCTAGTTACTTTGAAGCCCTATGCACACTGTGCCAGTAGAAATAAATGACACTTTCTGTCTAAAAGAAAACAGCAAATCAATTATACTGTCTAAAACTGGACACTGAGGACTGCAGGGAAGATATTCAATGGAGGACATATTCGATGATGGATTGTAAAATGAAGGCAGCTGAATAGCTAGAGCCACGTACATGAGAGAGCTACAGACGTTCTCCGACCCTCAGGAAGAATGGGTACCTCAGCGTATGTGATATCTGCAGGAGATTAGGACTAGAGGGAACAGAACAGCAGAATTACCCTTCCTGCAGCTGAGTCCGTCTAATCTGTGGGAGGGGGGAATTTTGTTCATAATTGTCCCTTTGGTGTCAAAGCCAATACTATAGAGTCTTTCCTCCCCATTTGTCATCTCCAGGTGCCTTTGTCTCCTCCTTTAACTGTATGTCCTTTGGGATGGGGTGGTTATATCCAGGGCCCCTTTGATTCTATGATTCTGTTGTCACAAATCCCTCCATGAACACACCTGTTGCTGAGCACTGAGAGCCATTCTCTCCGCTTTCACTTAGTGTCATGACCTTGCAGTTGTTGTAAAGGCTTGATGTGAACTGAGTGTAAACTAGTGTCTGCCAACAGCCTCGAAGACTAGCTCCGAAGTCTAAGCTGCCCTCCTCGTCTCACTTACTGTTTCATGGATCCTGTGGTTGTGCAGCTAAGAGCTTTGCCATTTCCTCCAAGTTACCCTTGCCCTGCCTCAGCCTGCCTGCAGCTGCCTTTTTCTCGATGGGCTTACGGTGCATGGTCTCTTAACCTTCTAGAGAACCAGAGACTTGTTAGCGGCAAAGAGCATGTATCCCCAGCTGGCGAGGCTGCCTAGTGAATAGAGCAGTAGGTGAGTGCTGGGGAGCTGCGATGGTGAACTACTGAAGCAGACGACAAGTTCTCTCCTTCTCTGGCACTTGCTGGGTGGAGTCAGACGTCTGTGAGCTGGCCACCCAGATACTGTAATAACTGCTGCTGTAGAACTGGGCTGTCTGCAGAACACTGGAGAAATCTGCTATTGACTAGCTGTATGGCAGGGAGTATTTCCTACTAGGAGCTATTGCGGGTGGCAGGGGATACACTAGAGCAGGGGTTGGCAACCTACCACCCGTGTGCCATAAGTAGTACATGCAGTGGGAGCTCAGCCCCGCCCCTCTCCCAGCAGTGGCTGGAGCCTGCAGTCACCATGCAGCTGCAGGCTGGAGAACTAGCTCCAGCTTCCTGCTGAAAGGGCAAGCCAGGGAGGTGTGGGCGTGTAGGGGCCGGGTTGGCATGGCAAGTGGAGCAGGCTACATGACCCTGCACTGGGCTCTGTGTCTGTGGGGCTGCCTCTGTCCAGCCTGGGCATGCAACTCCCAGGAGCTAAGGGGTTGTTAACCTCCCCGCCCCCTTGCTATAGGCTCTGCTCCCTGCTCAGGTGGGGGGGGAGCTGTTTGGCAGATCTGGGGCTGGGTGGCCAGTCAAAGCTGCTGCTGCCTCCATGGGGCACCAGGGCCTGGGCTGTGCTGCTCCCTGCAGGGTGTATGTAGGGGTGGTGAGACCCTTCCCCAGCACCCCGCTGCACCTGGCCAGGCTGGAACCATCCCTAAGCAGCCCCAGGCTCTGCCTGCCCCAGAGCAGCCGCATGCAAGTGAGGCACGAGTCCTGGCAAAGGGCTGGGACAGACAGGGAAGTGACTCTGCCCTCCTTGCTGCGATGCAGGGGATCAGGCTGGGAGGGGGCAGGGGTTGCCCTGAGGGGCATGGGGGCGATGCAGGGGATCAGGCTGGGAGGGGGCGGGCGTTGCCCTGAGGGGCATGGGGGCGATGCAGGGGATCAGGCTGCGGGGGGGCAGGGGTTGCCCTGAGGGGCATGGGGGCGATGCAGGGGATCAGGCTGGGAGGGGGCAGGGGTTGCCCTGAGGGGCATGGGGGCGATGCAGGGGATCAGGCTGGGAGGGGCAGGGGTTGCCCTGAGGGCATGGGGCGATGCAGGGGATCAGGCTGGAGGGGCAGGGGTTGCCCTGAGGGGCATGGGGCGATGCAGGGGATCAGGCTGGGAGCGGGCGTTGCCCTGAGGGGCATGGGGGCGATGCAGGGGATCAGGTGCGGGGGCAGGGGTTGCCCTGAGGGGCATGGGGGCGATGCAGGGGATCAGCTGCAGGGGCAGGGGTTGCCCTGAGCGGCATGGGGGCGATGCAGGGGATCAGGCTGGGAGGGGGCAGGGGTTGCCCTGAGGGGCATGGGGGCGATGCAGGGGATCAGGCTGGAGGGCAGGGTTGCCCTGAGGGGCATGGGGGCGATGCAGGGGATCAGGCTGGGAGGGGGCAGGGGTTGCCCTGAGGGGCATGGGGGCGATGCAGGGGATCAGGCTGCGGGGGGGGCAGGGGTTGCCCTGAGGGGCATGGGGCGATGCAGGGCATCAGGCTGGGAGGGGGCAGGGGTTGCCCTGAGGGGCATGGGGGCGATGCCGGGGATCAGGCTGGGAGGGGGCAGGGGTTGCCCTGAGGGACATGGGGCGATGCAAGGGATCAGGCTGCGGGGCAGGGGTTGCCCTGAGGGGCATGGGGGCGATGCAGGTGGTTCAGAAAATATGGTCACCGTACCCAGCCCGCCCCCGCCCCCTCAGCACGTAGTTCCGTAAATAGTGGGAATAAGTTAACTCTTGGCACGCTGCTTCGGAAAGGTTGCCGACCCCTGCACTAGAGCAATGTTGCAGCAGCATTTGGTCCTGTTGTGCATGGAGTGCCCTGCAGGCTAGGATGTACACTTACACAGCAATCAGCGCAATGGGACCCTGTCCAGGCTGGTGCTTCTAGGCCCTCCTGTTATAGAAATGCTAAGTGAAATAGCAATATTAAAACCCCACAGGTTGACTAGAGATCTTGAAGTGATTTCCCTGTCATGTTGCTGTGTGTTTCAGAGCGCTGCATGCGTTGCCAAACTTCCACCTAGCAATGCAAATCAATAAAATATTGGAACAAAGATGAATGCATGATTGAAGTGCACTTGTGCATAAACTTTAGGTGCCAGAGGAGATGTGTTTAACATGGGAGTGGAATTCGGCATGTGACACACTGCTACATTTCTGCCATAAGTCTTCAATACCTCCCTGGTCTGGCATCTCGGGACCTGGCCAGTGCCGAACAAGGAAGTCTGCCAGACCAGGGGAGGTTAACTGCGGCCCCTCTGCTGATGGACTGCAGGCTCTCTGGGGTCCATCAGCAGACCCGGCTGGGCTCCCCTCCTGGCCGCTGGGCTCCTGCCGACCTGGCTCCACAGCAGGCCCCAACCATCGACCTAGGTCTCTGGCCCAGCAACATCTGTAGTCCTGCTGGACCAGAGAGGTTCAGCCTGTAACATCCGGGCACTGCATGGACTTAAACTCCACCTGGCCAGCGGATTGGTATCTCCGCGTGGAGCAGGGAGCTGGAGCAATATGTTGAGGGCTGTAAATGGTGCTGCGTGCTACACTGGCCAGTTTGAGCCTGACAATGCAATGAAAAGGTGAGCAGGAGTTGCTGTTTGTGCGGCATGAAGTGAGAACATGGACGTGAATGGTGCTGGGAGGAACAGAAAAAGCTGCATCTCCTTGTTTGAAGAGTGGGAGGGGGGGAAAAAAACCAACCTTCCAGCAAACCTGATCTCCCAGATGGAAGTTTTAGCTCTGAAAGGTGCTGTCATTACCCTTCAGGGCTGAAGAGTGGCTTGTGCGTGTGAGGGGAAACTTGTCTGCAAAGTCAAAGTTGTGGCTGTCTTACTGCTGTGAGATGGGTTCCTTGGTGCTGAAGTCTGCTATCTGCTCTTCCCCAGCGTAGACAGCAGGCTGGAAAAGTGAAGTTGATTAACCATTTAACAGATTAGCAAAAGCTTTTAGGTTAATGCTATAGACCAGTGTTTCTCAAACTGTGCTCCACAGAGCCCCAGGGCTCCGCGAGATATCTCCAGGGGCTCCGCGAGGTTGACAAACTGGGAATGTCGATACGTACAACACATACAATCTGGACCGCTGGGGCTCCGCATAAATTTGTACGCATGTAAAGGGCTCTGGAGCCCAAAAAGTTTGAGAACCGCTGCTATAGACTACACGCATTTTCCCCCCTACTTGCCAGTACGTTTTCTAGCAGGCTGGCCAGCAGCCTGGCTCAGTCCTGGCTTGCTATGGGTCTGGGACCTACCTCTGCTGCATTTAAACGCTCTGCATTTAAAGCGTATTAGGAGCCGGGTGGGCAGGCAGTCCAGCTCACGCCGGGTCCAGGAGCTCAGACCACCCCCTAGACAGGGGCTTTATCAGAGGCAGCAGCACAGGCCAACAGGCAGCCGGTCCACAAAGGGAGCTGGTTTTTAAAGTGGCTCCCCTCGCAGACTAGCTTCCGCCTGGCCCCTTGTGCTGCTGTCTCTGATACAGTGGCACCAGCACAGAGTGGCAGGGGTCTTCGTGGGAGTGAGGCCAGAGTGCACTGGCTGCTGGCCCCACCCATGGGGACTATAGAATAGTCGACTAAGCGCTAAGAATTCATGAGGTTACTCGCCTGTTCAATTAACCGGTATTTAACATCCCTAGTAGACAGTAAGAATACCTGTTCAGCGCTACGGTACATGTTCTCTTCAGAAACCAGCAAGCAGTGAGAGAACCACTTTTTATTGAGAATTAGTCTTGCACAAGCGCTCAGGATCCTGCAGATGAAAGCTGGCTTCCTCTGCTGTATTATTGACTTCTCTGCCGGGCAAAATGACACAGCCTTGTAAAAGGAATCCTCAGAATAACCCACATCTATTGGAATGTTAACTGGGTGTCAGACTGCATCCTTCACATCTGAGCATGCGCTGTTCCTTACAGCACACCCCCTCTGGTCCTGGGGATCAGAAGTAGGACCCTGCAGTGGGGAGGGTCACCTCTGAACCTTTTTGTAGCAACTCCACAGGAGATGCTTTTCAAGGGAGAAAACCTTAAGGTTTGATTGAAAGCCCCCAAAGTCAGCAGGAGTCTTTCAAGTTACTCTGGTCTCTAGATGAGACCCTATGTTTATCTAGCTTCTCACCTGCTGTTCAGCTGAGTTTGGCTGGAGATTAAATATAAATTATGCATGCTAAATGTTTCTTGTGTTCCTGCTTGATTTGTATACATCCATGCAGACCACCTATACTGGGGCCAAGTCATCTTTTTTTCCTGTGGTTGAGATGTTTCCTTATAAGGCTGACTTCTCTCTTGTATGCAGCTGGGCTCTTTAGCAGTCTGTTTTTATAAAGTTGGGGGTTATAACTGATGTGGGGAAGTCTTCCCTCACCCTTTTTTGTAACTGTTAGTAATCTAATTTGGCAGGCTAACATGCTCATGCTTAACAGTGACGGGCTCAAAAGTGGGTCTTGAACTCAAGTAAGGTTTTTTTTTTTTTTTTTTTTAATTTTCTTCATTTAAATCGTTGTGGGGGTGGAGATGGGGATGAGGGGTTCAGTATGCAGGCTTCCCGGGGGGAGGGCAATCCCAGCCTTGGAGCCAGATGAGAAGCTCCTGTCCATGGCCACTCCAGCGGGGCATGTCCCATGACTGGGGGACAGACACGGACACAGACAGATTCTCTGAAATGTATGGTAGATAGCTGCCCCTTTCTCCACTCCTGCCCCCTGCTCACCCAGTGGCATTATAGCTTTCCAAGTCCCTATCTCTGGCCCCTTACTACTCTTCTGGGGTCATTCTGTAGTATAACTCTCTCTACCAGATCCCTCCCTTTTCATTTTATGAGAAACAATCTCATTCCAAGCACATCCCGTTGTCTTGGCACAACCAAATGCTTACCTTACTTTAAGTTAGGAGAAGAGGAAGCTTCATACCAAATTTGGTGGTCCCAGCTCTTATTGTTGAGGCGTTCTTGACTAGACTCACTCAAACGCACATTTCTAAAATCTATAGTAAGATGGGGTGCTATACAAAATGGGAGTAAATGCAACATGAAAAACTGTATATAGGACAACTGAGAGGCGGTGGGGGTAGGTGAGACTGTGGGCAGAGGAAAGCGAAAGCAGTAATAATACCAAACACCTTAACATTGGAAGGCCTTCAGCTGTTTTCAAAGGAGGGAACAGTTGAATGGCTGTTTTCAAAGGGGAACACATGCTTTTGTTTCCAAAAAGAGCATCCTTGGTTGGTCAAGAGGCAGTGACGTTATCTTGAAAGAGGTTGAGCAAGGGTACCTGGGTTAAGCTCAAGGAGGGGTTCATTGTAATACAAATAGTAACAACAGGGTATATGCTACAAATGTTCACTGTCCAAGCAGTTATTCATCTGGCAGCTGTATTTGTTGTTAATCCACCATAAGGAATAATTGCCTTCTAATGGACAAATCTCACGGTCATGTACATCACTGTGTTCTTTACAAACATATGGGCGGGTTTAGCTAGTAAACATATGCTGTTTGAAAAGCTGTTGATCAATTGCAGTAACTGTTTTCCAACAAAACTTCCAGTTGGTTTGTTTCTACAAGAACAGTGTTTCCGTGACCGTCACATTGTGACTTTTACATTTTAATGAGTCCTCTTTCTCAAAGCTCATTAAACACAAACTTGAATGGCAAGCTCACATAGCCAAGGAATGATTAATTGGGCTGCCTTGTAAATAGTGCACATTTTGATTCATAGCCCTGAGGCATATTTACATGATTTTCTTCAGCCCATTAAAATGAACTTAGAGCAAGCATAGTCCAGACTCTAAACATTGGACTAGTTCTAAGAGGCCCATGGTTTTCAAATAATTACTCTTGAGTCAATGGTGCATTTTTTTAAAAACTTGAGAGGCCTTTTATTCTCCCTTATACAGTTCTACAAATAGCATGTTTCATGTAAATTTCCAAGGATATGATTTGTACACTAACAAAATAGAAGGTATTTACAGCTCAGACTGCCACTGGCCTCAATTCATTCTCACACTGTACCACACAGTGTAAATACAAATTACCCACTGGTCTCATTTCCTGCATATGAAAACCAGTTAAGCTATGCACAACAGGCAACTTAAATGTTTTTTTTTTTTTCAAAGGTTTATTTTGAGAGGGAGTTGGCCCTAGTTTGGGCGGGTGGGATCTGTAATATTCCAGAACATTGAATGCTGTGCCATCTGGTGTGACTTGGGAGGAGTTAAAGACACTCATGTGGGAGGAGGAAATGCTAAACTTTTTTTGAACTCTGTGTTATTTCCGGCATTCCACACAAAGTGAAAGGTCAGTGCCATTTAAACCCACAGATTCCTTTTCTGTGCTGAAACTTTCCACCTTCCCTTGCATCAAGCAGGTGTTTGTCCCATATGACATGCTACACCAGAGGTACTTGAAATGAGTATCCGGGGAGACTTAGCTCCTTTTCCAGTTCACCTATTTAAATTATGTTAAAGCTAAAATAAGCACACTTGGTGATGAAAGCATAAGGATGAAAGAACGGCCATTCTGGGTCAGGCCAAAGATCCATCTCACCCAGTGTCCTGCCTTCTGACAGTGGCCAATGCCAGGTGCCCCAAAGGGAGTGAACAGAACAGGGACTCATTAAGTGATTCCAACCCCCTGCTGTCTGGACAGCATCCCTGCCTATCCTGGCTAATAGCCATTGATGGCCTTATCCTTCGTGAAGTCATCTAGTTCTTTTTTGAATCCTTTTATAATCTTGGCCTTGACAACATCCTCTGGCAAGGAGTTCCACAGGTTGACTGTACGCTGAGTGATGAAAAACTTCCTTTTCTTTGTTTTAAACCTGCTGCCTATTCATTTCATTTGGTGACCCCTACTTGTGTTATGAGAAGGAGTAAATAACTCTTATTTATTTCTCTACAACAGTCATGATTTTCTAGACCTCTGTCATATTTCTCCTTAGTCTCCTTTTCCAATCTGAAAAGTCTGTTTTATTAATCTCTCTTCATACAGCAGCCATTCCATACCCCAAATCATTTTTGTTGTCCTTGTCTGAACCTTCCTAATATATATTTTGTAAAGTTGTGGTGACCATATCTGCATGCAGTGTTCAATATGTGGGTGTGCCATGTAGCGGCAATATGACATTTAATTTATTATCTATCCCTTTCTTAATGATTCCCAACTTTCTCTTTGCGTTTTTTTGCCCTGCTGCTGCACGTTGAGTGAATGTTTGCAGAGAACTATCTGAAACACCCAAGATTTTTCTTGAGCGGTAACAGCTAAGCAGCTGCTGTAACTGCGTACAAAACATTGCATGGCTGTAAATTAGGTGAGACGTTGCCGGTGTAATTAGGGATGTAAAATCCCTTTTAATTTAGTTAACCATTTAAATGGCGGGGCAGAGAGAAATGCTATGAAAAAGTTTGCAGTTTCTTATCCTCTAGCACAGCGGTTCCTACACTTTTTGGCATCATGCCCCCTCTTTGATTTTTGAGAAACCCTCATGCTCCCCCTCCCCCCCAAAATAGCAGCAAAACTTGGAGTGGGATTGATGGGGGGGGCGGGGGGGGCTGGGTTGCCTTGCGCCACCCCCCTGGAATTTCTTCACACCCCCCGGGGGGCACACCCCCCCCCCCCGTTTGGGAACCCATGCTCTAGCACAATAGGGTGAGTTAAGCTCAGAGGGAAGGCTATTCCTGAACTTCCCATCTTATCAGTTTAATGGTCAAACATTGTTTCTCTTAAGTGTTTTCCTGTCAGATCACACTTATTTAGTGGTGTTACATTTTGATTCTGGACTGGTCCAAAAGTGAAATTCTTTTGCCCTGAGCAATTAATTTGTATGCTGCTGTGACCACTAATAGGGAAGGGCACTTCTAGTGCACAGTGCCTGTTTGTCCAGCCTCCTCCTCCAAACCACCCTACAGCAAATATTGAATCTGGTCTTGTAACGTTGACCATAAAAGGCAAACAACATCTAAATGCTGCCAGTCTTCATGAGCCGCTGCTCTGCAGCATGGCAGTCAGTGATGTGCAGAGATCGCAGGCCAAGGCCACAGAAAGCAGCAGTTTTCTAAGCATATTTCAAGATTTGCAGGTTTTGGGGGACTTTAGGTAGGGACCTTTGGGCTGTGTTTCAGTGTATCCTAAGGATGTTAAGAGGTGGGTAATTTGCTAATCGTGTAGTCAATAGAATTTTTATTGACTACATAATTAGTTGATAAAAGAAGCAGCGCTCAGTCCTGACTCTCACTGAGTCTGGGAGCTACCCCAACTGTGGCGCTGCAGTTTAAATGTTGTAAGAACTGGGCGGATGGGCAGCCCGGCTCCTACTGCATTTAAACTGCAGAGCTGCAGTGCAAGCAGGGCCTGAGCTGGGCTGCCTGCCTGGCTGGAGTAGCCACTGTCCTCTCAGAACCCGCCACTCCCCCAGCTTCCTCTCCTCCCCGCTGCTGCTGCCTCTGATAGGTAGATTGCTCCCTCAGGCAAGTCACTCAGCACCTCAGCCAAGTACAGCCACTGGAGTTGCTTTAAAAGGCCCCCTCGGTAAGGAGAGGGGGAAGACACAGAGTGATGGACCAGAAGGAGAACGGGAGGAACAAGAAGCTGTGTGAGAGCTGAGAGCTGGTTAACAGATACCAGAGGGAGATATTTGGGGAAGTGGCCCAGATAAAAAGCTGCTAAGTTGGAAGGAAAAACAACCTTGCCTGCTGCTGCTACTTTAGGGTCCCTGGGCTGGAACCTTGGGTAGTGTGTGGGGGCCCCCACCCCAACACAGAGCTTGTCCCAAGAAGAGGGTTTTCATCCTAAAACCGTGGACTAGGCTGTGATGAGTGTGACTCTCACTTAACTTGTGGATGCTGCCTCCTGTCAAGATAAAGGACCACAGCGAGTCTCTGAAGCTAATATTATCCACCAGGAGCGTGAGACCCATGGGGCACGGCCAGACTGCCCCACTGTTGAGCAGACAGTAGTTAATACACTATCTACAGTGCAATCAACAGCCACGTTGGATGGTAGCTCCTTGGGCTGTGGGTCAACCCCTCCAGTTAATGCTCTGTCCTGGCATCCTGAGGTGCCTCTTTTTCCTTTCGATCATCTAGCGAAACCTTCAGTACCTGGGTCTCTTCCTCAGCCTGCCGTGCCGCGGCGTCTCCCTCTCGGCTCTGATCCGTGTCTGAGCCCCCTCTGTAAGCTTGTTAGGCCAGGGACAGTCGTCTGCTTGCTCAGTGCCCAGCGCGGTGGGGATCTGCCCTTTGGCTAACGCTCTGAGGTGCTGTTGCAGTAATACTGGTGTGGGGTAGATCAGGCTCCCTCCAGCATGCAGGCAAAGAACATTCTAAGGGTTGGACAGAGGTGGTGTTTGGGGAACCTGAATTGTTTTGCCACTGATACGTGTTCAAAATCCAGTGACTCTTCAGATATGCGCATTTACCCCATGGAGCTGGGTGTGGTAGGGCTGTCTCGGGTGGGCAAAGTATGGTGTGCAGGGACCTCCCTGCCTGCCCCACCCCTGCACGTCACTCAGAGTGCCAGGCTGCAGAGACCAGGTACTTCTCAGCACTGCAGCAAGCCGACGGGGTGTGGGACTAGAAGAGGCTCACCGCTCCCATTGTCTGGAAACCAGCCAATGGGAGCCACCTGCTTGTGGGGCTGGGCGCACACAAAGTACTACCCTTTTTCTCTATCCTTCCCCCCTCCTCCCCAATTCCTCCCAGGCTCAGAGCAGCACATGGCCCCTTTGGGCAGTTTCCTGGCTGCCGCAGCCCCGCCTGCCATGAAGACTTCCAGCTGCTGGGGCCAGGGTGTGTGTATCTCCATGTGGCTTGCACCTTGTGGGGCAGCGGGTCTCTGTGTGCTGCCCATGCCCATAAGCATTGCCCTTGCAGCTCCGATTGTCTGGTTTCCGGTGAATGGGAGGCTGCAAGGATGGTGCTGGAGGTGGGGCATGTACCATGCAGACACACACACCCTGGCTCCAACAATTGCCACTTGGAGCAGTGTCTGTGACTGGCAGCCAGGGGATCCCGCTGGGCTGTGTGATCCAACCCATGGGCTGTATTCCCCCTCCGCCCCCCAGAAGAAACACTGTCTGTGTCCACACTTGCCTGCAGCACCAACATTCAGGGCCAATGTGCTACCCACACAGGTTTGCAAAATGTGCGATTCCTGTGTGGAAAAGTTTCCGAGGGGGTGCCATGTTAGTCTGTACCTGGAAAAAACTTACAAAATAATGAATAGTCCTGCAGCACCTCACAGACTAACAATGTAGATAGGACCATGAGCTTTCGTGTGTACAGATGAATGGCATTAAGGGGTCCGGTTTCCAAATAAATAGCAGGGAAAGAGCCGGAATTGGGGGGTGGGAAGAGAAGGAAAAAAGGGGGGGAAATGGTCAGTTAGAGTGTCCATGGTAAGTGAAGCTGATAGTGTGTGCTAAGTATTGTTGAGTACCTGGTGCTTGGTTTATGTCATTAGGATGTGGAATGTAGCCGGCCATCCAAGCACGGTCTTTGTTTAGCCCTCTGTTGCAGGTATCAAACTTGTTTCCAGCCTCCCTTACAAGCTGTTTTTTTTAAATTGGCTTGCAATAATTAGCTTTCAGAGCTCTGTGGTTCTCTCCTCACCCACAGCTTTCTTCAGTTTGGAGGCAATTTATATCTTCAGGTCAGCTGCATAGCTGTGGGCACCTGCATGGTCCCACAATGTGCCACCATCTTTGTGGCTGACCTTGAACAATGTTTCCTCAGCTCTCGCCCCCTAGCACCCTTACCCACATGCCTCTAGCGTCCATGCAAGGCTATGTCTAGACTGCAGAGTTGTATTGAACCAGATACACGGATTGCAACCCACCATTTGCGAATCTTTTTCCGCTTTTTTCCGGAAGAGGCTTTTCTGAAATTGGGCCTGTCTACACGGAGCCAAATTCCAGGAAAACCTCCTCTTTTGGCACATCCCTTCTTCCTCACACAATGAGGAATACAGAGATGCCAAAAGAACACGTCCACTTTTTTGAAAACTGTTCCGAAAAAGCAGACGTGGTCCTTGGATGTGGCAGAGCTTTTCCAGGATACTTGTGGTACCCCAGAAAAGCTCTGCAGTGTAGACCTAGCCCAAGACACATTTCTCAATCAGTTGTTTACAGCCAGGCCCTAAGATACAACCGGATTTGCTCCAGTGCCACAGACAGAGACAAACACCTACAAGATGTATATAGAGCAGGGGTGGGCAAAAGGGTCTCCCCGGGCTGGATCCGGCCTGCTAAGCAGGTTGATCTGGTCTGTGGAGGCCCTGCCGCTCCCCCGCCCACAGGCCAGTTATGGCCTGCGGGGTGGGGGAAGTGCACAAAGTTTCCTCTGCCCTGCCAGGAGCACATAGCATTTTGAAGTGCCGTGTGCTCCTCGCAGGGCGGGGGTAGGGCAGAGGAAACTTCGGGCGCTCCTCCTGCCCCCAGGCCAGTTAGCGTTTGGGGGCGGGGGAGCGTGTGAAGTCTCCTCCCGTCCTGCCAGGAGCGCGCAGCTTCAAAGTGCTACATGCTCCTGGCTGGGTGGAGGAAACTTTGTGCGCTTCCCCTGCCCCCAGGCTCTAATTGGCCTGTGGGCTGGGGAACATGCATGCCCCTGGGAAGGGGGGGCAAAGGGGCTCCTGCACCCCAGACTAATCATGGTCTGAGGATGGGGAAGCCCGAAAGCATCCTGGTCCCGCCCCTTCCAGGGTGCCTGGGGCCACTTCAAACATTTTTGAAGTGGCCTCTGGCCAAAAATTATTGCCCACCCCGATATAGAGCATTCTTAAAACTAAAATACCCACCTGGAGAAGTGATAAAACAGATTGACAGAGCCAGACAAGTACCCAGATCTCAACTTCTTCAAGAGAAGCCCAACAAAGAAAACAACAGAATACCACTGGTCATCACCTACAGCCCCCAACTGAAACCCCTCCAGCGCATTATCAGCGCTCTACAAACTAGCCTGGAAAATGACCCCTCACTCTCACGGCCTTGGGTGACAGGCCAGTCCTCGCCTACAGGCAGACAACTCCTTAACCTCAAACAAATGCTTTCCAGCAACCACACAGCACACCCCCATCAAACTCATTCAGGATCCCACCCCTGCAATCAACTCCGGTGTCAATTCTGTCCACACATCTACACCAGCAACGCCATGACAGGACCTAACCACGTAAACCACCACATCAGAGGCTCATATACCTGCACATCCACCAGTGTGATCTGTGCCAGCAATGCCCCTCTGCCATGGATATTGGCCAGACTGGACAGTCTCTATGAGAGAGGGTTAATGGACGCAAATCAGATATTCGAAATGGTAACACACAGAACCCTGTTGGGGAACAGTTTAACTTGCCAGGGCACTCGCTAATGGAGCTAAAAGTGACAATATTAATCCAAGGCAATTTCAAAACCCATCTGGAGAGAGAAGCTGCAGGGCTTGGTTTCATGTACAAGTCTGACACCTGCAATAGAGATCTAAACAAAGACCTTGCTTGGGTGGCCGGTGACGTTCCACACCCTAATGACATAAAAAGCAAAGCACCAGGTACTTCGAGTACTAAGAATCCACTCTGCCAGCCTCATTTACCATGGCCGCTAATTGACAATATATGTTTTCCTTCTCTGTCCTTCCCCATCCCCTCTCTTTCTCTGCTTTATTTGTCCCCGAGACCCTTAACTCCGGTCATCTGAAGAAGTGGGTTGTGCGCACAAAACCTCATGATGCCATCTGCATTTTTTTGTTCGTCTCTAAGATGCTCCTGGGCTATTTGTTGTGTTTTTAAAGTTGTATTAATGTGAAAGTATTATCTCGCAAGACTTGACTGAGGCATTCCAAAGATTTACAGGCCTGAGAATCTTTCTGGGAAGGGAAGAATGAGATGCTGTGGCTGTCAGTTAATTAGGATAAGAAGCTCTTTATCCTCCTCATTAATATCATGGCATGCTCTTCCTCTTCCTTCATGCCCAGTCCTGCATCTCAGACTAGGGAGAGGCTCTGCCCTTCCCAGCTGAGCAGAAATCGTTCTATTTGCATGCACACATCCTCATGTCTTAAGAGTAGTTAACGGCATCCCTCGTTCAAGTGGCGTTTGTCGCCCCTCTGTGCAATCGTACCAGTTCATTTTGTTCACCTCCGTGCTCCTTTAGCTCTCTCCTGCGTGCTGTGAGTGGCAGGCATGCTGGTTGCCCTGCCTTGTCGGTGTTGGTGAAGCCCCGTGTTCTGCACTGCCATTGTCAGACAGCGGCAGCTTTGCAGAAAGCTGTTTGTGGATGCTGCACTATCCACCTCCTGTCTGTGAGCAGACACAGTACAAGCCCCTTTGCTGCCTGTATTCCAGGTACACGAGAGTGCCACGTTCTGCCCTCTTACAACTTGCTGATCATTAGCAGAGCACGCCGTGTGCCATCGCTCTGGGTACAACACAGACTAACCCCTGGAATTGTAATCGCTAAGACTCAAGTGGGAGAGGGGAAGAGCACGACTGTGTTCCCTGCACCGGTTGCCCTATAGGCTCCCTTTCTTCTCTGAGGGTTCCTTTCTCTGGTAGGACATGGGAACCAGCCTGGGAGAGAGGGAGGCTGCAGGGCCAAGAAAGGAAACATGTCGACATTGGTAAATCTGTCCTTCAAGCTTTAGTGCCACTCAGTGTCTCTCCCACATCTCTTGTTCTATTTTCGTGCCTTCAGCTTCATACCATGGTGGTCTTTTCTCTTCCTCTCTTACGCCTTCAGCATTTCCTGCCCCCTCACTTCCCCATATGAAGTGTCTGTGCCACGTTGTCCTTCTGTTATCCTTCCTTCCCAAGCTCTCTGCTCTACAGCTTTGGCCTTGCCCGCATGCTGGCCTGGTTCAGGGCACTAGTTCAGCCGCCTTGCTGCTTATGCTCCCATGACCCTAGGCTGTGACTAAAGCCCGTCAGCACCCTTCCCACTTGGCACTCTTGCAGGGTCTCTTGTGTGCCCTGAGAACGGCTCTTTTCTCCGTAACATGCATGTAGAGTGCCTGCAGTCAGTAGCAGCGAGCCTCTTGGCCCAGATCGGCAGCCCTTGGCTAGCAGAGCTCACCCTCTAAAGACATCTGTGTAGCCAGGACTTTGGGCTCTGAAGCCCAGGGAGGAGGGTGGACTTCAGGGCCTGGGCCACAACTCCACAGCACTGTCTACACAGCTGTTTGCAAAGTGTGAGGGTTGACCTGGGCTGTTTAGACACAGCCTTAGGAGCAGTGCAGGAAGTAGCTGAAAGGCCCGGTATGCACCCGTTCGCTGAGATGGCATGTTGAGACCTGGGATTGGAGAAGTGCTTCTCCAAAACTGACAGTCCTTATGGATGTTGGACACGATCTTAACACAGTCCTTCGCGCTCCCTCGCCCTCCCCCACCAATGCCACCGCAGCCCATAAATTGAAGAGCGCCTTTACTCTTGAGCCTGCTGTTCCTTTGGGTGCTGCTTCAGAAGCTGGCAGTAATATGGAGGCACCAGAGCCTCGAATTTGAACGTCAGCTATCCAGTCTGTTGTTCTGTGTGTTCATGTTGATGTTTGACATAATGATCCGTTACTCCCTTAGCCTGGTGAATCTGCATCAGTTTGAAATAGGATGTCAGGAAATCTGCGTGTGCGTGCCAGCTGGAAATGTACAGTATACATTACACACCCACTGCAAGTGTGGAACTATCTGCATTATTGCAATAAGCTCGATTCTCTCTATTCCAGTACAAGGCAATAAACCGAAGAATGGAAACCCATCACTCATGATCGTGTGGGACATATTTTGCTTTGTTATTTTCAGAAGGTGGGGAGAGTTTCCATCATTGTAAGGACTAAATGGGGCATTGGATTCAGATGAAAGTTGTAAACTCTTCAGAAGGCAGATTTGCTATTAAACTCCCAGTTTTTTTTCTTGTTCTTCAAAGATAATGGCTTTGATAGTAAACAGTTCTGTTCTTACTACTAATTAAAGAAGAAATCAGTATTATAATTGACTTACATGGATACATGCTCAGCAGTCTGAGGGTTTCATTTTGCCTCAGTCGCATTGTGTCACTAACAGATTTACATCACATTTCAGAAATGACTTGAAAAATACAGGATAAGCAACTGGCAGACACACTCCTGTGACACTACATGGAAATGACTCAGTGTAATCTTGTGTGTTTTTTGTGTGTGTGTGTGTGTGAGAGAGAGAGAGAGAGAGAGAGAGAGACTGACTGTTCAAGAACCTCCTAAGCTAGGACCACCAAATTCAGTATCCAGATTCCTCTCATAACTTAAAGCACCGTGAGGGTTTGGATGCCCCTGGAATGGGGCTGCTGCTCATAAAGCCATACAGAACAGAGTGCCATTAGGCAGGTGAAAGGGGCTGGTGGGGATCTCACTCGCCATCATCATGCATGAGCCCTGAGCCTCCCCCTCCTACCCCGGGGTGCCTTTTAGTGAGGGCATGGGGATTGAAGCTCCCCCCTACCCCCAGATTCGTACGGGGACATTGCTGGCTGTTCCCCTTTGTCAGAGAGCGAGGGGAACTCTGCTGGGGGGTGCAGGAGCTGGGCACTTTTCCTGTCCTGGTCAGGAAGCAAGAGCATGGGATGAGCAAGCAGCCTTGGTACGAGTCTCTGGGGGGACACCTCACCCCCAACCCTGACTCTTGCACGTCCCACCCCCTCTGCTCTGGCCCCTCCTTAAGGACCGGAGCGATGCCAGATGAATATGTTAATGGTTTCATATTTATCACCTTTGGCACTTTGATATCTTAGTGCTATTGTACGTAGGGCAAATGCTCCAACAGGAATCCTGCTCCACAGTTAATGGGTGGGGTTGGGTGATTTTACTCTTGTTTGTCTGGCTTGTCAGTCGCTAAAAGTCGCTACTGGACCGGATAATGTGGTGATGAAAGGCGGTTTCCTAGGCGGTTGGGCTTCTGACAGACACTCTTCCTTACCCCCCTCCCCCATCCTCCTCTGGGCTTCCCAGGTCGTCATCTGGCTGTAGGACTAAAATACTCAGTCACTGGACTTGGGAGCCCCCAGCCCTGGCTGCTAGCTCTCAGGAGGCGCCCTTTCGGGTTTGCTCGTCAGCACCCGTCCTACATCCTGCTCTCCTGCTGTTGCCCATTTCTGATGTTAGCAGAGACTGCGACCCTCAGATTCCTCTCTCACGCTTAGTGATTCTGGGCATCATTTGAATCGCTGGTCCCTTATAATGCTACAGCGGTTATGGCTAATAATCGGGTGCCTAATATGTGCTAAGTGCTAATAACACAAATTGGCTGGCTAATGGTAACGATTTCCCTTTATCCTTGGCTACCTTTGTAGTCCCACAAGGGAGTGTTGACGTAGACTGTTCAGAATGTCGTTCCGTAAATGTGTGTGGCGTAAAGGCTATTGTCATTCTGCGGGCTGGCGGGCGCTGTAGGAAATTCTTGTACGGAATGGAGGCCTGTGAAGGCCACAACGTCAGCATGGGGCTGTTGTGTTTTATTGACTAAATAGGGGTGAGGCTAAAAATCTGAGAGGAAATGCAGATTCGGTTTGAATTTTTAGATGAAGTTTGAAGAAAGTGTCTTCTGCAGTGACCACCGATGGGAGCCCTACCTCGTTGTCAGGGAGAAGTCACTTCCTTGGCATTGCAGGGGCCTTGGGCAATAGTCAAGTCCCTCTAGCGGTGCTCATTGACTTGGTCTCATTTCGGCTGTTGGCCTGAGCGTGCTAAGTGCTGCTGAAGTTCTAACAGTCTCTTCTGGCCTTAAGTGTGCTCTCTGCCACACAACTGACACAGGCCCTGGAAGCCGCTATTCCTTCGCAGCAGGAGGAGAGTTATGGCTCTGGAATGCTAACGCTTGTGGCCGTCCTGTCAGTCCCACGTTGGGAACGTGGACTCATGGGAACACGGGGAATGACTAGACTGCCGGTAATTATTGTTGAGACCAGGTGGGAGAGGTAATACCCATTATTGGAGCCACTTCTGTTGGTGAGCGACCAGCTTTCTAGTCATATAGCGCTCTCAGGTGGGAAAGGTACTCTGAGCATTACAGCTAAATACAAGATGGAAGACTTGTTTAGCATGAGTAGTTGGAATGTATTCTAAGGGATCAGTCCAGGTAGAGTGGCCTGTTAAGAGCGGCCAGACTGGCCAAAGGTCCATGTAGCTCAGGGTCCTGTCTTCCCACAGTGACCAATGCCAGGTGCCTCAGAGGGAGTGAACAGAACAGGGAATCAATCAACAGCAGTCCATTCCCAGCCTCTGACGAACAGAGGGCGGGGACACCATCTCTACCCATCCTGGCTAATAGCCACTGATGGACCTAACCTCCGTGGATTTATCTAGTTCTTTCCTGAATCCTGTTCTAGTCTTGGCCTTCACAACTTCCTCTGGCAAGGAGTTCCTTGGGTTGACTGTGCGCTGTGTGAAGAAATGCTGCCTTTTGCTTTAAATCTACTGCCTGTTAATTTCATTGGGTGACCCCCCCCCCCAGCTTTTTGTGATAAGCCCCAGAACAAAAAGAGGAGTCATCAGTTACAGATTTTTATAACAACCCATAAATCCAGTGATTACCTCATTCACCTTGTTTCTGGTATCCTGGGACAAACCATAGTTACAACAACCCTGTAATGATTGTTCTCAGAGTTAGTAATCGATCTTCTCCAGGAAACCCCTCCTATTAAAGTCTCAGGGTATACACACTGATCATGTTGTGAAAATCTGTTTCTAATCTTATTTCCTTGTCTCCTCTCTGCAGGAGTATAAACAGAAGCTTGCTCGGGTAACCCAAGTCCGCAAGGAGTTGAAATCTCACATCCAAAGCCTTCCAGATCTGTCGCTGCTGCCCAACGTTACAGGAGGGTTGGCACCTTTGCCATCTGCTGGTGATTTATTTTCGACTGACTAGAACTAATGGTGCCCGCATTTACTAATTCCCCTTAGTACCAGCAGAAGTAAGAAAGCTCTCACATTGACTGGAAATCCAGTCTTCCAGTGATCTACTATAGGAATGAACATACAGACCCTACTTTCAGCCTACCAGCTGCACATGCGTGCTCTCTGTGTACAGTGTCTCACGTTGAGGGGAAGGTAGAGAGTGTGTATGTCCATGTTCTGAAGGGCGTGGGTATAGAGTCCATATATATTTTGAAAAGAAACTTTTCTCACATTTTCTGTACTCAGACTAGTTTCCGTTTGCTCTTAGCACTTGTTATTCCCGCAGAACGTATAGGAATCATGTACATATATCTTGAAAGTTTTCCAAGAAATGTTGTTTTCCTCTATAAAAGTGTCTGATTATTTCTGAATCAGTTTTGTCTGTTAGTTGGGTTTCTGAAGGTCAAATCCATAAGCAGTAGAGTGGTTATTGTGCTTTGGAGGGTGAGGGGTGGACTGCACCGTACTGGGATAGGGGCATGTCCACAGAGCAACAGTACGGTTAATTTTTTGTTAAATCGCTGGTTGCTCTTCCTCTTTCAGGAATGCCCTCAAGGTGATTCCTATTTGGTATGGTGCATACGTGGATGCACTGGACTCGCAGAATGGGCAGTAGAAATGAACAACTTGTTTTTATGAATTAGAGAGAACTTCATAATTTGCGCTCGGCTGAGCAGTGTAGAACAGGTTACTGGGCATACGCAGAAGTGAATTTTATTCCAGCTTCCTTGTATTATATTTATACCACATTTTCCCTGTGTGTTATATACATGCAAAGGCTACAGAAGTGTAATAAACTAAGAGGTTGGTGTGGTGGAATACAACGAGTGAACTCTCAGGTGCCTTTCGTTGTGAACTTGGGAGTGGCTATATTGAAACCTTGTTCTGTGAATTTTGTCTCCTTTGGTTAAATAAGTTAATTTGATAGACCGAAGCTAAATGTGGTATAAATATTTTATTTACCAAGGGCATCAACTTATACGGGTCTGTGTGCATCTGTATACACACACCCTGTATGTCATACATCAGTATCATATGCATGTATATATTGGGAGGATGGATGTAGTTTTCATATCCCACATTAATGTGAGTTGATTTTTATTGGGGAAAAATTAAAAACTAGCAAGTCTGATTCCATTATCATGCTAGCTAACGTTAGGACTACCCGGATGTTGATAGGGTTACGTTTTTGTGTATTCATTCTGTCCAGCAGGCCTGTCTGCTCATTGCAAACCATTCCAATCTGGCCATTTGGTTTGGATTTAAACCCTTTTTTCAGACTTCACAAGCTGCTGGAAACACTTCATTGGGAGGTATAGGTTCTGTAATAGAGGCTGGAACCAGTAAGGCAGAGCCCTGTGCTTTGTTTGTGCCTCCCTGTGGTCGTAAGCTGCTCTTTTCAAAGGCAGAGGAACCCTATAGAAATACAAAGCTTGTTCTGTGCGCTCATTAATTTATTTGGCAGGGAATTTAATGGCTTATTCAGCATTCAGTGGAACTGAATAAACGAGCATTTCACCTTGTGAAAAGTTCATGCACTTCATTTTGGCCCTTTTATTCTTGTCTCCTTACTGCCCAGCTGTGGAGTCCGCTTTCCCCTCGCTGCAGAGGAGAATTCCTGAGGGCAGAGCTATACCCTTCCATGAATGGATGTGATTGGACAGCCCTTCATCTGAATGTTTGGACCATAAAGTACCCTGCACTCTGCTTTGGCCAAAAAAAAAAAAAAATCTCCCCCCTCCCCCCAGACCCGTAAACACAAACCAGAAGATGCATTTCTATCCTGTCCCAGCTCAGTGGTGCTAACCCCATGCTGTATTGTTCTTGACCAGTGATTGACTACATAACCATTTCAGGACAAAAATGAAGCAAAACTGTCATAGAAATTATGTAGACAAATGAGTGTTCACATCTCAAATTGCTGTTTTGGCTGGATTTTCTGTGAGAAAGTTGTATGTTTGTTTTTTAAATGGAAATGCTTTGATTTTTCTTCCAAAAATTGTGCGTGTTTTACTTTATTTTGCGTAATTTAAATAGTCTTGTGGTTTTTAATGTGGGGGAGGAGGGGGGCGGCAAAGGATGCCTGGTGAACTGGGTGCAGATTCCTTGGATTTCCCTGAAGCGTCTGTTTAAAAAAGAAAAAAAAAAAAGCTTAAATCTGTATATGAATTGATTTAGGAATTAATTTAGAAGTATAGGCTGCCGTTTGTGGCAGCAGTATATTCTGAAATGTCTCAGAGATCTATTTTTGAATAAAGAGGGTGTTGTTGAATGGTATTGGGTTTATTTTATTGTGAGCTTCCATCTTGCACTGGCATCCTCAGGTTTTGCTTTGCTTAGAGCAGTCAGATGAACATGCAGGGGCTGCGAGCAAGTCCTCGCTGCGGAGTTCTGCAGTTGGGAGGTATCACTTGAGCTTGGCAGATTGCCAGCTGACCTTTAGCCGCTTGTACGATTGAGATCATCAGCACACCAAAAACCCCTCCAGTCCAACGGGCTCCTCCTGCGGAGAGGAGTCATCCCCAGTCAACAACAACTAACTGGGAAATGGGTCAGTAACTACCCTGTAGTTAGAATCCTGCTCGAGAACTGTGCTACGAGGGTCTGGTGCCGGGTGACGGTGGTGTGAAAGAGAAACAATAGAGGTTGTGATATTAGTTCTGGAATAACTTTGGGGGTGTGTGTGTGTGTGTGTGTGTGTGTGTGTGTGCGCATGGCAAGCTTCTTCAGCCTACTTCATGTCTGAATGGACGGATGCCTTCACATCCATATAATCAGCAAGGTGTGGTAAGGTTGGAGGGTAGCCATAACAGTCCAGGGCATATTTACAATTCAGTGCTGCTTTGATTGCCATGGAAGGCAGTCGGGTTGGCCACCCTTCCTGTGACTGTGAGGAGACCTCTCTCATTTCCTTACTCACTTGGAAATTCATCTTATGGTGATCTTAGGAACTAGAGCGGGGTGGGCAACCATGGAGAGTGGGTGGGCTGCAGGAGTGGTCCTCCTTCCCCCTCAGTGGGCCACAGCAGCCAATGACTTCCATCTCTGGCTCCGTCTGCCCTCCTGCCCCACGTGTGTCTCGCGCCGTGCGGCAGCAGAGCCCTGATTTCCTGCTCCTCCAAAAGCGTATCGGATAGTCGCCACATTAGTTGTTTTCCCCCCGCCTTGCTGGCTCTATCGGCAAGAGGCAGCGGGGGGGGGGAAAAGGGGGTGCTGGGGGGAGCCGGCTTAAAAGCCCGTTCCCTCCAGCTCCATGGGAGGGGGCCAGGGCTCAGCGGCAACCTTCCACCTTTGAAATGTACAAGAATCCCCGGGTTCCTGTGCATTTCAAAGCGGAAGCACTGAGTGGAGCCTGGACTCAGGGAGTCCCCTGCTGGCCCCAGGCTCCATGCCCAGCTTCACTTTTTGAAATGCACCAGAGCCCCCGCTGAAGTAGAACACCGCGCACTTCCGCCTTTGAACTGTAGCAACAGCCGGGTGGGCCCTTGCTGTACTTCAGAGCGGAGGCACCCTTATCGACTAATCAAATAGTCGATGGGCATTCCGTCGACTATTCGATTAGTTGATTAATTGAATTTTAACATCCCTACTGCTCCCCCTTCCACCACTTTTTCCAAGCACGCAAGTTGCCGGATTTGTGCTCCGTCCCCACTCCTCGTGGTGTTCCAGCTCTGGGAGGGAGGGAGGGGGAAATGAGGGACTGTGGGACCACTATTGTCGTGCTAGGAGAGGGGTCATCCTGCAGTCCGTATGTGGGGCCTTGTCCTCCATGCCTGCACTCTGCTTCTTGATTTCTAGCGTGGTATGTACAGGTCAGCCTGCAGGCCTCTGCGTTAGCTGCTGCATTAAATCTGGCTTTTGGCAAGAGCCAGGGATATTAATAAGAGCACCAGGCTGCTGCCGCACAAGCGCTGCAGTCTTGGTATTTGGAGGATCACGCCAAACCTGCTTGGTTTTGTGTTTTACAATTGAATGGAGATTTAGCTGTTTGGCATGTTTGAATGACCCGCAACTGCTGTCACCGCTAGTCCCACCGATAGCCAGCCTTGGCAGTGCAGCACTGTAGAGTCAGAGCCTGGTTTTGAAATCAAGAATAAGACTTCAGCTCTTAGGAGCAAGTCTCCTTTCAAGCTAGGAAAAGAATGCAGGTTGTAACCTCTCCTACGCCATGCTTGGCCCTGCCGTGAGGGCAGGGGGCTGGACTCGACCTCTCGAGGTCCCTTCCAGTCCTGGTGTTCTGTGATAAAAACCCTAGTCCCGGAATGCCAGCCGTCTCCAGTGATCATGCCGTTGTATAGTTGTGTTTTCAGTCCGTCTTAGGAGCCTAACTATGTTTTGTCAGCTTTGACAAATATCCAGCCTCCTTTCTGGAGAGGGAGCCGAAATGTATTTCCCTCATTTGCGTGCCAGTATTGCTGCAGCACCACAAGTGACTGTCGCCTCTTTCCCTGCCATGGAAGGCTGAACCCAGGAGGTTTAATGAACGAACAATTCTCTGAAAAATGACTTCATAAAACTGTCGTCGTTAGCCCTCCTGTGCTCAGTCCCGCTGGCTTATTTCAGTGGCAAGTTGCTGGTACTATAAGGTGGGTGCATAACTGCCTGGATAACCGTACTCAGAGAGTCGTTATTAATGGTTCTCAATCCTGCTGGAAAGGAGTAACAAGTGGAGTTCCGCAGGGGTCTGTTTTGGGACCGGCTCTGTTCAATATCTTCATCAACTATTTAGATATTGGCATAGAAAGTACGCTTATTAAGTTTGCAGATGATACCAAGCTGGGAGGGGTTGCAGCTGCTCTGGAGGATAGGGTCACAATTCAAAATGATCTGGACAAACTGGAGAAATGGTCTGAGGTAAACAGGATGAAGTTTAATAAAGACAAATGCAAAGTGCTCCACTTAGGAAGGAACAATCAGTTTCACACACACAGAATGGGAAGCGACTGTCTAGGGAGGAGTACGGCAGAAAGGGATCTAGGGGTCATAGTGACCACAAGCTAAATATGAGTCAGCAGTGTGATGCTGTTGCAAAAAAAGCAAACATGATTCTGGGCTGCATGAACAGGTGTGTTGTGAGCAAGACGCGAGAAGTCATTCTTCCGCTCTACTCTGCGCTGGTTAGGCCTCAGTGGGAGTATTGTGTCCAGTTCTGGGCACCACATTTCCAGCAGTATGTGGAGAAATTGGAGAGGGTCCAGAGAAGAGCAACAAGAATGATGAGAGGTCTAGAGAACATGAGCTATGAAGGAAGGCTGAAAGAATTGGGTTTGTTTAGAAAAGAGAAGATTGAGGGGGGACATTATAGCAGTTTTCAGGTATCTAAAAGGGTGTCATGAGGGAGAAAACATGTTCATCTTCCCTATCCTTCCCAGCACCTCTGAGGATAGGACAAGCAGCAATGGGCTTAAACTGCAGCAAGGGAGGTTTAGGATGGACATTAGGAAAAAGTTCCTGCCTGTCAGGGTGGTCAAACACTGGAATAAATTGCCCAGGGAGGTTGTGGAATCTCCATCCCTGGAGATATTTAAGAGCAGGTCAGATAAATGTCTATCAGGGATGGTCTAGACAGTGCTGGGTCCTGCCATGAGGGCAGGGGACTGGACTCGATGACCTCTCGAGGTCCCTTCCAGTCCTAGTGTTCTATGATTCCCCTGCCTGCCCTGGAGCAGTCTGGGGAGGGAGGGCTTGGCCTTAACAGAACAGTTTACTAAATCCTGGATCCAGCCCCTGATGCTCAGGGCTCCCTCCGCTCCCCTCCCCTCCCCCTCCACCAAGCATGGGGGAGTCTGTGCCAACTGCAGGACGGGAGCACACAATCTACTGGCCTGCGCCCCACTAGTAGGCACTGGAGTGCGGGGGAATGGGGGGAGGGCCTTTCTCCTCATGGATGTGGCCCCTGCGTGAGGGGTTTTTTGGTTTTGTTTGGCTTCTCGCTTGTGTGCGGCCCCCGACTGATTTTTCTGTGGGTCGGTGGCCCCCGCCCCTGCTTTAAACTAACACAGAGTCCGGTGGGCTGCGGGGGAGGTGGCTGCTTGACCCCTCTCCAGGTTAGCCACAGAGCAGGAACAATCTGAGCCCCTATCCCATTTTGCTGTGTTTTCCTCCCACCAGAGCCAGCTGCCCACAGCCTAGGTGAGGCGGGTACCTGGCCAGATGGAACTGGAACCGTTCCCCCTTCGGCACTAAAGTGAACAGGTGCCACCACCGGGGTCAGAGAAGTGAAACCACCCCGTCCCCCGCTGCCTGTGCGCTGCCCCAGCACCGCCCCCCACTCACGGAGCAGTAACTCCATCCCACTGCCTGCCCCCCGCGGGCCAGCCTCACCCACCACACACAAAACTGGCCTCTGTGTGAGCCTCTCCCCTCCCCCACGAGCTCCTTAGCGTTTGGCTTTAGCTGGCTGCCCAGGGGCCCGTTGGAGGCCTCCCCCAGTGCTCCGGGCCAGGCAGGAGGACAGACTGACTCGGGCAAGGAATAGCTGCTTTCCTGCCCCTGCACTGTAAGCCAGCTGACGAGTAGCCCACGTTCTTGCTCACTGAGCTGGGGGCAGGGCAGGGATTCAGACCTGCCAGCGGGGGTCCTAAACCTGTGTGGAGGGCTGCGCTTACAGCTAGCTGGGCCCCCGGCCCAGCTGCTGAACTGGGCCGAGAACTTTAGCCCCTGGTGATCCTGGAAGAAAGTCAGGAATGTGCCCAGCCCAGCTTGCCTTGGCTGGCAGAGACAGAGCATGCCACGCCCTGGGCCTTGTCCCTTCAATCCCATCAGTCTGGCAGCCACAGCCCCGATCTGCCCAGCCATTGTGCCTCCTTAGGGACCAGCTCAAGGAGCGAGACAGATCAGGGACAAAACTGATGAAACTTATTCCCCTGTAAGTGACTGGAGGACAAGCAGCAAGGGGCTTAAAATGCAGCAAGGGAAGTTTAGGTTGGACAGTAGGAAAAACTTCCTGCCTGTCAGGGTGGTGAAACACTGGAGTAAATTGTCCTGGGGAGGTGTGGAATCTCCATCCCTGGAGATATTGAAGAGCAGGTTGGACACACACCTGGCAGGGATGATGTAGATGGTGCTTGGTCCTGCCGTGAGGCCAGGGGACTGGACTCAACCTCGTGAGGTCCCTTCCAGTTCTAGTGTGCTATGATTCTATTGTCCCTTTCTCCAGGAGCACAGATACCTCTGGCTTTTTAAAACAAGCAGCCCCCCTGTACTATTATTATTATTAACTGTTGTTACTAACGGTTCACAGTCATGCTGGAAGGGCAGAACAAGTGGGGTTCCACAGGGGTCTGTTTTGGGACCAGTTCTGTTCAATGTCTTCATCCACGATTTAGATACTGGTATAGATACTGGCTTATAAAATCTGCAGATGATACCAAGCTGGGTGGGGTTGCAAGTGTTTTGGAGGATAGGGTCAAAATTCAAAATTATCTGGATGAAATGGTCTGAGGTCAGTGGGATGAAGATTAATAAGGACAAATGCAAAGTGCTCCACTTAGGAAGGAACAATCCCGGTCTCTCTCTCAGAATGGGAAGTGACTGTCTAGGAAGGAGTCCTGCGGAAAGGGATCTAGGGGTCAGAGCGGGCCACAAGCTAAATATGAGTCAACAGTGTGACTAGGGTTACCAGGTGGTTTCAAAAAAAATACTGGACACACTTGATCTCAGATGGGGGGTGGTGGTGTGAAGTGGGGCTGGCTGGGAGGAGGTCGGGGGGGGGTGAAGCGGGGCTGGCGGGGAGGTGGTCGGGGGCAGCGGGGCTGGCCGGGGGTGGGTGGGGACCAGCCAGCGGGAAGCGGGGCTGGCCGGGAGGGTGTTGGGGGGAGCGGAGCTGGCCGGGGGAGATTGGGAGGAGGAGGAGCAGAGAACCGGTCCGCAGGAAGCAGGGCTGGTTGGGGGAAGTGGGGCTGGCCCGGGCACACGCAGATCCCGAGGCACTGCTTGTCCCGCACGTGGTCCCGGCGAAGCACGAGGGAGTCCAGCCCCAGGGATTCCCTCCTGCCCTGGCCCCGCCCCCCCCCCCCCCCCTCGCATAGTAGCATACTGCTTGGCTGGTAGACACACTGACGCAGTGTGAGCGTGTCTGCCAGCCAGGCAGTTTGCAACTATGTCCTGATACTCCTAATAATAATAAAACTTACCTAATTAGAAAATACCGGACATTTTATATGTCCGGTATTTTCTCGATTTGTTTCCCAGACAGAACCCTCAAATACTGGACTGTCTGGTTCAATACAGGACACCTGGCAACCCTAAGTGTGATGCTGTTGCAAAAAAAGCAAACATGATTCTGGGCTGCATGAACAGGTGTGTTGTGAGCAAGACACAAGAAGTGATTCTTCCGCTCTACTCTGCGCTGATTAGGTCTCAGTTGGAGTCTTGTGTCCAGTTCTGGGCACCACATTTCAAGAAGGATGTGGAGAAATTGGAAAGAGTCCAGAGAAGAGCAACACGAATGATGAAAGGTCTAGAGAACATGAGCTATGAGGGAAGGCTGAAAGAATTGGGCTTGTTTAGTTTGGAAAAGAGAAGACTGAGAGGGGACATGAGAGCAGTTTTCAAGTATGGTGTTGAAAAGGGTGTCACGGGGTGAGGGGAAATTGTTTTCCTTGGCTTCTGATGATGGGACAAGAAGCAACGGGCTCAAACTGCAGCAAGGGAGGTTTAGGTTGGACACTAGGAAAAACTTCCTACCTGTCGGGGTGGTTAAACACTGGGATAAATTGCCTGGGAGATTGTTGAGTCTCCATCCCTGGAGATATTTAAGAGCAGGTTGGACAGACACCTGTCAGGGATGATCTAGATGGTGCTTGGTCCTGTTGGGAGGGCAGGGGACTGGACTTGATGACCTCAAGGTCCCTTCCTGTTCTAGGATTCTGTGATTCTCTTGTCCCTTTCTCCAGGAGCACAGATACCTCTGGATTTTTAAAACAAGCAGCCCCCCTGTATTCTGCTCCACCCAGAGCCTGGCATCAAGCACCTCATATGGACTTGGTGACGCCCTGAGGTGAAGCTGGGGGGTTCCTAGGTCTAGCAGAGAATGTGTCCGTGCGGATACACTGTGCTGGCAGATTGGTCATGTCTTTTCAGCAAATATAAACGGTGCTGAAAGTCTGGTCCCTCCAGCGAAGTCTCATGCGGCCCTTAGCCCCTGAGGGTGCTTGTGGTGTAGTGTAAGTTCCTTGCTGGTTGCTATGTGTGGGCTGTGGGTGACCCCCACTGGCAGCTGTCTGTAACCATGGCCCAGCGGGGGGGGGGGGAGGCCTTACTGCCCCAGGGCAGTGGCTAAAACCAGTTCTACAAGTTAAGGGAAGAGGCTGGACAAAGGACGGGTGTGCTGGGGGAAGGGGGAGTTTTTTGGGCTGGAATCATGGAGGAACCAGTCTAAGGAGACAGCTGGAATCCAGGGGCCCAGGGACCCCATCTCAAGGGGCCTGAGAGATCCTGGCTGGGGGAGTCTATTCTTGCTGCTACAGGGGTGCAGGAACGGGGGAACCCCGACTGCGTCGTCACAATGGTGTGACGGCGAGTTGGGGTTCCTCCTGATCATGCGGCCCCATAGCAGCAAGAACAGACTCCGCCAGCCAGTAGAATAGAGGGGGTTTATTGCTTCTCCAGGGTACAGCACAGCCTAGACGTGACGTGGCTACAGGAGTCAGGGCCAGGATGCCTCAGACCCCTTGAGATGGGGTGCCTCGGCCCTTAGACTCCCAGCCCCCCTCATTAGTCCGTCTCCATGATTCCAGCCAGGAACTGCCCCTTCTCCCGCACACTCACTGCCTTAGTTCCCTCGCTGCCCTCAACCGGTCTGACGGGTTAGGTCTTTGTCTACGTGACCTAGGCAGCCCACCTGCTGGGCAGTGCTCACAGACAAGAGGCCAGTAGGGGTGTGACGGCGCGTCGGGGTCCCCCGACGCCTGCACTCCCGTAGTGGCACGAACAGGCTCCACCAGCCAGTAGAATAGAGGGAGTTTATTGCTTCTCCAGGATACAGCACAGCACAGATGTCATCTGGTTACAGGGCCAGGCCTAGGATGCCTCAGCTCCTCTTGGGATGGGGGAGACTGGGCCCCTAAATCCAAGCCCCCCTTTGCTCAGGCTGCTTCCTCCATGATCCCAGACAGAAACTAACTCTTCCTTCCAGCCCTGCCCCCAGCCAGGGCTCCACTCCCCTCCTTCCCGTTGTTCTGCTCCCTGGGGGATAACTTGTCGGACAGGTTCAGAGCCCCCTTGCATAATGACTCATCCCCTGCCCTGCTGGGCCATGCTACAAACAGCCGCCAGCGGGGGCCACTCAGCCCACCGCCCAGCATAGCAACCAGCAAGGTACCAGCACTACATCACAAGGGGTTATCCACAGCCCACAGCACAGCAACCAGCAAGGTACAGACTCTACATCACAACATGTGGATGAGTCAGTAGGAATCACACATCTCAGTGCAGGGGGGCACCGGCTTACAGAGCAGACAGCCCCCCCACTACGTCACAGGTGGGATCAGAGCCCCATGCGGCTTGGTCTTTTCCATCCTTGTCTTGTGGGCTTCCATGGGAATAACAGATTTACGGCTGGGTGCGCGAGGGGAAATCTCAATGCTTTGTGAAGGTTTTTTTTCTGTCGCCAGGTCCCTGTGTGCCAGTATAACTAATAGGATTTCCACACAGCGCTCAGTTTGTCTGCTCGTCGTAAGCTCCCCGTTTCCCTCTTGTCGTAACACCCTCGATTTCCTTCTTTAGCCGCATTTAACTAACCGCGAAGAGCAAGTAACGCGCACGGAGGGAGGAATTGAAATCACGCCTCCCTGTGCTGCTGTTGTACGCTGCCAGACCAACCTGCAGGTGGAGAGTTCCCCACCGGCTCCCGCCGGGAGTTTGTTACTCCTCTGAAAAAAGGGAATTAAGACGAGTGCCTGTCAGTTTCTAGCGTCCATTTCTGCTCGTGGAGGCTTTCAGTCTGAGCTGCCGGGGAACATGGGAGGGAGTGCTCACAGCTCCAGTTTGTTCTGAAACAATAAATCCAATCTCCTCCTTTCCAGACGTCTGACGGTATCACTTAAATCTGCCCCCCCCCTCCCCACTTTCCAGCCGTGCAGTCCGTCTGCATTGACGTGACACGTTATAGGGGAGGGGAGCTTGGTGGGGGTCAGCAGGGAGCATTTGGAAGATCTAATCTGGCTTGGATTGCGCATTCCTTGCCCAAAGCAAAGCGGGCTCGTAGGCTGCAGGCACATTAGCCTCCCTCCATGTGAACTCACAATGGGAAGGCACAGACACAGGCGGACCTGGGACTCGTGTCTCCCTGCGTTACCCCACCGGCTCCCGGCTCTTTCCCCTCGGCTCAGCTGCTGTGGAGAGGCCCAGTCTTCCAGCACTGTGGGGGATTATTATGGGACAGGCTGAGAGCTCGCCTGGCCCCTGAGAGCTCCATGCCTGCCTTGGCCTCGGCTCTTCAGGGCCAAAGAGGCCTTGGAGCTAGTGGCGCCGGTTGGAGATACCAGCCCTAGAAGGGCACTGAGCTAGTTCCCATCTGGCTCCGGTGGCAGTTGCTGCAGTATTGATCAGCGTAGCAATAAGCAAGCTGCTGCTGTAAGTCAGGAGCACTAGGATCATCCAGCATCTTAACCCGCCCCTGGCGTGGCCCTGGGGAGACCAAACTGAACTCTGCTCTCTGCTGCAGCCCCCCAGCAGGGCCGCACTCTCGGCTCTGGGCTGGGGCCAAAAATGAGGGGATCAGTGTGCAGGAGGGGGCTGGGGTGGGGGTGGGGATGAGGCATTTGGGATGCAGGGGGTCCAGGCTGCGGTCAAGGGATTTGGAGAGTGGGAGGGGGCGAGGGCAGGAGGGATGTGTGTGTAGGGCTCAGGGCTGGCGGTGGGGGTGGGAGGAAGGGGGGTGGGAGCAGGCTTGGGGTGGGGTCTGGGGGGGAGTTGGAGGGGGTCAGGGCCAGGGCAGAGGGTTGGGAGGGTGGGTGCTTACATGGGGGGACGTAGAAGGGAGGGGAAGAAAAAGCCCCCAAGGTGGAGGAACAGCTTTGTCACAGCCCCCATTGTCGTTCTCAGAGCGGCCGCTGTCTGGGCCAGGTCAGGTGAGTGAGAGGCTGCTTTGGCTTTGTCCCAGGGCAGGGCCAGGGCAGCGGGGACCAGACCCATCCTCCAGCATGAGACAGTGGGGCGGGGCGTCCTGCTCTGAATGGGCCCCAGCCTCAGTTTGCTCCCAGAGGCTGGGAGTGGGCGACAGGAGGGATCACGTGAGGATTCCCTGTTCTGTTCCCTCCCTCTGGGCCACCTGGCCCTGGCCGCCGTGGGCAGACAGGATGCTGGGCTGAAGGGACCTTTGGTCTGACCCGGCCTGGCCGTGCTGACGTTCTTATGGACTTGTCTTGAGGAAGTCATGGATTCGGAGGCCCAAAGGGACACCTGTGATCCTCTGATCTGCCCTTCTGCCTAACGCTGGCCAGAGAACGTCCCCCCAGTGATCCCTGGAGCACAGAGGAGGCAGGATGTGCTGCCAGGGAACGCAGCTGCCCTCTGGGCTGGAAGCCCTGTCCACACTGAGCTCTTTGAGATCAAACCAGCCTTGTTCTAGCCCCAGGTGGGGGCCGTGGGGTAAGGAGAGCCACAGCCAAATGAGGGGCTGGCATGTTCCACCTGTGCCCTGTGGCTCTGCTCGCAGCGGTGTTGGCAGCCTGCGTTGTCGAGACTGGTCCTCTCCCATCACCGCTGGCATCTGTGGAGCTGCCCCGGTGCTCGAGCACCCATAGGAGAATTTGGAGAAAGCCCGAGTGTGCGGGTCTCTCCGGCCCCTGGCCTGGACCTGGGCAAGCTGGCCTCGCTCTCCAGCGGGAGTTGGTCTCCCCTACCCAGCGCGGCTGAGATTTCTCTCGGCGTTGGGTGGAACGTGAATGCTCACGGCGCCAGCGTCTCCGAGGGCCAGGCGGTGACGCTCTGGAATCCAGGGGCACGGGGGCCAGAGGCCAGGCAGGAGGCTTTAGGATTGGGGGAGGGTCTCAGAGCTCTGGCATGGGGCTTTGTGGAAGTGGAGTGGGGAGGAAATGACACTAGTCCCAGGCCCTCTGGAAATTCCCACCTCCCATGGAATGGCTCAGCAGCCCGGCCCTGTTCTATTGGCCTCCCTGGGGCTGGCCGCCGGACGCGCTTGTCTCCTGCAGAGGGTCCCACGCCGCTGGCGCTGGGGCGGCTCTTTCCCTGAGGAGCTCAGCTAGCCCGGGCAGTGGGTTGGCTCAGCCTCCAGGCACATAGCCAGGGACCCAGGTGGGTTTGGGGCCAGCCTGAGCTATTGCTCCGGCTCCCCAGCCTGTTTTTAGCGGGCCAGCCAGAGCACAGCTAGCGGGGGGCCATCTCCCTGGGCAGGGTCCCTCCCAGTTACCTCCGCTGCCTTTCCAACCTCCAGTTTCACTTCCCTTGCCTTAAAGCGTTAGAGCCTCTCCCCTTCCAGCTCCCTGCTGCCAGTGAAAGCCCTGTGCCCAGCTACAGCCCTGCCAGGGCAATTCTATCCAGAAATGCTGCCCCCGAGCCGCATGGCGGGCGCCAAACAGCCATAGCTCTGTCACACGCCACGACGGGCTCCCCGGAGCCGCTGCGCCCCACTGCCACGTAGAGCTAGCGGCTGCCTCCTCTCCAGGCGAGCTAGGCCTGCCGCCGCCCACCCCCGCCTACTTGGGAGTGCATTCAGCTAGCAAAGCAAGGGGGAACCGTATCTGCCCCCCGGCTGGCCTGGATCTGGCCCCTCAGGCTCGGGGCTCCCCTCAGCACTGGGGGACCAGGCTGGCACTCCAGCCCTGCAGCCCCCCCCCACCCAGCCCTTGCACCCCCAGCCCGCTCCTGCACCCTGCCACCCTCCCAGACACACAAGCACCTCCTCTACCAAGGAGGCCCAGCTCTTGCCTCCACGGTTTAGTGTCAGCCTGCCTAATACCCTGACTGCACCTGGAATCTACACCCTGATTTCTGCCAGCTCCTGAGGAGAGAGAAGCTGGCGTGAGCAACCTTTCCTCTCCCTGCCTTTTGTCCTTCAATAGCATTTGCTGGAGTCCTGCAGGGGACATGAATGTGATGTAGAAGGTGAGGAGCTTGTGTATTTCAGCACCTGTGGAGTGGGCAGAGAAAAGGCATGTGTGTTAGTGGGATGTGTCGGGGCATTGCTGAAGGGGGCAGAGTTAAGGTTGCATGAGCATCCTTAACTCTGCACTTCCTGGTTTTCCAAAGTTTGAGGTTTGCTTGATTCAGCATTCTGCAAGGGGATGACCAGCCACCAAACAGCTGTGACTGTGTTTACGTACTTTTTTGCTGCTGAATGTATTGGTTTTGCAGTTATAGAAGCACTGAGTTATTTAGAGGGAACTCAGAAAATGGCTTCCTTGGACTCCTGCATGAATTGATACAGAAATATCCCCTGGCCCAGCATTTTAGCGGGAGCATTAATTCTCCTAGAGAGGACAGAAAAAGCAAATTTGTGTTGCATTTAGGGGACAAACACTCCTGCACCTACCCGGCTGCGAGACAGAGATTAATGGGCGCCCCCATGGGGCGGGACGCAAAGAACACAGCAAGTCTGAGATTGAAAGTGAAAAAGTAACTTTATTCTGTGTTCCTGGAGTCAGTCGCTACCAGTGTCCGTCTGGCCCTTGCACAGCCTGTCTGCTGGGACACCAGGAGAAGGACCAGAAAAGCGAACACAGGCCCCTCTCTGTACATTAGAGGTTAGATAGAAAATACATCGCAGACACACAGGCCGGCTCCCGCTGTGCGAGCCTTTCCCTGCCTCGCTGCTTTCAAAAAGCACTTTCCCGCCATCGCTAACTGGTACCAAAGGACGCTGACCCTGTGTGCAAGTGTCTGGCTTCCCGCGGGTTAGTTAATGAATTCTGCTCAGCCTCCCAGCGGAGTATTTACAGCCGGGGGAAAGGGCCGCTTCGAGCTGGAAGAAGGGGGCGTGTGGCAGGGTGGAACCAGCAAACTTTTCAGACCTGTTGAAGTGCCTCCTGGTTCACACAGATTCTAGGGAGGGCAGCCCAGGGAGGCCTTGCCTCTTCCCACACCCCGTTACACACGGCCAGCATCCTCAGAGCATGGTTCCCACCAGGCCAAGCCAATTGTTATTAACCCTCCGCTGCTCACCGATGCAGCGGACGGGCCCCATGGCTCTGCGCTGCCCGGACAGGGAGGCCTGCCAGGTGCACCCTGCCCTTCCAGAGGGAGCCGTTGCCAAGGATGGGCTGGGGCTGGAGGGATTTGTTGGGGCTCGGGGGCGGGGTGGGAGACACTGGCTCTTTAGCATGTCGGGCAGGGGGGTGGGGAGAGGTTAGCACATACAGGGCCATGGTAGGGACCCGGAGCCGGCCGCTGGCACGTGCCAGGCTGAGCCAGGTTCAATCCCCACCGTGCCGCTTACACATGGGGTGTTTGGATGGGTCTGACGGCCCCGCCCCGCCAGCACCGCCCGGCTGCCTTATTCGTCTCCTCGCTGCTTTCGCCAGAGCTTTCCCACTTGGGACTCTGGGGGCCCCTGCCCCGAGGGGGACCCAGTGTGCCGCGGAGAGCTGAGACAAACCGAGCTGGGGGGGGCAGGGCGGGCAGGAGGGGACGATTGTCTAACGTCCTTCCTGTGGCCGGGGCTGGCAGCCTGGGCTTTGCTAACCCAGCTGGGGCCAGAGCAGAGGTGGAACGTGACTTGGGGTCACAAAGGCCCGTGTTGGTTGCAGGAACCAACCCACCAGCGCCTCCGGGAGGTGGACACCAGGCAGAGGGTGGGATGCGGGGGGGCCTCTGGGCCAGTCTCCCCCCCAGCCCAGAATCTCCAGAGGGCATGAGGGGGGCTGCGTGGTGGGCCCCACGAGGAGGAACCTGGTGCTCTCTGCAGCCACGCAGAGGCAGATCCCGCAGGGGGAGCGGCAGAGGGCAGAGAGCGCGGACCATCCCTCTCCAGTCTGTGCTCAGCCAGGGCCAGGGGTCATGCCACCAAGCGCCGTGTCAGATGCGTGGGAGGAAGCTGGGGGGGGGGGGTCTTGTCCTGGGGTCCCCCTCCCCCGTCTGGGCTGATTTGGTCCTGGCCAGGTGAGTGGGGCCAGCTGGTAACAGGCCTGACGCCCAGCGCGTGGCGGCTGCACCGGTGCCCCTGGCCAGCGGGTCCAGGCGCGGCTCCGGTCCGGGCTGGCTCTCGGGCAGAGAAAGCCCTGGCAGGACGGGGGTGGGGGCGGGGCTCTGCAGAGGGGACTCGTGGAGCAGATGGGGTCCGGGGGGCTTCACTTGGGCAGCGGGGCCACGATGACGTTGCGAAAGCCCTTCACCCCCTTCAGCTTGTCGCTCTCGAAATTCACCACCAGCTTGCGCAGGCCGGACTGCTGGGGGGCCAGATCCACCCGCACCTTCGCCTCCTGCCCGGGCTCCACGGCGTCGGCGCTGGGGGGAGACACAAAATCAGCAAAGCCGGGCGCCGGCCAGGGCAGTGGGGCACCGGCCAGGACAACGGGGCCTGGCCAGGGCAGTGGGGTGCCGGCCAGGGCAACGGGGTGCCAGCCAGGGCAGGGGGGCTCCGGCCAGGGCAGTGGGGTGCCGGCCAGGACAACGGGGTGCCGGCCAGGACAACGGGGTGCCAGCCAGGGCAGTGGGGCGCCGGCCAAGGCAATGGGGCGCCAGCCAGGGCAGTGGGGCGCCGGCCAGGACAACAGGGTGCCAGCCAGGGCAGGGGGGCTCCGGCCAGGGCAACGGGGTGCCAGCCAGGACAATGGGGCGCCGGCCAGGGCAGTGGGGTGCTGGCCAGGACAACGGGGCACTGGCCAGGGCAGTGGGGCACCGGCCAGGGCAACGGGGTGCCAGCCAGGGCACGGGGGCGCCAGCCAGGCAAAACAGGGTGCCGGCCAGGGCAGCCCGGTCCCCACAGCCTGCTGGGGTCACTTGCCGGTACTCGGGCCAGACCCAGGCAGGGCCCTGCCAGGAGCCCATCTCCCGTGGAGCCCCGTGGCACTGAATAGCCTTATCCTCCAGGCCCCGCAGGCAGTACCAGCCTGAGGGGGACACGTGGGGGGGGGGCTGGGAGAGCATCCTCGTTGCTCTTTGAAACCTGCTTCGACGTGGCAGGCGCGTGAAATCGGCGTGTGGGACACGTGCAGCCGATAACCGGGGCCCGCCCTCCGGCTGCTTCTGCGGGGGCTGCCTCCTCCGCTGGCCCTGCCGCAGCGCTTCGGGGCGGCCTGTCTGAAGGCCTGGGAGCTCCCCTGCCATCCCGCTCCGCTGGCCCTCGTGGCTGTCAGCGGGTGGGGAGAATCTCGGGCAGTTTGTGCCCCGGCGGAGGGGCCTGCGGCGTGCGGGCCTCTGCCCTCTCTGGCTGGGCCCTTCCGCCGCGTCTCCCATCCACTCGGCCCTGCCCGCCCCGGGGAGCAGAGCACCTACAGCTCCTGGGTCCTTTGGCCTTCGGTCAGCCCGGCCCCCTCGGCGGTGAACATGCAGCCCTGCAGCGGGACGGACAGCGGGTTGGTCAGTGTCAGCTCAGCCACCAGCTTCCGCTGCTGCCGCGGCTCCCCCAGGATCTGTTTGGAAAGACAGTGGCAGCCTCCGTCAGTTCCTTTGGCCATTGGAGAGTGTGTGTGTACCTGTGGGGGGGTGTACCCCGTGTGTGTGTGTACCTGTGGGGGGGTGTACCCCTGTGTGGGGGGGTGTACCCCGGGTGTGTGTACCTGTGTGTGGGGTGTACTCCTCTGTGTGTGTGTACCCGTGATGTGTGTACCCGTGTGTGTGTGTGTATACCTGTGTGTACGTGGACCTGTGTGTGCGTGTGCACTTGTGTGTGTGCCTGTATACCTGTGTGTGTACCCGTGTATGTATGCACCCATGTGTGTACACTCGGCGTGGGCTCTGTGGCGGCGGTGGGAGTCACCAGGAGAGAGGGCAGTGCCCCTGCCGATCTGACAGCAGCTAGGAGCTACCTGCTTTAACCTCCTCACAAGGCAGCTGCTCCCCCATCCAAAGGGTGCCCTCCTGCTATGGTCTGTCCTCTGGCCCCCCACCCCCTGGCAGCATGTGGACTCATCCCACGCCTGCCCCCAAACCACTCAGCCCTGCAGCCCCCTGCACCTCAGCAGTCGGCCCCCCAGGGGAGTCGCAGGGGGAGCAGGAGGGGCCAGGCCCCCTCCTGTCCATGTGGCGTGCGGAGCCAGGGGTATGGGAGGGGCTGGCAGGTGGGACTCGGGGCTGGGCCAGGGAGGTGCGGCTGGTTTCAGTTGGGACATGGCCCCAGGACACCCCTAGGGCAGGGCAGGGCAGGTGCAATCCCAGTGCCGCAGCGGAGCGAGGCTGAGTTCGGGGCGGCCGTTCCAGCCCGTGCACTGGGTGGGGACTTGCTGCAAGCTGCGTCGCTTGCCTTGGTCTCGCTCGGCTACCCCCCAGGCCATGGGCTGGGAGCGCGTCCCGGTCCCTAAGCACTCGGCCGCGGTAGGAGGGGCCCGGGGAAGCCCTTACCCTGATCTTAATGTCTGGGTTCTTTACGTAGATGTCTCGGACCCCCAGGACGGCCTCTTGGGTCTGGTACTCGATGAGCAGGGCGATCAGCTTGATCATGTTGTCTTGGGTCAGGCAGCTGCCGTAGTTCTCGTACAGAATCCGCAGGGGCACGGACTTCTCTGGAGAGAGGGGAAAGAGTTGGGTTAGCCGCCCCCAGCCCCACCGCCTCTGGTGAAACAGCTGATTCAACAGCCCTGGAGTCTTTGGCCTTTTCCAGGTCTGCAGCCCCTTTCCGCCCTTTCCGTGCTCCGGGCAGGAGAGCCGAGGAGCACCCGAGAAATCGGAGCTCTAGCCACGTGTCCTGGAGGGAAGGGGGAATGCCAGTGCACTTTGGTACCCCTTGTAAGAACCTCTTGCCTGGCTTGCTGGAGACAGGGAGGGAGCCCCATGTAGAGTGGATCTGCAAGCTGAGATCTAGCGGCTGAGCATGGCTCCCGGGCTGCAAACCCCCTGGACGGGGGAGCCGTTAAACCCAGCTGCAGCCCTGCGTGCCCTGGCGAGAGGCTTCGGGACGCGTATTGCCTGCAGTGGCTTGGGTCCATGTGTGTGCGAGAGAGCAAAGCGCGTGCAGCCAGCGCGAGAGATGCCTCTTCCGAGGGGCTGGGGCGGGCGATACCAAGCCCTGCGGGTCAGCCCGTTGTGTGCTTAGCAAGGAGCGGGGGTGCTTTGGGCGCGCTCCAAGTCCCTTTCCGGCCCCTCTCCTGACCAGTGTCCTGTTCTCGGAGCCTGCAAATCCACAGGAGACAGAACGAAGTGGGAAACCACTGACAGCACAAGCCCAGAGAGAGCCAGAGCCTGTAAAAGAACCCGCCTGCGTGGGGGTGGGGATGGGCACGGAGAGGCAGGCTGCCGGCTGGCAGAGCACAGGCACTTCCAGCTCCGCGGTGGGCAGTCGCTCAAGGGGCTAATGCGGCGAGGCGGCGACCCACCGGGACAACCCCACCTGCGTGTCTCAGCAGGGAGCCGGCCTGGAGCCCGCCACACACTCCAGGTGCTGTTGAGCTTGGTGGTTTGCCTCCAGGGGATGTTTGGTGCCTTTCTCCTTGCCTGGGATTAAGCACAAACACTGAATTCCTGCGCTGCGCCAGCCCATCACTTGTTTGAACCGATGACCCAGCTGGCTTATGTAATTGACTTAGGTAGAAGAACATCTGCCGACTCCTGCGGAGCTGGGGCGCACACTAATAGAGCCAGGAAACGGCCGTGCGGAATGACAGTCTGTCCGCAGTGCACGGAGCAGGGCAGGACCCGCATGCCCAGCGCCGGTCTGGAACGAGCTCCCGGCCACTGCGTGTTGATTTGCGTCTCAGCCGTCAGGAATAACAGTGCGGGGGCCAAATCGTCAAACCCGGGAGCCAGCCTTGGGCAAGCGAAACCTAGAAGTTGCCTAAGCAGGAGGCACTGGTGGGTCGCCGTCTGGAGGACTGGATTTTATCCAGGCACAGTGATGCCTGCTCCACTGGTACCCACAGACCCCACTGTGGGTGCAAAACATATGCAAATGTATGCAGATAACCTGAGAGGCTGGGGTGCCATCCAGGTTAACGTGCCTGCGAGGTTCTTCTGGCCCCTGATGTCCCAGAGACGGGACGGTACAGCTGTCCCGCCACTGGCAAGTGTCTGCCTGGGAGTGTATTCTTAGCGATTCTGCCCGGCACTGCCAGCAGGGCTAAGCTCTGTTGACGCGAGGGCCCTGCCAGCCGCAAGGAGGGGATGAGTGAGCAGGAGGACACAGCTGCCTTGCCAGCTGGCCTGCCACGCGACAGCCCTGGCCTTCCCCGGACATGTCGCAATGACCCGCCTTGCCACCTTCTGGCCACAGGGCAAAGCTCACTCCTGCACCTTGGCCTTCCCCAGAGCAATGGAGAATCCGGCTTCCTGGCAGCGGGAGGAGCACGGATTTCGAACCGTGGGCGCGTCGCTGCCAAAGCAAAGGTGAGCGCCCCCCCCCCGGTTCTTCCCCTGAACCGCTCGGTAGACAAGCCCCTTTCTGTGCGCTGACTTGGCAGCCAGACCCCCTGGCCCATCCGGACACTGGCCTCCCCGCTGGGGGAGCACAGCAGGGGGCCACGCTGGACTGAGCCCTGCGCCCTGCCCGGCGGGCTCTGATCACACAGCGCGTGGGGCACCTGGGAAGGGCCGCCCTGGCGCGGGGGTCAATCCCGCGGGTCCGCTGGGTGTAAAAGAGCCAGGCCGGCTGCCGAGAGCCGCGGGTCTGGCCCGGGGAGCTGTTTGCTCTGCCCCATGTCCCTGGCTTTACCGCCCGGCGCCTTCCTGCAGCCGGACTCTTACCTGCGTGGGGCAGGAGCGTGACGTTCAGGAGATCCTTCTTGCCGCACTCGGGGCCCAGGGCACCGCTGTAGCTGGCCGTGCGGGCGCAGAAGAGCAGCCTGCACTGCCGCTCGGTCACAGTGTTGTTGCTGATGACGGCGTAGACGTCGAAGTCGCAGCCGTTGTTCATGCCCTCGGACACCTTGATCTTGAGGCTTAGGCCTTGCTCCTCCTCCGTGAGGGAGCTCTTCTGGAGTTCTGCCTTGGCAAACACTTCCCTCTCTTGGTCGGATCCTAGGGGCGTGAACAGGGGCTGTGGGACCCACGAGGCCAGCAGGGGCCCCCACTGTCCTGTGTGGGACCTTGGCAGCTTGACCAATGGGAAGCTTTGTCCATTAGGTGCTTCTGGCCCAACCCTGAGCCCCCAGCCCCATTTTCTCCCCCAGCACATGGCTTTTCTCTCCCTGGCAGCGGCCTGACTGTGCCAGCCTGCACCATGGATTGGCCCTTCCTTCCCGCTGCTACTTCCCAGGGCCCAGCAAGGTCCTGTGCGGCCCTGGAATTCTCTGGCCGTAGGAGCTCAGCGGGAACATGCACAGTGCTGGCCCCAAACGTGGGGGCCCGTCCTGGGACACCCCCTCCAACGCGCCCGCCTACCCTCGGGATACTTGTAGTTGTGGGTGATGTCTTCCCTGGTGTCCGTGCCCACGCTCTTTGTGCTCATGTTCTTGCCAACAAGGGAGGTGTGGATGGTTTTCTTCCGGGAGCCGTCCTTCCGCAGCAGCCAATAAACCACGTCTGCATTGACCTCCGCAAAGACAAAGGAGCTGTCGTACTTCATGGCCAGCTCCCCCTCCTTGATGGCTCTGACAGGCGCCGGCCCGCAGCAGTACGCCCCTGGGGGGAAAGGAATCAGCGTTACTCTTTGGTGGCCAGGGAGCGTGGCCAGCGCGCAGAGGAGTGCAGCTGGCTGGCCGGCGTCAGTGAGGGTCAGAGAATCCTAGAACCCCAGGACGGGCAGAGCCCACAGGACTCGTTGAGTCCAGCCCCCTGCCCAGAGCAGGACCAACCCCAACTCAATCAACCCAGCCAGGGCTTGGTCAAGCCGGGACTTAAACACCTCTAGGGAACCCATCCCAGTGCTTCCCCACCCTCCTGGGAAATAGTTTTTCTTAACCTACAACCTAGACCTCCCCCCACTGCAACTTGAGACCATTGCTCCTTGTTCTGCCATCTGCCCCCACTGAGAACAGCCTCTCTCCAGCCTCTTGGGAACCCCCCTTCAAGTAGTTGAAGCCTGCTCTCAAATCCCCCCTGCTCTTCTCTTCTGCAGACAAAACAAGCCCAAATCCCTCAGCCTCTCCTCGTAGGTCATGTGCTCCAGCCCCCGAATCATTTTTGTTGCCCTCCGCTGGACCCTCTCCAATGCGTCCACATCCTTTTTGTAGTGGGGGGCCCAGAACTGGACACAACACTCCAGATGTGGCCTCACCAGAGCCCAATAAAGGGGAATAATCACTTCTCTGGATCTGCTGGCAACTGCTCCTCCTAATGCTCCCTAATATGCCATTCGCCTTCTTGGCTACAAGGGCGCCCTGTTGACTCATTGTGACGTAGTGGGGGGTACCTTGCTGGTTGCTATGCTGGGCAGTGGGCTGTGGGTGACCTCCTCTGGCTGCTGTCTGCAGCACGGCCCAGCAGGGCAGGGGATGAGTCATTATGCAAGGGGGCTCTGAACCTGTCCGACGAGTTATCCCCCAGGGAGCGGAACAAAAGGAAGAAGGGGAGTGGAGCCCTGGCTGGGGGCAGGGCTGGAAGGGAGTTGGTTGGTTGCTGTCTGGGATCATGGAGGAGACAGCCTAGGGAAGGGGCTGGAATTTAGGGCCCAGTCTCCCCCATCTCAAGGGGGGCTGAGGCATCCTAGGCCTGCCCTGTAATCAGATGACATCTGTGCTGTGCTGTATCCTGGAGAAGCAATAAACTCCCTCTATTCTACTGGCTGGCAGAGTCTGTCCGTGCCACTACAGGGGTGCAAGAGACGGGGAAATCCCAACGCGCCATCACACTCATATCCAGCTTCTCATCCACTGCAATCCCCAGGTCCTTTTCTGCTGAACTGCTACTTAGCCAGTCGGTCCCCAGCCTGTAACAATGCCTGGGATTCTTCCGTCCCAAGGGCAGGTCTCTGCACTTGTCCTTGTTGAACCTCATCAGATTTCTTTTGGCCCCATCCTCCAATCTGTCCAGGTCACTCTGGACCCTCTCCCTGCCCTCCAGCATCTCTCCCTCCCCGTGTCTGTCTCAGGCAGGGTGGGCGTGTGGCGTGCACCATCTGGACTGGGCTGAAGGGAGAGCTCAGTAATGCGCCCCTGGGACAGGGCAGCCTGCCCTTTGGAAGCCAGCCGGGCTGGGAAGCAGCCAACCCAGCTACACGGCATCTGGTGAGTGGTGCAGATGGTTCCCAGCTGGGGGAATGGAAGCGAGGGCCCAGCTTCACCAGGGGTTGGTGGCCAGGAGGGCGGGGGCCGGGGCTGGGGCCCACGCTCCCAGCGCCCAGCAGAAGACATTGTGTGGGCAGGCCGGCCCTGGGAGCCCAGCCATGCCTGGGGAAGGTCCCGCCGGAGCCAGGGGCCCCACGGCCTAGGCTGGGAGCAGGGCTAGTGCGCTGTGTTTCTGCCTTAGAGAGTGCAAAGGGCGACGGTTGGAACGCAAGCGGCCGGTCGCCTTCGCCCACAGCCTGGAGCGCAGCATGTGGCCCGGGGGTGCTAGGAGCAGCCCGTGAGACGCTTTGGTCATGGCTGCCCACGCGCAGGGCGGCCAGGCTCTGCGGGTTTCCATCCAGGTTGGCTTTTTCCTACCGGTGTTAGAGTGACAGGCCAGCTGCACCCAACACGGTACCGCCAGGACCTCGGGAGCGAGGGGCGGGCCAACTGCACCCAACACAGATTCTGCAGTTGGCGCACCCCACAAATTCTAGGGGCGCAAGCTCAGGGAGCAAAGCTGCCCCCTCCTGGGAGACTGGCTCTGGCATCTCCTTACCTTCGCTCTTCTCCTGCGGGGTGGGGTCCAGCGCCTGCCACCCATCACAGCCGGCAGGAAGGTCGGGCCGGGTCATCCAGGACTCCACCCAGCAGTGGAAATTCCTGTCAGGAAGGCCAGGGGAGGAGAGAGGAGGCAGATCTGAAGGGTCGTGTCTTCTGCAGCCCTGACGCAAGAGGTGTCCAGTGCCTGCCTCCGAGGGGCACCGGGACTGTCTGCTCGGGGTCCTCGGGCACAGTCCTCTGCCCCGGCTCCGTGCTTGCTGCGCTGGGCGTGGCCGAGGGCCATGGCCGATCTGACAGGGGCCTCAGCCCTGCAAGAGCTCTCTGGAGCGGCGCGGGGAACATGGTCTGGGTTCCTGAGCCGCCCGTCTGCGGGCCTGCTGGACGGAGCCATGTCCATGCCACCCCAGGCGCCTGGGGGAACGTGGTCTGGGTTCCTGAGCCGCCCGGCTGCAGGCCTGCTGGACAGAGCCATGTCCATGCCACCCCAGGCGCCTGGGGGAACGTGGTCTGGGTTCCTGAGCTGCCTGGCTGGGGGCCTGCTGGACAGAGTCATGTTCATGCCACCCCAGGCGCCTGGGGGAACGTGGTCTGGGTTCCTGAGCCGCCCGTCTGCGGGCCTGCTGGATGGAGCCATGTCCATGCCACCCCAGGCGCCTGGGGGAACGTGGTCTGGGTTCCTGAGCCGCCCGGCTGCAGGCCTGCTGGACAGAGCCATGTCCATGCCACCCCAGGCGCCTGGGGGAACGTGGTCTGGGTTCCTGAGCTGCCTGGCTGGGGGCCTGCTGGACAGAGTCATGTCCATGCCACCCCAGGCGCCTGGGGGAACGTGGTCTGGGTTCCTGAGCCGCCCGGCTGCGGGCCTGCTGGACAGAGTCATGTCCTTGCCACCGCAGGCACCTGGGGGAACGTGGTCTGGGTTTCTGAGCCACACGGCTGCAGGCCTGCTGGACAGAGCCATGTCCATGCCACCGCAGGCGCCTGGGGGAACGTGGTCTGGGTTCCTGAGCCGCCCGGCTGCGGGCCTGCTGGACAGAGCCATGTCCATGCCACCCCAGGCGCCTGGGGGAACGTGGTCTGGGTTCCTGAGCCGCCCGGCTGCGGGCCTGCTGGACAGAGTCATGTCCTTGCCACCGCAGGCACCTGGGGGAACGTGGTCTGGGTTTCTGAGCCACACGGCTGCAGGCCTGCTGGACAGAGCCATGTCCATGCCACCGCAGGCGCCTGGGGGAACGTGGTCTGGGTTCCTGAGCCGCCCGGCTGCGGGCCTGCTGGACAGAGCCATGTCCATGCCACCCCAGGCGCCTGGGGGAACGTGGTCTGGGTTCCTGAGCCGCCCGGCTGCGGGCCTGCTGGACAGAGCCATGTCCATGCCACCCCAGGCGCCTGGGGGAACGTGGTCTGGGTTCCTGAGCTGCCCGGCTGCGGGCCTGCTGGACAGAGCCAAGTCCCACCCTGATGCACACGCTGCGTGCCGTGGATGCTACTCACCATATCATGTCTTTGGACGTCTGCAGGTTGCCCATCTCATCCAGGTACCGGTCAATGACCAAGTTGCTGTTGGTGTCGTGGGCGGAGTTGTAGTTGGTTACCACGCGGGTGGGAATTCCCAGGCAGCGCAGGACTGGGCAGAGAGGGAGCCAGGCAGAGGTGAAGCCCGGGACATTTTGTGACCCTTACGCTGGCATTGCCCTTTCCCTCCCAGGCTCTCCACACGGCCGGTCCCTGAGCCGCACAGCCCCTCTGCCAGGCAGGGGAGCATTCGCTGAACGGGGCAGCCCGGGAAAGCCTGTCCCAGACTGGCGTGGCCACAACCCAATTCTGTTGCCCTTCCTGCTAACGTGGCTCAGTCTCAGCTCCGGGGCAGGCGCCGTGACAATGCCAGGTGGCTTCTCAAGCCCCGTGTCATCTACCCGGGCACACAGCTCCTAGTGCCCTGCTGGCAGGCTGTGGCGGGCAGGAATCACGCTACAGTTCGCCCGCAGAGATGTGCACAGCGACTCCGTGACGCCCAGCACAGAACACGGGAGGCTCCTGCCTGACAGGAGTGAGAACACTAGGCAAGAGTTTTCTCCTTAGATCACTAAACAGCCCGGCTCTGCCTTGGGCTCTGACAGAGAATCGCCCTCTGTGCCTGCATCAAGGGGCCTTGGGGCTCTGTGCTTGAAAGCGGCTCTCGGGGGCGGCTCAGGGTCCAGCGGGCGGAAGGGATGCTCAGTGACACGGACAGGCTGACAGACAGAAAGAGGGCCCGAAAGAGACTGGGGAAAAGCTTTTAAGCCCGGGATTCCACGCACAGGTCGAATTCAGCCCCCTCCCTTGGTATTTAAGTCCCTAGCTGCTGCTTGCAACAAACAGGTCACCTAGGGCACAGCCTGGGAGCTCGACAGTTTCGCAGGGGCAGGCCAGCCTCAGAAAGCCACCTGGGCGTGAGCTATTTTCTCCCTCCTGCGGATGTGCCCAGGAGAGGAAGGCCAAACCCACAGCCACCGTGGCCCAAGAATGAGCGTGCGCCTGGACACGTGTGCTGTGGGATGTCCCAGGGGGTTCTGGTTTGACTCGCACTGGCTGGGCTCTGGCCACTGGGTAACTGTGGGCCAGACGGCAGTGGCAGGGCGCTTGTCCCTGTGTGTGCATGGGGGGATGCCAGTGCACTTGCTGTCAGCCTTCCCCGCAGGGTTTCTCAATGGTCTGTCTGTTTTAAACCCTTCTTTGGCGCTCCCGCAGCCAAGGGCGCTGCACCCGCTTGGGGGGGGCCTGCCGCTGGGGCGAAGGAGAGGCAGTTAAAGGAGAAACCCAGCTGGGTTTTCTCACAGTGGCAGTCCCCTGACCCATGCGACTAGCGGGGGGGCGGGGCGTGATTGACTCTGCCCCGCGGAGTGGTGAGGTGCCAGTCTGCTTCCCCGGGTGCTTTTCACTCGGGTCCAACGCCCCCAACCCCGGCAGAGCCGCTCCGGCCTCACACCGGTGCCACTTAGCACAGCCCGAGCCCTGGGACGGGAGAGCAGAAGCTGGAATGACCCAGCCCTGGAGGAAGGGGAGAGTCTGCAGCTCCCCGCTGGGCCCCTCACCTGTGCACGCCACGGCTGCGAAGACCCAGCATTGGCCATAGCGGACTGGCTGGCAGCCGTACCTCCTCCACCGCCTGAGGATGTCCACGCTGCCGAGCCAGGACATGGGGCTCACCCCGTCCTCATACTTGTTGTCCCAGCGCCCTGCCAGCACCCCCTGGTCATCATTGCAGTTCACCTGCAGCGCAAGGGGCAGGACTCCCGTGAGCCGGGAAAGGACAGAGCCGCTGGGGCCGCCGGGATGAGAGGAAGAGCCGCGTGTGCCCGACATGCCAGCACCCCCGCTCTGCAGCGCAGCGGCCCCCTCCTTGCCCCCCTGGAGGTGGGGAACCCAGCACAGGCTCCAAGTGAGGGGAGCCCCTTCCTGAGGGGCTTAGCTAAGCGGGCAGCCCCTCGGCCCGCGAGAGCAGGCCAGGGAAGGAAGCGGGGGAGTCGGGCGGCCGTAGGGCTGCGTGGAGACGCGTTGGCGGGGCTGGCGGAGCAGGGGCGGGGTGCTTGCCCGGAGTGCAGACGCACGGGCTCAGAGGCAGACGAGCAAGTGGGTGGACAGACAGGCGGGGGAGACTTTATACGGAGAGGAAGAGAGAGCCCTGGTCCCTCAGCGTGAGTCCCTGCGCCTGCTCTCTGCCTCCTCGCCCTCCCCGGGCCTTACCCCAGCTCCCAGGCAGCTGCATCAATCCCCCCTGGGCAAGGAGAATCAACCTTCCTGCAGCGCTGGGGATCAGCGTGGTCACCCACAGCCGGGTGCACAGTCATGCGTGGTGTGGACCAGGGGCAGGAACCTCAGGTGGGGCCAGCAAAAGGGGACGTTTGCCCCAGGCCTGTGTCTGGCAGAGCCCCCAAAGCTGAGTGACCCCGTGACCCCCTGGGCCAGGTCACAGTTCCTGGCGTGGAGCAGAGACACTGCTGGGGGGAGCGTGGCTCAGTTGTGCATCTCGTGTGACAAACGGCCGGGTGCTCGGGTACCCCGATACACAGGCAGGCCCCAGGACGGGTCGGCGGGGGGGGGGTGGGGTGGCTAAGCAGCGAGTGGCTCAGGGACCACACGGCTGCGTGTGGGGATCTGAGGGGGTCCATGGAACGGCCACAGCCTGGGCGACCGGCCAGCAGCCCACCAGGTGCCTGGGGGCCGGCTCCCCGAGTTTCCCTACTCACCATGGCACTCACGACCCGGCCGATGTAAACGGGGTTGTTGCGGCGGGAGCAGTCTCGGTTTTGGTCTCGAAGGAACTTGGGGTTGGCGTCCAGCAGCTGGAGGCAGATCTCCACGATCTCAGCTTCGAACTGGGGGGCGGAGGGGAAAAGAGAGGAAGCACATAGCGGCCAGGAGCTGGCTTGGCTGTCTGGGGCGTAGTCTGCTCGGCATGGCTCACACAGCGTGGCGAGGGCTGGGAGGGGTTAAAATCAGCTGCACCCCGGGGCAGGGCACCCAGTCCCTTCCGCGCCTTCGGCCTCTCTCCCTGCTCCTGTGCAGCCAGGACAGCCGGCGCCGGTGAGAGCGAACCAGGGCAGCGTCCGCCTGCCCCAGTGCCTGCCCCTTGGCGCTCAGGCGCAGGGCTCTGCAGCTTCGCGGTAGCTGGGGGCTACAGGAGTTTGCCCCTGAGCAAGCCGGCCCTGGCCAGGACTCATGAGACTTTGGATCAGCCCAGGGGGGTCAGGCCCTGTCTCCCAGCTGCAGACCTCAAGGAGAATGTGCGTCCCCCTCCCCTTCTCTGCTGCATTCGCGCCCAGCTCCTGCCAAGCCTCCTGAGAGCGGCTCGGCTTGTTTCCTCCGGGCGGCCGCCCTGGGCATGAGAGCCTGAATGGGCCCAGTGCCCTGTCCTCCAGGCAGCGGTGAGCGCCACACTGCCCGGGGCGGCCCTGCCACGGCAGAGCGGGGGGTCTGCCCGCCTGGGCCTGGCACTAACGGCGAGGAGTCGGCGGGCTGGCGAGGAGCTGGTGCGTGCACAGGCCAGGGCTGAGGATGGAAAACAGCGGAGCCGCCCCGCTCGGCGCAGACACTGGTCCCTCCCGCGGAGACAGCAAAGGGGAAGGTCGGGCAGGCGGCCGTGGGAACCCAGCTGCTCGGCCCCCTCCACCTCACAACTGTCCCAAGCCTTCGACTCCAATCCCGCCAGGGACCTGAGGTCCCTTAGAACCATAGAGCTGGCAGAGACTTCAGGAGGCATCGAGTCCAGCCCCCTGCCCAAGGCAGGACCAACCCCAACTAAATCAGCCCAGCCAGGGCTTTGTCCAGCCGGGACTTAAACATCTCTAAGGATGGAGATTCCACCCCCTCCCTAGGGAACCCAGCCCAGTGCTCCCCCACCCGCCTAGGGAAATCGTTTTTCCTAATCTCCAGCCTAGACCTCCCCTGCTGCAGCTTGAGACCATAGCTCCTCGTTCTGCCCTCCCTTGCCCCGTGAGGAGCCGGAATCCACCGGTCGGGCACCACTGCCATCCTCAGCGGCTGCCCACGTGCCTGCCACGCCGCTTGTTCTGGCCCCTGCGCATGCGCCGCTGGGGCTCGCACTGCCTCGGGGTGGAGGGAGCCGAGCTCCGGAGCCTTCTCCCCCCAGCTCGCCAGAGGGGCCAGCTGTGACGTAGTGGGGGTACCTTGCTGGTTGCTATGCTGGGCAGTGGGTTGTCAGTGACCTCCACTGGCTGCTGTCTGCAGCACGGCCCAGCAGGGCAGGGGATGAGTCATTATGCAAGGGGGCTTCGAAACTCGTCAGACAGGTATCTCCCATGGAGCGGAGCAATGGGAAGGAGGGGAGTGGAGCCCTGGCTGGGGGCAGGGCAGGAAGTGAGTGAGTAGTTTCTGTCTGGGATCATGGAGGAGACAGCCTAGGGAAAGGGGCTGGAATTTAGGGGCCCAGCATCCCCCATCTCAAGGGGGGCTGAGGCATCCTAGGCCCGGTTCCTGTAACCAGATGACATCTGTGCTGTGCTGTATCCTGGAGAAGCAATAAACTCCCTCTATTCTACTGGCTGGTGGAGTCTGTCCGTGCCACTATGGGGGTGCAGGAGTCGGGGGACCCCGACGTGCCGCCACACCAGCGCACGCCCCAGCCCTCCCCCACCCCCGAGCAGCCACGGGGCCACGGCGCTTGCCTGGGAGGCGGGAGGACCACGTTCAGCTCCCGGGTCTGCAGCAGGAGCTTGACTGTCCATGTCCCATGGGAACGCGCCAACCCCTGGGTCGTTGGCTATGGGGCAGGGGGGTCTCGGCCTGCAGAGGGGCTCGGCGCTCCCGTGGAGGGAGGTGTCTGTCTGCAGCCAGCCAGGTGCTCAGGAGCTAACCCCTCCACCTTCCCCTGCCTTCCGCGGGCAGCTCCCTGCCCCACTGGGCTCTGGAGCCCTTACTGAGGGGTACCTGCCTCTGGGCGTCCCGCACTGGGGGGACACACCCTGCAGCCAACGGCCGCTCCCCCTGCCCTGCCCTGCGGAGGGAGAACGGGGGCGGAGGCGCCAGCCGCGCTGGGACACTGAGCTGCGGGTACACCTTGGAGGAGCAGAGCATGGGGGGCAGCGGCAGCTCTGCCCCGTGGCCAGGCAGCTTTGGGGCACGGGGAGGAGGGGCACTGCTGCCTTTGGGGTGCAGGGCTGCTGACTGCCCCGAGGGAGCCGCCTTACGCTCTGCCGGAGAGCCCTTCCCTCAGCCCCCCCGCAGACAGGCCCCCTCCAGGGGGGCGCCGGGAAATCTGCCTGGGAAAGTGCAGCCCCCTCACCCCAAAGAGCGAGGCGCCTGTGGGGGGAGAACGGCTGCGAGCCAGGGGCCGCCCCAACATGGCCGCCGGGGTGGGAAAGGCAGGCCGGACGGGCTCCGGACCGAAAGGCCCCGGGGCTGGCGGCCCCTTCTCAGCCCCGCAACGGGGCAGGGGAGCTCTTATCTCACAAAGGCCCCTCCATATGTTTCCCAGACAGAGGGTGTTTTCGTCAGGGTTACGCAGGGCTCTGGCCTCCCTCCCAGGCCTCCTGGGCTAAGGACGTATGGGCTGCCCCGGGCCCCGGGCTCAGCATTTTCCCTCCGGAAAGGAGCTGTGACTTGGCCTCCGGAGGCAGGTGGCGGGCGATCTCCCCCGCGGTGTTATGAGGACACGGAAAGGGACACGGCTGCCCGGCACATGGCGGGGGGACAGCGAGCCCGGCTCTGTGCGTGACTGGGCCAGAGCATCAGCCCCTGCAAGTTCAGCGAGCGCTGCGCCTGCGCGGGCTGCAGCTTGGCAGGGAGCCCTCGTCCCCGCCCGTTGCTGCTCCTGCCCCCCCGCCGCAGCCCCTCCTGCTCCAGGGCCCCGCTCCCGGCGCCGGGGGGGCTGGCGGCCCGGAGAGGCTGCGATGGGCCTGACGAGCTGCCGGCAGAGGGGCGCTGGGAGGCGCCGGCGGTGGCGTCAGTGACGGCTGTCACTCGGCACGGCCCCGTCGGCTGGGCCGAGGCCCCAGCGCTCTCCCTGAGCAGAGCCCCGGGGCTCTGTGTGTGTCCGCACTGGCCGCGCTTCCCTCCCTCCCGTGCCCCTCCAGTGGCTTGGGTTGGCCGGGGACGGGTGGGGAGCTGGGCACCGCTGCCCTGGGGCTCCCAGTGCCTCCGCCAGGCAGGCAGGAGCGGTTGCCGGAGGGTCCCTCTGCGCGGGGGGGAGGGATGCTGCCTCTGCTCAGCACAGCCCCAGCAGCCGGGCGCCCGGACGATGCCAGGAATGCAGCGCCCCTCGGGGCTGCGTGGTGCCGAACTGCCCGGGCCCCGGCTCGCAGGCCCGGCAGGCGGGGGGCGATCGGTGACCCGGGGTGCAGCTTGTGGCTCTCTCAGCCGGGGGCTCTAGACTGTGACGCTGCTGCAGGAGTGGCATGGGCGGGGCGGGCCCCCAGCGCCCGTGGGCTCAGGGCCGGAGACTCACCTGCCCGAAGTTCCAGGCCGTCGGGACGATGTACTTGAGCGATCCCTGGAAGATGAGGCCCTGCTGTGCCAACACGTACTCTTTGCGCTGGTCCTCAAACTCCAGGAAGACAGAGTCGTCTGGGGAGAAGGGAGGCAGGGCCCCGTGAGACACGCTCCCACCGCCACCCTCCTGTTCCAGCCCCGCGACCAGGCGGAGACAGGGCAGCCACACTGCCCCTCCCTTCTGGGACCACACCCGGCGATGGGCAGCCCCCATCCTCTGGATAACTCCTCCGCCGGCAGCAGCATTCGGGCCTTGCTGCAGCAGCACGGAGCCTAGGACCCACGGCCCCGGGAGACGGGAGGAAACCCTTCTCTGGGCTTGGCTGGGGTGCTTTGCCTCCCTGCTCCGACCCCACCGGCACAGAGCCTCGGCTGCCACTGTCCCACCGCTGCCCTTGCTCTGGCTGTACAGCCGCGGAGCAGCCGGGACTCCGAGAAACGGCTGCTCTTTCCAGAGCGCGGGGAACGAAACTGTTCACGGCAGGGCCACATTTTTCCTGGAATGTGCTGAAAAATGTCAGTGGGATTGGGATTCAAATGTAAAACGTGGGGGCTTTGCTTTGCTTGTGCCCCTGTCTCCCCAGCCTCTGTCTTTGTTTTCCCCGCGGGGAGAGAGAGAGGAAGAAAAAAGGAGAGATGGGGGAGGCAGGGACCTGATAATGAAAACAGAAAAATATTCATGTCCCTCAGTCTGTGTGTTCCTTGTTCCAGTGGGAATCGCCGTGCAGGGCTGCCAAATGGCTTGTGTTATTTGTTTGCTGGAAACCTTCCTGCCCGCCCTGGTATTTGGCGGGTGGCAGCCAAGAGAAGTTTTCTAAGCTCTTATCTCTGAAGAGTCAGCACAGAGCCCTTTGGAATTCAGGAAACCGTTTGTAACCGGGAGGCCCGTATTTCACTTGAGTGACTTGAGGGTGCCTTGGGTTGGGGTGGGGCCGGATTCCTCCTCCTCATGGGGACAAGCACCAAGTGAGGGGAAGTAACGTGGCTGGGCATGTGCCCAACCATGGCCAGACGCTGGCCCCTCCTGCCAGGTGCTGCAGCCTGCTCTCAGCAGGGATAGTGGCGGTTCTGTCTGCACCCCAGCTGTCTCGTTAACATCGTCCCGCTCCGCCCCCCCATGTTCTGCCCCATAACCTGGGAGCACGGGAGCAGGGCAGTGTTGAACCCGAGCCGGGACAGGGCGGGAATTGAGATGCACCCTGGCCCAGGATTCAGCAGCAGCAGTCCATGATCTTCCCCAGGCACCGGATTGTCAGGGATTTTCCAGCGAGGGCGGCAGCAGGTCTGGAGAGGGACGCAGCGGCAGCTGCCCCGCGGCATGTGTGTTCCTACGGCCAGCGCAGCTGGCGCTAGGGTGAGGCTGGAGGAGTCAGCCCCAGAGCCCAGCTCAGCGCTCTGCTTGGACCGGGATTCAAACCTCCCCAGCGTTGTGGGTGTTTGCAGCAGGGGTTGGTTTGCCCCCCCGCCGACGCGGGGCCCAGCTGGGCCATTTGGCAGGAGGCTGCTGTTCCAAGCCTGGCCCGTCTCTGTTTTGGAGAAACCCTGCAGCTTTGGGCACTCACGTGGCTGCAAGGGACCCTCACCTGCACACCAGGGGTTAAAGAGCAGGATGAACTCCCCGAGCCAGAAGCTGGTGCCTTGGTACCCGGTGGAGGCCTCCAGGGTCAGGGTGTAGCGGCCGATCCGGGCGTCGGGAGGGGAGTAGATCAACAAGGAGAGAGAGGGCCCGTCCTGCCGGTCCACGACGGCGCTCCATGCGGACGGCTGCAGGGCCTCGGAGACGGGGAAGCGGGACTTGGTTCCCGACGTCTCCATGGGGCAGGGCCCTGCCAGAACAAGCAGCCTGGTTAGCGCGCCCTGCCTCTGGCCTCACGCTGCCAGCCTGGGGCCCTGGGGACAGTGCCGCCAGCCTGGGGCCCTGGGGACAGTGCCGCCGGGCCAGGGGTCCTGGGGACAGTGCCGCCGGGCCTGGGGCCCTGGGGACAGTGCCGCTGGGCCAGGGGTCCTGGGGACAGTGCCGCCGGGCCTGGGGCCCTGGGGACAGTGCCGCCGGGCCAGGGGTCCTGGGAACAGTGCCGCCAGCCTGGGGCCCTGGGGACAGTGCCGCCGGGCCAGGGGTCCTGGGGACAGTGCCGCCAGCCAGGGGTCCTGGGGACAGTGCCGCCGGGCCAGGGGTCCTGGGGACAGTGCCGCCAGCCTGGGGCCCTGGGGACAGTGCCGCCAGCCAGGGGTCCTGGGGACAGTGCCGCCGGGCCAGGGGTCCTGGGGACAGTGCCGCCGGGCCAGGGGTCCTGGGGACAGTGCCGCCAGCCTGGGGCCCTGGGGACAGTGCCGCCGGGCCAGGGGTCCTGGGGACAGTGCCGCCGGGCCTGGGGTCCTGGGGACAGTGCCGCCAGCCTGGGGCCCTGGGGACAGTGCCGCTGGGCCAGGGGTCCTGGGGACAATGCCGCCGGGCCAGGGGTCCTGGGGACAGTGCCGCCGGGCCGGGGGGAGCACAAAGCCCCTGTAGCTCCCCCTCCCCCGAGCGCTGCTTGTGAGACACTCGTCCGAGGAAGCACTGGGGCCCTTCCAGCCTCCCTTGGCACGGCCCCCTCGCCTTTCACAGGCATGCCCCCCGGCCCCGTTCTCCCCACACTGGCTGCCAGGGAGCTGCCCTTACTGCACCCGCTGAGGCCAGGCCCAGCACTGGCTCTGCACCTGCCCCCCTGGTCCTCCGGCGGGGGAGGGACAGGGGGCCGGGGTGTGCTGAGCTGAGCAGCGTGTGGCGGGGAGGGGTGGCTGACATGCTGGGCACGGCACCTCCTGCAGGGGATTCCCTGCTCCAGGACGGAGGAGCTGCTCAAGGGCCAATTTACTGGGGGGCAGAATTCTCCGGGCGATTCCTCCGTGCAGCTGACAGGCGAGAGGCTTGGCAAGGGGGCGACTCGGCCCCGTGGCTGCTGCTGGCTGGATCGGCCTGCGCCCCTGCGCGCTGTAAGGGATGTTGTCCCAGGGTGGGTCCCTCGCCTGTCCCTGCCCCACAGCCCGGCCCCACTCTGCACTTCTGGGGGTGACCTCAGTGCTCCGGGGACTGGCCCACAGCTGTGCCATCCTTTCACTCAGCTCTGAGCGCTGCGAGGACACGCTGCCCCTCCCAGCAACGGAGGGGAACGCACAGACCAGCTCCCACCTGGCCCCGCTGCTGCTCCCCTGTGAGGCTGCCCTGTGTCCAGGCCGCGGCCGGGACTGGCGGGTTTCGTTTCCAGAGAGGTTCAGCCTTCCCGCCCACATTGGGAACTGTGTGATGCTGGGCCCGGGCCCAGCCTCGGCCACTGCAGCGCCCCACCCGTGGTGGGAGCAGCACTTCGCGGCCAGGACTGCACAGCAACTAGCCAGAGTGACACGGTTTCTCCCCCTCGCTCCCCCGGCGAGGGCGGGACGCGCTGGCCCAGCTGGTTCAGAGGCAACTGGCTCAGCTCTGAGACAGGCCAGAGCGCACAGGCCAGTGGTGATTGCCTTTGCAGCCCTCCCCCTCGCTCATGTCCCTCATGACCTCCTCCCCCGAGACAGGCAGAGGGAAACTGCTTCCTTCCCTTTCTCCTCCACCCGCCGCCCGTTCCCGAAAGGCTCCGGGGGAGCTTCCCCGGCAGAGAGAGGCCCGTTCAGTGTTGCACAGAGCAGCGGGGTGGGGAGGCCGGGCAGTTATGGGATCTGTCTGCAGCCCAGAACTGTCCAAACACCTCTGCTTGAAAAGTACGCACTGCCTGCTTGTACTGACCCAGCCCCCTTGCAAGACAGGGCTCTGAGCAATACCGCAGGGTGGGGGTGGCATGGTGGCCACGGCTCAGGTTTGGGATACAGGGGCGCCCTGGAACCCCAGACTCAAACCAGGCCAAGTAGGGACACAGCCCTGTCCTGCTAGCACTGAGCCCTGACCTCTGCCGATTTTAAAGACCGCCCCCCCTTTTCTGCAAGGGCAGGCACGTACACCCCCGTGCCCCTGGCTGGAATTTCAGCTGCCTGCCGCCTTCCACCCCAGAAATAACTGCATTCCTGACAGCCCTCAGCAGGGTGTATCACCTGGGTGGCTGCAGGGAGTGAGCCCAGACCAGCGGGTCCCAGGAGGTGTGGCACTGCTGGTCTGGAAGTGAGGGTGCCTAGCATGGCGCTAAGTCACTGCTCTGGGCTTACAGCTTGCCGGGTCAGTTTGCAGAGTCTGAAGCTGACACAAAAGAGAAATGTTGCAAACAGGCAAGAAACAACAGGGCAGAAGCCTGACTCGATAAACGCCTGGCGCTTCAGCGAAAGGCGAGAACTTCCAAAAGGCACGCAACCCTTGGGCGGGAGTGGAAGGGGCCCTCCTGACCCCCGCAGCATGTCAGCTCGTGTCCTGAAGCCTGAGGAGTGGCTAACTGGCTCTGCCCCAAAGCCCTGGCTCCAAACGCCCCAGGACTGCACATCGGAGTCCCACCTTCGTAGCTGGTGCCGTTCTCTCGACAGGGTGAAGGCAGCCCTGTACTTTCCCCGGCTCGGATGCAATGTTAGTCAGCACCCAGTCTCCATGGGACACAGAGGTGCGGCCCATCCCCTCGTAACCACAGTCCCCATCGCAATTGCTTCCTTTTCCTACCCGGCCCTGTCTGGGACTCAGTGACGCCCTGCAGCCTCACGCTGCACAAGCTGAGGCATGGAGCGTTCCTTGCTGGTTCTCAATGTGCCGGCTGTTTGGCTTGGATGCGGCCCCGTGGGGGGAGCACAGGCACGGCTCTGAAAGTCAAACAGCAGCCTCCCCTCCCGCCACACGGCTCGGACACATTCTGTCCAGCGCCGCTGGCCCCTCCACGAAACCCAGCCCGCAGGGACACGACCCTCCCTTGGTGCGTCTCGCAGAACACGCGCTCGCCCACACGGAGCTGCTCCCACACACATCAGGAAGGCAAGCTCCCGGGAGAGTCCTTCATCCTCGCAAAGGCAAAGGCCGAGCTCCCAATGACCTCAGCGGAGCCAAGATTTCACCATCTGTGCCTAACCCCAGGCCAATGCTGGCTGGCTAGGGAGCCCTGTGGATTGGGCAATGACTTCTCTGGAGAATGTAGGCTCCCCCCTCGGGAGATGCTGTTCCTTACAGGCGCGGGTCTCTAGTTTAGCCTCTCGGCTCCGGGATCGAACTCCTCAGACACCTACAAGTCCTGTGTCCTCTAAGCAGCCATGCCTGGGGCTTCCTGGTGCTTGTATTCCAAGGCGGGGTAACAAAAACGTCTGGCTGGTCTAATCATTACGTTTTCATGCGAAATAATCAACATTTTTTGGTTGAAACTTCCTTTTTGGACACAAAAGGATTTTTTTTTAAACCGAGTGGAAATGTTCATGAAAAGATTTCCATTGTCACTGAAAACTTTCGGTTGCCAAACCCTTCCCCTCTTGGCTCCCCATAGTTTTAGGGGTTTTTTTTATGCAATTCTGAAAACTTTTCTGGGGGAATCTTTAATAAAACCAAGTTGTGATGTTTTTGTGGAAATTTCTCTTTGGGGAAAAAGAAATCAGTCACGCGCCCTCCTCTTGTGGGGCAGCTGCCCCACTCTGGCCAACAGGGTTAAAGCAGGCTGGAGGGAGCCGGTGCTGAGCTCTGGCCAATCAGAAAGGGACTTAGAGGGAACCAATGCGAGGGCAGCTTGCTGGGGCAGCTCTGTATATAAACAGCTGCCCAGATGAGCGAGAGGGGTGGGGTCCTGACAAGGGAGGGAGCAGGGTTGGTCCCCAGGGAGGCACCTTAGCGGGAGCAGGGCTGGGCAGGCTCAGGGGAGCTGGAGAGAGGGAGGCTCCAGGCCTTGACACATGGGCCAGGGGGTGGAAAGGGTGCCGGGGCGGTGGCCCAGGGAGCAAGAGGCAGCAAAGGGGAGTAGAGGGGGCAGGACAAGGCTGCCGCCAGAGCGCCCCTGGGTTGGGCCCCAGAATGGCAGGTGGGCCTGGGTCCCCCCTTGAGGAGTGGCCTTTATGGACTGGGGCTTGCCCCTGGGGTTCGGGGCTAGACTGAGGCTGCCGTTGGCCACAGGGGCAGGTGAGGCTGAGGGCAGCTGAGGAAGGGGGTGAGAGATGGGGGTGGGCGCTGCCAGAGGGCAGTGTCCTGAAGAGGATGCCATGATCTGGGGAGTGACATGGAGAATGTGGAGCGTGGACGGGTGACACAACAGCCAGAAGGGGGCGCCCTGCTGAGGACGGAGCTAATTCCCAGTGGGACCAGCAGGAGGTGCTGCGGCCGTGAGTCATGGTGCCATTGCACCAGGGGTGGGCAATAATTTTCACCGGGGGGCACTGAAATTTGGTATGTGGTCATGGGCTGGCTCCACCCCTGAAAGGGGCGGGGCTGCAGAGGAAGAGGCGGGGCTGGGGACTAGCCCCCCTCCAGAGTTGTCTGGGGCCGGAGGCTTTGAAGTAAAAACACAGAGAAGGGCTCGTGGCTCCCGGTCTTGCCACTAGCCCGTTGCCTGGCAGCCGCCCGGAGTCATGTGGCTATTTAGAGGGCTCACGGCTCCGGCCCCTTCCCGGGTTGTGCCGCAGCTGTGAGCCATTTAAATGGGGTCCTGAGCCACCGCCTGGACACTTGGTGGCAAGGGCAGGAGGCTGTAAATAGAAAGCGGCCAGATGCTGTCCGTGGGCCACACCTTGCCCAGCCCTGCATTACACCTCCTGTGCTAGACTCTGGTATGGGACATCTTGTTAAGGGCCCTCTGCCAAGTAAGAGGAGGGCCGGGAAGGAGGCTGGTAAACGTGCTGGAGGCTGGAGCAAAGGTGTTGGTTATCCCCAGAAGCGTCAGGGCAGATTTCCCAGTTCCTCCCTCTGCACCGCCCTGCTGGGACCCGCTCTGCTGCCTGCATCGCTCCACCGCTCTCCCGGGGCTGTCAGCAAGGCAGGTCTGGCTGGCTAGAGAGCGCCATGGCTCTGTGACGTGGACACAAGTGTCTGGCCACGGCCTCCCCAAGCCGGCCAGGCCAGCACCCCAATCTGCTGGGCCCGTCCGTGTCTCTCCAGGCCGGCGGGATTAAGACCGGCTGAGGCCCTAAGCGAGGTGAAGCGTGAGGCCCCGCAGCGTTGCCTAAAATGCGGCGCATTCTAACAAAGGGCAGCGACAATAGGATACTAGAGCGTTCTGTTTGCCTCTCTGCTGGTACAGAGGTGAGGCTGCAACTAAAAACCAGTCATTTCTTTGTACGGAGAGGCCCCCTCTGAGGCCCTACGCTGTAGCTTGCAAAGCTTGTGCATAAACCTGGCACGGCCTCGGGGTCACCGTTTGTCAGTACAAAGGTTTGGAAAGACAAAAAGTGGCTGGAACTATTAATAGACTCTTGCTGCAGGGAGCTGCCTCAGCCCGCCTGCCCTTGGCAGCGCTTCCGGGCTGCCGGAGGCTGGCTCTGCTTGGAGGAGGCAAGGATTGCTCAGATCGGAAATACCCGGGGCCCATGAGTCTCCGGGCCCAGGTCACTTGCCTTGGGCTCGTGCTCCCGGGCTAAAACCAGCAGCAAAGCAGTTTGGGCTCAGGCTGGACACTCGGTGAGGAGGGAGGATTTCCTGCCTGTGTCTGAACGTCTGCATGGCTACTTATAGCCCCGTGGCATGAACCTTGCGAATGCAAGTCCTGTGACCCGGGCTCTGAGACTTCCTGTGCTGTGGAGACCGACCCACTGTGCCCATGTCCCTGAGACGTTCCAGGCTCGGGGAGGTCGGGGCTTCTCCCCCTTTGCAGCGTCACCCTGTCTTGCTAAGGAAGGTGGGCGTGGGCCAGGCTGCAAGCTTCCTTGTTTGTTCCCCTCCCCAGCCCTCCTTGCTTCTCCTCGGTGGAAAGCAGCTGCCTGATGCTCACAGCTAACGCTCCAGCCAAGATCTAAGTATCTTTCTCCCCCTCACCCACCCAGGCCTGGAACGGCCCAGCCTCTGAATAAATAACCTGATGGCACGAAGGCGAGGCAGTGTTTGAGAGAGCCTTGGGTGGGAATAGTCAGGCAGGGAGTAAAGCCCGCACATCTGCCCAGGCAGCTACCACCAGGGACAGCTAACGCAACCTTTCGGCAGCTTCTGGACTGCCGTGGGTGAAGGTCAGTTCTTGCCTATAGTCTGTTGCCTCCCCCTGTGCTGTGTGCGAGTGCTGTGCATGCACGGCTGTATCTGAGATGGGGAAGGGCAAGGGAACGCAGCATCTGATAGCCCTGTTCTCCCGGTAGCCCCGTAAGACTGGATCCGTAGAGAACACAGCTGGTGGTACACAATGGGGTACCGGGTTGGGTAGCAGAGCTGCTCCTCCCAAGTACTGACGGGGGGCTGGGCAGGCCCACTGATGCGGGGCAAAGGGGGCAGTTGCCCTGGGGCCCAGTGATTCAAAGGGACTTGGGGCTCCCGGCTCCTCCTGCCGCTACTGCAGCAACGGCTGGAGCTGTGGACCCTTTCAATCGCCGCCGGAGCTTGGCTCTGCATGCTCCACGTGGCTCTGAGGGCTGGGGGAGGAGCAGTGCTACCACTATCCCCGCCCCTTCTGACCGAGGCCCCACCCCTTCTGGGGGTGTGGAGCCATTCCCACACATCTTGCCTGAGGGCCTGCAGAAGCGGCCAGGGCCCCCCTGGGGCTGGGTCTTTCTTCCCGTGTTTGGTCACCTGGGCAGGACCAAGATAAATGGCCTGACCGAAATAAACATTCCACCGGGCTGTGCCAACCCTTTGCTGGGCTTCCATTGAGTGTCCCGCCCCGGGCACAGCTGGGCTCATCTCTACTGGCTGGCAAAGCCGGGGCCCATGCAACACTCTGGCACCAGCAGAGCTGGCCTCTCTTGGAAAAGTCCCTCTCTTTGGGAGTCTTATTTTACTCAGCGATTGAAAGAGGGAAATTTCCAGCCATCGGCCCAAACCCAGGAGAAAAGAAAGCAGCCCAGGCTTTGCGACTGTTCATAGCCAAAGCCTCAGAACTCGGCCCACATCTTCCTGGGCTAGGCCCCCACTATTCCTGCAGTTCTGGTTTCTCCTGTGCTGCGGGATAGAGGTCCCTTGACCCTGAGCAAAGGGCATCTCCTTACCCAGTCCCTGGAAGGGAGCTGGGTCTTTACACCGAATCCGCTCTGGCCCCCACACTAAGGCAGCCCCGTTAGATTACATTTGAACTGGGCTCATAGTTTAGTTTTTCACTGGTAAAAATACAAGTGCAAGCTAATGGCACAGGACCAGTTTTCAGTCATTTCATGAGAGTCCATTTGTACCAGCTGTGTGTGTGAGGTCACTAACCTGCTTTACATCAAACAGTTACAGCTTCCCTGTGCAAACAAGCCCTTTGAAGGGTGTAAGCACGGTCTCGTGGCTAAAGCATGGGACCAGGAAAGAGGAGTTAGTCAGGAAGGCAGCCTCAATCTCAGACTCTCTCGGACTGTCACTTCCCCTTCCTTCTGAGCCTTAGTTTTCTATCTGTAAAATGGGGATAATATTACTGCCGTTTGTCCTGGTGGTGACATGGCTCAGTTAAGTAACTATTATTAGTCACTTAAAAGATTCTCAAGTTGAAGGTAGTTTGTGCATATGCACAAGGTCCGTGCCATGAAGGAACATGACTTTATCAGTATACGTGTTATCCTTATTATTGCATTCTGAATTCTTTTAGCTGGTACCCTAGAGTACCAGAAAATAGCTTGTGGATGAAGCTTTTATTTGGTTTCTGAAAGCTTCTTTCCAAAGTGCTTATTATTCATAGTAGTAGCTTTGTTTTTCCAGTTAGGGCAATGCGAATACCAGGTGTGAAAGTGACTGCTTGGGTTTTTGGCACGCCTCGTGAGGAGTCTACAGATGTTATGGAGTGCAACTCAGACATTGCAAGATGACAGCGGGGCAAAGACCAACCCTGTCAGCTCATCTGAAATAACCTCTAGCGCACACGGACTTGGCTTCATGCCCGAACGCTTAAGAAATGTGGAACGTGGCAACAATGGACATCGTTGGCTTAGGGGAGCTAGTGTTACACTCAAGCCAATAACATTCACAAAGGCCGCGGTTTTTGCTTGCTTTCAACTCTTCTTATATTGCAGAGTTTCTCCTTTTATATCCTTCTGTCCAGGGTCTTGAGGAAAAACAACCTATGAGATCAGGATCAGTGCCAGGGAAATTGTACTTTGATAATGGGAATAACATGACCGAAATAAGCCTCCTGACGGGAAGAGGAAGCCCCCCCTCTCAGATCTCACAATGCAAAACAAATCAGTCAAACGCTGGGACCCGAGACCTTCAGGCTGGCTGTGTGAGTTGTGATAACAAAGGCAGGCCCCAGGGCAAGCAGTTTGTTTTCTTGGACAAAAATGTGAGGCCTTTCATGAGATGGCACTTGCTTATCTGTGTGGTGACAGGCCCTGGGATGGACTGTCTGAGGTGAGCGAGGCGGGGCTGGCCTCGGACTGAGGTGAGTGGCCGGGAGAGGAGGTAGTGGGATGGAAACTGAGGATGGCAACTTGCCTATGAGATGAGTGCGGGAGAGGGGGCAACCTGAATACAAGGGGCCAAGTGCGGAAGGAGCTGTTTTGAATGGTCTGGGGTAGGGCTGGCTGCCTCCATGATGACTGGGTTAGAAAGGGGGGCGCCTCCCAGATGTGACTGGGATGGGCTGGCACTGAGGTGGCTTAGCAGGGCATGGCCTCTCTCTGGGGTGTGTGTGTGTGTGTGTGTGAATATGTCCGTCTCTGAGGGGAGGGGGATGGTGTGTGTCTCAGGGGGGGCGGTGAATATGTCCATCTCTGAGGGGAGGGGGATGGCGTGCGTCTTGGGGGCGTGGGTGAATACATCCGTCTCTGAAGGGAGGGGGATGGTGTGTGTCTCGTGGGGGGGGGGGGAATATGTCCATCTCTGAGGGGAGGTGGGTAGGATGGCTCGTCTCTGAGGTTATGTCGTGTCGTGGAAGTGAGGGGCTGGAGCTGGCTCCTCCCCCTCGTGGCCACCGTTGAGTTCAGCGACTAGCTCCAGCTTACCTGTCTCTACGTTGAGCGCAAGTCTATCCACTCCTTCCTCGTACCCCCTCCCGGCGAAGAGCAGCGTGATGGTGAAGGACTGTCCCCGCCTCACAACCAGCCGCTGGCTGCCCATCTCAGCTGTCATGTGGCTCTGATGGTTGCTCTCGCACTCCAGGTTGCATGATTCCAGCACCAGATCTGCAAAACCAACCGCATGTGCTCTAAGATTCACGCGGCACACGTGAACCGGATTAACAATGGGCTGACAGATGGGCCCCAATGTAACTTGTAAATGGGGGTGCCTCATCAAGAGGGGCTGTTTCCAGTGGGGTTCCAGGGGGGTCAGTTCTTGGCCCTACACTATCTACCCTTTTTATCGGTGACCTGGAAGAAAACATAAAACCATCACTGGTAAAGTTTGCAGCGAACACAAGAACTGGGGGAGTGGTAAATAAGAGGACAGGTGATGGATTCAGAGCGAGCTAAAGTGCTTGGTAAATGGGGGGGAAAGCAAACCAGATATGTTTGAATATGGCTCAAGGCACACGTGCACGAGTGGGAATGCAGAGGGACGGCCATGCTCGCAGGAAGGAGGCTCTAGCCCGGGAAGCAGTGACTCTGAACAAGATTTGGGGGTCCTGCTGGAGAGTCAGCTGAACTCAAGGTGCAGGGGGAGGGTGTGTCTGGGGGAGCCAAGGCCAGCCTGGGATGCGCACACAGGGCAATCTTGCGGAGGAGCAGACAGGCTATTTTCTCTTGGTGTGTGGCACGTGTGGCCACAACTCAAGGAGGTGGATAAATTGGGGAGGGGTCAGGGACAGGCCACCAGGGTGAATTCAAAGCTCAGCTTGTAATGAGACCCCAGGAGCTCATGCTTTAGGTGAAGCTAGGTAGCTAAAGGTAAGGGGTGGCTTGGTGGCGTCTGTAAGGCCCTACGTGGGGCCCTGTAACCTAGTAGGTAAGTGTATGGCATAGAATCATTGGACGGGAAGAGACCTTGCGAGATCATCAACTCCAATCCCCTGCCCTCACGGCAGGACCAAGCACCGTCTAGCCCAGTGGCTTGCAAATGAGGCGCTGGGGCTCGTGGCTGCAGGGGGATCAGGTGAGCAGTGGGGGGGCTAAGGCAGCTCCCTGCCTGGCCTGGCACCGCAGACTGCGCTGCGCCCCTGAAGTGCCTGGCAGCAGGCCTGGCTCTTAGGAGGTGGGGGGGGGGGAGCGCACAGGGCTCCGCCCACTGCCCCCGCCCCGAATACTAGCTCTGGACTTCCATTGGCCGGGAACCTGCTGCTGGCTGCTTCTGGGGGCAGCATGGTCTGCGGTGTCAGGAGAGGCAGGAATAGCACCCCTGCTGCACCACTGACTGGGAGCCACTCAAGCTAAGCCCCTCCTGCCCCATCCCTGCCCCCCCAAAGCCGGAGCCCCCTCCTGAACCCCAAAGCTCCCATCTTGAGCCCCACCCCGGAGCCCAGACTCTAGTCACATGACTTCCGGTCACAGCATCAACAATTTTTTTCAACTGAGTCATGAGAAAAAAAGTTTGAAACCCACAGATTTAGACTATCCCAAACAGACGTTTAACTAACCTGCTCTTAAAAATCTCCTATGGTGGAGATTCCACAACCTTCCTTGGCAATTTATTCCAGTGGTTAACCACCCTAACAATTAGGAAGCTTTTCATAATGTCCAACTTAAACCTCCCTTGCAGCAATTTAAGCCCATTGCTTCTCTTGTTGTAAGAGGTTAATGAGAATTTTTTTTCTCACTCCTTCTTGTAACAATCTTTTAGGTACTTGAAAACTGTTATGATGTCCCTTCTGAGTCTTCTCTTTTCCAGACTAAACAAACTCATTCCTTACAATTTTCCCTCATGGATCATGGTTTCTAGAACTTTAATAATTTGTGTTGCTCTTTTTTGGACTTCTCCAGTTTCTCCACATTGTTCCTGAAATGTGATGCCTAGAACTGGGTACAATACTCCAGTTGAGGCCTAATCAGTGCTCAGTAGAGCGGAAGAATGACTTCTCGTGTCTTGCTCACAACACGCCTCCTAATACATCCTAAAATGAGGTTTGCTTTTTTTGCAACAGTGTCACACTGTTGACTCATATTTAGCTTGTGGTTCACGATGATCCCTAGGTCCCTTTCTGCAGTATCCTTCCTAGCCAGTCGCTTCCCATTCTGTGTGTGTGAAACTGATTGTTCCTTCCTAAGTGGAGCACTTTGCATTTGTCTTTATTAAATTTCATCCTGTTGACCTCAGGCCATTTCTCCAGTTTGTCAAGATCATGTTGAATTATGACCCTATCCTCCAAATCACTTGCAACTCCTCCCAGCTCTGTATCATCTGCAAACTTAACAAGCATCCTCTCTATGCCATCATCTAAATCACTGATGAAAACACTGAAATGATCCAGAACTGATCCCTGCGGAACCCCACTTGTTATGCCCTTCCAGCATGATTGTGAACCATTAATAACTACTCTCTGAGAACAACTATCTAGCCAGTTATGCACCCACCTTATAGTAGCCCCGTCTAGGTTGTATTTCACTAGTTAATGAGACTGTCGTCTGAGACCGTATCAAATGCTTTACTAAAGTCTAGATATACCACATCTACCACTTCCACCTGATCCACAAGGCTAGTTACCCTGTCAAAGAAAGCTTTTGGCTTGGTTGGGCATGATTTGTTCTTTACAAATCCATGCTGGCTGTTACTTATTCGGATTCCCATTATCATCTTCTAGCTGTTAGCAAACGGATTCCTTAATTATTTGCTTCAATATCTTTCCTGGCACAGAAGTTAAGCTGACTGGTCTGTAATTCTCTTGGTTGTCCTTATGTCCTTGGTTAGCTGAGTACCGTAATTATTCTTTTCCAGGCTTCTGGAATCTCTTCTGTCTTTCATGAGTTTTCAGAGATAATAGCTAATGGCTCATATCTCCTCAGTCAATTCCTTGAGTAATGTAGGATGCATTTCATCAGGCCCTGGTGACTTGAAGACATCTAACTTGTCTAAGCAATTTTTCACTTGTTCTTACCCTATTTTAGTTTCTGATCCTACCCCATTTTCACTGGCTTTCACTGTGCAAGTTATCCAATCACCACCAACCTTCTTGGTGAAAACTGACACAAAGAAGTCATTAAGCACTTCTGCCATTTACACATTTTTTGCTATTGGTTTTTCCCTCTTCATTTAGTAATGGGCCTTCCTCTTGCTTCTAATGTATTTGTTGAATGTTTTCTTAACTTTTATGTCTCTAGTTAGATTGAGCTGGTTTTGTGCCTTGGCCTTTCTAATTTTGCCCCTACAAACTTGTGTTATTTGCTTATGTTCATCCTTTGTATTTTGACTTAGTTTCCACTTTTTGTAAGACTCCTTTCTGAATTTTAGATCATTTGGGATCTCCTGGTCAAGCCAGGGTGGTCTCTAGCCAGGCTTCCTATCTTTCCTGTCCAGCGGAATAGTTTGCTCTTGTGCCCTTAATAAAGTCTCTTTGAAAAACTGCCAGCTGTTTGCAATTGTTTTTCCTAGACTTGCTTCCCCTGGGACCTTACTAACCAACTCCCTATGTTTGCTGAAGTCTGCCTTTTTGAAATCCATTGTCTTTATTTTGCTAATCTCCCTCCTACCATCCCTTAGAATCCTGAACTCTGTCATTTCATGATCACTTTCACCCAAGCTGCCTTCCACTTTCAAATTCTCAACCAGTCCCTCCCTATTTATCAAAATCAGATCTAGAACAGCCTATCCCTAGTAGTGCTTTCCTCCTTCTGAAATAAAAAAATTGTCTCCAATACATTTCAAGCATTTGATGGATAATCTGCCCTGCTGTGTTGTTTTCCCAATAGATGTCTGGGTGATTGAAGTCCCCCCCACCCCGCCTCTTGTGCTGTGGATGATATTTTAAAAAAGCCTCATCCACCTCTTCTTCCTGGTTAGGTGATCTGTAATAGACCCCTACCTTGACATTGTCCTTGTTTTTTACATGATCCAGTGGCCAAAAGATGAAGATAGACAAATTCAAGAAAGATGTGGAGAAATTGGAGAAGGCCCAGAGAAGAGCAGCAAAAATGATGAAAGGTCTAGAAAACATGAGCTATGAGGGAAGACTGAAAGGGCTTGTTTAGTTTAGAAAAGAGAAGACTGAGAGGGGACATGATAGCGATTTTCATGTACCTAAAAGGGTGTTACCAAGGAGGAGGGAGGAAAATTGTTCTTCTTGGCCTCTGAGGACAGGACAAGAAGCAATGGGTTTAAATTGCAACAAGGGAGGTTTAGGTTGGACATTAGGAAAAACTTCCTTACTGTCAGGGTGGTTAAAGCACTGGAATAAATTGGAGGTTGTGGAATCTCCATTGCTGGAGATAGGTTGGATAGACATCTATCAGGGATGGTCTAGTTGGTGCTTGGTCCTACCGTGAGGGCAGGGGACTGGACCTGATGACCTCTCGAGGTCTCTTTCAGTTCTAGTGTTCTGTGATTCTATGAAATTCAGGCTGGAAATAAGATGGAAATGCTTGATGCTGAGGGACCATTGGAACAACTTGCTAGGTTGCCACGGTGGATTGTCCATCGCTGACCATTTCCAAATCCAGACGGGACGTTTTTCTAAAAGATCTGCTCTAGGAATTACTCTGGGCAAGTTCTATGGCCTGATCTGTGCCAGAAGTGAAACGAGATCAGTGTTTCTTAAACTGTGTTTCGTGGCTCACCAGTGTGCCACAAGGCAGTCAGAGGTATGCCACGGAGAACAACAGAATTCAAAATGGCCGCCCTTAAAGGGGCGGGTGACTTTTTTTCTCAATAACTTTCCCCCGACTCTTTTTTTCCTTTAATAACTTCCCCCCCCCGACCCTTTTTCCCCCCTGTAGTGGCAAGTCGGGGTCCCCCAACTCCTGCCCCCCCGTAATGGCATGGACAGACTCCACCAGCCAGTAGAATAGAGGGAGTTTATTGCTTCTCCAGGATACAGCACAGCACAGCACAGCACAGATGTCATCTGGTTACAGGAACCGGGCCTAGGATGCCTCAGCCCCCCTTGAGATGGGGGAGACTGGGCCCCTAAATTCCAGCCCCTTTCCCTAGGCTGTCTCCTCCATGATCCCAGACAGAAACTAACTCACTCACTTCCAGCCCTGCCCCCAGCCAGGGCTCCACTCCCCTCCTTCCCATTGTTCCGCTCCATGGGAGATACCTGTCTGACGAGTTTCGAAGCCCCGTTGCATAATGACTCATCCCCTGCCCTGCTGGGCCGTGCTGCAGACAGCAGCCAGTGGAGGTCACCCACAGCCCACTGCCCAGCATAGCAACCAGCAAGGTACCCCCACTACGTCACACCCCCAACTTTTTTTTTTCCTCAACAAAAAATCCTTGGCGTTCCTCGTTTAAAAAAAAAAATCGTTTGGTGTTCCTCGGTCTTAAAAAGTTTAAGAAACAGTGGACTAGATGATCACATTGACCTGCTCTGGGCTTGGAATCTAGGTGTCTGTGTGTGCGCACAGCATGCACACGTCTCTGCATTCTCACGGGTAGATAGCTTCACTGAAATCTCTCTGAACTCCTGGATCCTCTGTCCTTCTAGAAGAGCGGTCGGCGAAAACATCCTGTGTCGTGTGCCTCACAAGGGTCAATTGCCGCAGCTCTTAGGCAAATGGCTTCCCTGCATGGCCAAAGCTCCCCGGAGCAAACTGAAGCTACTCAGTTTTAAGCAATGGGCTTGTGGGGGAGAGAGCAGCAGCACCCTGGGTGTCTTTGGGCTGTGTCTACACTGGGAAGGTTTGGCAACAAAAGTGTTGTCAACAGGCAAAAGTCGACAAAAGTGAAAACTGGTCAGACTGACTTTTCTGCCTCCCATTGTCGACGTTTCATGGCCACGTTGCTACCTCCCCGTCGGCAGACAGAGCAAAGCACAGTGGCAAAGCATCCCACGGGGCAGCGTGGTGGGATGGCAGAGCTGATCCCTGCGCCTCTTGGGATTCTCTGAGTTCTCCCACAGCATTCTCAGACGCTGGGAGCAGCTTCATGAGTAGCTCTGGGATGTCAAAGCAGCACAGCATCTGTCCCCCTCCCTCTGCAGCAGCCGTCTGCCTGCCGCTGTTCCTAGAAGGACAGAACAGGAGCATTCCAATGGTTTGCTCTTTGGGGAACAAACAGACAGAGCAGCTCAGCTGTCAGATACTTCCCAGAGCTTTGAAAGGGGAGGGTCGCAGGCCTGCAGGACAGCAGAGATCACAAAACATTGAGCACAGCCATCAGGGCAGGCAGTGTGGGTTACTGATGGAAGCCAGTTCTCTCAACAAAACAGAGTCCTTGCTGGCTCTTTGTCAACAATAAAGAGGGGGGAAAAGACAAGTCTTTCACAGGGATAGAAGTTTTTTGTTGCCAAAACTGAGTGTTTGTTCCCAACAAAAGTTGCGTTGTAATGTGTATGATCTCACTGTTTTGTCAAGGAAAGGCTGTTTTTGGCAACCAAACATGCCAGTATAGACAGGGTCTTGGATCATCATGAGGGGGATGAGTTAGCTAATCTCCTCCCCTTTCTCCCAAGAGACAGACCATTGTACAGGTCACACAGCTCTGAATGCTCCAGGTGGCCCGGTTTGGTAGCACACACAACGCTCTTCCTGCGTGGATCTCAAAGAGCTTACTAGAGCCAGCACATGTTACGCTTCCCATTACCTGGGAGTGAACGGAGGAACAGAGAAAACGCTGTGCCTGCATCCCACAGCAAGACAGCAGTCGAGCTGGGAGCAGAATGCGAAGCGTCCCACACTCCCCCCTTGTACTGTGCTACTGCATGGAACCATAAGAACGGCCATACTGGGTCAGACCAAAGGTCCATCTAACTGTACAACAGCAGCGAGGCCTGGGAATTAGCTGTTAAACCTCATTCCAGGAGGAATAACAGCTAATTCGAGTTAGGGCTTTACTTCGAACTCCTGTTTCACTGCCGTGTGTAGACGCGGGCAGTTATTCCGGACTAGTCAATTTCCAAAATGGCGACCGCCTGGGAACATGCTAATGAAGTGCAGGATATTTAAATCCCACGCTTCATTTGCAATTTCAGTCGCCCACATTAGCCTCCCTAGTTCGAGCTAGGGGGCTAGTGTAGATGTACCCTAAGTCTTCTCTTTTCTAAGCTGAAAAGTCCCAGTCTTTTTAATCTCTCTTCATACAGCACCTGTTCCAAACCCCTCATCATTTTTGTTGCCCTTTTCTGAAGCTTTTCCAAGGCCAAAATATCTTTTTTGAGGTGAGGCGACCATATCTGCACGCGGTATTCAGGATGTGGGTGTCCCATGGATTTGTACAGAAGCAATAAGATATTCTCTGTCTTCTTCTCTATCCCAGGTCGAAGGTGTGTTGCAGAGCTGTGCTGGGTCCCGTGAGTGGAATATGGAGGGCTCAGTTCACCAGGATTCAAGGGCAGGAGAGGCTTAGGCTAGGTCTACGCTTGTACTTGGTTGACAAAACTTTTGTTGTTCACTGGGTGGTAAAAAACCCACCTGTGACCCACAACGTTGTGCCGCAGCATGTGCAGGCGTGAAGGCTGGTTTGTCCGCAGGTGCCCTCTGCTGCCAAGCTCGCTCACTGGGGCTGGAAGTATTTTGTCGACAAAAGTGCTGAGAAACGGGGTACACGCGCGCTGACGGTAGCAACAGGGCTGGGCCGACACAGGCTGCCTGGCGTAGACAGACCCTGAGAGAGGGCCAGTGCTTAGCCTTCCTGCCTCTGGAGGAGTTGGGCTTTGGACTTCAGCTGCCAGGTTGTTTTGGTTGATTTCCCCCAGGAGGGAGAGAAGCATTTCTGAGCTCAGGGAGGCTTGGTCCTGGCTGTTCCCTGTGCCCTGGGTCAGGCTAGCTGGAAATTGCCTATTTCCTATGCCGTGGCCAGTGGGAGAGGCTGACCAGACATGTACTGAGAGAAGGGATGTCTGCGTGACTGGCCTGTGAGCAGGGCCTGCGCAGGCGATAATCAGACAGCGCGGGTTCCCATTGTTTCAGCGCACTTCTCCGGGGCAAGGCGAGATCATCCATCATTGTTCAAGGCTAGCCGCCTGTGAACGCATCGCGGGCAGGCAGATTAGTTGTCGGCGCGAGGGGCCGTGTTTAACGTAGGAGAACATGGCCCGCTCCCTGCCAGAGCACCGGAGCTGGAAAACTAGGGCCTGATTTATGGCACCAGCGCTGACAGAGCCGGGGCTGCACCGCTCCCCGCGGCTTCCGTCTATAGGTCACCTAGCACCGTGGTTCCTAGCCGGGGGTACATGTGCCGCGCTCTGGGGGCAGGGTGACTGGTGAGGGGGGACACACCAGGCCTGGCCACGTGAGCGCCCCCCTATGACTCCTCCCCACACCACCCCTAACCGGGGGAGGGGCCGGAGCCAGGCCTGCTGATGGGGATGGGGCAAAAGGGGGCCCACAGGAGCTGTTGGTTCCCCCGGCCCTGCGCCTGCTCTGCCCCTGCTCTGTCTCTTCCCCCAGCCCTCCTCCCCTGAACGATGCATCCTGGGGGGCTACTGGGGCCAGGGGCCTGGTGCCGGCAGCGGCGGGGGGAAGTGGCGCGACGTGGCCCTAGCTTGCTTGGCTCCCCTGGCCGTGTCACTCCACTCCCGCCGGTGAGTGTGTGGGGGTGGTCCCACCCCAAGCAGAGCAAGCTAGGTCCATGTCTCTCTGCTCCCCCACACAGCTGCTGGTGGGTACAGGGGAGACCCAACCCCTGCTGCCAGTGCCAGGCCCCCTGATAGTTCTCCGGGCCACCCAGAGGCTCTGGCTCCCCCGGCTGCTGGCCCTTTCCCCATCCTGCCCAGGGTGTTGGGCAGGGCACATGACCCTTACAGCACCCCTGCCTGGGGTATGCAAAGGTCTTCCAGTGGGTCCATCCGCTCAGGTACCTATCTGCTTAGTTTTATGACCGGGTACAGAAAAAACCCTGGCAAAGTCTGTACAACTATGAAACGGTCGCTCCGTGACTTAGTTTTCCTGCTCCGTAGACTGTGTGCTGAGGTGCAAGTCCAGTATTTATATCCCAGCTGATTCCTTTTAGAACGCTGTGGTAACCATGAGAATGTCCGGCGTTGTTCAGCGGTAATGGGCCGGGACCCTCTTGTATGCTTAGGTCTGAATTTGTAAGCAAGTGGGTTTCAAGTGAGGTGAAACCTGTGGGGGGGGCAGACAGATCCGAATGCGCCAAGGGGGATGATCATCTGGAAAGGCAGGGGGATGCTGAGCTAGGGAAGGGCAGGCTGCTGGCCGGGAGGAGAAAGGGAGGGAGCTGTACAAACCCCGTTGCTATCGGAATGGTGCCAGGCGTGAAAAAGGTGACCACGGAGCCACATACACAGTGAAAGGCTTTCTTGCAAGAGTGCCCTCCTGTTCGGATCTGCCCCCCAACCTCACCTTAAAGTCAGCCCTGCTGCCTGCCCGCAGGACAGGAATGGTGTGAGAAAAATAATTGCTTTCAGGGGTGGGAGGCTTTGCTGGCGAGACATAAGGGATCTAAACAGATGGCGTGACAGAGCGAGCATAGTCTGAGGAGATCTCTCAGCCATTAACTATTATCTTTGAAAATCTTGGAAGAGAGAAGAGATTCCTGAAGATGGGAAAAGGACAAATAAACCTTTCTATAAAAAGAGAAATAAACACAGCCCCGGAAATTACAGAGCAGTCAGCTTAACTTCTGTACCAGGGAAGATAATGGAGCAAATAATTAAGGAATCCATTTGCTAACATTTAGAAGATGATAATGTGATAAGTAGCAGCCAGCATGGATTTGTAAAGAACAGTTTGTGTCAAACCAACCTGATAGCTTGTTACCTTGCCAAAGAAAGCTTGTAGATAAGGTGGAAGTGGTAGATGTGGTATATGGCAGTAGATACTGGCCCCCCATAGCCTTCTGATTAACAAACTGAGGGACATACAATCTAGCTGGAGCTACTATAAGGTGGCTACATAACTGGCAGAATAATTGTTCCCAGAGAGTAGTTATCAATGGTTCACAGTCATGCTGGAAGGGCATAACAAGTGGGGTTCTGTGGTTCTGTTCAATATCTTCATCAATGATTCAGATATTGGCATAGAGAGGACGCTTATTAAATTTGCAGATGGTACCAAGCTGGGAGGGGTTGCAAGTGCTTTGTGGGATAGGGTCATAATTCAAAATGATCTGGACAAACTGGAGAAATGGGCTGAGGTAAACAGGCTGAAGTTTAATAAGGACAAATGCAAAGTGCTCCACTTAGGGAGGAACAATCTGTTGCATACATGTAGAATGGGAAGTGGCAGCCTTGAAAGGAGTCTGTGGAAAGGGATCTTAAGGTCATAGTGGAACACAAGTTAAATATGAGTCAACAGTGTGACTCGGTTGCAAAAAAAGAAGAACATTCATTCTGGGAGGTATTAGCAGGAGTGTTGTAAGACACAAGAAGTCGTTTTTCCACTCGCCTCCTCATGGCTTAGGCCTCAGCTGAAGTATTGTGTCCAGTTCTGGTTGCCATATTTCAGGAAAGATGTGTATGTACTGGAAAAAGTCCAGAGAAGAGAAACAAAAATTATTAAAGGTCTAGCAAACCTGACCTATGTGGGAAGATTGAAAGAACTGAGAGAGAGAGAGAGAGAGAGACAGAGAGAGTGAGAGTGTGTGTGTGTGTTTTGAAAAGGAGAAGACTGAGATGGGACTTGAGTGCCTTTTAGATACTTGAAAACTGGTGTTACAAGGAGGAGGGAGAAAAATTATTCTCCTTAACCTCTGAGGACAGGACGAGAAGCAATGGGCTTAAACTGCAGCAAGAGAGGTTTAGGTTGGACATGAAGGAAAACTTCCTACCTGTAAGGGTGGTTAAACACTGGACTAAATTGCCTGGGGAGGTTGTGGAATCTCCATCTCTGGAGATATTTAAGAGCAGGTTAGACAGACACCTGTCAAGGAAGATCTAGACGGTGCTTGGTGCTGCTTTGAGGGCAGGGAGACTGGACTTGATGCCCTCTCAAGGACCCTTCCAGTTCTGTGATTCTATAATTCTATGGTTCCATGATCAAAATGATTCCAGTGGGCTATTGAGCTGTGGCCAAAATAGGGAGACCTCTCACCTCTGATGCTACAAAACCTGTCCCAGTTACATCGGTGTGAATTTATACTAAGCTAGACGCTGCCAAAACTTTTGGACCAAGTCAGAAAAAGTGAGCTTGAGAGAGAAATTTAAAAAAGAATTTTTGGCTCAAAAAACCAGCCTGAGCTAGTAAGTCCAAACTTTTTGTGTTCTGTTGGCCTCTTTGATCAGTAACAACCAATGTATTCCTCAGTTGTGATTACACTGATGAAGACCTAGTAGGATGTTTGCAGAGCTCTCTCTAGAAGTTGGAGGCCATTGACTGCCAGTATTACAATGTTCGCAAGGCCAAGGGTGACATGAAATCTCTTAACATTCCATTTCCATTTCCCCCCAGTGCTTTAAAATCCTTTCATGTAACAGGGACACGGATGTAACAGTCACATTTCTGTCTGCCAGACTTCTGTTTCCTACTGTTCTAGCTAACTCCTAGGACAGCTGCCATGAAAGATTAGAAGAGTTTTTCTCTTCTGGTTTTTTTATTTGTCATTGCTTTGTGCATCGGCGAGCTGGACCTAAACACTGGCATTCCCTCCTGCTAGAGATAAGAATGGCCACAGGACCTGCTGTGTTCACAACACACGTAAACTCCCCTTTTCAGCCTGGCTATCCCTAGAGGCTTGCTCTTTCAACATGCACAAGCTCTGCACTAAGCTTTCCTTCGTTTTCTCTAGCAGCAGAAGCCGCAGGGAGAGGTTGTCAGGACGTGGGAGAGCGGGACACTCCATGGGAGGGGCACAATAAGCACAAAGACAGAGGAAGAGGCGTTCATGGAAAATTTCAGTTTCACCTTTTCCTGGGAACAGCACAAACTGAGCGTCCCGGTGAGGCTCATGGAAGAAAAGTGCCAGAAGCACCATTCCCTGGACAGGGCAGGGAACACCAGACAGTGGCGTTTTCCCCGTTTACACCCGCATGCCATTGGGCTCAATCGCTGATGTGAGGGATCCTGCTTTTCATTATCCTGAGGGAAAACTGGGGAGGCTCTTCAGACTCGTCTCAGCGTCCGACCACTCCCCTCCCGCGATGAGTAATCGGAGGGCCCTCCGCTGGCGCAGCTCAGGGGCCCTGTTGTCTTTCGGATGCAGTCACTCGCTGCCATTGCGGGAGCTTCCTCTGCCATTCGGGTGTGTTTTGCCTTGCGACTCGATTCAATAAAACCTGGGCTTGTGGCTGAGCCCCCCGGCTGCTGATCTGCCGGAACTCGGCTCCCTTCCCTTGCTGTGCCTCACTGGGGTGGATTTGGCATGTCGCTCCCGTGCTAGTCTGCACCGGCGCACTCAGCCCTAGGACGCGCACACTGGCTTCAGGCTGGGCTACGGCGCCATAAGACAACACGGAGACAGCGGCGTCTTGCCTCACTCCCCAGAGACTGAACGCAGGGGGCTACACGCTGATCGGAATCGGCCGCGGGAAATGTTATTTCATCAGAACGGCCAGGCGGGGTCAGACCAAAGGTCCATCCAGCCCAGTGTCCTGGCTGCCGACGGGCCAATGCCCCAGAGGGAGGGAACAGAACAGGGAATCATCCAGTGATCCCTCCCCTGTCATCCATCCCGGATTCTGGCTGGGGAGAGGTTTAGGGAGACCCAGAGCATGGGGCTGCATCCCTGCCTATCTGTTGATACATCTATCATAGGCACCAATTTCCTCTCTAGCTGAGGGGTACTGCCCCCCCCCCCCGAGCCTGCCCCCACTCCACCCCTTCCCCAAGCTCCTTCCTGCCTCCTTTTTTCATCCCCTCCCCCGAGTGCACCCCATCCCATCCCCCCCTGCCCCCCCCCCGTGCCTTGTGTGTGCCGAGACACAGCCGTTCACCGGGGTGGGAGGTGCTGGGAGTTGACCAGCGAGCTGCTGGTGGGCAGGAGGCACTGTGGGAAGAGGGAGAGAGGAGGGAGCCTGACTGCCACCAACTAATTCTCCTGCCCTGGAGCACCCATGGAGTCGGCACCACTGGCACTTTGTCCTTCATGGACGTATCTCACTCTTTCTTGAGCCCACTTGTACTTTTGGCCTCCACAACATCCCCTGGCAAGGAGTTCCACAGGTTGCCTGTCTGCTGTGTAAAGAAGTGCTTCCTTATGTTAGTTTTAAACCTGCTGCTTATTACTTTTCATCAGTGACCACTGGCTCTTGTCTTATGCAAAGGGGTAAATAACCCTTCCTTATCTACTTTCTCCTCTCTGTTCATGTGGGTTTAGGCTTCTGTCTCCCCTTAGTTAGCTCTTTCTGAAACTGACTAGTCCCAGTATTTTTTCTCTCTCTTCATATGGAAGCTGTTCCATATCGCCGGCCCTAAATAGTTTTGTCGCCCTTCATGGCATTTTTTCTAATATAAGTGTGAGACGGGGTGACCAGGAATGCGTGCAGTATTCAAGACAGGGAGTTCCATAATAGGAAGTTTTCTTTATTCTCTTTCCATTTCCCAGTGGGTCCAAATGTGACCAGTGAACTATCCACAGCGCCTCCAAGACCTCTGTCCTGAGTGGTAACAGGTCATTTAGACCCCATCATTTTGCCTGTATAATTGGGATTACACTTTCCAGGGTGCATTACTTTGCACTTATCAACACTGAATTTTATCTGCCATTTTGTTGCTCGGTCACCCAGTTTAGCGAGGTTCCTTTGTAACTCTTTGCAGTCAGCTTTGGGTGTCGCTTTCTTGAATAAATGTGTATCATATGCAAACTTTATTACCTCACTATTTATCCTCTTTTCTAAATTATTTCTGGATATGCTAAACAACACTGGTCCCAGAACAGATCCCTGGGGGGCCCCTCTATCTCCCTCTGTCCACTGTGAGAGCTAGAGAAGAAAGTATTCTTTCCCCGGTGAAAGATGGCACAGAAAAGCCAGCTCTGTGTCAGGGGGATTTTGAAAGGCTTAGAAGGGCGGTTTTATGGCTTTATTTAGATAACTCTTTAAAAATAGGGTGAGACTTAAAGTAAATATTTTTAGAGCAGCTCTCTGCCGAATCCTGCTGAAAGGGAACTGGCAATTATAAATAGTATTCTAGAATGTCACTCGTTTCAGCATCGGCGTTATTAACAAATAGCAAGTGGCTGCAGCCCTGGTGAAGAAGTAAATTAATTCAAAACCCTTTCCTCCTGCTCAGAACTTTCTGTTTCAGTCTGGTGTGTGCCTGACCACTCCGTGCTGGAGTCGAGAGTTTGCCGTGCAGTTTCAGTAAGACCCAGAAATACAGACAAGTACAGCTTGCTTACCGTCCCAGCCCAAGCCAAACGAACACGCTGTAATTCTACGCAACTTTTAAAGTGCAACGAATGCCCAGCCAACTGATGTCGCTACCCACCCCTACATGTGCCCTTTGCAAAGCTCACTATACCCAAGCAAACTGTTTCTGACTGAGAAGAATGCTAAAAAAGTTGCCAAGTGTTACTGAAATGCAGCCTCAAGCAATGTGCCGTTTGCAGCTTTACCTTCAGCCATGGTGTCCGGTCCTGGAGTCCCTTTTATTCCGCTTGCTCTCTGCTTGGAGTGCCTACAGCTGTGAAAAAGGAGCCGATGGTCTATCTCCTCCCGCCCTCATGAGCTGTTCTCTCCCTTTATACAGGCAGACACCACACACACACCCTCATCTGGGCGGATGGAGCAACCTTCACAAGAACTGGAAAAACCCCGCTCTTTCCAGGAAAAACTACTTTCACCTTTTTTTTTTTCAGCACTGAGTATGGATTTGTGACAAGAGCAGGTCTGTAATAGCTCATTGCCCCACACACAAGCTAAAAATGTAGAAGTGACACATCCAGAAAGAGCCAGTGTGGGGACGCTGCAGATAAATAGCCCCCCCAAATCAGTGTTGGGGAAACTTTTTCCCCAGTTCCAGGGAAGAAATTCTTGAAGTTGTCCCTCGAAAGGGGGGCTCGTGTTAGTGCCCGGAGCAGCTAGTCAGAACCCTGGGTGGTTGATTTTCTGTGGTAGCTGGTCTGAATGTTGTGGGGGGGGGGGCCCCCCCATCTACACAGCTGTGCGTTCTCAGCCAGGGCATTCGAGAGGCACACACAACCCCCCCCCCCCTTTTTGTAAATATACTGGCTGGAGACATGGACTCTTTGGGTTCCTCACGACGGACCCTCTTCCATCCCCCACCCCAGGGGTTACCTGGGGCGAGGGCTAGGCCGCGCAGAGAGCTGGGCATGACCCCACATTCCCCTCAGCCACAACCCAGAATCCTTTGGCCCCGGTTCTGTGGGACTGGGCAGCCCTTGGTCCCTCAGGAAAACCATTTGCAAGTGGTGAACAAATCTGCTTTGTGAGGTGGGGCTGGGGGGCGGCCTTGTGACCAGTCAGTGGTGCTGACCTCTTGGGGGAAGGGAGGGCACTAACCCCAGGTCCAGCCCTCGCGGGGAGGGGGTGAAGGTTAAGCAGCCGGGAGTCCCCAGGGTGGGGGGCCGCCATGGGCCAAACAGCCATGCTTATGTGCCGCTGTCTCCCTCTCCTTCGGGCAACTCCAGCAGTGGCTGCGCCGGGTCCGCTCCACGCCAGGGGCGCCCCGCTTTGCCATTGGAACTGAAATGTGTCCCGTGGTTTTAGTTGAGAGGTTTTGACATTTGACACCTTTGCTAGGGGCTTGAACCAGGACCTCAGCATATGGGGCTAGCAGCAGAGGCCCTGGCACCCAGGGCAGCAGCTGGGAACCCAGCATGTGGGGCCGGTAGCAGAGCCCCCGGTGCATGGGGCAGCAGTCAGGAGCCTTGCATGAGGCCGGGTGCCCAGGGGTGCTGCAGGCCCCCCCCCCCCGCACCCCAAGATCCCACGCTACAGGGGAGCCAATAACTAACTGCGCTGCCACTGCAAAGCTGCAAATTGGCTGTTGCAGCCCCGACATCCCGTCTCTCCCCACTCCTGTGCAAGGTGGCGAGTGGCCGAGGCCGGCTGGGGGGGCTCTCCGCTCAGGCTGGAGGGGAAGCACACTGGCAGAATGACTGATTCGGTAGCACACCAGGAGCTGGGCTCTTCTCACAGGGATGGGTGGGATTTTGCAAACAGAAATCCTTGCTCTGGTGTTCAATAGAGAGGTGACTGGTTAGCCAGGTGACTGGTAAGCCTCGCCCTTAACTGGTGATGCTTACTGGTTCCAGTTAACAGGCAGGGGCTGGAGCAACTCCCTGCCTGCCCTGATCTGAGGGGTGCTCTAACCAGCTGGCCAGAGCAGCCCCTGTCGGTGGCAGGCCCAGCGCCCGCCCACCCCTGCCACAATTAACCAATTAAATGTTATACACTGGTCCTGCCCATGCAATGGAGGGGCAGTCCCCCAGCGCGCTTCGGGGCTCAGCCCCCGTGCTTTGCGTATTCCCAAAGGCATTGTAGTTGATCGTCCCAAGGGCACGTCATGGCTCCGTGTCTCAGGGCACAGGAAGAGGAAACCTCTCCCACGCATGAAACAAAGCAGGCGAGAGTGCCCAGCACAGATGCAAAGGCTCCGGCTGTGGCTGGGAAAATCCAGGCCGTTCCTCATGGCCCGTGGGAGGGAGGCAGGGAGCAAGGTTCAAGGAGCAGTAAATCCTTGCTGAGCGGAAGCCTCATGACCTGATGTGGTTCATTCCAGCATCCTGGTGCACCGCGTGGCAGGGGAGGAAGGGGGGAATGCCATGAGCTGCGTTGCTGATGGACCTGGGGGGGGAACAGGTGGCGCGGGGCCTGCCCTTTTCACCTTGCCTAATGGAAACCAGCCACCTCGGGAATTTCGGCCTTATCGCCCCATCTCAGAATGCACGGAGCACGAAGGATACAGGAGCCCGTAGGCTGGGGAGCTCGGTCGGCGTGCAGGGACTGACAAGGCAGGATGGTCCCGAGTCTCCTCTGTGATGCGCCCGTGTCACAGCACGGGCGTCCGTGGGCACAAAAGCAGGTGGGGCCCAGTGGCTCCGGCTCCCCATGTTTTATGTTGCAATGAAATGGCGTATGGGAGGGTGGGAATCAGGAATTCCCAATGAGTGAATACAGCCACTAGGTCTGGCACACACCCACGCTGTGGGGCTGCAGGTGTGCCCTCAGCCCCATCTGCATCCACTGTATGCCACACCCTCCCAGCCAGGCATCCCTGGGGCCTGGGGGGAGCATAGGGCCGAGGTGGGAGCTGTTTCCTGGGACACTGTTGGGATGAGAGAACAGACTGATAATTAGACCCTATTTCTGGCTGCTCAGCTGCCTCTTCATTTGAGCGCCTGCCTACACAGTGTTGATGTGACTTCCTAGCAGTTTGACCTGTCTCTCACGGCACTTGGCCAGCGTGCTTGGCCTCCTGTTTTCTCTCTACTCTTTGCGGCCCTCTGTAGTGGAGCCTTTTTTGGGGACCCTGCTGGGTAGTAGAACTGGCGCTTGTGGGATCTTCAGTCTGGCACGTCTTGTAACATCAGGGCACCTCTGCGACGCGTCCTGCAAATGGGCAAGTGGAGCCCATGCATAGCATGACCCCGTTGCAGAGCTCTCGAGGGCGTATCCAGCGTTGTCGGGGCCTTAGCTGAAGTCGTGGTTACTTTCCTTCGTTTAAACCGTGGCTCTGGGGCGGGGCTGGGGAGGAGGGGTTCAGTCTGCAGGCTGCCCGGGGGAGAGAGGACAGCCCCAGCCCTCTCTCATGACAGCAGCTTGGGGCCAGAGGAGACGCACCTCTCCATGGCCGCTGCAGCGCCAATGCGCACAGCTGGGGGAGGGGTGCATGTCCTCTGGCTGGGGGATAGACAGACAGACAGACCCTCTCAAATATATAGGATAAACTTAACAAACAACCAATGGTCTGGTAGCACAGGATAGACTAACAAAACATGTCGATGGGATCAGAGCTTTCGTGGGCACAGCCCACTTCTTCAGATGACCGAAGTTCATAGCTGTCCCTTCTCCACTCCTGCGCCCTGCTGCAGCAGTGGGATTATAACTGCCCCAGTCCGCATCTCTGGCCCCTTGCTGCCCCCCGGTCATTCTACAGCAGAGCCCTCCCTTTCCATTTTATGAGAAACAATCCCATTCCAGGCACGTCCCATTGTCCTGGCACAACCAAACCCCGACTTTGCTTTAAATTAGGAGAAGAGGAAACTGCCTGCCAAAGTGGGTGGTCCTCGCTCTTACTATTTAGGAGGTGTTCTTGAACAGACAGAGTCCCAGACAGACACAACAACTCTCTCAGGGTACGTCTACGCTGGCCCCCTAGTTCGAACTAGGGAGGCTAACCTTGCGGAATGAGGTTTAACTGTTAATTCAAACTAAGGGGTTTATCTCGGAATCGCGCTTCTCTGCCACGTGTAAATGCGGGCAGTTACTTCGGGCTAGTCAGTTTCCAAAATGGCGACCGGCCGGGAATATGCTAATCAAGCGCGGGATATTTAAATCCCGTGCTTCGTTAGCAATTTCGGTTGCCCTCATTAGCCTCCCTAGTTCGAACTGGGGAGCTAGTGTAGACGTACCCCCATATAATTGATTAGTGTTGGAAAGCACCCGCATTCTCTTGTACCTGACAATTTGAGCTCGTATACACCCAATCTGGCACACACCATTGTGGACTTTTACATCTGCCAGAGGTGGAGTGTTCTTCTTGGGGGTTTTTTAGGTACATTTTAAAAAATATGTCTCTCGTAATCCAAATCCAGACCGCCAGGGGCTTTTGAGCAGGCTGCCGAAATATTGCATTTGTATTTTTATTTTCCCCTGGCGTCTGGGCTATATCTTGATCAATACATTTGGACCTTGACAGTAAAATGATCGATGACCCCTGGGTGAGAGAAATGAGCGCAGGAGTTGGCCCTGTCTGCCGCAGAGCATTATGGGAAGTCTGTTCTGCCACGATGATGTTTCAGTGCTGTTCCCTGTCGCTGAGCTCTGCCCTGCGCCTCGGGGTGCCATGCTCTGGATATGCTTGGTGGGCTTTGTGCAATGTGCGGCAAATAGACCCATCGGGAGCACCTCAGCAAAGCCAATCCGAAACCCGCCGAACTGAGTGTCGCACCCTGCTTTCATTTTGCTCAGAACCCCGAGCCGTGCGCTACCCTGCGTGTGTGTGTATTTGTGCACCTGCCAGATGCGAAACAAACGAGGAGGTCTGGATGGCGGTGAGCATTGTCCACCTGCTATGGTGAATTTCATCTTTATGTCAATGGTTGGGTCAAACAATGCCTCAGTCAGCAACACACAACATCGCTACCACCTGGCCATCTGTGGCCGCTTCTCTGGAGTGTCTGAGCACCTCACAGTCTGTGCTGGATTTGTCCTCACATAGGTGCGTGAGGCCCGACAGAGCGACTGTCAACACAACCTAGACAGAGAGTAGTTGTTAATGGTCCACAGTCATGCTGGAAGGGCAGAACACGTGGGGTTCCTCAGGGGTCTGTTTTGGGACCGGTTCTGTTCAATGTCTTCATCCACGATTTAGATATTGTCATAGAGGGTAGGATTATTACGTTTGTGGATGATCCCAAGGTGGGAGGGGTTGCAAGAGCTTTGGAGGATGGGTCAAAATTCAAAATGATCTGGACAAACTGGAGAAATGATCTGAGGTCAATGGGATGAAGTTCAAAAAGGACAAATGCAAAGTGCTCTTCTTAGGAAGGAACAATCCATTTCACAAATGCAGAATGGGGAGTGATTGTTTAGGACAGAGTTCTGCAGAAAGGGATCTAGGGGTCATAGTGGACCACAAGCTTAATATGAGTCAACAGTGTGACGTTGCAGACAAAGCAAACATGATTCTTGGCTGTATTAACAGGATTGGTAGGAGTAAGACACGAGAAGTCATTCTTCTGCTCTACTCTGCGCTGGTTAGGCCTCAGCTGGAGTATTGTGTCCAGTTCTGGGCACCACATTTCAAGAAAGATGTGGAGAAACTGGAGAAGGTCCAGAGAAGAGCAACAGAAATGATTAAAGGTCTAGAGAACATGAGCTATGAGGGAAGGCTGAAAGAATTGGGCTTCTTTAGAAAAGAGAAGACTGAGAGGGACATAATGGTGGTATTCAAGTATCTAAAAGGGTGTTACAAGGAGGGAGAAAACTTGTTCTCCTTGGCCTCTGAGGACAGGACAAGACGCAATGGGCTTAAACTGCAGCAAGGGAGGTTTAGGTTGGACATTAGGAAAGACTTCCTGCCTGTCAGGGTGGGTAAACACTGGACTAAATTGCCTGGGAGGTTGTGGAATCTCCATCACTGGAGATATTTAAGAGCAGGTTGGACAGACACCTGTCAGGCGCGGTCTACACGGTGCTTGGTTCAGGGGACTGGACTTGATGCTTCTTGAAGTTCCTTCCAGTTCTAGTGTTCTGTGATTCGGTGATTGTACCATGGGGGAACTGAGTCCTAGAGTGCTCAAGTGACTTGCCCCCAGTCGCACAGGAAGGCTGTGGCAGGGTAAGGACTTGCTTTCTGGGCTCCCAACTCCCACGCTACTGCTTTCACCACTAGGCCCTTCTTCCTCTTGGCCGCCGACGGGTGGCCGATACACAATGAGTGTAGCGGTGTCACTCCATGTCCACAGCCCATCCACCACCACCACCGAGTCAGAGGAACGAGCAGCTATTGGCAACCTAAGGCCTGTCTGGGCTGCTCTCTCTTGCCCAGAGGGGAGGCTCTTGGCTGAGTTTTTAGGGACATTTCAGGAGATGAACGTCACTCCCAGGGAGCCCGCCATGCAGCGTGTACAGCCAGCCACACCGGATTTGCGACAGCAGCTTTGCACATGCTCCTTGAGCTTTTTGAGCACCTAAGGCGAGTTTTGTCAGCCTTGTGTCCCAGCGCCGATGAAAGATGGAGCCTGGTGGAGTTCCCAAGGGCACTGAAAAGCGCTCTGCTGGGGGAGGAAAGTAGGGAGCATCGGGGGTTTGAGCAAAGTACCTCAGGAAAGAAGAAAATCCACATGTGACTGTCCTCTGCCTCCAGGAGTATGCCGCACATGAGGGCGGTGTCTGCCGGTCTCTGGAAAGGGACAGGGAAAGCAAACCGCAACCTGCTCTTTTTCACCTGGCTTAGCAAGCCAGGGGCATTGGCACTGCGGGGCACCAGGAGTTTGCTCAAGGGCTTCGTCTATACTGCAGGGTTTTTGCTCAACAAGCCTATTGTGGAAGAGATCTTCTGCAAAAACTTCTTGTGCAAAAGCGCGTCCAGACCTCAAAGTGCATCGCAAAAGCAACGTGCTCTTGTGCAAGAGAGCGTCCACACTGCATGGACACTCTTGCTCAGGAAAGCTCTTATGGCCATTCACAGAATGGCCATCAGAGCATCTGTGCTTTTGCCGATAGGAGTTTCTTGCGTGAAAACCCCTCCGGAGCGTCCACACCTGCCTTTTTGCGCAAGAGCTGTAGTGCAAAAAGGAGTTATTCCTCGTGGGGAGAGAAATAACTCTACCAGCAAAAGTCCTCTGTTCTGCCGATTTACTTGTACAAAAACGCGCTTGAGGTGTGGACGCTCCGCCATTTTTTGCGCAAAACCAGCCGTTTTTGCGCAAAAACCTTGTCGTGTAGACGTAGCCAAGGTGAATAGCAGAGAATTGTGCTTTCCTCTCATAGCCTCCTTTGCGCCTGGCACACCTCAAGGCTGGCCTTTCCAAATCCCGGTGCTGCCAGGTGGAATAATATTTGCAGTGTTGGAAGTGTGTGTGCTGGGCAAACAGCTCGCCTTGACACTAGGTCTGTTGTAGCATGGGGGACACGGCCGCCACTGCAGACAGGATTGCAAGCCCATGAGAAGAGACGGAATGTGACTCATTTTTCTACATTATCCACCGTCTGTGAAAAGTCGCTCTGTTTTCCTAGATGATTTCATGTTGTGAGCAGAGGCCATTACATACGATGAGTGAGTCGGGTTAGAAAAATGTCAGCTCCCTCCTTGCAAATCAACATGTAGCATTTCTCTGGAAAACGACGACGACTGAATCACTTCTTTGATACTGTGCCCCTGAGCACGGTCCAGCGAAAAGAAACAGTGGTACAAATGGATAAAGGGCCTAGGTCACTTAAAGGCAGCCATGTTCCTTAGGTCCCAGATAGGGCCAATACTTGGACTGAAAATCTTCATGGATCAGATCAAAAGTCCATCCAGCCCAGGGGCCTGTCTGCCGGCAGTAGCCAAAGCCAGGTGCCCCAGAGATGCTTCCTTGTTGTCCAGTTTCGGCTTCTGGCAGCCCCAAGCTGGGATGAGACGATGTTGGGGATTTAGGAGGTGATGGGTGTGGTCTTATCCTCCACTGCTCACCCTAGTATGTGAGTGCTTGCATTAAGCAGCGTCACGGCACCTGTGTCTGGGGGTCCTTCTCTCATCCACTCCCCGGGGAGAAGCTTATGCCGCAGTGTCTGGGTTTGGGAGGGTTGGTTTGTTCCATACCCAGCTTGCTGTGTGTGTTTGCAAGAAAGCAGGTCAGAGCGATGTCCCATGCCCCTGGAGTGGGAGATGGGGGTGGCTCATAGTTCCTGGGGGAGTATGTGCCACACTCGGGGACCAGGCCCTGAGAAAGTGCTGGATCCTACACAGGCAAGCTTTGGGCTGACTGGGAAGCATTCCCTGGACACTGAGGAACAGAGCTGTTGAGTTGCGTCTTTATCCCGGCACTTTAGGCTGGGGCCAGGCCATGGAGCACCTTGAAGATAAGACCTGAGACTCTGAGCGTGAGCCAGGATTCTGTGGAAATTGGGGGGGGGAGTGTTTCCAGAGATGCTGGTTCAAGGCTTTGAGTTCATGAAGACGCACTACGTTGAGTCAGGCTAAAGGAAAGAGTCTGGAGCCCCAACGTGAGCATGAAGCTCCTCTGTGCCCCCAAGGAGCCTTCTGGAGCGCTGGGCTGGATGTGGGGTTTGTTCCAACCTGGCCTGTGTGTCGATCTCACGGGAACTTTCACAGCAAGTCAGTCTGCAGAGTGCGTGGCGTGGCCATGGGAAATAATAAACCCCAGTACCGTCCACGGAGGCTCTCGGGTGGCTTTAATGAGGCAGTGAAACCCCAGTCTCAGAGAGACGGCACTGCCAAGCAGCCCTCTGGAAAGAGTTACGTTTGTGAAAAAAGAACGTTAAGAACAGCCAGGCCGGGTCAGACCAATGGGCCATCTTGCCCAGTGTCCTGGCTTAGAAGCACAGAACACTAGAGCTGGAAGGGCCCTCGAAAGGTTGAGTCCAGTCCCCTACCCTCATGGCAGGACCAAGCACTGTCTAGAATATCATCCCTGACAGGTGAAACAAAAGACAGAACTATGTAGCACTTTAAAGACTAACAAGATGGTTTATAGGTGATGAGCTTTCGTGGGCCAGATCCACTTCCTCAGATCAATTTGTGGAAGAAAATGACCTTAAAACATGCATATTGCTTCAAAGAGACTTTAAGTCCAGACTTCAACGAGAAGCTTCAGAATTGTCATTCATGCTTAAATTTGACACTTTATGTATGGGTCTAAACAAAGACTCTAATTATCTCACCCATTACAAAGATAGCTTCCCCAATTATCACCCCTAATGTCATTACCTCACAGAAACTTCCCCTATTATCACCCCAATGTCATTACCTCACAGACACTAACCTTCCCCCTCACCCCCACTCTGTTCTAAAATTTGATTTGTCAATTTCACATGCATTCATTTTTCTGATTGTATCACTTTGGTATATATGGTTGTGCCAATTTTCTTCCACATATTGATCTGAGGAAGTGGGTCTGGCCCACAAAAGCTCATCACCTAATAAACCATCTTGTTAGTCTTTAAAGTGCTACATAGTCCTGTCTTTTGTTTCAGCTACACCAGACTAACACGGCTGCATCTCTATCATTATCCCTGACAGGTGTCTGTCTACCCTGCTCTTGACTATCTCCAGTGATGGAGATTCCATAGTCTCCCTGGGCAATTTATTCCAGTGTTTCACCCCCCTGAGAGGTAGGAAGTTTTTCCTGAGATCCAACCTAAACCTCCCTTGCTGCAGTTTAAGCCCATTGCTTCTTGTTCTATCCTCCGAGGTTAAGGAGAATAATTTTTCTCCCTCCTCCTTGTGACACCCTTTTAGATACTTGAAAACTGCTCTCATGTCCCCTCTCAGTCTTCTCTTTTCTAAACTAAACAAGCCCAATTCTTTCAGCCTTCCCTAATAGCTCATGTTCTCTAGACTTAATCATTCTTGTTATCTTCTGACAGTTTGGCAGGCTTCCTGCTTCTGAAAAAACTTTAAAAAATGTTTGCTCTTAGTTTGTGTCTTTTGCTAATGGCTCTTTAAATTCCTTTTTTGGCCTAATTATACTTTTTACATTTGATGTGCCAGATTTTCTGTTGTTTTCTAGTTTCCTCAGTCGGGTTTGATTTCCAAATTTTAAAGGATTTTTTCCCCCCTGCCACTGCTTTCACTCTTAGTTAGCCATGGTGGCATTTGTGGTGTTATTTGTTGGGGAGATGGGGATTGGTCCTTTTTTTCCCCTCTTTTTTTTTTAATTTGGGGGTATATAGGGAATTTGTGCCTTTAATATGGTGTTTTTAAAAAGTTTCCATGCAGCTTGCCAGCTCTTCACTCTTGTGGCTGTTCCTTTAAATTTCCATGTCATTAGCTCCCTTGCATTTCTGAGCCATCTCCATGCCTGCAGAGTGTACCGGCCATTTTGTTATGTGCTCGCTGCACAGAGGGTCGCGCACACACTGAGGTCGCTCTGGGAGACTTTACTTTTGTTCCTTAGTGATCTGTTTAAGATACAGCCGCGTCCGCTTGGGAGTCTCTGTTTACCTCTGATTGTGCAGCAAAGCCTGTTGGCTTCTCAGTGTAGAGTCAGTTGTTTCAATGAACGTGAAATCTTGGCTCTCAGGTAGCTGTGAACCAGTGGGGCATAAGTGCAGGGCCCTTCTCCCACGCTCAGGCCCTCCAACGGTGGGCACAGAGGGAAAGTGCCCCAGGGCCCCATGATTCTAAAGGACTTGGGACTCCTGGCCGGCTCCCTGGGCCTGGAAAATCACCGCTGGAGCACTGTGCCACGCACTCCGAGTGGCTCTAAGGACAGGGTGCAGTGTGGCACACTCCAAGCGGCGCTGAGGGTTGGCTCCTCCCAGCCCCGCCCCTTCTGCCCGAGGCCCCGCCCCTTCCAGGAGTGTGAAGCCACCCCCACCACCCAGGGGCCTGGCATGCCTGTGGGCTCCCCTGCCCACACTGTAGGGGATGCTTCTGTGTCACGGTGTCATGTTTGAAACAGGAACTCGGTGTTGGATCTGCCTGGGGCTGCCTGAGCCCTTCCCCTTTCCGGCCCACATGCAGGGCTCCGGGCAGTTCCTGGTGGGCGGGGAATTCGGCGGCAGCGAGGCCCTGGCGGAACCACTGGGGCATGTCAGGATTGGGAAAAGGGGACGAGAATCGGCAGCTGTTGCTCCGTCCACACGAAGCAAAACGTCGCGGGGGGTCGGGTTAGTTAAAATGCGCTCGCAAACGCCAGCCTCGGGGCTCCCCCTGACCCGACACACCCTTTTTCGTGTCATGGGCTCTCTCGGCTGGGTCTGCACTGGGGAGCGGCATCTGTATAACTACGCCCACCCTGGCCATGCAGTTAAACCGACCTGCCCCGGTGCAGACGCGTTAGGCGGGCGGGAGCGTTCTCCTGTTGACCTGGCTGCTGCCTCTTGGGGAGGTGGAGTCCGATGCCATGAGGGGAGCCCCGCCCATTGGCACAGGTCGTGTTGTCAGAGCAGTAAGCCACCCCCCTCGCTGGCTGTGTGTGGTGTAACTGCATCGTCTGTGCGCACACCCCAGCAGCGGCTGCATTGCAGTGGTTGGGGTGCATGTCACTGTCTGGTTTGCAAAGGGTCTCCCAGGGTGTGTGTACACTACAGAGAAGATCGGAGCTGCCCCTGTTGATCTTCCAGGGCTTGAATGAGTGGGTCTAATGAAGACAGCTAATTGGAACTGAGAGGGGCGCGCCGGTCGATGCCGGGAGTCCTGCTTCCACAGACCGTAAGGCCAGTCGAAGGGCGAGTGTTCTCCCTTGGACTTCCCGCAGTGCGGACTGTGCCAAAAGTTGAGTTAAGCTACTTCGACTTCAGCTACACCATTAATGTTGCTGGAGTTGTGTCGCTTAATTCGACCTTGTCCCGTAGCACAGACATACCCGCAGCTACTAGTGTAACTTAGAGAGAGAGGCTCTGCGGCAGAGACCGCAGCAGCTCTTAGAGTAGGAACCTGCAGCAGCCTTGGCTGCGATGGCCCTTGGGAAGGTCAGCAGGGGCAGTGGGTTTAGCAGCTGAAGTTTTTGGAGGGAATGTTCCAAAGCTATTAGCCTGGCATGTGGCCCTGTGATGTGCCGCGGACCAGGATGCTGGCACGGCTGATTGTCGTGTGTGACAGCTGCTAGGAGGAATAGCACGATCGCAGAGCAAGGCAAACGCGGGGCAGGCTGAGTTATAAAACAGGCCCGGGGGTTCTTTTGAGAACCGACCTGCATAAATCTGATTGCAACCCCCCAGTGCCGCTTCCAAAACAGGGCAAGGCAAAAAAACCTGGCTGGAAATGCTCTCTCCCAGTTCTCCCTGGAGCCTCCGTCTATGATCCTGTTCATCCCTGAGGAATTTGACACCTCGGTGATATTTGAAAGTGAGTCCCCAGAGTCTGCTAGAGAAAGCAAAAGGCTTCTATTTGCCTATTTTGTTACTTGGATCGGTAACCACCCCTTCGCACCGATCCTCGGAGAATCTCACAAGTGTTTTCAAACGTTGACCTCCCAACTGCAGCAGCAATCCAGGATTGATTAGCCACCTGTTTCGGTGGCTAAACAGGAACAGAGAGAGGTTCACATGACGCCCACTCTTCCTTTAGTCCCTGGAGTTTCAAACAAAGCCTTCAGACAATGGCTTTTGTGTTTCCCAGCACGGCGTAGTAAACTGTGCAAGTCAGACTTTCCAGCGGGCAGGCAGGGAACGGAGCTTTCCCTGGCTCAGCTGGTTTTGTGGAAAACCCAACTTTGGCTTCCCCTCATTGTCTGAGCTCAGACTGTGTCTGATTTTGGACCTTTGGCCCAGCATTGGCCCTGTGGGCCATCTAATCTGAAGCTGCTTTGCTGTTTTTTCCAGATCTTTGCTAGTCGCTGCCCGTTTTCGGGGGGAAGGCTGAGAGTGGAGATTCCTCTCTGTTACTAGAGCAGTAGCATCTCACAAGTTGGTTCCAAAGCTGGAGGCCCCAGCTGGGCTCATCATTCAAACAAAATCCCTGCCACAGATCGAAATGCCTTTGGGAGCCACTTGAGCCAACGGGGTTTTCGGATCACAGTTTAGCTGGCCACGGCATGGAAGGCTCCTTCGTCTATTTGTCTGTTGGCCCCAACTGTGACTGGCAAGTTGCAGACTGGCTCTGGATGGGAACTCTGTGATTAGCTCCCCCCCACTCCCCATATCCTGAATCCACGCCCTGGGTCTATACCCCCCATGCAGCCTTCTGGCGGTGTGCCAGGCATGTGGCCTCTGGGAGATGCTTGTCACTACCGCATAAATTATTGCAACCCCTGCCTGCTTTCGCTTAAACCAGGGGCCCTGCCCTGGTACCCTGAGGATATGGGAAGTGATTTGCCCCTACTCCAGTAATAAAGCGGCAGAGACCTGTGCATCATCCCACCACTGCTAGTGATGTGATGGGCCCTGTTCTGGTCCCTCCCTCCATCTCAGCTGGACCCACGTTGTAGGGACAGGTTTTTAACCCACTGTAGAAGTAGCCAGTAGCCCATTGATATGTAGGTAAAGCCCCAAACGATGGTATCTGGTTAAGCCTTTGCAGAGGCCTTGCTGTGCAGTCAAAGCAAGACACAAGGCCTAGCTGAAGTCAAAACAAATAATAGGAAGCTTGGAGAAAAGAAGACAAACCCAGGAAAGCAGCCCTGTCTGTTTATACGCTAGGCAGCACAGCACCAGATGGAAAGCGATAACTGGGTACCACTATCATGAATTTCACATACACACCCAAGGTTACGGCTCTGCAGAAGGCTGCCCAGTCGACGCCTGGCATGGGAAAGCACATCTGGCTGCCTTCTCAAGGCCAACCAGGAATTGTTGCCAAGGAACTAGAGATAGCGCCCCCCTTTCACAAGCCCCACTTGCTAATCCACCAAAGGAATATTTTAAATAATTGCTTCCTGCATATCTCACTCTGTTTTGTTTTTCGCTTTCTACCCCTTGTCACGGTCATGAGAGAGGGCCAGCAGCCTGAGGACTAAGGGGTTAACTGTACCTAACTCAGGTAGAGTTGGTCGATAGCAATGCAGGTAGGAATTTCAAATGGGGACAAAGGAATGTTTGGTTTCTCCCTCCTTTGTCCTGGTTAGTTTCTCTCCAGCTATGGAAGGGGACAGGATGTCTCCCTCTAAGAAAATACTCTTCACAGTTTGTAAGTAGGATAAAGTTTAGATAAATCTATTAGGTTTTATTGTTTTATAGTTTGGGAAATAGGATCTGATGTCTGTGCATTAAAAATGGGTTTTGCTCTCCTTTGTAACTAAGGGTATGTCTACACTACCACCCTAGTTCGAACTAGGGTGGCTAATGTAGGCATTCGAAGTTGCAAATGAAGCCCGGGTTTAAATATCCCGGGCTTCATTTGCATCTTGCCAGGCGGGCGCCATTTTTAAATCCCCTTAGGTCAAACTCCGTGCCCGCGGCTACACGCGGCACAGAGTAGGTAGTTCGAATTAGGATCTCTAATTCGAACTACCATTACTCCTCGTGGAACAAGGAGATCCTAATTCGAACTACCTACTCCATGCCGCGTGTAGCCGCGGGCACGGAGTTCGACCTAAGGGGATTTAAAAATGGTGCTCGCCCAGCAAGATGCAAATGAAGCCCGGGATATTTAAATCCCGGGCTTCATTTGCAACTTCGAATGCCTACATTAACCACCCTAGTTTGAACTAGGGTGGTAGTGTAGACATACCCTCAGTTCCTGGCCCATGGTAAATTTCTCCTCCATGAGTATGTTATTTTGTTACTGTTCCATCTAGTCATTATGCTTGCAACAGGAATATTGTGGTGATAATAAAAGTTCTTTCTCTTTTCTTTTTATTAACCTGGTGTTGGTTAATTTTTGTGTCCTGGTTTGTACTTTAGGGGTGAGATTTCCCAAATAGTCTCTCCCTGGTTGTTTTATTAATATTTGGTTGGTGGCAGTGGAGATTTTATCCCCAAAATCTAGGTTGTTAAGATTTTGGGGGGAAGTTTTATACCAAAGCCTGGTAGATAAGGTTTTGGGGTACTTTTGTTGGGCCCCACTCCTGCATTTATCGTGCCAGAGTGGGGAAGGCACCATGACACCCCTAGACAAGTATCTATGGACTACACCTATTGGGAAGGTGCCGTTACCATGCCAACGCATCCCAATCGAATGTAGCTATGCCTCACACTTCTCGGGGGGAAGGGGTGGGGATGTATACTTGTGTTTAGCAATTGTGTTAACCTGAGCCGGGGGCAGAGTTACTATGTAACCTTTTAGACTTTTCAATCATAGACTACTAGGACTGGAAGGGACCTCGAGAGGTCATCGAGTCCAGTCCCCTGCCCTCATGGCAGGACCAAATACTGTCTAGACCATCCCTGAGACATTTATCTAACCTGCTCTTAAATATCTCCAGAGATGGAGATTCCACAACCTCCCTGGGCAATTTATTCCAGTGTTTGACCACCCTGACAGTTAGGAACTTTTTCCTAATGTCCCACCTAAACCTCCCTTGCTGCAGTTTAAGCCCATTGCTTCTTGTTCTATCCTCAGAGACCAAGATGAACAAGTTTTCTCCCTCCTCCTTATGATATCCTTTTAGATACCTGAAAACTGCTATCATGCCCCCCCTCAATCTTCTCTTTTCTAAACTAAACAAGCCCAATTCTTTCAGCCTTCCTTCATAGCTCATGTTCTCCAGACCTTTCATCATTCTTGTTGCTCTTCTCTGGACCCTCTCCAATTTCTCCACATCCTTCTAGAAATGCGGTGCCCAGAACTGGACACAATACTCCAACTGAGGCCTAACTAGCGCAGAGTAGAGCGGAAGAATGACTTCTCGTGTCTTGCTCACAACACACCTGTTAATGCAGCCCAGAATCATGTTTGCTTTTTTTGCAACAGCATCACACTGCTGACTCATATTCAGCTTGTGGTCACTATGACCCCTAGATCCCTTTCTGCCGTACTCCTCCTTAGACAGTCACTTCCCATTCTGTGTGTGTGAAACTGATTGTTCCTTCCTAAGTGGAGCACTTTGCATTTCTCTTTATTAAACTTCATCCTGTTTACCTCAGACCATTTCTCCAATTTGTCCAGATCATTTTGAATGATGACCCTATACTCCAGATTAGTCGCAACCCCTCCCAGCTTGGTATCATCTGCAAACTTAATAAGCGTACTTTCTATCCCAATATCTAAATCGTTGATGAAGATATTGAACAGAGCCGGTACCAAAACAGACCCCTGCGGAACCCCACTTGTTATACCTTTCCAGCAGGATTGTGAACCACTAATAACTACTCTCTGAGTACGGTTATGCAGCCAGTTATGCACCCACTTTATAGTAGCCCCATCTAAGTTGTATTTGCCTAGTTTATTGATAAGACTATCATGCGAGACCATATCAAACGCCTTACTAAAGTCTAGGTATACCACATCCACTGCTTCTCCCTTATCCACAAGACTTGTTATCCTATCAAAGAAAGCTGTCAGATTGATTTGACATGATTTGTTCTTTACAAATCCATGCTGGCTGTTCCCTATCACCTTGCCACCTTCCAAGTGTTTTCAGATGATTTCCTTAATTACTTGCTCCATTATCTTCCCTGGCACAGAAGTTAAACTAACTGGTCTTTTGGCTATTTGGCTCATAATAACTTGCAGCTAGAACCTATCCAGGGGCTCGGAAACGCCCCACCCCATCGTTTCTCTCTGCCCATCAGCTCCCTATATAGTCTATTGCAATTATTTGCTTGGCAGTGTTCGCTGAGCCCAAGTGGCAAGGTGGCACTCTGCCAGCGCTGAGCGTAAGAAACCCTCCTGCTTGAATCTACACAGTGTCTACGTTTTGGTTTCCAACAGCGTGCCCCAGGCAGGTCCCAGTAGCTGGGCAGGACAGAAGCTGGTACCAAAACAGACCCCTGCAGAACTTTTGGGAAAACCAAAGGAGGAACACAGTGGGTGACCTTGAGTCAACCCCATGTGGTCAGCGTGGCTTCTTCAACAAGGGCGTTTGGGTAAAAAGCTGCAACATTTCCACAGTGCATCTTACGCAGCTTCTTTGCTTGAGCCGTTCCCTGCATCGGGTCAGGAGAGGCTACTAAAAGGTCACCATGTATCCACAGCTACCATGCAAGGCTGTTAGAGGAGGGCAGTGTTTCCTGCAGACGGTGTGTGCTGGGCCGGGAGGGGAATCATCACCCAGGCAGATTCTAAACTCGGATGTAAAGCCGGTGGAACTCTGATTCCAGTGGCGCTATTCCAGACATAAGCCTGCGCAAAAGATATTTGAATCTGCCTCTCCTCCAATATTTAATTGCAACGCGCGTGCGCGCGCGCGCGCACACACACACACACACACACATGTATATTCTTTGTGCAGCCACATCAGGAAAATTGTGTTTGCTTCTGGAAGGAATTCAGAGAAGAGCAACAAAAATTATTGAGGGGAGCGATTGATGCAGGAGGAGACAGTGTTGCCAAACACACACCGCGTGGCTAAGCAACAACCCAGCCATGATAGCAGCCCATTGGTATGTGATGGGCGTAGAGCGGGAGAGGAATTTGTAGGGGAGGTTGAGTGGGGAGAGTACAGCGAGGGTGGTGCAGTGAACTGAAGAAGGGGAGAATGCAGGTGGAATAAGGAGTCATCTGAATGCCCAGGAAATGTCCTGCTGGCAAGGTCCATTAGGCAGCGGAGCAGCATCCCAAGGCAAAGGGTTGGGATTCCCATTGCTAGGGATGGTGGAGGCTGGACAGGACGTGGCATCTATCACCAGGCATCGGAACAATCCTGCATCGGCTGGGGGATGCGCCAGACAATGCAACAGGGTCTTTTTCCCGTTTCCAACTCTGATGACCCTGCGAGATGCGTCCGGGAGCCTCCCCCCGCTCCTGTGGGCTTTGGGGTCCAGCCGTCTCAGCGGTGACTTGTAGTTTGTGCTGCTCTGACGCCAGCCAGTCTTTGCTGACTCACTTCCTCTGTTCTGACTGGACCTCTCCAGCTTATGCACTCTTGTTTTCCCTCTGCTGTGTCAATTCAGGGCCGTTAGCTCAAGCAGCTTCTTGCCCTCCCACTTGCACCAGGCCGGGTAAGCACCGCACTGGAGCGGTGGGAGTCCGGAAATGTTCCCTGCCTTGTGCTTCCTTCGCTGTCGCTGCTTTGAAGCCTCCTCCAAGATCTCGGCTTCTTTTCTGTAACTGCAGAGCTCAGCAGCCCAGCTGGCATCTCCACCTGGGCAAAGCACATATGGCTCTCGCATCCACCGCCTCTTCACGCTGGGTGGGGCTCTCCTAGTGCCGGGCATCCGCTTCCACCCTTCTCCAGTGCGGCTTGATGAGAAATCCAGCTCCCATGGCCCTCCCCCCTCAATGGGTGGCTCCCCCCAGAGGAGATGCAGGCTGTGTCTTCCCTAACTGCTGGGGGGGCAGCGATCGATCGGGGGGGGGGCGGATTTCCCTGCAAAGCTAGACACGATAAATCAACAGCCGAGCGCTCTCCCGTTGACTCTGGTGCTCCATCAAAACAAGAGCTGTAGGCGGAGCTGAGGGGAGAGAGTCGACTTACCACTGCGACGACACCGGGGTGAGCAGACCTCAGGTCATCGACTTCAGCGATGTTGTTCGCGTAGCTGAAGTTGGGCCAACGGACGAGGCCTTAAAGAAAACTGAACGGGGGGTGCTCCCCCAATAGTCCCTCGCAGGCTTTGTCAAGCGCACATGTGAATGACGTGGCTCAGCTCTCGGGGGAGAATGTGGGAGTGCCCCCAGCCTGTCCTCAGAGGCAGCCTCCATTTGTGGGGTGGTCTGATTTACAGCTCTGTTACCAAAACAACAAATGCAGCGACGGACAAGCAAATAGAAACCCTGTGAGCCTAGTGCATCTCTTTCAGGTCCTCGCACACACTTGGGAGGACGCAGCAGGCTCTGCAGCCTAGGGGGTCCTCGTGTAACACACCCAGTGCAGGTCACTGCCCCACGGAGTGGCACTTAGGCCACTTACAGTCAGAGCTACAAACAAGGGAGCTCTACAGCCTAAGCCAGTTGGCTTTATAGCTCAAGCTGGCGAGGCTCCTACACTGAGGTCCCAAGTTCAAATCTGCCTGGTGGTAGTTACATTCACCCATACTCCTTCAGTGGGGGCAGCCGGAATGGCATTTACATTTTCTTCAGTGGTTCAGCTGATGTCAGACGCTGCCCTGCTGCTGGCCGAGAGCAGCCGGCCCGTGTTCGGTCAGAGCTGCTGAGCACATGGGGAGCGATGAATGATGCCTTGTGCCGCCAGCGGGCTGGTGAACACTGGAGGAATGGCGCAAACAGATGCTTGGCGAGGAGGGTGGAGAAAGGAGTGAAGATCTTTGCCCATCATCTGTGTGGCCAGGGTCAGCCCACGGTTCATTGCGACTTGCGCCCGGGGAACAGAGATGCCGGTAGGTTATGTACATGCAGCGAGTTTTGTTCATTCTAAACCAGCTCCTCACTGGAGGCAGTGATGGGATCTTTCCCATGGAAAGAGCCTTTGTGGCGTGGGGAAGGGAAGATCCCCCTCCCACCCGCTACCGCCCCCCCCCCCCATAGTGAAGAAGGGAAGCTTTGCCTACCATACGATACGGAGGGAGTTCTATGGCCGGAGCCACCATATCCTCCAAGATCTGCTACCCACGGTAGGTCACTGGCACTGCCCTGGCTCTGGACCACCTGACCTCCCCTCCAGGGACATTCCCGTGGCCTCTGTTCCATTGAGAGCATCTTGGAATCTGGGACGTGGGGCGGGGAGAGGCTGTGGAAAGGGGATGGAGGAACCGGGCTCTCCATTAACTCCCTTCCTTCACTTCCCACCTGTCTCCCCGCTTCCATCCCCTCTGGCAGAGAGCTCTCCAGCACCTGAATGCTTCACAGAGAAGGCAAGAGATGCCTCCCCTTTCCCTAGAGAGAGGTCTCGGGGGGTAGCCCAGTTAGTCTGTAACCTTAAAAACAACTGAAGGTTGGACCTCTCTGGTCTGGCACCCTCGGGACTTGACCGGTCCCAGATGAGGAATTTTGCTGGACCAGGGAGGTCATATCTGGCCCCCCCTGCTACCAGCCTCCCCCCCCCCCAGTGCTAGACCAGCTGCAGGCCCCGCTGCCCTGACAGCCCCTGCCTCCCCTTGCCTGCCAGGCTGGGCGACCCAGCTCGCAACGTGCCAGGTTCCTGTTCCCCCGAGCAGCCCAGCTGAGCAGCTCCGCTGTGGCGTGCCACTCCCGGCCCCTCCGGACAGCCCTGCTGCGGCACACCAGGCTCCCAATCCCGCCAGGCAGCCCCACTGGGGTACGCCCGATTCTCAGCTGTGGGGTCTAGGCTCCTGACCCTGCTGGCAGCTTGCAACCCTACCAGGCTGCAGGGCTCCTAGGCACCAGCCTTCACTGGGATTTTCTGGTCCTGCCGGACCTCGGATGTTGCCGGACCAGAGAGTCCCGGTTTACAGAGGTTCAACCTGTATTAAAAAACCAAGTAGACCTGTAGGGTACGTCCACACCGCGGGGCAAAGGTCAAATTAAGCTACGCAACTTTGGCTACATCCATTGCGTAGCTGAAGTCGAAATAGCTTCGTTTGGCTTTTGGCACTGTCTTCGACTTCCCTTACTCCTCGTGAAATGAGGGCTGCAGCACTCAGAGTCAGCAGTGCTCCAGTTCGACATTAGCTCGAAATAATGCTGCTGTGTAGACGTACCCGAGAGCCTAACAAATATATATATTAGATATTGGCACAGAGAAGACGTTCATTACGTTTGTGGATGATGCCAAGCTGGGAGGGGCTGCAAGTGCTTTGGAGGACGGGTCAGAATTCAAAATGATCTGGACAAACTGGAGAGATGGTCTGAAGTCAGTGGGATGAAGTTTAATAAGGAGAAATGCAAAGTGCTCCATTTAGGAAGGAACAATCCGTGTCACACATACAGGATGGGAAGCGACTGGCTAGGAAGGATACTGCAGAAAGGGATCTAGGGGTCATAGTGGACCACAAGCTAAATATGAGTCAACAGTGTGACACTGTTGCAAAAAATCAAACATGATTCTGGGATGCATAGAATCACAGAATCCTAGAACTTAGAAAGGAGAAGACTGAGAGAGGACATGAGAGCAGTTTTCAAGTATCTAAAAGGGTGTTACAAGGAGAGAGAAAAATTGTCCTGAGGCCAGGACAAGGAGCAAGGGGCTTAAACTGCAGCAAAGGGAGGTTGAGGTTGGACATTAGGAAAAAGTTCCTGCCTGTCAGGGTGGTTAAACACTGGAATAAATTGCCTGGGGGGGTTGTGGAATCTCCATCCCTGGAGATAGTTAAGAGCAGGTTGGGCAGACACCTGTCAGGGATGATCTAGACGGTGCTGGGTCCTGCCGTGAGGGCAGGGGACTGGACTTGATGACCTCTCGAGGTCCCTTCCAGTTGGAGTGTTCTATGATTCTGTGATGGTATCTTGAGCTTTTGTAGGCAAAACCCACTTCTTCAGGTGAGATGATCTATAGACAAGGTGAGAGGCAGGCACATAGCTCTGTTGCTATAGAAGAGAAGCCACGAGCTGAGAGGTTGTTTCCAACAGTCGGCCCCTCCAATGCTTGGATCGGGTTGCAGAAGGAGGTCCCTGACAAGGCCTGTACATTGTTCCCATCGTTTTGTTCCTTAATTCCAGTGGGTCCGTTTCTATCTGTTGTGCCTTCTCTTTTCTCTGCCGCATCTAAGATTGATTCGCTTTTCCCTTGGAAAGAGAATTATTTTCTCAAAGCCTTTGGGGGCCACCAGTCTGCAAATAAACCCATCTCTGGCTAAACTCATTGTTCTCTTGAAATACCTTCAAGCCTGGTCCAGCCCATGCTCCCAGGACCCGCTGCCGGGGATCTCACAGAGATTTGCCACTGCTGAGACCTCGCGCTGAAGCTCTTGACAAACGATTTTGCCATTTCAGGGACGGGGAAGAGACATTTCATTAGCTCCTGCGCTTGGCTTCCAGAAAGGTTACACTTAATTGGTCAGATTGTCAGCTATAAATCACATACCAAAGGGGAAGGAGACACGGGGGAAGGTTTTAGCAGAGGATGCAAAGGCTTTTCTTGGGAGGATCCATCCGAGGAGTGCAGGAAACAGGGCAGGCAGGGCAGCTGAGAAGCTGAGAGCATAGAGCTCTTCTTAGACCAGGATTGCACCTGTCCTGGCTGTGCGGTAGCTCCCAGTCTGGGCTCAGTTACTGGCTGGGCAGCAAGAGAAGCTTGTTGGAAAGAAAAGAGAATCGGTAATTTTATTCCAAAATAGCCATTTAACAAAAATAAAAATAAAAATAACCAGAGAATTGCTTTAGAAACTGTTCCTGTCTGTTGACTGGGGAAACCCCCACATGAGCCAACCTCCCTTCCCCCTGAAACCACAGTCATTTCATGTTAATAAATGAAAAATTGGCCAAACTGAAACTTTTTCACAAACTGCTTCAGTTTGGTTGAAAGGGGCTATTCTGTTAGAAAATAAAAGCACATTCGAGGAAGGAGAAAGCCTTTGGAAGGGAAACACCCTTTGACTGGCCTTTTGCCATACTTTCTCCCGGGTGTTGCAAGACGGCTCATCCCCCTGATAGATTTAGGGTTACATTCTGCCTCTCCCGCGTGTGTGTAAGTGCCAGAATTAATGACGGCCTTGGGAGAAGAATATTCTACCTAAAACCCTCCTCTTAGCGATATTCAGGAGAGCAGCAGCAATCAGTCATGTGGAAGGGCCAGGCTGCAATCTACCGCTGCTACCTCCTCTCATCTCCATTAGTGACAAACTACCTGTGATTTTCAAGTCAGGCCCTGTCTCTAGATTAGAGCTGTGACAAGAGAGGCACCTTTCCAACTGCAGGCTGAACCTCTCTGGTCCAGCACACTCTGGGCCAGCAACATCTGTGATCTGGCATGATTTGAGTGAGCCAGATGTCCACTTATCGTGATGTGGCCAAGTTTCCCGCGGTCCCATAAAGTTTGTTTACAGCCGCCAGTGCTGGCTAGCAGTGTTCTGGGCTGTGATTTAGCTCTAAATGTCCTCTTAGAGCCCAGCAAGGAGGGGCAGTGTTGGGAACGCTGCTAGATAATACTGACCTCCCGTGTCCCGCAAATTCTCTGGTGCTGCACTGGTCAGGTGCCAAGGATGCTGGGCTAGAGAGGTTCAAGCTGTAGCCCTCTCAGACTGCATGTTCTTCTAAGCTGGGCTGAGCCATCTTACCTCTTGCCCCACCCCTTGCGGCTACTCTACTTAAGAGGTTCCAAGACAATTACTGTCTACACCTGGACTCGGACCTCAGCGCCATTGCCACCCCCGTGCGACCACCCTCAGGACTTACCCGCTAGCTCTCTGTCCCAGCACTCAGTGTGTTAAACTACTGTGGCTTTCGTCATCCACAATCTAAACCCGCGAAACCTGCTCAGCTTTCAGCCCTGGCTCTGAACGGATCCTGGAGCCTTGCTTGGTTTCACGTCATTTCGTCCCTTGGGTTCCGGGTTCCATCGTGACGGTGGCGGAGAGGGGAGCCCAGTCCTGCCGGGCTGTCAGCGGGCCTGCATGTGACAGGCCTGTTGGCCCGAGAACCGAGTTCTCGCATGCACGTTCCTGCCAACCGTCGCTCACCCTCACCCCCGCTGGAATTGCAGTCACGGGCGCAGGGTTGCATATTTGTCAGTGAGGAGAAGTGTTATTTATAGCTCAGAGCACAGCTGGCCCTTCAAGGGAGTGGGGCTTAAAACACCCCGTTCCCTCCAGCCGGCTTTGCGCAGAAGTGCAGTGATCCTTACTCCCAGCTAGGGGAGCTGCTTTGGCCTAGCTTATTTGTTTCCATTTCTGGCTTTGGACCAGACAAGCAGCCGTAGCGATCCAGGGCTCAGCCAAGTGCAAAGCCTAGCGTGGTGAGTAATGACTTTGTTGCATGACGAGACGTACTGGGAGTGCACTGGCGCTCGACCGCTCCAGACGACTGTGCCCCTTTCTGGGCTCGAATTTATCTGCTGCACCCCCACCCCGAGGTGCCACTCGCTGAAGAACGACGCGCTAACACAATCAGACCGGAGAATACAAAAGGGTCACAGCCAGCTAGAAAACTGCCGACTTTCTGACTGGTACCATCGAATTACAAACGGAATCAGCTGGAATGGGAATATTGTACTTCCATTCAGTGTCTAGTCTCCTGAGCCATCTGCAGGGCCGGATTAACTCTTCTGGGGGCCCGGGGCGATGAGATTTTGTGCTGCCCCCTAGGCTCCAGGGTGGGGCCACAATGTGGGGTGCGGAAGAGGGGTGCAGATTGTGGTGGGACTGTGGGTCCAGGAAGGGGTGAGGTCTCTGGGGTGAGGCTGGTCTGAGGCATATGCAGTGCAGGAGGGGGGCTTGGGGCTGGGCCAGGAGTTGGGGTGCAGGGCGCTTAGCTGGGGCCGCTCCTGTTTGGTGGAGGGGGGGACAGGTGGCTCCGCACAGCCTGTGCTTACCTGCAGGCACCGCCCCCGCAGCTCCCACCCGCCATGATTTCCATCCAATGGGAGCTGGAGGGCAGAGCCTCCAGGTGAGGGCCACGGGGGGACGGCATTCCCTTGGTGCTCATGGGGACACGGCTCCAGTGTGGGGCTGTGGAGGGAGGAGGGATGGCAGCACATGGAGCCACTGGCCCCCCCCCCCCCCACGCTAGAAAGGTCAGGCTTGGAACACGGGCTTTAAGGGCTCCAACCCTGGGCTTAGGGGCCCTTCTTAGCCAGGGCCCCCCTTAGCCCAGGCCCCTGCCTGTCTGTGAAATGCTTGGGTGGACTGATGTCATCAGGGCTGGTTCTTCAGCCTGTTGGTACAGAGGTAAATGCCTCGATGAGCTGGTACAACCCCTAGAAAACCTCTTTGCAGCCATGTGCCCCTGACTGAGACCCACTGCTCTAGAGTTGCCATCCAGGCCTGTTGGGCGAGGGAGTGGAGCAGTGGGGAACACCCTGTGCCTCTGGAAAGGCAGCTTTCTCTCTCCTGGCTCAGGGCTGGTGTCACCCCAGGCATCCGGTACCTTTTCCATCACTTAGGCTGGGTCTGCATTGGGGGAGAAAATTGGCTTAAGATTCACAACTCCAGCTGCGAGGGTCGATGTACCTTAGGTCGAATTCTGCAGCATCCTCACTGCAGGAGGTCAATGGGAGAAACTCTCCCTTCGACTTCCCCCTTACTGCTCGCGACCCCGTGGAGTGCTGGGGTCGACAGGGCTGCCATCAGCAGTCAATTTAGTGGGTCTTTACTAGACCTGCTAAATCAAACCCTGGAAGATTGATTTCCAGAGTGCCAATCTCTGAATAAATGTAGCTCAGCTCCAGAGTAAGCAAAGGCAGAGAGACTCGGCGCTCACGTCTATGCGCTCCTGGTATGGGCCCGGAAACATTTCCGAACAAGTCCATTTGGAATCTAGAGGGGGGAAAGGGACTCGCCTATTTGGGGACACCTGTGACATCATCCTCACATCTCTCCAGAGGTTTTATAAATAATTCTCTCCACATACCTCGATGGCAGCAGCTCTGGGCTCCCTCTCCTTCGCATGCAACCAGCTCCCGCTTTGCTAGGTGGAGGCGTGGGGAGCCGTGCGTGGTCCCACAGGCGTACCCTGCGTGCTAACGTGCGCTCTGCTGCCAGTGCACACCTGGATGTGCGGCTCTACCCCCTGGGCAGGCCGCAGAACTGGCAGCCCTCTGCTCAGAGGCTGCCTGTCTGTAATCAGAATGCTGGCCTGTGAATTCCCCACTCCCCCAGGCTCAGACACGCAGCCCTTCGACCTGTTGGGAAGAGCATTCGACCCAGGCTGGCGTCACAGGGTGGTGGGGAGCCTCCTTTCCCCCAGGACAGCAGAGCCTCCAGTACGACCAAGACCTTCACTGCCTGGCGCGCGCTGGGAAATCCCTGCTCGGGAGGGGAGCTGGGGCATGGCGATAAAATGCCCATGAGCTGGAGCGGAGGAAGAGCAGCTCTTGTGAGGGTCGCCTGGTTTGTGGCATCTTCCAGACGGGGCTGTCAGAGTCCTGGAGGGGAAAGCACCTAGAAGCTGTCTGGCGGGCAGATGGTGCCTGTTTCTACTGAAAGTCCTGGGATGCGCTTGGATGCAATCCCATAATTCCCAGAACCACTCGTGGGTCGGCACCAGTGAGTCATTCCTAGTAAGTAAAGGGAATTTTGTTGCGGAAGAGGGTTTGATTTTGAAGCCTTTTTGGATGAGAGAGAGAGAGAGAGTGACCCCATCGGTAGCGTCGGTGGCAGGGTGGCGTATACTGGGTAGCCTATGAAGTTCTACATCTTGCCACTGGCAGATCCCTAGAATAGCAGCTTCACTCCAGGGTGTGTACCACAGCTGTTCGAAGCGCTCTCCTCCTTCCTCCCGACGTCTGTGGCACCTGCTTTGCCTCTAGCCCCACATCAGCGCTGGGCCCCTGGCATCTCTGGCTTTGCGTCTCAGAAGCTCTTGTGTCAAAGCGCCTCCAGCCAAACGGTGCGGCCCATCCAAGGGGAAATGCGGCCGTCGGCAGGGAAGTGATGACTCTGTGCTGGCCTCCTGTCACGTTACTAGATTTTAGGGAAGCAGCCAGATTACTGCTGCACCCATGGGAGAAGGGGTGTTTGCCCCAAAAGTGGTACAAAGGGGGCCATGTAAGGTGTCAAATGAAAGCTTGCCTTCTACTGATTCTGTATATGCTGTTCATATACCTGGATAATGTCTGTGTGTGAAGTTATAAATATGGACTCTGTGTTGATGCTGCAAGATTCTCTGTCTGAGGCAGAGCAATGGGCCGGGAACGTTTGCCCATGGACATGCTAATGAGCAAAGCTCCAGGGAACAATGGGCCTCTGGAGGCCAAAGACACACCTGGCCACTGGCCATGTGACTCTCCAGCTTGGAAGAAGCCAGGAGGGGGTATAAATAGGCCATGTGGCCGACTCCATCTTGGTCTTCAGATCTGCTCCTGACCCCAGATGCGGCCTTACAGGGAATCACGAGCCGGGAAGAACTGTGGACCCATCCGGACATAGGATGTACACCAAGGACTGTTAAGCCAGCAGCTATAACATCGCTGCTAGGACCTGCATCGAGAACTGGGAGATTCGATGCATGTAATGTATGATACTTTAACAACCTTACTCTCATGCTATTCCTTTTTTTAGTAATAAACCTTTAGATTTTAGATTATAAAGGCTTGGCTCAGCGTGGTCTTGTGGGTAAGGTCCAGAGTGTAAATTGACCTGGGATCTGTGGCTGGTTTCTTGGAACTGGACAGAACTTGTTCGGGGAAGGTGAGATTGGGCTTTAAAACCCCTCACCTGTGTATGAGGCCCAGGGCCATCTGGGGCACGGATATTGCTGGGGTGTCAGAGGGGTTTTGCTTGTGAGGCTTCAGGCAGGCAGCTGAAGCGCTCTGTGGGTCTGTTTTGTGGCCTGTTTGGGAGGTTCTCCAGTCTGGGGGCTGTAAGGAGCCCCTAGTTTGAGCAATTCCCCCTGAGCGGATGCCCTCAGCTGTGCCCAGACCTGGCCCGGTCCATCACACCTCCTGCTCGGTGTGGGACACTGTTGGCTGATCTAACGAGGGCTGGGCGGTCACAGGATTTAAGAAGTAAAACTATGCTGAGTGTCGGGTGCCTCTGGGTTGTTGCTGTCCAGTGGGATTTGCATTCCGAGTCCGGGCCTGGATTGCCAGCGCCCACCTGCAAGGTCTCTGCTGCTGGTGGAATCCAGGCACACACCCTGTGCCCATTCCAGACGGCGGTACCACCGTGGGCCACACACGCAGTGCTGTGTGTGGGGTGGGCCATATCCACACCCACCCATGGCCCAGAGGCTGTTGCGTGGGCCACGGCTGCAAGCAGATGGGCCATGGGATGTAGAACTTGAGATAGAAACAGGCCAAGGCTGAACGTCTCCAGCATCAAGGGGGCTTGGAACGGGGGTTTGTTTCACACTTTTATTCCAGATGGAGCCGCAGAGCAACGAACGCCCCCGAGAAAAGCCAGGAGAGCGCGAGAGGAGGTCTGCAGCGGGGTTAGACCTCAGAGGGGCGGGGGTGACTCCGTCTCTTGCATGTCAGTTTCTTACCTCTGCTTCTCCAGCTTGGAGCCAGGTTGCTTTAATTTCTTGCCCTGCTGGTTATTCGTCCCCTGGTTCTGCTGCTAGAATGGCTTCCTCAAAAACAAGCTGGGAGGAGTACGGCGTTGGTGAAGAAACTGCTGCAGGTGCGGGGTGGATCAGGCCCTCGTTTGAATGGCGTCTCCATGGTTTGTGCACTCACCAAGACACACGCTCTTCTAGAAACAACTTTGTGGGGTTTTTTCATGTCTGAAGACAGTGGCTAGGAGCCCAGGTGCCTGGCCACGGCGAAGAGGCCAGCCACGAGGCATCCCAGGCAGCTGTCCCTGACACACCAACGGGCCCGATTCTCATTTGCACAAAGCCCTCTTGCCCAGTGCAGAGGAGCCTGGAAGTGGCTCTGATACTGCTGGGTCCAGAGTTTCCGATCCTCCTGCCATTCCCATTGGTGGCACTTCAGCTGGTGGCTGCGGGAGCAGGGAGCAGACAAGCGGGTTCCTAGGAGCAGGCTGTTTTCTTGGCTGGTTTGGGCCTTCTCATGACCCGGATGCTTTGTGCCACGTTCCCACAGAACGCAGGACTGGGGGGTGAGGGCAGCCTCCCCTCCCCCTTCGTGGCTCTCTCATGCCACGTTCCCACAGAGCACAGGACTGGGGGGTGAGGGCAGCCTCCCCTCCCCCTTCATGGCTCTCTCATGCCATGTTCCCACAGAGCAGAGGACTGGGGGTGAGAGCAACCTCCCATCCCCCTCGGGGCTCTCTCATGCCATGTTCCCACAGAGCGCAGGACTGCGGGTGAGGGCAGCCTCCCCTCTCCTTCGTGACTCTCTCATGCCACGTTCCCACAGAGCGCAGGACTGCGGGTGAGGGCAGCCTCCCCTCTCCTTCGTGACTCTCTCATGCCACGTTCCCACAGAGCGCAGGACTGCGGGTGAGGGCAGCCTCCCCTCTCCTTCGTGGCTCTGTTATGCCATGTTCCCACAGAGCACAGGACTGGGGTGAGGGCAGCCTCCCCTCTCCTTCGTGACTCTCTCATGCCACGTTCCCACAGAGCGCAGGACTGGGGTGAGGACAGCCTTCCCTCCCCTTCGTGGCTCTCTCATGCCACGTTCCCACAGAGCACAGGACTGGGGTGAGGACAGCCTTCCCTCCCCTTCGTGGCTCTGTCATGCCACGTTCCCACAGAGCACAGGACTGGGGTGAGGGCAGCCTCCCCTCCCCCTCGGGGCTCTCTCATGCCACGTTCCCACAGAGCGCAGGACTGCGGGTGAGGGCAGCCTCCCCTCTCCTTCGTGGCTCTCTCATGCCACGTTCCCACAGAGCGCAGGACTGGGGGTGAGGGCAGCCTCCCCTCCCCCTCGGGGCTCTCTCATGCCACATTCCCACCCCGAGGTCAGGCCTGTTTGGGTTTCAGGGTCTGTCTCTGACCAGCAGCTGGGTGTGGTGTCTGATTCAGCCAGAGAGTGAAAGGAAGCCGTGGCTGGCTCCAGGTGCAGGGAAGGGGCAGGGACTTCTCCCCAGATCACTGCTCAGATGCCAGCCACGTTGCCTGTCCTACCAGAATGGCGCTTACTCGAGGGAGACTCACATCCCAGCCAGCTCCTCTGTTGCGATTCTTCCAGGGCCCGGAGTTGGCCAGGAACAAATACGCTCCCTGCAAACGCTGCTCCCCAAGGAAGCCCTCTGCTAATGTCAGGCCGGCCCAGATGTTTGGCCGAGTCGCCGGTGCGGAGCTGTGACCTGGGCAGGCAACGGTGCATTGGGTCTCTCTGCTCCTCCGCTGTGTTGGAAACACTCCTCACCTCCCGCAGGCCACTGACCCGGCGGGGTCCTTTGAAAGACATGGCAGCAACCTCAGCCACATCCAGCCGGGAGCGGAACAAGGAATGAGAGGGCAGACAGCAGTGGCGAAAAGGGCAGGATAGCCGGGCCCCAACACGGAGCACCAGCCTCCTATCGCACTGCGGCTGTGCCGCTCACCCTGCCTGGCTGAAAGGGAAGCAGCACAGGGCAGGCCAGTTGGTCTGAGACGGAGGTCAGCAGTGTTCGACGGTCTCGCCAGGGGTCCGTAGCCAGGAGAGCCAATCGAGGGGGCCAGGTTGGCAGAATAGGCAGGTGAAGCCAGGCCAGGGGGCAAGGCAGAATCAGGGGAGACACCAGGGTGGCAAAGTCGGGCAGACAAGAGAGGTTACTGACCGCCTGGCTGCTTCTTAGATCTGGGAGGGTTGTGTCTCTTTCTCTCTCTACTCATTTTGCCAGTTCCATGGAAATTGGTGGCGTGTTCGATGTGTTCTGTGTCTGAATCATCACTCAGACATCCCTACCACTCTGATACAGGCACTGAGCCCCCGGCTTCCCTTTGGACCACAGGCTCGCGGCAGTCTGACCTGCATCAGCTCATCCAAATTTGATAGGTAGCAGGTTTAAAACAAATCGAAGGAAGTTTTCCTTCATGTAGTGCAGTCATCCTGTGGAACTCCTTGCCAGAGGATGTTGTGAAGGCCAGGACTTTAACAGTGTTCACAAAAGAACTAGATAAATTCATGGAGGTTAGGCTGTTAGCCAGGCTGGGTAGGGATGGTGTCCCTAGCCTCTGTCAGGGGCTGGGAATGGGTGACTGGAGAGGAATCACTGGATGGTTTCCTGTTGTGTTCCCTCCCTCTCAGGCACCTCCATTGGCCACTGCTGTAGGACACTGCTAGATGGACCTTTGGTCTGGCTCAGTGTGGCCGCTCTTATGTTCTTATATTCACAATGCTCTGGTCCCAGACTGGCAGGAGTGGGCAATAAGTAGTCTGTGAGCCAGATGCAGCTCGCCAGGTTAGCCCCTGGCAGGCCATCGGTGCTTTATTTACCTGCACGTCCACAGGTGCAGCTGCTTGCAGCTCCCATTGGCCTCAAATCACTGTTCCCAGCCAGTGGGAGCGGTGGGAAGTGGCATGGACCAGGACATTGCTTCCCACCGCTCCCATTGGCTAGGACCGGCGATCTGTGGCCAGTGGGAGCGGTGGGAAGTGGCATGGACCAGGACATTGCTTCCCACTGCTCCCATTGGCTAGGACCGGCGATCTGTGGCCAGTGGGAGCGGTGGGAAGTGGCATGGACCAGGACATTGCTTCCCACTGCTCCCATTGGCTAGGACCGGCGATCTGTGGCCAGTGGGAGCGGTGGGAAGTGGCATGGACCAGGACATTGCTTCCCACCGCTCCCATTGGCTAGGACCGGCGATCTGTGGCCAGTGGGAGCGGTGGGAAGTGGCATGGACCAGGACATTGCTTCCCACTGCTCCCATTGGCTAGGACCGGCGATCTGTGGCCAATGGGAGCTGCGAGCAGCTGTATCTGCAGATAGTCAGGTAAATAATGCTCCCGTGGCCCACCAGGGCTAACCCTGGCAAACCGTGTCCACGCGTATTGCCCGTCCCAGAGGCTCCTCCCGACATCTGCTGCGCAGCCCTTTGTTGGCTCCCAGGGCACGTAGGTTTCCTGAGACGCCCTTTGCTGCAACCAGGCCTCGGCACAGCCCCTTACTTGGCAAAGTTTGGGTCGTGCCAGTCGGTGAGGCCACAGCCTGCCTACCCATGGGCAGAATAGGCAGCTGCATGGGGCACCTGAAAATCTGGGGCACTGCTGGGTCTTAATGCCCCTCCACCGTGCTTTTCCTAGCCCTCTTCTGTGGCTCTGCTTCCTCCGGAGGGGATCTAGTTAACCTGAGAGTGACGAAGCTGGCCGGACCTCTTGGCAGAACCTGTGAAAGCGACATTCCAGGGGCAACGAAGCCAGGTAGCCCTGTCGGTTTCTGAGTTTACTGTGCGAGTGGGCAGGACCTTAGTTTTAAAACTCTTTGGCTATGTCTACACTGGCGGCTTCTTGTGCAAGAACTCTTCTGCAAGAACACGTCCACGTTGCCATGTGCGAGCTGTGCTTTTGCACAAGAGCATCCATGGCAGTGTGGACGCTCTCTTGCACAAGAAAGCTCTGATGGCCGTTTTAGCCATAGGGCTTTCTTGCGCAAGAAACCCTGCCGAGCGTCCACACCGCCCTCTTGCGCAAGAGAGCTTCCACAAGAGAGCTTACACCTGTTAGAAAAGAGTGTAGTTCTTGCGCAAGAAGCCCTCTCCTACCACGCTTTACTGTAAATCTTCTTGCGCAAGAGCGGGTGGGCAGTGTGGACGCTTTGCGGAAGAACGGCCGTTCTTGTGCAATAACCCGCCGGTGTAGACAGAGCCCTCGATTACTGGGTTGCTGAAGATTATCAGATTGCATCTCTAAAAACCAGTCGCCCCCTCCGGCTGCCACGGGGGCCCAGTCGAGTAGCACCGCCTGGGGCCCAGAAATCCTAAGGACGTCCCTGTGCATCTCTCAAACGTAGAGCTGGCAAACACCTCTTGGAGCATCTGGTCCCTCCCCGCCAGGCCTGGGGATGCCCACGTGCTCCGTGTAGCCACAAGTTCAGTGGCCTTGAAAGCCCTTTGGCTGCCTGGGCCTTTCCTGATAGCCACTGTGGCTTTTCTCACCTCTCAGCATCACTCTCCACGCGCGCTGACTGCCCAGCCCGGCCAGCCTCAATAATTCCTCCCCCTCCTCGCTTCCGACGCTCCAGCTCTTCATGCATTTGCAGCTAGTTCCTTGCTCATCGCTGAGCCGAACTGTTGGTCTTTCTGGCTTTCTGGGTGCCAATATTTCGAGATGAGTCCAAGCCCTAGAGCTGAGATCCATTATTTTAATGAGCAAAGTTCAGTGGTGGGAGACAGTGGGGGGGCAGGGAGTGGTTTGGCTGAAAAACGTGGATCCATATTCCAAACTCCCCCCTCCCACCCCAACGTTTAGGGATGGCTGGAGACAGGAGATTACTTCCATCCATAAATAATCCGTATATACAGCCCCTTTTCAATGGAGTCCCGGGTGTCAGACACTTAGGGTGTGTCTAGACTACATGCCTCTGCCGACAGAGGCATGTAAAATAGGCTACCCAACATAGTCAATGAAGCAGGGATTTAAATATCCCCGGCTTCATTAAAATAAAAATGTCCGCCGTGCTGTGCCGGCTCAGCTGATTGTCGGCACAGCACACGAGTCAAGATGCAGATCGGTTGACAGGGGAAGCCTTTGTCGACTGCTCCTGTAAACCTTGTTTCATGAGGCATAAGGAAGTGGTTGACAAAGGCTTCCCCTGTCAACCGATCCGCGTTTTGCCTGCCGCGCTGTGCCGACGATCAGCTGAGCCGGCACAGCACGGCGGACATTTTTATTTTAATGAAGCCGGGGATATTTAAATCCCCGCTTCATCGACTATGTCGGGGAGCCTATTTTACATGCCTCTGTCGGCAGAGACATGTAGTCTAGACAGACCCTTAGACACAGTTAAAATCACAAAGGGCTCCTTTTTTAATGTCTGTTTAGAAATGGAAAGAGACTCCGTTGGCCCCTGTCAGTAAAGGGAGAGGACAGACTATCCTCGGTGCTAGCCCCCAAATTCGGCCAGATCCTGTACCGTGGGCACGTCAGGAAACAATCCAGTTCCAACCTCCATGCAGCAACGGTGAGCGTAAGAAACTAGCAAAGCCTAAAAGTGGGCTGGAGCCTGCTTCTGGTTGTCCTTGTAACCAAGCAAAGCGCTTTGACAATCAGCAAGAAATTTCACTTGTGGCCTCTTGAGAGATTCCCCCTCCTGAATTATCTGGTAGGATCAACTAGACCCCAATCGGACCGGCACCGTCTCCATCGACTGGGAAAATGTGGCACCCCGTGCTTTCCTGTCCGAAGATGGCGTCCCTCTGCCACAGCAATATTGTCACAACGTTTTCAGCAATAATCATTCTTCCTCCTCCTTTCCATCCTGCTCTTTGCTTTATTTTACTCACCTGTTAGCTTTTAATTCTCATAGATTTACTCATTTCCTGGAGAGAATAGGAAAGTGCGTGCACGTGTGTGTGCGTGCACGTGTGTGTGCGTGCATGCGTGCGTGTGTGTGTGTGCACACGTGTGTATGCAATTTACATGTAAGGGGAAAAAGTCACCAGTGAGAGAAAGTAATAAGAGGAGACCTCTAAAACCAGTCACTACAAACCCTTTGACCTAGGACCTGTCGCTAAAGCAGGATTCTAGATGGGTTAGCAAAACTTTGGCCGTAGTGGGATGCATATTCAAAAAATTCTTTATCATCCAGCACTAAACATCACAGGCAATTTATCTAGATTGGAAAGGGCAATATTTTCATTGGAAGGCCCAGCAGATGTTCCCAGAAAACACTTATTTCATAGCATTTGCACATGGACACAAAAGGGCAACAAAAGTGATGAGGGGTTTGGAACGGGTCCCATATGAACAGAGATTAAAAAGACCGGGACTTTTCAGCTTAGAAAAGAGGAAACTAAGGGGAGATAGGATAGAGGTCTATAAAATCATGACTGGTATGGAAAAAGTGAATAAGGAAAAGTTATTGACTTGTTCCCATAATATAAGAACAAGGGGTCACCAAATGAAATTAATAGGTAGCAGTTTGAAAACAAACAAAAGGAAGTTTTTCTTCACACAGCGCACAGTTAACCTGTGGAACTCCTTGCCAGAGGATGTGGTGAGGACCAGGATTTTAACGAGGTTCAAAAAAGAGCTAGATTGATTCATGGAGGTTAGGTCCAGCAATGGCTATTAGCCAGGATGGGTAGGAATGGTGTCCCTGGCCTCTGTTAGTCTGGAGGTGGGTGACAGGAGAGTCAATGGATGACATGATGTTTCCCTGTTCTGTTCCCTCCCTGTGGGGCACCTGGCACTGGCCACAGTGGGCAGACAGGACCCTGGGCCGGATGGACCTTTGGTCTGACCCAGTCTGGCCGCTCTTATGACACACGTGCAAAAGGCACCCCCTGACCGGTGCTGGGCCCTTTTCACAATGTGTTACTTTCCGGTCAGACACACTGTTGCTGAGGGGGTGCCCACACTTTACGCCCTGCAGCAACACATGCCCCATCCAGCAGATGCTGAATCATTAGCGTGGCCCCTGCCTGTGGCTGGGGGGAAGTTGCTGTGCGTGTGAAATGCAGTGTTCGTTTCAGCGTGAGTTCGGCAGGGCCTCGGAAATCACTCCAAGCTGCTGGTGCGGTTGGAGCGTCAGGCTGCCTACCTAACCCCCAGGGAGCTAGTTCAGACAGCCGGCGTGGAGTGAGAACGGGTGTTAGGGCAGAGTCACAATATCGTTAAAGCTTTGCAGGGAAAGAAGGAAGTGGGTGAGCAGGAGACAGACCCCCAGGTAAAGGAGGGAATCCAGCGAGGGGAGCTGGAGGGCTGCCTTCAATACTGCCAGGCTGTAAGTAAGGTCATTGCTCTCGAAATCAGAGACCCCGAACCCAGCAGACGCGCCTTCTGCCCACTGTGTTGGAACGGCACTGTGACGGGCCAGCGGTGGCCCGCACTGGAACCGGCCAGGCAGCGGCTCCGGCCCCGGCAGGAGGCCCGGGAGGAGCTGCCCAGCAGGCGTGCGGCTGTGCCACCACCCCCGCCGAGCCCTGCGCGGGGCGGTTTCCCTCTGCCGTGGCCAGTAGGGCCGGCAGGCGACCAAGGGCGGACCAGCGCGTCCCGAGCAGGGGACGCCGGGACATAACTCCGCCCCCTGCGCCCCGACGCGTCGGCGGAAGCTACGCCGGGGGCGGGGCCAGCAAGGGCGGCGTGAGCCCAGGAGTTAGAGCGAGGAGGAGGACCGCAGGGAGGCGATTCCTCCCCCCCCGGGACCCCGCAAGAACCGCAAGGAACACCCAGGACTACTGCCGGTGGAGAGGTAAGGGCCGTGGCTCGGGATGGCAAATGCTGGAGCCAAGAGAGGCTAGAAAGCAGCCCGGGACAGGGCCGTTCTGGCGCCCGTGGGCTGACGTGTTACGGGGTGGGACCCAGTCAGCCGGGTAAGGGTTGAGACCCAAACCCTTAGGGTCCCGGGCTGGGACCCGGTGGAGAGGGTGGGCCGGGTTCCCCTAGGCCCCCCTTTATCTCCCAGCACGGCACACAACGCTGGAGGGAAGCGAACGGGTGAAAATTAAGAGGGGCCTCCGCTCCAAGATCTGGAGTGACAGACCCAGGTGCCCCGAGAAGGGGAACTGGGGACACAGGGCTTGCTGGGCCCCAATCCACCCCGTGGTGGGATATCGGGAGCTCGCGCCCATTTAACTATTGAATTTTGCAGCTTTAAGATGGTGGGCTCGCTGGGCCGCACCCCCGAGGGGGAGCTGCGTGCTCGTGCCCAGAACGAATCCGTCACAGGCACGAAGAGAAGGCAGACTGCAGTGGGCCTTACACCCCCCTCCGCTTCAGTAACTCTGATGGGCAGACCCGAGGGAACCTTCTTAATACGTCTCATGAAAAATGTCAACCCCGTGAGTGCAGGGGCGGGCGGGAGATTCACACTCTCTTGCCTTCCCTGTTTGCAAGGAAATCATGGGGAGCTTTCCCAGACAGAAGAAACGAGGCTTAGTCCTCCCTCGGCCGTAGCGCAGGACGCGTCTTCCTGGAAGAGGCTTTGACCAAACCCAAGTCAGTTGTTTCAAATCGGAGGTAACAGTGTGATGCGGGGGCCTGTGATCCGGTGGGGGTCAGTCGCGAGATCTCACAGGCCCCTCGGAGCCTGAACTCCCTGCATTCAAGCTGGTCCCTCCTCCCCTGACCAGCCAGGAGCGACGGTGACAGGCCCCCGCAGGCTGGAAGCTGGTCCCCTCCCTGCACTGCCCACGGGCTCTGGGCGAGGACGGAGCCAAACCCCAGTGCCCTTCTGGACTTACTGGGGGTGGGGAAGAGAAGGAGGCGGCGCAGCATGAGCGTTTTCTAGGCACCCCCGTGGGTCCAGCGTGTTTCAAAGTCTCCCCAGCCGGGGATGAAGGAGAATAGAAGCGTGTCCACCGGAGAGGGGTTGAGGGGACAGCCTGGGAGGAGCAGAAGCTGACGGGGGGGTTGGGGGCCCACCTGCAGTAGACTGAGTCTAAGAGAAGATGCATCTGGGTGGATTTTGGTGCTCACCTTGAACGTATTCCTGCAGGAGCCGCAGCGCCCGAGAAGGGTTTCCACTTCCTTCTGCATTGCTCCCCACGGAGCGCCTGGCGGTTGGGCTTGCTTGTTAATAAAATTACCCTTAAGTACAGGCCGGGCAGCGGGGGCAGCCATGTAGGGCCCAGAGATGAGGGCCCGGAGCTTCCAGCCATTGTGACTGTGGCAGCAGCAGCCACAGCCTTGGGCCCCTCTGCCCCTTCTGCCCCCCACACCTTGCCCCGGGGCTCTGGGCAGAGGGGCATTCCCCTGGGCCGGTGGGGAGTTCCTGAGGAAGCTGGTTCGGCTGGTGGTAGGGCAGGGGTTAGGTTCACACTCCCAGGCCTGGCAGCCGTGGACGGGGGAAGAGTCGGCCGTGGGATGCATGGTCTGTGCAGCTGGGTGCTGGGGCGCGGGGATGAGGGGCTGGCCCGGGTGCCTCAGGCAACGTTTGGGCTGCTAGGAGAGAGGTGATTGGAGTGTCCTTATTTGCCCTACCCGCGGTTTTCTTCTGCAGGTGCTGAATGTGAGCGATGCCAGGAGACCGATCTCGCTGCCCCCACTAGCGCTGGGCACCCACTTGGCTGGTGCCTTTCACGGGAGGGCCACAAAGCACTTGGAAATGAGTAATTAGCAGAGCCTCACCACGCCCGGGAGGTGGGTAAATATTGTGAGCCCCAGTTTGCACAGGGGTTGGCGTCAGTGACCTGCCTAAGGGCAAGGAATGAGTCAATGGCAGGTTAAGGAATAAACCCAGTACCCTGATGGCCAGCCTTGTGCTCTAACCACTAGGCAGCACATCAAATCATAAAATTATAGAACACTAGAACTGGAAGGGACCTCGAGAGGTCATTGAGTCCAGTCCCCTGCCTTCATGGCAGGACCAAGCACCATCTAGAATAGATCATCCAGAGACATCTATCCAACCTGCTCTGAAATATCTCCACAGATGGAGATTCCACAACCTCCCCCAGGCAATTTATTCCAGTGTTTCACCACCCTGACAGGCAGGCCATGTCTACATGAGGAGATTATTTCAAATTTACTAAGTCTGACTTCTGGGCACCCGAGTTTACAGATTCGAAGTTCTGTGTCCTCACGACGGGGAGGAATCGCATGGAGTCCAGGGAGAGCATTCACATTAAGGGAGCCCGCCTTGGACTCAGAAGCACTCCGGGGTACGGCGGAAGGCCTCCCAGAGGCCAATTAGTTCGAATTAGCGGCAGCAGCGCGTCCACACTAACAGTATTTCATACATCAAGTTGGGGAAGAGCGTTACTCCTTGTGAAAAGCAGAATTCAGATTCTGCGGCCCCTTATTCCAGAATAACGGGCTTGGTAGTGTGGACGCATCGCTTAGAAAATCGCCCTGGGGGGGTTAATTTCAGACTAAACTCCTAGTGTAGACCCTGCCTCAGGAAATATTTCCTAATGTCCAACCTGAATCTTCCTTGCCATAATTTAAGCCCATTGCTTCTTGTCCTGTCCTGAGAGGCTAACAACATAATTTTTGACACACCCTTTTAGGTACTTGAAAGCTGCTATCATGTCCCCTCTCCGTCTTCTCTTTTCCAACCTAAACAAACAAAATTCTTTCAGTCTTTCCTCATAGGTCATGTTTTCCAGACTGTTCATCATTTTTGTTGCTCTTCTCTGGACCTTCTCCAGTTTCTCCACATCTTTCTTGAAAGGTGGTGCCCAGAACTGGATGCGGTACCCAACTGAGGCCTAGTCAGCGCAGAGCAGAGCGGAAGAATGACTTCTCGTGTCTCGCTCACAACACTCCTGTGAATACGTCCCAGAATCACGTTTGCTTTTGTTGCAACCATGTCAGACTGTTGACTCATATTTAGCTTGTGGTTCACTCTGACCCCTAGATCCCTTTCTGCAGTATCCTTCCTAGACAGCCACTTCCCATTACCATATATTTGTTAGTCTTTAAGGTGCCATAGGACTCCTAATTTTTTCCTGTCCTTCAAGATTGAACAGTATTCTACCTACAGAAACAGACCCCTGCGGAACCCCACTTGTTCTGCTCTTCCAGCATGACTGTGATCCGTTAATAACTGCTCTCTGAGAATGGTTATCCAGCCAGTTATGCACCCACCTTATAGTAGCCCCATCTAGGTTGTATTTGCCTAGTTTATTGATGAGAAGCTCATGCGAGACCATGTCAAATGCCTTATTAAAGTCTAGGTATACCACATCCACCGCTTCCCCCTTAGCCACAAGGCTTGTTATCCTATCAAAGAAAGTGATCAGATTGGTTTGGCAGAATTTGCTCTTTACAATCTATGCTGGCTGTAACCCATCACCTTATTATCTTCCAGGTGCTTGCAAATGAATTCCTTAATTACTTGCTCCATTCTCTTCCCTGGCACGTCCATGCCCACTCACCAGGACTGGAATGCCTAAGCCAGTCCAGATCTCAGAGCTGGTTTTAGTCGGGATTCACGTTTGTATGGGGGCTTTCCAGGTACATGGTTCCCAGGGGTCTGGGCAGTCGAGGGCTCACGCGTTCCATGGGCAAGATGAGATGCGGTGCTGCCGGGTCTCCGCTCGGGTTCCCCGACTCGGTGTCTTTGGAAGAAAAGCTGCCGTGTCGGGTCACCTGAAAGTACGGGGCTGCTTCCGGCATCGTGCCCCCGCGTGGCTGCCTGGGCGTGCTGGGCGCTGGGCAGGGCCCGTCACCCGGGGACCGGCTCGCGCGGTCCCGAGGATGCTGGCTGGTGTCTGGGCAGCAGGCTTGGGAAAGCAGGGCCAGAGGAGGCTCCTGAGTGGGGGCCGCATGGAGACCTTCTGGAGCCTCCGTGCCGGGATCCGCCGCCAGGGCATCTCTCTGCTCAAGATCAGCCCCACGTGCGATGCTCGGGGGACGCTCTTCCGTGGTGACAGAGCCGTGTGAAATGCGCCTGCCTTCCCGAGCCGCCTTGCGCCTGCAGAACGAGGGCCCCTCCCGAGAGCACCCTGGGCCCCTGGGAGCTACACTGAGGTCGGAGTTCAGGGGCAGACGTGCCCCCCTCCTTGCTCCGCAGCCTGGCTCTGTCACTTGGGTCTTGCTTTCTGCTGACACCTGGGCAGGGTTGGAAGCTGCTTTGCAAATGTGAGGGTCTTGACGTGGGACTCGGGGGCCTGGTTTGGTAGCCGCTGAGCTGGAAGAACCTTTCTCCCCACTACAGTCTGCCTCTGCCCCTGGGAGCTCCTGGGGCTTTTCCAGCATCTCCTCAAGGGTCTGCCTGGTGTCCTGACACTTCTGCCAGGCCTCGTTCCATACGGCGAGTCTCTTGCCACCGTGCATGGGGTAGGCTTGTGCCTTCAGCTCCTGGAACCACTCGGCTGAAAACGCCACCGACAGCTTCTCTAACACCTTCTCTAGGCATTGGAGGACCTCCCGACATGCTGGCTGGCCCTCTCCAAGCCTCACGCCAGCCATGCGATGTTTGCAGTCCAGGCTAAGCCACATGGTCTAGAAAACAGAGCAATCAGTTTTAACTTTTCCTTATCATGGAACCCCAAGGCTGGCAAAGCCCATCAAGTCCAGCCCCCTGCCCAAGGCAGGACCAACCCCGACTCAATCCTCCCAGCCAGGGCTTGATCAAGCTGGGACTTAAAAACCTCTAGGGACGGAGATTTCACCCTCTCCCTAGGGAACCATCCCAGGGCTTCCTCACCCGCCTAGGGAAATAGTTTTTCCTAATATCCAACCTAGACCTCCCCCACTGCAACTTGAGACCATTGCTCCTCGTTCTGCCATCTGCCCCCACTGAGAACAGCCTCTCTCCATCCTCTTTGGAACCCCCCTTCAGGCTGCTGTTACTCGTCTCCTTCGGGCCGCCTCTCCTCCCCCACGACCCTATTCACTGTTGGTGCAAGAATCTTCCCTTCCCCCTTCAGCCACCCACAACACCTTTCCCACGCGCCTCACCTCGCTAACGCTCTACCTCCTACCCCCCCAAATCTCCTCTCCCACTGGCCTATTCGTCCCTCCGTAACGTCTCCCAGACTGGTTCTGCCACAGCCCCTGCCCCCCCTTCAGAATCCCACCCCGGGAGCTCCTCCCCCAGCTTGTCTCCCCCAGCACCAGGAGAGCACAGCCTCCAGGCCTGGGGGTCCAGCCAGTTCTTGGCCACTGCTGCAGCGAACGAGCCCCACTCAGCCGGCCAAAGAGCCACGTGCGGCTGGCGTGCTGGACACCTCGGCTCTAGGGGCGCCGGAGGGCTGTTTCCTTGCTGGGGGGGGGTGCGGTCTCAGATGGCGGCGCTGGGCACCTGCTCCCCACCCCGCCTCACAGAGAGCCCCAGCTGCTGGCGGAGAGCGAAGCTGCCTCCCGGCCACGTGCCCACATGGCGCAGTCACCTCGTGGCGGAACCTGCGGAGCAGAGCGCCCAGCTCCGCCCGCTGCCTCTCCACGCAGGCGTAGAAACCCAGCAGCTTGGCCTGCAGGGCGCCTCTGGCGGCCTGGAACGCGTCTGCCTCTGGGGACATGGAGCCCTGGAGGGCGGCGGCAGCCTGGCACAGCTCCAGTCCATGGGTGTAGTGAGCCTACGGGTGAGACGAGGAAACGATTCGGCCCTGTGCTTACGCCAGGGGCCCTGCAGGTTGAGGCCAGAGCTCTGCAGCTGGATGACCCCAGCAAAGGCAAAGGGTGCTCGCTCTCTGGGCAGCTAACTAATTGGCGGGGGGGGCCCGGAAGCAGGAGAGCGGGGAGCAGTTCCAACCCCCCCCCCACACACTTAGTCCAGGGCTTCTGCAGGAAAAGAGCCCTCCTGCCTGGGGAAGAAATGAGGCTTTTACCTCGCTGCTTTCTGGCCACTGCCCAGGGCTGCTGCTTTGGGTCCCTGGGCAGAAGCCTCAGTCCCCAAAGCATCCCACCCCGGACGTCCCCACGCGGCGCGGCTCCTCCCTGGGAACGAGCTGCCCCCTAGAGCCGGAGCAGGGAGCCCATTGTGGCTCAGACGGTCCAAACTGGCCTTTTCTGCAGCTCTGTAACCATGCTGGGCCATTGTCGTAGAACCCCAGGGCGGGCAGAGCCCTCAGGAGGCATCAAGTCCAGCCCCCTGCCCAGAGCAGGACCAGCCCCGACTCAGTTAGCCCAGCCAGGGCCTGGTCAAGCTGGGACTTAAACACCTAGGGATGGAGATTCCACCCCCTCCCTCGGGAACCCAGCCCAGCGCTTCCCCACCCGCCTAGGGAAATCGTTTGTCCTAATATCCAACCTAGACCTCCCCCACTGCCACTTGAGACCATTGCTCCTTGTTCTGCCACCTGCCCCCACTGAGAACAGCCTCTCGCCAGCCTCTCTGGAACCCCTGTTCAGGGAATTAAAGGCTGCTCTCAAATCCCCCCTCACTCTTTTCTTGTGGAGACTAACCAAGCCCAAATCCCTCAGCCTCTCCTCATAGGTCATGTGCTCCAGCCCCCTAATCATTTTGGTCGCCCTCCGCTGGACCCTCTCCAATGCGCCCACATCCTTCCTGTAGTGGGGGGCCCAGAACTGGACGCAATACTCCAGATGTGGCCTCCCCAGAGCCGAATAAAGGGGAATAATCACTTCCCTAGATCTGCTGGCCATGCTCCTCCTAATGCCCCCCAATGTGCCACTGGCCTTCTTGGCTACAAGGGCGCCCTGTCGACTGTAAATAACATGCAGTGAAATGGGAGAGGCCATAATCCTGGGGCCTGGGGATTTTGTTCTGCCCCAGCTCTAGCCGGGAATCGGGAAGGCAAAGCATCCGCAGACGTACTGTAGCCTGAAGGAAGAATTCCTTAAACGGCTGGCTGGCGCTCTCGGGGTTCTGCGGGTTCCACTCCCGGAGCCAAGAATCCCCTTCCTCAAGCCAGCAGCTGAGCTGTAAGAAGAAACCAATAGGGGTTCCCAGTTATTTAACAGCAGCCTCTTCCCTGGGGACCCCCCCTCCTTCCTTTGGGGCACCCAGATTTCACAGAGCTCCGGGCTCCAAGAAAATCTTGTTCTTCTCCACGCTCCCTTGGTAGCAGTAGCCCAGGGGAGGGGCCGAGAAGTTTATTTGCTCCACTCAGTACAGAGCTGAAGCAAAAGAATCTGCTGCCCTGTGCCAGAGGCTCCGTCTAGACTGCAGGCTTCTTTCGGAAGACAGCGTCCACGCAGCAAAAGCGCGATGGAAAAGCAATGTGCGTTTGCGAAGAGAGCGTCCACATTGATTGGACGCTCTCTCACATTTAAGTTGTGATTAGTCTGGACGGAGTGGCCACCAGGGCACCCGTGTTATCTCCTGGAGGCCTGGAAGAACTCCCTCTTGTGCGTCTGCACATGCCTTTTTCGGAAAAAGGCTTCTTCCTCGTAGAATGAGGTTTACGCTGTCGGAAAAATGCTCTGTCGAAAGAACTCAGCGGCAGTGTGGACGCAAGTATTGTTTTTCTGGAAAAACGCTGCAGTGTAGACGCACCTGGACTCCATCTACGCTGTCAGTTTTTTGCAGCAGAGGAAATGCAAATGAAACACTCATTAGCAAATCTTGCGCGCTCATTTGCATATTCTCTTCTGATCCTTTTTGCGGAAGAGGTTTTTGTGAAAAAACCCACAGTGTAGACTGGGCCTTTTTTTGGAAAAACCCCTTTTGTGCAAGATCCCTTATTCCTCAAAAAATGAGGTTCACCTTGCTGAATTCTGCCTCCAGCTCCCGGATCTGCCGAAGGAGCTCCAGACGCTCCAGGCAGCGGTTGGATTTTGTTACCAAAGTGTGAACGTCTTCCTCCACTTGGCTGTAGAGGCCCAGGGCGGAGTCCAGGCTGTTCCTTAGGGCACAAAAGGGGACAAGTCTGCCCAGCCCATCTCTGCTCAGCAGAGCACCAGCCGCCCCTCCTAGAACTAGAGGGGAACTTTGTGGGGCAGCTGCAAGTCAGATCCCCCCCTCTGCTTCCTGGAAAGGAAACCAGCAACGGGGGTCCTCCGCACAGCCCTCTCCATGGGCCCGGGGAGCCCAGCTGTGGTGTGCCTCCCACGGGAGCTGGGCTCTAGCTCTGGCCTGGGGCACCGGCGTGAGCTGAGACTGGGCAGGCAAAGCTGAGCCGGCTGGCCCGGGAGGACAGCGTGGGCAGAGTGCAAACCCTGTGGTGGGGAGCCGGCCGGAGGGGAACTTGTACCTTGCAGGCGACACTTTGCTGCAAAACGAGCCGTGCGGCAAACGTGTCTAATCCCACCCACCCGCCCAGCCGTTCCGATCTGTAACCACCCAGGGAACCTCCCTAGTATCACACCTGGGACCAGCATGTGCCCACCGGCCCTGGGCCAAGGGACATGATCCTCTCCAGCAGTAACCCACTTCCTACCGGTACTGTCCTGTCACAACCTTCCCCCTTTGGGAGGGTATCAGGGCAGAGGTGGGGGGAGGTGATAGGACAGCACCTGTATGAAAGTTAAGTGTGGAGGGCTCAGGGCAGAGAGTTGGGATGTGGGGGGTGCAGGAGTCAGGGTGGGAGCTGGGAGGTGTGGGGGGCTCAGGGTGGGGGTGCAGGAGTCAAGGCAGGGGGGGAATGGGGCTCAGAACTGGGTTGTGGAGGAGTCAAGGCAGGGGACTGCAGGGTTTGGGAGGCTCAGGGCAGGGGATTGGGGGATGAGAGGTGTAGGATGGGGGTGCAGGAGTCAAGGCGGGGTGGGGAAGAGGGCTCAGAGCAGGGTGTGGAGGTGGGGGTGCAGGAGTCAGGGCAGGGTTTGTGAGGTGTGGGAGTGGAGGGCTCAAGCCAGGGACTCGGGGGGGCTCAGAGTGTGGCCACCACGCTTGCCCGGAAAGACCCCCGGCCTGACCCGGTCCCAGCCTGCATGTGAGCTCAGGCCAAGGGGCCGGGGCAGAGTGGAGGGACCTGCGGGCAGAGGAAGCCTGTGGATTTGGCATGTGGGGCTGGCTGGGATCAGGGTGTGGGATTGGGGAGCGGTGCCATCTAGCGGCCACACACGCTCAAATTTGGGTTTCCAAGTAGCCAATTTGACAAAGAACTTGGTCACCTCATTACCAAGGGAGCCAGCTGCAGATTAGGCTTGAGTAAAGGTCTAAAGTGCTTAACGCACTAAAAAGACAATTTGCCCTGCCTTTGATATTCGCATCTCCACACCAAATGCTGTGAACCAGACGCAGCCACCTTGATGTAATTAGCCTAATTAACATGGGTCCTGGAATTGACAGGTAACGGCTTTTGCTGTTATATACACCCTGAATGCTGTCATTTCCACTCCCATTTCTCAGATGAAGTGGGTTTTCCCCCCCTGCAAGCGTGTGACCTCATAAATCTGGTCTCTAATGCGCCACAGGACTCCTCGTTGTTTTTACAAATGAAATGAAGTAACCGTTGACGAGCGCTGTTGAAAGTTGGATCAAGTTCTGCAGGGCAGAAGAGGCCCTCTCCTTCCTAGTGAGGCAGGCCCCTGTTCCCCAGCAATGCCTGGGGAGGAAATCCTCACCCTGCTCAAGCCACCTTCCACGCCCGGTGTGTAGGCCTGGGGCTTGGTGGGGCTGGGGGGGAGCAGGCAGCGGTGGTGGGGACACCTCAAGGGGCTGGCGGGCAGTGGGTGTTGCCGGAGAATGGAAGCGGAATGGGGATTCTGCAAAGACAGCCAACGCCAAAGGCACGAGCCTCCTGGAGCCCGGAGGCTGAGAGCTCCATGCTCAGAGTCCCTCTCCTGGGGCAGGGTGGCTCCGTACCTGATGTCCGGCGAGAAGCCAAGCTGGGCAGCCTCCTTCCTCAGCCTGGCCAGCGTGGCGCCCCCCTCTCTCTGCAAGCCAACCAGCTGCACGTTGCTCAGCACGGCCTCCATCAGCGCCCGGTACCGCGCCGCGCGCTCGCCTGCCCCCTGTGGGCGCACACGCCCGCTTGTCACTGTGTCGCCCAGGCCTTTACCCGTCACCCCTGAACCCGCAGCCCCACGCCGAGGGGGGGAGAAGGTAAGAGGGGGCCTCCAGCCTGGGGAGCCACATGTGCACGCTGGGGCAAAATGGAGCTCACTGCCACGGGCCTGGAAACGCAGGGTGCCCGGCAGTGGGGGCGGGCAGAGCTCTCAACCCCAGGCAGCTGTGGCCACTCCATCACCGGAGGGCTTGGAAAGCAGGCTGGCACCGCCAGTCGGGGAAGGGCTGGCCGCAGGTCCTGCTTCGTGGCAGGGGCGAGACTCAGCGACCCTTCCGGGTGATGCTTATCGGTTACAGTTAACTGCCGGGGTGCCCAAAGCAGGCAAGGGGCTGCTCCAGCCGGGAGGGGCCCACTGCGGGCAGGGGGTGCTGTAGCCCGCTGGAGCAGCCCCCACCTGCAGCAGGGAGGGGCGTGCTGCTCTGCCCCCCTGCCCCGTTTAAGTGGTTAACTGATGAGATGGGTTTTTACATCCCTAGCCCCTTTTAACCCCTACGGTTCCGTGGTCCCCCGGCCAGGGGCTCCCAGCGGGTTTTCTGAGCGTGCGACGCGGGGACCACTCCTCCACCAGTGGCTGGGGGCCAACATGGCGGCTGTCTGTGGCCAGAGGGCTGCCCTGGGGCTCCGGGCAGGCAGTTTGCATTGCTGCCTGGAGTTCCCCGAGAATTCACACTGCTCCTCCTGCAGCCCTCCCATGGACTCTACCCTGGCCCCAAGTAACCAGGGCGTTAGCCAGGTAACAGCATGTCCAGCCCGGGGGCCCCACCTTGCCCTGTCTCCTGCTCCAGCAGAGACTCACTCGGCCTGTTGCCTCCAGTCCACGTACTGACTGGGCTGGGCTGGGCTCAGCGTGGGCGCTGCGCCCACAGAACAACGCCCGGCTGGCTTACGCCTGGCTCTGCAACACATGGATTGCGTCTTGGCTCATGCAGCAAGCACAGGCTGTGGGAGAGTCCCTGCCACTTTGGGACAGAGGCACCTAGAAAGTTCCTTGGGCTCTCCTGGTGGGCAGGAATTGCCCCCGGGCCGGACTGCCATGGGGCAGCAGGAGATGGTGAGTGTCCGTACCACAGCAGTGCAGTGCACATCAGTGTTCCCTCTCCTCTTTGCCATCCACGTGCGGAATAAAAATGTCAGTGTGCACCAAGACATGTGACATGTGCACCACCCTTAGAAACAAAAAACCCAGCTGTAGGCCACCGGGCGCTCTACTAATCTCTCCTGAGCGGCCACACAGGGACCCAGCTTCCAGGGAACACCAGTGCCCACGCTGCTCTTGGGGGGGGGGGACAGGGGGTAACGGCATCTGGTGCTAGTTACAGGCAGTTACCTGCCTGTCCGCCGGGAAGTTGCCCTCCTCCAGTTCTTGGATGGATCTCTGCAGTAGCTTGGAGGCCTTCTGGAGATCTGCCACGAAGGGATGCAGCTTCTACAGGGAAGGACACACAAGTGGGTTGGGCTGGCCAGGGCAGGAGGGTTGGCGGGTGGGTGGTCAAGCTAGGCCTAGAGGGGGACAAGGCTTAGAGCGTCCGGCTGTGCAGAGAGGGACTCTAGTTTCATGGCTGATGGGGAAAGAAGCCAGTGGAAATACAGACGAGCCACAATGCAGCCAATAAACTGGTGTGGGGGGTGGGGAGGTTAATTACAGAGAGACACTGGAGAGCAGGGCTACTCAACACATGGGCTGCATGCAGCCCACGGCCCGTTTGTTTGTGGCCCGTGGTGCGGTTTGGGTTTGCACAGGGCTCAACGCGCAGCCCGCAGATGGGAGCCAAACCAAAAAAGGCAATAGAATGGTCTGCTGTTGAGATGCGTTTTAGTCGTTAAATCCCTGGACTGTCTTTGCTCACTCAGAGTGCTGTCAGGTGGGTGGAAAGCGGCTAACTATTGCGTTTTATTAAGAACTGACTTAACTGGGGCCTGCGTGTGGGGTAGTCTCGCCTTAAACTTTGTGTTCCTGCCCGTCAGTGTGAAAGAAGCTATTTGCATATATTTGCATATATATTTGCATGTACATGCAACCACACTTAAGTTGTGGCCCTCAGCATGTGCTGTGAGTATCATTGTGGCTCCTGGGGCTTCCACACTTGAGTAGCCCTGCTGTAGATACTGACATGGCTGGTCTGCCTTGTAGATTTCTTGAACGTGTGTGTAATACATGAGAAAACCCAGCTACAGAGCCCCCCCACGGGAATCCTCTCTCACACACACACACACACACACACACACACAGTGGTGTACATTTTTATGATACACCAAACCATTGAGATTCTTTTTATGCTGCAACCACTGGGCACAATTTGCATCCAGACTCCCTCCACTGCGTCTCCTGTGTTACCCAGGCCCCAGGGCTTTCCAAGGGTCTCCAGCGAGAACTGAGCCTGCCGAGATGCAGGCCCCAATGTGGAGGAAAAGGGCCGCGCAGCACATGCATGGAGCATGCCACAGCCACGCCCGGAGCAAGCCACGGCCATGGATGGAGCACACGCACAGAGCAAGCCACAGCCACACACAGAGCAAACCACGGCCACGCACGGAGCACACGCACAGAGCAAGCCACAGCCACGCATGGAGCAAGCCAGGGCCATGCACAGAGCACACACATGGAACAAGCCACAGCCACACATGGAGCACACGCACAGAGCAAGCCATGGCCATGCACGGAGCAAACCACGGATGTGGGAGAAGCACCTGGAAGAACTGGACCCACTGGCTGTGGCAGTAAGGGAAAGTCCCATCCAAGTCTGGTGTCAGCTGGGTGCTGTCGACGTGGCGGCCCAGCGCTCGGAGGGACAGCAGCACCTCCACCTGCAGGAGGGAGGGACACACGTTGTAGCAACCGCCAGGAGCCCTTCCCGGGACAAGTGAGGGGTAAGCGTTTGGTTTGGCCACGCTTCCCCCGGGAACCCTGCTGCTTCGGGGCATGACGTTCCCTCTCTCCAGCTCCAGATTGGCCCTGCCACCCCAATCTGCAGCATGGGGTGAGGAGTCAGACAGAGAAGCCGCTGGCTGGGACTCCCAGCCACCCACTTCTGCCGGGCCAGGCTGTAAACCCTGACTCCCACCCGCATGGTGCCGGCAGAGTGCGGCAGCCCCGTCTCCCTGGAGCAAGCAGAACTGCCCTCTAGTTACACTGCGGCCAAGGCAGGTCCTCTGCTGGCTCAGGCAGTAGAGGGGCTTGTTTGGGTACGAACATCAGAATGGCCAGACTGGGTCAGACCAAAGGTCCATCTTGCCCAGTGTTCTGGCTGCCAACAGCGGCCAGTGCCAGATGCCCCAGAGGGAGTGAACAGAACAGGGAACCATCCAGTGATCTCTCCCCTGTCACCCACTCCCAGCTTCTGAGAGAGGCTAGGGACACCATTCCTATCTATCCTAGTTAATCTATCCTCCATGAATTTATCTAGCTCTTTTGTGTACCCTGTTCTAGCCTTGGAATTCACAACATCCTCTGGCAAGGAGTTCCACAGGTTGACTGTGAGCTGCATGAAGAAAAACTTCCTTGTGTTTGTTTTAAACCTGCTACCTATTCATTTCACTGGGCGGCCCCTAGTTCTTGTGTTATGGGAATAAGTAAATAACTTTTCCTTCTTCACTTTCTGCACACCAGTCATGATTTTATGGGCCGCTATCATCTGCCCACTTAGTCGTCTCTTTTCTAAGCTGCAAAGTCCCACTCTTATTACTCTCTCCTCACAACACCCGTTCCAAAAGCCTAATCGTCTTTGTGGCCCCGTTCTGACCTTTTTCCAAAGCCAGGCGGGTCCTGGTTTCATCCCCACTCGAGCCCCTGGGGTCTGTGCGCCGCTGCGGTTTCTCCCGCTCAGTCCTTACTCAGGCAAACGCCCACTGAACGCAGACCTCAGGGTGTTGCCCCGTGGGGACGCAACCCAAAGCCCACGGCACGAGGCCCGGGGAGGACAGCTGCTGCCCAGGGCATCTGAGCGGCCCTGGGTCCCTCCTCGCTCCCGGGGCTCTCGAATGCACTGAACGCTGGCCCGGGTGGATGTGCCAGGAGCCACGCCGGGCAGCCCAGCTCAGCCACATTTCCCATCCTGCTGCCTAGCAGAGCAGCATTAAAAGAGCAAGAGCCCCTTTCCGGTGCTGCATTGCTGTCCTAGCGCCCGTGTCCAGGTGGGCAAAGGATGCAGCTTCCCCGGAGCGGCTGCAGCCCTTTGCTGCCGTCTGACACAGCGAGAGCCCCTTGCCGGGCAGACGCCAGGATAAAGCCCTGCGGACCGGGAGAGGGGGCCCCTTCCTGCTCCTCGTCGGCGAGGGATGCAGGGGTTTCATGGCTGGGGTGAGCGCTGGGCATGTCTGGCTGCATGACCAGGACAGACGGACTCCACCTGGTCACTGTGCCTGGAGGCCCTGGGAGCGAGGCCGAGGTGGAGGGGAGCTTATCGCTCCAGCTCCTTCCCCAGGCTGCAGAGACCAGTAAGGGGAGGGACCATCCATCAATTCCGACTCTCTTCACACAGGAGCTGCCGCTGCCAGCGGCTGCTCCGACCCTTACCTGCATCCCAGGTAACTGCTCCAGGTGGGCGGCCGCCTCCTTCTCCGCCAGCAGCAACACCCCATGGATGGAGGCAGGGGACGCGCTCTGCAAGGGGGGCAGTGGAAATGTCACTCCGGGGCAATACCCAGGACGCCCTCTGCTTGCTCTGCCCGTGACGTTGGAGCCCCATGCCCAACGCTGGCCTGGCAGGCGGGGGCGCCCCTAGCCGGAGCAGATCCCTGCTGGTGCCAGAGCTCCTGCACAGAGCTGGGTGGGCAATGCAAACCATTCCCCCCAGGCAAGCCACTTAGGCTAGCGCCTCCCCACCTGGCTGTGTCCCACCCCCCAGGCCTGCAGCCCTGCCAAAGTCAACACATGAAGGACCGTGCCAGCTGGCCTTGGGTGTGCTTTTACCCTGTGCCATACAGATCTCACGGGGAGACCAGCCTTTCTTGGGCCCAAAGGAAGTTGCAGGAGGGTCACAAGGTTATCACGGGGGCTTAGCACCCCGCCAGCAGCACTGCAGAAGCAAGGGTAGCAGTGCCTACTGCATACCCCACGCTAGGCTAGCAGGGCAGAGGAAGTCCCGCCCCCTCAGCCACACTGCGCATGCGCCAAGGGCTGCAGCAGTATAAAAGGGAGCAGCTCAGCTCAGTCTGGGCTGGACACTGGAGAGGAAGGTGCTCCAGAGCGGAATCAGCTAGAAACCCAGAGGACGGGGGCTGGAGACCCGGGCGACTGCACTGAGCCTCCAGACCCAGCGGAACTGCAGGAGTCTGGCGCGGCGGAGCCGGATGACCCGGAAACGACGTGTTTCAAAGCCAGCTCTGGTAGGAAGTGACCCATGAGGGGTATCTCCAACCTGCGTGAGCTCAGTGTGTGGTGGGATTCCCTGCTGAGCGAGTGGCGGATCCCTCCCCCGCTGACAGGGCCCTGGGTCGGGGTCTGGTGTAGCAGACAAGGCCCACAGCCCCCTACCGGGGCTACTGCCCCAAACCCCTGTGACTCTAGCCATTAGGCTGTGCTGCCCTGAACCTTAGGGCTGTGTTATAGACTGTGGCCATTGAGCCACTCTGCCTTGGGATGGGGCCTACTTGTCACATGACACTGCCCCTACAATAACCTTGCAATGCCCCCCACCAAAAAAATCTGGGTGTTTTGGGTCCGTGTCCCTATAATGACAATACCATGACATGTCAATAACAGAAAGCATGAACACTTACGACTTTTCAAACCCTATGACCAGGGGAGCTGACCCCTCTCTGGCCCCTGGGCAAGGTGGGGGGAGAAGGGGAGCTGGCTCCTGGAAGGGGCGGGGCCTCAGGTGGAAGGGGCGGGGCTGAGGGGCCCTGGAGGGGTCCCAGGGCTCTTTGATCATTGGGCCCCGGAGTATAGAATCATAGAATACTAGGACTGGAAGGGACCTCGAGAGGTCATCGAGTCCAGTCCCCTGCCCTCATGGCAGGACCAGATACTGTCTAGACCATCCCTGATAGACATTTATCTAACCTACTCTTAAACCTCTCCAGGGATGGAGATTCCACAACCTCCCTGGGCAATTTATTCCAGTGTTTCACCACCCTGACAGGCAGGAATCTTTTCATAATGTCCAACCTAAACCTCCCTTGTTGAGTTTAAGCCCATTGCTTCTTGTTCTATCCTCAGAGGCCAAGATGAACAAGTTTTCTCCCTCCTCCTTATGACACCCTTTTAGATACCTGAAAACTGCTATCATGTCCCCCCTTCAGTCTTCTCTTTTCTAAACAAACCCAATTCTTTCAGCCTTCCTTCATAGCTCATGTTCTCTAGACCTCTCATCATTCTTGTTGCTCTTCTCTGGACCTTCTCCAATTTCTCCACATCCTTCTTGAAATGTGGTGCCCAGAACTGGACACAATACTCCAACTGAGGCCTAACCAGCGCAGAGTAGAGCGGAAGAATGACTTCTCGTGTCTTGCTCACAACACACCTGTTAATGCAGCCCAGAATCATGTTTGCTTTTTTTGCAACAGCGTCACACTGTTGACTCATAATTAGTTTGTGGTCACTATGACCCCTAGATCCCTTTCTGCCGTACTCCTTCCTGGACAGTCGCTTCCCATTCTGCATGTGTGAAACTGATTGTTCCTTCCTAAGTGGAGCACTTTGCATTTGTCTTTATTAAACTTCATCCTGTTTACCTCAGCCCATTTCTCCAATTTGTCCAGTTCATTTTGAATGATGACCCTATCCTCCAGATTAGTCGCAACCCCTCCCAGCTTGGTATTATCTGCAAACTTAATAAGCGTACTTTCTATGCCAATATCTAAATTGTTGATGAAGATATTGAAGAGAGCTGGTCCCAAAAGAGACCCTTGCAGAACCCCACTTGTTACTCCTTTCCAGCAGGATTGTGAACCATTAATAACTACTCTCTGAGTACGGTTATGCAGCCAGTTATGCACCCACCTTATAGCCCCATCTAAGTTGTATTTGCCTAGTTTATTGATAAGAATATCATGCGAGACCATATCAAACGCCTTACTGAAGTCTAGGTATACCACATCCACCGCTTCTCCCTTATCCACAAGACTCGTTATCCTAGCAAAGAAAGCTGTCAGATTGGTTTGACACGATTTGTTCTTCACAAATCCATGCTGGCTGTTCCCTATCACCTTGCCACCTTCCAGGTGTTTACAGATGATTTCCTTAATTACCTGCTCCATTATCTTCCCTGGCACAGAAGTTAAACTAACTGGTCTGTAGTTTCCTTGGTTGTTCTTATTTCCCTTTTTATAAATGGGCACTATATTTGCCCTTTTCCAGTCTTCTGGAATCTCTCCTGTCTCCCATGATTTTCCAAAGATGATAGCCAGAGGCTCAGATACCTCCTCTATCAGCTCCTTGAGTATTCTAGGATGCATTTCATCAGGCCCTGGTGACTTGCAGGCATCTAACTTTTCTAGGTGATTTTTAACTTGTTCTTTTTTTATTTTATCTTCTAAACCTACCCCCTTCCCACTAGCATTCCCTATGTTAGGCATTCCTTCAGACTTCTCGGTGAAGACCGAAACAAAGAAGTCATTAAGCATCTCTGCCATTTCCAAGTTTCCTGTTACTGTTTCTCCCTCCTCACTGACCAGTGGAGTGGGCCTACCCTGTCCTTGGTCTTCCTCTTTCTTCTAATGTATTTATAAAAAGTCTTCTTGTTTCCCTTTATTCCCGTAGCTAGTTTGAGCTCATTTTGTGCCTTTGCCTTTCTAATCTTGCCCCTGCATTCCTGTATTGTTTGCCTATATTCTTCCTTTGTAATTGGTCCTAGTTTCCATTTTTTATAGGACTCCTTTTTTATTTTTAGATCATGCAAGATCTCGTGGTTAAGCCAAGGCGGTCTTTTGCCATATTTTCTATCTTTCTGACATAGCAGAATAGCTTCCTTTTGGGCCCTTAACAATGTCCCTTTGAAAAACTGCCAACTCTCCTCAGCTGTTTTTCCCCTCAGACTTGATTCCCATGGAACCTTACCTATCAGCTCTCTGAGCTTACCAAAATCCGCCTTCCTGAAATCTGTTGTCTCTATTTTGCTGTTCTCCCTTGTACCCTTCCTTAGAATTGTGAACTCTATGATTTCACGATCACTTTCACCCACGCTGCCTTCCACTTTCAAATTCTCAGCCAGTTCCTCCCTATTTGTTAGGATCAAATCTAGAACAGCTTCCACCCTGGTAGCTTTTTCAACCTTCTGAAATAAAAAGTTGTCTCCAATGCAGTCCAAGAACTTATTGGATAGTCTGTGCCCCGCTGTGTTATTTTCCCAACATATATCTGGATAGTTGAAGTCCCCCATCACCACCAAATCTTGGGCTTTGGATGATATTGTTAGTTGTTTAAAAAAAGCCTCATCCACTTCTTCTACCTGGGTAGGTGGCCTGTAGTAGACTCCTAGCGTGACATCACCCTTGTTTTTAATCCCTTTTAGCCTAACCCAGAGACTCTCAACACTTCTGTCTCCTATGTCCATCTCCACCTCACTCCAAGTGTATTCATTTTTAATATATAAGGCAACACCTCCTCCCTTTTTCCCCGTCTATCCTTCCTGAGCAAGCTGTACCCTTCCATACAAACATTCCAATCATATATTATCCCACCAAGTTTCTGTGATGCCAACAATGTCATAATTGTACTTATTTATTAGCACTCCCCCCACCCATTGGCAGGCATGTCTAGGACCATGACGTTGACCAAAATGGACCATAAATTGGGTAGGGCCCTACCCAGGAGCAGCCCAGCCAGAGGAGCATGGGACGGGAACATCTCAAACCCACAGTGTTGGTGTTCGAGAGGCGGCTGCTCCCCCAGGCTGGGGACCCACGGCGGGGCAGGGGGCTGAGCTGACCTGTTGCCAACGGGCACAAAGCTCAAAGGACGAGACCTAGAGCAAAGCCTGGTGCAATGCAGAGGTGCTGGGAGCCACGGGGCGGTGACAGGGCGCTTCTCGGGGCCAGCCCGGGCTGGGAGGGGGATGGAAGCGTCTCTTCGGAGTGAAGGGGTGTTTGGGACAAGCTCGGGCAGCACCAGGCCCGGGGGCTCCATGCGGATGGGCCCATTCCCAGGGGCGCAGACTCGCTTCAGCAGCTGAATGTGGCTCCTGGAAGCCGAGAGAAAATGAGTCGCCGCTGACGGGCGGGAGACTCGGGCAGGGGTTTGGCCGAGGGGTGTTCCCTGTAGCGCTGGCAGTGTGAGCGCAGAGGCAGAGCGCTGCGGTAGAAGGGTGCCCGTCTCCTGGCTCCGTGACCGAAGCCTGCCGTCGGCGGGGTAGTGGGGAGCATCCCTTGGGCCCTGGAGGACCCTGAACGGTGCCTGGAGTCGGGTCCCCCATGGGCTGGCAAGCTGAGTGTCCATGGGTCGTGGTGACAGCGTGAGACAAGACACTCAGGAACGTGCTGGAGCGTAGCAGCCTGGCACTGACCTGGGCAGCTGAGGCCAGGAGCCCTGATGGCCCAGGGAGACCAGTAACTGTCGGGGAAGGAGGACGGGCGGGGGCCCCGAGGGGAGGCCGGTAACGGACGGGGAAGGAGGACGGGCAGGGCCCCGAGGGAGGCCGGTAACGGACGGGGAAGGAGGACGGGCGGGGCCCCGAGGGGAGGCCGGTAACGGACGGGGAAGGAGGACGGGCGGGGCCCCGAGGGGAGGCCGGTAATGGACGGGGAAGGAGGACGGGCGGGGGCCCGAGGGGGACCGGTAACGGACGGGGAAGGAGGACGGGCGGGGCCCCGAGGGGAGGCCGGTAACGGACGGGGAAGGAGGACGGGCGGGGGCCCGAGGGGGACCGGTAACGGACGGGGAAGGAGGACGGGCGGGGGCCCGAGGGGGACCGGTAACGGACAGGGAAGGAGGACGGGCGGGGGCCCGAGGGGGACCGGTAACGGACGGGGAAGGAGGACGGGCGGGGCCCCGAGGGGAGGCCGGTAACGGACGGGGAAGGAGGACGGGCGGGGCCCCGAGGGGAGGCCGGTAACGGACGGGGAAGGAGGACGGGCGGGGCCCCGAGGGAGGCCGGTAACGGACGGGGAAGGAGGACGGGCGGGGCCCCGAGGGGAGGCCGGTAACGGACGGGGAAGGAGGACGGGTGGGGGCCCCGAGGAGAACCGGTAACGGACGGGGAAGGAGGACGGGCGGGGCCCCGAGGGAGGCCGGTAACGGACGGGGAAGGAGGACGGGCGGGGCCCCGAGGGAGGCCGGTAACGGACGGGGAAGGAGGACGGGCGGGGCCCCGAGGGAGGCCGGTAACGGACGGGGAAGGAGGACGGGCGGGGGCCCGAGGGGGACCGGTAACGGACGGGGAAGGAGGACGGGCGGGGGCCCGAGGGGGACCGGTAACGGACAGGGAAGGAGAACGGGTGGGGGCCCGAGGGGGACCGGTAACGGACGGGGAAGGAGGACGGGCGGGGGCCCGAGGGGGACCGGTAACGGACGGGGAAGGAGAATGGGCGGGGCCCCGAGGGGAGGCCGGTAACGGACGGGGAAGGAGGACGGGCGGGGGCCCCGAGGGGAGGCCGGTAACGGACAGGGAAGGAGAACGGGTGGATGCCCAGGCAGGGCCTACGTGGCGTTTTGGAGAGAAACGCATTGCGCGCCAAGCGGGCGGCTGCGCCCAGCCGGCAGGTGTGATCCTGGGGATGCGAAGGGTGGGGGTGGGAGCCAACGCTTGGCCCAGAGACAGACAAACGGACTGTGCAGAGCAGCTCTAGGCTGGCAGGGACCTGCCCGCCGGTCCCCACCGCCCGTGACGCTCTCCGGGAGGGTTGCGAGGCGCGTCGGGGCGACGGTGCTTTCCTGACTGGCTGGCCAGAGCTCACCCGCCTGAACGGGCTGTGCTTAGCTGGAGAAGGCCCCACGGCCCTGCTGCACAGAGACCTGCGTGTACCTGGACTGCTCGGACGGCCGCGTGCAGGGTCGGGGCGGGAGGCTGTCTCCTGGCATCCACCACCATGGTCAGTCCTCTGTCCCTGGCTTCCCTCCTGGAGAACGAGAGAACCCACAGGCCGTGCTCACCGGAGGGTGCAAACGGCTTAGAGAGGCAGGCCCTGAGCAGCTGGTCGGGGCGTTCCCCAGCACTGCGGGAGAGGAAATGCCCCAGCTGGGGTCTGGGCCGTGAGTCTCCCAGCTCGGCCAGGGAGACTCGTGAGAGCAGGGCCCCACTAGCAAGACGGGTGTGTGTGGTGGGGGGGGGGGGGGAGGGCAGAGGGGGAGGAAGCAGCTCGGGCTGGCTCGCCCCCCCCCCACCCCCCCCAGGCGTCAGATCCAGAGCGTCACCCCTGCTGGGGTGTCCGTGCTTCTGGGTTTAGCGTGTTCATCGAGCCTGCCGGCTGGAGCCTGGCAGGGAGGCTGCTTCCGGCCCAGTGAGGGTGTGAACCCACTGAGGTCTGGTGGGGGGAACTCCAGGGGCCTCCTTTCCTCTGCGAGCTGCTGTCCCACCACGCGTGAGGCTGGCCCCTCTGGGCTCCCCCTGCCAGCCAGGCAGTAAGTCAGCCAGGCAGAAGCCAGGAGGGACCAGGGACTCTGCCAATGCTGTGCATACTTCAAACCAACCAGCAGGGGGTGCTCAAGCCTATCCCTGCTCCGCCCCCCCCCCGCACCCCCCCCCGGCACACGTTGCTCGGAGCCGTCCTAGCTCTCCAGTACCGTGCTTGGATTATCCCCAGGCCTCCCGCCTGGGACAGGGACCCACTGGTCACCTCCGGGGTTCTTGTCCCAGCAGTGTCGGGGCTCGGAGCTGGGGGTGTCTTTCTAGCAAACAGGGAAGGGCTGGAGCAATCGGAAGCCCCCGAAAGCGGAGCCTGATTCACCAGCCCAGGGAAGGGGCCAGGGGAGTGCAGAACTCCCGCTTCCCCTCCGGGCTGGGGACGGGGACGGGGCCTTGCCGGGGATCTTGGGGTCTCTGGCCTGGGTTGCTCCGCTGCGGGGCGCAGTCGCTAATGGCCGGGGTGGAGACATGTGGCGCGTTAGCCGCTGACTTAGTTCCGTGAGTCAGTGACTCCTGCGATCGTCCCGCAGCCCGAACCCCTGGGTTCCCGCAGCCCGAACCGCAGCGTCCCGCAGCCCGAACCGACGCTCTCCCCTGCTCTCTGGCCAGCCTTCTCCCCCATGACAAGAGCCCCACTGTCTCTGTGCCCCCCGCTGGCGGGGCAGCTGGGCACGACCACCAAGATGTTCCATTAGTGGGCAGAGGGACACAGCCCAGCATGGCCGGGGGGGATCCTGCAGCTGCACAGGGAGGGCTAAAAGCCCCACACTCCCGCGGGGACCCGTCCCAGAAATGCCGCCTTTCAGCACAGGTCGCTGGGCCCCCTGAGAGCTGCCTGGAGCCAGCTGATTCCCCGGTGCCAGGCTGGGGACACAAAGCAGGCAAAGGGGCCAGTGGGGGCGCTCCCAGGCAGAACCCTCCCCCTGAACACCGTGCTCCCCAAGGTCCATCATCCCCCAAGTGGAGGGGTCGGAACGGGGCATGCAAGCCCCCATGCCTGGCAGGAAGGGGTAACTGGGCTGGGGGGCCCCAGGGAGCCACATGGAGACACCTGCCGAGTGCTGCCCTGGGGCTGTCGCGTGGCAGCTGCTGGGGCCTGCCCTTACCTGGGGATGGAGCAGAGGTACAGGAGGAGCTGGGCTACCGCTCGGGCGGAGCACCAGGTGGCTTCCCAGGCGCTGCTGCTTGTGTTCACCTGGATCAGGGCCCGGCCCAGCTTATCTGTGCTCCCTGCAGCCAGGAGAAAGCAAACACTCAGAGCCCTGCAGCTGACAGGGCTGCTGCCCTTGTATAGGTCTCTCGGGGTCTGCTGTTTCCACTCCAGCTCATCGGAGGAAGTGGGTTTTGCCTACAAAAGCTCCTGATTCTAGATAGCAGGGGTGGGGAAACCAAGGCCTGGGGCTTGCCTAGATCCGGCCCCCAAGGCTCAGGCCCCCCCCCCCCAGCACTAGGGAGCCCACACTGGTGCTCGATCCCCCCCGCTGCCCCATGGCAGGGCGGGAGCATGCAGACAATCTACTAGGCTGCTCCCCGCCCCCGCCCCGGCTCTGTCGTGCGAGGGGAATGTCTCCTTCTCAGTCGGGGGCCACGTCAGTCGGGGGCCACGTCACGTGTGTGTGGCCCCCAACCGATGTTTCCCTGACCCCAAAAGGTTCCCCGCCCCTGCCGTATAGTTTGGTGAGTCACTCGATGTTTTTAGTTACAGACTAACCCGGCCCCCCTCGGAGATCCCGTCTCCAGTTCCCAGTGCCGCCAAGCCCTTGTGCTAGCAGCCAGAGCCCCGCCCCCGAGACTCGGCCTGGTTGGGAGAGCAGAGGCTGGGGTCTCGGATTTGCCTTCTCGTTTCGGGCTAAGAGCCCTGTTTTCAAGCTGCCTTCTCTCTGCAGCCACGCAGAGCAGAGATGCCCTTTAGAAAAGCAAGCTACGTTTTAACGCGGACCGTGCTGAGCTCCTCGGGGTGGGGAACCTTTTTTGGGGGGAGCGGGGGCTGCTGACCCACAGAAAAGTCACTCCCCACATTCCCCTTGCACACCAGAGCCTGGGAGGGCCCAGGCTGGTAGATTCTGTGTGCTCTAGCCCTGGGGGGGGGGGGGGGGATGGTGAGGGGGGCAGGACTGGAGTGTCAGTGCAGGCTCCCCAATGCGGGGGGGGGGGCTGAGCCTTGTGGGGCTGGATCAAGGCAAGCCGCGGGCTACATCCGCCCCCCCAGGCCTTCGGTTCCCTGCCCCTGTAAGCTATGCCAAGTTTAAGAGGCCCCAGAGCATTACAAACTTTGAAATTTAGTTTTTTTGTGTTGAGGCCCCTCATAATTGGAGGCCCCAAGCTGTAGCTTGCTTAGCGCGTGTGTAAATCCAGCCCTGGTCCCAGGCTGCAGCTTCCCCTCAAAGCTCTTGGGACGCGCGGCTTGTACGGGCAGCACCTGCGGTACGGCTGGGTCGGGGCCTTGCTGGAGAGCTGTGCCAAACGCTGCTGGGCCAGCCCCTCCACGGCCCCACTTTCGCCTTGCTGCCTGCTAGCGTCTCACTGAGGGGAGGCTCCTGTGAGGGGCTGCAGTCTGGAGGAGCCAGTATGCGGGAGTCATGCTGGCTCGGGGCAGCATGCCTCTGTGCCTCAATGCTGCCATCTGTGAAATGGGGAGAAGGCTGCCTGGCCTGCCTGGGGGCTGTGTGCACTGTTGGGCTCACGGCTGTGCTGGGCTTTGCGGAGACTGGAGCTGGCTGCGGGAGTTTGGGCCTTCCCACAGCATTTTTTTGTTTCTGTTAAAAAGGTTCCGGTTTCCCATGTAAACCCCCTCCCCCACCCCGACATCCAGTGTGGAAAAGTGGTTCTGTCCCTTGGAACAAAAACGTTTCGGCTGACAGGCAAACGTTCTAGTTTTCCTGACCATTTTTACCTGAGCGGCCGAACTGTTTCCATTTTGGTGCTTTCCATTTTTCAACAACACCCCGAAAAAATGTTGGATGAAATCTTGATTCCCCCCAAAAAAGCTTTTCTTGGGGGCGGGGGCGGGGGGGGGGCGGAACGACCCTTTGCGAGCGAACCACGGTGCCTCGGCGCCTGTCTCTGGGCTCTGTACCTGGCAGACAGGCTAGGCCCGAGAGCAGGAGCTCCGGGTGGAGATCCTGCCAGTGCGGTGGCTCCTGGGGGCTGGACTCTGCAGGTAGCTCCCTGGCAGGGCAGCTGCCCTTGGCTGCACAGAGGCCGTTCGTCCAGCTGGTGCCTTGGCACGAGCCGACGTCGCCGAAAGACCCGTCCGTCTGATCGGCTCCTGGCCGGGAAAACAGAGCAAAGCCGGGGCAGGTTTTAGCGGAGAGGGGCCGACGTGTGTGCCGTTACTGTGTCAGACCCGGTGTGGTACCACCCCCTGTGGGCTATTACCTTTGCCAGCTGCCTTGGCTCTGCTCACCCTGGGAGAATAAAGGGCCGACATCCTCTTCCGCGGCCCTTCGTGTTGGCTGGCACCAGACACGCCGGCCCCTGGGGTTGCTGCTTGTCGCTGGCCCTTGAAGAAGGAGAATTTATGGCTGGCGGGAGGCGACTGTGAGCGAGGGAGGTTTCTCACTGTGCCGGCAGGAGACTTGAGCAGCTTTGAGTACCCCTGTCTTGTCCCCTTCTCCGCTTTGGTCGCCTGAGGCTCGGTCTTCCGAGAAGAGCCAGAGAGGAGTCTGGGAGCGGCTGCCTGGCCCGGCCCCTGCATGGCGGGAGCCGGACTCTCTCGAGCTCTGCTTGCCACAGGGAACGCATGGTTGGGCACATCAGACTCCTCCAATATGGCTGCCATCAGCCCAGAGCCCAAGTTCACAGGGTTCTGGATGGCGGCCATGTAGGACTCGCGGTACCGACACCTTGGCCCGAGGACTTTGGGATCTCGAGGCAGCTTCCTCCTCAGACACGGGGTGCAGGGACCCTCCTCTGAGCTCTGCCCTTTCCCACAGGTCCGCTTCTCCGCTGCTGACCCTCTCGTCCCCCTGGGAAGCCGCGATTTACTCGCGGACGACACTGGGGTTTCTCCAGAAGGTCCCGGTTGGCCATCAGATGGTCCTGACGTGGCCAGAAGATCCAGCTTCATTTCTTCAGTCCACTCCAGCAGGTCCACGTAGTCACCTTCCAGGTCCTGGCTGCTGGTATCACACGGGCTAGGCACCACGAACGTGCTGGGCTTTTTCCGGGAGCCTGCTTGGTCCACTTTGATGAGTCCTGGGTACTTGCCCTGGCCTGACCTCCCGGGCACATCTTGGCCGTCTAGGACTCTGCCCGGGATGCTACTGTGCGGCCTCAGAGTGTCTGCCAGGCCCAAAGACCCAATGCTGCTCTGTGAGGCCGGCTCCAGCTGGGTGGGACCTGGTGCTGCTGTGGGCTTGTGGATGAACTCTGGCGTGGCTATCTGACTCCACAGCAGGGGGGCCACGCCCTTTTCTGTGGCCACCAGGCAGGTGTGCAGCGGCGCTCCGCTCAGGGCGTGGTTGACTTCCTCCAGCCACTGGCTGGTAAATAGCAGGGCGTGGGAGGATTCGGGGACCAGCCTCTCCTCCACGGTGCGCAAGTCCCAGGAGAGGCACTTCACCGTGATGCAGGCCGACTGCTCCCCGTAGGGCTCTGCCTGGAGGTAGAAGTCTCCAGGGCGCAGTAGGAGGGGGTTGAGGGGTGCCAGGTGAACGACCACCTTCTCGTGCAGACACAAGGGCCAGCCTTCGTGGAGAAAGATGCAGTTCAGGTAAGGTGCCTAGGAGAGAGAACAGCACGTTCGGTGAACAAAACAGAATGTGTCCAGCTTGTGGGGGGTGGCGCGCTAGACTGGGACTCGGGAGATGGCTCTGCCACGGGCCTGCTGAGTGGCCTCGGGCAAGTCACTCGCCTCCCCGTGCCTCGGTTTCCCCATCTGTCAAGTGGGGCCAATGAGCCTGCCCGCCTTGGTGAGCGCTATTGCTGGAGAGCAGCGAGAGAATGAGGGGTTGCCGCGAGCACCTCGCGGGCCGGGGTCGCAGCCCCTGTGGCGCGGGTGCCGCGTGAGGGACAGCGAGCAGAGATGTAGCCGTGCCTCGAAGGGCCTCGCCGCCAGGGGGAGAGGGAAGGATGGTCACATTGGACAGATGAGAACGCGACCCAGGGAAGGGACTGGCTGAAGGCCCCACAGAGAACCCAGGCATCCTGGCCTCCTGTTCCTGGCTTGACAGCACGGCCCTGAGAGGGACAGCACGGCTTTTTGAGTCGACGAGGACGGTTTTCCTTCAGAGGGGAGAGCCCTGAGCGTGTCCAGGCCCCCTGGCAGGCCTGGGCCTGAGAGCAGGGCTCTGGGAAGGCGGGGGGGGAGGCTCCGGTAGGTACCGATCGACTCACGCAGGCCGCCTGCCGCACGCGCTCGAAGAGGCGCTTGGCAGGAATGAGGAAGTCGAGAAGGCAGCAGAGCCCATCGCCATGGTAGTCGCTGTCGAGGAGGCGGAACAGCTGGCTGAGGACGGTCGGGGCCGTGACGTCGAATGGCGGGTAGAGGGACAGCAGGGCCTTCTGCACGGCCACGTCGAGGGAGCGTGGATCCTGCAGGGGAAACGGCTCCTCCGTCAGACAGAGCAACACCAACAATGGGCCTCGCCCCACGTCCCCAGCTTCATTTACCCCACGCAGCATCTGCTCTCCCCGCAGAGCCCAGCCCAGCCCTCTGGCGTGGCAGGAGCGTGGACGTGTCTCTAAAGGAAGACCCTGACTTCTGGCCACGATTGCGGCTAGTACAGCCGTGGGCAATAGTAATGCTTCCTTAAGAGCAGCCATGTTTTTCCGGGACTCCATGAACGTTAGTAATGACACAGCTGAAGTGAGGAAAGGCCTAAAGGTCTCAGGCCACGTCTCCACTTGCCACGCTGGAGACTGATCTTCTGGGGTTCGATTTTACCAGGCCTAGTTCAGACCCGCTCATTGAATGCTGAAGGCGGCTCCAGTCGGCACCTGTACTCCTGACCGTTGCGAAGAGTAGGGGAAGCCGACGGGAGTGTTTGCGCCTGCCGGCCTCTGTCTGTGAAGATGGTACCAAGCTCAGCTCAAGCTAAGCTGACTCCAGTTAGGTGTTTTACTGACCCGGAGTTGCACACCTTAACCCGACCTTCCAGGTCTACTGAAGACTTGTCCGGTGCGAATTGCAGAGATGCCACTCGTGTTATCAAGGTCTGTCTTTTTTGAGCAGACTGGTTAAGGGGCTTTATACTAGTTTTGATTTGTGATGGACCTAAGACTCCAAATTCTAACTTCCTCAACCTTCACGAGTGTTCACCTGGGGATTTGGCTCAGCCCAGTCTAGGGGAAGGGGTAGTTAGAGATTAGATCCGTCCCAACTGCCCCCAAGTTCAGAGCCAAGCACTTCCCCAGATGCTGGCCAGTGTCTCAGAAATGCAATGGCCTGGGTGGATGACCAGGCCTGAGGCTAGTCCCCCAGACAGTTCGGGGTTAGTCTCATCACTAAATTTCATCAATTCAAAACCAGCCACTGGAGAATCTGCTAGGAAATACCCCCCAGATTCCAAAGCCCCGTCCCTTGCAGAGCAAGACCCGTCAGGTCTAAAACACGAACCCGTTTTTGTAGGGCTCACTCAGTGGCATTGCTGAGCGAGCTCTGAGGAAGCTGTTACTCAAACAAGCCCCATTTCCAAGGCTGTGCCAAGCTACCTGGCAGAAGTGGTGGCCAAAGGCAAGCCATCGGGCTGAGTTCACGTGAAATTTCAGCTGCCTTAGGAAAGTAACAGGGGGCAGGGAGTGGGATCAAAATGGTTGTCTGATGGAAAAAACACCTAACTAGTAAGGAAAGACTTTGGCTTTTCACGCCTTTAGGGAGAGTTTTCAGGCCATTCATGGAGAGTAAATAATGCAGCTGGAGTAGCCTGAGACAGCACCCCCAGAGCTAGTGTGGGTGCAGGAACTGGACAGGTGAGTAGATATGCACACACAGAGGCTCATGGGCACACACAAACGTAGGTTTCTGAGCATGCAAACCAAAATCTGGACTGGCGAAAGCTGGTGGCAGGTACTTGTAACCAGGATGTGTTGCGTTTTGATAATATTGTGACAGGGTCAGGCCAGAGGGGTACAGCAGAGTGGTAAAAGGGAAGTATATTAGCCCTACACTGAGTAAGTCTCTTTTCCCAGGGTAAACTAACAAGGACTAGTCCAGAGCCAGCAGGAACTTTTCAGAGCCAATCAGGGCAATTAAGTCACCTGGAGCCAATTAGGAGGTTTCCAGAGTCAAGTGAGTCAGACCACCAGGGGCCAATGAAGAACCAGTTGAGACTGGTTGGTTCAAAAGGCTCCCTTTCAGTAGCTCAGAGCATGTGAGGAGGCTGTGGAGAGTCTGGGAGGAGAAGGTGCAAGCAGGTGCCCGGAGGAAGAACCTGTGGTAAGGGAGGTGCTGGGGATGGCTGTGGGGAAGAGGCCCAGGGACTTGTAGCTGTCATGTTGCCTTTACCAGGGATATTACGGACCATTGCTATTGCAGGGCCCTGGACTGGAACCCACAGTAGAGTTTGGGCCCAAATATTCCCCCCCCCCCCCAACTCCCCATTCCAGTACTAGAAGGAGACTGGCTTTGGTACAGGGGTTTGTCCTGCCCTGTACCACTTGGAGGGGCCACCGAGACTGACATTTGGGTTCCCTCTGTTCCCCATGCTGGCTAGTGATGGGCATATCTACAAACAGCCAGCTGGTGTCTACATTGAGGGCTGCTGGGAGGCTCTGAGGCAAGCGAGCCACCTGCAAGTGTGAGGAGACGCTTTGTCACAATACATATAAAATCTCCTGCTTGGTTGGCTCAGGCCCAAGAGCACACAGAGAAGGCTCTTATCTCCTGCTGCCAGGCTGGGCCTGCTGCATGCCTGAGCTTCACAACCTGGTAGGAAGGTTGGTCTCCAGATGTAACTGTCCTGGACAGGGAGCAATTCCAAAGCTGAGAGAGCCTCCAGCAGAGAGGAGCTTGCGTTAGTGCTGGGGGAGTAACGCTGAGTCCTCAAACAACCCGTTACATCACCAATGACTTGCTGGGATGTGACTGAGCTGGGCCCCGGGCTGTACCCGTCTGTCATGGTCATGAGGGATGGCCAGCAGCCGGGGACTAAGGGGTTAACTGTACCTAGCCAGGTAGCAGTCAGCCAACAGAAATGCAGATAGGGATTTAAACTGGGACAAAGGAGTTTTGGGGTTTTCCCTCCTTTGTCTCTGGGCCAGTTTGCTCTAGATCAGTGGTTCTCAAACTTTTTGGCATCATGCCCCCTTTTTGATTCTTGAGGAAACCCTCACCCCCCTCCCCTCCCCAAAAAAATAGCAGCAAAACTTGGGGTGGGATTGACAGGGGTGTGTGTGGCTGCATCACCTTGCCCCCCCCTGGAATTTCTTCATGCCCCCCCCAGTTTGGGAACTCATGCTCTAGATACTGAGGGGGACAGAAGACATGTCTCTCTCCAAGGAAAAGACTCTTCATAATGTGTAAGTAGGGTAAAGTTTAGATAAAGCCATTAGGTTTTATTGTTTTCTGTCGTGGGACTTTGGATCTGATGTCTGTGCTGTTAGTTACAAAAAGGGGGGGAAAACCCATTTCTAAGTCCTGAGCCCATGGGAGTCCCCCTGAGTATATTAATTGGTGACTTTTTCCATCTAGTCATTATGCTTGCACCAGGAGTGTTGTTCTGATAATAAAAGTTCTTTCTTCTTATTAACCTGGTATTGGTTCAGTTCTGTGGCCTGGAAAATCTGTCTGTCTGTGGGATCTGCAGGCCTCTAACTAGAGGACAGCAGCCACAGATGGCAGTTTATATTTTCTCTTTCTTTTTCAAGCTCTTTGGAGAATGGGGTTGGGGTGCCCTGGGGTTGGTTTCAAGTATCTGCTCCATTTGTGGGTTCAAAAGCACTTGATGGTGGCAGCGGATTTTTATCCCCAAAATCTGGGGTTTTGGGATGGGGAGTCTTTTACCAAAGCCTGGTGAGAGAAGGTTTTGGGGGACTTTTGCAGGCCCCTACTTCTGCATTCATCGTGCCAGAATGGGGAAATCAGCCCTGACACTGTCCCACATTGGGGTGGAGGGGGAGACTGTCACACACCTGTCGACAGGGGCCACTCGGGGAAGTTAAGTGGAATTATCCCCTGGTGGGAATTTAGCGTGCACCAAGTAAAGCACATTAAACCCCGTGGACGCGCTGCTTCAGAAGCAAAGCCGCCTTGTCCCGCTTGGCTTAAGTAGGTTTAATGGATTTTAGCGAACACACTTTAACATCACGTCTTTTAGTTAATTCCGAGGAGCTTTCCTGAGCATCCCTCCGTCAACATGCGTGTGACACGTGTGTCCCTGTGGTTTTTTCATCTTGGGCCAAATCATCCCTGGTGTAATTGATCTGGGTGGAATTACATCAAGAATAAAGTTGGGTCGTTAAGATTTGTTAAATCCCCCTCTTCTTCCCCCCCTTCTCCTCCTCCCCCCACGCTCTCGTCCCCGAGGAGGCAGGGGGAGAGATTTGGACTGCACGAGCCCACCGCCCTGTCCGACAGACCAAGGCAGGAATGGAGCAGTCAACTCTGTTACTCCCACATCTCAAAGCCCAGGAATTCCACCACCTGCTGGGGTGTTGTAGTCACTAGGGGCCTGTCTGCACTGGGGAGTTATTTCGAAAAAACTAGGCGAGCGTCCACCCGACCAAGCCTGTCCTTTCAGAAGGATAACTCTGGCTTGTGACCAGGAATAAGCTGATTTTGAAATAGCTATTGTGGGAGTTTTTTCAAAAGAACCTGGTAGTGTAGACCTAGGCAAGGGGTATGTCTACACAGCAGCGTTATTTGGAAATAACTTAGTCCGTGTCTACACAGCAGGCAGTTATGTCAAAATACTGTCCTGCTGGAGGACTTCTTACTCTGCCCCCTGTAACCCTCCATTGTACAAGGAGTAAGGGAAGTCGGAGAAGGGCAACTAAAATGATGAGGGGTTTGGAACGGGTCCCATATGAGGAGAGATTAAAGACTGGGACTTCTTTTTTCCAAGCTGAAGACACTAAGGGGGGATAGGACAGAGGTCTATAAAATCATGAGTGGTGTGGAGAAAGTGAATAAGGAAAAGTTATTAACTTGTTCCCATAATATAAGAACTAGGGGCCACCAAATGAAATTAATGGGCAGCAGGCTTAAAACAAATAAAAGGAAGTTCTTCTTCACACAGCGCATAGTCAACCTGTGGAACTCCTTGCCTGAGGAGGTTGTGAAGGCTAGGACTATAACAGGGTTTAAAAGAGAACTAGATACATTCATGGAAGTTAATTCCATCAATGGCTATTAGCAGGGCTCACCAAGTGGCGGCGAGCCCTGCTTGCCAGCCGCGTGGAACCACATGCTGCGCATACACTGACAGCACTGCGCGGCTGCACCAGGCTAAAATATACTCACCATGGGTGAGTAGATTATATTAGTTGTCGAGCCCTGGCTATTAGCCAGTCTGGGTAAGGAACGGTGTCCCCAGCCTCTGTTTGTCAGAGGGTGGAGATGGATGGCAGGAGAGAGATCGCTTGATCATTTCCTGTTCGGTTCCCTCCCTCTAGGGCACCTGCCATTGGCCACTGTCGGCAGACAAACTGGGCTGGATGGACCTTTGGTCTGACCCAATCTGGCTGTTCTTATGCTCTTAAGAGTGCTCTGTTCCGGAATAAGTGTTGTGTGGACGCTCCTCATTTTGAAAGAAGCTAGGCAATTGACACAGCTCGTGAGGGGTTTTTTTTTATAGCTGATTTCAAGTTAAGCCCTGCTGTGCAGACTCACTCTAGGTGTCCTACTCGAACAGAACAGGTTTGAAGCAGTCCAAATCTCTCTCTTCCCGCGCCCCCCCCCCCCGCCTTCCCCTCCCCGGTGAACCAGTTCAGACCCAAATCCTGTAATCTGTAGAGCAGTAGGGCCCTCTTAAACCAGGGTTAAAAAACTTGAAAACTGAACGTAGGCTCCCCTGGGGGTCGGGAGGGGGAGGGGGGAATTTACAAATCGTAATGACCCAACTTTATTCATGGTTTAATTCCACCAAGGTCAATTCATCAGGGATGATTTGGTCCATGATGACAAAGGACTTACGAAACTCTCCCAAACAACCTCCCATCAGTAACTGGGTCTGTTTGGCTGCGATGGGAGAGCAGCAGCGTGTGGGTGTGAGGCGAAAAGGGATGCCGTGGGGGGGGGGGGGGGTTTAGAAACCGAAGGGAACAAACCAGTCTGCTCCTTTGCTCCACCCCAGGGATGCGCCAAAAGAAAAGCGAGGCACTAAGAGCATACGGAGAGTTGGATTTGATGCTGTTTGCATCCCGGTGCTGGTGTTAGGACCGAGGCGCCGCCATTCCCCACCCCTCAAATCGCCGTCTAGTTTTCTGGCGTGGGTAGGGCTCGCTTTGAACAGTAAATACAGTTCTGGCACCGTCAGGTTTCCATTTAACTCCCGAGTCCCCAAGCGCCCCGTTCTCTGCCTTACACAGCCCAGGGAAGCGAGGTTCGGAGCGCTGGCCCAGCGGCCGCAACTCCCTCCGCTGCAGCCTGTGCCGCAGGGCGGCTCAGCCGGGGTCAAGCCAGCAGGAGCCAGAGGTCACGGGTAGCCAAGCGCTGCGGGATGCAAGAGAAGAAGCCGGTACCGGCCTAGCACCTCACAGCAGCGCAGAGTCCCGCTAGCGCCAACGCAGTGCCGGAGTGGTCTAGCCAAGCCACCGCCCGCAGGAGGAAGACTGACCCGCTCCCTGTGCAGGGAAAGGAGACAGCGGGCCGCTAGTGACACACGTTTTCTGGCTCTCCGTGCCTGCAAGCATAGCAAGGGAGTGCAGGGCGGCTTTAACTGCCAGCATCTGCCGTTCTGCACGCTTCTGTCCCGACAGCGGCTAGTAATCGTGCACCCGGCGCTCTGCTCGGTGCCAAACGCTTGCTCTGGCGGTTGGAGACCCGGTCTGTGTGAGAAGGGAGCCCCCCGCCCCCTCCCGGCACAAACTGTTCGACAGCCTCTCTGCTGAAATCATATCTCCCGGCTCCTGCGCCGCCAGGACACCTGACTGTTAGCGTCAGCCGGGCGCTGGGCGGCACTGGGCAGGTGGGCAGCCTGGACCTAGGCCGTGCCAGCCCCCACCGGGTGCCAAGAGCGTTAAAGCTGCAGGCTCCTGCTAGGACCGTGCTGCAGGCGGTGGGTGTCGGCTGCAGATGCCAGAGGAGACAGGCAGGGAAAGCAAGGGGGGGAAGTCATCCCGAAGGGACAAAAGCAGGCGGCATTACCATGTGTGACTGGGAGGCTGGGGAGAGCAAGAAGGGGACCGTTCGCTGTCCCGGGAGGCTAGACGTTTTCCTAGTGCCTCTAGTTCCCCTGCCACGGTCTCTCCTGTCCGTGCAAGCGGCTCTTGGCTCTTCTGGCAGCTCCACAATGAAATCCAGGCACCCTAGAAAAGTTGCCGTGAAGCCAGGCCAGGGCAGAAGCGGCCCTGGCTGCATCAGCCCAGCCTCAGTATCTCCATCCCGTCCGGAGCAGAGCGACCCCCAGCCACCCACCTCTCCTCTCTGCTAGAAAGCAGCAAGGCGGGCTGGGCTGGCAGAGGGGCGGGAGAGGGAGTGGAAAGGGGGAAGGAGGAAGGGGGGCTGTCTGGGAGAGGCGTCTTCAACTCAGCCTAGCTCACGCCTGGGCGGCTTCATCTGCAAAACATTCCCAGCACAAGCCAGGCCCCGGGGAGCGCAGCTCCTGCTGTGCACAGTGGCTGGCCTTTCTCAAGGCTGCACGGCACAGAGCTGGGCTGAGCCCCACGCAGGCTGGGGACCAAGGAGCCAGCCCCATCTGTGGGGAGCGTGCCTGCAGGCAGGATTCCGCGCGGGCCCCCAGCGCTGAGTGTGGCCCCCGCTGCCTGCCAAGAGGAACACGGCGCCCACACAGGCTTGTCTGGCTGCCTGTGCCGGTTCCCCCCCAAAACAGCTTCTCTCTTCCTGGAAGAGGCCTGACAGTCAGTGCCTGAAACGGCCCCGCCTGCCCGTGTGAAACAGCCTGGCTCCATTGGCCGCGCCGGCCTCTTGTCAGGTGGCCAAGCCCCGGTCCTGGCTGCCCGAGGTGTGACTCAGATGGCGGGGGAGGACAGCAAGAGGGAAGGAAACCACTGACTGGAGAGGAGAGGCTCCTTCCCCCAGGCGGGGCCCTGCCTCTGCCCCACACATTCGACAAGGCTCCGTTTCTAGCTGAGCCTCCTAGCAGGGAAGTTTTGGGGGGGGAAGCAAACAATTAAACCGTACCCGCTCGTGCACAATGGCCCTGCCCCCCTTCCCCGTGCCAGGTGCTGGGGCGATCTGCTGTGGGTCAGATCCTAAGTGTGTTGTCACTTTCAGCCAGAGGTCACCAGGAAGGCGAGTGTCATTATCCCTGTTTACAGATGGGGAAACCGAGGCACGGAGATGTCCCCTAGGTTACAGGGCAAGTCAGTGGCTGGAAAGAGACCTGGGACCCGCATCCTGCTCCTATTCTCTTCCCACTGCACCATGCTGCCCGCCTGTCTTAGCAATCTCCTGCAGCGCATATGCCAGACTCCCTTGCACTCTCTGGGTGTGGTCATGGGAGGTCCTTTGCTATGCTGCCAGGATGGCGGAGGGGCGCTCACGTGGTGTGTGCACATGGTGCCCCCCAGCCCAGCGGGTTCGCGCTTTCCTTCTCCCCACCCAGTTGAAGAAAACGGTCGATATTGCAACCCAACATCATATGACTGGAGTGGGGGCTCTGGGGTGGGGTGGAGGATGGAGCTTTGGGGTGCAGGAGGAGGCTGTGGCTTGGGGGGGCAGGCTGGGGCAGGAGGGGTTATCTCCAGTGCCTCACACTCACTGGTGCAGCGGGGGGCCAAGTCAGCTTCCTCCCCCTGCAGACCATGCTGTGCCCAGACGCAGCCAGCAGCAGGTTCCCAGCCAGCGGGAGTGCGGGGCTAGAGCTCGGGGCAGGGGCGGTGGGTGGAGCCCTGTGCGCTCCCCCACCACCATCTAAGAGCCGGGCCTGCTGCCGGCCGCTCCTGGGGCGCAGCGCAGTCTGCGGGGCCAGGCCAGGCAGGGAGCTGCCTTAGCCCCCCACTGCTCACCTGATCCCCCTGCAGCCACGAGCCCCAGTGCCTGACACCCCACCTCCAGTGCTGGGGTGAGACCCGGCGTTTGCAAACTGCTGGGCTAGGGGCTGACCCGTATCACCCAGTTCAGCATCCCCCGTCCATCTCCCTCTTTCGACTCCACGTTCCTGCCCTTGCGCTATTTACTATCCCCAAAGTGCAGCCTGGGGCAGTTTGTCCTGCTCTGAGACATCCCAGGTTTCGCATTGCATAGAATCACAGACCCTAGAACTGGAAAGGACCTCATGAGGTCACCAAGGCCAGTCCCCTGCCCCACCTGGACCATCCCTGTCAGGTGTTTGGCCTGGACACCTCCCAGCTGGGCCATCTGCAAGTCCGTCCTTGCAGCGACTGGTTGTGATCGGGTTAGAGGCCTTGGGGCTGCGAGGTCTTGTTCTGCGTCTGCTGCCCGGTGCGTTTGTTCTGTCGATCATGCTAGGGGAGGACCAAGCTGAACACATCAGTGGTTTCTGAGGGAGGCTTCACTGATCACCTGCCGTCTGGGTGCCGGATTCTTCTGTACGGCAGCTGGCGCTGTCTTCCCTGCGTCTCCATCCAGGTGGAGACAGATCCAGCCCCCACCTGGCAGTTCTCTGACTGAGTGACATCCGGTGTAAGTGTCTGTAGCTCTTTTAAACCCTTTGATCCGGTCTGGTTACTCTGCATATCCGGCCACTGGGGAGATCTGGTTCTTTTCTAGCAGTTCTGGGTTGTTGTCCCCTCAGGAGCTGTGCTGGACTAAATCCAGAAGCTGTTCCTGGTGGTGTCTTGCAACGCAGGAGAGCAAGAAATAGGGTGTTGCGGCTGTAGAATTTTCTTGGCTGTCTGGATGGCTCTTTCAGCCTCTCCGCTCGCCTGTGAGTAACAGGGGCTGCTAGTTGTATGATCCAATCGTATTTTGTTAAGTGTGGTGGAAGTTCTGCTGCACTGAATTGTGATCCCTTGCCCGTCACGAGTTGTTCTGGAATATCACAGCACACAAGAGTGCACATCTCTGGAACAGAGACCTGTATCTTCAGTTCCGTACGTCTACACGCCTGGGCCAACAATCCACCAGGGCCAGGCCCTGATACATGCACATTCAGGGCGTATCACCTCTCCCAAGGTGGTGTGGTGTGTGTGGCTCAGCTTGGCTCTTAAGTTGATTTGTATGGGAATCTCCTGCCATATTATATCTATTTGTGCATCTTGCTGTCTGCACATCCATTTGTTCAAGAACTCCTCCTACACGGTAAGAGCTGGGGCCACCACATTCCAAAGGCAGCTTCCTCGTCTCCTAAGTTAAAGCCAGGTTGGGGTTTGGTTGTGCCAGGACAATGGGATGAGCCTGAAATGCGACTGTTTTCCAACACATGGGAAGACGGGGGGGCTGATCGGAGGGACAGCCGTACTGCAGAGTGACCACAGGGGGCAGCCGCACAAGGATGACAGTGGCCGGCTGGGGCTGGGGTAAGTGCCCCCCCATCAAGCTCCTGCCCTGAGTCCTAGCGCTGGACTGAGGGGTTCAGGTAAACCCCACCAGCCCCACCACCGCAGCACAGAGAGTACACTTGTAAAGTTTGCAGATGGTACCAAGCTGGGAGGGGCTGCAAGTGATTTGTGGGACAGGGTCAGAATTCAGAATGATCTGGACAAACTGGAGAAATGGGCTGAGGTAAACAGGATGAAGTTTAATAAGGACAAATGCAAAGTGCTCCACTGAGGAAGGAACAATCCGTTGCACACGTGTAGAATGGGAAGTGGCAGCTGCGGAAGGAGTCTGTGGAAAAGGATCAACGGGTCATAGTGGACCACAAGCTAAATGAGTCAGCTGTGTGACACTGTTGCAAAAGAAGAACAACAACATTCATTCTGGGCTGCATTCACAGGTGTGTCGTGAGCAAGACACGAGGAGTCGTTCTTCCGCTCTGCTCTGCGCTGGTTAGGCCTCAGTTGGAGTCTTGTGTCCAGTTCTGGGTACTGCAGTTCAGGAAAGATGCGGAGAAACTGGAAAGAGTCCAGAGAAGAGCAACAGAAATTATTAAAGGCCTAGAGGGCATGACCTCTGAGGGAAGACTGAAAGAACTGGGCTTGTTTAGTTTAGAAAAGAGAAGACGGAGAGGAGACATGAGCAGTTTTCAATTACCCAAATGGGTGTTACAAGGAGGAGGTAGAAAAATTGTTCTGTTTAACCACTGCCGACAGGACAAGAAGCGATGGGCTTAAACTGCAGCAAGGGAGGTTTAGGTTGGACATTAGGAAAATCTTCCTGCCTGTCAGGGTGGTGAAACACTGGAGTAAATTGCCCGGGGAGGTTGTGGAATCTCCATCCCTGCACATAGTGAAGAGCAGGTTGGACAGACGCCTGGCAGGGATGGTCTAGATGGTGCTGGGTCCTGCTGTGAGGGCCGGGGACTGGACTTGATGACCTCTCAAGGCCCCTTCTCGTCCTGTGATTCTGTGTGCGAAAGGCTCGGAAACCCGAGCCCCGATGGAGAGGGCCCCGTATGAACATTTTAAAACCCCAGCCCCTTGATTTCAGCGTCCTCACTCAGGACTCTGCCTTTGGGGTTGGCAGTGCTGGCTTCGTGGGGCTGGAGGCGAGGCCTACGGCGGGATGCGGACAGCAAGTCCAGGCAGCTCAGGGAAAGGGGCTTTGGACACCGGAGCTCGGGGGCTCCTGGAAGAGCCAGCTGAGGGGGCGGCAGCTGCACTAACAAAGTTGCCTGGGGATGAGGCAGGGGATGGATGGGAGCTGCGAACGCAGGGGCCAGGCTGCTGTGCCGGCAGGGGCAGCGTTTGGGGGTCCGCGGCTGTGCCCGTTGGTTAGCGGCAGGAGCCCCTTCTTCTCAGCTGCGGCCTGTCTGGGACCCAAGGTTGGCGGGTGCCAGGGGGGGCTCCTGCTCCCCTCTCTGAGCGGCCTTGCGCGAAAGGCCAAGGGTGATGTGTCACCAGCGGGTTTGGAGCCCGGGGGCAGCTCCCCAGCAGTGGGGGCTGTGCATACCCGGGGCTGGGGCTGAGCAAAGCCTGGAGGGGGGATGGAGGGTAGTGAGAGCCTGCAAGCTTGTGTGGGGCCGGGGGGGAGGGTAGAACCTGCCAGGGCAGGATGGGGCAATGTGAAAGAATTTCCTGGGGATAGCAGGCCACGACCCTGGGTGCCCAGCATTCCCGGGTGCCGCCTGGGTGCCCTGGCGCTGGAGTGGAAGCTGTGATGCCCGTGCCGGAATCGGGACCCTGGGGCCGGAGGAGATGCAGCTGGAGCCAGGCGGTGCGCCCAGGAGGGCATGGGGTGAGGGGCTCTGTGTGGTGCACTCTGTTTCCCCCTCCCTTTTATCTTGCCCTTCTGTCTGGTGTCGTCCGAGCTGCTGCTGCCAGGCTGAATGTGGCTTTTCTCCCTGCGCCCCGCGCGGGCACAGAGCCCCCATTCAGGCCCCACGGAGCGGGCGGGGCCCTGCCGCCAGGGTCTCCTGGGGGTCACCCTTCCTGCATGTCCATTGCTAATTCTGCAGGCTCCTGCCCCGGCGCGGGGGTGTGCATGTGTGTGAGATTGTCTCCTGCCACGGCCGGGACAGCCCGTCATCCAGGGACGGGGGCTGCTGAGGAGGGGACAGAGCAGGGGCAGGGTCTGCGTACGGGGTGGGGTGCATGAGGGCCAGGGCCTGCAATAACAGGATTTTCAGGGGGCATGAGCTCACCCCTTGGTGCGTTTCACCCACGTCACGCGCTGCTCATGGCCAGACACCGCAGCACCACGGCCAAGGGCTGGGGGTGAGCTGGGGTGGGACAGTGTGAACCCCAACCACAGAGCTGGGAGCCAGGTCCCAATCCAGGGGCTACGGCTTGTCTTTTTCTCTGTTAGGCCCGAACCACCCCCCTGAGCCCAGCCGTCCTGCCCCAACCGCCTCCCCCGCCTCTGAGCCCAGCCAAGCCCAACTGGCCTGCACCTCCCCATTCTGCCCCGCCCAGCCCAGCCATCCCTCCCTGACCAACCCCCCCCCCCCGCCGAGCCCGGCCATCCTGCCCCCTCCCCCCCGAGCCCGGCTGGGAGCAGTTCTGGTTGGGATGTGGGCTGGACCGGGGGACACTATGACACTGACCCCCCCAGTACAGCCTTACGAGATCTCCCCAGATCCGCCAGGGGAGGCATCTGTCAGCCAGCTACCATGGGCCCGGCACGACCCCCTGCCACTGGTGGGACCAGCTTTGCCCAGTGAGTTACAGCCGGGGGAGGAGGAGGAGGGGTGTCCCACATGCTGTCTCCGCGTGGCCCCCGGCCACACTGCGTCTTCTCCATCGTGTCTCCACTCCCCTCCTGTGCTGGGTCTTCGCTCCTTCCTCGGCCCGCTGCGCGGAGCGCCCCGCCCAGCCCAGCAAACTCCCAGGAACGGGCCTGTGGACGCTGAGGTCTCCGCTTTACCGGTTCGCGGCTCCCTTCCTGCCCGCTGGCCTTTGCAATACGGGCCGGCTGGCAGCGCGGTGCGTGGAGTAAGAGCCAGCCTAATATCGGCTTGGCAGCGTGGCGGCCCCGGGGGGCTCAGAAGCGCATTGGGGGCAGCATGAAGAGTTTTTTGATATCCCCCCTTCCTGCACTCAGGCGCTGGCGGGGAGCCAGGAAACGGGATGGGGGCGGGGTGATTTCTTACTTTGCTTGGTGCTAACCAGTGTGGGGAGCAGGCGCACAGGGCTTGTGACTGGCTGGGGAGTTTTACGGCAGTGTTACCCCCCCAGTCTTGGGGGTAGCTGCTCTCTCCTTTTCACCAGGGCGGGCGGGCGGCCCAGGCCTGGGTCACACGGACCGTCCAGTCCGACCGGCCGAGCACAGGCCTCGACTCACGCCTGACCTGACTGCATCCGGCTTAGCCACCCCGCAGCCCCTAAATCATCTCGCCGGGGCCCAAAGCCCGGGGTCCTTTGGCTGTTGGCCCCAGACAGGGGGAGCCTTGCCTCCTGCCGGAAGCCAGGAACTCTGCCACTGACTCACCACGTAGCCTCAGTCCAGTCACTTTGCTGTGCGGTGAGGGCGATGGCTCACGCTGGCCGGCCTTGCACGGGCACAGGGCCGGTCAATGGGCTGCTGTGCAGCATATGCCCCCAGCCCAGCCCTGCGAGATGCCCTCTCCCTTGAGGTGCCAGGCCTGGCACAGCATTCTGGGACTCTCCCGGCCCTTCCTCCCCCGCCTGCTTTGTCCCAGCTGCTCTTTATTTCTTGTCTCCCCAAGGGCTTCCCGGTCTCTTAGGGCTCTGACCCGGCCAGCTGGTTGCCTCTTGCACGGTAATGTTACCCCAGGGCAGGGCTGTCCCCGGCAGTTCCAGGAACAGGCTGAACCCTACTCACGCTCAGGAGGCAGAGTGACCCCGCAGCTGGGAACGCGGGCGTGGGAAAGGCCCCCCGCCCAGGCTGTGCTTTTCGAGCGGAGCGTGGGCCCAGCAGGCAGCGACGGCTGAGCCTGAGGCTGGTCAGTCAAACTTGGAAACAGCAGAGAAGCGGAAGCAAGAGCCATGCGGCTTCTTCCCGCCCCCGGGCGGTTCTGAGGCCCAAAGAGGAGAGAGCGTGAGCCGGAGCTGAGCAGGCCCACCCAGCCGTGCTCTGAGCCGAGTCCCTGGCCAGGTGTGGACAGGGGTGGGGGTTGTTCTCCCCGGTTCCTGCTATTGGTTGGGGCGAGGCAGGTCCCTGCGACCTGTGGAGGCCAGGGATGGGCCCAGAGCAGCCCCAAGTGGCCCCTCCGAGGTGGGGGGAGCCGGCCTGCAGCCTGCTCGGAGGGTTCCCAGTACATCAATATCACCCTGTACAGGTTCCCGGCGCAGCCCCTTGGTCCGGCTCCCTCGGGGGCAGCTCAGCCCGACGCTGCCGCCTTTCACCGCACCTGGCTGTGGTCCGGCAGGTGCGGCTTGGAGTCTGGGGGCCTGTCCCATGTTGCATGCAGGGCCCCCCCCCCCACCCCAGTGTCCTCACAGCGCAACATGGACAGCACTGGAGCAGTGCAGGGCCGGGGCAGGCAGAGGGTGGCAAGCAGCTTGCTGGACCTCGCACCCCCGCAGCGCCCGCCGGGGACCTCGGAAGAAGGGGGGGGGGGGGTGGATCAGTGACCTGCGGGCAGGCTGGGCTGTTCCGGGGTCCCGTGTTAGCTCAGCCCCCGTGAGCGCTGGCTTCCTGCCTTATCTGGGCCCAGCCGGGCTGGTGAGGCTCGACCGGGCTCCCACCCTGACCACTGCGCCCAGCTGCCTTGTCCGGAGATGGGACCCGGCCTGCCACTGAGATGTCCTGGGGGATCCCATCTGTAAACCGGCCGGGCCTGGCTCCGCGGGGCAGCTCAGAGCCCTGGCTCGGCCCGTTGGCACATGTGGCGCAGGACGCTCCTCGCTGGCCTGGGCGCGTCACGGCGAGGGGTCTGTGTGCGTCTGGGCTGGGGGCAGGGGCGGGCAGCCTGCGGCCACGTGTGCCCCAGGGGCTTCCAGGTGGGGTCTTGTTCCCGCCGCCCCCGTGCCAGGGGCCAGATCCCGCCGGGTCTGTCCGTGTCAGTTTTCCCTACAGTGTTACTGGAGCGGCACCCACGTCACGCCAGGGCCCGGGAAGGGGAGGGGGGAGATGGCTCACAGCAGTGACTGAGAAAGCCGGGCACTCCCCCCCCCATCCACTCCCAGCGCTGCCCCCCCCCCCCCGTTCCAGGCACATGAGCATAGGAAGCAACACCCTGTGCTGGGAGAGCGACTTGGTCACCACAACCATACGCCCCCTGAGGCAAAGGGGCCACTCCAGCGGCCCCTCACCCGCCTCGGTTGCCCATCGCTGCTCTAGGCCCATGGGCGGTGCGTACGCCAGGCAGGGGGAGGCGCTGCCTTCCCAAACCGCCAGCCTGCTCCCCGCCCCCCCCCCCACGCTGCTGTAGGGGTACCGCAGGCAGGGTATTGCTGCCCCCCAGTGCCCGCCCTCCCCATGCTCTGGGAACGGGGTGGGGTATTGCTGCCCCCCAGTGCCCACCCTCCCCATGCTCTGGGAACAGGGTGGCTGGGGCAGGTGTGTGCACGTCTGCCCTCCTCCTCTTCCCCCTCCCCGTAATGGTGGGGGCAGGGAGGTGGTTTGGCTCCAGGGGGTGGGGCCTGGGCAGAAAGGGGCGGGGCTAGGGGTGGGACTGGGGGCTTGCCTTCACCGACACCCACGGCTAGGAGCATAGGAGTAGTGTATCCCCCAGTGCTCCAGGCAGGGCACAACCTCTCCCCTTAGCCTGGGGTGTCCCCTGTGTTTGGAGGCATCCTATTGTCCCAGGGCCCCTGTCAGAGGTTGGCCCTGGCTGGCCGGGCCAGACACTGGTCTGTCCTGGCTGCCAGCTTTGCTGGTCCCCAGCTCCCTTGGAACCCGGCCCGGGGGGCCATGGCGCCCACCCCCCACCTGTGACTGGCTGGCAGGCAGGGAGTGGCCACAGCGGGCCGCAAGTCCAGCTGCCCCCCTCACCGCCCAGTCCGGGGGGAATTCCCAGCCCCGGGGGAGTGGGGGGCTGTCCTCACTGACCGTCTGCACCCCCCGCCCCGCTGACCTGTGGGCTTGTCCGCAGTTAAGAGCCCTCAGTGCGGCTGGGGTCACTGAGACCTCTGCTTTTATCACATGGTTACCAGAGTCCCCAGCGCCTGGGGTGCCCCCCAGCCCCTCCATCCTCCCCCCCCCCCGCCCTGGTCCCCTCCAGGAGTAGCTGCTGGCTGTGTCTGCGGGGTGCAGAGCACATGAGTCCTTGCACTGTTTGGGGGGGGGGGCATGGGAAGGAGGTGGTGCCCTGGAGTGAACTGGCTGGGGCTGTCTTGTCGCCCTGCGTCTCTCCCGCTGGCAGCGGCCTGGTGAATGAGCAAATACAGCGCAGTGCGTGGCGTCCCCCGGCAGCGATTCCAGCGCCGGCTCGGCCAGCCAGTGCCCCTTGCCACGTGCACAGAGCAGAGTCCCAGGCGACAGAATCAGAAAGTGAGACGGAAGCACATTGTGTAAGCCCTGCTAGGATGCAGGATTTCTTGGGTCAACACCCAGGTTGCCACTACTCTTTTCCATCCGTGTGCAGAATAATGGTCTGTGCACCAAGGCAAGCGTGGATGTGCACCACCAGTAGAAAAAAACCCAGCTGTGGGCACTCTGCTAATCAGCTGAGCGGCATGTGAATTTCTCCAGAGCCACGGCCAAGTGGGCTGCTTAGAGGGAATGGTTCCACCTCCTCCTGAAAACCACCAGCTATCTGTCCCATGGGCTTCCTGTTCTCACAGCTGGGCCATTTCCCTGAGATTTCCTCTCTCTCTGCTGTGCAGCGGTTGGACCCTACTGCCTCTTGGCCTGTCCTCTGTGGCAAGCGAGAGCAATGGCTCACCAGCTTTCCTGGAGCAGCCTTTCAACCAGCTGAAGACCCTCTACCACTCCCCCCTCCCCCCCCCATTTATCTCCTCTTTCCTAAACTAAACAGAGCCAGTTACTTCAGCCTCTCCTCCTCTGGCTGCATCCATCCCTTTGGTCATCCTTGTCGCTCGCCTTTGGACCCTTTGCAGTTCCTCTACAGTTCCTTTGTAGACACTGGGGAGGGGACAGGATAGAGGTCTATAAAATCACAACTGGTGTGGAAAAAGTGAGAAGGAAAAGTTATTTACTTGTTCCCATAACATAAGAACTAGGGGCCACCAAATGAAATGAATAGGCAGCAGGTTTAAAACAAACAAAAGGCAGTTTTTCTTCACTCAGCACACAGTCAACCTGTGGAACTCCTTGCCAGAGGATGTGGTAAAGGCCAGGACTTTGAGGCTATGTCTACACTGTGGAGCTATTTCGGGATACCTCCACTATTCTGAAATAGCTATTCTGCAACTTAAGATCAAACCTGCTGGTTTCTGTGCCGTGGGGAAGGACTGAAGTATAACGGGCTCGCTATTCCAACGTCCCTGTAAACCTCATTGCACAAGGGTTCAGGGACGTTTCAGAAATTTTTGAAATAAGCTATTTTGAAATGACCTCGAAATGAGCGATGCAATTTGCATGGCGCAAATTTGGTGTGACCCAGCGTAGCCGTTCTGATGTGACCAAAACGGGACACGATTCCAGCCGAGGCCATGCCAGCGGCATGCCGCGCGGTACCATCACTTCCCAGGACTGCCACGCCGGGCTGCTGTCAGTGCAGCCAAACTTGCCTTGCTGCTGCGTGCCGAGGAAGTGACCCACCACAACGCTCGGATCCTTTTCAGCCGGGCCACAGCCACGCCCGGTTCTCCCCGGTCTGTCTTTGTGCGCTTGGTTTTCCTTCCCTAAGCGAGCACCCGACGCGTCTTTGTGGAATTTCCTGTGGTCGTCTCTGGCCCCGCTCTCCAATCGGTCAAGGTCCCTTTGCATTGGAGCTCGGTCCTCCAGCGAACCGGCCTTGTGCCACGGGCAGAACCGATCAGGGTGCTCTCTACGCCAGCCTCCAGGCCATGCACAAAGTTGTGAGACCCACCGGAGCCAGAGCAGATCCCCGGGGGGGGCCCCGCGAGACCCCCCTCCCAGCCATCGTGGGCAGGAACCTGCCAGAGCCGCCCCCAGGCTGCGACTCCCGTGTGTGCCCAGCCCCTGGGGTGGGGGAGCTGGGGAAGGCTGCAGAGAGCCCGCCAAGGGCTACCTCCCCAGCTGTGCGCGTCACAGAAGAACAGCCTGCTCCCTCCCCACGCCCGCAGCAGGGCCTGTGCTCAGCAGCTCGAGCGGGGCAGCGGCGCAACCCGCCTTCCGCTGACGCAGCGGGGAACCGCCGGGCCTGGCCAGGCCCTGGGGCTCATCAGACCAGGTGGCCTGCCGGCAGGACCAAGGATTCTCATTGGGCCGCTGCTGCCAGGGGAGTGTCTGGATGCTCCCTTGGACCCCAGAACCCCACCACCCTTCCCCGCAGCCCCTCCTCTGAGGCTGGCCAGCCCGGGGGTGGATTAAAGCAGAACGCACCCAAGGAAGGGCTCTGGCTGGGGCCTGGCGAGGAGGTAGGGCCCCATGGCAGCAGGCTGCCGATATCTGCCCGGCAGGGAATGGGTGCACTTGGTCGGCCCTGCTGGATTCTGTGCCGTGGGGAAGGACTGAAAAAAGCATGCTGGGGAAGCTTGGGGATGCTAGCACAGAGCTGCTCGGAGCCGCCTGGACCCCTGGGTCTGGTCCCAGGCCTGTTCTCTGCCTGCGCCTGGGCAACGGGTGTAATTCCTCCGTGCCTCAGTTTCCCTCTATAAAGCTCAGGGCCGGTAATACCCACCTTCCTCCCAGGGGCCGGAAGCTTAATTCACTAGCATTAGCACTGTGCCGGTGTGTGTGTCTGAGCGCTCTGGGCCCCGCAGCACAGCCATCGGCCTGTGAGAAAGAAGGGCCCTGTAGACACAATAGTGCGAGGGAGAGCTCACCATCTCCTGGTGAAACCGGGCCCTGCCTTTTCACAGGGGGCTGGCTGACAAACCTGCTTTTCTTGCATGAGTCAGCGTCTTCTCCAGCACAGAGCTGGGTAATGAGCACAGTGTTCGGCGGGGGCGGATACATACCGGCCCATGGGCTGGATCTGGTCTGCCAGGGTTAGCCCCTGGCCGCCTCCCCGCACTGTATTGACCTGCACCTCCCATTGGCCGTGGATCCCCGTTCCCAGACAATGGGAGCTGTGGGAAGCCTTGTCCCAATTCCAGTGGCTGGGAGCGGAGATCCAGGGCCAATGAGAGCCATGATGTCCCAGCCCAGCTCTCCGGCCACAGGGGCTAGTGAGGCCGTGAGTGTTGCACGACGAACAGGGGCCCTTTGCCTCCGGCGGTGGAGCGGTTCGCACGCTGCGGCGGGAAACGGCCCGTTTGCACTTGCCCCTTCCTCTCCCCAGCGCTGCGCGTGGACCAGGATCCCTCATGCCAGTAGGCTCCGCGTCTGCCTGCTCAGGGGCTGGTTCCCAGCCTGCCCTCGAGCGCAGCAGTGTCCTAAGCCCGCGGCTCCCGCTGCTTTGGGGAAGTTGCTCAATCACGAGGAAACCGTGGGGCAGGCTGAGAAAAGAGGCCAGGCAACCGCGCTTTTGCACCTCCTGCGATGGGGGGGAGGGGGAGGCAGGTGGCAGCGGGTTACAGGAGTCATGGACGTTGGCTCTGAATTAACAGGCCTTGTCTGCTCGAGCTACAAGAGACCCGCCCCCCCCCCCCCCCTCCGGCCTCTGGAGAGTCAGGGTCTTCGGAGAGCTGCTTGTCCCTCCTCTCTTGTGGGGCACTGGATGCCGCTGGGCAGTTTGGGAGGCTTTGGAGCTCTCCTAGCTGGGGCTCCCAAGCCCTCCCGGGGCTGTGACCCCCTTTGAAGCACAGCCCTGTGCTGCTCTGGAAGGAAATGGTCAGCAGCCAGAGGTCTGGGAGGGTCTGTTCTTGTGCTCCCTGCGGCTGAGTCCCTGGACTTCCCAGCGAGCCAGCAGGGAGAAACGCCAGCCTTGGGCTCCAGACTGCAGGCGTCCTCCCGCCAGCAGCGCAGTGACCTCATACCCATTCATGCACCTCGCTGGAGCTGCCGTTGGCCCCTCATTGTCTCTGCGCCTGCAGTTCCCACAACTACCCGCTCCAAGGCAGGAACGCTGCAGGCCAGTTCTGCACGTTCTACAAGCTTGCTCGCACGCTCCCCAGTGCGTGGGCCTGTTCCTCCAAACGCAGGTGAAATAGACTCTGGCTGTGGGTTTCCAGCCTCTTGGGCCCCAACCCTCAGCGGGCCAGACCCCTGCAGGGAAGCACCCCCCTTTTGGGCAGCACCGCCACCTCAGGATAACGCTGCGTGTGTATTCTGGGGAGCAGTGGTACATTGGCAGGCAGCTGGCACCCACAAAGTACAGGGCCCTAGGTCACCGAGCGCCACCAATTCTTGCACCCTTGCTTCGCTGGGGGTCTTCCTTTGCGAGCAGCTGTAAACTCAGGGGAGCTCCCTCTGGGGCCGGTATGCTCCCCAGGACTCAGAGAACATAGCGGCGCCCTGTCCGTGTTCTGCCTGGAACTCGCCACAAAAGGGGAACTGGATGTTCCTGACAGATTTCGTCTCCCTTCGGTTGGGTCTGTCCGTTGTGTGAGGGACGGCCTTGGAAACGTGCTTCTGCACAAAGCCAACCACGGCCTCTTGTGCAAGGGGCGTGGATTCCTGCAAGCCACCAGGTTTCATGGCCGTGCCAACCCCCGGTGGTTTGCACAGGAGAGGAGCTGCCTCCAGGATGTCGTTTGGGGGGAGGACGGGGAAGGGAGGATGTTGCCCCACCAAACAGAAACTTTCCGGCAGATGTGGAATTTGCATCCCCCCCAGTGGCCTGGCTGGAGGTTCCCCTGGTGAAGAGCCCATAAACTCCCCCTCCAGCCGCCTCCCCGGTCAGCTCTGCCCGTCTGCAGCCCATGGGCGGCCTGTCTTGCGGGCAAGGGAAGGCATTGCCTTCCCAAACCTGCCTACCCGCCCTGGCTCCTGGGAACGCTGGAGCCACGGTGCAGCAGCTCCGTCCCCAGCTACCAGGGAGGGCTAGGGCCGCGGTGCCGCAGCGCTTCTCCCTCCCGGCAAGGCTGGGGCCCCTCGGCCGCGGATGGGGCCAGGGCCCCTCAGCCCTCCAGATATACAGGATCAGGCTGAGGTGGGCGGGGCTTGGCTCAGAGGCGGAGCCTCAGGCAGAAGGGGCAGGGCTGTGGCTTGCCTTCCCCAGCTGGGCCTTCACCTGCCGCCCGAGTGAGCCTGAGGCGACGGCCCCCCTCAGAGCCTGCTCGCGGGGGGGGGGGGATGTTTGCAGCTTGGGTTCAAGACTGCAGCTTTCCCTGTGCAGCTGCTCTGGGAAGGGGCAGGGCCGCTCTCCTGCAGTCTGCCCCCCTGGCGAGGGCTCACCGTGCCCCACCTGCGCCCTCCCCACCCCCTCGGGCACCACGTCTGGGCCGGGGGCCACGAGAGCCCTGCACCCGTTTCTCCTGTGCCGCGCCGCCGTCCCACGTGGTGCCCGGCATGGGGCAGCAGGACTAACAGGAAGGGCGGGGGAGGAGCGTGCTACCTGCTGGCCTGACTCCCTGCGAACTCGCCTCTTCTCCCCCCGCCGGCTCTTGCCTGCAGCGACCCCACAGACACCGGGCCGGGACCCACGCACAGCGGCCGTGCCTGCAACGGAGGCTCTGATCTAGCAGGGACCCTCAGAACGGGGGGTGCCCTCTCCTCCAGCAGGAGCCACCGGGGAGCTGAATGCCCCCCAGGGCTGGACAGGCCTCTCCCCGGGCAAAGGCAGGCTGGGCTAGAGCCGGCCAGAGCACCCTCCCGTGGGGGCAGCGAGCAGGAAGGGACTGACCCTGCCCCCCACCCCGACGCCTGCAGGGCAGGCCTGGGAGGAGGGGCTAACAGAGCGACAGGCTTAATCCCTGCCATGCCCCACGCCCCCGCCTTGCTGACGCCGGGCTGACAGGCCACGCCACAAAGCCCCTGCTGGCCACTGGCTCCTGGAGCTGGGTTCAGACGCAGCCTCCTGCAGACGGGCAGAGGGGACGCGGCGGGAGACGTAACTGGGAGGCCCGGCTCCCGGCCAGGGGCCTTGGCAGGACCATAGAATCACAGAGCATGAGAACTGGAGAGGCATCGAGTCCAGTCCCCCGCCCTCACGGCAGGACCCAGCACCATCGAGACCATCCCTGCCAGGTGTCTGTCCAACCTGGTCTTCAGTATCCCCAGTGATGGAGAGTCCACAACCTCCCGGGCAATTTATTCCAGTGTTTAACCACCTGACAGGCAGGACGTTTTCCCTAATGTCCAACCTGAACCTCCCTTGCTGCAGTTTAAGCCCCTTGCTTCTTGTCCTATCCTCAGAGGCCAAGGAGAACAATTTGTCTCCTTCCTCCTCGTGACACCCTTTTAGATACTTGGAAACGGCTCTCATGTCCCCTCTCGGTCTTCTCCTTTCCCAACTAAACAAGCCCAATTCCTTCAGTCTTCCCTCACAGCTCGTGTTCTCTAGACCTTTCATCATTCTTGTTGCTCTTCTCTGGACCTTCTCCAGTTTCTCCACATCTTTCCTGAAACATGGTGTGATGTAGTGGGCAGGCCATACCCTCTGGGCATCCACTGGTGTCTGTGTGTGGGCTGGGGTTGACGCCTACTGGCCGGTTCCTGTAGCACTGCCCAGCAGGACGGCTGCCTTGAGTCACATAGGCAAAGACCCAACCTGTCCGACTGGTTGAAGGCAGGCAGGGGACAAAGGAAAGAAGGGTCAGTTGCTGGCTGGGGAACAGGAGGGAGTGAGCCTAAACTGGGGGCTGGAGGTCTAGGGGGGTGATGGACCCCCGTAACCCAAGGAGTCTGAAGCATCCTGGTTCAGACTCCTGTAGCAATATCACGTCTGTGCTGCGCTGTATCCTGGAGGAGCAATAACCCCCCTCTATTCTCTGGCTGGCGGAGTCTGTTCTTGCTGCTGCGGGGCTGCAGGGTTTGGGGGAACCCCGACTTGGCATCACACGTGGTGTCCAGAACTGGACACAAGACTCCAGCTGAGGCCTAATCCCAGCCCAGAGACCGACTGCTCCCTGGGAACCAACAGAGAGTGGGCAAAACGCTGGGCAAGCGGAGCCAAGCCCCTGCCTGCACCCAGGCTGCCCCGGGAGCCAGCAAGCAGCCTGTTCCAGTTGCCCGGGCACTGAGGGGCGTTTGAGCTTGGCAGGGCGCTGCCTCCCCTGGTCTCCACGGACACCCTCCCAGCTGCCCTCCTGGGCTTGCAGGGCTGTCGAGGCTGGGGCCAGGCGACCGGCAGGAAGGGAGGGGACAGCCCCAGGCCAGGGAGCAGAGAGCACCAGGGCCAGCTCGGTGCTGCCCTGGGGCCGAGCCTCCGCGCCACCCCAGGAAGAGGAACCCGGAGCAGGAGAGTTGTGCAAGCGGGGACGACCCCAGAGGAATGCGAACGTGACTTCCTGCTTCTTGGGCACCTGCTTGCAGTTCCCCTTCCCACCCGGCTATAAACCCGCTGCAGCCTGGCTGGGCGGCGGGACGGCCCCTCTGCACTCCCAGCAGCATGGCGGTGCCCCGCCTGGCCCTGGCTGCCTCCGTGCTGGCCATCGGCCTGCTCCTCAGCCGGGCCGCCAACCCCGGCTTCGTGGCCAGGATCACCACAAAGGGCCTGGACTACGGTAGGTCCCCGGTTCAGTCGGGGCCTGGCTCAGGGGGGCACAGCGCCGGGGGGGGGGGGTCCGGCGAGCCGCCCCCCAAAATGCCTTGCGAGGGGCGTCTGTCAGAGCTGGGCAGCCGGACACAGCTGCAGAGCCCGTAAAGGCAGGTACTGTCCTGGCTGTGGGGAGCGGTCCTGAGTCCTGTTCCCGGTGTGGGGCAGCCTCTGGGGCGGGGATGGCTCCCTGGGGAGGGGGGGTCCCCAGGGCACTTGGCTGATGGGCACGTGGGGGCGCGTGGGGGCACGTGGCTGATGGGCCAAGCCCTCCCCGTGTTCTCTCTGTGCGTGGGGGCAGGGCGTGCGCTCTGTGGGGCTGGGGACCCCGCCCTGTGCCCTTTGGCCCCCAGCTCCGTGCATGTGCCGACCTGGCAGCCCCCCGGGGCTGGGCAGCTGGCGAGGCCTCTCATTTCCTTGGGGCAAGGCACCAGCTCTGCGGCAGGGATGGGTGAGAGCCGAGCACCCAGGCAGCGTGTTACGGGCTGAAGCACGCCGCCGGGAAGCGGTTCGCACTGGACTGGAGATCCTGGGGAGCGGCCTGCTGGGACCCCTGGGCCCACGGCAGGTCCCTGCGGCTTGTGGGCGCATGAGCTCCATGCCGGCGGGCGCACGCCAGTCCCTGCCCTAGCTGCGAGGGCCGTGCTGAGCTAACGAGAGCCCGACCCTGCCCTGCGGAGCCTCGTGCAGCGGCGTGCACTTGTCCACGTGCAAGCCCGCCACTCGGGGGCCTGGTGGACACCAGTGTCACAGCAGCAGTGCGCGGGTGCAAACGGTGGTAGAGCCGTGCCGAATGAGGCTCCCCTGCCGGAATTCGAGCCCGTGGTGGCCCGGGGCCCTGCTTCCCGGCTCCTGTCCCTCTGGCCATCACAAGCTGGGGGTGACGCTTTCCTGGCGTGAGGCCCGCAAGCCAGGGCTGCACCCGGCTCCCTGGCACAGGGCCAGCCAGTGACGCCCTGTGACGGACCGGGATGGGTCTGGGCACAGCTGAGGGCGTCCGCTCAGGGCGAATTGCTCAAATTCGGGGCTCCTTACAGCCCCCAGACTGGAGACCTTCCCAAACAGGCCACACAGCAGTCCCACCGAGCGCTTCAGCTGCCTGCTTGAAGCCTCACAAGCAAAACCCCTCCGACACCCCAGCAATATCCGTGCTCCTGATGGCCCTGGGCCTCATACACAGGTGAGGGGTTTTAGAGCCCAATCTCACCTTCCCCGAACAAGTTCTGTCCAGTTCCAAGAAACCAGCCACAGATCCCAGGGCAATTTACCTTCTGGATCTTACCCACAAATCACGTTGAGCCGATCCTTTAGAAGCTACCATCTAAAGGTTTATTGCAACAAGAAAGAAAAGCATGGGAGTAAGTTTGTTAAAGTATCATACGTTACATGTATCGAATCACCCAGTTCTCGACGCAGGCTCTAGCAGAGATGTTATAGCTGCTGGCTTAGAAGTCCTCGTTGCACATCCTATGCCAGGATGGGTCCACAGGTCTTTCCGGCTCTTCGATCCCTGCACTGCTGCCTCTGGGATGAAGGGCTGAGCTGAGTACCAAGACGGAGTCGGCCACATGGCATATTTAAACCTCCTTCCTGGTCTCTTCTTGGCTGCAGCAGGTCACCTGGCCAGTGGCCTATCCCTGTGTTCCCTGCTGGCAGCCCTTAGGTGTCAGCCCTCATTCTTGAGGTGTATCCTTGGCCTATTGAGTGCCATTGTCCCACTTAGCCTCGCTAATTAGCATGTCCATAGGCCAAACTTTGCCCAATGCTCAAGCACATTCAGAGAGACTTTCAGTTTCCATACAGAGTCCAGATTCCTAACTCCACACACAGACATTATACAGATCTATGAAGAGCAGATACAGAATCAGGAGACAGTAAGCTTTTGTTTGACCCCTCACATGGCCCCCTTTGTACCACTCTTGGGGCGAACACCCCCCCATGGGTGCAGCAGTGACCCGGCTGCTCCCCTCATAATCCAATAACATGACATGCCCCCCCATGTCCCTGCAGCCCGCCAGGAGGGCATCGCTGCCCTGCAGAAGGAATTGGCCAAGCTGAAGCTGCCGGACTTCTCGGGCTCCTTTAGAGTCAAGGTCCTTGGGAGGGTGCACTACTCCTTCTACAGGTGAGACTGGGCGGCAGTCCCGCTCGGGGGAGGGGGGGCATGTCCCCAGGGGCAAGGGGGTGAGCGGGGGGGGGGGGCTGTGACTTGAGGTGGATTTACTGACCCCTTCATGCAGACGCCCAGTCAGAGCCAGGTAGAGGGGGCCCGGAGCCTGGCCCCCTTTCCTGCCTGGCTCTGCAGCGCCCCGAGGCAGCTCAGCTCCTGCCGCAGACACGAATGAGCCCCCCCCAGCCCGCCCCCCGCCTGCCAGATACCAGCCAGCTCAGGCGGGAGCGAGGTTGCCCAGCTAGGCTGAAGGCGGGAGAGGGGCGTGGGCCCAGGGGACAGCCCCACCAGGCCTCACTTGTAGAGGGGGCAGGCGCGCGCCCCCCCCCCCCCCAGCCTGCCCGGCCCTGGTGTGGGGCTGGTGGCTGGGGGCCTAGGGCACCTGTCTGCCTGGGGCAGCGCTGCCGGCCAGCTCGCCCGGGGACGCTTCCTGCTGAGGGAACTGGCGTCTCTTGCAGCCTGAACCTGCGCGATTTCCAGCTGCCGAGTTCGCAGATCACCCCGCTCCCCAACGTGGGCCTCAGGGTCTCCATCACCAACGCCTTCGCCCAGCTCACCGGCAAGTGGAGGGTGAAGAAGCGCTTCATGTAAGAGCTGGCTGGCTCGGATTGCGCTGCGGCACTCAGCCCGCGTGTGGGACCACACGGCCACACACACGGACACAGACAGACAGGCACACGGACACAGACACATAGACACACAGAGACAGATACATGGAGACAAACACACAGACAGACAGACACATACACACATAGTCACTCCATGTGTGTAACTGCCCCCCACAGACACAGACACAGACACAGACACGGACACAGCTGCACACAGAGACACATACATGGACACACACAGACAGACACCCGGACACCCACAGACACATGGACACATGGACACACACACACAAACAGTCACTCCATGTGTGTAACCCCCCCCCCACAGAGACACACACACGGACACAGCCGCACACAGAGACACATACATGGACACACACAGAGAGACACACGGACACATGGACACAGACACACACACACACACGGACACAGACACAAACAGTCACTCCATGTGTGTAAACCCCCCCCCACAGAGACACACACACGGACACAGACTCACAGACACACACAGTCACTCCCCGTGTGTAACCCCCCCACAGACACACACACACACGTGAAGAGACAGAGACGCACACAGACGCCCACACACTTGTGATGCCTGGCCATTTCCCGCCCCACTAACGTGTCCCCGGGCGTTGGGGTGTGATGTGCCTCACACCGGTTTGACACCAGGGCGGCCCATTGGGGTTGCTCCTGATTTACCCCAACGTCAGCGAGAGAAGGGCCAGGCCCACCATCCCCTGGGAGGCAGGCCCCAGAGCCCTCCCCAGGGTGGGAGTCTCCCTGTGGATTCACAGGGATCATTGGGAGGCAGCACCCAGCCCCACGGCGCTGGGCAGGGGCTGTGCCCATCTCTGGCTCTCCTGCAGTCGCTGGGTGGCCCGCCCCCCTCAGCCTGGGCTCGGCCCTGCCGGCTGGAGGCTGGGAGCACGGCCCCCAGGGAAGGGCCGCGGGGGTGCGGGTGCAGGGATGTCCCGCTGGCTTCTCCCCCTTTGCCTCTTCAGCTGAAATGGCTCCCGGGGAACATGGGGCGGCCCGAGGGCCCCTCTGAGCCGGTTCCTGGGAAGCGTGGAAAATACCCCTGCTGGGATCCCCCTGCCAGGCCGGCAATGGGGGGCCTTGCGGGTTACTTCCCGCTCCCCAGTTCCTGCTGTGAGGAAGGGGGAGGGACCCTCGTACGCACCCGGCGCCCCAGGCATTGCCCCAGCCCGGGGCATGCAGGGGGCAGGTAGGAAAGCCCCTGGCTGACACGTGGCCCCTCCTCCTCTGGTCTTTCCCCGTAGCAGAGACAGCGGCTCCTTTGACCTGAAGGTAGAGGGTCTCTCTGTCACCATTGGGCTGAGGCTGGGCAGCAACCCCGCTGGGCAGCCCACGGTGACCCTCTCGGAGTGTGGGACCCACATCGCCAGAGTGCGGGTGCACATCTCCGGCCGGTTTGGGTACGTACTGGCCCTTCGCTGCGCAGCCCGCATTCGGCGCGGGCCGCTGGGGACGCGGGTTCCTTTCAGCCCCGCTGTGCTGCGTCCGCACCTCCTGTAATCGGCACTTCCCTTCCCACTCCGCCTCTGTGAGCAAGGGGCTTACGCTGCAGTAAGGGAGGGCTGGGCTGGGCGTGCGGGAAAACTTCCCAACTGTCAGGGGGTGAAACACTGGGATAAGTCGTGTAGGGAGGTTGTGGAATCTCCATCACTGGAGAGATTTAAGAGCAGCTTAGCCAGACAGCTGGCGGGGATGCTCTAGACGGTGTTTGGTCCTGCCATGAGGCCAGAGGACTGGACTTGATGACCTCTCGAGGGCCCTTCCAGTTCTAGTGTTCTGTGATTCTATGATTCATCCACAAAATGCTCATGGGTGGGTGGACTCTCGGGGTTACCGGCCCAGCGCTGCGCAGAGAGGCTAATTAAGGAAAAGCTCTGAGCCTGCCCAGGAGTTTGGTTGGTCCAAGATGCATTTAATCAATAACCAGATCACAAGCCGGAATGATCTTGCACCAGCTCTGAATTTGCCCCAGGGCGCTGCCCCTTTCGGAGATGCGTTTGCAGCCTCTCTCCAAAGGTGTGTGCACACGTGTGACCCGCCCCTCTCTTTGCAAACATGCCCTCCCATTAAAGCCAAGCACAGCAGCGAAGGTTGAACCCAAAACATCCTGGGATGTAGGCCCTCCGGCCACATAGATCCCCAGCATCGCCTCTGTCCAAGGAAAAGCTGCTCTGATTTCCTGCCGGGGGCAGGCGCACAGGTATATCGCGCTGTTTCTCTCCCTAGCTGGCTGTACAATCTCTTTCACAAGAAGATTGAGTCCAGCTTCAAGAAGACCATGGAAAGCAAGGTACGCTGGGCCGAGAGCCCAGAACGCCAGCTTCTCCACTGTCGCCTCTCCTGCGGCCCAGACACTATACCCAAATGGCCCCTGTCCGCGTGCGCTTGCTCTCCAGCTGGGCTTCCAGCTCCTGGCGTGGGGAGGCGTGGCGGGGCGGGAGGAATCGGGAGCTTCGAGACGTGTAGCGGGGAGACCAGTGTTGCAAAGCATCATGGAAAAACACACCAATTGCAGCCACCTCGGCAGGGCCCGGTCCCCGCCGACTTCCGAGCTGGCCACGGTCACCAGGGCCTCATGTAATTGGGCTCGGTGAACAAAGACTTTGCTTTTCACGCGGTCTCGTAATGCGCCCGCACGCCTCAGCCACGCTCCTAGCGAAGCAGCGTGCCACTCTGAGAGGCTGGTCGCTCGCTGAGGTTTTTAGGAGCGTTGGGGGGGTAGAAATCCTTATCGCTAGATTTTACAGGCTTGTTTTCATGGAGGGCAGCAGCAAAGCCCTGGTACCTACCACACGGCACGCTCGCCGCCCTCTGGAAACCCGCCCCATGGCACGCAAACAAGCTGTGAGCAGGACATGCCACATGGCGACCTCTCCAGAGGGGACCTCAGTTCAGAAGGGGGCAGTTGGAGGACACTGGAAAGTCCGTTTCTCTAACAGATTTAAAATCGTGGGCTGATTGCATGGAGCTACTGGTAGTGCTGGCCAGTGGCTTTCTCTGGGCCCTCTGGACGCTGCGGGAGCAGGTGGGCTTGTGCCGGAAGCAAAGCCAGGGCTTGTCTGAGACGTGTTTCCATTTACGGCTTTTGTCTCCTGCCTCTCTGGAGGGGGCGGCGGTGGGGAAAATGGGAAACCTGGCGAGACTCTCGTTCAGCCGCCCCGCTCCTGCGCCGCTCGCAGCACGTCAGGGTCCCCGTTGCCCCAAGCAAGATGTTTCCCGTGGCCCCACACTGTCACTCCTGACCTCAGTACTCCCTCGGTGACCTGCTCACGCCGGTCCCAAGGAAGTCCCCAGGCTGTGTCCACACTGGGCAGGCCTGGCAGCAGAAGAGCTGTCGACATGCAAAAGTGAAAACCAGTCACGCTGGTTTTTCTGCCTCCCGGTGTTGACATTTCATGGCCACATTGCTAGCTCCCTGTGGACAGATGGAGCAAAGCACAGTGGGGAAGCATCCCCCAGGGCAGTGTGGTGGGAAGGCAGAGCTGATCCCTGTGCCTCTTGGGATTCTCTTTTTGCCTGTTCCCTAAACGGAGCAGCTCACTGAGCGGTCAGACACTTCCCGGAGCTTTGAAAGGGGAGGGGCGCAGGCCTGCAGGGCAGCAGAGATCACAACACGCTGAGTACAGCCATCAGGGCAGGCAGTGCGGGATACTGGCGGAAGCCAGTTCTCCTCCACAAAACACACAGCAGAGTCCACCCTGGCTCTTTGTTGACAATAAAGGTAGGGGGAGACAAAAGTCTTTCTCAGGGGAGGAAATTTTTTGTAGCCAAAACTGGGTGCCCCCCCCCCCAACAAATTTGCATTGTAATGTGTACACTCTCCCTGTTCTGTCACCAAGAGGCAGTTTGGGGCGACAAAACACGCCCGTGTAGACAAACCCTGAGATGCTTTGTTTTCCCTCCGTAGAACAGGGGCTGCATCCTGCCTCAGCCTAACTCCTCGCCCCCCGGGGACTTTCCCGCACCCTGCATGGCTGAGCTAACCTCGCTCCCCTGCCGGGCTGGCTCCCCTGACACGCCGGCACTTGCTGGTGCGCATGCACAAGTCTTTCTCGGCCCCCATCGGTCTCGGCCAGGCTCTGGGGCCCCACCCCCGCGGGGACGTGTGCCGTCCGCACGGCGGGGTGGAAGTCACCCAGCTCCCCTGTCCCTACCTGTCGCTCAAAGGGGAGGGAACTGGTCTCACCGCTCACAGCGGGTGCGTGTCCTGACCCCAGGGGCCAGGCTAATAACCCGGCAGCCTGCAGGTCCTGCCTCTAGTGGGACCTGCAAGCGTGGGCTGAAGTGAAGAGATTGCCTTGTGTGCTACCCACAGTTACACACTCTAGGGCAGGGCTGCGGGACCTCAGGCTAGCCTGGCTCCGGCCCCCAAGACTCAGCCCCCTGCAACTCCACCGTGGGGCTGGAGCGCACAAACTCTCACTTGTGTGTGGCCCCCGGCTATTTTTCTGTGGGCCAGCGGCCCCGACCCAAAAAAGGATCCCCTCCCCTCCCCCAGTTCTAGGGACACCCACCCTCCCCCATTTGTAGGCCTTCCCAATATGGGCACCCGCCCACACCCTGCTGCAGACTCGGGCGTAAGCTCCCACTGCGGCTTTCCCAGAGAGGTCCTTCTGAATCCTATTAATGATCAACAACTGCACGCTCACGCCAGGCATCCGGCGCGCCCCACTCCCAGCGGGCACAGGAACACGGCTCGCAGGCCAGACAGGATCCGGTCCGTCCGGGGGACTCAGCCCGGTGTCCCCGAGGTCTGGCAGCTCCCAGCAGGGGGCTGAGTCCTGGAGTTGGTTCCCAGAGCATGTCCCTTTGGGCCCCGATTTCGAAAGCGACACCCGAGCCCTGCTTCGCTCGACCGCAACCGGTCCTGGCACCGCCATTTTCCCAGCCAGTCGGAACAGACGGTCGCAGAATTGCCTAACCAATCCGAGCCCACCGCCTTGATTGGTTCACACCGCGCACAGTTGATTAGACAGCAGCCAGGAATGATTCAGCAGCAGACAGATCCCAGGGGCAGGTGAGGGCCATGGTCATAGAACGAGGGTTCCCCACCCCAGCCAGTGATGAGCGGTTTCTTGCCGGGCGAGATGCTGTTAAGCTACGTTTTCTCTGCCCCCCTGGAGCTCTGCGTCTGTGTCTGGGGACAGTGGGGGCCATTGGGACGGGTCTCCCCTCACAGCCTGGCGCGACACGCGGGTAACACCCTCAAGATGGAAGGTGAGGACAGCCACCGGCTGCTGCCCGTCCGCCTGGCTGCTGAGGAGGCTTTAGGCCTTCCAACCTGGCTGCAGAAAACCCGCGTTGTGACCCGGGCCACATGGCCGCAGGGGGAGACTGCAGGGGGACCTGCCGCTCTGGGCGAGCCCCGGTCCCCATGGTGCCACCTCTCTGCTTTCCTCAGGTCTGCGAGGTGGTGGCCAGCTTTGCCCGGTCCAAGCTGCAGCCCTTTCTCCAGACGCTGCCAGGTACGGGGGGGGGGGCGGTGAGGGGGGGCGTTGGGTCATTATCAGCCAGGCACGTGCCCTGGGATGCTGTTTTTCACCCCCCAGTGAGCCCCTGGCCCACATCACCCCGAAGGGGCTGTGAGCTCCCTGGGGGAGGCCGTCCCCTCTGCACCCCAGCAGTGGCTCTCAGGCTGGGGGTGCAAAGCTCTGCCTCCGCCGGGCAGCTTCTGGGGAGTGTGCTGGAGCAGCCCCGGCTCCCCGGGTTGGGACTGCAGCTGGCCCTCACAGACAGGGCCCAGCTCGGCTCTCGGGCGCCAGTTTCCGGAGCTGGTAGCTACAGAAACCCCCGTCTCTTTGCTCCACGCTCAGCTGGGAAGGAATAAACCTGGCTCCCTAATTCCCCAGGGCCCTGGTAATTTCCTGCATGTTCAGAGCAGCCCCGGGGTCCCAGCGGGGGAAAGGGAGGGTCTCCCCTGCCCAGTGATTTCCTCGGGCAGCTCAGCCCCTGGGATTTGTGTCTCTCCTGTTCCGCAGTCACAGCAAAGATAGACAAGGTGGCCGGGATCGACTACTCCCTTGTTGCACCGCCTGCTGCATCCACCCAGTCTCTGGACATGAACCTGAAGGTGAGAGGGGAAGGGAGAGGCCTACAGCCTGGGGCGGGGGCGGGGGCGGGCCGTGAAGAACAGTCCTATGATCCATTAGCACGTCAGCCTAGCAAGGGCCTGAAGCATCAACTGCCAGAGGTCAGGGTGTGCGAGGAGCGAGGGGCTGGAATCAGGACTCTGAGTCTGTTCCCAGCTCTGCCACTGACTCTAGGTGTGAAATTGTGGCCATTGGCAAGTCATTTAACCCCCCTCTGCCTCCGGGGAGCTATCTGCAGCTGAAAACGTGCACACAGAGGAGAAGGCCACCCAGGCGCGGGTGCACACTGGTGTCACGCCCGGGGTGCTTGAACGCCGCCGGTGACGCGCTCCAGGCTGTCCCAAAGGGCTGGCACTCTTTACATGGCTCCAGTCCCAGATTAGTTTTAACATGCTCCGGTGTGAGTGCAGGGCGGGGACAGCGGCGGGCAGCCCCAGTTTTTACTCTCTCCCCCTGGGCGCTTTGCTCCCAAGCTGGGTCCGTGGATTCCAGCTCCAGCCTGTTCTCTTCTGCTGGCCTCACTCTGCTTTTGCTTCCGCACTAGGGCGAATTTTTCTCCCTGGCCCATCGCATGGCTGCCCCCTTTGCGCCGCCTGCCCTGGCCTTCCCGGTGGATCCTGCCCGCATGGTGTACTTCGGGGCCTCCAGTTACCTCTTCAACACAGCCGGCTTCGTGTACCACACGGAGGGGGCCCTGCGCTTTGAGATCACGGAGGCCATGGTGAGGGGCCCGGAGACCCCACTCCACAGGCTTCCTTGGAGGAGTCTCTCCGGCCCCTCTCTGGGGCAGGGGTCCCTGCCTTGCCCGACCTCATGGGGCAGGGGGCGGGAATCCACTGACAGCTGCCTGGCGCTCGGTCGCCGGGGCTTTGAGGGCCTGGTGGGCGCTGGGCAGGGGCTGCCGGGCCAAGTTTTCTCTCTCACCAGGCACCAGATTGTATGTAGCCATCCCGACAGGTCCAAGGCAAGTCTCCGCAGGGAGCCGCCGAGTGGCAAGTACCCCCTGGCTGTGGGGCGGGGGGTTGAGAGCTCCCCTCTCTGCTCTGGGAGGGGCCCATGAACTGCCCAAGGAGGAGGGACGTGAGTGTGCGAGGAGGGGTCAGTCCCAGTTCCTGGGAGCAAGGCTGCCCTCTGGCCCGGAGCAGTGACCAGCTCAGGGTGGCCGCGGCATTTCTCCCCCTCTCAGACTGGGCCCTGCCCGGCGATTCCCCGGGCACCGAATGTGGGTCCCCTCCCAGCTCTGAATTCAGGCACGAATGGCAGATCGTGAGCGCGCCCGGCCCCCTGGCGGAGTCAGAGCGAGCGGGAAACTGTAGCGGCCCACCTCGGTCATAACGCCACCTGACTGGGCAGGTCACGCCGGGTTCATCCCGGCCGGACACCGCGGGAGTCTCAGAGCATTGCCTGGCGCCCCGGGTCTGTCACCTGCGGGATGGGCCTTCGCAGACCTGGAGTGAGGGGACAGTCACCAGCCACTCCCTCTGCGGGCTCCAGTCGCCACTCGGCTCCGGCTGCCAGAGAAGCCAGCTTGTATGGTTTCCAGTCCTGGAGGAGCCCAGACGGGGGTACCGCTGGCCCCACATCCTTGCTGCCCTCCCGAAGGACCCCAGAGAACCCTTTCCCTGATGGAGAGACTGGCTCCTAGTGAGAGAGCTGGCGGGGGGCTCGGCGGCTCATTTTTGCCTCCAGCTCTTCTGCGTGGCCGTTCCATCGGGCGAAGTGCCCTCAGGCGCTGTTTGTGTTTCTCCTGCTACAGATTCCTAAGCAGTTTAAATTCCACTTGAACACCTCCACCTTCTCAGCCTTCATCCCCCAGGTAAGTGGCCCACCCTCTGGAGAGTGAGGGGGGGCTGCCCCCCCTCACGGCGGGGCACCGCGGTTTGCTGGGGACGGCCTCGGAGCCTCGCCGGACTGAGTTCAGGTGAGCCCTGGCATAATCCCAGGGAGGGTTAAAAAGGAGAACGTCCCACCACGCAGCAGTTTCCACTTAGGAGAGGCCACAGTTCGAACTGGAGCCGTGGGAACGAAGGTCCCGGGGGGACGGGCAGTGGCGTTCGATTCCGGGCCGCATCAGGTTCCATTTCTTGGGGACTTGGCTTCGCCACAGCATGCATGTGTGGCTCCGGGGTCACCGTCCCCAGGGCTGACTGGCCGCCCTCTGCTCTGTCCCCAGCTGGAAAAGAAGTACCCAGACAAGCCGATGAAGCTCACGATTAAAACCTCTTCTGCCCCGTTCCTGACCATGGCCCCCGGGAACATCTCGCTCACGCCTGTTCTGGACATTCAAGCATTCGTCGTCCTGCCCAACTCCTCCCTGGTCTCCGTCTTCCTGCTGGGCGTGGTCAGTCAGGGCATGGCTGGTGGTCCGGGGCCCTGGGGGGACAGACCTCAGTGCACTTGCTCTGCTGGTGTGGGAGGGACGTGGTGTATGGTGCTGCGAGCTTTCCTAAGCCCAGATCCCTGGGTCACCCCCCAGCCAGCTGGCTCCTGCCGTGATTGGCGGGGCCTGGAGCTGCTCTGAGCTGGGCCCCACCCCGCAGCAGAAGAGGAGCAGGTCTCCTGGCGTGGCCTGTATCTCCGCGCCCTCCCCGCCCAGCTGCTCTGACCTCCTCCCCCAGAGCATGTCTTGGAGGGCCGCCAGCCAGGGGCCCGGCTCCAGGTCTTGCAGTCAGAGCCCATCCCCAGGGACTGATGGCCCTTCTCCTGCTCCAGACCTGCAGCGTGTCGGCCAAGATTACGGTGACCTCCGCCCGGATCGGCGGGAGCCTGCAGCTCGGCGAGTAAGAGCCCCCGCGGGGCGGGTCCCAAGACGCTGGCTCAGCTTGGCAGAGACCAGGGAGTCCCCATGAGCAGCAGGGTCCCGGGGGAACTGCACTGCCCCGGAGGGTTCAGAGTGTGGCCTCACCACAATGCCCAAGTACCACAGCGCCCCTCCCAGCCCCGGACACACCACAGTACCCGAGTATCACAGCGCCCCGCCCAGCCCCGGACACGCCACAGTACCCGAGTATCACAGCGCCCCGCCCAGCCCCGGACACGCCACAGTACCCGAGTATCACAGCGCCCCGCCCAGCCCCGGACACGCCACAGTACCCGAGTATCACAGCGCCCCTCCCAGCCCCGGACACGCCACAGTACCCGAGTATCACAGCGCCCCGCCCAGCCCCGGACACGCCACAGTACCCGAGTATCACAGCGCCCCGCCCAGCCCCGGACACGCCACAGTACCCGAGTATCACAGCGCCCCGCCCAGCCCCGGACACGCCACAGTACCCGAGTATCACAGCGCCCCGCCCAGCCCCGGACACGCCACAGTACCCGAGTATCACAGCGCCCCGCCCAGCCCCGGACACGCCACAGTACCCGAGTATCACAGCGCCCCGCCCAGCCCCGGACACGCCACAGTACCCGAGTATCACAGCGCCCCGCCCAGCCCCGGACACGCCACAGTACCCGAGTATCACAGCGCCCCGCCCAGCCCCGGACACGCCACAGTACCCGAGTATCACAGCGCCCCTCCCAGCCCCGGACACGCCACAGTACCCGAGTATCACAGCGCCCCGCCCAGCCCCGGACACGCCACAGTACCCGAGTATCACAGCGCCCCGCCCAGCCCCGGACACGCCACAGTACCCGAGTATCACAGCGTCCCGCCCAGCCCCGGACACGCCACAGTACCCGAGTATCACAGCGCCCCGCCCAGCCCCGGACACACCACAGTACCCGAGTATCACAGCGTCCCGCCCAGCCCCGGACACACCACAGTACCCGAGTATCACAGCGCCCCGCCCAGCCCCGGACACACCACAGTACCCGAGTATCACAGCGCCCCTCCCAGCCCCGGACACACCACAGTACCCGAGTATCACAGCGCCCCGCCCAGCCCCGGACACGCCACAGTACCCGAGTATCACAGCGCCCCGCCCAGCCCCAGACACGCCACAGTACCCGAGTATCACAGAGCCCCGCCCAGCCCCAGACACACCACAGTACCTGAGTATCACAGCGCCCCTCCCAGCCCCAGACACACCACAGTACCTGAGTATCACAGCGCCCCGCCCAGCCCCAGACACGCCACAGTACCCGAGTATCACAGTACCCTGCCCGCCCCACAGTACCTGAGTATCACAGCGCCCCGCCCAACCCCGGCCACACCACAGTACCCGAATATCACAGGGCCCAGCCCCCCGGCCGCACCACAGTGCCCGAGTGTCACTCTCAAGGCCCAGCCCAGCCATGCCCGTCACTGCCAGGGCCTGCAGTTGCCACATGGGTCTGCCAGTGCTTTGCCAGGCGTGGGCGGCCATTCCACTCTCCGAAGAGGCCAGGCTGGAAGGTGGGGCTCAGCATGTGGGTCTCCCGGGGGGCAGGGCCTGGCAGCAGAGCCCCCAGGCCAGGCCGCAGTGGACGTGGCCCGTTTCTGTTTCTCTGCAGGATGCAGCTGTCTCTGAAGCACTCGGACGTGGGCCCGTTCTCGGTGAGTTCTCCTCCACGGGACTTTACCCCACATGTCGCTGCCTGGAGGAGCTACTGGGAGTGACTCCACCCCTGGGTGCAGCCGCTACCTAGTGCCCCCCGGGGAGCTCCGGGGGGAGGGGCGATGGTGCCCTACCCCCTCCATTCCATGGGGTGTCGCCAGGCGAGGGCAGCTTTACGGCCCGGCCAGGGCTCCAGCGGAGCTGCCCCGCCAGGCTCTTCTCAGCTCCCAGCCGCCTGGCCACAGCGGCTCCCTGGCTCCGTCGGGTGGCGCCGGAGCTCCCTTCCCCCCAGGGACGTGCCTTGCGACTCCCCTGCCCTGGGCAGGCGTCCCGCCACCGGGGCTCCCAAGCTGGGCCCCACCCCAGTCCAGAGAGGCCACACCCCACCTCCACCGGCTGGCCCCCCACGCCAGTGCGCTTGGGCCACGCGGGAGGCCAGGAACTTCCACAGGACCTCCTGGAAACAGAGCAAGGCAGGGCAGGCCCGTCCCTCCCCCTGGAGCACAAGGAGACCGGGCGCCCATCTCCACTGCGCACTGCACCTTCCCTCCGCATGCAGCCCAGTCCGACAGCGGAGCCAGCACCCGGGGCCCTGCGAGAGGACGGGGCCCCCGCCCAAGCCCTGGCGTCTTGCCGTGTGGACGCGGGTCAAGCCTGAGGCGGACGGTGCGGGGCGTGGACGGACAGGCCAGCCCGGCTGTCAGGCGCCGGGGCAGTTAGAGCCGTGTGGCTCCTCGTCAGGGCTCGGGAACCGAGAGCACAGGCCCAGGTCCCACGGCGCCAGGGTGCGGTGCAGACAGCCCGCCTGATGCACAAAGGCCCTGCCTGACCCCCTGGGCTGGCCTGTGGGACCTGGGGCGGCACTGCCTGTGTGCCCAGTCTCCAGGGCGGCCCGTGGGCTCCTGTGCCTGTTTGCTCCTGGCCGGTTCTTTCCGAGGTTCTGGGCCCCTTTGCCCCTCTCCCCCACCGATTGGCACCTTGGCCGCCCACTGCAGTGGGTGACGCTCGTTTCCTGGCCTCCCCAGGTGCAGCTGCTGCAGGCGCTCATGAACTTCTATGGCGCCAACATCCTGATCCCACGCATCAACGGTAAGGGGCCAGCGGGGCAGGGCACCAGGCTCCGACACAGCGGTGGGCAGAGTCATAAGAACATAACAACAGCCGTACTGGGTCAGACCAAAGGTCCATCTAGCCCAGTAGCCTGTCTGCCGACAGTGGCCAGCACCAGGTGCCCCGGAGGGGATGGACCGAAGACAACGATCAAGTGATTTGTCTCCTGCCATCCCTCTCCAGCCTCTGACAAACAGAGGCCAGGGACATCATTTCTATCCCCTGGCTAATAGCCTTTTATGGACCTAACCTCCATGAAATTATCTAGCTTCTCTTTAAACTCTGTTATAGTCCTAGCCTTCACAGCCTCCTCTGGCAAGGAGTTCCACAGGCTGACTACACGCTGTGTGAAGAAGAACTTTCTTTTATTAGTTTTAAACCTGCTACCCATTAACTTCATTTGGTGTCCTCTAGTTCTTCTATTATGGGAACTAATAAATAACTTTTCTTTATTCACCCTCTCCACACCACTCATGATTTTATATACCTCTATCATATCCCCCCTCAGTCTCCTCTTTTCTAAACTGAAAAGTCCCAGTCGCTTTAACCTCTCTTCATATGGGACCCGTTCCAAACCCCTAATCATTTTAGTTGCCCTTTTCTGAACCCTTTCCAAGGCCAAAATATCTTTTTTGAGGTGAGGAGACCACATCTGTACACAGTATTCAAGATGTGGGCGTACCATAGTTTTATACAGGGGCAGTAAGATATTCTGGGTCTTATTTTCTATCCCTTTCTTAATAATTCCTAGCATCCTATTTGCCTTTTTGACCGCTGCTGCACACTGTGTGGAAGTTTTCAGAGAACTATCCACGATAACTCCAAGATCTCTTTCCTGATTTGTCGTAGCCAAATTAGCCCCCATCATACTGTACGTATAGTTGGGGTTATTTTTCCCGATGTGCATTACTTTACACTTATCCACGTTAAATTTCATTTGCCATTTTGTTGCCCAATCACTCAGTTTGGTGAGATCTTCTTGGAGTCCCTCACAGTCTGCTTCTGTCTTGACTATCCTAAACTGTTTGGTATCATCTGCAAACTTTACCACCTCACTGCTTACCCCTTTCTCCAGATCATTTATGAATAAGTTGAACAGGATTGGTCCCAGGACTGACCCTTGGGGGACACCACTAGTTACCCCTCTCCATTCTGAAAATTTACCATTTATTCCTACCCTTTGTTTCCTGTCTTTTAACCAGTTCTCAGTCCAAGAAAGGATTTTCCCTCTTATCCCATGGCCATGTAATTTACACAAGAGCCTTTGGTGAGGGACCTTGTCAAAGGCTTTCTGAAAATCTAAGTATACTATATCTACTGGATCCCCCTTGTCCACATGTTTGTTAACCCCTTCAAAGAACTCTAAGGGTATGTCTACACTAGCCCCCTAGTTCGAACTAGGGAGGCTAATGTAGGCACTTGAAGTTGCAAATGAAGCCCGGGATTTAAATCTTCCTGTGCGGGCGCCATTTTTAAATCCCCCTTAGTCCGAACTGACTGCCCGCGGCTACACGCGGCAGTCAAAAGTTAACTCGAACTAGGGGGCTAGTGTAGACATAGCCTAATAGATTAGTAAGACAGGATTTCCCTTTACAGAAACCATGTTGACTTTTTGTCTAAGAAATTATGTTCTTCTACGTGCCTCACAATTTTATTCTTTACTATTGTTTCGACTACTTTGCCCGGTACTGAAGTTAGACGTACCGGTCTGTAATTGCCGGGATCACCGCATGCGGGGGCTGCTGCCGGGGTGGGGGGCTGGAGAGAGGCCGTCTGGGAGCGGTGACAGGCAGGGGACCCAGTGGAAAGAATGCGCCTGGCACAGGCCCTAATCCCTTCCAGACCCGGCCCCCCCTGCAGCTCACAGGCCGGAGCACTGGCCCTGACTGCTGTACACGTGGCACCCGAGACGTGTCCCCCCCCCGGAGGGCTCCCCGCTCCTCCTTCCAGGGGGCAGGGGAGGGGCAGAGTCGGTTGCGCCCCCTTTGCCCCACGGCCGCGGCAATAGCTCTGCCCCCTTGCGCTCACCCGGGTTTTATTTTGCAGCGAGACTGCAGCAGGGCTTCCCTCTCCCCCTCCTGGCTCGCATCCAGCTCTCCAGCCTCGTCGTAGAGCCTCGCCAGGTGAGCGGACGCAGCCTTCGGCGGCTGGGCAAAGGGGCACCGGCGGGAGAGGTCAGAGGGGGGAGCAGGGTGTGGGCAGAGCCTGGCACCTCGAGGGTGGGACAACCCATGGGACAGCAGCAGGGGACAGCCAGGGGCCCGATTAATCTGGCGCACAGCTGCTGAGGCACTCACGGTGGGGAGTCGCGCTACGGGGCAGGCGGAAAGGGGAAGAAGGGCTCTCTGAGCTGGCACACCAGTTGGGGGAAGAGCTGGGAGGATGGGCAGTGCTGTTCCCAGGGCGGGAAATGGGAAGGGCTCGGGGCAGTCGGTGCCAGCTGGCCTGTATGGAATTTAAGAACATCAGAGCGGCCAGGCTGGGTCAGACCAAAGGTCCCTCTGGCCCAGTGTCCTGTCTGCCCACTGTGGCCAATGCCAGGTGCCTCAGAGGGAGGGAACAGAACAGGGAATCATCAAGCGATCCCTCCTCTGTCGCCCATTCCCAGCACCTGACAAACAGAGGGCAGGGACACCATCCCTACTCATCCTGGCTAATAGCCATTGATGGACCTGTCCTCCATGAATGGATCTAGCTCTTTTTTGAACCCTGTTAAAGTCCTGGCCTTCACAACATCCTCTGGCAAGGAGTTCCACAGGTTATCTGTGCGGTAAGGTAGGAGAATGAGGAGGGGTTCCCAGCGCCCACTGAATCAGTGCGAAGAGCCCTCTTACTGTCAGGGGGGTTGGCTGGAGCCCACAATTCGGGCCCCCCTCGGCGGGGGAGGACAGAAATAACGTAGCACGCCAAGGGCAGAGCCCAGCTGCCAAAGCCCGCCCAAGGCTAAGCCGCAGGAGGGGCTGGGTGTGTGCGGCCCTTCCAGCACCCAGCCCTGGGCCAAGCGGTAATGTGCCAATGACGGACCCAGTCCCAGCGGCTCCCGCGACGCTAAGTACAAAGCTGGGAACGAGAGCTGGGGAAGCTCGTGGCTTTCCCTCTGCTGTGGAGCCAGCCCCCACGCCGCATGCCCTGTGGTGTGTGCACGGGGCTCTGGGCCTGTGGTCCAGGCAAGGCCTGGCTGGTGGGTTACATCAGGAGCTCTCTCCTAGAACTTCCTGCTGTTTGGAGCCGACATCCGGTACGCGTAGCGGCACCCGGGCCTGGATGCCACAAGGAACAACTGCTACACAGACAACGCTCCTCTCTCTCCTGCGCACGCCTGGCGTTCGGCACGGACCCTGGGCACCCGCCTCGTGCCCAGGGAGGGCTCCCGCTTCATGCCTTTCCCCTGCACTTCTCTGCTGCCAAAGCTATGTGGCCAGGAGCAAAACCCACCAGCGTTGTCTCCAAGGCACCCTGCCCTGCCGGCCTCGGGCTGGGTCACTGGGCCGGGCTAGGCAGGGGAGACACACATGCAACTGAACAAAAAGCAAACCCGCACTTCCCTCCCGCCGTCTGGGCCATGTGGCTCGGCACAGGCGCCCGGAGTGGCAGGGGCCTTTGCCCTGCGGCACAGATGGGCTGTGCCAGGCGGTGTGTGGCCCAGGCAGAGGCTTGCCTGCGCACGGGCGTTCAGAAGGGACGTGGCCACTGCCTGCGCTCAGCAGAAGAGACCGGAGATGAAGAAAAGCTGGGGGCTGAAGCCTGATTAGCTGGGAGCGGAGAGTCACCCCGCCTCAGGGCCCCAGCTGCTGGCTTCCTCTGAGCTCTGGCCCTCGTGCATGTGCAAATACCCACATGCCCCACTGCAGCGAGGGTGTCTAAGCTGGGGTCCCTCGGCCTCCCCCTCCAGCAGACGTTGTCTCCCACCCACGGCCCCTCACTCAGGAGGCTGGGTCCCCGTGGCCACAGCTCCTGGAGAAGCAGCACTTGGTGGCGTTTACTGCCTCGTTCCTACAGTACAGCAGTTCGCAATGGGGGGGAGGGGAGATCGCTGCCCGTTTTATCGTAATAGGAAACCCCCGGGAAAAGGTGCATGGGAATCGTGGCCTCCTCAGAACAGAGCTCCCGGCCCCGCTTCTCCCCCCGCCCATCCCTTTTCACTCCAATCCTCTGTAACCTGTTTCTTCACAGTTTAACCTGTTCCAGTGGAAGGGATTAGAAAGAGGAAACCGTTGTATTGTGCTGTTGGCAAATAAACCGTCTTCTGCAGGCATTGAGGAAGGTTTTTGGGGGGTTGCAATCTGTGTCGACAGCTCCCCTCTGCAGCATTCCCACTCCGAGGCCGTCACAGACCTAGCAATCCTACTTCACACGCACAGGCTGCCCCCAGTGCTGGCATGTCACACACTAACCCAGTGGGAAATTTTCCACTGCCGTCCATGTGCCTTGCATCTGGCCCAGAATGGCTTTCAGCCAAGCCTCGGAGAGCTCCATTACACACACTAATGACAGAGCTGGCAGAAAAAATTCTGCCCAAACCCATTTTTCCCCCAGTGAAAAACAATTTTTGACATGCTGCAAATTTGGGGGGGGAGGGGAAGAACTATGAAACCCAACCAATTTTCTGTCTGTAAACCAAAAAAAAAAAAAAAAAGAAAATCATATTTATTAATGTCTCATTTAAAATGAAAAACGTTGCTGATCAGGTTTTCAGTGAAAACAAACCAATTAAGACTGTTTAGAAGTAGAAAAACAACCACCACCATTGTCTTTGGAGTTTTTCAAAGGGGGGGAGGCTACATTTCCAAGCAGCACTGCTGATTAACAGTGGAGATATTTCAGAGCGGGTTAGACAGACACCTGTCAGGGATGGTCTAGATCAGGGGTGGGGAACCTCAGGCCCGGGGGCCAGATCCGGCCTCCGACTTGCCCGGAGCCGACCCTGGAGGCCCAGGGCTCCCCTCCCCCAGCAATGGGGAAGATGCGCTGGTGTTCCAGCCCCTCTGCCACCTCCCCACATTCCCCTTGCACCCCTAGGCTCTGGGGTGCAAGGCTAATGTGGGGAGAGTCTTTCTCCTTCTCAGTCGGGGGCCACGTCAGGGAGGGCTTGTGTTGGGTGTTTTTTTTTTTTTTGCTTCTCACTTGTGTGCGGCCCCCGACTGATTTTTCTGTGGGTCACCGGCCCCCCCAACACAAAAATGTTCCCCAGCCCTGATCTAGACGGTGCTTGGTCCTGCCGCACGGGCAGGGGACGGGACTTGACCTCTCGAGGGCCCTTCCAGTTCTAGTGTGCTAGGGTTCTATGATGGGAGAAAGGCGCCCATCTCACAGGCCAGCAAACTGAGGCACAGAGCGGTTAAGCCGCACACTCGGTGTGACGTAGCAGGGGTGCTGTCTACTTTTGTACTCCTATGTACACTCTGGTGTTGCATTCACCATTTGTCTTGTGGGGTTCCATGTGATCCTACTGTCTTATGCTGCTCTGTAGTGACGCTGTGGGTGGGTGGGTGCCTCAGTTTACCCAGGTCCTGCAGCACTAGCTGCATGAGACGGGGGAGGCTGGGTGTGACTCACTGGGGAAGTATGTTCAGTCTCCCACCTCCTGAGGCCCTGGGGACAGCACATAGCACCTTGGGCCTGGCAGGATGACAATGGTGCGGGCAGGGCTGCCTGGGGCGAATGAGGCAGTCTCGGCTGGGGAGCATGAGGAGAGCAGACTGAGCGCAGGAAAGGGGGGCTCAGGGCCCGTGAGCCCTTCCCCCCAGGAATGAGGCTGCCTGCTCTCGGTGCCTGCGCTAACATTGCTCCTGTGCTGGATCCCTGAGAACCAATAAAACCTTCCACTCGACTGGCCGGCTGAGAGTCACATCTGGCTGCGGATCGGGGTGCAGGGGTGGGGGGCTCCCCGCCGCGCCGTCACACTCGGTTTTATAGTGGAGCCAAAAATCACACGCAGGAGTCCCAGTGCCCCGCCCCGCCCCCAGGTGACACCACTGGCATGCGTATGGGGTGTGCCGGATGTGGCCAGGCACACCCTAATGTCTTAGGGTTGCCAGGTGTCCGGTTTTCTACCAGACAGTCCGGTTTTTGGGGGCTCTGTCTGGTAAAAAAATCCAGAAAATACCGGACAAGTGCAACGTCTGGTTTTCCGACTGGCGCCCGGAAGCCTGGCGAGGGGAGTGGCTGGGAGGCGGGGCGCGATCGGCGCTGGGAGCCCTGGTTGCGTGTGAGGAGGAGGGGCAGGCCGGTCCGTGCTCCTCTGCGCTGGTCAAGCGCGTGGTGGAGCTGCCGCCAGACTGACTCGTGTTTCGCCTGGACCTTGCGGGGGGCGGGAGTGTCCTGGGATCTGCACTGCCTGGGTCAGTCCCGCTCCCCACCGGCTGATACGCTCCTCCCCCCACCCTCCTGGCTGGCCGGTTAGTTCTCCCCCACTTCTCCTCCCGATCTTCCCCGGCCAGCCCCGCTGCACCCACCAGCAGCCCTACTTCCCGCCAGCCGGTTCCTCCTCCCAATCTTCCCCAGCCAGCCCCGCTGCACCCGCCACCAGCCCTGCTTCTGGCGGCCAGTTCTCCTCTCCCGATCTCCCCCGGCCAGCCCCGCTGTACCCAACCCCTGCCCCCGCCACCAGCTCTACCTCCTGCCGGCCAGTTCCTCCTCCCGATCTTCCCCGGCCAGCCCCACTGCACCCCCCGCTAGCGCTGCTTCCAGCGGCCAGTTCCCCCCTCCTCCTCCTGAGCTCCCCCGGCCAGCCCCGCTCCCACTGGCCACCCCTCCTTCCCCCTGATCTGCCCCAGCCAGCTGCGCTCCGCCCTCCCCCCACCGACCAGCTCTGCTTCCCGTCGCCCCCCCCATCTCCCCCAGCCAGCCCCCAACCGCCCGCCAGCTCTGCTTCCCGGCCTCCCCCCTTCCTCCTGGCCAGCCCGCTCCCCTCCCAGCCGGTCCCTCTCTCCCCCCCACCCATGAAGTGTGTCTGGTATTTTTTTTAAGACTACCTGGTAACCCTATAATGTCTAAAAAAAAAAGTGGCTTTGCGTTTTAATTTAATCGCATGATACGCTCGTTTAGTTTAAAAGTATGGATTGCTGTATTATGCAATAAGCGCCGAATTGCACATGTAAAAAACAAATTAAGTAGTACAATGTCCCATACTTAAGTTTGTATTTTTTAAGTAGTTTAGTTGTTAATTTAAAAAAAATTAAGTTTAGTTAAGTTTTAGTTTCTTTAGTTTGTTTGATGAATAAAAATAATGTCCTTTATGACTGAGTATTCAATAAATGCTCGCCTTTAAAAAAAAATAAAAAATAAAATTCCCTGGGTGCACACCCTAATGAAATGTGCTGCGCACGCCTATGAGTGACACACAGATCTGCCTGAAATACCCGCCACTGGCTCCGTGGACGGTTTTTCTTTTGGGGTTTGAATGCAGAAGAACCGTTCCACTGGCTCCTGCACGCTGGGTGTTACAGGGGTCGCTCAGAACGGTCCCGAGGCAGGGCCTTCTGCCTGTGTCTCCTGGGGAGGAGAATGACGGGTTTCCCAGCCCTGTTGTGGTGTTCTGGAGAGGCAGGGCTCAGGCAGCTGGAGATCAGGGCCGTGTCTTCTCCCAACGAAGCCCGCCCATGCCAGTGAGGAAGAAGGGGGCCACGGCCGGGTGCGGGGGGTGGTTTGCCTGGCAGTGGTGACAACAGTGAGCGTGGCCGTGGGGGTGAGAGGCACGGAGAGCCCACGGCAGGATGAGTAGAACTTGCGGGTGGAATGTCGGGCCCCATGGGAGGGGCAGCGGGAGGGCAGCAAGGTCCTGGAATCTCATCTTCTCATCTGCGATGCTGCTACATTTGGGGAGAAATATTCACCCTCCTGCTCCGGGGCGCAGACCGAGCTCTGGCTGTGCGGGGCGGGGCAGGGCCGGGCGGGCAGACCTACTCTGCTGGCTGCTTGTTTGGGGTGAGGCTGCTCTCTGGGTTGCCGCTAAGTTCCAAAATTCATTTGCCTTCCCTCCACGGGGGAAGTCGTGGCCCATCCAGCTCCTGCCTGCCGCCGGCGCTGGGCACCACCGAAAACATGGTGTCCACGTGTGGCCTTCCGGCCTCCTGCCGCTGCCTCACCGTGAGTCAGCAGGAGGGACTGACGGGGCCAGAACTCCCCCACGCATTCCAGGCGGACGGCAGAAGTGCTCTGCTTACACCCCGCTGCTGCTGTTTGATCAGGCCGCAGAGGGCCAGCCCGGGAGCGGTGCCGGTGAAGTCAGCCTGTGTAAACGGAGCACAAGAGGAGCTGGTTTGGAAATGCAGTAAGGCTGGTCTCTGCCTTTACCACGGCTGCTTTGTATGTTCATGGTGCACGAGTGGTAAATGACGGTGCCTCTCCCTGGGGGGCCGGGCCCCTTTCGGCACATTTATACCACCCCCACCTGCACCCTTCCACCTGCCCTTTGCAGGCACCAGACCATCTGCCTGCACCCTGACAAAAACCGGGCTCACCTTCCCTTCCCCAGCCATCCAGGAGTCCCAGAACACGGGAACGGGCAGGCCCCTCGAGAGGTCAAGTCCAGCCCCCTGCCCTCCCTTTTCAGGGGCCAGTGGGATTATTACGAACAAGGGGCTGCTGGGACAATGCCCCGGGGCTGCGGACACATACAAGACTTGGTTAAGCGGTTAAACATGATGCGCGACCAGTTTACAGATTAAAGGGGGCCCGGGGGAGGGGAGGGGCGTTCCAGCTTGGCTGGCCTGGAGGGGTCCCCACACCGCAGAGAGGGGCTGCTCCAGCCTGCGATTGGGGTGGGGGGAAGGCAGGCGGACCGGCCGCCCGGCCACACGCAGCGGCCAGAGCAGCCCCTGCGATGGGGCCCGCGGGACTGCCGCACCCCCTGCCCGGGGCAGGTGAGGAGCTGCTCCAGCCTCTCCCAGTTCAGCCAGGGGTGGGCAAGAGAGCCTCTGAGGGCCACATCCGGCCCGCCAAGCTGTTTGATCCGGCCCACGGCCCCTTGCCTGCCCCCAGGCCAATCCAGACCCGGGGCAGGGGGAGCGGCCGAGTCTCCTGCCCCCCGCCAGGGGCGCGTGGCGGCGAGAGGGACACGCCGGCTGCCAGGTGCCGAGGCAAAGACTTCACGCGCTCGCCCACCCCAGGCCGGTCGGGGTCGGTGGGTGGGGAGCGCGGCAGCCCCCCTGGCCTCACCCCTGCCCTTGAGGGAACCCAACCAGAAGCCTCTGGGCTCAGGTGGGGCTTCCCGGGGAGCCGGTCCGCCCCTCGCATCCTTAGGGGCATGGTGCCGGAGAGCTGCCATTGGCACGGCCTGTGCCCGGGCTCACACAGCTCCGGGCCCGCTCCCGGGGCAGCTCGCCCGGCTTTGCGACAAGCCGCCAGCCGGAGGCCACACCAAGCAGGGGCACTGGGGCGCTAACAGGGCCATGCGGGCAGCAGCGTGGGGGGCTCCAGGGTCGCTGTGAAACGCAGCGGCCGGACCCTGCCGGCCTGGGGCTGCCTGCGAGGGTCCCCGGACGGGCCGGGGCGCCACGTGGGCAGAGGCGGGGCTGGGAACAGCCGGGCCCCTGGCGGCCCGCGGGCCCTACGCGAGTCTCCCGCCCGGCCGCGTTCCCGGAGCCCGGCGGCTGCGGGCGGAGCGTCCCTGGCGGGGCGGGGCGGGGCGGGAGCAGCCGGGCCCGGCGCGGCGCCGCTCGCTGCAAGGTAAGGCCGGGCCCGGCCCTTCTCTTCCTGCTCCCCCCCATGGCCTCCTGCGCCCCCCCCCGTGCAACCCCCCCCATGGCCTCCTGCGCCCCCCCCGCCCGTGCAAACACCTCCCCCCGGCCTCCTGCGCCCCCCCCGTGCAACCCCCCCCATGGCCTCCTGCGCCCCCCCCCGTGCAATCCCCCCATGGCCTCCTGCGCCCCCCCCCGCCCGTGCAAACACCTCCCCCCGGCCTCCTGCGCCCCCCCCCGTGCAAACACCTCCCCCCGTGCAAACACCTCCCCCCGGCCTCCTGCGCCCCCCCCGCCCGTGCAAACACCTCCCCCCGGCCTCCTGCGCCCCCCCCGCCCGTGCAAACACCTCCCCCCGTGCAAACACCCCCCCCATGGCCTCCTGCCCCCCAGGCCCGCCCGGCCATGCAAACAGGCGCCTCCTCCCCCCGGCCTCCGCTCGGCCCCCCCATGGCTTTCTGCCTCCCAGGCCCCGCCTAGCCGTGCAAACAGCCCTCCTATGGCCTCCTCCCCGCCCCCCGCCATGCAGACAGCTCCCCCATTGCCTCCTGCCCCCTCCCGGCCGTGCGGGGCCCGCCTATGGCCTCCGGCCCCCCCCCCGCACACACACCGTGCAAACAGCCCCCCATGGCCTCCTGTCTCTCCCACCCTGCAAAGAGCCCCTCTTTGGCTTCCTGCCTCTCCCAGCCCGGCGGTGCAAACAGCCCCCCCTGTGGATTTTTACTCCCTTGGCCGTGCAAACAGCCCCCCCCCCCACGGCCTCTACCCCCTCACCATGCAAACAGCCCCCCATAGCCTCCTGTCCCTTCCCCTCTGTGCAAGCAGCCCCCCCCCCCCGTGGCCTCCTGTCCCCCCCGCTATGCAAACATCCCCATATGGCCTTTGCCCCCGCCCCCAGCGGTGCAAACAGCCACCCCTCCATTTATTCACCACTCAGGATAATGCTGCTTGCCCTGCATGGGGGGCACCGGAATGGACCTGACTCATAAAGAGGCTTCCCCAGTGCTCCCTCTTCCCCCCAGTTCCAACTCCCCTCCCCCCCCCACGCTCCATTTGCACCTGGGGAGGGGCACCGCCTGGGGCAGTGCCTCTGATTCACTGAAAGTGACCGAAGTCCCCCGACTGGCAGACACCCTCCCCCCCCCAGCATCCCCCGGGCGGAGGGGCTGCGCGTGGCCTGTGGTCCGGAGCCGGCCTGCTGGGGATTTGTCTCACTGTCGTTTCCTGGTTCGGCAGGGAGGACGCAGCCTTGGGCGAGAGCGTCTGGCCGGTGGCCTGGCTGCGGGCATCCTTGCAGGCCGTCCGGTCCCTCGCCCGCCAGCCACGATGATCCGGCCCCTGAGCCGCGTGCTGGGCGCCGCAGGGACGCGTCCTCGGAGGCCGTTGTCATGGGCGGCGCGGTCCGAGCTCCGAGCTTGTGCGTCCAGCCAGGGCTCTAGCGCCCACTCTGCGAAGGAGAAGCAGAGCCGGGGCCTGGAGGACTTCAGCGCCCGGCTGGCAGCGGGGCCAACGCTGCAGCACTTCTTAAGCAACGCGGCCCCCCCTCAGGAGACCCGCCGTCAGCTAGCAGAGGAGCCAGACCCCGATCTCGGCTCCGGTGCCCTGGAGGGAGGCAGGCGGAGAGGTGAGTGTGGCTGCCCTGGCTGCTCCCTTCCTCTGCCCCACTCCCCAGGGCGGTATCATACCTGGTTGTTGCACCAGCCGCACTTGTGCGAGAGCCCGGCCTGCTCGTTGCACCAGCCGCACTTGTGCGAGAGCCTGGCCGCCTGTGCCGTGGAGCTAGGCTGCCATCAGGGCCAGCCCGGCGGCCAAGCACCAGTGACCGATGGGCTAGCGACTGTGAGCCGGCCAGGGCCGGGCAGCATGGAGAATGGCTGGGACATGCCCAGCTGGGGGCTGTTTGCACTCTGTGTCACGAGGCTGGTGATTGGTGGGGGGGCGCTGTGGGCAGCGCCAGTCTCCTCCTGTTGGCGGATCGTTGCAGGGATGCCCGGGCGTGTGGCACAGCCGGCACTAGGAAAGCAGGCGCGGTTGTGCGTGTGTGGTATCCGTGTTGTGCGCAGTCACTCCAGGGGCCCTGGCTTTACCTGCGTGTCGCCTCGCTGGCACCGGGAGGAAAACCACTACGTGGCTGGAACCCAACGGCAGCAAAGTGTCTCGGGAGCTGCACTAGAACCCCCATGGCTGCAGGGTGCCCAGCGCTGCCCTGGAGGGTGCCTCTGCTTGCCACAGGGGCGGGTCGCTGGCTACCGGGAGACACCATCCCCCTAGCACCGTGTCCCTGGGGAGCTGCAGTCTGGGCCCATGACACGGGGGTGGGAGGCTGCCCAGGGCCAGTGGTGGGAACAGCTTGTGCAAGGCAGACCTGACGTGAAAAGAGCACACCGGCAGGGCAAAGCGATTCATGTGCTACCTGCCCGAGTCTGAGCCCAGGCGGGGCGGGACAGCCCATCCCGGGGAGAGCAGCGGGGTGGCGGGGAGAGGCACAGGACAGAGCCAGGCGCCACAGATGGGCCGAGGGATGGGATCCTATCTGGCCCCAGCAGCTGCTGCCTGTGTGCAGCCAGCCACCGGACTTCTGTGGGCCAGGTGGCAGGGGGCTGGTGCGGGGACACACACGGGGACATGGCTTGTGCAGGGATGTGGTATCCGTGGCCCCCCATTCCAGCAGGACTCCCACCTCGTTAAGCGGCGCATTGCGTGCAGTGATTATAGGCCGCTGGCGGCTCTCCCGGGGCACCCAGCGTTCGGGGTGTAACTCGCTTGGCTCTTCAGCAGGTTGCCCCAGTGGGCGCGTCTCTGAGCTCCCCCTGGAATCAATTCCAGCAGGGGCAGCCTCGCTTACCTCTGCGTGGGCTGGATTTGGGAAAGGTTTTCAAAGGAGCCTCGTGGTTAGAGAACTCCGGGAAGGGCGAACGGAGCCGAGCCCGCCACTGCCTGCCCCGGTCACACATGGAGCTGCCCGCTGTCTAATTGCAGTGTACCTGGAGAGCTACGGCTGCCAGATGAACGTTAACGACACCGAGATCGCCTGGACCATCCTCCAGAGGAGCGGCTACCTGCGGACCAAGCGGCTGGAGGAGGTAGGGTGCCCTGCCCGCCATGCCTCCCACGGGCCGTGTCTCCCAGCCTGGGCGGAGAAGCAGTTTCACCTTCAGAGTCTGATCCTGCGAGGTGCTGAGCGACGCTCGGAGAGGTCCCCTCTGCAGAGCGCCTCTCACGTCGGGTGCTGGTGTGGGGTCGCCCTGCCGGGCAGCGGGATGGAGTGATGCCGAGGGGATGGGAACAGAACTCAAGCCGGGTTCATTTCTTCTCACTGTGGCCTCTGTCTCTATTGCGAAGGGAATTGAGCCCAGCGGGAGGCAGGCGGCCGGCCTATAACATTCAGCCCAGCAGGCGTGGCCGCTGCCTGTTCGCTAGTACGCCTTGGCCTGCTCTGGCTCCCGAGACCAGCTACATCCTGCGTGGGCAGAGCTAGCGGGTGGCTGTGATGCCGGCGGTCCCTGCGTGGGCAGAGCTAGCGGGTGGCTGTGATGCCGGCGGTCCCTGCGTGGGCGGAGCTAGCGGGTGGCTGTGATGCCGGCGGTCCCTGCGTGGGCGGAGCTAGCGGGTGGCTGTGATGCCGGCAGTTCCTGCGTGGGCGGAGCTAGCGGGTGGCTGTGATCCGGCGGTCCCTGCGTGGGCGGAGCTAGCGGGTGGCTGTGATGCCGGCGGTCCCTGCGTGGGCGGAGCTAGCGGGTGGCTGTGATGCCGGCGGTCCCTGCGTGGGCGGAGCTAGCGGGTGGCTGTGATGCCGGCGGTCCCTGCGTGGGCGGAGCTAGCGGGTGGCTGTGATCCGGCGGTCCCTGCGTGGGCGGAGCTAGCGGGTGGCTGTGATGCCGGCGGTCCCTGCGTGGGCGGAGCTAGCGGGTGGCTGTGATGCCGGCGGTCCCTGCGTGGGCGGAGCTAGCGGGTGGCTGTGATGCCGGCGGTCCCTGCGTGGGCGGAGCTAGCGGGTGGCTGTGATGCCGGCGGTCCCTGCGTGGGCGGAGCTAGCGGGTGGCTGTGGTGATGGCGGTCCCTGTGTTCGTAGAGTCCTGTTTAAGTGGTTAAACAGGGGAGGGAAGTGGGGGGATGCTCCAGCCCCCATCAGTTAACCAGCTAACCATTAACATCCCTAGCTAGCCCAGAGACCCAGTCCCTCAGCTCTGATTGGTTCCCTGTTTTGCCTTCCACAGGCGGATGTGATTCTCCTTGTCACTTGCTCCGTCCGGTAAGGATCCTTCTGTGCTTGTGGAGGGCTATTTGGGAAGCGTAGCGAGGGGAGGTCCCTGGGAGTCACAGACCAGAGTTCGGAGCCTTGGAACGGCTGATCCTATCCCAGCGCTAGCCTTGGGGGCGCGTTGGCGTTCCATGGCAAGGCTGCCTGGTCTCCGCTGTCGCACAGGCCCGACGTAAGCTTAACAGGGTCATGTGATGCCTTCCAGCCTGGCTGACGTGCTAGCGGCTGAACCAAGGACCTCGGAGAACAGAACATAAGAACGACCAGACTGGGTCAGACCAAAGGTCCATCCAGCCCAGTGTCCTGTCTGCCCACAGTGGCCAGTGCCAGGTGCCCCGGAGGGCAGGAACAGAGCAGGGAATCATCCTCTGACAGGCTAGGGACACCATTCCTACCCAGCCTGGCTAATAGCCATTGATGGACCTCACCTCCATGAATCTATCTAGCTCTTTCTTGAACTCTGTTAAAGTCCTGGCCTTCACAACGTCCTCTGGCGAGGAGTTCCACAGGTTGACTGTGCGCTGTGTGAAGAAAAACTTCCTTGTGTTCATTTTAAACCTGCTACCTATTCATTTCATTCGGTGATCCCTAGTTCTTATGTTATGGGAACAAGTCAATAACTTTTCCTTCTTCACGTTCTCCACACCAGTCACGATTTTACAGACCTCTGTCCCGTCCCCCCGAGTCTCCTCTTTTCTAAGCTGAACAGTCCTAGTCTTTTTCATCTCTCTTCATGTGGGACCCGTATGAAAACAGCACGCGGTGCTATCGCCTGAGCTAAAGAGACGAGGTTCTGGAGGTGGGGCCCGTGAAACTCCTGCCCTCTGCAAATCAGGAAAGAATGGGCCCTATGGCTATGCTTAAAGCAGCCTTATACAGCAAGATCCCTCCCCCCCTTTTTAAACTGCTGCATCTACATTGGCTTGTCCTCCTCTGCATCGTGCCTCTTCTCTCCAGCGCAGTGTGCGGGCGGTACCAGCACCCACCCTTCTACAGTGGGCCCCGCTATGCCACGCTGCACCTCCAGCGATCCTCGCTCGCTCGCGTGGGGCCAGGCTGGGGCACACCCGCACAGGGCTCCGGGGAGAGGGACAGGAGCAGGCCGGGGCCCGGAAACAGGCCTTCTAGCGAGTGACTTGAGATGCTCGATCTATTTATTGTAGCCAGGAGAGGGGGCGGGGTGACTTCTCCGTGGTATCGACATAGAGACGAGGGCTCGGGTAGCAGGTGGCCCTGACGGCAGAGCTAAACTAGGGATGTTAAATATGGTTAGTTGAATAGTCGACTGATCTCACGAATTCTTATTCGATAGTCCCACGGGGCGCGGCGGCGGCGGCCAGTGCACTCCAGCCCGACTCCTGAGCAGCCCCCGCCACTCCGTGCTGCTGCTTCTATATCGGAGGCAGCAGGGAGGGGAGCCAGGCAGGAGCTGGTCTGGAGGGGAGCCGGTTTAAAAACCAGCTCCCCTGGCGGGCCGGCTGCCTGTGTCCCCGTGCTGCTGCCTCGGATCCAGAGGTAGCAGCGCAAGGTGGCGGCAGCCCCTGTCCGGAGGGGGAAGGAGACTGAGCTCCTGAACCCAGCATGCGCTGGAACTGAGCCAGGCTGTCTGCCGGGCTCCTAACATGCTTTAATTGCAGAGCCGCAGCGGGGGTAGGTCGTGGACCAGGTGTGAACTGGGACTGAGCCGGGCTGCTGGCCAGCTTGCTAAAAAATGTACTGGTGGGGGGGAGGGAACGCATATACTCTCTAGCATTAGCCTATAAGCTTTTGCTTATCGGTTAGTCGACTGCACTGTTACACCCCTAAGCTAGCCCCAGCGAGTCGGAGTGGCCGGAAGATGAACATAGCTGCATTCGGCCTGGAGAGGACACACAGGGAGCTATTAACCATCAGAACGACTTGCCGGGGCCTCGGTCACAGGCTGGAGCAGGCTGGTGTCTGCTCTAGCAGAGTGCCCTGGGCCGGGGGGAGGTTCTCTGGCCCGGGTGACAGGCCGACTGATCATAAGGGGCCCTTGTGGCCTAAATCCTCGCAGGGGTTTGGTTACCGTGGACGAGGTTCGGGGCCCAGGCTGCGGAGATGGGGGCCGGGAGCTTTCCCCGGCCGCATCACCCGTGCGGGTGTGTCCCTCGGCAGCTGGGAAGGAGGCCGCTAGCCCGTCCTTGCCTCTCCTTCCCTGGGCTGGCCGGGGCAGAACCGGCAGCATTGCTGACAGCCGGCTCTCCTGCTCCCCAGGGAGAAGGCCGAGCAGGTGATCTGGAACCGTCTGCGGCACCTCGCGGCTCTGAAGTCCAAGCGGCTGCAGACCCAGGCTCCTCTCCGCATCGGGATCCTAGGTACCTGGCAGTATGTGCAGCGTTCCCATGACGATGCAGGCGGGTACCGGGCGGGGGGGAGCGCCACTGCGGAGGGGGCCAACAGCCGCACCAGGATGCTGGCTTGACCTGAGCTTTCTCGGCTGGGGGGCAGGCCAGGGGCCTCTCGACACCGACCCTTCTCCTCTGGCCGCAGGCTGCATGGCCGAGAGGCTGCGGGAGGAGATCCTGCACCGTGAGAAGCTGGTGGATCTCGTGGCGGGCCCCGATGCTTACCGGGACCTGCCCCGGCTGCTGGCGGTGGCCGAGTCGGGCCAGCAGGCGGCCAACGTCCTGCTCTCCTTAGAAGAGACATACGCGGACATCCTGCCTGTCCACACCAGCCCCAGCGCCACCTCCGCATTCGTGTAAGAGCTGGAGCACGTCCCCCTCCCGCCCCGCTCGCGGGGAAGCCAGCGTTGGAGACCTGTAAGGCTAGAGCCTGTACCGAGCCCGTCCCCTGGGATGCAGACCCCCCCGGCCGGCACCCAGCTGGTGCAAGCCTGTCGCACCCCCGGTGATCAGACCGCTGCTCCCCAGTGCTGGCCACCAGGGAGCTTTGGCTAATACGCAGCAGCCTTGGTTCCCCTTTCAGGGCTTGGCCCCGCTGCCCCGGCCCCACTGCACACGATTCACCTGCCTCTGGCATTCGCAGCTCCGCTGGCGTGCGGCTGCCACGCCCTCTGCCCGAGGTGGGTTCTCCCCCGTGTTGTGTGTGTGTTACCCTGCGTGGGCGGCATTCCCTTCCCAAAACTGCCTGCGCTGCTCAGCCGCTCTGCTCATGGGGGTAGCCCCAGCCCTCAGCTGGGGTGGGGCGGGAAGGTTGCGAAGGGGCGTGGTCTCAGGGAAGGGGTGGGGCTTTGGCTGCCTTCCTCCGTTGAACCCGTGTTCTCCTGCCTCATTCATTGTCCCTTCCAGCCCCCACGTCCTTGCTCGTACGTGTCTGGCACGGAGCGGCCCGGCCGTGACGCCCCGTGCGAGGCGTGGCCACGCTGTGGGGCACGGACAGGCCGTCACACCCTGCCCTAGGAGGGAGGGAGGCCGGCCCCGGGGCCGCGCAGTGAGCGTGCTCGGCCAGTGGCTCTCCTGGCGCGCTGACCAGCCCGCTCACCGGCGTCCCCCCGCAGGTCCATCATGCGCGGCTGTGACAACATGTGCAGCTACTGCATCGTCCCCTTCACCCGCGGGCGCGAGAGGAGCCGGCCCGTGGCCTCCATCCTGCAGGAAGTGAAGCTGCTCTCCGACCAGGTGCCGCTGGCCAGGCCGGGGGGTGGGGGGGGGGCTGGCGGCTTTGCCCCAGCAGTCCCGGGTGCCAAACACGGGGTGCATGGGGTGCTCAGACCCTGATGACCTTGGGGGCGCCGCGGGGGCTGCTGCTCTGGGTGGGCATAAAGCACCGGCTCTGCCTATGGTCCAGCCCGGGAGGCTGTTCCCTGCCCACCCCCGCGGGCCCTTTGCAGAGCCGCAGCCTGGACTGTGTGGGGCTGGCTGCCGCAGGGGGTCTGCCGAACACACTGGGGCTGTGCAGCGGTGGGTACGGAGTCAGCCACCTCTTCAGATCCAGCGCCCGGACCCCTTCCCCTTTGGGAACAGGTGTGACGGCCCCGGGCTTGTTCCGAGCCCCTCGCGGAACCTCCCGAGGGGGTGAGCGCCTGGGGCGGACGGTCTCCGCTGAGAGGCCGAGGTCGCAGGGCAGGGCGGACAGAGCTGCCCCTTGGGGGCAAGGGCTGGGGCACCTTGGCAGCACCATTCCCTGTAAGCTGCGCCCTTGGGTGGCCGCCCAGGAGAAATCCAGATGCTGCCCAGCTGATTAGCAGGGCGCCCACCGTGCCCACAGCTGGTAGCGTGTGTTCCTGCGGGTGGTACACCTCCACGCACACCTCTGTGCACGTCGCACCGTTGATTCTGCACGTGAATGGAAAGAGGGGACGCTGGTGGGCAGGCTGAGTTTGTCCTGCTGCCCCGGGCGGCACCCCAGCCCTTCCCGCCGGTGCCTGGAACCCACCCCTGGGCGGTGGCTTAGCCGAGGCGGGCGTGGCGTGGCGTGGCGTGGCGTGGCGTGGCGTGGCGTGGCGTGGCGTGGCGTGCTGTGCTGGCTGCTCCCCAGCGTGACTCATGGCCCTGGTGCGTCTCTGCAGGGGGTGAAAGAAGTGACCCTCCTGGGTCAGAACGTCAACAGCTACCGAGACGCCTCCGAGGTCCAGTTCCACGCGGCGGCCGCGCCGGGCCTGAGCCGTGGCTTTAGCACCATCTACAGAGCCAGAGAGGGGGGCTTGCGCTTCGCACACCTGCTGGACCAGGCCTCTCGGGTGGACCCGGAAATGCGGATCCGCTTCACCTCCCCGCACCCCAAGGACTTCCCGGACGAGGTGCGTGGCTGCCCGGGTCCCTCCCCTTCGCTTGGGGAGCCGTCCCCTTTCTCCGGGCTGCTCCGCGACCGCCCGTCCGCTCTCCTCTCCGCAGGTCCTGCAGCTCATCCGGGAGAGGCCCAACCTCTGCAAACAGCTCCACCTCCCGGCCCAGAGCGGCAGCTCTCGCGTCCTGGCGGCCATGAGGCGGGGGTGAGTCAGATGGGGGGGCCCCCGCGGCTCGGAGATGGGGGGGAGCAGGAGCCTTTTGGGGGTCAGCGTCTCTACCGGGCGGGCAGCTGAGGGAAGCCGCACGGGGCTCAGGCGTGCCAGGGCAGGCACGGGATGGCAGCACAGGCGAGTTCAGAGGCCTGTCAATGTAACTGCCCCCCAGGATTGTGGGGTGAAGAGGGGGGTCCCAGCAGCACCTGTTCTGTGCTCAGCCTTGGCGTGCCTCGGGGCCACACCTCGGTCCACACGCTGTGGGTTCTGCCTCAGCCCCTCCCCTCAAGGTCGGGGTGTGCAGAGCAGGCGTCCCCCCCCCCCCCGCCATGTGGCCCCCAGACAGTCACAGTGCGGGGCCTTGGGAACCCAGCGTGGCAGGGACGGAGCTGGAGGCGAAGCTCCTCTCGTGCGTCGGGCTCAGCCGGAGCAGTCCCCTGGCTCGGGGGTGACGCTGCTGGAGCCGCGTTCGGGGGTCTCGTTTCCACGCCGCCGCCGTAGCTTCGTAACCAGCCCGCCCTTGCGCTTTCCCTGGCAGCTACACAAGAGAGGCCTACGAGGAGCTCGTCCAGCACGTGCGGGAGTCCATCCCCGGTAGGGGCTCCCTTTCACCCGGTCCGGCCAGGGCGCTGCTGGGTCTCGTGGCTCCGGCCAGCGTCCCTCCCGTGGGCAGTGACGCCGGCACGGCCGCCTCAGGGCTGGTTCTTGGCCCTTGGAGGAGCCCGTGGGAAGAACCAGGATTTTCTTCCACATGAAACTAAGTCTGAGCGGCCTGCCCGGTGCTCCCCTGTCCTCCTAGAAGTGCTTGTGCCCCAAACCAGCCTCTGGCCTCACTCTGCCCTGGTACATGCTGGGAAGGAGCCCTGGCCAGGAGGGCTGATGGGTAATAATCCTGCTCCCAGCTGCCCTTTGGGTCCCCCCCCACCCCCACTTGCACTGTGGGGCGAGGTGCCTGTGCTCCGGCGGTGTCACCCTGTCATGGGTGGGGGATGAAGGCCCAGCTGGGGAAGGCAGCCGAAGCCCCGCCCCTTCCACCCATAGCCACACCCCTTCCCCGAGACCACACCCCTTCCCAACCTCTCCCCCCCAGCCAAGCCCCGCCCAACCCCAGCTGTGTGCGGCCCCCGCCGTCCCGTGCCTACATTCCCTGCCGCCCACGGACCCCGTGCCTCCCGCCCCAGGAGTGGTTCTCAGCAGCGATTTCATCGCCGGCTTCTGCGGCGAGACGGAGGACGATCACCAGCAGACGGTGTCCTTGCTCAGGCAGGTCCGCTACAACGTGGGGTTCCTCTTCGCCTACAGCATGCGGCAGGTGAGCGCCGGGCCCAGGGGAGACGCCTCGGTCCGTTCTCTCCTGGTCCCCTTCCCGCCCCCAGGCACGTGGCGGCGATGGGCCTGCGAATCGCTGGTGCACGGGAGCGGTGGCACCGGGTCTGGCCCTGTGCCTGCCCAGCCCACGTGGCTACGGTCTCGGCGCTTGCGCCATGCGGCGGGAGCATCCAGGCTGCTTTCGCTGCGTAGTTTGCACCCAGCGCGGCTTACGGTCCCTGGAGGGGAATTAGTTAGCGCAGTGCGGAGCCAAGTATCGTGGGGGGGGCCGTGGGCTGGAGGATTTTGGCAGAAGTGGCCAGAGCTCCCTTGGTGGCTGTCCCAGGAGTGCCGGCTGGTGGGAAAGAAGGCGGGAGGTCGGCCGTGTTTGAAGGAGGCCGAGGAAGATAGACCCCCCCCTCGGGGAAGGAGCGTGTCTATCTGGCCTCCTGTGGAAAGCGTGTCCTTGTCTGACTGGCTTCTGAGCCCCGCTGGCTCGGCCAGGGCAGGGGTCTGCCCAGGCGACCTGGCCAAGATGGGGCCTTTGATGTGTGTGGTGTTTCAGAAAACCCGGGCCTACCACCGGCTGCAGGACGACGTGCCGGGCGCGGTGAAGCACAGGCGGCTGGAGGAACTCATTGCTGTCTTCCGGGAGGAGGCCAGCCAGGCGAACAGGGCCCTGGTGGGCCGCACGCAGCTTGTGCTGGTGGAGGGAGTGAGTGCCACTGGGTCCACGTCCCACCCCCTGGCCGAGAGGCTCGGGCCCACCCACCTCCCCAGCCCATAGGCCCCCTCGCTGGGTGTACCAGGTGCCCATTACAAAGCAGGTCGCTTTCCTGCAGGGACAGATCTCCAGGCCCCTGCTTTGGAGAACTGTGGCGTGGGGGAGGGTCCCGAAATGGGCCTTTGGCGGGTCTGCAGAGGACTGGTTTGCGGGTGTGGCAGGTACAACGGTCTGGCCCTCGGGCACCGTGGGCTGCGCCGCAGACACTGCCCTGGAGAACTGGCGGGCTCCAGCGGGCTCCCCAACAGAAGGGGAGGCTTTGGGGCGGCCGTGTCCCGGGTGTGTCTCCCAGCCCTGGTGGCTACCAGCCGTGCTTGGCGAGGGGGGGAGTGGATTGAACGCTGGCAGTGCCAGTCCCAATCCGCCGCAGTGGGCGTTCATGCTGTGCTGATACCGTTCCCTGTCCCCCCAGCCCAGTAAGCGCTCCGCCGCCGCGCTCTGCGGCAGGAACGATGGCAACCTCAAAGTGGTCTTCCCTGACACGGAGCTGGAGGCCGGCGCCGGCTCCGGGGCTGCGGGCCATGCCCAGCCAGGGGACTACGTGCTAGTGAAGGTGAGGGGCCGGGCGTTCAGAGGGAGGGTTGCCCAAGGGCCGGGCCAGTGCTCTCTTGCAGGTGGGTTTGGGCTTGCAAGTGAACCGTGAGCCCAGATCTGAACGGCCAGCCACACCCCTCCCCGCCTCCACCCCGGTCTCGGCCGGCCAGAGCTGTGAGTTCCCTCCCCCGCGGGCGTGGGCGTGGGCGTGGGCGTGGCAAAGTGCTCCACTTGGGAAGGAACAATCCGTGTCACACACACAGGATGGGAAGCGACTGTCTAAGGAGGATACGGCAGAAAGGGAGCTAGGGGTCAGACTGGACCACAAGCTGAATACGAGTCAGCCGTCTGACACTGTTGCAGAAAAAGCAAATGTGATTCTGGGCGGCATGAACAGGAGTGTTGTGGGCAAGACACGAGGAGTCGTTCTTCCGCTCTGCTCTGCGCTGATTGGGCCTCTGTTGGAGTATCGTGTCCAGTTCTGGGCACCTCATTTCAGGAAAGGTGGAAAAGTTGGAGAAGGTCCAGAGAAGAGCAACAAAAATGATGAAAGGTCCAGAGAACATGACCTGTGAGGGAAGACTGAAGGAACTGGGCTTGTTTGGTTTGGAATGAAGACTGAGAGGGGACATGACAGCCGTTTTCAAGTATCTAAAAGGGTGTCACAAGGAGGGAGGAAAAATTGTTCTCCTTGGCTTCTGAGGACAGGAGAAGCAGCGATGTGCTTAAACTGCGGCAAGGGAGGTTTAGGTTGGACATTAGGAAAAACTTCCTGCCTATCAGGGTGGTGAAACACTGGAATAAATTGCCCAGGGGGTTGTGGAATCTCCATCCCTGGAGATATTTAAGAGCAGGTTAGATAAATGTCTATCAGGGATGGTCTAGACAGCGCTGGGTCCTGCCGTGAGGGCAGGGGACTGGACTCGATGACTCTCAAAGTCCCTTCCGGGTCTAGAGCGCTGTGATTTCTGACAGTGTCCCTGCTGGGCGGGTCCGGGACTCCGGTGGCTGCAGGTTTCCAGCCCACGGGCTCGGGCAGCATTCCCTGTTGTAAATCTGCCCCGGACCAGCAAAGCTGGGCGATGGTCCCGCCCCTCACAGCCGGCTCGGCCCACTGGTTCCCTGTCGCTCAGCTAATGCCGGTTTTGCGCTGCTGCCTTTCAGATTACCTCCGCCAGCTCCCAGACGCTGAAGGGGGCTCTGCTGCGCCGCACGACCCTCAGGGAATCGGCAGCCTGCCGCTGACGCCGCACCGCAAGCCAGGACCAGGGACCTCCGCAGGGATCACTGGCCCGGCCTTGGGGCTTCCTCCCACACATGGCCTACTCGGCTGGAGTCGTGCGAGCTCCTGGGCAGAAGAGCACGGACACCGACACGCCAGCCTGCCCCGGCAAAGCCCTTCCACGTCGCTCATGCGGGGCAGTGGCTGCCCACGAGGGAGGGGAGGGGAGGGGAGCGGAGAGCAGGTTGCTGCATGGTCGGGGGAGGGCACATCAGGGGACGTCCAGTCCTGCTTTCGCGTGCCCAGCGGAGGGCCGGGGGGGGTTGCGGGGCTGCCCCTCGCCCAGCGTGTGGAACCACCTTGGGGGCCCGGCCTGGTCACTTCCTCATCGTGCCTGGATGGAGGTGGAGCTAAGGGTGGTCTCTGCCCCCTGGACCACCCCGTCACCAGGCAGTCCTGAGTAGCTGCTTCAAATGGCGTTTTGGGCTGCTGGAGCCCTGGCCTGGCCGCAGGCCACTTCCCTCATTCCGGGTGGTGGCTTCCCGGGAGCTAGTGCCAGCCCGGCCACGGGGCCCTTCGCAGGGGAGACGATTGCTGGAGAGCGGTGCCCCAGGACTGGCGGCCGGCGAGGCCCGGAGCCACTCGGGAACTCCTTGTTGGTGACCGCTGGCGGCTGGCACATCGAATCCATCCCACTCAGGTGGGCTCCTCGCCGTGCGGCACAGCAGAATAAAAACCCGCTCCGCCCATGCGGGGGCATTGGACTCTTTATTGACCCAGCGCCACGGGGAGAGTGACCCAGCCCCCAAGCAGAGCGTGACCCAGGTGAATTGCTGGGGCAAGCCGAGAACGTAGCAAACGTATGGAAAATTCAGCAGCCCCGCTCTGCAGAGGAGGAAGAATCGATCCTGTGAGAGGGCCCGCCCCGGGCGACCCAAGTCGGGCTGGGCGCTGGTAGCCATGGCTGAGCCCTACTGTCCCGAGGGGCTGGGTTGCCCTGCGCAGGAGTCTCTGGCTGTGGGGGGGTGCGCGAGGGGCAGAGCCTCTGGTGCTTTAGGGGGATGGGGCTAGGTCTGGTGGATCCTAGGGTCTGACCCACTGAGGCTGCCCTCTGGGGCATGGGGGGAACAGTCTGCCCTCAGCGTGATGAGAAGGGAGTCACAGAGCGGGTGTCCCAGTATCTGGCCCTAGCTCCTGCCCCCAGCTTCTCCCTGCAGCAAGGGGTGGCCTTGCCCCAGTTTGCAAGCTGCGGGGGAGCAGCAGTTCTCCTTTGGGGGGCCCAGGGGGCTCTGCCCTGGGGGTATCAGCCAAGGCAGCACACTGGGTCTGAACAAGCCCCCTGCTTCGTCAAGGGCCCGAACAGTGGTCTTTGTATCATTTCCAAAGTGAAAAAGGGAGCTGGGCTGTGGGCCCTTGTGCAGCTGTTCAGGAGAGTTCCCGCGCTGCCCAGCTGATTAGCAGAGTGGTGCACTTTTGCACATGGCCTGGTGCATGCAACAACATTGATTCCACACGTTGCTGGAACAGAGCCACACACAGATTAGCGGGAACATTGCAGGTGGGTTGGCGGCAGCGCCGGCAGTTCCAAAAGCAGCCCCGTCCATCGTGCCTGTGGCAGGCGTTTTGTGCGCACGGTGAGGGGGAGACGAGACGTGGCAGAGGGGAAAGGGGCGGGTGGGGTGCAAACAGGGACCCGGCAGTGCTTCCCGGCTCCCTGAGAGCCACCTGCGAGGGCTGCTCCTGGGGCAGGATTCAACCCTCCTGTCGGGCGGCCGTGGCCGTTCCCCGCAGGCTGGACGTGCCCCCGGGCCTGTGGTCCCAAGCGCTCCCAGCCAGCCAGGCTGAGGCCCTGTTCTGTGAGCACACAGAGGGAGGGAGGCGAATGGGGGTGAGCTGGGGCGTATCTTGTCTCTGCATGCAGATAGGCGGGGTAACTCGGGGCAGGCAGGGCAGCTCAGGGTGTAGCTAGGGGCTGTGTGGCTGGAGTGGGGCGGGGGTCACAACAGGCTGTGTGTAGGTGTGGTGGGGAGGGCAGGGGGGGCAGCATGGATCTTGAACTACCCCCTCCCAGCTCCATTAGCTTTTTTCAAACTTTTTTGAGGTACCCTTCCCCTTTGCATTATTTTTGGTTGGGCCTCCCCTGCTCCCCACAGGCTGATGGGGCCGGCCTCATGGCCTCACCTGTCCCCAGGCTGGGTGGGGAGGGGGCAGAGGGGTACAGGGAGAGGCAGGGCCAGGAGCAGAAGAGGGTTGTCCCGCCCCTCACCCAGGCTGGGTGGGGGGCACGTGGCTGGTGCCCCCCCTTCCTCTGTCACTTGTCACCTCTGCTGGTTGAGCTGCAGTGCCAGAGCCCAGTGCTGTGGAAACCACCCTGCCGGAGGCACCAGCCATGCACCGGGGGGCTGGACAGACTCAGGCGCGCTCCCAGGGCTGGGGGCAGGCTGACGAGAGCCCAGCCTGGCTAGTGCCAGGGTGGGAGTCTCCCAGTGTGCCCTTGGAACTGGTCAGTGGCTTTCCAAGTTACTCCCACAGAGGGTACTGTGCTGCCGGGGTGCCCTAGTGCTACTGAACCCCAGACCCAGGGTGGCTGCATGTCCCACGATGACTGGGACAGGCCTGCATTTGAACCCTCCTGCAGGTGTCCCAAAACCAGTCTCTGTCCATCCCATCAGTGCAGGTGGGTTCTACTGCTGGCCGGATCCTTGCTTGCCAGCCACCCACTAGTGGTGAGTGCATGGGGGGGTCCGTGGCTGACGATAGGGGCGGGGGGGGGGGGGTGCAAGGCTGGCGGTCGGGCAAAACTGCAACATCGGAGCAGCCACTCCCTGTGCTGTCCACGAGGGCAGTCCCTGCCGTGTGCTGGCTCATGGCCAGTAGCCACTCCACTGCTGCCCCGCCACGTTTCCAGCCAGCACTGACTGCCTGCTGGGGGGGCTGGTGAGTGCAGGCAAGCAATAGCTGATGGCCAGTTATACGTCTCCTCTGCTGCCCACCCTTTGGCCTGCTACACGCTGCCACTCTCGCTATCTTCTCCCTGCTGAGCCTGTTCGATCCCCCTAGCCCTGCGGCTGCTCCACCCCCCCCAACCTCTCCGGTGGGGTGCGTCCCACTCCCGGCACCCTGCAGAGACCCAGCCCCTGGTCCGATCCCTCAGCTCCCACCAGCCTGGCTGGCAGGCTCCTTCCTCCCCCACTGCCTCTGGCTGAACAGGCCCCCAGGGAAAGCCCAAGGCCCTACAGCTCTGAGCTCAGCCCAGGGGGAGCCAAGCCCTGCCTGTGCCAAAGCCCCCTTGGCACTGGCCTGGGGAAGCTTCTCCGCCCCTCAGCTGAGCTCTGCAGCCAGGGGGAGGAAGCTATTTCCAGCCTGTCGGTGCCCCAACCCTGCAGGTCCCCAGCAGCCTCCTGGGCTAGGGCCCACTATCCCCTTCATACACTGGCCCCCCCAGGTACCCACCAGGGGCTGCTCTGGCCCCCAGGTACCCTCTCCGCTGAGCCTCCTCTCTGGCCAGGTTTGCTGAAGTCCCTGCAGAGAGATTCTCTGAGCCCTGGAGCACAATGGAGCCTTAGGGCTCAACCCTTTCCTGCCCGCGCTTTAGCCATGGGACAGGAGCGGGGCCAAATCAGCCGCACCTGCAGCCCATCCCCCCTCAGCGGGAGCAGCTCCCCTCTCTGCCCTCCCCGCCCACCGAGCGCCAAAATGCTGCTGCTGGCACCTGCTGGGGTGAGCTTGACAGCTGTGACGGGATCATGGGTCTGTCCCGGGGGCCCAGCCAGGCATGGAGGGTGGGGCACACCGGGCAGGGCGGGATGGGTCAGTCCCCCCTGTGAGGGGCCGGGCCGGGTCTGGGCACAGCTGAGGGCGTCCGCTCAGGGAGAATTGCTCACGCTAGGGGCTCCCTACAACCCCAGACTGGAGACCTTCCCAAATGGGCCACAAACCAGTCACATAGCATGCTTCGGCTGCAAAACCCCTCTGAGACCCCAGCTCTCTCCATGCCCCAAACAGCCCCAGGCCTAACACACAGGTGAGGGGTTTTAGAACCCAATCTCACCTACCCCGAACAGGTTCTTCCGGTCCCAAGAAACCAGCCACTGGGCCCGATCACTCTGGAGCTTCCCCACAAATCACGCTGAGCCAATCCTTTAGAAGCTAAAATCTAAAGGTTTATTACTAAAAGAAAGAAAAGCACAAGAGTAAGGTTGTTAACGTATCATACGTTACATGCATCAAATCTCCCAGTTCTCGATGCAGAATCGTAGGAAAGATGTTATAACTGCTGGCTTAAAAGTCTCTGGTGTGCATCCTGTGTCAGGATGGGTCCACAGTTCTTCCCGGCTCTTTTGTCCCTGCGAGGCTGCCTCTGGGATTAAGAGCTGAGCTGAAGACCAAAATGGAGGGTGCCACATGGCACTTATATACCTCCCCTGGCATCTTCCAAGCTGGAGTGGGTTACGGCAGGTCACATGGTCAGCGGCCAGGCATTTAGAGATCTAGTGGCCCTGGAGCCCCGCTCATCAGCACAGCCAGTGAGCAAACATTCCCGGCCCATTGCTCTGCCTCAGACACAGAAGTTTCCAGCATCAACAGAGTCCGTGTTTCTAACTCCACACACAGACATTATACAATTACCTGACCAGCACATACAGAATCCGTAGCAGGTAAGCGTCCGTTTGACACCTCACATGGCCTCCTTTGTACCAACCCCCACCCCCCCCCATGGGTGCAGCAGTGATCTGGCTGCTGCCCTTAAAAATCCAGTAACGTGACACCCCCGTCCCCATGGGCATGGGGAGCAGGGGCTGGAAGAGGGCACCTCGCCCTGTGCAAACCTTAAAGAGAGGTGGGAACCTTTTTTGGGTTGGGGGCGCCACTGACCCACAGCAAAATCAGTCGGGGGCTGCACACAAGTGAGAAGTGGAAAAAAACCAACCCCTCACTGTGGCCCCGGACTGAGACGGATACACACCCGCCATTCCCCGCACACACCAGAGCCTGGGGGGGGCCCAGCCTAATAGATTTTGTGCGTTCCAGCCCCCAGGGCCAGCAGGGGGGGGCTGGACCACCAGCACGGGCTGCCCAGGGCTGAGGGGGGGTGGCAGGGGGGGAAGCCCTCAGCCTCAGGGGATGGAGCCAGGCAAGCCAAGGGCCACATCCAGCCCCCGGGCCTGAGGTTCCCCACCCCCGTCTTAAAGATAAGAAGGTAAAAAAAGACTCCAGCTACCCAGAATTTCTGTTCACGGGGCTCAGCCAGCTTGCTGTTCATGTGACAGGTTGTGCGGCCTGGTTCTTCTTGGCAGCCAGTGAACGCACTTGAGCACAAGTGCTTGTACCGTGGCCCGGATTCAGGGCAGGGAACACGGGGCCTCCCACGCCAGCCGAGCGGGGCGCTGCCTGCAGGTACTGACCACGCGGCCGGATCCCCCCTGCAGCGCTGGGGCGGCGGCAAGGACGGCGCTGCTCTGCGCGTGTCCTGGTGCCGCCGTGGGCCCGGCCGCAGTGTGGCTGCGTCACTGCTGGTGCCCCATCGATTTTGCTTCATGCTGAACGTGCCAGCTCTGGCCTCCCCCCAGGTGCTTGACGGCCCTCGTCTTGGGCCGGGGAGAGGCTATTTGCTGTTTGCTAATTGCTTTATTGATGTTCCCCAGCCTGCCAGCCACTTTGCGCACATGCCCAGAATGTTTAACAACTGAAGTGTTGTGTGTGTGTGCATGCGCACACGCTCATACACCACTAATCCCAGGCTGGGCTGGGCCAGGTCGGTCCCCCCATCTGTTCCAACGGTGCATGATTCAATGGTGCCATTCCCCCCCGTCTGTTCCAACGGTGCACGATTCGAGGGTGAACGATTCGATGGTGCCATTCCCCCCCCCGTCTGTTCCAACGGTGCACGATTCGAGGGTGAACGATTCAATGGTGCCATTCCCCCCCCCGTCTGTTCCAACGGTGCACGATTCGAGGGTGAACGATTCGATGGTGCCATTCCCCCCATCTGTTCCAATGGTGCACGATTCGAGGGTGAACGATTCAAAGGTGCCATTCCCCCCTGTCTGTTCCAACGGTGCACGATTCGAGGGTGAACGATTCAATGGTGCCATTCCCCCCCCCGTCTGTTCCAACGGTGCACGATTCGAGGGTGAACGATTCAATGGTGCCATTCCCCCCTGTCTGTTCCAACGGTGCACGATTCGAGGGTGAACGATTCAAAGGTGCCATTCCCCCCTGTCTGTTCCAACGGTGCACGATTCGAGGGTGAACGATTCAATGGTGCCATTCCCCCCCATCTGTTCCAACGGTGCACGATTCGAGGGTGAACGATTCAATGGTGCCATTCCCCCCCCCCCGTCTGTTCCAACGGTGCACGATTTGAGGGTGAACGATTCGATGGTGCCATTCCCCCCATCTGTTCCAATGGTGCACGATTCGATGGTGCAAGATTCGATGGTGCCATTCCCCCCTGTCTGTTCCAACTGTGCACGATTCGATGGTGAACGATTCGATGGTGCCATTCCCCCCGTCTGTTCCAATGGTGCACAATTCGATGGTGACCGATTCGATGGTGCCATTCCCCCCGTCTGTTCCAATGGTGCACGATTCGATGGTGCAAGATTCAATGGTGCCATTCCCCCCCGTCTGTTCCAACGGTGCACAATTCGATGGTGAACGATTCGATGGTGCCATTCCCCCCATCTGTTCCAACGGTGCACGATTCGAGGGTGAACGATTCAATGGTGCCATTCCCCCCTGTCTGTTCCAACGGTGCACGATTCGAGGGTGAACGATTCAATGGTGCCATTCCCCCCTGTCTGTTCCAACGGTGCACGATTCGATGGTGAACGATTCGATGGTGCCATTCCCCCCGTCTGTTCCAATGGTGCACGATTCGATGGTGCAAGATTCAATGGTGCCATTCCCCCCCATCTGTTCCAACGGTGCACGATTCGAGGGTGAACGATTCAATGGTGCCATTCCCCCCCCCGTCTGTTCCAACGGTGCACGATTCGAGGGTGAATGATTCGATGGTGCCATTCCCCCCATCTGTTCCAATGGTGCACGATTTGATGGTGCAAGATTCAATGGTGCCATTCCCCCCTGTCTGTTCCAACGGTGCACGATTCGATGGTGAACGATTCGATGGTGCCATTCCCCCCATCTGTTCCAATGGTGCACAATTCGATGGTGACCGATTCGATGGTGCCATTCCCCCCGTCTGTTCCAATGGTGCATGATTCGATGGTGCAAGATTCAATGGTGCCATTCCCCCCCGTCTGTTCCAATGGTGCACAATTCGATGGTGAACGATTCGATGGTGCCATTCCCCCCATCTGTTCCAACGGTGCACGATTCGAGGGTGAATGATTCAATGGTGCCATTCCCCCCTGTCTGTTCCAACGGTGCACGATTCGAGGGTGAACGATTCAATGGTGCCATTCCCCCCTGTCTGTTCCAACGGTGCACGATTCGATGGTGAACGATTCGATGGTGCCATTCCCCCCGTCTGTTCCAATGGTGCACGATTCGATGGTGCAAGATTCAATGGTGCCATTCCCCCCTGTCTGTTCCAGCGGTGCACAATTCGATGGTGAACGATTCAATGGTGCCATTCCTCCCCGTCTGTTCCAACGGTGCACGATTCGATGGTGAACGATTCGATGGTGCCATTCCCCCCGTCTGTTCCAATGGTGCACAATTCGAGGGTGAACGATTCAATGGTGCCATTCCCCCCGTCTGTTCCAACGGTGCATGATTCGAGGGTGAACGATTCGATGGTGCCATTCCCCCGTCTGTTCCAATGGTGCACAATTCGATGGTGACCGATTCGATGGTGCCATTCCCCCCGTCTGTTCCAATGGTGCATGATTCGATGGTGCAAGATTCAATGGTGCCATTCCCCGCCCCTCCGTCTGTTCCAACGGTGCACGATTCGAGGGTGAATGATTCGATGGTGCCATTCCCCCCGTCTGTTCCAATGGTGCACAATTCGATGGTGACCGATTCGATGGTGCCATTCCCCCCGTCTGTTCCAATGGTGCACGATTCAATGGTGCAAGATTCAATGGTGCCATTCCCCCCTGTCTGTTCCAACGGTGCACGATTCGAGGGTGAACGATTCAATGGTGCCATTCCCCCCTGTCTGTTCCAACGGTGCACGATTCGATGGTGAATGATTCGATGGTGCCATTCCCCCCGTCTGTTCCAATGGGGCACGATTCGATGGTGCAAGATTCAGTGGTGCCATTCCCCCCCATCTGTTCCAACAGTGCACGATTCGAGGGTGAACGATTCGATGGTGCCATTCCCCCCGTCTGTTCCAATGGTGCACGATTTGATGGTGCAAGATTCAATGGTGCCATTCCCCCCTGTCTGTTCCAACGGTGCACAATTTGATGGTGAACGATTCGATGGTGCCATTCCCCCCATCTGTTCCAATGGTGCATGATTCGATGGTGCAAGATTCGATGGTGCTGTTCTGCACCTTCTGTGCTGCTGAGCTGGTGCAATTTTCTAGACAAAGCGGCAAAGCTGCGGCCCTGTCTGGAGGGAGCCTGGGAGGATCCCTTACCTCAGGTATCCTCTCAGCGTCCCAACCCTCAAGTCCCCCCCAGGCCTTACAGGGCCCCTACTAGGCCCCTTCCACCTCCCTACCTGGAACCCTCCCCCTGGGTGTGCAAGCAGAGCTGCTCTAGCCGCAGCCCAGGGCAGCAGGATTTTGAGCAAACTGAGGTATGGCAGGGGAGAGGGGGGAGCTGGGCTGCTGTGAGGGGCCCGCCCCACTTCTGCATTGAGGCCTGTGCTTGTTGGGGTGCTTGGGCAGGTGTTGGAGGTTTGAGCACAGCCCTTCACCTGCTAACTCGGGGCCAGCAGCTTTACCTCCTCAGGGAGTGGCAGGTGCTGTCCCGGGGCAGACCCGGCAGGGCCTCGAGGCCTGGGAGTCACTGGCTTAGCCCAGGCAGGCGCCCCCAAAGCCGCCCCAAAACGACCTCGCCCCGGCGCCTACGGTGCCGCATGAGGTGGCTGAAGTGCTGGTGGGGAATGACAAGGGGCTAGCTCAGTGGTCCCTAGCTTCTGAGCGTCACGCTCCCCTGAGCCTCTGTCCGTGCCCTGCCCCTCGGAGCCGTGGCTCTGGAGCGGGAGGGAGGCAGACAGAGGTAAGGGGGCTGGCGCTGGAGACAGGTGTGAGGCCGGGCATGGAGCTGAGGCCAGGGGCTGGGGTGGGAGCAGAGCCCCCGCTGGGCCATGGTGGGGCTGGCGGGAGGGTGCCGGAGCAGGGGAAGTCCCGTCCGAGGGGCACGTGGAGGGGTGGGAGGGGCTTGCAGGGCTGCCCCTCGCCGAGCGTGTGGAACCGTCCTGGAGGCCTGGCCTTGGTCACTTCCCCATGGTGCCCTGTAGAGCAGCTGGGCCCCAGGGGGAGCAGAGCCGAGCCAGCATGGGGCTGGGGCCAGGCACGAGGGTGGGAGGTGGGGCTGGGGTGGAGGATGGGGGGCAGGATACGAGGAGGTCTCAGAACTGGGGAGCTCCAGGGCCTGGCCACTCCAGCTGGGGCTGGGGGGAGGGATACAGGCTGTGGCAGGTAGGGGTCCGAGCTGCTGTGGCCACAGGGGGCGGGGGGCACCTGAGCCGGGGCAGAGGAAGTCCAGGGCCTAGCCATGGTAGGGGGAGGGCCCAGGACCAGACTGTGGCAAGCTGGAGAGTGGGCAGGGGTAGGTCAGCCCTCCCCCAGCTGCCTCAGTTTCCTGCCCCACGCGGCCTGCTGGATGGCCTGCATGGGGTTAAGCGGATAGCTGTGTGGCCCTGCGTTTTACGGGGAACTTAGCCTCCTCCTCCCTGCTCCGAATCCCCCCACACCCACACCCCCTGCTGTGACGTCTACACCCCTCCCTGATGCTGCTCTGAGCCCCCAGCACCTCATCCCGCACATACATTTCTTACAGGTCCTGCCCTATCTCAGGCCCGCCCAGGGCTTGCATCACAACGGAACTGGTCAGACAGGGCCGTTATTTTCACCCCGACTGGCACAAACGGTTTCTAAACAGCCCGGGGGTGCTGCTGTTTGCCCAGCGGCCGCACACGGGACCCGCTTCGGCCCATCTGTCAGCCACCCGGACCAGCACGGACGCCAACAGGGCTGCTCGGTCTCTGCCGTGCTGGTGTCAGTGGGCTCCGAATCCAGCGCCTGGACTCCCTTCTTCCAGTCCCGGCCTCGCCCGCAGCAGGGATAGACGTGCCAGCGTCCAGTCACTGAGGGGGCAGAGCTGCGAACCCCTGGGTGCGCGCGGCTCAAATGCCTTTGCCTTGTTCTCTGGACAGGAGCCGGAAATGTGGGCCCGGAAATGCCATAAGCACCCAGAGGTGGCGCTGAGCCCCAGGCGCGGCCGGCCCGGGGAGCTGTGATGTGGCGTTTCCATTCAGGCCCTGATTAGAGGACACGAGGCGTTTGGGACACGCTGGGGACTATAACTACACCCGCGGAGGCAGTGGACTTTTTATTGAAGGAGAAATACAACTCATTGTCCACGCCGGGTTCGGCTTGGGAGCAATGAGATGGACAATTTGTTGGCGCCGCCGATATAATTCCCGATCGCGTTGGGCCTGCGTTGCCAGAGATAAAGAGCCTGTTTATTTTCAGGAAATCTCTTTCCATGCACATGGCAGCTGCACGTTTTGGAAGCATGAAAGGCTCAAGTCAGTGTGAAAGCAAAAGGACAAACGCAGCTCGGCCATGTCCAGACGTGGGGCCCCGGGACTGATGTGCCTGGGTCTCAGACTTGCAGGACAGACAGCGGGGGAGCAATCTATAAAACAAGGAACAATCCCCATCATTTCCCATGCCAGAGACTTAAGAACATCAGAGTGGCCAGACTGGGTCAGCCCAGAGGTCCAGCTGGCCCAGTGTCCTGTCTGCCAACAGTGGCCAGTGCCAGGTGCCCCAGAGGGACTGAACAGACCAGGGAATCGTCACGTGATCCCTCCTCTGTCACCTATTCCCAGCTTCTGACAAACAGAGGCCAGGGACACCATCCCTGCCCATCCTGGCTAATAGTCATTGATGGACCTAACCTCCATGAATCTATCTAGCTCTTTCTTGAACCCTGTTAAAGTCCTGGTCTTCATAACATCCTCTGGCGAGGAGTTCCACAGGTTGACTGTGCGCTACGTGAGGAACAACTTCATTTTGTTCATTTTAAACCTGCTACCTAATAACTTTTCCTTATTCACTTTCTCCACACCTGTCATGATTTTATAGCCCTCTAGCCTATCACCCCTCCCTATATTTAGTCTCCTTTTTTCCAAGCTGAAAAGCCCCAGTCTTTTTAATCTCTGTTCAGCTGGCAGCAGTTCCAAACCCCTCACTTCTTGACAACGGGGCCTTTATTATCCATGGCAAACACCATGTGGGATGGGACAAGTCAGATATGGGTGTTAGCAATTTTTGTTTTCATTATGAAAAAGTACAATAAGGCTGCAAATGTGAATGTTACACATGAACATTGAAACGCCTCCCCGGAGAGGGGAAATCAGCTTGGCCAACGCTACTGCCTTCTGCAGTTGGCAACGGGACCCCTGGATCTGGCTTAGCCGGGATTAACACAGACGGGTTTCATTTCTGCACCAGCTGCAGAGCGCTCGTTCTATTGTTTCTCTTTCCTCCTCTGACTGGCAATTGGAAGGGAACCATGATCTCAGGGTCGCATGTAATCAGGCACGTCCGTCCCCTCCGGGCTGGTTTTCCAGCCCAGGGGCCGACGATGCGTCCAGGCCCACAGATGGAACTGAACGACTGGCAGCAGCCGTCATGGCAGCCGTACACGGCGAGGTGTTTAGTTCAGTCCTGGTTGTGTCTTTCACGGTGTCACCCTGAACCTGAGCGGCATGTCAGGCTGTTACGGTTGCTAGGCTGCGCCTGTCTGTCCTCCCGGGGACCAGTCCAGGGAATCAATAACAGACTCAGGGAACTCCAATCGGCCCCGCTCCGGCATTCCCACCCAAACCCTCCGCCCGGGTTCTCTTTCCGCCCGGGGGCCTCAGCCGTTTTGCTCCACAGAGGCGCCGGTGGCCAACCGTGGCTGGGAAAGGCTCCGTGTTCCCGGAGCAGGGACGAGGGAAGTCGAGGCAGCGCCACGGGCTCAGGGCGGAGCGCACCGGGCGCATGCGAAAGCACTCACCTCGGCACCGGGTTGGGGAGGCAGAGGCAGGGTTTGGTCACTAAGCCTGCGCCCCTGGAAGAGAAGAGAGCGCGTGGGCGGAAAGCGAGCACGCTACGTGGCTTTCTGGGCAGGGCGCTTTGCCCCACGCCGCCGGACACGCCACCCCCAGCCTGGTCTCTGTGCAGGGGAACCAGCCCCAAGACCCCTTCCTGGCCTGCAGCACCCAGGCCTCAGCGGCCCGCTCCTCATGGACGTCTCCAGGGCTCTCCCCTCGCCAGTGACCCCCTTGCTTGGGCGGCCTCACTCTCACAAACGGTTCCAAAACCAGAGCAAAAGGAGGTTCACCCTGCCCTGCTCCCAGCCCTGCCTAGCTGGCGTCTTTCCTCCCCTGCAGGCCCCTGCTCCCCACAGCCAGCCTCCCGGGCTGGGATCTCCCCAGGCCTTTTCCATGCACCCACTGGCTCACATGACTGTCTTGTTTCCCCACTAGGTCCAGTGGCATAGCGAAGGGGCAGTGGGGGGGGGCAGTTGCCCCCAGGCGCCACGCTAGGGGGATGCCAATTTAGTCTCCCTCCGCTCCCCTGTCATCCCTCGGCTCGCCTGCTCCTCCTCTGCCTGCTGGCTGGAATCCCCTCCCCGCCTCTCCACCCCCAGCCCGACCCCCCTCCATCTCCACTGGCGGGTTAGTGTGTGCGGGGGCCCAGCCCAAACTGGAGGGGGAGGGGAAGACGTGATACAAGCTCCCCTCCTCCTGCCAGGCTCGGGCTCAGCCATGCGCCAGGTTTGGGGCCCTGCCGCATGGCGGCGGGGGGAGGGGGGCGCAAATTTTGCCTTTGCCCCTGGGTGCATAACACGCTCCCGATGCTTCTGCCTGGGTCCCAGGTGGGGCTGACCCTGTCAAAGGGCCAGCCCTCCCAGAGCAGGCCTTAGAACTGGCGGGCTGCCTGGCGTGAGAAAGGGAACCCACCGTACGAGGAGGCACCTCCCTGTCAGCCCGTTCTCCATCCGGCCAGGTGACACGCAGGGCCAGGGAGCCTCGTGCAGGGACTCGCACGGGGGAAGGGGCGCTCTGTGCCCAGGCGTCCCCAGAGACGAGCGAACGATTCACAACAGCGACACTCTGACCATGGGCCCCCGCCAAGCACGTGGCTGCGATGAGTCTGGGGCTCGCGGCAGGCGAGCCGAACACGGCTCGGTTAACATGCGCTTGGGCAGTGCCAGGCCGGCTGCGGAGCTGTTTCTCGCTGGCAGGCGAGACGCCAAGCCTGAGCGAGGGGCCCCCTTGCCCTGGGAGCCATGGCCCATAGCAAATAAAAAAGGCAGGAAGACACTAGACTTTGACTTCAGCAAAGCTTTTGATACGGTCTCCCACAGGATTCTTGCCAGCAAGTTAAGGAAGTATGGACTGTAAGGTGGATAGAAAGCTGGCTAGGTAATCGGGCTCAACAGGCAGTGATCAACGGCTCCATGTCTGGCTCGCGGTCGGTTTCAAGTAGGGTGCCCCAAGGGTCAGTTCTGGGGCCAGTTTTTTTCAACATCTTTATTAATGACCTGGCTGAGGGGATGGATTGCACCCTCAGTAAGTTTGCAGATGACACTAAGCTAGGGGGAGAGGTAGATACTCTGGAGGGTCGGGAGAGGGTCCAGAGTGGCCTGAACAAATTGGAGGATGGGGCCAAAAGAAATCTGATGAGGTTCAACAAGGACCAGTGCAGAGTCCTGCCTTGGAACAGAAGACTCCCAAGCATTGCTACAGGCTGGGGACCAGCTGGCTAAGCAGCAGTTCAGCAGAAAAGGACCTGGGGATTACAGTGGATGAGAAGCTGGATATGAATCAACAGGGCGCCCTTGTAGCCAAGAAGGCTAATGGCATATTGGGGTGCATTAGGAAGAGCATGGCCAGCAGATCTAGTGAAGTGATTATTCCCCTTTATTCTGCACCGGTGAGGCCACATCTGGAGTATTGTGTCCAGTTCTGGGCCCCCCACTACAGAAAGGATGTGGACGCATTGGAGAAGGTCCAGCAAAGGGCAACCAAAATGATTTGGGGGCTGGAGCGTATGACCTACGAGGAGAGGCTGAGGGATTGGGGCTTGTTTAGTCTGCAGAAGAGAAGAGTGAGGGGGGATTTGAGAGCAGGCTTCCTGAAGGGGGGTTCCAAAGAGGCTGGTGAGAGGCTGTTCTCAGTGGGGGCAGATGGCAGAACAGGGAGCAATGGTCTCAAGTGACAGTGGGGGAGGTCTAGGTTGGAGATTAGGACAAACGATTTCCCTAGGCGGGTGGGGGAGCGCTGGGATGGTTCCCTAGGGAGGGGGGAATCTCCATCCCTAGAGGTGTTTAAGTCCCGGCCTGACAAAGCCCTGGCTGGGATGATTGAGTTGGGGTTGGTTCTGCTTTGGGCAGGAGTTGGACACGATGACTCCTGAGGTCTCTTCCAACCCTTCCCTTCTATGGTTCTCTGATTCTAAGAGGGGCAGTATTTTACGGATAGGAGGCCCCCTGAAGGAGCGTTTTATTTGCTACACACATGGCGAGTTTGGAGCAATTCCTTGCCTAGTGTGAGACACACCTGGCGGGGGGCCTCTCCCCGAATCACAGAACCACAGACGCTCTCCGTGAGCGGCGCAGCTCCTTTGTGGTTCTTCCTGAGCCCATGCCCACTGGGGCGGGTGGGAAAACTCAAAGCACTCGGGGGCAAGTCCTCAGGCTTTGGACCCACTGAGGGTAGTAGCAGCTGAGACGTTGCTAGTCCCGGGACGTCTCTGCCTCCAAGCCGTAGGGCACAAGGCAGCACTGCCCAGCACCAGGGCATGACTCACCTGGGTCAGGAAATACCCTCCGGTGTCTGCATGGGAGCCAACCCCTGCTGCACCCAGCCCAGCCTCCGTGGGACAGCAGAGCCACTGACGGCAGCTCTCGGTCCCCAGATGCTCTGTCTCCCGACCCAAGAGCCAGACGCTCTGCGGCTCTGACTTCAGCAGAGCCCGGGATCTACCCCTCCGTAATCAGCTGATTCCTTCTATGCCCGGGAGCCCCGTGAGAGTCCAACCCGCCCCGGGAGCTGCTAGAGCCCGGAGCCCTGCGCTCAGAGGGGCCCACCCGTCTTTGGACACCCACCCGGGCCAGGTGGAAGCACTTACGCTCAATTCCAGCACCACGGCGGCGGGACGGAACGACACTCTGAAGACGGAATCCGGGCTGTTTGCTCCCGGGGGGGACGCTGCGGCTGCAGAGACACAGAACGCACGTGAGAGCGGCGCGCGGCCACGAGGCTGGGCAGCAGAGGGTGTAGGAGGAGGAAGACAGTGGAAGCCCCGGGGCAGGTTGGCAGGGACCTCAGGAGGGAACTGAGGAAGGGGACTGAGAGACTAGCCCCCCCTCAAAGTCTGCCCCACAGCCTGACCCACGGAAGGGTTTTGCACTGCAAGCCCTGGTACCATTTCCCCCAGATAGGGGAGGGGCAGTAAATGCCCCCCAAGTAACTCCGAGAAGCTCTAAATTCCACCACCAGCTGCCGTCCTGCAGGAATCACGGTCCCAGCGTGGGACCAGGCCAGCACTGTGCACCCAGAGAGGGCAGGGGACTCCTCTCCGTTCGGGGACCCCGACCAGCCGCAGTTAGAGCTGCGGCTAAAGGTCTCTTGGGCGCTACCCTGGCCCATCACCACGGCATCTGGGCACCTCACAGTCCCTGGTGCATTGTTGTCACAACCCCCCCTGCAAGGTATGGCAGGGCTATTATCCCCGTGTTACGGGGGAAACTGAGGCACAGAGCGGCTAAGTGATTTGCTCAAGACCCCCACAAGAAATCTGTAGCAGAGCAGGGAACAGACCCCCCAGGTCTCCAGCCCCAGGCTAAGGTCCTCACTGGACCAATCCCGCCTCTTAATCGCTGAGCGATGTCGCTGCCTGTTTGGGCCCGTTCCCCTTCCCCGGCTCCTGCGGGCAGGGGGAGGTGAGGAACTCTGCCTCAGTGGAGCTGCTGGTGCCTGTGGATAGTGAATTAGAAACGTTCCCGTGTCAGGGCCTGGGGGCTGCGTTTTGGGGCTCTTGGGCTGAGTAAAACCCGCCCGCCTGTGTGGCGGGTGACGGGGCGGAGGGGGTGGAAACAGGGCCCTGAAAAGGAAGGGGGGGAGGGTCACAGAAGGAACTTACGTCTCGCTGCACCGAATGAGGTTCCCCCCAAGCTGGACACGACGGCATCTATCACTGGGCAGAGCTGTAACACAATCACACAAGCATCACCACGGCTAGTGAGTCCTGGTGCCAGGAGGCTAGTGAGGACACGACGCTGGGGGGGGGTGGGGGGAGTTGTGATGTTGCTCTGGATTCTACAGCCGTGGTGTCTAATCCCGGGATGGATCGAGGAGAAGGAACAGAGCCCAGAGCGCACTGGGAGCCGCCGGGAGGACAGTGACCCAGCAGACAGCCGCAGCGCCTTTGCTCTGTTTCTCCCAGCTCCGGTTTCACGGGCCCGGCACACCCACAGCCCGGTTCAAAGCGCCGCCTGCGGGGGGGGGTGGGGGGGCAGCCGGCTCCTCGGCTTTTGTGGGGTAAATGTTGCCACCTCAAAGATTTCTGTGCAGGCCCCACGCGAGGGGTGCGATGCAGCCGCCCATAAGGAAGCGGGAGGCTGGGGCAGCCCCTTGCCCCAGCCCCCCCACCCCTGTGCTGCGGCCAGCGCGGGGAAGGCTGGGGCTGATTTCCCCCTTGCACTGAGCGAGGCCGGGGGCAGGGCAGCCACCGGCCCCTCCCACAGCTCACGCCCCCCCCCAAATTCCTGCGTGCAGGCCTGCTGTGGGATGCCGTGTGGGACACGCTGGCACAGGCATGGGTGCGGGCTGCATGCCCTCATAGGCTAATGTAATATGAGGCATCATAGCCCATTGACCAGCTCTGCCTTAAAGCCGTGACGTCAGAACAAGCCTCTTCTCAGTACCCCCCCTTTTGTAGGTACCAGCCGCTGACGTGAGGTTTGTGGTTCTGCTTCGGGGGTTCTGCTGCACTTCCTCCTGGGAATCCCCTCCCACCCAATCTTTCCATCCATGTGCAGAATAAATTTGTGTATGCACCGAGGCCTGTGCAAATGTGCACCACCAAGAGAAACACACACACAGCTACGGGAGCTCTGCTAATCCGCTGGGTGGCATGGGAATCTCTCCTGAGTGTCTGCCCGAGCACCCAGCGTGCAAGGAACCCTGCTCCCACCCTGCGGCTCGCTTAGGGTTTTAGGCCAAGGGGGTGATATTAGGATCCAGGAGTACGTCTAGACTACAGGCTTTTGTCGACAGACACTTTCTCCACAGATACTGTCGACAAAGCTTCTGTCGACAAAGAGGTCTAGACGACAGCCAGTTCTGTCGACAAAACAAGCTGCTGTGACGACATGAGAGTGTAGCCGCAAAGGACAGTGTCGATGCAATAACGCCTTCTGTGGACAGAACTCTGTCGACAAAAGGCGTTATTCCTCGTAGAATGAGGTTTACCGCCATCGACAAAACTGCCAAGTTCTGTCGACGTTATGTCGACAGAACTCCACGGTAGTGTAGACACAGGTAAAGTTTTGTTGACAAAAGTCCACTTTTGTTGACAAAACCCTGTAGTCTAGACACGCCCCAGATGTGGAGTAGGTTTAGCCTGCCTCTGGGGCAAGACTGGCACACAGCTGCTGCACGGGGCAAGCGGCCAGTATTCAAGATGTAAGCGTCACAGACACTTCGACCTAGCTCACACCTGGCCTTGGCATCATGCACCTGCAATCCGGCACCTTTGCCCGGATGGGTCGGTGTGCGTGCTGGAGAACTGCAGCTGTCTCCTGAAATCTGCTGGTCCCTGGAGACTCTGTGTCAAACTAGTGGAGAGCTCATGAACGCGGCTGATGTTACAACATTTCTGCCGTCTTGGATGGTCAAAACCTCCGCATGGACCAGTTGTTCTTAAGAGGTTCAAAGAACCAAACCCTCAACCCCCGGAAGGACGCTCTCTGCTCCCTGCCAGCTTGCTCTCTGCAGTCAGCGCCTGCGAGACCCAGCTGAAAGGCCCCTCACCCACCCATGCAGTTTGAACAACCCCCCACAGACTCTTCGACTTACGATCTTGTGCAGGCTCTGAGGAAGGGTTGTGTCCAGTGCACGCGTGACGAGGGTCAAGAGCTCATTCTCCAGGGGCGGGGAAGGTCTGTGCAGGTGGAAAGTTCAATGGTTAATAGCGGGAGCTGGTTCAGCAGTGGCGTTCCGAGGCACAGAACAGGAGAGAGGTGTTGGTGCTGAAGCCATGAGCAGCGGCTGGGGCAGGGTTTCAAGTCCGGAAAGGCATTGAGCCTGCGACTGACACTCATAGGAGCAGCCAGGCCGAGTCAGACCAAAGGTCCATCCAGCCCAGTGTCCCGTCTGCCCACAGTGGCCAATGGCAGGGAGTGAACAGAACAGGGAGTCATCATGTGATCCCTCCCCTGTCGCCCATTCTCAGCCTCTGACTAACAGAGGCCAGGGACACCATCCCTGCCCATCCTTGCTAACAGCCATTGATGGACCTACCCCCATGAATCTATCTAGCTCTTTTTTTGAACCCCCTTAAAGTCCTGATCTTCACAACATCCTCTGGCGAGGAGTTCCCCAGGTTGACCGTGCGCTGTGTGAAGAAAAGCTCCCTTTGGTTTGCCATGCGCACGCAAGGGTGCCAGGTTGACTATTATAATATTTGACCATGCAGTGAAATACTGAATAAAATCGAACCCTCCTCAAGCATGAGAACCTGCATTCGTGCCATGTTTGGGGCTCGGGGTAGCCAGTGGGGAAAGCGCCCGACGGTGCATACGAGACACCCGCTGTTCACAGGGCAGCGCTGCGGAAGTCCACACCGGGGCTGGTACTTACGCTTTAAGAACTCTGAGGTCCGTGTAGCCAAGAGGGACTTTGCAGCCCTCGAGGACAAGGCTGGAGTCGCCCATTCCGACTGCAAGGGCGATGTTCTTGCGCACTTCCATTCCCATTATTTCTCCTACGAGCTCAAAGGGACTAAAGAAACACACTTGGGTTAAGCGAACAGCTAACTCCTGGGCTCCCCACGGCTTGCAAACTGACGCTTCCCCCAGGAGACTGCGGGATTGTGGCCTCGCCCAGTGGTTTGCAAACCATGGGTTGCAACCCAGCACTGGAGGTGGGGTGTCAGGCACTGGGGCTCATGGCTGCAGGGGGATCAGGTGAGCAGTGGGGGGCTAAGGCAGCTCCCTGCCTGGCCTGGCCCCGCAGACTGCGCTGCGCCCCAGAAGCGACCAGCAGCAGGCCTGGTCCTTGGGTGGCGGGAAGCGCACAGGGTTCTGCCCACTGCCCCGTCCCGAGCTCTAGCCCCGCACTCCCGTTGGCTGGGAACCTGCTGCTGGCTGCTTCTGGGGGCAGCATGGTCTGCGGGGCCAGGAGAGGCAGGAAGCTGCCTTTGCCCCCCGCTGCACTGCTGACCAGGAGCTGCTTGAGATAAGCCCCTCCTGCCCCAGCCCTGTCCCCCCAAAGCCGGAGCCCCCTCCTGCACCCCAAAGCTCCATCTCAGCCCCGCCCCCGGAGCTCATGCTCCAGTCACGTGACGGTGGGTCATGGCAGCAACGATTTTCTTCAACTGGGTCAGGAGAAAAAAAGTTGGAGCCCCGCTGGCCTGGAAGCAGCACAACCAGGCTCGGAAACCTGGCTCCGTCCCCAACCCCACGAAGTGTGAGTCCAAAGGAAAACGCTGCACTTCTGTCCCCACCAGGGCTTGCCCCTCACACGGCCCCACACGGCCCGGACACCGCACCGCCAGGCACAGATAGACCCTCAGCAGCCAGCCAGAGAGCTCCCCCTGTCCGCTGACTTGGGCTGGCTCTACAGGGCTACAAGTAGCTGCGGGCACTGTTCCCACTTGGGCTGGAGCCCCCCTGCAGCGATGGGGAGTGGGGTGGGGGGCTCAGAGCCTGGCTCCAGCCCCAAAGAGCATGTGGCTATTTTCAGCTCCATAGCGTGAGCCCAAGTCAGTAGCCCTGGCCCTGAGACTTGCCACCCTGGGTCTTCTCCCAAGTGACCAGAACCCTGGCACGGTCCCACGAGAACAGTTCCCCAAAGCCCCTCAGACTCACAATGGGCAAAGCAGCACGAGAATTCAATGGGCGCGACATGCGAGTGCTGGGCAGTGACCAGTAACGGGGGGGCAGGTGCCTGCCCGGCCTGCCCCTCCACCTCACAGAGCCAGCCTGGAACATGCCTAGCTGTCGGTAGGCTCGTGCCCGACGGCCTGCATCGAGAGGAATCCGCTGCTGAGCGTCCACCGCGTGGCTACGTGGGACCCACCCCCGTGGCCTGAGAGGCAGAAGAAGTCAACAGCGGTGGCACTCGCCCTCCCTAGACACTTGCTAGGGAGGGTACATCAACCTGGGCAGCTTCATTAGTGACTAGGTGCCACCTCCGTGGTGTCCTAGAATCCTAGAGTCCCACGGAGGGCAGAGCGCTCAGGAGTCATCGAGTCCAGCCCCCAGCCCAAAGCAGGACCACCTGGGACTCCTTCAGAAGAAACGTTATCAATAACCTGGGTTTCCCCTCCCTGCTCTCTGCTGTGACTCCAGCAATGCCGCCCGGGAGGCTGCAGACCCAGGTCCTCAGCAGGGATCCATCGGCCTGTCTCCATTGCTGCTGCATTTCCAGAAATGGCTCCTTTCGGGACAGTTCCGATTTCTGGGGCCGCAGCAATGGCTGGAAAAAGAACAGCAAACCCTCGGCTACCTCCTGGCGAGACTCCAAAGGGGTCCGCACGAAAACATTGGCTCGTTCCACGTTGGGGTCTTCACTCCATCGCTGGCTGGAAACCTGCGGCTATGTGCCTGGGCCACCATTTCCTACATTAGAGGGGCGTTTTATGCCCAGTTCTTGCTGGTGTAAACGGGCGCCTCGTGGCTGGCTGCCGGGCAGCGGCCCAAGTGACATCAGTGAAGATGCGTTTCACTCAGCTGTCAGTTGGTGCCTATGACATGCAGCAAGCGCAATGTTTGCTGAGAAGCATCGACCCATAGCCAATCCGGCTCCTTTCCGGCCTCTTTCCTCGAAGGAGCAACGAAAGAACAAGCCAAATGTTTGCTCACCTCTCAAGCACAATCTGCAGTCTCAGCGTTAAGGTGATTTCCAGCGCGCTGTTTGATACAACGTCCAGGGTGACATCCGGGGCCGTGACATCCTCGATTCTAAGTCTGCCAGTGAAACCAGAGCTAATGAGCAGAAATGCGTGGCCAGCAGGGTGGGCAGCAGAGACATTCCAACCCGCAAATCCCTTTTCTGCTTTTATTTTCTTTATGTGAAAAACGGGACAGCTAGCCCTGGTCTGCACTAGGGAGTTATTTCGGAATAGCCCCCCTTCTTTCGACATAATAAGTGGAGTGTCAACACAACCGAGCCCGTTAGTTGGAAGTAATGGGCTGGTTATTTCAAAATCTGCACTCCTGCTTTCCCCGGAGAGTAACGATAATTTCAAACCAGCTAGTTCGAAATAGTGGGCATGTGGATGCTCCGGTGTCACTACAGGAAACCCGCTGAGTTATGACCCCCCACACTTACAACCATTTTTGTAAGTGCGGAAGGGGCCAAAAACCCCCGACTTACATCCTCAGCCCGCATTTACAACGGCGCACGGCACCTATCGTAAATGAGGGTTCGCGTTACAACGCCCCCGACTTGCAACGCTTCCCTGGGAACCAATCGCGTCACAGGTCTGGGGCCGCCTGTATTCTGAAATAACGGCTCCCCAGAGTCATTCGAAGTAACTTCTCCCCAATGCTTCCTGGGGCTCTAAGGCGAGGGCACGCGTCCACATTAACGGAGTCTGCCTCGGACTCATTTTGAGGCTTCCCAGTCGTGTGGACACACGAGTTCCATTGTGTTATTTCGGGAATTATTTTTAATTTAGTTTTGTTGAAATAATTCCCTAGTGTAGACATGCCCCTGGTGTGTTTCTAGCATCTAATGTGTGGTGGGTAGCATGAACTAGTGGGTAGAGCAGACTGGGCTCAGGATTTGGGGACTGTGGCACGCACTTTCTTGTGGGAACCTTGGGGAAGCCATTTCAGCCCCACAGTCCCAGCCTGGCTTTGCAAAATGAGGCAATGGCCCTTCGTCTCACGGTGAGGCCTCGCTAAAGTGTACACGGCGCAGAGTGGTCCCTTGGTGAAAACCACTGTGCCCGAGTCCCCCCTCACTCACACCTGGGCGAATCCAGAGGCGCAGTGCGAGTAAATTCTGTGGGTTTACACTAGTGTAAAAGTGATGCGAGGGAGGGCAAAATCCAGCCCTATGGATTTGTACTGGTCTAAGCGGAGTGACAGTGAGAGGAGAATTAGGCTTGGACTTCCTGATGGGACTGTAACCCTAGGGTGCGTGTGCCTGCTCTCTGATCACATTAGAACCACTCTGCCATGTGTCCCTGCTGGCTTCCTGCAATCATAGACCCATAGAACCATAGAGCTGGAAGAGACTTCGGGAGTCATCGAGTCCAGCCCCCTGCCCAAGGCAGGACCAACCCCAACTCAATCATCCCAGCCAGGGCTTGGTCAAGCTGAGACTTAAACACCTCTAGGGACGGAGATTCCACCCTCTCCCTAGGGAACCCATCCCAGTGCTTCCCCACCCGCCCAGGGAAATAGTTTGTCCTAATATCATAGGAATGTTGGCTCGAATGGGCCTCAGTAGGTCATCTGGGCCAGTGCCCTGCCCTGAGGCAGACTCAGTCTTACAAAATGCCTCATGGGCCACACACAGAACCCCGATGGGCCGCACGAGGCCCTTGGCCTGCAGGTAGCCCACCACTGATTTGGATGCGTCTAGAGCAGGGCTACTCAACACACAGCCCACAGGTGAGATCCTTTGAACATGGCCTCCGCTGGGAACACACTCCCCAATGGCAAGTCAATAGAATGGTCGTCTGTTGAGATGTGTTTTAGTAGGTAAATCCCTGGACTGTCTTTGCTCATCAAAAGCGCTGCCATATGGGTGGAAATCGGGTAACTATTGCATTTTATTAATATCCGCAGAATTGACTTAATTGGGGCCTGCGTGTTGTGTAGTCTTGCCTTAATCTTTGTATTCATGCCCGTCAGTGTGAAAGAAGCTATTTGCATATATTTGCATATATATTTGCATGTACATGCAACCACACTTAAGTTGTGGCCCTCAGCATGTGCTGTGAGTATCATTGTGGCCTCTCGGGCTTCCAAAGTTGGGTAGCCCTGTACTAGACCATCCCTGAGTGGTGTTCTTAAAAATCCACAGGGACCAAGAGTCCACAACCCCCCTAGGCAATTTGTTCCTTTGCTTAATCAGCCTGACAGTTGGGAAGATTTTCCTAATGTCCAACCTAAACCTCCCTCTGACACTACGCTCACATATGTCTATGGAACTATGTTTCTGAATATGAATATTCATAGCACAAGTATGCGCTATGCAAAACAGGACAAGTAGCCTGTCATTGAAGAGTGTGTGATCTCCTGAATGTGTAGATTGTATCTGAGTGCGTGTATCTTTCTTGAGGGTGAAGTTAGAAAGATGAACTGAAAGTTATTAGTGGTACTTAAGGAACTTAATGGCCCAGTGCTCAAGGCAATGTTCTGTAAATGGTTTTGTTTTTCCTGTGAGCCTAAACTGTGGTTGGTCCTACAAAGACTTGTGACCATGCTCTTGGTGCTGGAATCCATCTTAAATGTTTCCACTGGGCTGGGGAGGATGGAACAAAGAATTCCCACCCTGGGGAAATTCTATGCAAGGGATGGGTAGCAAACAAAGAGTGTCCTTAGCTGGCTTTTAAAATTGCCACCACCCCTCTAAGAGGATACCCAAGAACACCAGAAAAAGGAAAGAATGCACAGCTGCGCCCAGGTCAGAGAAAGAGACCAGCTCTGACTTGTGAAGAACTGTACCAGGAATAAGCACCAAGGTGAGAAACATGATTTGTAACAACTTCTCGGAGTGTATTGAGCTTAGCTGGCAGGTTTGTTTTTATTTTAATTAGTAACTTACTTTGATCTGTCTGTTTTCCTTACAATCGCTTAAATCCTATTATTTTATACTTAATAGAGCACTTTTTTTTTTATTATCCAACTCCATGTAAATAATTGTTACTTGGGGGAGCAACAGCTTTGTATCTCTCTGGCTACGTCTAGACTGCATCCCTCTGTCGACAGAGGGATGCAAATCAAGCACATCAAAATTGCTAATGAAGCCGGGATTTAAATATCCTGTGCCTCATTAGCATAAACATGGCTGCTGCTTTTTTTCGAAACGGAGCTTTTTCGAAAAAAAAATGGCAGTCTAAACGCGGATCTGTCGAAAATAAAGCCTTTTTCGACAGATCTGTGTTCCTCAAAAAATGAGGTTTACAGGATCTGTTGAAAAAGGCTTTACTTTTGACAGATCTGCGTCTAGACCGCCTTTTTTTTCCCGAACAAGCTCCGTTTTCAAAAAAAAAACAGTGGCCATGTTTATGCCAATGGGGCGCGGGATATTTAAATCCCGGCTTCATTAGCAATTTCGATGTGCCTAATCTGCATCTCTCAATCGACAGAGAGGTGTAGTCTAGACACACCCTCTCTGTCATTAATAAAGAGAACAAACATTTTTGGGAGCTTGCTTTGTGTCAAACTTTGACACAGTCAGACGGATTTTTGCGGGGGGGGGGGGCTGGTCCCATTGGGGCTGTGCACTTGGGTGCTCTCAAATCCTGCAGCTGAGCCCAACTGGAGCAGAGCTGGTTCAGTGTCTGGATTACTCTGCTGGGGGGGCCGGTATCCCAACTCTGTGCCGTAGCCTAGCAGGACAGGGTGGTGGGGCACCCCGGAGGGCGGGGAGGGGCTCTGTGGCATGATCAGCCCATCAGGTGGCACTCTCAAATGGACCTCTGGCATCCAGCCCGTCCCATGCCCTCGCTGTCATTCCAGCCCATTGCCTCTTGTCCTAGCCTCAGTGCACAAGGAGAACAATTTATCACCCTCCTCTCTGTAAGATCTGTCGAGGTACTCGAACCCTGTTGTCTATGCCCGCCCCCATCTTCTCTTCCCAGACGGCGCAGTTGTTTCAACCTCGCCTCATAGCTCAGGTTGTCTAGGCCTTTAACCACTTTTGTTACTCCCCTCTGGACTTTCTCCAGTTGCTCTGCACTGGCCCGAAGCAAGGTGCCCACACCAGACGCAGGGCTCTGGCCCTGGTCTGACAGTGCTGAGCACCGCACAAGAATTACTTCTCCTTCTCGCTTACACCTGCCCTGCTAAAACTGCCTGGGGACCGTGCGCGGCTATGGCAGCACCGTTACCCCAGGGACTCGCGTTTGGGGGGTGACGCACTACACCGCCCTCCATTATCGCCTGCCGGATGCCGTCCTAGGCAGCCCTGGCCCATTCTGCCCTGGGCAGGCTCCGGGGGCGCGCCGCATTCCCCTTCCGGAATTGCATCCGAGTCATTTTTCAGACAGAAAACAGCATCAGTTTGGGATCAACTCACCTGAGAACGGGGCTCAGCTCGCTGCCCAGCAGCCCAGCGCTGCCAGAGTCACCCAGGGGCGTCCGTCCCATCCCAAGGAGGTCTCCAGTGGGTGGGGAAGCGCTCTCAAGACCGCTGAGAAGTGACTCTCCTAGGACCGGCAGATCTTCTCCCGCTCCACCAAGAGCGCCTGCTCCCCCACTCAGTGAATCTCCAGCTACAGAAACCCCTGCTCCCCCACTGAGCGTATCTCCAGCTATAGGGACCCCTGCTCCCCCACTGAGCGTATCTTCTCCTATAGGGACCCCTGCTCCCCCAACGACCGTATCTCCACCTATAGGGACCCCTGTTCCCCCACTGAGCGTATCTCCAGCTATAGGGACCCCTGCTCCGCCAACGAGTGTATCTCCAGCTATAGGGACCCCTGCTCCCCCACTGAGCGTATCTCCAGCTATAGGGACCCCTGCTCCCCCACTGAGCGTATCTCCAGCTATAGGGACCCCTGCTCCCCCACTGAGCGTATCTTCTCCTATAGGGACCCCTGCTCCCCCAACGAGTGTATCTCCAGCTATAGGGAACCCTGTTCCCCCACTGAGCGTATCTCCAGCTATAGGGACCCCTGCTCCCCCACTGAGCGCATCTTCTACTATAGGGACCCCTGCCCCCCCACCGAGCGTATCTTCTACTATAGGGACCCCTGCTCCCCCAGCGAGCATATCTCCAACTATAGGGACCCCTGCACCCCCAACGAGCGTATCTCCAGCTGTAGGGACCCCTGCTTCCCCAACAAGCGTATCTCCAGCTATAGGGACCCCTGCTCCCCCACTGAGCGTATCTCCACCTATAGGGACCCCTGTTCCCCCACTGAGCGTATCTCCAACTATAGGGACCCCTGCTCCCCCAAAGAGTGTATCTCCAGCTATAGGGACCCCTGCTCCCCCAAAGAGTGTATCTCCAGCTATAGGCACCCCTGATCCCCCAATGAGCATATCTCCAGCTATTGGGACCCCTGTTCCTCCAACGAGCGTATCTCCAGCTATAGGGACCCCTGCTCCCCCATTGAGCGTATCTCCAACTATAGGGACCCCTGCTCCCCCACTGAGCGTATCTTCTACTATAGGGACCCCTGCCCCCCCACTGAGCATATCGTCTACTATAGGGACCCCTGCTCCCCCAACGAGCGTATCTCCAGCTATCGGGACCCCTGTTCCCCCACTGAGCGTATCTCCAGCTATAGGGACCCCTGCTCCCTCAACGAGTGTATCTCCAGCTATAGGGACCCCTCCTCCCCCACTGAGTGTATCTCCAGCTATAGGGACCCCTGCTCCCCCACTGAGCGTATCTTCTACTATAGGGACCCCTGCTCCCCCAACGAGCGTATCTCCACCTATAGGGACCCCTGCTCCCCCAACGAGCGTATCTCCACCTATAGGGACCCCTGCTCCCCCAACGAGCGTATCTCCAGCTATAGGGACCCCTCCTCCCCCACTGAGTGTATCTCCAGCTATAGGGACCCCTGCTCCCCCACTGAGCGTATCTTCTCCTATAGGGACCCCTACTCCCCCAACGACCGTATCTCCACCTATAGGGACCCCTGTTCCCCCACTGAGCGTATCTCCAGCTATAGGGACCCCTGCTCCGCCAACGAGTGTATCTCCAGCTATAGGGACCCCTGCTCCCCCACTGAGCGTATCTCCAGCTATAGGGACCCCTGCTCCCCCACTGAGCGTATCTCCAGCTATAGGGACCCCTGCTCCCCCACTGAGCGTATCTTCTCCTATAGGGACCCCTGCTCCCCCAACGAGTGTATCTCCAGCTATAGGGAACCCTGTTCCCCCACTGAGCGTATCTCCAGCTATAGGGACCCCTGCTCCCCCACTGAGCGCATCTTCTACTATAGGGACCCCTGCCCCCCCACTGAGCGTATCTTCTACTATAGGGACCCCTGTTCCCCCAGCGAGCGTATCTCCAGCTATAGGGACCCCTGCTCCCCCAACGAGTGTATCTCCAGCTGTAGGGACCCCTGTTCCCCCACTGAGCGTATCTCCAGCTATAGGGACCCCTGCTCCCCCAATGAGTGTATCTTCAGCTATAGGGACCCCTGTTTCCCCACTGAGCGTATCTCCAGCTATAGGGACCCCTGCTCCCCCACTGAGCGTATCTTCTACTATAGGGACCCCTGCCCCCCCACCGAGCGTATCTCCAGCTATAGGCACCCCTGATCCCCCACTGAGCGTATCGTCTACTATAGGGACCCCTGCTCCCCCAACGAGCGTATCTCCAGCTATCGGGACCCCTGTTCCCCCACTGAGCGTATCTCCAGCTATAGGGACCCCTGCTCCCTCAACGAGTGTATCTCCAGCTATAGGGACCCCTCCTCCCCCACTGAGTGTATCTCCAGCTATAGGGACCCCTGCTCCCCCACTGAGCGTATCTTCTACTATAGGGACCCCTGCTCCCCCAACGAGCGTATCTCCACCTATAGGGACCCCTGCTCCCCCAACGAGCGTATCTCCACCTATAGGGACCCCTGCTCCCCCAACGAGCGTATCTCCAGCTATAGGGACCCCTCCTCCCCCACTGAGCGTATCTTCTCCTATAGGGACCCCTGCTCCCCCAACGAGTGTATCTCCAGCTATAGGGAACCCTGTTCCCCCACTGAGCGTATCTCCAGCTATAGGGACCCCTGCTCCCCCACTGAGCGCATCTTCTACTATAGGGACCCCTGCCCCCCCACTGAGCGTATCTTCTACTATAGGGACCCCTGTTCCCCCAGCGAGCGTATCTCCAGCTATAGGGACCCCTGCTCCCCCAACGAGTGTATCTCCAGCTGTAGGGACCCCTGTTCCCCCACTGAGCGTATCTCCAGCTATAGGGACCCCTGCTCCCCCAATGAGTGTATCTCCAGCTATTGGGACCCCTGTTCCTCCAACGAGCGTATCTCCAGCTATAGGGACCCCTGCTCCCCCATTGAGCGTATCTCCAACTATAGGGACCCCTGCTCCCCCACTGAGCGTATCTTCTACTATAGGGACCCCTGCCCCCCCACTGAGCGTATCGTCTACTATAGGGACCCCTGCTCCCCCAACGAGCGTATCTCCAGCTATCGGGACCCCTGTTCCCCCACTGAGCGTATCTCCAGCTATAGGGACCCCTGCTCCCTCAACGAGTGTATCTCCAGCTATAGGGACCCCTCCTCCCCCACTGAGTGTATCTCCAGCTATAGGGACCCCTGCTCCCCCACTGAGCGTATCTTCTACTATAGGGACCCCTGCTCCCCCAACGAGCGTATCTCCACCTATAGGGACCCCTGCTCCCCCAACGAGCGTATCTCCACCTATAGGGACCCCTGCTCCCCCAACGAGCGTATCTCCAGCTATAGGGACCCCTCCTCCCCCACTGAGTGTATCTCCAGCTATAGGGACCCCTGCTCCCCCACTGAGCGTATCTTCTCCTATAGGGACCCCTACTCCCCCAACGACCGTATCTCCACCTATAGGGACCCCTGTTCCCCCACTGAGCGTATCTCCAGCTATAGGGACCCCTGCTCCCCCACTGAGCGTATCTCCAGCTATAGGGACCCCTGCTCCCCCACTGAGCGTATCTCCAGCTATAGGGACCCCTGCTCCCCCACTGAGCGTATCTTCTCCTATAGGGACCCCTGCTCCCCCAACGAGTGTATCTCCAGCTATAGGGAACCCTGTTCCCCCACTGAGCGTATCTCCAGCTATAGGGACCCCTGCTCCCCCACTGAGCGCATCTTCTACTATAGGGACCCCTGCCCCCCCACCGAGCGTATCTTCTACTATAGGGACCCCTGCTCCCCCAGCGAGCATATCTCCAACTATAGGGGCCCCTGCACCCCCAACGAGCGTATCTCCAGCTGTAGGGACCCCTGCTTCCCCAACAAGCGTATCTCCAGCTATAGGGACCCCTGCTCCCCCACTGAGCGTATCTCCACCTATAGGGACCCCTGTTCCCCCACTGAGCGTATCTCCAACTATAGGGACCCCTGCTCCCCCAAAGAGTGTATCTCCAGCTATAGGGACCCCTGCTCCCCCAAAGAGCGTATCTCCAGCTATCAGGACCCCTGTTCCCCCACTGAGCGTATCTCCAACTATAGGGACCCCTGCTCCCCCACTGAGCGTATCTCCAGCTATAGGGACCCCTGCTCCCCCACTGAGCGTATCTTCTCCTATAGGGACCCCTGCTCCCCCAGCGAGCGTATCTCCAACTATAGGGACCCCTGCTCCCCCAACGAGCGTATCTCCAGCTGTAGGGACCCCTGCTTCCCCAACAAGCGTATCTCCAGCTATAGGGACCCCTGCTCCCCCACTGAGCGTATCTCCACCTATAGGGACCCCTGTTCCCCCACTGAGCGTATCTCTAACTATAGGGACCCCTGCTCCCCCAAAGAGTGTATCTCCAGCTATAGGGACCCCTGCTCCCCCAAAGAGCATACCTCCAGCTATCAGGACCCCTGTTCCCCCACTGAGCGTATCTCCAACTATAGGGACCCCTGCTCCCCCACTGAGCATATCTCCTACTATAGGGACCCCTGCTCCCCCACTGAGCGTATCTTCTACTATAGGGACCCCTGCTCCCCCAACGAGCGTATCTCCTACTATAGGGACCCCTGCTCCCCCACTGAGTGTATCTTCTACTATAGGGACCCCTGCTCCCCCAACGAGCGTATCTCCAGCTGTAGGGACCCCTGCTCCCCCAATGAGCGTATCTCCAGCTATAGGGACCTCTGATCCCCCAATGAGTGTATCTCCAGCTGTAGGGACCCCTGCTCCCCCAACGAGCGTATCTCCAGCTATAGGGACCCCTGATCCCCCAATGAGCGTATCTCCAGCTATAGAGACCCCTGCTCCCCCAACAAGCGTATCTCCAGCTATAGGGACCCCTGTTCCCCCACTGAGCGTATCTCCAGCTATAGGGACCCCTACTCCCCCAACGAGCGTATCTCCACCTATAGAGACCCCTGCTCCCCCAATGAGCGTATCTCCACCTATAGGGACCCCTGCTCCCCCAACGAGCGTATCTCCAGCTATAGGGACCCCTGTTCCCCCACTGAGTGTATCTCCAGCTATAGGGACCCCTGCTCCCCCAACGAGTGTATCTCTAGCTATAGGGACCCCTGCTCCCCCACTGAAAGTATCTTCTACTATAGGGACCCCTGCTCCCCCAACGAGCGTATCTCCACCTATAGGGACCCCTGCTCCCCCACTGAGCATATCTCCTACTGTAGGGACCCCTGCTCCCCGACTGAGCGTATCTTCTACTATAGGGACCCTTGCTCCCCCAACGAGCGTATCTCCAGCTGTAGGGACCCCTGCTCCCCCAACAAGCGTATCTCCAGCTGTAGGGATCCCTGCTC